>JAYESD010000010.1:111686730-113118765 GCA_036927565.1 Tuctoria greenei
ATGTGCTAGTGTGCTTTTGGAGCTGGCACCCAGAGATGACCCTGGAGCCAGTAGCCAAGGGCCCCATCGAGACACGTGAGGAGGTAGCGAAGGCCGAAGTCAAAGAGCTCGCTGCGCACGTTGCCTCCTAGTTCAAGCGTGAATGAGGCCGGTGGCACTTGGTGTTGGGCCTCTCTATCCAGAGTTTGTAACTTTGTAAATATTCTTTTAATGAATTTGAATTCATGCTGCATTTCAACTTGTCACCTCGGGTCCTTAGCAGCGTAAAGGCCCGAAGAACTTCACAGATCTTGTTAGCTTTAGGAACCAACGATTGCAAACTTGACGCAACCCATCTTGTGACGTCCTATCTATGGACCTCCGTAGTGGCCCCCTGGTAGGTGTGGCCAACAGGTTGGACACATCTACCACAAAGTCTTAGGACATTGATGGTGGGCCCTTAGCGGAGCCCGGGAGCTTGAGGTTTGACACTGGCGGGCCACCTCGGAGGCGCCAGGCTTTGTAGTATAATGCCGACGGGCCCCTGGGGCGCCAAACTTTTTGTAGGTGATGTCGGCGGGCCCCCTGTGGGGCGCCGAACCTTGGTATACAATGCTGGCAGGCCCCCTGTGGGGTGCCGTACCTTTGTAGATGACGCCAACGAGCCCCCTGTGGGGTGCGGACCTTGGTAGATGACGCTGGCCGGCCCTCCGTGGGGCGCCGGACCTTGGTAGATGATGCCAGTGGGCCCCTTATAAGGCATCGAACCTTGGAGATGACGCCGGCAGGTCGCATATTGGGCACTGAGCCTTGGACTCCAGGCGCGCCCTTCTTGATCATAGCCGTTGATGATAGGCCCCCCTGGGAAACATCGGGGCCGGGGGTACGCTTATGCCCATTTCCAACATGTAGGATGCCAACGGTTGCCTCCCTGGTGATTTGAAGAGCAAAGAAACTTTGTAACCACTAAGCACGGGACGAGAGAGGGTACTCACTTAGCGCTCGTTGCCATTGCGTAGAACATCAGCGACGACCCCCTGTGGTGCATAATATGCCAGACCACTTCATGATGGATCTTGGGCAAGACTCCTCCGTTGTGGTCTGCACACACGATAGAGAAGGAGTAACTTTACTCGCTGGTCACCCCCACCGCTCTTTAATTTTGTTAAGGCTTACAGTTCTTAGGTAGGATACGAGGCATGGGCAATTCGGTGCAACAGCATACATGCATGGTTGTCGCTTTGCTCATGGCATGAGCCGCCCAACCCCTGTACTCAGATGTTAGCACTAGGAGGCAAGATGCACATGCTTAGTGTACAAGACCAGGCTAAGCAGACCGCGCGTCCTGGACCTCTAGAGGGAAGGTGTACAGGATTACGGTACTGAAACAAGCTAAGCAGGCTGCACACTTTGGACCTCGGACTCGGCGTTAGCCTTTCAGGGTGAGAACCATTCGACGCCATGAACCTCGAGCAAGATGGCAACCATGGGCCCCAAACACACTACAAGTACCTCATACAAACATGCCATTAGCAGGATATCATAACTTCAACCATGACGAGACAGGGGGTGGACTGCGCACAAGACAGGCAATATGCGAGAGCGAGTACAATTTCATGAATAATAAAATTAATGCGTAACTAAATGAACATTAAAGTGCACAGGGTAAGACAGGAAAAATTTCCAATCATGGCATTTCATATGAGGAGGCAGGCTTTACAAGAGGGCAATGACCCGCACCGGATGTCAAGGGAGGCAGTGTGTACACGCTTAGGTTACAGGATCAGGCTAAGCAGGATGTACATACTGGACTGGTTCCACCGGGCTTAGTTGCTCTTAGCGCTGCTCCCACATGCTATGGCGACGGTTACATAGAAAAGAAAAAATCCTATCACTGTACTAGGGATAGAACTTATAGAGATGCTCCATGTTCCAGGAGTGAGTGGGCCCCTTTGTTTTGTGGCTAGGCGTGATGTTCGCCTAACCATGGAGCGTCTTGCGGCGCTCGTGGTCGCTGGTGGAGTCGGAGTCGCCGTCATTGTAGACGGCTTGGATGGCTTGCTTGTCCTCTTGGTACTCTATCTCCATGTCTTCGTCGACCTGGGGGTCGACCTTCTGCTTGCCCTCCTGCTGACGGAAGCACGCACCGTGTGGGCACTGCTGCACCTGCTCGCGGTATCATTTCACGAGTTTTTTTATCTCCCGTCACACACTAGCGCTATGGTTGTTAGTGTTGTGCATCGAGCACCGCTCGCTGCCGTTGCCGTCGCCTAACGACTATCGCGGGCACTTGACGAGGCGTGGTCCTCTGGGGCTGCCATCCGGTGCTGCTGCCGCGATGCGGGCCCCAACAAGTGGCTTATCCTGGCCAGCGGACTGGTTCTTGTTCTTCTTGCCGCTGCCATGGGGAGCGGCACCTGTGCCAGGTTGACCGACCTTTCCTGCTTCGAAGGCGGGTTGCAAGTGCCAGTCGTGGCCTTCAGCAGCCCTGTCGCACTTGTCTGCGATGGAGTAGAGCTCGAAGACATCTTGCATTTTGTGCGCGGCTAACTTCTCGAGCATCTTCCTGTCCCTCACACCCTGGCGAAATGCAGCTATTTCAGAAGCATTCGAGATGTGGAGGATGGTGTAGCATACTTGGGAGAAGAGCTAGATGAATGATCGCAACGTCTCTCTGGTACGCTGTCGCACGACATGGAGGTCGAGATCTATGCCGGATGTGAGTAGGAGCTGCCGAAGTTTGATGTTAACTGTCGGCAGAGCTTCGCCCAGGAGGTTATGGACCTCTGGGCAGGTTCATGAGCCAGGACCGAGATGGGACAATCAAGGCAATGGGGAAGAAGTTGGCCATGATGACCTTATTCCCTCCTGCATCTAGGAGAGAGGTGGTGTAGATCTGCTGGAACTCGACGAGATTGACGCTCATGTCGTACTTCTTTAGCAGGTGTGGCTGGAACTTGCGTGTCCACGCCATGATGCAGAGGTGCAGAGCCAGGACCGCACACCCTCCTATGGGCCTATGGCCCCTGCTGGAGCTTGGTGTGGTGTAAATCTGGGTGTGCTGCATATGCCTGAGGTGTCAGGTGCACTACGTATGACTGTTGTGGTGCATGCTGTGCCGCGTACGGAGCATGCTGCTGTGGAGCGTGTTGCGCAGCATACTGCTCATGCGCGTGTTGTGCTGCGTGTGCCTGAGGAGCTGTCTCCACTGCGTACTCTAGTGGTGGAGGTGGCGCAGGGTTTACCTGAGGTGCCATCTGCCCATGATACCCCTAGGGCGCACCTTGTACCGCATACGTCAGAGGTATGTGCAGCACATGGTTCACCTGAGGTATGTGTGGCACAAGATTCGCCTGAGGCGCGACCTGCGCACCGGATGCCTGGGGCCCACCTCCTTGAGCGCTGTAGTCAGCCTCAAGGTTGTGCCATCTCTCTCGCTACCGCTCGATGGTGACGCGGCTGTCCTCCTTCGTAACTCGGCGGTGGTCGAGCTCGGCCCTATGGTCGGCCGTGAAGAGCCTGGTGGAGCAGGAGTCGGCCGTGTACCGGTCGATGGTCGGCGTGCGTGATAGCAACACTTGCCGCCTCCTTTTCTAAAGTGAGTTGATGGTGGTGACGACGAAATGATCAACGTCATTGATCAACTGCTGCGCAGCTCCCTGAGAAGCGTTCATGGCAGGTGGGTTGTGGAGCTGAGTACATGCTGCAGCCAGCGCGCTCTCCGGACTTGCGACCGGTGGCACTATAGATGTCGATGGAGCGGGCACCTGTCGAGAAGTGCCAGACTGACCGGCCACGGAAGCACGAGGGCACGAAGGACCAAAACGGCCTGTGGAATGAGAGGTGGCCTCATCTTCGCCCGCGGTGATGCGATGGCCTTGGGAAGTGCCATCCAGAGGCTTGATGTTCACCATTGCGTGAAGACTTAAAATTCTTGCAAAAGCCCCCTCCCTGGCACACAAAATGTCGAAGTGTTCTTGCGACACTTCCTCTGGACCTGCTTAGTCGCAACCCGCGGAGGTTCCTTTTTAGGAGGGGTTAGTCTTTGAGGAGTTGACGATCGATTGTTAAGATTCATAGCCCTGAAAAGATATGATAATTATCACTTTTGACCCTCAAGTGGCAATTCCGGAGGTATCCTTGTGGGATGGCGCAATTCTCAGTTTCAGGTCGAAGTGATCTCTACACACAGCTCTGAAATCACTTTACAACTGAAATCAAACTTGAGTGGCGATGATTGGAGGCTGACCATTACTTATGCGCCTTGTGAATCAAACATGAAAAGAGAGTTTATTCAATGGTTGTCTTCATAGAACATTGATGAATCACTTCCCCGGATGTTGTTAGGAGACTTTATTATGTACAGGTCAGCGGAGAATATAAATTGGCTTGGAGGTAATTTTGGAGAAGGAAATGTCTAAATAACCCCACCAACTATTGCCTAGACAGTAATTTACCCCCTCAACTATAAAATCAGTTACTTAACACCCTGAAGTTTGCAAAACCAGTTATTTTCCTTCCTAAGACAGTTTTGCTGGGTGGTTTTGCCACCTAAAATGCTGACCCTGCACTGTTTTACCACCTGTTTATCATCTGTCATCAGCCTCTTCTTTCTCTTTCTGCAGTCTCTGTCCCTCCACTCCTTTGGACCTTGCTTTCAGCTCCGTGAGCTGCTAGCATGCACGATAGGGTTATCACTTGTTCCAACAAGCAGCTCCATCCCTGCTCATCAATACGTACTTTGCTAGTACTCGCTGCCACGGCAAGCGTACTGATGTCTGATGGGCCGCTGAATGGGAATGTTTTACCGTCGCATTGCGGTAGGTTTACGGTTTTTACGCTGCACATGAAGCGGCAAAAATAACAAATGGTAGATACACCACACACATCTCTGGGAGGTCTCAGGCTTTGCATCACAGATCTGCAGCCACCCACAAAAGAAGAGAAGAATTGGATGCTCGGTCTCAGTGGCTATCGCCTGTCACTTGGAATTAACACCACGGTTACAGTAACCTTTAATTCGTGTGAACTCAGCACATTCCCTCTCGGCTTTTGCTTTTGCAGCTTCCTCCGGAATGGACTGATCAGTTTGCTTCAGGAATCCAGCCATGCCCCCACTCCACCGCTGCTGTTTCAATTTCCATTTTTCTTTTTTTTTCAGTCCTGCTAATTAATATAAACATGGCGACGGATCGCTATGTTTTCCCCTGCATGCAGACCATATCGGTGATCAAGCCGGGCATGGCCTCCTGCAGCTGGGCTCTTGCAAGATTGTGAGTGCCAATTGAATGCCCTCCTTGTTCATTAATTGACTTGTGGTTTGTTGTTTTGGTCGAGGACATGGACGTTTCAGCGTCTCACGGAAGCGTAGAGGCACCAACCGCAGCAGTGTGTCTGACATTTGTGCGTGTGCGCAGAAACCCGAGGACCTGCACTTCGTCCTGTGGATGCGACACATGTTCGAGTCACTGGGCTACCAGTCGGGCTTCTTCCTGTCCCATCTCTTCTCCTCCACGCGGAGCACCTCACCGTCGTCGTCGTTCCCGCTCAAGCAGCCGCCGCCTGCACACCCGCCGCCGCAGCTCTTCAACTGGCTGGACCAGCCGCAGCTCCCTCCCATGGCCAACTCGTCGCTATTCCCGCCTGGACTGGCCGTGTTCCACCCGTCCGGGAGGCCAATGCCGCAGTTTCCTGGCGGCGGCGGCAAGGACGAGGGACACATGTTCTACCTCCCAACTGCTCACCATGCCAAGCCGCGACAGATGGAAGACCACGAGCACCAGCATACGAAGCTGGCCTGTCATGAAGAATTGTCCTCTTCAATGACAGGTGGCAAAACAGTGTCAGGTCAGCATCTTAGTGGCAAAACAACCCTGCAATACCGTCTAAGGGAGGAAAATAATTGGTTTTGCAAACTTCAGAATGTTAAGCAACTGGTTTTATAGTTGAAGGGGTAAATTACTCCCTTGGCAATAGTTGGTGGGGTTCTTTAGACATTTTCCTTTTGGAGAAATGGTGACTTTCATGGAAATGTTTAATGATATGGGTCTTGTGGAGATTCCTCTAAAAGGACAGGAATACACGTGGAGCAATATGTAAAGAAGGCCTCTTATGCAACAGATAGATTGGTGCTTCAGGAATACAGAGTGGTCAGGAAGGTTCCCGAATACACTCATGTTGCCTTTAGCAAGAACCACTTCGAATCGCACACCATGTGTAATTCGTATCGAGACAAACATTTCCAGAGCGAAAAATTTAGATTTGAGAATTTTTTTCTTAGAATTGACGGGCCTTTTTCAACAAGTAAAAGAGGTTTGGTCTGAAGAATATCTGAAGAAAACATTGCGGTAAGAATTTCACACGAATTCAAGAGGTTAACAAGATGACTGAAAAAATGAGTAAAGAGTCCTATAATTTATCTAAGCTTGCGAAAGCAATGAGCAAGTTCTTCATGTCATGGATAGATTGGAGGATCAAAGACCACTATTTCTACAGGAATGGAATTTTAGAAAGATAGTGACAGGTCATATTGCCAAGTTGTTTGAGTTTCAGAATAATGACTGGATGCAGAGATACAAAGCCGGGAAATCAATCAACGAAAATTTTCATTCGACAGCCACCGGAAGACACAGATATAATGCTATATCCAACATTGAAATAGAGGATGGTACACAGTTGACTAGGCATAGGGTTAAAAAGGAGTTTCTATGGATGCATTTCAAGGGGAGAATGGGTTTATCGTCTTCACCAAACTTGCTGATAAATTAAAGAGAATTCATCAGTAGCTTCCCTATGCTTCAGTATTTATCTGACACGGTCACAAGGGAAGGGATCAAGAATGTCTTTAGAAATCTGCCAGCTGATCAAAGTTTGCGCCCGGATGGTTTTAATGGATTTTTCATCAAGAAATGCTGGAACATCATTCAGGAAGATATACATACATACATATATATATATATATATATATATATATATATATATATATATATATATATATATATATATATATATATATATATCGAAGGCTCAATGTGACACTTCCCCTGGATCTGCTAAGGAGCAGCCCGCGGAGGTTCTTGTTCGGCGGGGCTTAGGCCTCAAACTAGTGTTCTAGCGGAAGAGTATGAGACAGTTGTTTTTACGTGGTCCGGGCCGCAAGGAGCGTTACACCCTACTCCACGGTGGATTGTATTGCTTGGTGAGTGTGTATGCGTATGTGAGTGTATCGGTGATTTTGAGTCTGGTCCCTTGTATCGGAGGCGGTCCGAGCCTTTTATAACCAAGACTGGACGCCTTACATGTGGGGTCCCAGGGCCCGACAGGTGGCCCCGGGGCGATCTTATCCTAAAATATCTAAGGCTTCCCGCTTAAGCTTCTCTGAGCGTGGCAGTGGAGACTCGTCGTCTTGCCGCCTTCCTTGTTAGTAGCCCATGTACCGTTGCTAACAGTGGCAGAGGGTGTCCTGTCAGCCTATCTTGTTGCCGCAAGCTACTCACTTGACCAAGTGGGATAGGCCTGCAACGCCTTTACTGTGATGCGATTAGTCATAGCGGCCTCTGACCGTTGGTGTGCTCTGCGTCGTGTGTCGGAGGTGGGTGCAGACCTTCAATGCCTGTCTGAGTGGAGCGCTCTAGCTTTTAACTCCCGCACCTTATCGTCTAGGGGGTGCTGCGAGACACGTGGCAGCACTGGGGTAGGTCCTTGCCGGGGAGGCTAGCCCCGTGAAAGTGCATCTAGGAATCCCCGTGGGTTTTGGATGATTGATGACGACAATTAAGAGTCAAATGAGCTAAGTTGATCCTAAGCACAGGTACAATGATTGAAATAAGAAGAAACCCTTCAAAAAGGAAAAGGACATAACGGGCGTCTGTCGATGCGTAGCAACGACACTTCCCCCGGTACTACTAAGGTGTAGCCCGCGGAGGTTCTTGTTATGGTTGGGGTACGCAGAGATCAAGATCAAGATGGTGACACCAGAGATTTACGTGGTTCGGGCCGCCTGAGCATAACACCCTACTTTACGGGGGTTTGTGTACTTGTATTGTATGAGTCTTTTCTCTAGTATGTCGGTTAGCTTAGATCAGCCGTCTCTGGGTTCGTGCGGCACATCCCTTTTATAGTTCTAAGTGCTGACCGTTACAAAGCTTGCCTGGCCCGACATGTGGCCCTGGCGTATTTAATGGCCTAATACACTGTCTAAAGGGTATTAAGCATGATTAATAGTGTGATAGCGTGCCTTAATGACTGTGTTACCCCTATTAACAGCACACTGATCGTGTATCATTAATATAGCATTAATGACACGTAATCAGGTGTTGTAACTACCGCTTTAATCACCCTTGATTGCTTGTGCAGAAGGAGATCCGCCAATGTACTCGTTGGTGAAGCAGGTCTGGAGACTCCACACGTGGCAGCTCTGGAGCTTTCGCTTGCGGGAGAGTAGGTCCGAGGATGTTGTACACGTGTCGGCACTAGAGTTTTCCCTTGTGGGAGGGTAGGTCCGAGGCTGCTGTACACGTGTCGACACCGGAGCTCCTCTCTACTGGGGGTTAGGTCCGGGGTCGTTGTACACGTGTTTTCACCGAAGCTTTTCCTCGAATGGAGTTTAGTTCCGATTTTTCCATTACACGTGTTTACCCAGGAGCTACCCATATGAGGGTAGAGTGTCCGGTGCAATGTGACATGTGGGGCCTGAGGAGACCTTCAACTCTGACAGGTAGACTTCCCTTGTACTCTTCACGGTACCGAGGGGTACCCGGTACGTAGGGTACCGATAGTGGCCCCTGGGCCCACCTCTGGGAAAAACCCTTTGGGTTAAATTATTCTACTGAAGGTGGGGCCATTCTTGATTCCCGCACTTTGATTTCAAGAGTCTTCTGATGTGCTGTTGGAGCGATGGTTCGGGAGTGAACCATCGACGCGTGGCTTGTTATGAATGCGGAAGATAAGATCTTTGAGTGAGGATCTCACGCAATTGAAGGTTGCCGGTTCCCAATATGAACACCGTATCGGTTCCGCGCGCCCTATCAGGGTGACGCCATCGAGTTTCCCGCCGCTCATCATGGCAACGGTTCACCTAGGTAAGAACCTCAATCTCTTCATCGGGGTGGCCCCAGGCCCACTCGTCATTGACAGGGTAGACTTTTGAAAAGTGCCTTTGCTCTCACTGCGGTTTCCATCCAAGCGTCTCGGAGGCTTACTTAAGAGGGAAAGTGCCCATGGTTTGAGGACTCTTTACGCCTTCGATCAAATTTGCACTCAAAGCCTCCCAAACTCCGCCTAACTTCCCTTCCTTTGCTCCACTTTGTCGCGATGGAGTTGGGTCTTCCCAATAGCCGCCTCCAGAGTGATGATGATCTGAAGAAGGTCCGGAACTATATGGGGTGGTCCAGCGACTCCTTCAACCACTTGATTCACGCCAGCGAGCTCCCGTTCAAGAAGGAGCGCAATGGCGACATGGTGTACTTCTCGGCGTACGCCATGGTAGGATTGATACCACCTTTTTCTACCTTTCTTTTGACGCAGCTAGACTTTTATGGTCTCCAGCTGTATCACCTTGGCCCCCATTCTCTTCTTCTCGTGGTGATGTTCGTCCACTTTTGCGAGATGTGGGTGGGTATTCCCCCCCTGCGTTGAGCTGTTTCGCACCTTCTTCACCATCCACACCACCGGCAAGGGGACTAAGCTTCTTGGCTTCTACTATTTCGTAAAGCGCAACAACTGCCCCTTCAAATACTTGAATTCGTTTCCTTCTGGCAAATGGGATGAGTGGAAGAAAGATTGGGTCATCGTTGCAGTGGAGGAGCACGAGAAGTTGGAGCTGCCCGAAGGCCTCACCAACGTTGACACCTACGCTTGGAGTGTAGTTCCAGTGCTGTCGGATGCTTTCAACCCCGTCTTGACCAGAATCCGCAAATTCGTGGAAGGTGGAGTGACTCCTCAGATGGTCTTCTGAAACTTCCTGGTCAATAGATGGGCTCTGCCGAGGAAGAGGGAGAAGATCGTGTGGGCCCTCAACAACGTGATGGATGACGACCGGATTGAAACCGATCTGAAATCCAACTTAGATGACGAAGCTTTGAGGCTTCATCTCAAGAAAATCCAGTATGGAATAAACGTCGATGGCGACGACCTAGTTCCGCCGGCAGCTTTCCTTCCTCTGAACATGGAGGTGCAGTTCAGCAGAGAGCTCCAAAGGAAGATGCCGGCGCTTGACGACCTTGGTGAGGTGGAAAGGCATCCAACCACCAGGGTGGTGATCCCCTAAGCTTCCGAGGGGGGTCCTGCCTCCGCCCCGAGCAGGAGGGTGGAAGACACCGGCAAAGGCAAGGGCAAATAGCTAGCTGAGCCCTCCAGCCGGAAGAGAAAATTGAAGCACGCTAACGGGGGGTCCGTCAGACCTGCTCCTTCTACCACGGCTCCTTATCCCCGGCGGGGGAGGTCTACAGCTACCCCTGCTCCAGCGCAAGCATCTTCAAGAGGCGTCAGCTTCGGGCAGTCGACCCCGGCCTCAGTGCCAGCTAAAAGCTCTAGGCACGGATGTTCTTCCCGACCAAGAGAAGCTCCGGCCGAGAGGACTCCGACTGTTGTGAGTGGACCTCAACTGAGGTCTGAAACCTTTGTCTCACCAGACTTGATGGGCTCTAGCTCCGAGCCTCAGAAGAAGAGGTTTCAAGGCAATTGGGGTGGTAGCATCCCTAGGTAAGCACTGATTGCTCACCTTAAAATGCTAGTTTTGTTTTTTTGTTTTTAATCCTCTCTTCCCTTAATTTCTAGGGTGTCAAAGAATGGGTCAGGAACTTCGGCGCCTATCGCAGCGGTCGGGGCTGCACCTGCCGAACCTCCGGCTTCAAGCACCGAGCCTCCTCAAGTAGTGGCGAAAGTCACAGCAGCTCCGGCGCCAGCTGTCGTGGACTTTGATTCAGAGTCCTCGCCTGAGGCTCCCATGGTAGCGCCGGATCACGGGAAAGAAGTTGAAGATGCACCTCTGGCATCAGCGTCGGAGGCTGATGCTCCGGTACTAGAGCCGGAGATATTTGAATCTCTAGCCTTTGAGCCGAAGGTCATAGAAGCTCTGGCCGCTGAGCCAAAGGTAACTGAAGCTCCAGCCACTTGGCCGGAAATCACTGAAGCTCCGGCCCTTGTGCCAGAAGCAGTTGAAGGTCCGACGATTGAGCTGGAGATGCCTGAAGCTCCAGTCGTTGAATCGGAAGAAGCAGACGTGTCGGCGTCTGAGCCAGTGGTGGTAGAGGCCGAGATGAAGCCCCTTCTATTGCCCCGGAGGTAGCCGAACTAGAGCCGGAGCTACCTGAAGAGGTGGCGACAGGTCCTCTGCCTTCAGAGCCAGCATCTGAAAGCCCAGAGGTAGCACCTTCAACTTCTGCTCCGGAGGCGGGAGTTCCTCTAGTGGGTTCCTCTTCTGCTGCTGCTGAAGGGCTCCCAGAGAGCGATCCTGGTGCCGCAGAAGCTCAAGGGTCCTCTCTCGTAGAGTGGGACCCTATTTTTGTAATGGAGAACCCTCTGGAGCCTGCATGGATGGTCCCAACAGGTCCAGAGCCTATCCCTTTGGCATTGTCCATAAACAACGCCTGCTCCAGCCTCCGACAAGTCAAACTTGCCTTCGATCATGAGAGCAAAGCCCTAGAGGAGGAGCGCAAAACCTTAAGGCGTTGGCACAACAAACTCCATTTTGAGACCAGGCTTTCCCAGACGAGGCTAGTTGACCAGAAGGAGTGAATAAAGAGGGAGAAGGCCCGGTTAGAGTACTGGGACAAGCTTCTTGAGGAGAAGGAGGCCGCCATCCGGGCGCTCGACGCTAACTCCAGGGAAATCCTCAATCAAGCCAAGGAGAGGCGTGATGCTGCTGATGAGCGTCACAAAAGCCTCAATGAATTGAATGAGGTTCTCCCGAAGCGCCAGGCGGACCTGGAGGCAAGGGAAGAAATGCTCCTGAGGCAGCAGGAGGATATTGTGAAAAGAGAGGCGGAGGTCACCCAGAAGTTGACTCTGGGTGAATAGAATTTGGCTGATCGCTCGAAGAAGTTTGAGCAGTAGAGTGAAGATGAAAGGAAGAAGCACTAGAAGCTGGGGCAGGAGCTCTCGAAAAGAGAGGCTTACGTTGCCACCAGGGAAGGGAAGGTGAGAGGCAGGGAGAAAGACCTGGCAGAGAGGCAGAACCGCATCCACCTCTGGGAGTCAGAGCTGACCAACCGCGAAAAGCAGGTTGCTAAAAGTATGCAGCAACATACCAAAGTGGTGGAACGCCTTGCTCGGGAGAGTTCGGAGCTAGCGGCCGCCCTGAGGTCACTAGAAGAGCTGCAGAGCTTGAAGGCAATCGAGTCCTTGATGGTATGGGACTTCCTGGGACATGCGGACAGGGCCCTTGTGCCTCTTGGTTTCAGTCCAGTACGCCCGGAGGACCCAACGCAAGAGCTGGACCAGACGCTGGTGGCACTTGGCTCTACAGGCAGCAAACTCGACGTGATGGGTAATGTCATCGCTAATCAGCTGGAGACAAGGGGTAAATCTTTGGCCAAGAACATCGTTGAGTATGTCTTGGTGTGTTATAAAAGCTGAGACCCCCCAGTTCTCTCTTGATCCGGTCTTTGAAGGAATCATTGCCGAAGAAGAGGATGCCGCCAGAGCTAGTGTCCAAGAAGCTGCTGAGAAGGTTACTTCATTTTTCCACAGGACTTGGATCCTCCAGTGGCTAGGAATTTTTTCCTTATGCCCCTTGTAACCCCAATTTTGTAATCCAGTACTTTTGATTAATGAAATCCTCCTTTCTGCCATGAATTTCACTTTGTCTTCAATATATTGTGTTGTATCTTGTTGGCCCACTGGTATATGTGTACAACTGGAGTGTGTACATATACCAAAAGTTTTGACAATATATTGATGAATTTGATGAATAGGTTTAGGCCCGATCTTCCAAAAGGTATGTCGATTGGGGTGGAGAACTCGACGTTGATGATCCGCGGCACTCGAGCGTTTGAGTACCCTTGCAATCACTACACCACGGCTCTATTGGTTATCAACTGTGCTGCACACGCTTGACCTCGCCCAGAATGCTAATCCCTGCAAGTGCAACCGAGAATACGAGCAAGAACGTCGAAGACAGGATCTGAAATCGTGAAGTTGGGGTCTCACAAACCGTAGAATGGCAATATTATTGATCTAAGCAAAACCCACCGAATATGACCGGCGGCTGCAGTATTTATAGGTTAGGGTTCGACCAAAACACAATTAGACACGTCCCTAATGGACTCTTATGGGATACAGGGCCCAAAAGCCCGATTCGGTGGTGCAGCACCGGACAGAAATCTGGACTCGACTTGTTTCGACGATTTCCAATGACTCCGGAGGAATTTTGATGTGGGACTAGAACCATTGGAAATTTTATCTTCTCCTCTTTCTGTGCATATGTAGAACGTCAAAAACGGAGTGGGTATGCCTCCTGGGCGTCCGTTTTAAGGTGGACTACTCCTGGACTCCGAGTTGAACTTGAGTTCAAGTTGTAAACTGTTTCCATCAACTTGTGGACGTCCCAGCTGTTTCTCCACGCTCCCAAGGCCTCTTTCCTTCACTTGTTAATCTTCTCCATTATTCCTAATAACAATTAAATCATCACATAGCAATCTATTCTCAAACTCACATGCAAAAGAAGTTAGGAACGAATTCACCTGCTGATTTAATAACCGTGCTTGTGCTCTTGTGATTGGTCCTTGCAGTTCAATGTGTGTCTCCGTTGTTGTTATGTCCTCATCATCCCCCCTCTTGAATTGGAGTCATCCTCGACTCAAGTTCATCTTCTTCTCCCAAGTACGATCGCAAATCAGAAATGTTAAATGTAGGACTAACCCCAAAATCGGGAGGCAATTCAAGCTTATATGCATTATCATTAATCTTTTCAACGATCTTAAAAGGACCAGCAGCTTGTGACATAAGTTTAGATTTTTTTCAAGTCGGGAAATCGCTCTTTTCTCAAATGTAACCACACCAAATCATCCGGTTCAAGTTTTACTTCTTTTCTACCTTTACTACCTGCAATCCTATACTTCTCATTCATCATTTCAATATTTTTCTTTGTAGTTTCATGCATCTTAAGAATGAATTCAAATCGTTGTGTCGCATCCAAATTTATAGTTTTAGAAGGAGGCAAAGGTAGTAAATCAATAGGAGCACGGGGATTGAAACCATACACTACCTGGAATGAACTTACCTTTGTCGTGGAGTGAATGGATCTGTTGTAAGCAAATTCTATATGTGGTAAACACTCCTCCCACAACATCAAATTAGTTTTCAAGACAGCCCGCAACATAGTGGATAAAGTACGATTAACTACCTCAGTTTGTCCATCCGTTTGTGGGTGACATGTAGTTGAAAATAGCAACTTGGTTCCCAATTTATATCACAAAGTTCTCCAAAAATGACTTAAAATTTTTGCATCATGATCAGGAATAATGGTATTTGGCACACTATGTAAACGAACAATTTCCGTCATAAATAAATCAGCAATGTGTGAGGCATTATCATTCTTATGACAAGGTATAAAGTGTGCCATTTTGGAAAAATGATCAACAACTACAAAAATACTATCCCTCCCCCTCTTAGTCCTAGGCAATCCCAAAACAAAGTCCATAGAAATATCCTCCCAAGGTGCACTAGGAACAGGAAGAGGTATATAAAGACCATGTGGGTTAAGGCGAGACTTAACTTTGTTGCAAGTAGTGCATCGTGACACGTAGCGCTCGACATCACGCCTCATCTTTGGCCAAAAGAGGTGTGTGGACAACACGTCTTCAGTTTTCTTCACTCCAAAATATCCCATCAAACCTCCTCCATGTGCTTTCTGCAAAAGTAATAGATGAACGGAGCTAGCTGGAACGCATAGCTTGTTAGCACGATAGAGGAGACCCTCTTGCAGCACATATTTATTCCAAGTTCTTCTTTCTCTACAATTTTCAAAAGCACATTTGAAGTCCAAATCAGTAGGATAAAATGCTTTAATTGTTTCCAAACCAGATATTTTATGATCAAGTTGGGACAGCATGGTATAACGCCTAGATAATGCATCGGCAATGATATTTTCCTTCCCTTTCTTATGCTTAATGATGTATGGAAATGACTCTATGAGCTCAATCTATTTAGCATGTCGTTTAGTCAGATTGGTTTGACACTTAAGATACTTCAATGATTCATGATCGGAATGTATTACAAACTCCTTAGACCAAAGATAATGTTGCCAAGTTTGTAATACACGCACTAAGGCATACAATTCCTTATCATAAGTAGAATAATTCAGAGAAGGACCATGAAGTTTTTCACTAAAGAAAGCAACGGGTTTACCTCCTTGTATGAGAACACCTGCAATACCAATGCCGCTTGCATCGCATTCTAGCTCAAAGGTCTTGTTAAAATCAGGAAGTTGTAGCAATGGTGCTTGTGTAAGCTTCGATTTGAGAGCATCAAAAGCATGTTGCTGCTGTTCGCCCCATTGAAATGGCACTCCCTTCTTCGTTAGCTCATGTAGAGATGCTGCAATGGTGCTGAAATTCCGCACAAAGCGCCGATAAAAACCTGCAAGACCAAGAAAACTACCAACCTGTGTGACGGTTGTTGGGGCTGGCAGCTGGTGATTGCTTCAATTTTTGCCTCATCCATCTCAATTCCTTGCGAGGAAACGACATAGCTAAGAAACGAGACTCGATTGGTGCAAAAGACGCACTTTTTGAGGTTACCAAACAAATGTGCATCTCTCAAAACAGTAAAAACAGCACGTAAATGATCAAGATGTTCATCATATGACTTGCTGTAAATGAGGATATCATCGAAGTAAACCACAACAAATTGTCCAATGAAAGCACGTAAAACCTCATTCATTAATCGCATAAAGGTGTTGGGTGCATTAGTTAAACCAAAAGGCATGACTAACCACTCATAAAGTCCAAACTTTGTTTTAAATGCAGTTTTCCATTCATCTCCTAGTGCCATTCTAATTTGGTGGTAACCACTACGCAAGTCAATTTTTGTGAAGATGATAGAACCACTCAATTCATCAAGCATGTCATCTAATCAAGGAATAGGATAACGATATCGAATGGTGATGTTATTAATCGCTCGACAATCAACACACATGCGCCAACTACCATCTTTCTTAGGAACCAAAAGAACAGGAACGGAACAAGGGCTAAGGCTTTCACGAATGTACCCGCGGTCCAAAAGATCTTGGACTTGTCGCTGAATTTCCTTAGTTTCTTATGGATTCGCCCTGTATGCTGCACGATTTGGCAAACTTGCTCCTGGAATCAAATCGATCTTGTGTTCAATGCCTCTCATCTGTGGTAAACCAGGGGGTATCTCGGAGGGAAACACATCCTCAAACTCCTGCAAAAAGTTAGCAACAGCAGGGGGCAATGCAATAGACAATTCATGAAGGGAAAACATGGCTTCTTTGCAAACTAAAGCAAAGCACATGCCCTTAGCATCGAATAAATTAGCAAGGTCAGATTTAGTTGCGAGCAACGATGGTGATTTTAACTTAATAACTTGCTGTTTTTCAGATTATAATTTTGTTGCTTTGCCATCACGAATTTTACTCTTCTCAAAATGCACAATTTGAGCAGGAGTCATGGGCAGCAAAGTGATTTTCTTTCCCTTATGCATGAGAGTATATTTATTGGTTCTACCATGATGAATAGCATATGTATCCAATTCCCAAGGACGACCCAATAAAAGAGAACAAGCATCCATAGGAACAACATCAAAATCAGCAAAATCATGGTATGAACAAATTGAAAAAATGTATTCTCGCTGTTTGTGTTACCCGAACCTTACCGCTGTTGTTGAACCATTGAATGTGGTACGGATGAGGGTATGCTCTTGTTGTCAAACCATGTTTCTTGACGACGTCCGTGTTCACCAAGTTATTGTAGCTACCTCCATCAATTATAATGTGTACACGGCAGTCCTTGACGATGAGAAACATGTGGAAGAGGTTGTGTCGTTGTAGCTTGTCATCGGTCTCCACTTTGGAGCTCAAGGCACGCTGCACAATGATGCTCCTATAGTTCTCCATCGCCGATGTACCAAGTACCTCTTCTTTGGTGTGTTCGTCATTTGGATCTGTAAAGTCAGTAGCAAGAGAATATTCATCTTCAACATCCGAAGTACTATCATATCCGCCATCGTCGCGTGCTATGTATGCTCGTTTGCTCGGGCAATCTTTCATCATATGACCAAGTCACTGGCAGCGGTGACACTTAATGTCGGAAGTACGTCCCGTAAAAGGAGTGGACGACGAAGGCTTGAACGATGTCGCCTTGCTGCCTTCCGGCACGCGAGAAGGTGGAGCAGCAGGTATAGTTCGTTGGCCGCCATTGGGTGGTGTAGTCACTGCACGGGGGGTCGAAGATGGTGTTTTTTTGGATGGTGTAGTCGCTGCATGCGGCGTGAAGTTGCTCCTCGTGCAATGTTGCTGTTGTTGTCGGCCCTGCAATTCTTTTTCTACCAACATAGCAAGCTGAAACAATCTGTTAACAATATCATATTCCTTGTAATCAACAATGTCCTGAATTTCACGCCTCAACCCCCCATAAAAATGAGATATTTTATAATCAATGTCCTCTACTACCCCACAACGCAGCATACCCTTTTGTAACTCTTGATAATACTCCTCTACGGACATGTTACCTTGGTCTAAACGCTGCAATTTTTTGCGAAGGTCCCGCTGAAAAGATAGAGGAACAAATCGAACACGCATAGCTTACTTTAATCTATCCCATGTTGGAGGTTCAGTTCTAGTTTTAACAAGTTCATTCCACCATATGATAGCAAAGTCCTTAAACTCACTAGTGGCTTGACGAACTCTATGTTGTTCAGGAACAAGATGGGAATTAAATTTTTGCTCTATTGTCATCTCCCAATCAAGATAAGCCTCAGCATCATAAGCACCAGAAAAAGAGGGTATAGTAAATTTCACTTTAGCAAAAATATCATCAGGAGGATGATTATAATTGTTATGATTATTACCTCCCATACCTCGACGATAAAGTGGCAGTCTTGGCTGATTATTGTGGTCTTCCAGTTCATCATAAGCATTGTCTTCTTGTCTTCCAGCGAGAGGCAACCGAGCCTCAAAAGTATTCATCCGAAGAGCAAGGTCATCAAGTTGGCAAGTCAAGTTTGCCAATGACTCCTCCGTTGCTGTGTTGTATTTGGCGAACATATCCGTCATGGTCTTCATCATATCACGTAACTCAACATGTTGAACACATTCGTTATCATTGTCTTCTCCTGCCATTGTTAGTAGAAAACAAAAGACAACAAAAAAAAATATGTTATCCCTATCAACTACAGTGACAATGTGGAAGGTGGAAGAAAACAATCTCTCTCGCTCAAGCGTCTTACCACGCTCTTACAAGTGTTCTTACCGACAGAGCAGGTGGTGTGGACGGTGAGATGAACCAATGAAGCGTGGGGTGATTGCAAAGGTACCTGTTATGCTCATGAGAAAAGTGGAGCTTGGATGGCACAATATGGTGGCTAATAAGCAGAAAATCGTTAAGAGCTAAACAAAGTTGAATAAGTATTCAATGTAGGAAATTGTTGCTGGTCAACCAAGTGCTCTAGAGCCTAGCACAACACAAGGAAGTATCAATGCAAAAGAAAGACAGAATGATATAGCCAACAAAACAGCACCAAGTGGTATAGGCCAATTGCTTTAATATGTGTGCTCTTCACTATATTTTTTCTTTTTTGTAATATTTTTTTGATATTTTTTCTTTACTCAGGAGCACAAATGTATGAAGCACACAAATTTGCAGCTCAATTGGATGTAATATGCGGCCTATAGAAAATCAACAAGATTCTTTAAAATTCGTGCTGAAACTTTGGAGGCCGGATAGCCTATCTTCCGAGGGGAATTTGGGCAATCTAATTTCACCGAACGCGGCTACGTGGCGGAAAATCAGATGAGAAATTTTGCGTAGATGAATTTGAAAAAAAAATCGCCCGATTTTGAGTTCGTATGCGAAAGTTATGGCCGTTTTAAGGTAGGCTATCCGAGTTACGTTTTTTTGGATGTTGATTCCAACTCGGTTTGAGAACAGACTCACAATCGGATATGAAAATGATCGGGAATTTGCACAGCAACTAATGGGGTGGTGTGTGATGATTCAAGGATGAATGGCACAAAGGTTTGTCACCTAATTTAGGGCTGACGATGCGGGAGTTCACGCAAGACGGCTAGCTAGGGCAAACCGATGAACGTGGTGGATCAGTTTGTTATTTAAGGATTGTGGAATAGGTGTCGAATAGCAAGAAAACAAGGACGAAACACGATAACTAGGACCCAAAACACAAAGCTAATCCAGCAACAAAACTCGACCACACGAATGGAAACTCAACAAAGCAAACTGAAAAACGAAACTGCAGGCACTATAGTCTAAGAAGCGGTAAAAAGGATCTAATTTTTTTGTCGCTTTTCTGTGGACTCTCGGTACAAAACAAAATCGATTTAATGGAAGTAAAACAAAGATACCTCACGGGCAACCTGGAAATCTGATACCAATTGATGAATAGGTTTAGGCCCGATCTTTCGAAAGGTATGTTGATTGGGTGGAGAACTCGACATTGATGATCCGCGGCACTCGAGAGGTTCGAGTACCCCTGCAATCACTACACCACGGCTCCGTTGGTTATCAACCGTGCTGCACACGCTTGACCTTGCCCAGAAGGCTAATCCCTGCAAGTGCAACCGAGAACACGAGCAAGAACGTCGAAGACACGATCTGAAATCGCGAAGTTGGGGTCTCACAAACCGTAGAACGGCGATATTGTTGATCTAAGAAAAACCCACCAAATATGACCGGCAGCTGCAGTATTTATAGGCTAGGGCTCTACCAAAACACGATTAGACGCGTCCGTAATGGACTCTTACGGGATACAAGGCCCAAATGCCCGATTCGGTGGCGCAGCACCGGACAGAAATCTGGACTCGACTTGTTTCAACGATTCCCATTGACTCCGGCAGAATTTTGAGGTGGGACCAGAACCATTGGAAATTTTATCTTCTCCTCTTTCCGTGCATATGTATATCGTCGAAAACGGAGTCCGTATGCCTCCTGGGCGTCCGTTTTAAGGTGGACTGCTCCTGGATGCCGAGTTGAACTCGAGTCCGAGTTGTAAACTGTTTCCATCAACTTGTGGACGTCCCAGCTGGTTCTCCATGCTCCCAAGGCCTCTTTCCTTCAATTGTTGATCTTCTCCATTATTCCTGATATCAATTAAAACATCACATAGCAATCTATTCTCAAACTCACATGCAAAAGAAGTTAGGAACGAATTCACCTGCTGATTTAATAACTGTGCTTGTGCTCTTGTGATTGGTCCTTGCAGTTCAATGTGCATCCCCGCTGTTGTGATGTCCTCATCAGACTTGAACGCTTCGCCGTTGTAGATTTTAGGTCCGAAGTCGTTGAGGCATCGACGGCAGGCCCCCTGGGATTGGCAGAGCTTGGTAGCTCCGATAGTACCCAGTATCAACATATAAACGTTGAGGATCAGAGCTTTGTAGCTCCTGATGTCACCGCATGAATAGATGAATTTAGGCCCCCCAGCGGTTGTCGGAGCTTAGTAGCTCTGACGCCTACCACCACCGCTTTGAATTTCTGTTTTTGTAGCTCTGACGCCTACTACCAACGCTTTGAATTTCTGTTTTTCCCGCACATTAAATACAAGGAAAAAGTAAAATTCGTCCTCTTGTCTATAAGTCATTTGTGTCTTATTGTTCTTACTTGAGTTTTATTCCGAAACAACTCGATATGATAGCGAGTATATTGATGTAACTCTTTCAGACCCATATGCTTTTTTAGTACTCACCGTACTGGGGCCTGCCGGAGTGTAGGTAGAGTGGCGTACTTAGGGTGCAGGACTAGGCTAAGTCGATAGCACACTCCGGACCTATGTTGGCTTGTCGTTCAGGCAAGTAGACTATACAACATGTTAAGACCCAAAGAGACCAACAATATAACTTTTAATGCACATGAGTAACTTGGTAAAAACTCAAGAGGAATTCCACAACTTCATTATAGACAAGAAGGATGAAAATAATAAGTTGATAGGTCGAGGCTTGTACAAAAAATAAATGCACGTGGAGTCTGTTTTTACATAACAATGTCTTTCATTATAGGTCTGGATTACAAAGGAGACAAGGACACACTTAGAGAGGAAATCGGACAAGTCCGCAGGAACACCGAACTAGTCCAGAAAAGTCCTGGGACTTGGCAAAATTTTAAGGATTCTTGGAATATCGGACTAGTCCGCACAAAATCGGACAAGTCCAAAATTTCCAGAGGCAAAATAGGACTAGTCCGTAGCAAAAACGGACAAGTCCGTTTTTAGTCAGAGAGAAATCGGACTAGTCCTCACCAAAATTGGACTAGTCCGCACTTTTCAGCATTTTAAGTGTGGTTTTGTTCCAAATCAATTTTAAACTCGTTCCTCTTTATGTGGATTAATGTTAAACATGTATATGAATGTAAGTAGGGCATGATGCATGAAAATGAGGGTGTTACAAACCTACCCCCCTTAAAATGAATCTCGCCCTCGAGATTCGACGCGGAAGAGAAGAGATAGGGAAATTCCTTCTTGAGATCATCCTCCAATTCTCACGTTGCTTCTTTTTCTGTGTGGTGCTTCCATTGAAATTTACACCATCTAATGCCCTTGTTCCTTGTGACTCTCTCCTTGGTTTCCAAAATTTTGACCGGTTGCTCGGCATAAGTCAAATCTTCCTATAGTTCCAATCCTTCCATGGGCACTTGTTCTTCCGGTACTCTCAAGCGTTTCTTGAGTTGGGAAACATGAAAGACATCATGTACGTCTGAAAGATGAGTTGGCATCTCTAACTTATACGCTACTTCTCCCATCTTGTCCACAATCTTGAATGGTCCAATATAACGAGGTGCTAGCTTGCCTTTTATGTTAAACCTCTTATGACCTCTCATTGGTGACACCTTGAGGTAAACAAAATCTCCCACTTCAAAGGTTAATTTCCTTCTCCTATTGTCTGCATAGCCCTTTTGTCTTGATTGGGAAGCCCTCAAGTTTTCACGAATTATTTGGACTTGCTTTTCGCCTTCTTGCAACACATCCGGACCAAATACTTGAGTTTCTCCTGCCTCATTCCAGAATAAAGGTGTCCTACACTTCCTTCCATAAAGCGCTTCATAAAGTGACATCTTCAAGCATGCTTCGTAACTACTGTTGTATGAAAATTCTGCATATGGCAAGCTCTTGTCCCAACTTTTGCCATGCTTTAAAGCACAAGCTCTCAACATGTCCTCTAAATCTGATTGGTCCTCTCGGTTTGCCCATCCGTTTGAGGGTGATACGCTGAACTAAAATTCAACCTCGTTCCCAAAGCTTCATGCAGTTTTTGCCAAAACCTGGAAGTGAATTGTGAACCTCTATCCGAGACTATCTTCTTCAGAACTCCATACAAACATACTATTCTTCCCATATAAAGTTCCGCTAATTTCTCTCCATTATAGGTGGTCTTGACGGGAATAAAGTGGGCTGACTTAGTTAACCGATCCACAATTACCCAAATTGAGTCGTAACCGGACTGAGTACGTGGCAAACCAACTATGAAGTCCTCCCACTTCCATTCCGGAATCTTTAATGGTTGTAATAGTACAGCTGGCCTTTGATGTTCCGCCTTGACTCGTTGGCACACATCACACAATGCTACGTATTCAACTATGTCCTTCTTCATGCTAGCCCACCAATACCAAGTCTTCAAGTCTTTGTACATCTTTGTACAACTAGGATGAATTGAGTAAGGTGAGTCATGTGCCTCTTTTAGTATTGTCTCCCGAATATGCTTCACATTAGGCACAACAATCCTCTTACCAAGCTATAGGGTACCATGTTCATCTTCATCAAATCTGAATTCTCTCCCTTCTTCGGTCCTTTCCTTGATTTCCTTGATCTCTTCATCCGTGGCTTGTGCTTCTCAAATTTCTTGCTCTAGGGTTGGATTTAACTCCATTATTCCCATCTCATTCACAAATCCAAGATTCAACCGTTCAAACTCCTTGCATAACTCGGATGGCAACTCTCGAACTATGAGTTGATAACTTACTCCTTTTCTACTCAAAGCATCGGCCACTACATTGGCTTTTCCCGGATGGTAGTTGATCCCCAAATCATAATTTCTCTAGTTGCTCTTGAATTTGTTTCTTGGCATCCTTTATGGCCTCTTAGCTACAGGTGCAGTTTCAGGTATTAATTCAATAATGAACTCAATGTCGATCAGGTGGCATACCTGGCAACTCGTCCGGAAAAACATCCAAAAATTCACACACCACCAAAATTTCCTCAATTGCAATACCATCCATGTGATTCAGCTCCAATTGATTCGGTGCATGTTGAGTTGCTTCAAATTCTACGGTGATCCCTTCTTCATTAGTCAACTTCACCGTCTTCGTGGCACACTCGATAACTCCATTGTGCTTCCTCAACCAGTCCATACCAAGTATAATGTCCAATCCTTGAGAATCCAAAACAATGAGGTTGGTGGAGAAGTCTACCACCCTTATTCTAAGGCTTACTTTTGGACATACTATATTTGTCCTCATCTCTCCCCCAGGAGACTTAACCAATAGAGTAAACTTCATATGAGAGATAGACAAACTATACTTGGCGACATACTTCGATGCAATGAATGAATGCGATGCTCCAGAATCAAATAACGTAGTCGCGGGGTTGGAGTTTGCGAGAAACATACCAATGACCACGTCATCCTCTTGTTGAGCATCCTCCATAGAGACATGGTTCACGTAGCCACGAGCAAAATTCTGCTGTCCGTGGTTCCCTTGTGGCTGTCCTCCATTGGGTCTTGGGTTTTGCCTCGGTGCATTGCTTCCTTGACCAAGGCCTGACTTAGGACATTGATGCGCAAAGTGTCCAACTTCTCCACAAGTCTGGCCAAAAATCAGACAAGTCCGACTTTAGTCAGAGAGGAAATCGGACAAGTCCACTGGAACACCGGGCTAGTCCGGAAAAGTCCATGGACTTGGCAAAATTTCAAGGATTCTTGGAATATCGGACTAGTCCGCACAAAGTCGGACAAGTCTGAAAGTTTCCAGAGGCAAAATTGGACTAGTCCGCAGCAAAAACGGACAAGTCCGTTTTTAGTCAGAGAGAAATCGGACTAGTCCTCACCAAAATTGGACTAGTCCGCACTTTTTAGCATTTTAAGTGTGGTTTTGTTCTAAATCATTGTTAAACTCATTCCTCTTTATGTGGATTAACGTTAAACATGTATATGAATGTAAGTAGGGCATGATGCATGAAAATGAGGGTGTTACACTTCTTCCCTTGTAATGCACCGCATTAGGATGCCATTGGAACCACGTCGGTAGAGATCCCCTTCTATCAACGTGTATCTTTTATGCAACTTGACAATCCGGTCAGCGGTTACATCATCTTCAGAAAGGATATTGTCTTTCAAGTAGCTCTGGATCTCCGAGATCCATGCACCGGAGCTAACTTGAGCTTCTGAGTCTTGCGTTCTGGGTTGCTCGGAGCTCCCGACAACACCTACGACCCTTGGTGGACGCCATGGTAGCAGGGCCACCGGGACTGCCAGATTCGTGGTGCTGGTCTCACCCCCTTCGCTTAGTTCGGCAGGCTGAGCTGTTGGTTTTGACAATCTCTAGACGAAGATTCCATCAGGAGCCGGAGCTCCGGTTGAGGCTTTCGTCGAGAGCTTGTTGGCTTCAGGGTTGTGAAGACGCTGGACATGGCAGATATCCAGGACTTTGAAGTTGTTTTGAAGCCTCTGGAGTTCAAGGAGATAAGCAGCTAATTAGGAATTGTTGCAGGAGCATTCACCTTTGACTTGTTTGATGATGAGTTGTGAATCTCCCTTCACCAACAGCTGTTTGACACCATAAGATAGTGCCACCTTGAGTCCATAGATGAGAGCTTCATACTTCGCCATGTTGTTGGTCGCCTTGAAATCAAGGTGGAGCATGTACTTGACCTTCTCCCCAGTCGGAGCCAGGAGAAGGATTGCAGCTCCGGCCCCCATCTTTTGCACGGAGCCGTCGAAGTAGAGGGTCTAGTGAGGCTCGGCGAATACCGAAACTTCAGGTTCTGGTTTTCGCTCACTGTGGCCCACGGGGTTTGATAGAGAGGGGGTCCATTCCGCCACGAAGTCAGTTAAGGCTTGACTTTTGATTGCTTGTCTTGACACGAATTCTAGATCGAATTTTGCCAGTTCCCCTGCCCACTTTGCAATGTTCCTAGTAGAATCAGGGTTATGCAAAATAGCACGTAGTGGAAAAGAAGTTAGCACTGATATTTTGTGGGATTGGAAGTAGTGATGAAGCTTCCTTGAGGCAATAAGAACTGCGTAAAGCAGTTTATGCACCTCAATGTATCTTGTCTTAGCGTCATGGAGTACTTCACTAATGAAGTACACGAGGCGTTGGATGGTCCGTACCCTTTCAGAAGGACCCGAAGCTTCTTCTCCATCGACCCGAACCCTGTTGGGGGGTTCCGAACCTTCAGGTTGTGCTTCTTGGACCCTCTCGGAGGGGTCCAAAACTCCTTCTTGTTCATCCCGGACCTCGCTGGAAGGATCCAGATCGTCTTGGCCAGCCAGGTGAACCTCCTCAGACGAATGAGGTTGATCTCCTTGAATTTCGTTTTGAGGTTCCGTATCTGGGAGCTGGGACCCAGTCATGCTTTCAGGTGATTCGGGACCCTCCTGGAGGGGTCTGGACTCCTGGATTGGATGTGGCTCTGGTCTTTCCGCAACCAGGACCATACTGACAACTTTGGTGGTTGCAGAAATGTAAAGCAGCAAAGGCTCACCAGGATTAGGAGCTACCAATATCGGTAGTGTGGTGAGGAGTTGTTTCAGCTCTTGAAATGCCTTTTCTGCTTCTTATGACCAATGAAATGGTCCGTACTTCCTCAAGAGTTTGAAGAAGGGTAGCGCCCGCTCTGCCAGTCTTGCGATAAACTGGTTGAGCGCAACTAGGCATCCAATTAGCTTCTGGACATCTTTAATGCGGGCTGGGGGCCGCATATCTTCTATGGCCTTGATCTTTGCTGGATTTGCTTCAATTCTTCGGTGAGTCACCAAGATCCCAGAAGCTTCCCGGAGCTAACCCCGAAGACACACTTGTCCGGGTTCAGCTTGGTGCGCATGGTGCGCAGCTTGTCAAAGACGGCTTGTATGTTGTCAAGGAGTGACTCCTTGTTTTTTATCTTCACAACAATGTCATCGACATACACCTCCACCAGGTCTCTAACTATCTCTCCAAATGTTTTGTACATAGCTCGCACAAATGTTGAAGCAACATTTTTAAGACCGAATGGCATGGCAGTATAACAGTACAATCTATCTACTTTTATGAAGGCAGTATGCTCTTCATCTTCTTTAGACATTTGCATTTGATGATATCCAGAATATGCATCTAAGAAACACAATAGCTCACACCCGGAGGTTGAGTCCACTATTTGATCTATTCTAGGTAGTGGAAATGGATCCTTTGGACATGCCTTATTTAAGGTGGTGTAGTGGATACACATCTGAAGCTTCCCACCGACCTTAGGTACAACAACTGGGTTTGCCAGCCATTTTTATGGAAGACTTCCCGGATGAGTTCAGCTTCGAGCAACTTCTTGATTTCCTGTCGAATGAAGTTTTGTCCCTCGATTGATTGCTTCCGAGGCTTTGGTGTACATGCCGTGCGTATGGGTAAATCTTCAAATTGTGCTCAATCAACTCCCTAGGGATCCCAGACATTTGTGACGG
Organism: Tuctoria greenei; assembly: GCA_036927565.1. Taxonomy (NCBI): domain Eukaryota; kingdom Viridiplantae; phylum Streptophyta; class Magnoliopsida; order Poales; family Poaceae; genus Tuctoria; species Tuctoria greenei. The sequence goes on from JAYESD010000010.1 coordinate 111,713,546, forward strand.
TTGCCAGACAAACACGTCAACATTAGCCCTAAGTAAAGTGATGAGCACGAGTTTCTATTTGTTGTTCAGACATCCCGATATACAGGTAGCCTGAGCAGCATCGGAACCAATTTGGACGACCTTGACGGGAACATCGGTGTTGCCGCTTGGTTGCACACGAGGTGCGGAGGTAGAGCCTTTATGACGAATACTCCGAGGATTCAGAGTTGGCTCCTTATCGGATGCTTCCTCTTGCACTGTGGTAAGCGCATAGAGTTCTTCTAGAGCAGTAACTCCTACGGTGCGATCTCCGCGGATCTGGAGAACACACATGGGTGTTGGCATCTTCAACACTAAGTAACCATAATGAGTTGCGTCCATGAACTTGTACAAGGCAGGCCTGCCCAGAATGGCATTGAATGGCAGACTGATCTACGCGACGTTAAAGACCAATTTCTCAGTTCTGTAGTTCTCCCGAGTCCCGAAGGTCACTGGGAGTGTGATGGAACCGAGAGGTGTAATGGTTCCCGAATCTACTTCAGAGAAAGGTCGAGATGGGCGAAGGTCCAAAGGTCGGAGCTGAAGCTTAACAAAAGCTTCGAAGCTTATGAGGTTTAGCCCTGAACCTCCGTCTACCATTACATGGTGAATTTGAATATTGTTAATGGTGGGTGACACCATCAGCGGGAGTTGACCGGCCCCGATCATGTTTCAGGGGTAGTCCGAAGCATCGAAAATGATGGGGGTATCCATCCACTTTCGATGAGGCTCTGCCTTAGCAGTAGAAGCTACCACGGCCATGTCCCGTCGCATTGTCTTGAGGATGCAGTGAGAAGTGATGTCCCAAGAACCACCATAGATGATGTTCAGGGTTTTCTGGTGCTCGTTGTCAGAGACATCAGAATCGTTGTTGACAGTGTTGTAGACGGCTTTTAAGACCTTTTTGGGGTCCTGGAAACCTAGTTCCTCTTCAGCTGGAGCTATCGACTTTTTGTTTTCCTTCCCTTTGATGGAAAGGAGCTTCTTCCCTTTGATAGCGCTCGGCAAGGTTCTGGACCTCCCAGCATTCTTCCAGGCTGTGTCTGTCCGTCTTGTGGATCGGACCCCACGCCTTTGAACTGTTGTTGTCTTCTGACAAAGGACGAGGTCGCTTCTCGGGGCGTGGCCCCCGGCCACCCGGAGCTGCTGCAGCTGCAGCGGCTGGTGCACCGGCCGACGGCTTCTTTTTACCGTTGGACTTCTTCTTCTTTTTGCCACTACCGGAGGTAGTGGCTTCAGTTTTGGAGCACTTCTTGTTGGCCTCTGGAGGTGGCTTCAAGTGCATTTCACGGCCCTCTGCAGCTCTAACACATTTGTCGGCTAGGCTGAGGAGTTCCATAACGCTGGTGACTTCTTTGATAGCCAGCTTCTCCAACATCTTCTTATCTCGAACACCCTGTCTGAATGCAACAATAACAGAAGAGCACGACATTGAAGGAATAGTATTCCGTACCTGAGAAAACCGTTGGATGAAGGATTGCAGCGATTCCCCTGATGTCTGCTTTACAGCAAATAGATCCAATTCAGTGCCAGGTCGGGTGTAAGAACTCCCAAAGTTGGCAGTGAACTGCTGGCATAGATCCGCCCAACTATTAATGGAGTCGGGTGAAAGACTCATGAACCAGGATCTTAGAATCCCAGTTAAAGCCACTGGGAAGTAATTAGCCATCACAGCCTCATCACCTCCCACTGCTAGTATAGCAGTAGAGTAGATTTGGAGGAATTCAGTGGGATTGATAGTCCCATTGAATTTTTTGTGGCAAGTGGGGCCGGAACTTCTGTGGCCATCTGACCATACGTAAATGCATGGCCAGGGCAAAACAGCCTCTTCCTACTCCCTGAGGAGCAGGGTTGTCCCGAGCCTCCCACCTCTCACGAGCACGCTCGATATGGACACGATGGTCCTGCTGCCGGTAACGGCGATCTAGTTCTGACCGCAGGTCATGGGTCAGAATCCTGGTAATGGTGTGGGTGCGTCATGCCCCGGGAGGCAACGAAGTCACCTGCTGGGATGCAACATGTCTCCTTTGTTGCAAGACTTGTGGACCAAGTCGGGCGGACAAGGTCCGTCGCTGTGATGCTGCTCGCCCCAAAGGGGGAGGACCTTGATTGATGATGCATGCAGCTGCAGCTGCAACCAGATGGTCAACATCAACCCTCCACTACTCCATAGCACCCTGGGGTGCACCTGGAGGCGGTGGGTGTTGTAGGAGATCTCGCGCAACAATGAGCACATGCTGAGGGTTGTTGCTTGTCGATGCAGTGATCGACGTAGATGCCCCATCTTGTTGACCAGCATTGTTTGCCGGAACATATGGTGGCTGTGGTGCTATAGTGCCTGCTGGAACAATGGCACCTGCTGCCTGTGGCGCATTGAGAGCATTGCAACCAGCGAGTTGGTCAGCTCGATTGCCATTGGAGGATTCTGCAGCGAAATTCACCATCTTGTGATCTCGGGAGCCCCCCTACCTGGTGTGCCAAATTTCGACACGTAGCAACGACACTTCCCCTGGTAATACTAAAGTGTACCCACGGAGGTTCTTGTTATGGTTGGGGTACGCAGAGATCAAGATCAAGATGGCAACACTAGAGATTTACGTGGTTCGGGCCGCCTGAGCGTAACACCCTACTCCAGGGGGTTTGTGTACTTGTATTGTATGAGTCTTTTCTCAAGTATGCTGATTAGCTTGGATCACCCGTCCCTGGGTTCGTGCGGCACATCCCTTTTATAGTTCTAAGGGTTGACCGCTACAAAGCTTGCCTAGCCCGACATGTGGCCCTAGTGTATTTAATGGCCTAATACAATGTCTAAAGGGTATTAAGCATGATTAATGTGTGATAATGTGCCTTAATGGTTGCGTTACCTCTATTAACAGCACACTGATCGTGTATCATATATATAGGATTAATGACACGTAATTAGGTCTTGTAACTGGCGCTTTAATCGCCCTTGATTGCTCGTGCAGAAGGAGATCCGCCAATGTACTCGTTGGTGAAGTAGGTCTGGAGACTCCACACGTGGCAGCTCTAGAGCTTTCCCTTGAGGGAGGGTAAGTCTGGGGCTACTGTACACATGTTGGCACCGGAGCTTTCCCTTGTGGGGGGGGGGGGGGGGGGGGTAGGTCCGAGGTTGTTGTACACGTGTCGACATCGGAGCTCCTCTCTGCTGGGGGTTAGGTCTGGGGTCGTTGTACATGTGTTGTCACCGAAGCTTTTCCTCGAATGGAGTTTAGTTCCGATTTTTCCTTTACACGTGTTTACCCAGGAGCTACCATATGAGGGGAGCGGGTCCGGTGCAATGTGACATGTGGGGCCTGAGGAGACCTTCAACTCTGACAGGTATAACTCCCTTGTACTCTTCGCGGTACCGAGGGGTACCCGTTATGCAGGATACCGACAACGTCAAAGGCTCAAGAAGTAGAAATTATGATTTCTATGAAGATGAGCTTATATGAGCCGTGTCATGTGAAAGGGTGGATGTATCATGTGCATTGAGATCATTCTAGATGGCTCAAAGTGGTGGTTTAGAGAAAAACCTAAGTGAGAATCTTAGATGAGGAAAAACCCTAGGAGGCCGGACTAGTCCGGCCAGGCAGACAAGTCCGTTTTCAGATGGAACAAATGTCTCTGGAGTGTTTCTTAGTGAATTTGGAGCTAAGTCCCAGAAGATCGGACTTGTCCATTTTTGGACGGACCAAAGCTCTCTGGAAGAGTTCGGACTTGTCTGTTTGGGAACAGATTAGACCGTTTGAGACTTAGTGAGATGAACCGAGAGAAACCCTAGAGGGCCGGACAAGTCCACCTCCTAAGGCCAGACTAGTCCGGGCCTACACAGATGAGTCCGTTTTGAGTCGTACTAAACCCCTCTGTCCTACTTCGGACTAGTCCGCTGTGGACCGAACTAGTGCGTTGTTTAGTGACCGTTTCAATTTGGAAATTTGGCGGGTAGCGTGACGATCGTCGTGCAGTGTGGTAGTTGTCGAGACCTGACCAGAGGTCAGTGGTCCCATTGGGACGTACTAGTCCGGGGCCAAAGGCCAGACTAGTCCGCCCTTCTGCTGAAGTCAGCAGAAGGGGCTCGAGACCCCTATAAAAAGGGGACCCCCAGCCTAAATTGAATAAGTCTTGAACCCTTGCGCCGCCACAAGTGACCTAGAGCCTTCCAAAGCCTTCTACTCGTCCTACTAGCCCTCTAAGACTAAATCTTGAAGATATTAGGGTTTGGGGAGGAGAGTGAAGGAATATCATCGCGCTTTAGCTCTCGGTTTGATCTCTTTGCACATTGTGATTATGTTTTGTGGCTTGTGTGAATTGAGCTTCGTGTGCTCCTCATTTTATTGATTTGTGGGAGCCTCAACTTGTGAGTAGCCCCATGAAACTTGGTAATTACCCATTGATATAGTGGAAACCAAGCCGGCCATCGTGGTGGCATGGTGAGAGAAGGGTCAAGTGAGACTCGGTCCTTGTGTGGACTTCTCAACGTGGATGTAGGCTTCTTCATGGAGCTGTACCACGGGATAAATCTCGTCTCACTTGTCTTTACTTTTTGTGATCACTAGTATTGCTATTAGGGTTCATATTGCTCTTCACTTTGATCATTGTTGAAAACTTGTGATCTAAGCGCTTTAACTTCACAATTTGAATTGTATTAGTTTACCACATATTGATTATCTCTTTGGTGAACTTAAATTCCGCAAATAACTTGTAGAAACCAAGTTTTTAGGTTTTTACCCTGTGCTGAGCGGACTAGTCCGGCCCTATCCAGACTAGTCCGGCCACAGGAGTTTAATCTCGTTTGATTAAGTCATTTCAGGTATAATTGCCTATTCACCCCCCCTCTAGGTGACTATTATTTGGTATCAAAGCAGGCTTCTCCACAAGAGTCTAACAACTCGGAGAAGAAATGGCCGGAAGGAGTGATAACGAGATTCCAGTGGTCGTTGATGACACTAAGACAAAGAACATCGATGTTCTTCAAGATGACCCAAACAATAATGAAGAAGTTCAGATGCTCAAGGCATGGCTTCATGAGAAGCTCAATGTGCCCAAGAAGGAGATCAAGCCAATTGCTCCGGTCAACATCGACAATGGGAGTAGTTCACAAGGCTACCCCCGGTATCCTTACAATTATGAGCAACTTACCGCGAGAAATCATTATTTGTCTATTCCCATCGGCAAACCTCCTCAGTTTGATGGAAATGATTACTCTATGTGGAAGCATAAAATGAAGGTGCCCCTCATTTCCTTAAACCATAGCTTGTGGCAAATTGTTATAACAGGTGTTCATCTTCCGAAGAATGAGGAAGACATCACTCCAGAACAAGCCGTCCTTCTCCATCGAAATGCTCAAGCCGTTGGAGTGATTACATCCTCATTGACTCGAGACGAGATCAACCGCATTGAAGGGTTAGAGGTTGACAAGGAGATATGGGATACCCTGAAGACGGCACATGAAGGCAACCGCGTCATTAGGGAGGCGAAGATCGAGATGATTGAAGGAGAGCTTGGGAGGTTTACCATCATGGATGGTGAGTCCCGCAAAGACATGTACGACCGCCTCAAGACTTTCATCAACAAGAGTCGATCTTATGGAAGCACCCGGTGGATCGACCATGAGGTAGTAAAGAGGATGATTCAAGCATTCATGCCTCAAAATGTCACTCTTTGCTCACTAATTCGTGAGAGCCCGGGCTTCCACAAGATGACTCCCAAAGAAGTACTAGGGAGGATCATAAACCATGAGATGATGGAGAAAGAAGCCATGTTTTACAATGATCTACAAAAGCTTTCCTCCTCCACGAAAAGGGATGTTGCATTCAAGGCAACGTCCTCAAGATCACAAGAAAAGGAAGAGAGTGATGAAGAGAGTCCCGACACCGATGAGGAATAAGCTCTCTTCATCAACAACATTAAGAGGATGTTTAGAAGAAGGAGGGAGAGCTACCAAAATGAAAGAAAGAGCAAAGACAAGCCCAAGACAAGATCAAAGAGGGCTTGCTACAATTGTGGGGAGTATGGCCACTTCATTGTGGATTGTCCACATGAATAAAACAAGAAGAAGAAGGAGGGCAAGTCCAAGGAGAAGAAGTACTTCAAGAAGAAGAAGCAATCCGGACATGACCACCTTGGAAAGGAGTGGGATTCAAATGAGGAATCCTCCTCCGATGAAGAAGAAAAGATAGCAACTACTGCTATGAAGAAGACAACTACGGAAAACAAGCTCTTCCCAAACTTGGAGACTTCAAGACCAACGTGTCTCACGGGAAAGGAGGGAAGAAAGAAGTTTAAATCTAAATCCTCTTCTTCAGTTTCTTCTCATGATGATTTTGATAGTAGTGGTGAAAATGAACATATGCTTAAGGACATGAGTAAAAGTAATTTGAAAAGATTGAGATTGTTGACGGAGGAAATATTTGAGAAGGAAGATCTCATCAACCGTCAAGAGGACATGCTCATCCAACAAAAGGAGAGATTTCAAGAGGTTGAGGAGCTCTTGGAGCTTGAAAGAGAAAGAAGCAAGGCACTTGAGCGTGAACTCGCTTTGAGCAAGGAAACTTGTTCAAACCTTGAGAACACTACAATTGTGCTCAAGGATGAACTTGTTAGTTTGACACAAGCTAACAAGATCCTTGAGACACAAGTGAAGTCTATCAAGGTCAATGCACCTTCTTCCTCTACAAGCTTATCTTCCACAAATATTAAATCCGAAGCATCGCAACCTTGTAAATGCTCAAACTTGATCTTAAAGCTTAAAGATGCGCTTAAGTTGGCACAAACAATTCAAGCACTAAGGGGTGGCATCTTTTACAAGGAGAAAGTGGCCTATGCACGTAGTGCATATACCAACACAAGACATCCCCTTGTCAAGGATGGTGGTTATTCTAGGGAGATAAGGCAAAATGCCAAAACTCCCAAGAATGGCAAAGACTTGATTGTTTTTGTCAAAGGAGGCTCATACAACATAAAGGGGAAGAACATTGCTACTTCACCCAAAATGCCTAAGAAAGAACATCATCCATTGTTCCATGATTTTGATGCATCATATGTTTTATCGAGGAACAAGTTTGGAAAGGCCTACGCTAGGTATGTTGGGCCAAACCGCAAGAGTCCCAAACCTTGTGTGTGGGTGCCCAAGTGCCTCTTGACTAACATCAAAGGACCTAACACCTTTTGGGTACCTAAAGCCAAGGCTTAGATCTTTCTTGTAGGCATACTCCTCCGGTGGAACCAAATGGGTTCTTGATAGCCGGTGCACTAATCATATGACTGGAGAGAGGAAGATGTTTGTGGAGTATGAGCTAAATGAAGATCCAAGTGAAGTAATCTATTTTGGGGACATTAGCCAAGGAAAAATCCTTGGCACCGGTAAAATTGCTATATCCCCTAATCACATTCTTTCAATTGTTTTACATGTTGATTCACTTGATGATAACCTCTTGTCCATATCACAACTATGTGACAAAGGTTATAATTGTTTATTCACTAATGAGGGTGTGACCGTCACAAGGAGAAGCAATGACTCCATTGCCATTAAGGGTGTACTCAAGGGAAAGCTCTATCTTGTGGATTTCTCCGCGGATAAATCCCAACTTGATACATGCTTAATTGCAAAAACTAACATGGGGCGGTTGTGGCATAGAAGGCTAGCCCATGTTGGGATGAGAAATTGCAAAAACTCCTTATGGGCAAGCACATCCGTGGTTTAAAGAATGTTGTATTTGAAAAGGATAGACCTTGTAGCGCATGCCAAGTCGGAAAACAAGTTGGAGCACCACATCCATCCAAGAACATTATGACAACATCAAGACCTTTGGAGCTTCTACACATGGATCTCTTTGGTCCTATTGCCTACATAAGTATTGGCGGTAACAAATATGGTCTTGTCATTGTTGATGATTTTTCACGTTTCACTTGGGTATTCTTTTTTCATGATAAGCGCGAGACTCAAGGTGTACTCAAGAGGTACTTGAAGAAGCTCAAAATGAGTTCTACCTAAGTATCAAGACCATAAGAAGTGACAATGGCACCGAATTCAAGAACACTCAAGTTGAAGAATTCTTGGATGAGGAAGGCATCAAGCATGAATTTTTGGCCCCCTACTCCCCTCAAAAAAATGGGGTGGCCGAGAGGAAGAATAGGACCTTAATTGAGATGTCAAGAACCATGCTTGATGAATACAAGACGTCGGACCAGTTTTGGGTGGAAGCAGTCAACACCGCTTGCCATGCCATAAACCGGTTGCATCTTCACCGCATACTTAAGAAGACATCTTATGAGCTCCTAACCGTGGAGCAAGTTGATTGTCATGTGCTAGATCAAGAAGAAGTTCCACAAGTGGTGATAGGAAGGATATCACTTTGTGATATATGACCACAAGAACAACCTCAAGATGCAAGTGACCATCCTACACATCAAGCAAGCTCTTCCTCAAATGATCAAGATCAAGTTCCCCAAGATGCTCTCCAAGAAGATGAAAATGGAGGCATCAATCAAGGGGGAGACAATGAGGATGAGAAAGACCAAGATGATTAATCAAGAGCTCAAGTGCCTCACCCAAGAGTGCATCAAAGCGTCCAACGGGACCATCCCGTTGACAATATACTTGGAACATCTCCAAGGGGGTAACTACTCGATCTCGTGTTGCAAACTTTTGTGAACATTACTCTTTTGATTCTTCCTTGGAGCCCCATAAGTTTGAAGAAGCACTACGAGATCTGGATTGGGTGATGGCCATGCAAGAAGAGCTCAACAACTTCGAAAGAAATCAAGTATGGGATCTTGTGAAGAGGCCTAATGCGAATGTTGTAGTCACCAAATGGGTGTTCCGCAAGAAACAGGATGAGCAAGGGGTGGTTACAAGGAACAAGGCATGACTTGTGGCCAAAGGGTATTCACAAGTTTAAGGTTTGGATTTCGAAGAAACCTTTGCTCCCGTAGCTAGGCTTGAATTATTTCGTATATTACTTGCCTTTGCTACTCACCATGATTTTAAGCTATATCAAATGGACATCAAGAGCACATTCCTCAATGGTCCAATCAAGAAAGAGGTGTATGTGGAGCAACCCCCCGGATTTGAAGATGAAGAATTCCCAAACCATGTGTACACATTGCGTAAGGCTCTCTATGGACTCAAGCAAGCTCCTAGAGCTTGGTATGAGTGCCTTATGGATTTTCTAACTAAAAATGGTTTCAAAATTGGGAAGGCGGACTATACTTTATTCACTAAGCACTTCAATGATGATTTGTTTGTTTGCAAAATATATGTCAATGACATTATATTTGGTTCTACTAACAAATGTTTTTGTAATGAGTTTTCTAAGATAATAATGGAAAGATTTGAGATGTCCATGATGGGGGAGTTGAAGTTCTTTCTAGGTTTTCAAGTGAAGCAACTCAAGGAAGGCACGTTCATCAGTCAAACCAAGTACACACAACATATACTCAAGAAGATTGACATGGGCAAGGCCAAGCCCATCAAGACTCCTATGGCAACCAATGGGCATCTCAATCTCAATGAAGATGGTCCAAGTGTGGACCAAAAGGTATATTGTTCTATGATAGGCTCATTGCTTTATTTATGTGCATCTAGGCCCGATATCATGCTTAGTGTGTGTATGTGTGCTAGATTTCAAGCTCCTCCTAAGGTGTGTCATTTGACCGCCATTAAGAGAATTCTTAGATATTTGGTTCACACACCAAGCCTAGGACTTTGGTACCCCAATGGATCTATGTTTAACCTCATTGGATATTCCAATGCGGACTATGCGGGGTGTAAAGTTGATAGGAAGAGTACATCAGGAACTTGCCATTTCCTTGGTAGATCTCTAGTGTCTTGGTCCTCAAAGAAACAAAACTCCATTGCTCTTTCCACAGCCGAAGCGGAGTATGTTACCGCCGGAAGTTGTTGTGCACAACTTCTTTGGATGCGACAAACTCTTAGGGATTATGGCATAAACTTGCGCCATATTCCCCTCCTATGTGACGATGAGAGTGCCATCAAAATAGCCCATAATCCAGTTGAACACTCAAGGACCAAACACATCAATATTCGACACCATTTCTTGAGAGATCACTCCATCAAAGGAGACATTGCAAGTTCACATGTGAGAACCGATAAACAATTGGTCGCTATTACTACCAAACCCTTAGATGAGAAAAGATTTTGTGAACTTAGGAGTGAGCTTAATATCGTGGATTATTGAAATGTGGCTTGAATCTTGCACATCTGAATGTCATATTCAAATTTCACACATGCTTGCAAAAAACTCATCCTCCTCGATTTTATACAAATTATTTTGAATTTATTGAATCCTTGTCAATCATGGTCATAGTTTGATTGTTGATTGCTCACTGACCATGTTTACAAAGATCTTTAGTGAAATCTAGTCCAAAAGGATCAAATCTCCACTAAAAACTCAATATATAGGAGTTTTCAGCTATAGGACCGGACTAGTTCGCCCCTAGACCGGATTAGTCCAGTGGCTCAGAACAGTCTAGACCCAATCCGATAGCCAGACAAGTTCGGGTCCCTGATCGGACTAGTCCGACCCTTGGGGACTTAACCTCCCCAGGGAACCCCCGACCTCTCCATTTCCATTCAAACACTCTCTCTCAAAAAACGCTTGAAAACCACCACCAAACGGCGATTTTCGGTTCCCACCAACAAATCTCGACTCCAATCCGTGGATTGAAGCCCTAAGGTGCTAAGGAATCTTTCCCCAAGCATCGGAGGCAGATTCTTCATCCACATTTCATCAATTTGAAAATTTGAAGAGGTATCCTTGACCTAACCCCAAAATCCTTGAAATTCAATTCTTTTGGGTCTATTGATAGAAACTTCTTCACAAATGTTCTTGTGCACGTCATTGTGATCATGTACCTCCATTTTTGTGGTAGGATCCGTAGTTTTCAAAAAATTTCTCTAGATTAGGGTTCTTGCTGTGTGAATCGAGCTAGTCCGACTTCAGGGCGGACAAGTCCGGTTGGGTACGGACTAGTCCGTCCCCTGGGCACACAAGTCCGGATTACACAGCAAAAACCCTAACCTTCATCGATTCTGTGAATTCTACCACTATGTCTTGACTCCTTGAACTCATACACATTCCCTTGCTTCTCTTATCAACAACCATGTCGGATAACGAGTATGTTCCACCTTCTGACTCCGAGGTCGAAGCGGAGAATCAAGCTCTCTATCGCCGAAGGCACGAGGATGAAGAAATGGCTACTGCCTACTTTGCATCAAAGAGGGCAAAGAGACACAGCGAGAAGCACACAACTTTGCAGCAGCCAAGGCAGTCTGAAGGAAGAAGAGACCTGTGACATTGGGGGATCAAGCTAGAGCCCAAGAGGCGAGGACCTCCAAGGATAAGGGAAAGGCCCCGATCAATGCTGCACCCGAGAAAATCGTGATCGTTGACAAGAAGCCTACAAGCAAGTCCAAGAAGGGTGCCTCTCAACCAATAGGCCCCTTGAGGATGTCTTCTCCTGCACGGAACCCAAACCGTGCAGCTGCCTTCGATGCCAACATCTTCATGGGCAAAGGGGCTGAGAAGGCGTGCAAGCTCAGGAAGATAAATATCTATCAGCGGGACAAGAGCACGGTGGATCCCCATTTCTTGTGTGACTTCCACTGTGACTACTACCGGACGGTCTACATGTCCATGAAGACCCCAGTCACCGATGCTGAGTGGATTGACTGGGACTACATGGCCCAGAAAGATCACGTGGCCTTCAATGTCGTGATTGAGGCCGTCGAGCGACATGGCTTGAAGAAGTTCATGGCTTTCCAGTATGACTGGAATGTGGAAGTTATTACTCAGTTCTATTTTACCATTTACTTCCACACTGATGGGGACAGAAGGATTACATGGATGACCCATGGAGAGCAATACTCCACCACTTACTGGGAGTTTGCTCAGCTGCTTGACTTGGAGGATCAACTGGACAATGAAATCATTATCTCAAACTTAAGGCCAGTTGATTAGGATACACTGGAGTACATGTATCCTAGCCGTGTACCCTTTGAGGCGGGGCACGTAAGGAACATCAATCCCTTCTACAGTGTCCTCAACAGGGTGCTCTGGAAGACCATTGCCCCTAAGGATGGAGATGCGGGGATAATTCAAGGGAATTTGAGGCACTTGATGGTCCTCATTGATGGAGATGTCTGCTTCAATGTGGTTGACTACATCTTCGATGACATCTTCAACATCTCCTATAGTCCAAACCGATCATGTGGGTACGCTCCGTACATCATGTACATGATCGAGAAGATCTTCGGACTCACCTTCAAGAAAGACATAATTCACCAGAGGCTTCGACCTCAACTCCCTCCTCCGGAGCCAGCTGCCCCAAGGAGGAAGAATGCGGATCCTCCCGCTTCTTCCTCTCACTTTGTGCCATCTCCTCCGCCACCTCCGCCTTCATCACAATGCGGGAGTGGATTTCTTAAGTGCTTCAAGGCAATTTTTGCTTCTTGACGGAAGGCGGAAGTTCAGCAACATCGCATGGAGCGCCGCCAAGAGAAGTATCTCAAGGCCGTGTGCGACAAGTTGGACATCCCCAAGTCTCCCACCGAGGAGAGTGATGGAGAGATCACTCCATTCCCGAAATTCACCGCCGAGGAGCTCGCTCAATTTGGTGAAGATGGTACCTCCATCGCGGCCCCGACCGATGATGATTATGCTAATAGTGATCTGGAGGCCACAGAGAGTGATAGTGGGCACCAAGGCAGAAACGACGACGACGACGACACTGATGAAGATGACGAGTAGTCCCAAGGGATCTTCCCTTCTTCTTTTCCTTTTTGGTGTCTTGATGCCAAAGGGGTTGAGATTAATGAATGTGGCTCTTAGAGCTCTTAGAGAAGGGGGAGAGATTGGTGTATAAAGTGGGGGGATATTGAGAGTTCTACTTAGTTATTAGTGGGAGAGATTGATCCAAGATTGGACTTATGTTTTTATGTTTAAATCTCTCGCTCAAACTGTTGCAAGACTTAATGCATATCAATTGTGATTTTATGCTTGAGTTACATGCTTGTCTTGCATATTTGTTGCCTTATCACAATTTATGAGCACATCACTTAGGCACCCCACCATAACATGTATATGTATGAGAACTCTCTCAAATCTCTCTTACTCATGATGCATACATTGAGGGGGAGTCACTCATACAAATACATGTTATGAAAAACAAATTATTATCCTTTTTGTTGAAGTCTTAATGTGTTGTCATGAATCACCAAAAAGGGGGAGATTGAAAGTGCATCTAGGCATCCCCATGGGTTTTGGATGATTGATGATGACAATTAAGAGCCTAATGAGCTAAGTTGATCCTAAGCACAGGTATAATGATTAAAATAAGAAGAAACCCTTCAAAAAGGAAAAGGACATAACGGGCGTCAAATGCTCAAGAAGTAGAAATTAGGGTTTCTATGAAGATGAGCTTATATGAGCCGTGTCATATGAAAGGGTGGATGTATCATGTGCATTGAGATCATTCTAGAGGGCTCAAAGTGGTGGTTTAGAGAAAAACCTAAGTGACAAGCCAAAATGAGGAAAACCCCTAGGAGGCCGGACTAGTCTGGGCCTCAAGGCCGCACTATTGCGGCTAGGTAGACAAGTCCGTTTTGAGACTGACCAAACGTCTCTGGAATGTTTCTTAGTGAATTTGGAGCTAAGTCCCAGAAGACCGGACTTGTCCGTTTTTGGACGGACCAAAGCTCTATGGAAGAGTTCGGACTTGTCCGTTTGAGACTTAGTGAGATTAACCGAGAGAAACTGATGAGTACATCACTTCTATGGATACAAACAACACTCCATTGAACATACAAGATGCAATCAATAGAGTTCATACACAACAATTAATTTTAGAGGTGAACTCGTTCTTATATATTTCCTTATATGTTTTTGAGCATAAATTGTTACTTAATGATTTATTTGTGATTAGGATCCATGGAGAGGTTCAAGGAGTACTTGGAGGGAGTATTAGGTACGTGGAAGACCCAAGAATTCGTTCAAAGAAGATGGAAACCGAATCAAACTCCAAATCGTATCTAACTCGGAGTCCAGGAGCAGTACGCACTAAAACGGACGCCCAGGACGCATACGAACTCCGTTTTGGACGTTCTATATATGAACGGAAACGGGAGATGATATACTTTCCAATGGAGCCAGTCTCATGTCAAAATTCCTTCGGAGTCAACGGGAATAGTCGAAACAAAATCAAGTACAGAATCTGTCAGGGTGCTGCGCCACCGTATTGGGTCATTGGGCCATGTATCAAGTCTAAGTCCATTATTTTTGTATATTAGGGTTAGGTCACGACCCCAACACCCCCTTGGACGTCCTAACACCTATATATACTCCATATTAGCCGCCATAAACAATGGGGTTTTGCATAGATTAATAATATCGCTGTTCTACAGTTTGTGAAACCCCAACTTCGCGATTTCAGATCGTGTCTTCTACGTTCTTGCTTGTGTTCTCGGTTGCACTTGCAGGGATTAGCCTACTTGGCGAGTTCAATCGTGTGGAGCACGGTTGATAACCAACGGAGCAGTGGTGTAGTGATTGCAGGGGATGTTCGTGTTCTACTCGAGAGCCTCAAATCATCAACATCAAGATCTCCACATCAATCGACTTATCCATTACCTTTCGGAAGATCGGGATATCATCTTTTACTCATCAATTAGTATCAGATATCCAGGTTGCCCGTTAGGTAATTCATCTATCCATTACATTAGTTTTGTTTTTCATACCTAGAGTCCACAAAAAAAGCCACAAAAAAACTTGCAGTTTAGTAGATCTGTTCATTACTTTGTCCAAACCACATTGAGCCTTTGCAACTTTGTTATTCAGTTTGGTTTTGTTGAGTTTGTGTCCGTGGTTGAGTCATATTTCTGGTTTAGAAAGTGTTTTTGGTCTTAGTTTGAGTTTTGCATTATGTGATTCATCCTTTTGAATCACGTCATCACGTCCAGATTAGATTCACCTCTGTCCAGTTTGGTATTTTCATCATATCTCGCACATACGAACTCGGATTTTGGTTTTATTGTACTTTATGGAAAGCTTAAGAAGTTCTATATAACTTTCATATTCATCATTTGCCCAGAAAATATAGTTATCGACGTCTAAATTGCATTGGTTCCGAATCTGTTATTGACCTAAAAATTCTGAACAGTCTGTATTTCGGGAGAAATATCTCCTATTGTTCTTTTCCAAAATACGTATTCCATATATTGAAATTAAAGAGGAGAGATATATCTACAATCTTTCTGTTCTAAGTTTTCCAATTTAGAGCCGATAAGTGTGCCTATTTGTCCTTGGAAGATTGAGCAGAAAATCTGCGACAGACACACGAGATATCTTGGATTAATTTTTATTGTGTTCTTCCCTTGCAGCACATTCTGAAAAAAAAAGGAAGAAAAAAGAAAAAGGCAAGTGCAAAACAAGAAACAAAAGCCACACAAAAAAGGAGGAAAAAAACAACAACAAAAAACAGAAGTGCTTGCATTCTTTGTGTCATCTAGTTTTGTCTCATGCCTTGCTAGCTTGAACTACTAGGAACACATTTAGGCCAGCAACTTTGACAAATACTTTGGACACTTATTCAACTTTACTATCTGATTTCATTGTTGCTAATCCTTGCTACATAGAAAGTGCCATCCAAGCTACACCTTACTCTTGAGCAGAATCGATACACCTTTGCAATCATCCCACGCTTCATTGGTTTCTTCATACTGTCCACCGTTTGCCACCTGCAGTGTCGGTAAGAACACTTGTAAGAGCGTGTTAAGACGCTTGAGAGTGTGTGATTCCACTTCCACTTTGCCATTATCCTCTGTAGGTATAGGGATAACATATTTTTTGTGTTGTCTTCTGTTTGCTACTAACAATGTCAGGTAAAAGCAAGAATCATGCATTATATGCTAAGATGATGGACATGATGAAGACAACGATGAAGTTGCTCAGTAAAAATCAAACATCAACCAAGGATTCACATGACATTCCGACCACATTTACAACACCTTCCACAAGAAGAAATTACATTCGCTCATCTCTTCCTTCTTATGATGGTTTTGGTTATGATGAATATATTACTTGGGAAATAGAGGTGGATAAAATTTTTGGACAATGTCATATGTGTGAGAGGAGGAAGATTAGAAATGTTGCAAGTGCATTAGTAGATCGTGTATTAACTTGGTGGAACATTTTAAATGAATTAGAAAAACCTCGAACATGGAAGGAAATGAAAATTCTTATGCGAGAAACTTTTGCTAATGTATCTATGTGCAAAGAAGAAATTCAGCAATTTGAGGAGAAATTTCTTGTTGTACCTTCTTTTGTGTCTAACGTTTTGCAGGACGATATAGAAAATAATATAGATGATGCAAAAGAGAACGAGGCTTTTGACAACACTTGTGAAATTTTAGATGGATCAACTCATAATGCACTCGAAATCACTGCTGAAAATGGTAAGGCAAAACATTCTACAAATACAGAAGATGAGAAGTTTTTGGATGTTCTGAATTTTTTCACCAATCATGCTATTTTCGAGTAGCAACTATTAGAATCGTTTATTTATACACCATTGTCACATGTTGATTTTCCTGCTGATCGTTGCGCTACGAAAGAGTTGTGTGCTGATAACTCTATTATACCTATGCAAAAACAAGTAAATGTACAAGATGATTGTGTTTTGGATTCACTTACTTGTGCTGAAATTCATAATTTGATCACCGCTACTGCTGAAAATGATGAGCTGAAATTTTTTTCTTCTCTAAATACTTTGGGTTATATTGAATTTGACACTCTTTGTGATCTAAATATTGTAGAGAGGAGAATATTTTCACAATCTGAATTGCCTTTATTAAGTAGAAATATTTTTTATGCTATAGGCAACTATGAAGATAGTGGTGAATTTATGGTGCATAAAGTTTACATATGTTCAAATGTGCAAGCTCCTTTTGTGCTGCAACAACATGGTGAAATGAATAGATGCACTAACACTAATAATGTATTGTCATATTTTTCTAGCATTTTTTTATTGCAGCAAGGACAACAAATAAAAAAGAAGCATTGTTCATTGCGGTTGTGCAATATGGACAGTGTTCATTCTACCCCCAAAGCAATCCTTTTTCCTCGACATACGAGCAAGCCGAGGACGGCTTGTCATAAAGAAGGGGATAATGATGAGATCATGCATATTATCATTGCATAAATAAACATGGCACAATGTTTATTTGTTTGAGATCCTGGCTCAAGTGAATGTGAACTCTTATTTGATGGACAAGATCAAGATGGCGCACTATGTCGTCCACCACCTTGGCCTCCTCCATTCATGCATACAAAAAGATTTGATGGTGTTGCACATTTGTACCAACACATAAGAGAAGATGAACTTGAGTCGAGGATGACTCCAATTCAAGAAGGGGAGGATGATGAGGACATCACTTCTATGGATACAAACAACACTCCATTGAACATACAAGATGCAATCAATAGAGTTCATACACAACAATTAATTTCAGAGGTGAACTCGTTCTTATATATTTCCTTATATGTTTTTGAGCATAGATTGCTACTTAATGATTTATTTGTGATTAGGATCCATGTAGAGGTTCAAGGAGTACTTGGAGGTAGTATTAGGGACGTGGAAGACCAGAGAATTCGTTCAAAGAAGATGGAAACCGAACCAAACTCCAAATCGTATCCAACTCGGAGTCCAGGAGCAGTACGCACTAAAACGGACGCCCAGGAAGCATACGAACTCCGTTTTGGACGTTCTATATATGCACAGAAAGGGAAGAGGATAACCTTTCGAATGGCGCTGGTCCCATGTCAAAAACTTTTCGGAGTCGACAGGAATCGTCGAAACAAAATTAAGTACAGAATCTGTCAGGGTGCTGCGCCACTGTATTGGGTCATTGGGCCATGTATCAAGTCTAAGTCCATTATTTTTGTATATTAGGGTTAGGTCACGACCCAAACACCCCCTTGGACGTCCTCCCACCTATATATACTCCATAGTAGCTGCTATAAACAATGGGGTTTTGCATAGATTAATAATATCGCTGTTCTACAGTTTGTGAAACCCCAACTTTGCGATTTCAGATCGTGTCTTCTACGTTCTTGCTTGTGTTCTCGGTTGCACTTGCAGGGATTAGCCTTCTTGGCGAGGTCAATCGTGTGAAGCACGGTTGATAACCAACGGAGCGGTGGTGTAGTGATTGCAGGGGATGTTCGTGTTCTACTTGAGAGCCTCGGATCATCAACGTCGAAGTCTCCACATTAATCGACTTATCCATTACCTTTCGGAAGATCGGGACTCACTTTTACTCATCTTTTTCCTATCAGAAACCCTAGAGAGCTGGACTAGTCCACCCCCTGTGGCCGGACTAGTTCGGGCCTACACAGATGAGTTCGTTTTGAGCCGAACTAAACCCCTATGTCCTACTTTGGACTAGTCCATTGTGGACCAAACTAGTCCGTTGTTTAGTGACTGTTTGAATTTGGAAATTTGGCGTGACGATCGTCGTGCAGTGTGGCAGTTGTCGAGACCTGACCAGAGGTCAGTGGTCCCATTGGGACGGACTAGTCCGGAGCCAGAGGCCGGACTAGTCCGCCCTTCTGCTGAAGTCAGCAGAAGGGGCTCGGGACCCCTATAAAAAGGGGACCCCCAGCCTAAATTGAATAAGTCTTGAACCCTAGCGCCGCCACAAGTGACCAAGAGCCTTCCAAAGCCTTCTACTCGTCCTACTAACCCTCAAAGACCAAATCTTGAAGAGATTAGGGTTTGGGGAGGAGAGTGAAGGAAGATCATCGCGCTTTCGCTCTCGGTTTGATCTCTTTGCACATTGTGATTGTGTTTTGTGGCTTGTGTGAATTGAGCTTCGTGTGCTCCTCATTGTATTGATTTGTGGGAGCCTCAACTTGTGAGTAGCCCCATCAAACTTGGTGATTACCCATTGATATAGTGGAAATCAAGCCGGACATCGTGGTTGCTTGGTGAGAGAAGGGTCAAGTGAGATCCGGTCCTTGTGTGTACTTCTCAACGTGGATGTAGGCTTCATCGTGGAGCTGAACCACGGGATAAATCTTGTCTCACTTGTCTTTACTTTTCGTGATCACTAGTATTGCTATTAGGGTTCATATTACTCTTCACTTTGATCATTGTTGAAAACTTGTGATCTAAGCGCTTTAACTTCACAATCTGAATTGTATTAGTTTACCACATATTGATTATATCTTTGGTGAACTTAAATTCCGCAAATAAATTGTAGAACCAAGTTTTTAGGTTTTTACCCTATGCTGAGCAGACTAATCCGGCCCCCTCCAGACTAGCCCGGCCACAGGAGTTTAATCTCGTTAGATTAAGTCATTTCAGGTATAATTACCTATTCACCCCCCCCCCTCTAGGCGACTTTCACCCCGGTACTTCATGGCACGTGGCAGCTCCAGGGACCCCCAGGGCACGTGGCAGCTCCGCTCTCTCCTCAGAGGGAGTGCGCTTAGTCCAGCACTCTGGGCTACATGGCAGCTCTGGAGCTTCTCCGCTAAGGTTGTGCGAGGTCTCCCCTCAACACGTGGCGCCTTGAGAAGTCGTCTCCCCTGAGGGTCTTTATCCCATCCTTCGTGCCCCGCGTGGCAGCACTGGGGCTGAATCTTGCGGGAGGTCGAGGTCTCAACAACTTCTAGACATGTGGCGCTGCCAGACATGCCCCAGTGTCTTCATCCTGTGTTCGAGGGTACCCAGTCTGCAGGGTACCAACAGTGGCCCCTGAGTCCACCTTGGGGCAAGATGGGGAGCCCAAAGGTGGAGCCCTTTCCCTGTTCTCCCGCACTGGGCTTTGAATCCTGTCTTGGATAGTTGAAGCGATAGGCGCTTCTACCAATCATCACCATGCGTCCTCTTCCGGTTTGAGTGGTTACGACGAAGGGATCTTTGCTTGCTGTAATATCTCTGTTCTCTACGGCGCCTTTAATTGTGGCGGTCCTTGATGCAGCTTATAGCACTTTTGCTCGCGTCGTGATTGTGGGAGATGCCTCAGCGGCTTCCGCAAGAGGTTGACCGACTGGGCCAGTGCGTCTGAGCGAGGACATAGGAACCCTTATCATGGGTGCGGTGTGCTGTGTGGTGCGGTCTGATCCTTCGCTTGGAGTACTCAGGCGTCGTGGGGATGATAAAGGGGGGAAAACCTCCATTTAGAGGGAACAGTTCCTTCCTTACTCAAACTCCACAACCCGAGTTTTCGCCTTCTTCCTCGAGCGACCGAACCTCCTTCACCCCTTTTGCCAAGGCTCTCACCTTAGTCTGCCCCAATGGCTTCCCTGCTACCTCCTTCCCGCTTCCGATCGGCCAAAGAGCTGGTGCCGATGAGGCGGCTCCTTGGCTGGGCAGCTCCATTGTCCCGATGGATGATCTGCTATGGGTCTCCTGATCTTCGAGATCTGCGAGAAGACGAGACAGTTCTCTTCGTCGCCTACGCCACTGCTGGGCTCACACTGTCATTGTCAAGGTTCTTTCTTGCAGTGCTGGGGGAGTATGGGCTGCAACTTCACCATATGTCGCCGAACTCGATCGCCGTTTGGTTGTGTTTGTCCACCTATGTGAGGCGTTCGTGGGATGTCCGCCCACAGTGGAGTTGTTCCGGCATTTCTTCGTGATGAAGACGAACGGAAGGAGCGCGATGACTCAAGTGGGGGCCTACTACTTCTGCCACTGGGACAATTCCTTCTGGGGTTACATCGCCTCATTCAAAGGGTGCAAATGGAGCGACTGGAGGGAATACTGGGCGATTGTGAGGACAGACCCTCATCCCTCGCTGAAGATGCCTTTCAGGAGTCCAGGCTCCGACCCTACCACATGGGAGGCATCCCACGTATTACCAGAGGAATACAGGCCCGCGCTGAGGCGGATCCGGTTCTTGGCTAGCAACGGCTTGACCCTGATTATGGTGTTGGCAGAATTCTTGCTCTGCCGTACCGCCCCTCTCCAGCGGCGTCTGTATTTTGCATGGTTCTACAACGGTGATTATGACGAATGTTGGCTGGGCCCGGACACCCCAACTCTCAAGATGCTAGAGGAGATGCTGAAAACAGTGACCTCCAACGTTGTTGATGATGATCATGTCTCCATTCTGAATGACTGCCAGCCGCTCATGACCACTGACGTGAGGGCTGGACTGCGGAGCTCAATGCTAAAGGTCAACGTGTTCGCCCTCGCTCGCCTGCATCCTGAAGACATGGCCGGCGCCTCTACAGTACTAAGGCGGTGCTGTGAAGCTGCGCACCCAGGGTCGGGATCTTCCTCGCGTCCTTCGGCAAGGGAGGAGGCAGAGCCCTCAACTACTTCCAGCAGGGCAAAGGTTAGCTAGCCGGCACCAGCTCTGGAGCCGAGAAAGCACTCCCGCACACTGGTCGCAGGCTCTGCTACTTCTATGTCGAAGAAGCGGAAGCTATTTTGAGGGGACGGATCTCCCATCTCCCGTAATCATGGAACCGGCGGGTCTAACGCTCCTATCATAGATTTAGCCTCCGACTCCAGCAGTTGCCCTGGTTCTGGAGGGGGTGCTGAGGGACCTGAGCTGACGCCAACACGGGTTGACCAGGAGTCGGTACCAGCTACGGCGGCACCAGCCTTGTCATCAGCTTCTAGCGACCTTGACCTATCACGCGGAGTGGGAGGCCAGGGTCATTGGAGTGGCCCGACTCGCCGTTAAGTCGCAGCTTCTTCCCTCTGCTATTTCTCTCCTTTCCTTTTTTGTCCTTAAGAAGCCTTCTCTTGGTTTCTTAGGGCTTCATCAGCCGACTTGGTGCCCCTGGCGCTTCTAGGGGTAGGCCTGATAGCCCCCGCCCTTCTTGGTACCGGAACAAGGTCTGCCGCATCGCCTCCTACGCCCTAAGATGCGTCAGCCTTAGGTTCCGCCGATGGCCCTGCACCCCCGTACGTTGAGGCAGGTGAGGCTGAGGTGGTGCCCGGCGAGGGAGTGCCAAGTGAGGAGGTGCCCGGTGCAGAGGTGGTGGGCGAGAAGGTGTCTGGCGTGGAGGTGCCGGGCGAGGAGGTGCGCGGCGCAGAGGTGCCGGGCGAGGAGGGTTCCAACGCGGAGGGGGCCACCTTGGTCGTGGCTGCCTCCCTTGGTGGGGCTGACTCGCTGGTCTTTCAAGCGGCGCCAGCATCTAACGTCATCGATGCGCAATGCGATGACCCACCACCGGCTGTCGGCGATACCCTTGTAGTGCAGGAGGGGACTTCGGCATCGAGCTGCGACACGGCAGTTCTTAGTCCCTGTGAAGCTTCTTGTCCCCGAGAGCTGGTGTCTGCTACAGCATCGGTAGGAGGGACGGGGGGACAACCGTTGGTGGTGATGGTCGAGCCAATCCCTCTTGTCGACGCTATTGTCGCGGCTCAGTTCATATTGCGCCAGACGCAGGCTGCTTTAGCCCGAGAGTGGGATCGGCTTCCGGAGGAGCGGCGCTTGGTGAAGCTGGTTGATGCCAAGAACAAATAGCTTGAGGTGAAGGCTTTGAAGGCCCATGCTGCTGCCGACGCCCACCTGAAACTGTGCGAGGATCAGCGTCTGGAGTTGGTCCTTCGCGAGGTTGTCGTTGCTGATGCGGAACAGGGCTTGGCGGTGAAGGAGGAGGAGGTCTTCCAGAGCCTGGAGGAGAAACGCCGAGTATTGCAGGACTTGGAGCTGGCCATTCAGCGCCAAAAGGGTGACTTGGAGCGTCGTGCTAGGGAGCTTGCTGACTGGGAGGTGACTGCATAGAGAGAGGCGAAGAGCCTCTAGGCCTCCCGTATGGCCAAGGCCCAAGGGGTACGAGATTTCCTGGCCCGAGCTCGGGCAGTGGTGGAACCCCTCGGCTTGGTCCCGTGCCGCGTGGGGAGCCATCTCATGGAGTGGCCCAGCTGCTTCCTGCCCTGGAGTCCCTCTGCTCGTCGTTGGGGTCGGTGAACACCGTCCTTGCAAGGCGGCTGGAGGCCGAAGGAAAGGAGTTGACTGATGTGACACCCGGTTCCGAAAATAAACCAAGCGAACGCATATGTGTGCCCAGGATGTTCAACACACATACACGAGTGCATTCACAAATGACTTACAGATAATTACCACAGCACAAGATTAATTAACCAAATTTTATTACACAAACCATATTATCCTCGAATACAAGCTCTAATGAATATCAATGACAAGTTCAACAATTGCAGCGGAAATAAACTAAATAAGCAAACTAAACAGCTAGGCAGCATAGGCAATAGGGTATAGCGTAGCTCCAATAACCACCACAGGCAAAGCTGGCGATAGACACGACCTAGAACTCCGCATTATCGCCATTAAACTCCCAATCCTGACCTGCAACTGTTGGGGGGGATTGCAAGAGTGAGTACATGTCGTACTCAGCAAGTGTGGAAAGTATGACATATGGTTGATTCAAATGACGACAATAATAATGGTTGAGTGCTGAAAAGTACATTAAAACATTTGAAAAGCAATATATTACATGTATGTGAAATAAACCCATCATAAACCATATAGTCATCATAATACCAGTCCATATTCCATATCCATCATCATATACCATTATCCATGTTCAATACTAGAATTCAACTCATAACCATCCATAACCATAATTCCAACCACAACCATCTCAAATACCATCCCAATACCGAGTTTCCTCTAATCATGTGAGGGTCCAGGTTGCTCATAACCAGGAGCACGGCTATCATGATAGTTTTAGACACACTCTGCAGAGGTTGTACCGCATTACCCACGTGTTTGTGATTTCATCACCTTTCGATGACTATAGAATCTCAATTATGCCGTCTCACACTTCCGTAGGTGTGCAGCCAAGAGATCACAAAATAGCCTTTACAATGGGATTACAAGCCTATTTAGACCCCACTGAGGTTTCACCAGTGGCGATGTCTCCCACAGAGCACATCTTCAACCAAGGGCCCCCTCTTGAGCCATTCGGATCCCAGGGTAGTCCCACCAATCATCACAAACCCAATCCGACTACCCCTTCCCCGAGCATCCTTAATGGTCCAAATAGCACTGGAAAAGCCGTAATTAATCAGCTACACCGCACCCATACTTGGCCTCGTGGTGGCACTGTAAATCCTGGATGGTCGCTCCACGAACCGGTCCTTAGATCTAAAGCAAGCAAAACCACCATAACATCCAACCCATCCACATACCAGACTTAATTAGATCACCCATTACCATATCATATTAACCAGTTCATGTTAAGCATAATATTCCATACATAATAAAATTGAGTGGTATAGTTGTTTTCCCATCCCAGTTGATTAAGCGAAGCAAAAAGGTAAAAAGCCCTTCCTGACTCTCTACCATATATTCCAGGTGACAAGGGTGGTTAAAAAAACGAGTAAACTTCCTACCATAGGATTTCCCTACAAATTGACACTGGATGAAGTTTTGCAAACAAAACATTTATTTCAAAATAGGATCAATATGCTTCAAGGACACTTGCCTTGCTCTTGCGGCTGATTAGGGTCAAAGCCTTCAAACTCTTGGTACTGTAGATCCTCCGCAGCAATCTCTAGCGCAAATCCGTATAATCCGCACAATAAACATACAAGACAAGAAACACAATCAAAGAGTGCACAAATATTACTCAATATGACATGACATGCATGATTGATGCAAATGCAAGGTAGAACTTGTTAATAGATTGCTTTTAATGATCAATACCTAGTTCTAATAGCTTTTAACAAGTTTATACAAGTTTGGAGTTGATTAGATCAAATTTTAGAATTAATTCAACACAATTTAACTAGGAAGATCGGACTAGTCCACTAGGGACCGGACAAGTTCGCACTCTGCGAGATCAGCAGATTAGGGTTTTCTAGATCGACGTGAATTTGGAGATTAGGGGTTGAATTCACGTAAGGAAAAGAGAATAGAAGGTATACCAGGTGTTTAGAACTCCAATGAATCAAGAAACTTGGAGGTAACACTTAGATCTTGATGATCTAGGGTTGGTGATGAACTTGGAGACGTATTGGTGATGAGGGACGAAACTTGGTGGAGATCTTGATCCTCTTTCGTTTCCTCCTCTTCTTCTTCTTGCTTGGGATCTCCTCCTCCCACCTTGGTGGTGGCTCTCCACGAACTAGGGTTTGGGTGGGGTGGAAAAGTGGCAAATAGATGTCAAGCCAAGGGGTGGGGCTGTTTATATAGAGCTGGAGGCTAGGGTTAGATGGATTTCGAGTTTGAGAGGAGTGGAGGCCGGTTTAGAGTCCCACATGGGCTCTAAAAGAGTTAGGCATGACATCCCTAGGCCCACTTAACGTGGAACCCAAGAAACAAGTCATAAAACAAAAGATCAACTCAGAGTCGCGAAATATCGGACAAGTCCGAAAAGGACCGGACCAGTCCAAAAATATCCAGGGAGAAAAGCAGACAAGTCCGGCCAAAAATTGTACAAGTCCGACTTTAGTCAGAGAGGAAAACGGACAAGTCCGCTGGTACACCGGACTAGTCTGGAAAAGTCCAAGGACTTAGCAAATTTTCAAGGATTCTTGGAATATCGGACTAGTCCGAAAGTTTCCAGAGGCAAAATCGGACTACTACGCAGCAAAAATGGACAAGTCCGTTTTTAGTCAGAGAGAAATCGGACTAGTCCTTAGTAAAATCGGACTAGTCTGCACTTTCCTGCATTTTAAGTGTGGTTTTGCTCCAAATCAATTTTAAATGTTCCAAATCAATTTTAAACTCGTTCCTCTTTACGTGGGTTAATGCTAAACATGTATATGAATGTATTCAAGGCACGATGCATGAAAATGAGGGTGTTACAAACCTACCCCCCCTTTAAAATGAATCTCGCCCTCGAGATTCGATGTGGAAGAGAAGAGATAGGGAAATTCCTTCTTGAGATCATCCTCCAATTCCCACGTTGCTTCTTTTTCTGTGTGGTGTTTCCATTGAACTTTACACCATCGAATCACCTTGTTCCTTGTGACCCTCTCCTTGGTTTCCAAGATTTTGATCGGTTGTTCGGCATAAGTCAAATCTTCTTCTAATTCCAATCCTTCCATTGGCACTTGTTCTTCCGGTACTCTCAAGCACTTCTTGAGCTAGGAAACATGAAACACATCATGGACATCCGAAAGATGAGTTGGCATCTCCATCTTATACGCTACTTCTCCCCTTTTGTCCAAAATCTTGAATGGTCCAATATAACGAGGCGCTAGCTTGCCTCTTATGTTAAACCTCTTATGACCTCTCATCGGTGACACCTTGAGGTAAACAAAATCTCCCACTTCAAAGGTTAATTTCCTTCTCCTATTGTCCGCATAGCCCTTTTGTCTTGATTGGGCAGCCCTCAAGTTTTCACGAATTATTTGGACTTGCTTTTCAGCTTCTTACAACACATCCAGACCAAATACTTGAGTTTCTCCTGCTTCATTCCAGAATAAGGGTGTCCTACACTTCCTTCCATAAAGCGCTTCATATGGCGACATTTTCAAGCTTGCTTGGTAACTATTTTTTGTATGAAAATTCTGCATATGGCAAGCTCTTGTCCCAACTTTTCCCATGATTTAAAGCTCTTAGCATGTCCTCTAGAATCTGATTAGTCCTCTCGGTTTGTCCATCCGTTTGAGGGTGATATGCTGAACTAAAATTCAACCTCGTTCCCAAAGCTTCGTGCAATTTTTGCCAAAACCTAGAAGTGAATTGTGAACCTCTATCCGAGACTATCTTCTTCGAAACTCCATGCAAACATACTATTCTTCCCATATACAGTTCCGCCAATTTCTCCACATTATAGGTGGTCTTGATGGGAATAAAGTGAGCTGACTTAGTTAACCGATCCACAATTACCCATATTGGATCTTAACCGGACTGAGTAGTGGTAAACCAACTATGAAGTCCATACCGATCTCTTCCCACTTCCATTCCAGAATCATCAATGGTTGTAATAGTCCAGCTGGCCTTTGATGTTCCGCCTTGACTTGTTGGCACACATCACACTATACTACGTATTCAGCTATGTCCTTTTTCATGCTATCCCACCAATAGCAAGTCCTCAAGTCTTTGTACATCTTTTTACAACCAGGATGAATTGAGTATGGTGAGTCATGTGCCTCTTTTCATATCGTCTCCCAAATATGCTTTACATTAGGCACAACAATCCTCTTACCAAGCCATAGGGTACCATGTTCATCCTCATCAAATCTGAATTGTCTCCCCTCTTGGGTCCTTTCCTTGATTTCCTGAATTTCCTCATCCTTAGTTTGGCCTTCCCAAATTTCTTGCTCCAATGTTGGGTTTAACTCCATTATTCTCATTTTATTCACAAATCCAAGATTCAACCATTCAAACTCCTTACATAACTCGGATGGTAACTCTCGAACTGTGAGTTGATGACTTACTCCTTTTCTACTCAAAGCGTCGACCACTACGTTAGCCTTCCCTGGATGATAATTGATCCCCAAGTCATAATCCTTGATGATCTCCAACCATCTTCATTTCCTCAAGTTCAGATCCGTTTGCGTGAAAATATACTTAAGACTCTTGTGATCCGTATAAATTTCACACCTATGTCCAAGGATATAGTGTCTCCAAATCTTCAATGCGTGTACCACGGCTACAAGTTCAAGATCATGTGTAGGATAATTCTGCTCATGTTTCTTCAATTGTCTCGATGCATATGCAACCACTTGACCTTCTTGCATAAGCACGCATCTGAGTCCTTGTCTTGATGCGTTGCAATAAATATCAAAACTCTTGCTCACATCCGACAGTACCAAAACTGGGGCTGTTGTCAACCTTTTCTTCAACTCCCCAAAACTATTTTGACAAGCTTGAGTCCATTGGAAAGCCTTTCCCTTCATTAGCAACTCCGTCATAGGCTTGGCTATCTTGAAGAAATCCTTGATGAACCGACGGTAATATCCAACCATCCCAAGGAAACTCCTTATTTCCTTGACATTTTGCTGCGGTTCCCATTTCAACACGTCCCTCACTTTTCCTAGGTCAACCGATACTCCTCCTCCTGAGATTATATGACCCAAAAATGACACCTCTCTCAATTAAAACTGACACTTGTTGAACTTGGCATACAATTGATGCTCCCTCAATTTTTGTAGCGTAAGCCTCAAGTGTTCCTCATGTTCCTTCTCATCCTTCGAGTAGATCATAATGTCATCAATAAACACCACAACGAATCTATCCAAGTACTCCATGAAGACCTTATTTATGAGGTACATAAAGTATGCCGGTGCGTTTGTCAATCCAAAGGACATCACGGTGTACTCATAAGATCCATACCGCGTCCTAAAAGTTGTCTTGGGTATGTCCAATGGTCTAATCTTCATTTGGAAGTATCCGGACCTCAAATCAATCTTAGAGAAGACACAGGCACCCTTCATCTGATCAAACAAGTCTTCTATGCGTGGCAAGGTGTACTTGTTCTTGATGGTCACCTCGTTGAGAGCTCGGTAATCCACACACATCCTTTGCGTTCCATCCTTCTTGTCCACAAACAGCACGGGTGCTCCCCAAGGTGAAGAGCTTGGGCGAATAAAACCTTTCTCTAGTTGCTCTTGAATTTGCTTCTTGAGCTCCGCTAGTTCCATAGGAGGCATCCTATACGGCCTCTTAGCTATAGGTGCAGTTCCTGGTATTAAATCAATAACAAACTCAATGTCTCGATCAGGTGGCATACATGGCAACTCGTCTGGAAAAACATCCAAAAATTCACGCACCACCGAAATCTCCTCAATGGCGGCACCGTCCGTATGATTCAGCTCCAATTGCTTTGGTGCGGTTTGAGATGAATTAAATTGTACGGTGATCCCTTCTTCATTGGTCAACTTCACCGTCTTCATCGCACACTCAATAACTCCATTGTGCTTCCTTAACCAGTCCATACCAAGTATAATGTCCAATCCTTGAGAATCCAAAACAATGAGGTTGGCGGAGAAGTCTACCCCCTTTATTCTAAGGCTTACTTTTGGACATACTATATTTATCCTCATCTCTCCTCCAGGAGATTTAACCAATAGAGTAAACTTCATATGAGAGATAGGCAAACTATACTTGGCGACATACTTCGATGCAATGAATGAATGTGATGCTCCAGAATCAAATAACATAGTCGCGGGGTTGGAGTTGGCGAGATACATACCAATGACCACGTCATCCGCTTGTTGAGCATCCTCCATAGAGACATGGTTCACGTTGCCACGAGCAAAATTCTGTTGTCCAGGGTTCCCTTGTGGTTGTCCTCCATTGGGTCTTGGGTTTTGCCTCGGTGCATTACTTCCTTGACCAAGGCCTGACTTAGGACATTGATGTGCAAAGTGTCCAGCTTCTCCACAAGTATAGCACTTATTAACTCCACCAGAATTATTGGGACGAGCTTAGTTTTGAGCATTGGCACCAGGATAGTTGGCACGAGGTGCAAAAGGCATTGGAGGCCTAGGTGCTTGCATGAAAGGGCGCTGCTGCACAAACTGAGTTGGGCGGGGTGCAAATCCAGGGCGATGAGTATGCGCAAAAGAGCTGAAGTAAGGCACATTAGGTGGTGCAAAGCGAGGGCACACATTACTCCCTTGTTGCTGTCCTTGATATGGCGCCTTCCTCTTGTTGTCTTGCTCCATCTCACGAATCTTGTTCTCAACCACAATTGCTTTGTCCACAAGCTTCTGAAAATTGCCATAATCATAATTGAGCAATTGCACTTGGATCTCATTGTTGAGGCCTCTCATGAACAAATATTGCTTCTGGCTATCCCGGCTCACATCCTCTGGCGCATACCTTGAGAGTTGAGTGAACTTATTGAGATATTCACTCATGCTTGATCTTCCTTGCCTTAAGTTCTCAAATTCTTGCCAGTTAAAAATCATAACTCCTTCTGGCAAATAATGAGAACGGAAGTTCTCCTTGAATTCCGCCCAAGTGATCCTCTCTTGATTCTCGTGAGCATTGCAGTAAGCATCCCACCAATCCGCAGCTGCTCCAACGAGTTGATGAGAAGCAAATAGCACCTTCTCCCAGTCATTGCATTGGACAATAGCTAACTTCTTCTCCACAGACTTGAGCCAATCATCCGCATCCATAGGGTCAGCAGCTTGAGCAAAGGTGGGTGGCCTAGTCCTCATAAACTCTCCCAACCGGTTATGAGGAGGTGGGGGTGGCGGTGGAGGCATGTGGGGCTGATTGTTGATATTGCCAGCCTGCAGCTGTCCCGTAGTTTGTATCATGGTCTGCATGAGATGGTTTTGTATAGGCAATAGCTGCTTAATGTTGATTGCTCCCTGAGTAGATCCTTGTCCAATGTTGTTCTGAGGCACTCCATTGTTCTCCTCCTCATCATTGCCATCCCTCTGGTTGCGAGTCCTCACCATCTAGAGAAAAGCAATAGGTAAGAATTAGAAAACGTCCCCAACTATATGCATCAAGGGACATGAAACTAAACAACTAACTAGCCTATGTGGACATGGCAATGCTAAAGCATCCCAAAATCCTCTATTAAGCACACAAGCAAACAATATATATTAAATAGCACACCAAGCAAAAACACATCGCTTCCTGAGTGCTCCTATGTGCTCTAAAGTGTCCATTATATCTAGGCTGCGTCCTATGGTCAACCTGTGCCTCTGATACCAATCTGTGACACCTGGTTCCGAAAATGAACCAAGCGAATGCATATGTGTGCCCAGGATGTTCAACACATATACACGAGTGCATTCACAAACGATATACAGATAATTACCACAGCACAAGATTAATTAACCAAATTTTATTACACAAACCATATTATCCTCGAATACAAGCTCTAATGAATATCAGTGACAAGTTCAACTATTGCAGCGGCAATAAACTAAATAAACAAACTAAACAGCTAGGCAGCATAAGCAATAGGGTATGGCGTGGCTCCAATCAACACCACAGGCAAAGCTGGCGGTAGACACGGCCTAGAACTCCGCAATATCGCCATTAAACTCCCAATCTTGACCTGCAGTTGTTGGGGGGCGGGGGGTTGCAAGAGTGAGTACATGTCGTACTCAGCAAGTGGGTAAAGTATAACATGTGGTTGATTCAAATGACGACAATAATAATGGTTGAGGCTGAAAAGTACAATAAAACATTTGAAAAGCAATATATTACATGTATGTGAAATAAACCCATCATAAACCATATAGTCATCATAATACCAGTCCATATTCCATATCCATCATCATATACCATTATCCATGTTCAATACCAGAATTCAACTCATAACCATCCATAACCATAATTCCAACCATAACCATCCCAATACCGAGGTTGTACCGCTTTACCCACTCTGCAGAGGTTGTACCGCTTTACCCACTTGTTCGTGATTTCATCACCTTCGATGACTATAGAATCTCAATTATGCCGTCTCACACTTCCATAGGTGTGCGGCCAAGAGATCACAAAATAGCCTTTACAATGGGATTACTAGCCTATTTAGACCCCACTGAGGTTTCACTGGTGGCGATGTCTCCCACAGAGCACATCTTCAACCAAGGGACCCCTCTTGAGCCATTCGGATCTCAGGGTAGTCCCACAAATCATCAACAAACCCAATCCGACTACCCCTTCCCCGAGCATCCTT
Source organism: Tuctoria greenei (assembly GCA_036927565.1). Taxonomy (NCBI): domain Eukaryota; kingdom Viridiplantae; phylum Streptophyta; class Magnoliopsida; order Poales; family Poaceae; genus Tuctoria; species Tuctoria greenei. Next base: position 111,745,177 of record JAYESD010000010.1, read on the forward strand.
AATGGTCCAAATAGCACTGGCAAAGCCCTAATTAATCAGCTACGCCGCACCCTTACTTGGCCTCATGGTGGCACTGTAAATCCTGGATGGTCGCTCCAGGAACCGGTCCTTAGATCTAAAGCAAACAAAACCACCATAACATCCAACCCATCCACATACCAGGCTTTCTTAGATCACCCATAACCATATCATATTAACTAGTTCATGTTAACTATAATCTCATCCATGCATAATAAAATTGAGTGGTATAGTTGTTTTCCCATCCCAGTTGATTAGCGAAGCAAAAAGGTAAAAAGCCCTTCCTGACTCTCTACCATTTATTCCAGGTGACAAGGGTGGTTAAACAAAACGAGTAAACTTCCTACCATAGGATTACCCATCAAATTGACACAGCATGCAGTTTTGCAAACAAAACATTTATTTTAAAACAGGATCAATATGCTTCAAGGACACTTGCCTTGCTCTTGCGGTTGATTAGGGTCAAAGCCTTCAAACTCTTGGTGTTGTAGATCCTCCACGGCACTATCTAGCACAAATCCATCTAATCCGCACAATAAACATACAAGACAGGAAACACAATCAAAGAGTGCACAAATATTACTCAATATGACATGACATGCATGATTGATGCAAATGCAAGGTAGAACTTGTTAATAGATTGCTTTTAATGATCACTAACTAGTTCTAATAGATTTTAACAAGTTTATACATGTTTAGAGTTGATTAGATCAAATTTTAGAATTAATTCAACACAATTTAACCAGGAAGATCGAACTAGTCCGCTAGGGACCGGACAAGTCCGCACTCTGCGAGATCAGCAGATTAGGGTTTTCTAGATCGACGTGAATTTGGAGATTAGGGGTTGAATTAACGTAAGTAAAAGAGAATAGAAGGTATACCAGGTGTTTAGAACTCCAATGAATCAAGAAACTTGGAGGTAACACTTGGATCTTCATGATCTAGGGTTGGTGATGAACTTGGAGACGAATTGGTGATGAGGGACGAAACTTGGTGGAGATATTGATCCTCTTTCATTTCCTCCTATTCTTCTTCTTGCTTGGGATCTCCTCCTCCCTCCTTGGTGGTGGCTCTCCACGAACTAGGGTTTGGGTGGGGGTGGAAAAGTGGCAAATAGATGTCAAGCCAAGGGGTGGGGCTGTTTATATAGAGGTGGAGGCTAGGGTTAGATGGATTTCGAGTTTGAGAGGAGTGGAGGCCGGTTTAGAGTCGCACATGGGCTCTAAAAGAGTTAGGCACGACATCCCTCGGCCCACTTAATGTGGAACCCAAGAAACAAGTCATAAAACAAAAGATCAACTCAGAGTCGCGATATATCGGACAAGTCCGAAAAGGACCGGACTAGTCCGAAAATGTCCGGAGAGAAAACCGGACAAGTCTGGCCAAAAATCAGACAAGTCCGACTTTAGTCAGAGAGGAAAACGGACAAGTCCGCGGGAACACCGGACTAGTCCGAAAAAGTCCAAGGACATAGCAAATTTTCAAGGATTCTTGGAATATAGGACTAGTCCGCACAAAATCGGACAAGTATGAAAGTTTCCAGAGGCAAAATCGGACTAGTCCGCAGCAAAAACAGACAAGTCCATTTTTAGTTAGAGAGAAATCAGCCTAGTCCTCAGTAAAATCAGACTAGTCCGCACTTTCCTGCATTTTAAGTGTGGTTTTGCTCCAAATCAATTTTAAATGTTCCAAATCAATTTTAAACTCATTCCTCTTTATGTGGGTTAATGTTAAACATGTATATGAATGTATTCAAGGCATGATGCATGAAAATGAGGGTGTTACAGTTGAGCTGGTGGCCTACCACGTTCTGGTGTGCTTTCGAAGCTGGTGCCCGCAGATCCCGCTGGAGCCGGTGGAGAAAGGTCCCTTTGATGAGCGGGAGGCTGAGGCTAGGGCCGAAGTTCAGGGCCTTTCTAAGGAGGTGGCTTCTTTGTTCCAACGTAGCTAAGGCCGGTGCCACCTAGGCGCCATGTTTTTGTATCCGGGGATGACCCCTTTGTGTAAAAAAAATGTTCATGAATTTATGTTGCTTTGCTTGTTGGCTTTGTCGCGTGCTTCGAAAAGTTGGCCCAATTCCTTCTCTAGTGTAAGGTCTTGAAGAGCCTTTTGTTGACGCCGTTAGCCTTTTAGGGACCAACGCTTGCACAGTTGACACAGTCAGTTTGTCGCTAGATGACGCCCTACCTACTGAACCCCCCCTGAAAGGCCCCTTGGTAGGCGTGGCCAGATTGTTTTCGGTACGCCTGCCACTTGAACACAGGGTGTCTTTAACAGGCCACCAACGGACTGGGGGAGCGTGAGTGAATGGTCTCAGTGTGCCTCTTTCGGGAACGCAGGGCTTTTCCTGAGTGTTGTCATCGCCAGCAGGCCCCTCGAAGGATCCGGAGTTGGATGCTCCGGTGTTGTCCATCATCATTGTGAAGTTGTCGATGGCAAGCCCCCACGGTGGTGCCGAAGCTGGATGCTCCGGCATCATCCATCATCTTCGTAGAAACATCGACGGCGGGCCCCTTGGGAGGTGCTGGAGTTGGATGCTCCGACATCATCCACCATTGTTGTGAAGTCGTCGACGGCAGGCCCCTGGTGTACAGGCTATCGCAAGAGAAACCTGTTAGAAACAAGTGCGGGGCAGGAGAGTTTTACTCACTTATTCGCGCTTGGTGTTGTTGTTAATGTTCTGGGACGTTGACGGTAGGCCCCCTGGGAGGTGCCGAATCTGGGTGCTCCGACGTCACCCACTATCTTCGTAGAGACGTCGACGGCGGCCCCCCTAGGAGGTTCTGGAGCTGGATGCTCCGGCGTCGCCCACCATCTTCGCAAAAACGTCGACGGCGGGTCCCAAGGGAGGTGTCGGAGCTGGATGCTCTGGCATCGCCCACCATCTGCGTAGAAATGTCGACGACGGGCCCCTGGGAGGTGGCAGACATGGATGCTTTCGCGTCGTCCACCATCATCGTGAAGTCGTCGACGGCAGACCCCTGGTGTACAGTCTATCGCAAGAGAAACCTGTTAGCAACATGTGCGGGACAGGAGAGTTTTACTCACTTATTCGTGCTTGGTGCTGTTGTTGATGAATGTGGCCTAGAGGGGGGGGGGGTGAATAGGCCTTTTTGAATTCTTTCGGAACCTGCAAAACTTAATAACCAGATCAAATCTCGAGATATTGAACTAGTCCGGTCGAGTGCGGACTAGTCCGATGTATACCGTCTAGGTTTATCAAATTTAGTCGATTATCTTGATCCTAGGATGTATGCAGCGGAAATATACTTGTAATTGAAGTGTTACACGATTATGAACTAGGATATACCACAAGTCAATCTTATATTCAATGTTTTAACATAAAGTAAGCAAGATTTATTGAAACCCTAGATTTATATGATGTATATGAACGATGAGCGCAAAGTAAGAATACAAGCACTTTATCCCGTGGTTCGATTCCCACAGAGGCAACCTACATCCACGTTGAGGAGTCCACAAAAGGACCGGGTCTTCTCCAACCCTACCCTCGTCGGATTGCCACGGAGGCCAATTCTCTTCACTTATCACAAAGGGCAAATAACCGAATTCAAGGGGCCTTCTCACACGTTGAGGGCTGCCCAATATTACAACAAGAACTCCACCAAGAACACACTCAAAACATTACAATGAAAACCACAAGAGTGTGTTAGGGAATCAAACCAAGAGCTCAATGAGTGATGGACCATGTCTCTCCAATGATCCAAAGTGTATCCTCAAGGGATTGATCTTTGTTGCTTTTGATTTCATGGAGAGATGTGTTTTTGAGGCTCTTGGGAGGTGTGATGGCACAGGGGGTCAAGAGATATGAAAGATGGGTCGTGTACACCTATTTATATGGGGTTCCCAAAAGTGACCGTAAGGGTTCAGAAAGATAGGACTAGTCTGTGGTGGACACCGGACTAGTTTGGTGTACTGTGTGTAGCAAACCCTAGGTGTCCTGAAATATCGGACTAGTCCGGCTAGAAGCAGACTTGTCCGATTTCGCTTCTGGAAATCTTCGAACTAGTCCGATGGATATCGAACTTGTCCGGAAAAGTGAAACCCTAAGTGAATTGGGGACTAGTCCGCACTTGGAGGACTTGTCCAATTTATGTCAGAGAGTTTTTCGGACTAGTCCGTGCCAATATCGGACTTGTCTGATTTACATCAGAATGATATTGGACTAGTCCGTTGTGTGACCGGATTTGTCCGATTTTGTGCAGCTTGTGAAGTGTTTGGAGGACTAGTCCGCACTGGGGAGGACTAGCCCGATTCTAGTCAAAGAGATATTGGACTAGTCTGTGGTGATATCGGACTTGTACGATCTTGTGCAGAAAGATATCAGACTAGTCCGATGTCAGTCGGACTAGTCCGGTCCTGTATAAACTTGTGCAATGTGTGTGATTATTTGTGCTTGAGCTCTTGGGGTGTGTTTCCTTAACAAACTCCATACACAATGATCTACTACACTTGTTCCTTGAGCTCTTTTCCACATTGCTCCTCATTCTCCCTTATTCTTGGCACCTTGCTTATTTTATCATTAGAACTTGTGCTCATCTCAACAAAGTGGTTAGGATCTCATCAGCTTGTCATAAATCATCCAAAACCCACAAGGGATTCCTAGATGCACTTTCAATCTCCCCCTTTTTGGTGATTGATTATAACCAATTGAGATTTCACAAAATATGATAAAAAGTTGAGATTTTCATAAAGTGTGCACATATGAGTTTAAAACATACTCCCTCCGTCTCAGAAAGTTTTTCGCTTTGTAGTTCAAAAATGAACTACAAAGCGACAAACTTTCCGGGACGGAGGGAGTATTAAGCAATGAAAGCATGACCCATATGTGCACTCTTTATGGTGGGATGCAACACTAAGTGTATAGAAGCGATAATCAATATGAGAATGACATAACTGACATCAACACATCAACAATAAGCATATATGTCATTTATATAGCAAAAACACGGATTTCATCAATTTCTTCATAAGCAGTTCAAAACATTGCATCGCAGGACCATAAGTATCATAAGAGCATATTAAACATTTTACAAACCACAAAATAGACAAAAGACACAAAAAGAAGCTCTCATTGCATCCTACATCTAAAACCTAAGACCCCCCCTCAATCTCTCCCCCTTTGGCATCAAGACACCAAAAAGAAGGAGAGGAGGGACTTAAAGTCTTCAAGCCTCGCTGTCGGTCCTCTCATCATCTTCATCTTAATCTTCATTCTCTGGCTAATGAGGAGGAGGAGGAGGAATGGAGCCACTTGAGCCCCCAATGCCAAAATAGGCAAGCTCGGAGGGGGTCAAGGGCCTAAGGTCGGTGTAATCAGAGTCGGAGTCATCAGAGATTACTGGAGATCCAATGGGCTCGATCTCCATTTTTTGACAAATCTGCTTGATGTTCTCCTTAACATATCTCATGTCATCCTTTCTTCTTTTGTTGAGCTTGTGGGCCTTCACCTCGGCCTTTCTACAGGAGGCAAAAATAGCTGCCAGGTATTTGATGATGCCACTTGGGGACCCCTTTTGAGGAGGGGCCCTAGTGGCGGGAGCAGCCCTAGCACCGGCACTGGCTCTCGCTGGAGCCTCAGGGATGGAGGCCGGAGATGAAGCAGCTTGTACACTTGGCTTTTGAGGCATCTGAGGCCTCAAGGGAAGGTGCTCCACATCTTTGACAAACTCTATGCATATGACCTTCTCAATCATAAACATGAGATAAGGGGCATAACCACATGACCTGTTCGGTGTGCAGGAGATGTTCACCATGTCATTCCAAATATAGTCTCAGACATCAAATCTTCTGTCTTTGCCAATGACCTTCATCAAGGTCCTGAGATACCCCTGCACAGTCCCAGCATCTCCATCCTTGGGAGCAATTGTCTTCCTCAGGACCCTGTTCAACACCACAAAGAAAGGCTTCATATTCTTTGTAGAAGGGGGGTTTAACTTGGAGTTGGGCTCATAGAGGACCTTCATCATGTCCTTCTCAATGACACCTACGTTGTGGATGATCAAGTTGTCATTGCTTGAGGTGTCAAGGTGTAGCAGTCTTGCAAATTCCTCATGAGTTATGTTGTACTTGGATCCATGAGTCATCCAAGTCACACTTTCTTCTTCATCACTTGAGAAGTGGCAAGTAGCATAAAACTGGGTGATGACTTCATCATTCCAGTTGTTCCTGAAGGAGAAGAGGTCCCTCGATCTAGGCCTTTCGACTGCCTCCAAAACTTCAATAAACGGTGAGAAGCCCTTCTTCTCAAAATGCGCCCAATCGATCCATTGGCTGCGCACCACGGGTGTCTTCATCGGGAGGTATACAGACTTGTAGAAGTCTGCATGAAAGTTGCTCCAAAACCTCCCATCGGTAGCTTGCTTTGAATGGCTATAACAGTCAATGTTTCTGAATTTGGCAGTCGTGTCACTGCCCTTCCCGTTGAATCTCTCCTCTGCGGGGTCCCTGGCCCCTTCCCTTGGAGCTAACAGCTTTAGAGGACCAATCGGGCCTGTTGCAATTCCCTTGCCTTGCCCTTGGCTTGGCGAGGGCCACCACTAGCTGAAGCCTTGGATGTTGGCTTCTTTGCGAGGACTTTCCGTTGAGCCTGGGGAGGAGAGGTAGCTGGCTCGGAGGGGCATTCTTGGCGCTTCTTGCCAAGGCTTGTCGAGGACCGAAGCACGGCTTCATGGTCCATCTCGGCCTCAAAGTAGGAAACTTCATCATCAGAGTTCGACATGCCCTGAGAATGGTTTGCACAAGGTATGGATGAGAATAGATGACAAGGAATTGCATTGAGAGATTAATAAGTTAGGTTTGAGTTCAGAAGAATCGGACAAGTCCAGTGTACAGGCACGGACTAGTCCGAGTGACCGGACTTGTCCGTGCATGGATCGGACTAGTCCAGTATTCATTCTCAAGAACCTTAACTATGAGACAAATGGAGTTGTTCAATGAAAAACTAGCCTAACAGCAATGTAATACATCAAGGACACTTGCATTAGGTGACAGAAGCTAGGCTATTCGACCAACAATGACGAAAATGGAGATTTCTAGGGTTTGGGGGAAAATTTACCGAAAAATCGCTTGAGTCTCGTAGAAGAGGGGGGTGAAGGGCGGACAAGTACGTGGTCTTCAATCCCTAAGCGAAGGAGGTTGATTTCCACCCAAACTTGGAGATTTTTGATGGAGAAATCGTCGAGTCACCTTGGGGAGCTCGAGCACGGAGAGAGAAAGCTTGAGGCAAGTGAGGGGTGAGGGAGATTAGGGTTTGGCGGCGGCTAGGGTTATGGACACGAAAAATCGGACAAGTACGAAAATGATCAGACTAGTCCGAACTTTTCCAGAGGCTATATCGGACTAGTCCGTGGTCTGCCGGACTAGTCCGGCCTAACCGGCGCTCAGCGGACTAGTCTGCATGGGCGGACTAGTCCGGGTAACCACGGGGAAGAAATGTCTAGCCCATTCGTATATACTCGAAGGTACTTATTTAAAAAATAGGGAGGCAAATCAAATCAAATAATTTTGATGAATATGATCCGTAAGAATACAACAATCAAGTAATGATCATAATTCACCAAGATATAGTAATTGACATAGTTTTTCGGAAAAATTGGGAGAGATGATTTTCACAACACAATCAATGAATTTTGAAGATAGCATTCAGTTATACAATATTTCAAGCCATACTCCAAGAATCAAGGATATTTAGTTCATTTTGGAGTTCGCAAAAACATTTTTCATCAAGTGGCTTGGTGAAAATATCGGCTAGTTGTTTTTCGGTGTTGACATGTGAAATGGTTATATCTCCCTTCATTGAATGGGCTCCCAAAAAGTGATGTCGGATGTCTATGTGTTTGGTCCTAGAGTGCTCAACGGGATTATGGGAAATTTTAATGGCACTCTCATTATCACAAAGGAGTGGAATGCGGTTCATATTGTAACCGTAATCCCTTAGAGTTTGTCGAATCCAAAGGAGTTGAGCACAACAACTCCCGGCTGCAACATACTCCGCTTCGGCTATGGATAGGGCAATGGAGTTTTGCTTCTTGGAGGACCAAGAAACTATGGATCTACCTAGGAATTGGCATGTACCGGAGGTACTTTTTCTATCTACTTTGCATCCAGCATAATCTGCATCAGAGTAACCAATGAGATTAAATTTGGAACCTTTGGGGTACCAAAGGCCTAGGTTGGGTGTATGAACTAAATACTGCAAGATTCTCTTAACGGTTGTCACATGACACACTTTTGGGTTGGCTTTAAACCTTACACACAAGCATACACTCAACATAATGTCTGGCCTAGATGCACATAAGTAGAGTAAATATCCAATCATGGAGCGATATACCATTTGATCGACGTTTGGTCCATTTTCATTGAGATCCAAGTGGCCATTCATTGCCATGGGAGTCTTTATGGGCTTCGCCTTGTCCATTCAAAACTTCTTGAGTATGTCTTGAGTGTACTTAGTTTGGCTTATGAACGTCCCTTCCTTTTGTTGCCTCACTTGGAATCGCAAGAAGTACTTTAGCTCTCCCATCATAGACATCTCAAACCTATCTCTCATAATTTTACTAAATTCATCACAAAAAGATTTGTTAGTTGAACCAAATATTATATCATCAACATAGATTTGACAAACAAAGAGATCATTGTCAAAGTTCTTTGTAAACAATGTATAATCTACTTTACCGATCTTAAAATCATTTTCAATTAATAAATCTCTAAGACACTCATACCATGCTCTAGGAGCTTGTTTGAGGCCATAGAGAGCCTTACGCAATTTGGATACGTGGTTGGGGAACTCTTCGTCTTCAAACCCGGGGGGTTGCTCCACATACACCTCCTCCTTGATTGGTCCGTTGAGGAAGGCGCTTTTCACATCCATTTGATAGAGCTTGAAATCATGGTGAGTAGCATATGCAAGTAATATTCTAATGGACTCAAGTCTAGCTAAGGGAGCAAAGGTTTCATCAAAATCCAAACCTTCGACTTGTGAATACCCTTTGGCCACAAGTCGTGCCTTGTTCCTAGTCACCACCCCGTGTTCGTCTTGTTTGTTGCGGAAGACCCATTTGGTGCCGACGATGTTGGATTTGGGTCTTTCGACTAGTTCCCACACCTCATTCCTTTTGAAATTGTTGAGTTCTTATTGCATGGACACTACCCAATCCGGATCCTTCAATGCATCCTCAACCCTGTGTGGTTCCAAAAAGGACACAAACGAGTAATGCTCACAAAAATTAGCTATGTGAGATCTAGTAGTTACTCCCTTTTGGATGTCACCGATGATGTTGTCGATTGGGTGATCCCTTTGGACGCATTGGTGCACTCTTGGGTGTGGTACTTGCTGTCTTGAATCTTCATGATCATCTTCTTCTCCCCATAAGTGGTTGCCCTCATTGACTTGAAGGTCATTTTTGTCTTCTTGAGGTTGATCTTGTATGGAAGCTCCCCCTTGATCATTGGCCTCCTCTTGTGGTTCATTATCCTCATGCATATGTAGAGGTGGCTCTTGTGGTTGAACTTCGCCTAACACCATTCTTCTCAATGCTTGACACGAAGCTTCTTCTCTATCTAGCACACATGGAACAACTTGCTCCTTTTGGGAGCCATTAGTTTCATCGAACACTACGTCACGTGCTACTTCAACATGTCCAGAGGTCTTGTTGAAGACACGATAGGCATAAGTGTTCGAATCATAACCAAGCAAGAAACCTTCATCGGACTTTGAAGCGAACTTTGAAGTCCTAGGCTTCTTGTTCAAAATATAGCATTTGGAACCGAGAACTCGAAAATATGAAATATTAGGCTTGTTACCGGTGAGTAGCTCATATGATGTCTTCTTGAGTAGTCGATGAAGATAAAGTCGATTTATGGCATGGCAAGCGGTGTTAACTGCTTCCGCCCAAAATCGATTCGAGGTCTTGTACTTATCGAGCATTGATCTCGCCATCTCTATGAGGCTTCGGTTCTTCCTTTCGGCAACTCCGTTTTGTTGAGGGGAGTAAGGTGGTGAAAATTCGTGCTTTATGCCTTCTTCATCTAGGTACTCCTCCACTTGTGTGTTCTTGAACTTTGTGCCGTTGTCGCTTAGAATGTTCTTGATTGTCAGTGAGAATTCATTTTGAGCTCGCTTGAAGAACTTCTTGAGTGTTCCTTGTGTTTTTGACTTATCATGTAAAAAGAAAACCCAAGTGAAGCAAGAAAAATCATCAACAACTACTAAACCATATTTGTTACGGCTGATGCTTATGTAAGCAATTGGACCGAATAATTCCATGTGAAGTAGCTCGAGCAGTCTTGTTGTAGTCATGACGTTCTTCGCGGGATGGAGTGCTCCAACTTGCTTCCCGGCTTGGCACGCACTACAAGGCCTATCTTTCTCAAAAACAACAACCTTCAAACCTCGTATGTGATCGCCCTTGAGGAGTTTTTGAAGGTTCCTCATACCAACATGTGCTAGCCGTCTATGCCACAACCAACCCATGTTGGCCTTTGCAATCAAGCATGTGTCAAGTTCGGCTTTATCTTTGTTGAAGTCAACAAGGTAAAGCTTTCCCTTTAACATACCCTTGAATGCAATGGAACCATCACTCCTTCTAAAGACGGTCACACCCTCGTTAGTGAACAAGCAATTATAACCTTTGTCACATAATTCAGATATGGACAGCAGGTTATAATCTAAGGAATCAACACGTAATATATGAGAAAGAGTGTGTTTAGATGATATGGCAATTTTATCGATACCGAGCTCCCTTCCTTGACTATTGTCTCCAAAATAGATGCCCTCACTCGGATCCTCATTTGCTTCATATTCAACGAACATCCTTCTTTCTCCGGTCATATGGTTGGTGCAGCCACTGTCTAGCACCCATTTAGATCCACCGGAAGAATAAGCCTGCAAAAACACATTATGCCTTGGTTGTAGGTACCCAAGCTTGCTTGGTTCCTTTTAGGTTAGTCACAAGGGCTTTGGGCACCCACACATGAGACTTGGTGTTCCCATGGCGTGGCCCAACATAATGAGCACACACTTTGCCAAAATTACTTCTCATTAAGACATGAGGTGCATCGAAAGTTCTAAATAGCAACTGTTGTTGTTTATACACAGGACTAGTCTGGGAGGTCGGACTTGTCCGAAGGACCGGACTTGTCCGAATCCCGACCGGGCTAGTCCGGTGATCATGCGTGTTGGATTTATTAATTTTGGATTTTTTAGTTTGAGAGGGTCTTCCCTTTACAAAGGCATTTCTCTCCTTGTTATTCTTATGGCTTCTAGCATGTTGCTTTTCACTATAAGAGTAACCAATGTCATATTTGACATTTGGAGGTCTTGTGACCAAGTATGCACTACGTGCATATTTGATCTTCTCTTTGTCAAATATGCCATTTTATGAAGGATGCTTGTCTTTGGTAGAGGTTGACTTGTCTTTCAAGCTGGTGTCAACCTTACCACATGTAGAAGTAGAAGCAACTTCAGTTTTAATGGGTTGAGAAGATGAACTTGAAGAGGATGAAGGGTCACCTTGCTTGAGTGACTCAACTTGCACTTCAAGGATCTTGTTAACCTTGATTAGGTTAGCAAGTTCGTCCTTGATTGTAGCATTTGGGTCGCTTAACTCCAAGCAAGCCTCCTTGCTTGAAGCTAATTCAAGCTCTAGTGACTTGCTTCGCTCCTTTTCAAGTTGTAGAAGCTTGTCAAGTTCAACATATTCCTCCTTTTGGGAGATAATCATGTCTTCTTGACGATGTATCAACTTCTCCTTCTCAACAAGTTGATCAAGTAAAAATTTCATTTTTGTGGCTGTTTTCTTATCTAACCCAATGAGCATATCTTCATTATCACTATTAATTTCATTATCACTAGAATAGGAATGCACGGAAGAGGATTTGGTAGTTACCTTGTGTTTACCTTCCTTTGTCATGAGGCAAGTGCCATTCCCCTTTCGTGCGCCAAGAGCGGGGAAGAGAGTGGGCTTCATGGATGTCTTTTTGATGGCTATGCTAGCCATCTCCTCATCTTCTTCGGATGAGGACTCATCATTTGGGTCCCATTCTTTTCCAAGATGTGCTTGTCAGCTTTCTTCTTCTTCTTGAATAACTTCTTGGGTTGAGGCTTCGCTTCTTTGATCTTCTTCTTATTCTCTTCATATGGGCAATCAACTATAAAGTGGCTATACTCACCACAATTATAGCAAGCCCGCCTCAACTTTGATTTTGATCTTTCCTTGTACTTTCCTTTACTTGATTTAGCGCCCTATCTCTTCTTCATCATCTTCTTGAATTTCTTCATGAACAGTATCATGTCATCTTCATCCAAGTCACTCCTTTCATCATCACCGTCTTCTTGTAGTTGAGCTTCTCGAGCTTCTGTAGACAAGGGCTTAAGGGTGGACTTTAGAGAGACCCCTTTCTTCTTCGCCAAGGTGACGTCGGCAATTCCTTTAACATGTTTGGCTTGTTTTTCCATCATCTCAAATTTGATGATTTTCCCAAGTAGCTCATCCGGGGTCATCTTCCTGTACCCGAGGCTTTCTCGTATCATCGAGCACAAGGTAACATTGCGAGGCATGAAGGCTCTAAGAATGAGCTTCACTACCTCGTGGTGGTTCCACTTCTTGCTTCCATATGCTCGCACCTTGTTGATGAGCATCTTTAGTCGGTTGTACATGTCTTGTGGTGACTCATCTTCTTCGATGTCGAATCTTCCTAGCTCGCCTTCAATCATCTCGATCTTCGCTTCTCGCACATGACGATCGCCTTCATGTGCGGTTTGCAATGTATCCCATATCTCCTTCACGATCTCGAGTCCATCCACCTTTGTAAAATCATCCCGACTGAGCGATGAAGTGATGACTGCAACAACTTGGGCGTTTTGATGGATCGCTTGCTCTTGGCTAGGTGTGATCTCCTCATCATCATCAGGGATATCTATTCCTGTGCATACTATGTGCCACAAACTTGGATTGAGATAATCAAGTGCATTTTCATGTTTTGCCTCCACATTGAGTAGTCATTACCGTCAGAGTGTGGGGCTTTTCCAAGTGGAATAGAGAGATAATGATTATTGTTTGAAGTTAGGCGATCATAATTAAAAGGATATCGGGAGTAGTTGGTGTGACTACTCCACTTCTTTCTCTTTTCATCTTCAATTTTCACCTTTCCCTTGGAAACGGTTTCCTTCCTTAGGAGCGCCTTGAGTTCCAGCGTCTCCTCATCATCATCATCGAAATCTTGAATGGCCTCGAGGAGCTTCTCCAATTTTTGGTTCTTGTCTTCATCAGCCTTCTCTTGGTTGTTGCTCTTGTGTACGTCCTTCATGTCCAACATGATCTCTTCGAGCAATTAGTCTCCTTCTTGAAGAACCTTGCTCTGATACCAATTGAATGTGGCCTAGAGGGGGGGTGAATAGGCCTTTTTGAATTTTGTCGGAATCTGCAACACTTAACAACCAGATCAAATCTCGAGATATTGGACTAGTCCGGTCGAGTGCGGACTACTCTAGTGTATACCGTCTAGGTTTATCAAATTTGATCGATTATCTTGATCCTAGGATGTATGCAGCGGAAATATACTTGTAATTGAAGTGTTACACGATTATGAACTAGGATATACCACAAGTCAATCTTATATTCAATGTTTCAACGTAAAGTAAGCAAGATTGATTGAAATCCTAGATTGATATGATGTATAATCACGATGAGCGCAAAGTAAGAACACAAGCACTTTATCCCGTGGTTCGGTTCCCACAGAGGCAACCTACATCCACGTTGAGGAGTCCACAAAAGGATTGGGTCTTCTCCAACCCTACCATCGTCAGATCGCCACGGAGGCCAATCCTCTTCACTTATCACAAAGGGCAAATAACCGAATTCAAGGGGCCTTCTCACACGTTGAGGGCTCCCCAAGATTACAACAAGAACTCCACCAAGAACACACTCAAAAGATTACAATGAAAACCACAGGAGTGTGTTAGGGAATCAAACCAAGAGCTCAATGAGTGATGAACTGTGTCTCTTCAATGATCCAAAGTGTATCCTCAAGGGATTGATCTTTGTTGCGTTTGATTTCGTGGAGAGATGTGTTTTTGAGGCTCTTGGGAGGTGTGACGACGCAGGGGGTCGAGAGATATGAAAGATGGGCCGTGTACACCTATTTATGTGGAGTTCCCAAAAGTGACCGTTAGGGTTCAGAAAGATCAGACTAGTCTGTGGTGGACACCAGACTAGTCCAGTGTACTGTGTGTAGCAAACCCTAGGTGTCCCGAAATATCGAACTAGTCCGGCTAGAAGCGGACTTGTCCGATTTCGCTTCTGGAAGTCTTCGGACTAGTCCAATGGATATCGGACTTGTCCGGAAAAGTGAAACCCTAAGTGAATTGGGGACAAGTCCGCACTTGGAGGACTTGTCCGATTTAGGTCAGAGAGTTTCTCGGACTAGTCCGTGACAATATCGGACTTGTCCGATTTACATCAGAATGATATCGCACTAGTCCGTTGTGTGACCGGACTTGTCCGATTTTGTGCAGCTTGTGAAGTGTTTGGAGGACTAGTCCGCACTTGGGAGGACTAGTCCGATTCTAGTAAGAGAGATATCGGACTAGTCCGTGGTGATATCGGACTTGTCCGATCTTGTGCAGAAAGATATTGGACTAGTCCGGTGTCAGTCGGACTAGTCTGGTCCTGTATAAACTTGTGCAATGTGTGTGATTATTTGTGCTTGAGCTCTTGGGGTGTGTTTCCTTAACACACTCCATACACAATGATCTACTACACTTGTTCCTTTAGCTCTTTTCCACATTGATCCTCATTCTCCCTTCTTTTTGGTACCTTGCTTATTTTCTCATTAGAACCTGTGCCCATCTCAACAAAGTGGTTAGGATATCATCTGCTTGTCACAAATCATCCAAAACCCACAAGGGATTCCTAGATGCACTTTCGGTTGATGTTCTGGGACGTCGACAGTAGGCCCCCTGGGAGGTGCCGGAGCTGGATGCTCTGGCGTCGCCCACTATCTTCGAGAAACGTTGACGGTGGCTCCCCTGGGAGGTGCCGGAGCTGGATGCTCCGGTGTCGCCCACCATCTTCGTAGAAACGTCGACGGCGAGCCCCCAGGTAGGTGCCGGAGCTGGATGCTCTGGTATCGCCCACCATCTACGTAGAAATGTCAATGGCGGACCCCCAGCGAGGTGGCGGAGCTGGATGCTCCAGTGTCATCCACCATCATCGCGAAGTCATCGACGGTAGGCCCCAGGTGTACAGGCTATCGTAAAAGGAACCTGTTAGAAACAAGTATGGGGTAGGAGAGTTTTACTCACTTATTCGTGCTTGGTGCTATTGTTGACGTCCTGGGACGTCGACGGTAGGCCCACTTGGAGGTGCCCGAGCTGGATGATTCGGCGTTGCCCACTATCTTCATAGAAACATCGACAGTGGCCCCCCTGGGAGGTGACTGAGCTGGATGCTTCAGCGTCGCCCACCATCTTCGTAGAAACATCGATGGCAGGCCCCCAGGGAGGTGTCGGAGCTGGATGCTCCGCCATCGCCCACCATCTAAAACATCGACGGCGGGACCCCTGGGAGGTGCTGGAGCTGGATGCTCCGGCGTCGTCCACCATCGTCGTGAAGTCGTCGATGGTAGGCCCCTGGTGTACAGGCTATCGCAAGAGAAACCTATTAGCAACAAGTGCGGGCAGGAGAGTTTTACTCACTTATTCGCGCTTGGTGATGTTGTTGATGTTCTAGGACGTCGACGGTAGGCCCCCTAAGAGGTGTCAGAGCTGGATGCTCCGGCTTCGCCCACTATCTTCGTAGAAATGTCGACGGTGGCCCCCCTAGGCGGTGTCGGAGCTGGATGCTCCAGCGTCGTCCACCATCTTTGTAGAAACATTAACGGCGAGCCCCCTAGGAGGTGCCGGAGCTGTGTGCTCCAGCATCATCCACCATCGTCGTGAACTCATCGACGGCAGCCCCCTGGTGTACAGGCTATCGCAAGAGAATCCTGTTAGCAACAAGTGCAGGGCAGGAGAATTTACTCACTTATTCACGCTTGGTGTTGTTGTTGACATCCTGGGACGTCGACGACAGGCTCCTTAGGAGGTGCCAGAGTTGGATGCTCCGTTGCACCCTGCTTCGTATGACCTGCACACATAACGGAGGTGCATATTTTTTGCTCGCTGGTTATCTTTTCCTATCCTTAAGTATAGTCACGTCTTATAGTCCTGGGCTGGTACACAGGATTTGGGTAATTCTATGCATTGGCGTTTAGGGTCCGGCTTCCTTCTTATTCGGGGTGTGAGTGTCCTGGCCCCTGGTACTGAGCCGCAGTACTGGGAGGCAAAGCGCACGTGCTTAGGGTACAGGACCATGCTAAGAATGTTGCGCGCTCTGGACCTCCAGCTCGGCGTTGACCTTTCGCGGGGAACCATTCGGCACCACATGTCCCCAATTAAGAGGGGAGTCGCGAGGTTCCAAGATACCTTGCAGGTAACTCAATTACATTTGCCTGCAGCAGGGTTGCATGACTCTACTAGGGGCGATACAGGAAAGATCTCACCAAGTATACAAAGACGATGTACGGAAGATGAGTCTAGTTTGATTGATCACAAAATTAACAGGTAACGTAAGTGAGCATAAGAGAAAGCATATGGTAATACAGTGAATTTCTCATCATTGGTGTTCCCAGGAGTGAATTGGCTTTACAATAAGGCAACGGCCCACTCTAGTTGGCAAGGGAGGTAGAGTGTTCAAGTTTAGGGTACAGGACCAAGCTAAACGGCTGAACACTCTGGACCTGTCCCTCCCACAGCTTGGTTGTCCTACATACCGTTCCTTGGCACCATGACACCCTACACTGTCCTACTTTTAAGCATAGGGATAGAACTTACGGAGGTGCTCTATGGTAGGGGAGGCTAACCTCCACGACGTCGAATAGGATATTCTTCGCTCTAAAGTTCTCGGGTGTCCCTAGGGTCACCCGGGTGGACCTTTAGCTTGTCGAAGGCCACACGGCTGATGAGGTTGAGGCCGGCTCCACCATCTACCAGGATGTGGTAGAACTTTACTTTGGCGATGGTGGAGGCGATGAGGAGGGCAGCTGCCTGGATCGAAGGTGTTCACGCGGCAGTTGGAGGCGTCGAAGATGATCGTCGTCTCCATCCATTTGTGATGCAGCGTCAGGGCATGCGTAGAGGATGACGAAGTCATTGCCTGGCGCAGCGTCTTGGCCGCATTCCTGGAAGCGGGTTCCCAAGATCCTCCACATATGACGTGGAGTGCTTTGCGACGCTCGTGGTCATTGTTGAGGTCGAGGTTCACAGCCTGGTGTACCGTTTCCACGGCACGTTCCGGCCTTTGGAACTTCTTCTCCACGTGTTCGTCGACACGATAGTCAACCTTTGGCGGCTTGATCTCGCCCCAGATCTCAGACTTGATGAACACCATGGTTGGTGAAAGCGCTACCACTTTTTTGAGGGAAAAAGCCCCTACCTGGCGCATCAATGTCGAAGGGAATATGCGACACTTACCCCAGATCTGCTAAGGAGCAGCCCGCGGAGGTTCTTGTTCGGCGGGGCTTAGGCCTCAAAATAGTGTTCTAGCGGAAGAGTATTAGACAATTGTTTTTATGTGGTTCGGGCCGCAAGGAGCGTAACACCCTACTCCACGGTGGATTGTATTGCTTGGTGAGTGTTTATGCAGATGTGAGTGTATCAGGGATTCTGAGTCTGGTCCCTTGTATCGGAGGCAGTTCGAGCCTTTTATAACCAAGACTGGACGCCTTACAAGTGGGGTCTCGGGGCCCGACAGGTGGCCCTGGGGTGATCTAATCCTAAAATATCTAAGGCTTCCCGCATAAACATCTCCGAGCGTGGTAGTGGAGACTCACCGTCTTGCCCCCTTCCTAGCCCATGCGCTGTTGCTGACGGTGGCAGAGGGTGTCCCAACAGCCCGTCTTGTTGCCGCAAGCTACCCACTTGGCCAAGTGGGACAGGCTTGCAGCGCCTTCACTGTGATCCGATTAGTCATAGCGGCCTCTGACCCTTGGCATACTTCGCGTCGTGTGTCGGAGGTGGGTGCGGACCTTCAATGCCTATCTGAGTGGAGCGCTCCAGCTTTTAACTCCCGCACCTTACCGTCTGGGGGGTGCTGTGAGACACGTGGCAGCACCGGGCCAGGTCCTTGCCGGGGAGGCTAGCCCCGGTCCTTCATGTCTTGTGGCAGCTCCGAGGATCCCCAGAGCACGTGGCAGCTCCACTCTCTCCTCAGAGGGAGGGCGCTTGGTCCAGCGCTCCAGGCTACGTGGCAGCTCTGGAGCTTCTCCGCCGAGGTTGTGCGAGATCTCCCCACAACACGTGGCGCCTTTTTTAGATGTCTCCCCTGAGGGTCTTGTGCCACGTCGCAGCACTGGGGCTGGATCTTGCGGGAGGCTGAGGTCTCGACAACTTCTAGACACGTGGCGCTGCCGGACATGCCCCCGGTGTCTTCATCCTATGTGCGAGGGTACCCGGTCTACAGGGTACCGACAACATATATATATATATATATATATATATATATATATATATATATATATATATATGTTGTGTCATGAACTTTTCAATAACAATCAGAATTTAGAATCAATAAACAACTCATATATCATTCTAGTCCCAAAATCTCATGACCCTGTCCAAATTGGGGACTATAGACCTATTTCCTTGCCGAATAATGTGTTCAAAATGATCACCAAAATTCAGGTGAATAGGCTACAACGAAAATTACAAAGATGGTACACAACAATCAATATGGTTTCATAAAGGGAAAGACAATACAGGATTGTTTGGCATGGTCTTTCGAGTATATTCATAGATGCAAGCAATCCAAACAAGGAATGATTATCGTAAAACTGGACTTCACAAAGGCTTTTGACATGATAGAACACTCATCAATTCTTCAAATGCTACGCCAAATGGGTTTCCCAAGGAAATGGATTTCATGGATTCAAAATATTCTCAGCACGGGCTCTTCTGCAATTCTTCTTAATGGCGCTCCGGAAAGCCTTTTATGTGTAAAAGAGGAGTGCGTCAAGGAGATCCTTTATCTCCTCTATTATTTGCTCTTGCTTATGAATTGATGAAGTACATTGCTAATGAAGCAGCAAGGAGAAAGCTTTTATTGTTACCTTTACCTAATATTGAGCAAAAAGATTTCTCAATCATACAATATGCAGATGATACACTGCTCATCATGAGGGCTTCACTAAAAGACTCCTTTTTCCTAAAGGGCATATTGCAAACATTTGCCATGTCAACAGGACTCAAAGTCAATTACAGTAAGTCATGCTTAGTCCCTATTAATCTGACCTATGAGCAAACTTCTATTTTTGCTGGTACTTTTGGATGTAGAATTGAAAGTTTTCCGTTCACTTATCTGGGTCTGCCTCTTTGAACATGCAAACCAAAGGCAATTTATTTTGAATCGTTAATTAGTAAAATGGAAAGGAGACTCACCACTACAAGAAACACGATCATTTGCGACGGCCATCCTTATTTGCGATGGCCGGCCGTTGCAAATAAACCTATTTGCGACGGCCCGCAAATGGCCGTCACAGATAGACTCTTATTTGCGAAGGCTGCTACAGTAACCTTCGCAAATAAGAAGACCGTCGCAAATTAATGTTATTTGCGACGGCCTTTTCCGTTAGCCGTCGCAAATAGTATTAATTGTGACGGCAAACCCTAGGGCCGTCGCAAGTTAAAGGCCTATACTGTCGGGCCAAACTCATTCGCTTCGTCCTATCCCTACGCGCGCCGCCTCCGCTCCGCTCTGCCCCCGTCCCCACCGCCCACGCTCCCGCCGCCGGCCCGCCGCGCCCCCGCCGCCCCCGGCCCCCCGCTGCCCCCGGCCTCGCCGCCCCAGCCCGTCGTGCCCCCGCCGCCCCGGCCCCTGGCACCCGCCTCCTCCCCATCGCTGCCGCCATCATCCTCGCCCGAGCCCGGCCGGCTGCCTCCACCGAGGTGAGCCCCCTATTAGTTGTTAGTATTTTTTGTTAATTTTTGCAATTAATTGTCAATTGTTAGCTAGCACACTTAATGGGAAATTAGCTAGAAATTTCTGCTAGCTAGAAACTGTTTATACTTTGTTGAGGTGACGTGAATGGTTTTCAAATATTTTAATGAGAGAATGAGATTGAATTGGTGCCATGCATGCTAAGAATTTGTTGCCGCTCATCTTTTCCAGATATGAGCAGAGCTAGAAACTTGGTCCACTCTGCTTTGCATTCATATATACTTGTAGCCGATGCATATAAACTCTAGGAGAATAATGTGATGATTGTGATAATAATAACATTTGGAAGAACAGCATTGTACTCACTACTTGCCTTCACTTGGCACTCACTTCGGCACAACGCTCACACATCACTCAACACTAGCACACACAACTTGCATTTGCCTGACACTCGACTCTCATTTTTATTTCAGCTCGACGCCGCTGGCCTCCTCCAACGCCTCCGTTGTCTGTTCGACGCCGCCGACCTGCTGCTCCATGCCGCACAAGTAAAGTAGGCATTTGTTGTTAATTTCTAGATAATTAGTTGTTAGTTGTTCTTTATGATTAGTTTTTATGCTATTTAGTTGTTAATTGTTCTTGATGATTAGTTGTTATGCGAATTAATTGTTAGGTTGTTGTAATTATTTGTTAATTCTCATTAATTGTTAGTAGTTGCTAATTAGGTTTGAATTGCAATTAATTGTTAGTTAGTTGTTAATTAGTTGACCATTGTAATTTATTATTAGTTAGTTGTTAATTAGTTGTTAATTGGATCTTAATGTTACTATATATGCTTAGGTTTTATTTAATAATGTTTAAGATTTGTATTATTGCTCTTGTTTATTGTTTTGTGTTTAAAATACAGTTGCTTATGATTTCTTTAATATTTTTGATGCTTATGTATTATATATAGAAACAACTAAACAAAAGTACCATCGTACGTAAAGTAGACATCTTATATGTAGCGTATATATGGCCCATCGGGTCCAACCCTAACCTTCATTCGAGGTCGGGCAAAGAGAGAACGACGCCGCTGCAGTGTGGGTCACGATCGTGACCCGTGACTGGTGACAGGAGGTGAATCGTTAGAGTTAAGTGTATATGGGTCGGGCGGCCCATTACTAACCCTAAAAGTCTGTAATTAGATATCTCTCCGCCGCAAGACCCCCCGTTCACATCGCGCGTGTTTGTGAGTACGTATAAGATGATGAAAACTCCAAAAAACGTATGTTGTGAGTATGTGTCCTTGACTCGCAACATCCATAAGGCAACAGGTTTCCCAACTAACCAGTTGCCCCCCTTTGTACTTTAAGAATTGCACCGGATAGGGGGGTGAAGTGTTAAATAGGCGGCGTTATGCTGTCAAAATTTTGTGATTTGTGAGATGGATGATAATCAAACATTGATGAATCGTTAGGGTTAAGTGACCAACCCGGAAGGGCACGACACGCAATAAGTGTGATTGTGTCGTGTAGACTATTGTAGTGGTAACATATGCGTCAAGGTGGTACTGTATACATTAACGACAATTTCTTTCGCGTTAAACTGCAGAGTCAAATACGTGTGAAGACCGCAGTTGGATGTATACTGGCTGAAAGAGCAGAACTGGTGGTCACTAGGATGAGTGGTACATCAAGTTAGATAAATTTTTCGATCGGGCATTTTCGTTGTCAACGGAAGATATGGTGCGGTGCCCATGTACAAAATGCCAGTACACCAAGTTTTTGAGAAGATGGGAGCTTTCATTTCACTTATGTCGAAACGGTTTCACTCCACATGATGAAGTGTGGACCTTTCACGGCGAGACTAATTCTCGAGTCATAGCAGAAGTGGATGAGGATGATGATATAACAGAGGTTGATAGGATGGATGAGATGCTAGAAGCTCTGGAAGCGGAGGATCCTCTTACAAATGAGGCAGAGAAGTTCTTCAAGGAGTTGAAGAAATCACAAGAGCCGTTGCATGAACACACGGTTGTGACCGTACTTGCTTTCTTGACCAGATTTATGGAAATTAAGTCCAAGTACTTTTTTCCATCAACTGCTACAATGATCTCATGAAATTGATCTGCGATATCCTTCCACAACCTCACAAAGCGCCACCAGATATGTATCAGTCAAAGATCAAGATATCTGGTCTCGGTATGAAGTATGAGAAAAACAATGTGTGCCCAGACAACTGCATGCTATTCAGGAATGAGCACAACAATGAGAAGATGTGCTTGAAATGTGGTAAACCGAGGTATGTCGAAGTTGTTAATGACGATGGCGATAATGTGATGACAAATGTCGCACATAAGCAGCTTCGTTACTTGCCTGTGACACCTCGGTTGAAGCGGTTGTTTCTTTTAAAAAGAACTGCAAGACACATGAGATGGCACAAAGAAGGTAAATGTGAGAACAAAGAATTCTTGACGCATCCGTCAGATGGTGATGCATAGACCATTTCGATCCATACTTTTCTCGTGATGCGAGGAATGTTCGCATCGGATTAGCGACAGACAAATTCTCACCTTTCAGTACGAACGCCACGCCATACTCGTGTTGGCCTGTCTTTGTCATTCCGTACAACCTTCCACCTGCTTTTTGTACGAAGAACAAGTTCATGTTTCTCGGCCTCATTTTACCTGGACCTGATCATCCCGGGTCACATCTCAACGTGATGTTAAAACCACTAACCGAAGAATTGAAAGTCTTGTGGACAGGAGTCGAAGCGTACGACAGTTACAAGAAGCAGAAATTCAACCTTCGAGCTGCTTATTTGTGGTCCGTACATGATTTGCTGGCATACGACATGTTTTCCGAATGGAGCACTCGCGGTCGTCTGACGTGTCTGACATGTGCTTTAGACACGGATTGCTTTCGACTAACTCATGGAGGCAAAATATCTTACTTCGATTGTCACAGACGTTGGTTGCCCTCGAATCACATATTTAGGCATCAGAGACATGTCTTTCAAAAGAACACTGTTGTCACTAAAGGACCACCGAAGCGTCTCAACGGGTCAGAAATTTCTGATATGTTGGACAAACTGGTGCCTGATGAAGGTCGTCCTGGATATTTCGTAGGTTATGGAGAGGAACACAATTGGACTCACATATGTGGACTTTTGGAGCTACCGTATGTGAAGTCATTGGTTCTAATGCACAACATTGATGTCATGCATCAGGAGCATAACATGAGCGAAAGTATCATAAGCACTTGCATGGATATGCCTGGCAAAATGAAAGACAATTAGAAAGCTAGACTAAATTTGGCAGACATTTGTCACCGTCAAACTCGTGAAATCTCTGAAAGTGGTGGGAAGCCACGTGCTTCTTTCTGTCTTCGATCGAAAGAAAATAAAGAAGTTATGAAATGGATGAAAACATTGAAATTCCCAGATGGTTACGCAGCTAGCCTGAAACGAGCCGTAAATGTGAACATAGGAAACCTCACTGGGTTGAAGAGTCATGATTATCACATTATAATGGAAAGACTCTTACTTGTTATGTTTCGAGGCTATCTAAATGATGCAGTGTGGAAGGTTTTAGCCGAGCTCAGCTATTTCTATAGACAGCTTTGTGCTAAAGAAATCAAGATCGGGTTGATGGATAAGTTAGAGAAGGAGATACCCATACTTTTATGTAAGATGGAAAAAATTTTCCACCGGGTTTCTTCAATCCAATGCAACATCTTCTTATCCATCTTCCATTCGAAGCTAAAGTTGGCGGTCCTGTGCAATACAGGTGGATGTAACACATTGAAAGAGCGCTATGATATCTGAAACCAATGGTTGGCAACAGGGCAAGGGTGGAAGGTTGCACCACTGAAGCATATGCTCTTAAGGAAGTAGGATACTTTTCAAGTGTCTACTTTGCTGAAGAAAACAATGTCAATACTTCGGCGATGTGGTACAATGTGGACGAAACACCCCTTTAAGCGACCTTTCCATTTTTTCAAACGAGAGGCACCACCGTTGGTAGCTACACGACCTACGTACTATCCGAACATGACAGGACTGTTGCTTTACTCCACATGTACGCAAATATAGAAGGCATGCAGGAATACTTCGAGTAAGTGTTTGTCCTACATTTATGCTAGTCAACATATTTTGCTACACATGTATTCTAAAAAATGTTTTTTCACGTTCAGCGAGTTCCACAGACAATCTTGGCCACATAGGCATCAACCTCCGGCCAAACAAGCAGAAGGGATTTGAAAAGAAGGAATAAATGGAGGACCGAGTTTCCTATCCTGGTTTCGAGATTATATAATATTCTCTTATCTTCTATGTATTATAAGTTACTATTATTAAAGAAGTATTATTTTGACTTACGATCATTTATGACAGTGTCGGACTCACAATGTCCATGAAGATTTGTGGCGGCTATCTTATGGATTGGTGAATGTTTGAAGCTATGGTCGATATGACGTAAATGGCTTTCAATACCGTACAACTCATTTTGAAGCTCTTCATCCTCTCGCGGCAACATCAAATTCCGGTGTTGTGACGAGAGCAATGGACACTCAAGGGAATTTAACCAATTATTATGGGACCATTAACAAAATCCTTGAATTTACTTTTACCAGAAACAAGACCCTTCGAGTTGTCTTCTTTGACTGTGACTGGTTTGATCGCACTCATGGAACTCGAGAAAACCAATTTGGAATGGTGGAAGTGAAACATAAGGACCGAATATAAGGTTACGATACATTTGTTCATGTACATCAAGTGGAACAAGTGTATTCTCTATCTTATCCATGCATGAAGCTCGGTGCTTGGTGGGTGGTATATCAGGTGAATCCTCGTGAGCGGTTATATACTCCTGGGGATGATGGTTACCATGATAGCGAAGACGTTGAAGAAGTGTACCAAGAAGAAGAGTTGCCATAGACTTTTATCGTCGAGCTTGGTGCAGAACTCGATCAATTAGTTGGAGATGTTGAAGACGTTGAAGATGTAGAGGCATATGATATGCGAAAACGGAAATTAGAACATGCCACGATGGAAGATCGTTGGGCTGGTTTAAGGAGTAGGGCACAGGCACATGATAATGATGTTGATGAATTTTGAAAGTGATTACAAGTAATGTTTCCTTGAAGATAGTAACATGAATTTTGTATATCTTATTTGCATATTTATTGATTATCTAATTAAAATAGGATGGCATCAAAGAAGGGTAAGAAGGTGCTGCCGACGAGGGGGTTCTACCCCTCTAGACCTGAGGACACTTTCGTTGGTGCCTCGTCGACTGGGAGCAGACGCTCTCAGCTGCTGGGGCACGTTCTAAGCAGCTCTAGAGCTTCGTCACAGGTAAATTTCACTCATTTTTGACAAATTCTTTAAATTCAATTTCACATTAAACTTACTAATGTATTATTTTAATGTTGTAGTCCTCACTGGCTGACTCAGAGGTTGCGGCACCAGTTGACCTTGGCTACTTTTCGGTGAGCCAGCCCTCGGCCAGCCAGCCCTCGGCTGGCGAGCCTTCTGTTCCTGACCCTTTTGACTCGGCTGGTGACGAGCCTTCTGGGTCACCTAACGTAGCACCCCAGCACACGCAGAGGATGAAGAGGACTCACTTTGTCAGTCCTCCACCGGTCCCTTCAAAGAGGATCATGATTCGTCCGGTCGGAGACAGGTAATAAAAAATATAGTGTTCAACTCTGGTTTCTTTTGGTTATTTAAGTAATGAATCAATAAATATCTTGCAGGGTTTTGGATGACACGTCTTTCACTGGTGAGAGACACCAAAGACAGGTGAACGGTGTCCTCGGGTTCTTATTGTGTTTGCACTATCCTGGTGTCATCGACGTGGTGCCTGTTCTTTTGTGGTAGGACTACACACGCGTCCATCACCAGGAGCACGACAACCTTCAGGAGGCCGTATGGGCCGATTTTATGGTAAGTATGTTAAAAATAGTTTCTATGTTTTAACTCTTAAACTCTTGTAATGAACATCTCTTCAATATATTCTTTATCACAGGCAAGGTTTACTTTAGAGGACCCGAACGACCCTCGACTGGTTGAGGATGCGAAGAGGGTGTTTCACTACAACGCTGCCAAGGCGCTTCGACAAGCTTTGTCGAATGCTCGTGTTCAAATTATTAATGAGCACTTGAAGGCGAACCAGCACCACGTGCTACACTTCCGGCAAGAGAGCGAGAGGCACCTGACGGAGGAGGAGTACGCGCAGGTATGTGGGGTGTAGTAAGTATTTTTTTGATAATTTCTTTGATGGTATTTTTAACGACTTCTAACTATGTGCAGGGCCACGTGAGCTGGTTGCAGGATCGGACCAATGCATTTCGGGCCCTTTGTCGCTACTTGGCTAGCGATGAGTTTAAAGCTAAGTCCAGGAAGGCTCGAGAGTGTAGAGAGGTCGAGGGGAAGAGCAGGCACAACCAATATAACCACTTGCATTTAGCTAAATGCATGGTAAATGTATGTAACTTATGTTTATATATTCACAATATATTGTTCGTACTAACACGTATTGACAGGAGCGCGAGACAGGGGTGCCGCCAACCCCTGCTGAGATTTGGAAGAGAGGTCACAGGGACCCTTCTCAGCCTCAGGGGTGCAGTCAGGCTGCAGCCGAGCGATTGGTAAGTTTAGAAATCATTCATATTAAATATAACTATATGTATTGTTGAACTTACATGGTTTCTTGTTTTGCAGGCTAAGTACGGGGAGGATGCTAGGAAGACACACGGCGAAGATTTCGATTGGGAACGTGAACCAATCGATCCTCAAGCCGCGTATGCAAGCGGAGGTGGAAAAGCACACGAAAGGTGAGTTTATAAGTCATTTTATCATTTTCAATTCAAAGTATTCAAGGATATTTCAATTTCATATTATCGACTCTGTTTTTTATAGGTTTGCCATATTCGACGGAGTTGTCGACTCGAGGGCGGGGAGACCTGCGAGAGGCAGCTCCATGCAGGCTTGTTTGGTGGTAGTGATAGTTCGTCGCATCTCGTAGAGGGACATTGAGATGTTGTCCCTCCGACAAACTGTAGAAAAAAACCTCAGGCGGCAGGAGGAGGCGGAATGCGAAAGGATCGTGATGGAGGCCACGATCCAAACCCAGGTAGCACCGTTGGCACACATGCGGGAAGCAATGGAGGTAACAAAATAAAAACTAAAGTTCTCATTAATTCAGCGTAAAAGACTTACTAATAGGTATCATTTAATGTTTGCAATGATAGGCCATGGCTCGGGCGCAAGGTCTGGGGATCCAGCTACCGCCACTACCACCGGTCCTTCCAAGAGATCCTTCTTCTGTGGGTCTCGTAATTTTCTATGTCAACTTAACAATTCTAGTTTTAACTCAACTTAACCAAAATAAAGCGAGGAAATGGTGTGATAGTGAAAGATAGATAGAGTGAGAGATGAAGTTAGAAGAGGGAGGAAGATAGAGAAAAAAGGATTGAAATAGAAGAGAGAGGAGATAGTTAGATAGAAGAAAAGGATTGAGATGGAAAAAAGAGAGATAGAAGAAAGAGTGAGAGATAGTTAGATATAGTGGGAGAAGAATGACGAGAGAGTGGGAGATTGGAGATAGAAGTAGAGAGAGAAAGGAGATGTAGATTGAGATAGAGGCAGGAAGATAGAGGGAAAATGATAGCAATAGAGAGATAGAGAGAGAGGAATGAAAGAAGAGAGGAAGAGAGGGGATCTAGATGAAGATAGAGGGAGAGGGAGGGAGAGATGTTGATGCATTTATATTCTAACTCTAAGTTTCATTAATTGCAGGGATCTGCGATGGCTGCACAAACTCCGTCGCTGTCGCTGCTGCCACCTGGAATGAGGCGCGACGACGACTTCGAGTTCGGAGGTGGCTTCGGAGGTGGCTACGGAGGTGGCTACAGAGGTCAGACGAGCGAGTGAGCCCTTGTTTAGTTTGTTGATGGTGATGCCATGTTTCGACGATATGTTGTGATGTGTTTTGAGACTGTTATGATGTTTATGTGAATGTTTGTTATATATTGTCTCTTGTGTGATTCTACCCATCGAGCCGGGTAGTATTTTCTTTTTTTTAAATAAGAAAATCTTATTTGTGACGGCTTTTTATACAATACCGTCGCAAATAAGGTCCCAAACCATCTCAATTAAGCTTCAGTTATTTGCGACGGCCAGACCGTCGCAATTAAGGCCCTATTTGCGACGGTCAGGCCGTCGCAAATGGCTGCGTGGGCCCCGTCTGTTGACCGCATGGGACCCATCGGCTGACATTATTTGAGACGGCCTGGTCGTCGCAACTAGCCCTGTGGGGCCCACCGCCCCCCTGGCAATAATTTGCGATGGCTACTGCCGGCCGTCGCAAATAAGCTTATTTGCGACGTATTATTTGTGACGGCCAAAAGCCGTCGCAAATAAGGAAAGTCGTCGCAAATCGTTGGGATTCCTGTAGTGCACGGCAACATCCCAAGTACTTAATCAGGCGGGACGTTTATAAATTGTCAATTGTTCTGTCTGCCTTGCCTACCTATGCCATGTGCACTCTTAAAATTCCTAGCTCAGTGTTACAAATTCTAGACCGAATAGGAAATCCTGGTTGTGGAATAGTTCGAACATGAGCAGACAGTCTAAGCCGCTTATAGTCTCGGAAAAATGCAGAAGGCCGAAAAGTAAAGGGGATTTGGGTATAATAGACCTTAGAAAGCAAAATGAAGCTCTTCTTCAAAGCACCTGCACAAGTTCTATAACAAAACAGACACCTCGTGGGTCAAGTTCATATGGTCGACCTATTATTCTGAAGGGAAACTTCCGCATCTTTCGAATGGATGGGCTCCTTCTAGTGGAGAGAAATACTAGGACTCTAGGAAATCTTTGCCGCTATAACGAAATGCACACCTAAGAAATGCGAAACAATTGTATTTTGAGAAGACAAATGGCAACATAATAATCTAAGGGAGGAGCTTCCATGTCTCTTTTCTTTTGCCAAAGCGAAGGATATGTCTGTAAGGACCTTTATGCACTATGAGGAAGTGGAACAGGCGTTTCATTTACCACTATCAGAATTGGCTCCCCAAGAAATAAGTAGACTGAACAACATGGTCCAACAATTATTAATGGAGGACCAAACAAGCGATCATTAGTGCTATATTTGGGGTAACAATTCGTACTCATTTAGGAGATACTATGCTAGGTTCTTCCAACATATTGACCCTCCAAAGCCAATAAATGGATCTGGGAAGCTAAATGCAAAAATAAGTTGCAAGTTTTTCTCTAGTTGTTGTTTATGGATAGGTTAAATACGGGGATTTGCTACGAAGAAAGAACTTCAAGCTAGAGAACAATGACTACAACTGTGGTCTACGCAGAAAATGTGTGGAGGAAATAGCTCTTCATCTTTTCTTCAAATGTGATTTCAGTAAGCGCTGCTGCTGGGAATGGTTAGGGATCCATTGGAACCTTGAGCTGGATTTCTTTGAGATGGTAGTCCGAGCTAAAGTGGAAAGTGGTTGCATTTTCTTCATAGATATTGTCAAGATTTCGTGTTGGCATATCTGGGCTCAGCAAAATAAAAGAATCTTTGGGCATAAATTGCCTTCTTTTGATGATTGGAAAAAGGATTTCATGTTGGAATGTGTTTTGCAGGAGTGTAGATTGGGAAAGATATATATAGAAACAAATCCTAGGTTGGCTTGAAAGGCTACAGTAGTGCATCTCGCACAAGTTAGTCTTTAAAGCAGTTATTGTGTAAAAAAACATTCTATCTTAAGTTAATATATTTAACAGTCGAGCAGGAACTGAGTCTAGCTCAGTTGGTTAAGGGTGTGGGTGTGCACCACTCAGGTTCAAATCCTCTTGAATATGAATTTGAGTGTCTATTTTCTTCTTAATATAAGACCATCTAGTTCCTTTTAGATCAGTCCAACATTTAGTGGGAGACGAACGGGGGCTCGCCTTCTTCTTAATTCATCGCCGTTGGCCAGTCTGGACCAATAGCTTTCAAAAAAAGAACAGTGAAGCCCTGCCTTACTGTTGTTCCTGTTCAAAAAAAATGTCAAGTTTTTAGATTTACCATTCCTGGATGTACAGCAACACTTTGCATATCATCTACAGTCATCTCCTTCGAGTCTAATTTGACTAACTCCATTATTCACAATAAATCTAATGAGACGTGTTTGTTAAAAATGCATACATGCAAATTCTGATCATTGCTTCGCTGCTACAGAACAAGTCAAGGCTATCAGCTCCAAATGAGCAACACACAGTCAAATTTCTCAACCGTGTTTTGCACTGTGCAATATTGTGAATATGGCAGCCAAATTTGAATGGCAACTGGCAATAATCATTATTTTTATAAAAAAAACTAGCTATTGCTAGTTAGCTATTCTGATTTTGGCTACTTCTGAACCGATCCAAATTGAGGCCGGGCGGAGCAGTAGTGGAGGACTGTTTATCCACATTACGTAAGAAATCCAAATAGGAGACAAAAATGGACGACGTGCTAAAAGGAGAACGTATCTAATAAGCTTAAGTGAGACGAACCCGCTTCAGCGAGGATCTGACATGTCTCGGTTGAACATACAAAGAGACGCGTTACAATAAATCTCGTCTTAGTTAAGTAGGTATCCGAGACGCGCCTTCCTCTCTGACAAACGGGAGACGCGTTGTCATTAAGCGCGACTCATATCTTTTAGGTAACAGAGATGGACTTTTGTTTCAGCTCGTCTTCTTTCATTATAAAATAAGACGCGTCTCCCGTAACCACCGGTATGGCGTGTCTTAGTTGTGGAACCGGGCATGTCTCTTATTCCCTCTATAGAGATACATGCTTTATATCGGTCCCTCTCGATTTTCTGTTGCTCTTCTACAACCTCCCTGCTGTGGCAGAACAAGTGGTTACCAGATCTGCCCTGTTCGTGCTCTGTTCTTTCCCTCTCTCATTAAAGTCTTGCGGTGATTATCAGTGGATCTTAAAACAAAAGGGTTAGGCCTCTCCTCCTCTCTTGTTCCTTACTATTTTTTTACCTTTACATCTTCTTTGATTGAAGTTGGCTTGCGGTGATTATCAGTGGCTTCAAATTTCATTGATTTAACTCTTCTTTTTTGTACGTAGATGTGGTCGGATCGAAGTTGGATGTATAGGCCACGCCTTTGCAATGAATATATCCAAGGGATAGATGCATTTATCGCTTTCGCAAAGAAATTCATGTTGGACAACATTAGAGGGACTATTTTTTGTCCTTGCAAACACTGCAAAAATGAGAAGAGATATCGCACATATGAAGTGTTGAGGTCACATTTGATCGCGCATGGATTCATGGTGGATTATCAATGTTGGAACGGACATGGGGAGGAGGGGCTTAATGAAGCAGAGATGAGAGATTCATATCTGGAGAGTGAGGTCCCTACCAATGTCCAAGAAGAACATGATGAGGATGTGAACGAGAAAGATATATTAGGGTTCACCGATGACGACATTGAGTTTCAGTGCATAACATAGAGGAGATGGTACGCAATATCGAAAGACATGGCGACGATGATCGGTATAGCAATAGTGAACTTGCAAATTGCAAGAAGATGATCGAAGACTCGAAGGAGCCATTGTATCATGGTTGTGCAGCTAAGTACACTAGACTGTTTGCGATGGTAAAACTTTTCCAGCTGAAGGCGAGCAATGAATGGAGTGATTATAGTTTTAAGGAATTGTTGATGCTCCTTAAGGACATGGTACTAAAAGGCAACACATTCCCTATGACAGTTTATAAGGCAAAACAGATAATCTGTCCACTGGGTTTGGAGGTGGAGAAAATCCAAGCGCGCAAGAATGATTGTATTTTATATCATGGACTTGAGTACGAAAACCTCGAGAAATGTCCTATTTGTGGAGTGTGCAGATTCAATCGTAGGAAAGATGATGGTGATGACGAGAACTACAATAGAAGAAAAAGAGGGCCTAAAAGGTGTTTTGGTACATTCCTATCATTCCTCGTTTGAAGCATTGGTTTGCAAACAAGAAGTCAGAATTGTTGCGATGGCACAAAGAGAAGTATAAGCATGATGCTGGAATGATAAGACATCCTGCTGATGCCACACAGTGGCCATACATTGATTCACGAAATCCTGAATTTGACATTGACCTGAGGAATATTAGGATCGCAATGAGCATCGATGGCATGAATTTTTTTTTTGAACAGTAGCGCACATAGAACACGGCCATTTGTGCTTACAATTTTGAACTTTCCTCCTTGGTTGTGCAAAAAACGGAAATATATTATGATGTCAGGACTAATATTGTGGCCACAACAACCTGGGAATGACATTGACACTTATTTCAGGCCTCTGGTTGAAGATCTGAAGCAGTTGTGGTACAACGACAGAGTGCAGGCGTGGGATGACCACAAGCGTGAGTACTTTCGCCTCAAAGCCATTTTATTTGTGATTGTTAGTGATTCTCCAGTGACACGTAACTTGTCTGGGCAGAGTAAGAAAGTAGGTTGCAGAGGTCCACATTGTTTGAGAGAAACAGACTCACACTACTTGAGCAAGTAACGAAAAATAGTGTACATGGGACATCGACGCTACATTCCAATGAAGCACCCGTTTCGGAGTCTGAAGGATAATTTCAATGGTGACACTGAGAAGAGGCATCCTCCACCTCACATCACGGGTCATGAAGTCTATGAAATGGTCAAGTATATCCATGTCATCCTTGGTAAGCGGAAAAAGACTGGCAAAAATACTGGTGAAGATGACATGTGGACAAAGCAATCGATTTTTTGGGAGCTACCATATTGGAAAGACTTAGATGTCCGTCATTCGATTGAAGTGATGCATGTTGAGAAGAATGTGTGCGGGATCCTACTCAAAACATTACTTAACATGGATGGGAAAACTCGGGACCATGGACATGCAGGGGCAGATCTAAGGAAAATGAGAATTAAGCCTGATTTGTGGATCGATGACTCAGTAAAAGGAACAAAACTACCCACATCATGCATCACCCTTTCAAAAGATGAAAAAAAGAGTTTTGTGGGTTCTTGAAAAATGTGAAAGTACCATACGGCAACTCAACGAACGTCTCAAGGCTTATTTCATTTCCAGATTTAAAAGTAACTCCCGGTGTGAAGTCTCATGATTACCATGTATTGCTTACGCAGACGATTGCTGTTGGAATTCGATCCTACCGGTCAATGTTCGGGAGGCTATAATGAACTTTTGCTTTTTCTTCAATGCAATTGGTCAAAAAGTACTATGTGAAGAAGATCTCGAGTCATTGGAAAAAAGACACTATGAAACTTTATGCTTCCTTGAGACGTATTTTCACCTACCTTTTTCGACATCAACGTCCATCTCGCAATTCATCTTATTAAGGAGATAAAGCTACTTGGCTCTGTGTTCCTTCACTAGATGTATGCTTACGAGAGATTCAATAGCATACTGAAGTCCTTCGGTAGAAATTGAGCTTACCCTGAGGGCAGCATGGTATAAGGATACTCTACAGAGGAAGCTGTGGAGTGGGCTTTAAACTACACTGACCCAAGTCACCCGATTGGTGTTCCCAAGTCTCGTCATGAGGGGAGGCTCACAAGAAAAGGGACCATTGGGAAGAAGGCTATAACTCCAGATTCACATTTATTCTTCTGCGCTTATTTCCACGTGTTGCAACAAATGTCCATTGTGTTGCAGTACCTCGATGAGCACAAGGACGTGGTGCTTAGAGACAATCCTAGCCGGAATGAATCATGGTTAGCAAATTCATTGGCTGGCTTTCGTGTTAGAAGAACACGTTGCTCAAGTGTTCTATGTTCCAAACACAACAAATAAAAGACGTAAGGTGGTTATACATGGAAAATGACGAGTCGTCGGAGTCGAAAATGCCACCGATGAGGAAGAGTTTGACTAATTTGATGAGATTCCTTCTTTTGTCACCTCAATGATCAAGCTAAGAATACCATCGGCCAACGAACTTCCTTACTTGCAGAACGGTCACCATTAAAAAGTCAAGAATGTCAAAAAACCAAGACTGCAACGTAAAGTACCAAATTGATTGTGTGTAAATATGTTCAAATATGTTAAAATATGGTCAATTGAGTGAAAAATTGACTTCCATTTGGATATTTGTGTGATATATGCTCAAATGTGTGAAAATATTGCCATCTGAGTGAAAATTTGACTTTCATTGGTCATATGTGCTCTGTTTCTTATGGAGAAGTACTGCTGTCTTGTGTTCTTTTTCTTAAGGAAGCACTACTGAATAAAGTACTTGCTCTGTCCTGAAAAATGTGATATGAAAGTTATGCGACACGCGTCTCACAAAGGTGCGTCTCTCAAGAAAGATAATGTGAGACGCGTTTTCAAAAAGCCTGTCTCTGATTTAGACACTTGCTCTGCCCTAAAAAAGATACGAAAGTGATGCAAGACGCGCCTCATAAAGGCGTGTCTATCAGGCAAGATAATGTGAGACGCGTTTTCCAAAAGCGCGTCTCCGATTTAGACGCTTCGATCTCCTGGTATTTTTAGCTCTTTGTCCCACCTCGGAACTCTAAGCGCGTTGCAACGAGCATATAAGGCGTGACATTGCAACGTTCACAACAAGTTATGCGTGGACCTTCGTGATGTCAAATTAATCATTTAGGTTCAAACAGAACTTGACTTTTGTTATTTAGTTTTAGCATGGTCCCACGTGTCATAGACAATGAGGTCAAAGCGCTTTGAATTCTGTGCCCGAATGGCATTATGGCAACAGGCGCACATTAATTCAAAAGAAAATATACCTGTTTTCTGAAAGTGAGACGCGCTTCGCAATGGCTCTTCTGAGGCATGTCTGCAATAGTTGGCCTAAGGTACTTTTAGCTCCCTCGCACGCTCTCTTCGCAACAATTAGCACAACTTATCACTTTTCGCGCACGCTGATCACTTCTCGCCCTTGAAACCGTCGCCGCGTTGTCCCCTTCACAGGAGCACGCCGCCGCGTCGGTCCACTTCCCTGGAGCTCGTTGCCTCGTTGACACTACCCTAAGGTACTTTTATCTCTTTTGCACGCTCTCTTCGCAACACTTAGCACAACTTTTCACTTTTCGCGCACACTGATCACTTCTCGTCTTAGAAACCGTTGTCGCGTTGTCACCTTTCCCGAAGCACGCCTCCTTGTCAGTCACTACCCTGGAGCTCGTCATCGCCTTGACACTGCCTTCTTGATCATTGTTGCGCTTCCGTCGTCGACCCTCGACTCCCGTCGACCAACTCGACACTACCCTAATAAGGTTTGTTCACGGTTTGGTTCGAGTCGAAATGGTCTGCGCTTTGGTGGTTCTCTAGTCAATGTTTAGTATATTTTCGGAGTACTACACTTAGAGTATTATGCTTTTCACATAGATCTTTTTCTTATTAAGGTACAAATGCCATGAGAATTTGCTCCTTTATGTGACGGCTTTTGCGAATGTGACTGAAATTTGATAATGTTTTATAGGATATCAATGTTTTCTTTTATTTAAAGATGTCTCAGTCAGATCATTATCAGCATATTGAAGAGGAGGCTCAACAGCAGACTCAGCAGCAGACACATGAATAGGATGCATCTGCCACTGGTAACACAAGAAAGAAAAGGTCGCGGACGACGTGGCCAACATACGTTGTAACTATTGATAAGTCCAATGATGAAGGCGTACCTCTGGACCATAATGTAAATACAAGACTGTCCAGAATTTGTGGTCTAGCTACTCGGGAAAGGGTGTCGCTAAACCTGCAGAGATTCGATCACTTGACTGAAAATGAAAAGAATGAACTCTTCGAAAGATCTATCAAACCATATGTTCAATATCCAGAACATAAGAAACATAAGGGGAAGAAGCTAGCTATGAAGATGATCTCTCATGCATGGAGGACCTAGAAAACTAAGCTTCACGATTTTGCAAAGGATCATGAAACCCCCTTTCCATAAGCATCCACATGTGTCAGAAGAGGACTGGATGAGATTTGTTGAAAAGTGTGAGTCACAGGAATTTGCCAAGAGCAGTGAACATATGAAGTGGCTCTGATCGTAGAACGAGCTTGACCACCACCCCGGCAACACCGGTTATGCTGGTAAAAAAGGATTTGGGAAGAACATGATTCAACATTGGCCGAACTAGGTGTTCAAAATCCGTACGACAGTTTCAGTGGACGGCTGAAACCATTTATGTGTGCTCGTTCACAACTGTATGAGTCAGGCGATATAACCTTCTACAGTCTGAGCACTGCAAACGTCGCTCAAAGAGCTTGGAACCTGAGAAGTGAAGAGTCAAATGGTGAGATGGAAAATGATGCCCTCACCAAGGCCCTGCAAATACCGAAGCAACGAGGTCATGTTCATGGTGTTTCTAGTAAGTTGACCTAGAGGGAGGGTTTTCTGGAACACAAAACTACTTATCGGAAGAGGAAAACGGCCTCGACATCACAGGTTGACATCGAGGAGCTGAAAACACAACTGAGAAGGGAGCTCCTAAGAGACGTGAAGCAAATGCTGGAGGGAGCAGGTATACCAATCCCTAACGCGTTTTTCAACGATGATGAGCGTAGGAGCATATTTGCTTCTACAACAGCTGGGGTGGACAACCACAGGAGGATCTTCAGGCACCAGCATCTGGACCTTCAACTGAGCCGGACACGATAGATAACTTGGCTCAGCAAACAACATGAAACCTTCTGCTAACGGTTAGAGGAATCGCTCAAATGGAGGTCGGGAGAGGGCTAGTGTATCCAGATCAGACCATGCTTGACAACATTCAGGTGGACACAAAATCTTATGTTGTGGTCAAGGTGGACATGGTGCATGAAAATATAAAAAACCTGGAGATCGAAGTGCCACCGGACGATACAATGCTGACTATGCGGGATGCAGTTACTAGAAGAGTTCGGCGGAGATGAGCCCTATTGTTGTTGACCCAATAGTAGTAGCAGCAGCTTCCGCGTCGATCGCTTCAATGTCTCTTGAGGCACGTCTGCTTTAGCATCCAAATCCAGAACAGATGGATCTGTCTCCAATTCTAGAGCTATTATTGCCTCCAGTTATAAAGAAGCAGCAGAAGTCTCCGATTGGAGAGTAGTTGCCTTTATTGACAGAGAAGCCACATATGTCTCCAACTGTAGAGTTGTTGCAAAACTCTCCACTTAAAGAGCAGCCACGTCGGTCTCCACCTCGCACTCGAAGTGCCCTGATCAGCCACCGGCAAAGTGTGCCAAGAAAAAGGGTCTGCCTCAAAGGTGATTATTGACGAAGGAAGGTTGAAAGAAACCAATGAAACAGTCGGAACCTAACCCGAGCGCGCCGAAAGCTATGACCCATGCAAACCCGAAGTATGAAAATGGAAAGCCGATGTTAACAACGGCCGCACTCAAACAAGTTCTTACCTTGTGTTCAGCTTCATCAATACTACATGGAAAATTGGAAAAAGTGTTATACCATACTAGTGTCATTGAAGGATAAACACTTTCACTCAGGTGATGGCGCTTTTGTCATCTCATGGTCCGATCTCTATGACCATTTCAACCTCGACGCATTGGATATCTCCCTAATACGCTGCTTCACATTGTAAGTCTCCTAAAAAACTAGGTTCTTCAATACATACTCAATACAAGTGTTATATGTGACAAATTTGGCATTTTGGGTGTAGGCACCAGCAACAACATGCTCGTAATAATATGTGAAACGCGTCTGCTGCATATCTTGACCCGCAAGTACCACACAAACGTCTTCTACAAACGTCAGCGGCAGAAAAGATGTTATTCAATATTTTGTGAGGGCGATGAAAAAGTACAGTGATAAGGACCTCCTAGTCGTAATATTCAATCAAGGTAACTATTGGGTAACCATAGCAATATCTACGACCAGGTCTGGTACTGTGACTCCTCAAAGCTGACAGATGAAAAAACTGGCTAGCGAAAGACTCGGTCATGGAATGATATCTCTTCCACTGTTGACGAGTAAGTTCCTTCTTCGCTTTAGTGTCCTTGCATGATAATTTTACATTAACTATGAATGTTTTTGTTTAGGGCTGTTGGACAAGTAAAAGGAAAATGTCGACAGCTTACACATCATATTGCATTCGACGTCCCACAACAAGCTCCGGGCAACACGTGCGGCTTCCACGTCTGTATACACATGGCTTTATTTGGAGGGCAACCTAATTGCAATGTATGTGTAAGTGCATTTATTTTAGTTTATTACTAATCTATTACTAAATCTTATTTTATCGTGTGGCAGGACTACGGAGGAACGCTGAAGGTCGTAGCCTTGAGCAAGTTAGAGACGTCCTATGCAGGTTTATCATTTCTGAAATCATTAATTCAAACGAAGAATTTCATTACCCAATATAGGATTAGGTGACACTTTGTGTAAATTAGTTACATGTTAAGCTTGATGAACAGAGAATTCTGTGTAAATAGTTACTTGATAACCACGATTTACACTTGTTGAATGTAGGCCTAGAGGGGGGGTGAATAGGCCTTCTTGAATTTTCTCGGTTCCTGTAGCACTTCAACAACAAGGTCAAAACCAGATATATCGGACTAGTCCGGTAAAGTGCGGACTAGTCCGGATTTCACGGACTAGGTTGATCAAGTTAGGTCAATTTGATTGTTTCGTTGACGTTTGCAGCGGAAATATAAACTTCAATAACAGTTCAATGATTGTATGTCAAGTTCTATTGCAAGAATGATTCTTGTTCAACTATTTAACTTAAATTCAACAAGATGAATCAAACCCTAGATAATGTTGATCAACTAGAATGATGAACACAAACGAACAAGACACAAGATTTATCCCGTGGTTCGGTTACCACGAAGGCAACCTACGTCCACGTTGAGGAGCCCACAAAAGGATCGGGTCTTCACCAACCCTTCCCTCGTCGGATCACCACGAAGGCCAATCCTCTTCCACTAAACACACAGGGGTAAATCACCAAGTTGAAGGGGCGATCTCACAAGTTGAGAGCTCCCTTGATTACAAGTTTCAAGACCACCAATAACACACTTCGAAATATACAAATTGAGATGCAAGAGTGTGTTAGAGATTCAAACCAAGAGCTCAATCGTGTGCCAAGTGCCTCTCCAATGATCTAGAAGTGATCTTCAATGGATTGATTAATTTTGCACTTAATTTCGTGGAGAGAGATGGTTTTTGAGTCTCTTGGGAGGTGTGACGGCGCTAGGGTTCGAGAGAGGGTGAAAGTGGGCTGTGCACCTCTATTTATATGGGGTTTCTAGAAGTTACCGTTAGGGTTCAGAAAGATCGAACTAGTCCGTGGTGGTGACCGGACTAGTCCGGTGTGCTGTGTGAAGCAAACCCTAAGTGTCCAGGAATCTCGAACTTGTCCGGTTCAAAACGGACTTGTCCGATTTCGCTACTGGAAAGCTTCGGACTAGTCCGATTGTCATCGGACTTGTCCGGACATATGAAACCCTAAGTGTTTAGGATGACAAGTCCGCACTTGGAGGACTTGTCCGATTTAAATCAGGGTGTATATCGGACTAGTCCGTGTGGACACCGGACTTGTCCGAAGTGGATCAGAATGAATATCGGACTAGTCCGGGTCACAACGGACTGGTTCGATTTTGTGTGACTTGTGCATTGATAAGGACTAGTCCGCATTGGGGAGGACTAGTCCGAAGTAGAACAGAAAGAATATCGGACTAGTCCGGTGGTGACCGGACTTGTCCGATCTGGTGCAGAATGTGATATCGGACTAGTCCGGCTGATATCGGACTAGTCCGGTCCTGTATAGCTTTGTGCATTGTGTGTGTGTGATTAAGTGAGATTGAGCTCTTGGGTGTGTTTCCTTAACACACTCCATACATACTAAACTACTAATTTCTTCTCCTTGAGCTCAAATTCATTTTCCTTCTCAATTTCCCTCTTTTTGGCACTTTGCTCATTTTTCATCATTTTCCTGCATTCATCTCAACAAAAGGATTAGGATCCCAATTGCTTGTCATAAATCATCCAAAACCCACAAGAGAGTCCTAGATGCACTTTACTTGTTAATATTTGATTGGTCAATATGTGTACCTTTGTTAATATTTGATTAATTACATGTTAAGCTGGATGAACACGAGACATTTGGCTACATATGCTTCTATATGTGTATGTTGCTGACACAGGTAATGCGGCTGCCAAATCCTGGGTAGCTCCAGAATGTAGCCAAGAACCAGGATAATCAGGGGTGGGGACACCTAATAGGAGACGTGCGTCTACTAGGGAGCGTCTTCTGTTAGCGGCACATTGAACTTGTCTGTAAACAATACGCGACGCTAACAAAAGATGTCTTGGATTATCTAAATAAAGGAGACATGCTTTCTTATAACACGTCTCGGATGAGTCAACAAATGTGCGACGGGTTGTCATAAAGAACGTCTTGAATCATTCAAAATATCTACAACACGCTGCATTAGAGTGTGTCTTTCATTCAGAATGATGGGCGACACACGCCATGCACGTCTCCAATGACCTCGTAAAGCCTGTCTGTTATGACTCAGCGAAGGGAGACACACTACCTTTGAGCGTGTCTCGCACCTAGTCTGATCGGCGACGCGCCTTGCCGCCCGTCTCTGATGACAACGTAGTGCGAGACGCAACGATCGAGACACGCAGTTTGTTCATCTCTCTTTTTTAATTCGGGCACATCTCGTATGAACCTTTCTAACGTAGTGCGTGCTGCAATGAATAATAGGTATAGGCAACCTCCTCTACCGTCATGATGCCGGCAGAGTGATTGTCAAATAAAAATCGCTTCAGTTTAACTTGTGTATCAACTCTGTTAGATCAAGTGCAAGTATGTGCGAACATTTAAATTGTTAGTCTATGTGACAAGATAAGTAACACGTGGAATAGCGAGTAACTACTAAACATGTCTAGTGATAAGTATCATCACAAGGTAAAACAATCACTAGATACTAGCAAGCTAGATAATGAATAGAAGCGTAAATGCTAGTAAGTAAATGACTAAATGAAGCAGAAGGGGTCCATTGTTTTTTTTTTTGATCGTGGTGTCGAGGTTGGTGCCTCCCCTATCGTCATACTACGGACTATGTCCCACCGAGCACGTTTGACTCCTCGAGTCAAGACACTAGCACGTCCCCGCCGCGCTATAGGAGATGCACCTCCAATGGGAGATGCACGTTTCACTCCTCGAGTGAATGCACAAGCGTTCTCTCCTTGATGTATATTTGAACGGGAGACTGAAAACCATGTATAAACTTGAAGGAGACTTTCATAATCTCTCTCATAAGCTCCTCAACAACACCTATCTGGTGTAGGCTCCCCCAATAATCAAAATGCACAACTGAGCGTAGAAAGAACGCAAGCGCCGGAGCAGCGAAAAAAAAAACAAAATGCAAGGCAAAAACACTGAGCGCAGGGGGTTTGCCAGGCAACTAGTGGCATAACAGCCCCCCCACGAACGCCCCCCCCCCCCCCTCTCTGCCCCCATCGGTGATGGAGACTCCCCGCAGGCGAGACAGATTTACAAGACCCCCCTTCCCCTCATTGCGGTCTCTCTGGGAGGTACTGCGTGACCTCTGGCGGTTTGGATTCGTCCGGCAGGCGGACACGTCTCCGGCCACCTCCGCAAGTATGTTTCTGCGGTCCTTCGCCTTTGTTGTTCGTTCTGATCACTTCCACAGCATTGGTGGTGGCTCCAATGAACGGGCACCGCTACCCGCGAGCTCCCTGCGACATCTCAAGAAGGTCAGATTCGATCTCCATCTGTGAGTAGCGATGTTCCACAAGGAAGAAGAACCAGTTCGAATTAAAAAGTCGGTCAACTTCCAGCTGTCTGGAGGCACTCAGTGGGGCTCAACGGATGGAGTTTGCTGTCCTCCTCGAGCCCCGAGTCGCGGCTAGGCATGGTGTGCTCCGCCTCCATCACAGAGCTACTCGTCAGAGCAGGCGTCATCACAGTGCGAGCCAGTTGCCCCGCATGCACTCCGTCCTGAGCACAGAGGAATTGGAAATAACGCAATAGTGGAACCAGGTGAAAAGAAAGCACTAGTGGCGTCATGAGCGCCGAGTTATGGCTCCTGCCCCCGTCGACCAACCGGTTGTACTATTTTTCAGGGAGAAACTAAGGGGCCGGTGCTTCAACTGGAGAGATCACTTCCGGCGAGATTGTAGGGATCCTAAACACTGCTGGCAATGTGGTGGAAGCGGCCATATACCTCGCCTCGATACCAAATCTGACCTACTTGATTTACTCACTGTTAGCGGTACTTAAGTGCTATATTTAGACCGTCAATTCATCTCATAATGCGCTCAAAAGAGAATCATAACATAGCGGTAGGGTTAAATACTAACCAGTTCCACAAGTGTTAGTACTTATTTGCATGCAAGTGAATTAATACTCGAAAATACCAACACATGCAGGGAGTAATTCATAAAATTGGATTTCAGCAAATCAGACGCTGCCACATGGCATCAAATGGATCAAGTGGCCCACAAATAGTCGTATCCGAGGCAATCCAATGACGTAGCGACCCAAAACATCAAGATGGCTCACCAGTAAGTGACATGGAGAAAGAACACGTGAATTAGAGCAGAGACCAGGTCGGCCGAACCCCCTATTCGGCCGACCCCCGTCTTGGCACCAAATTCGGTCAAACGACGCACGTCGACTCTTCCTGGCTTCCTGGTGGCGGGGATGACTGTATCGCGTGCATTTGGTGGCGAGAACCGACCTCTCTCCACCTATAAATAGCACCCCACACCTCACTTCACACACACACACACCAAAAGTTAAGAATAAAATACCACTCTTAAGATTTAAAGTAGTCCTAGAGGCTGCCAAGTAGGAGGCGAGTGTGGCGAAGAGTTTTGGAATAAGGAGGCTTGGGCTCGTCAGGTCCATCTTCTACACTTGTACCTCCACAAAGGTGCTACTCAAATCAAGTAAGCCTTTGTGAATTCAATACAAGTTTTATTTCCAATTCAAAGTAGTTTGCACAAGTAGTTACTTTGTGGTTTATTGCTTCCATTTATTAGAGGCTCTAGTTGTAGCTTTGTGTTCAAAACAACTAGAGTAGTGATTTAGAACATAAGTGTGGTGCTTAGGTTAGAAATCACCAGTGAATATCTCGTAGACCCGCGGATGGAAGAGGTAGGCAGTAGGTGGTGATAGTCCTATCTGTCCTTTGTAATCCTCCATGTTCGGCTATGCCATAGACTCTTAGCAGGAGTCGTCCTAGTGTTGCTAGGGGTAAACCCGTACCCAAAGCAAGCAGTTGCCACAAATCTCTTTGAATTAGAATTAATACTTTGAATTCATCTATGTTCTTTGCCTACCAAATAACTTTGTGTACTTGGGTGAACTAGTTCATTAGATTAGCACACATGTTACTTTTTATATCCTTGGGAATACTCTTTAAGGGGAAGTGCTACACGATAGCTTTCGTGCACTTGCGAAATTTATTCTGTACGTAAGAAATGTCAACACTCACTATCAGGGGCATGGACTGCCTAACATAAAGGAACCCCCACCCCCTCCCCTGGAATCAATACCCCCTTCCAGTCATCGCCTCCCACGAACTCTCGGATGGAGCTATGTCACTCGACCGGTGGTGAGGACGCCCACCGTAACCAGCACGATCGCCGCACAAGTGATGCGCTGGGTCGAAGGGCGGAGCCTCCTTGAGGATCCGCCATTTACTTTTTAGGCGACCCACGGAGCCGTCTGCGGGTCTCGGACAAAATGGATGTCCTCTCCGAGGAGATGGTACAAAAAGAAGGTCTGCTAACCAGACGGGCTCTCCTGCTGACGGAGGAGGCAACCCTTGGTGGTAGCTTCAGGTAGGAGCTCAAAGATGCCATCATCCACCACTTTGAGCTCCGCGAGTACAAGTTCCACATCTTCCAAAGTTCACCTAAGCCATTTCTGGTCTTCTTCAACGGGGAATCCCCTAGGGACTTGGTGCTCGTGCACGACCGCACCGTCAAAGGCCCGTTCGAGTTCCGTTTTTATTCCTAGAACAAGGATGCCCACGAGTTCAGGTGCGTCATACCTTTTCACTTAAAACTTAGCATTGAGGGTATTCCACATCACACCTGGTTTGAGGAGGTCACATCCAAGGTGCTTGGGGACTCCTGCGCCATTCATCATATTGTCCCCTCCACGAGGCAGCAGGAGGATCTCCATATATTCTGCTGGGCCTTTTGCAGGGACTCGAGCAAGATCCCGCAGGTTATGTACCTTTTTCTCACAAGCCGACCAGGGGCGCTGGGTCAAGATCCCTAGATTCATTTCACAAGGACAGAGGGCTCTCCAACAAGCGAATGTGTACAAAATTTTAGTGCACATAGACTATGTCGAAGACCTCATGTTCTACCACTACCCTCCTAAAGAGCTCACTG
Source organism: Tuctoria greenei (assembly GCA_036927565.1). Taxonomy (NCBI): domain Eukaryota; kingdom Viridiplantae; phylum Streptophyta; class Magnoliopsida; order Poales; family Poaceae; genus Tuctoria; species Tuctoria greenei. The sequence goes on from JAYESD010000010.1 coordinate 111,789,547, forward strand.
TTGAGGGTCGGGAAAAGATGAGAGAATTTCAAGCAATTCGGGCGGTTGGATGGTGACCTCGAGGATGAAGGTAGCATCTGCCCCCCCCCCCCCCCCCCCCGCCCCAATGTCACCCCCTGCACGACTGTAACACCCTCAATTTTTGCATCACGCATTTCATACATGTTCATGCATTAAACATTAATAGAATAAAAGAAAGATAATAAAATATAAAACATACATGTGCAAACATGTGTAGCAAAAGAAGAAAAAGAAAATAAAAATATAAAACATGTATTAGGGAACAAATATAAAAATAATAATAATAATAATAATATATATATGTATTTGTGAAACCTAAAGAAACAAATGAAAAATATATAAATAAGTAATATATATAATATTTATATATGTAAAAGAAAAAAAGAGAAAAGAGAAAAAAAACAAGTCAACACCGCCCGCTGGCCAGGCTGAGCTAGGCCAGCCAGCGTTGACCCGCCCGAGCGCCCCCGCACCGCCCGCTCCTGCGCGCGCGCCAGGGCCCACGCACCCGCCGTGCCCCGCGCTGGCCCCGTGGCCGGGTCGGATGCGCACACCCAGCGCGACCCCGCCGCACAGCGAGCCCCGGTACCGAGTCGATCGTGTCCCTGCCACAGGCTATAAAAAGGGCAGTAGGGCTTCATATTTCTCGGTACCAGAAACAACGAGCCACCAGGGAAAAAGCCCTAGCTTAGTAGAGGAAAAAAAAGAGAAGCACCACAGGTTGCACCGCCAGGGGAAGAAGAGGGAAAAAATGAAGAGAAGAGGAGGGTGCCGTCGTCCGCCGAAATTCGTCGCGTCGCCGTCGTCGTGCCGCCGGAGGACCTTGCACCATCTACTTCATCTACGCGTCATCCCCATCCCACGATCTTCGAAGTCATCACGTCTACAGTAGGATTCGTTTTTCCGAAGCAAATTTTAGCGACGTATTAAATCTAGTGGATGTAGTTTGATTGTAGTCGCACCATCTTTTTATTTTCAGCAATATTAATCCCCGCTAAAACCCCCGTAAACTCATATGTACACATATGAACTAGTTGCATCTAATTAATAAACAACCGTAGTTAATTAATTATTGAACTTTGCATGCATGCATATCATTGCATGTTGATTAATTTGTGTGCATCATATTGAATTATATGTATTTTCTTGTATGTGTGATCACGCGTAGAGGGACGTGCTCAAGAGGCCGCATACGAGGATTCCAAAACCAAGACTTTGAAGTGCTTGAGCAACCCCATCCGTCATAGCAAGGCAAGTGTCCTTGATCATATTGATCCCGTTTTATTAAATGTTTTGTTTGCGAACTTGCATGCTCGTGTCAATATGATGGGAAACCCATACGTAGGAGTTTACTAGCATTGTTTGCCACCCCTTGTCGACGGGATATACATGATGAGTCGGGTATGAGTATCTTTCTTTTTGCACCACATCACTACATAGGTTATGGGTAACTTAAATAATGTGGTTGACAACTTTAAATACAACAACTTGGGATGGTAGTAAGATGATGATTAATCTAGCAACATGGAATTTTGGATATCTAAGCAAGTATGGTTTTATGGAATGGGTTGGATCATATGGTGGATTTGCTTGTCTTAGATCTATGGACCGGTTCATGCGAGAATATGCCAGGACAACAGTGCCACCACAAGGCCAAGTATGGGTGCGGCGTAGCTGAATAATTAGGAGCGCTGCTAGTATTGTACGGACCAATGGATGGCGCGGGGAATGGGAGTCGAGGAGGGCTACCCTGGGATCCACATGGCACACGAGGGGGCCCGTGGGTGGGAGAATGGAGATTCAAGCCTGCTGGTGAAACCTTAGTGGGCTCGTACATACTAGTAGTCCCTTTTGAAAGGCTATTTTGTGATCTCTTGGACGCACAATAACGGAAGTATGACAAGGCAACATAGATGTTCTTTGTCATCGAAAGATGACGAAATAGCGAACATGTGAGTAAAGTGGTACAATCTCTGCAGAGTGTTAAAAACTATCATGATAGCCATGCTCCCGGTTAAGAGCACCTAGATGACCTACATGATCAGAATTTGACTTGGAATTTTGGGATGATCGGTATTGTTTTGGTTTGTCACTTGAGTATAGTCGGTACATGAGAGAATATAGAATTGGCATATGGTATTAAATTAATGGTTGGCTGGTATTAAATGGATTGTGATGGTAATTGAGAATTGTTGGATTTATGGTATGATAGTTACTTGGGTCATGAAGGAAAATAAACTCACATAGACATGTGTCACACACCAAAATTTCAATTTTGGGGATGTGAAAGATTTAAAGCAAATTACGAAGAATTGAAATTTGTTTGCTTATTATTTTTCTTGGAATAATTTGTTCTCCTTAAGGTAATAAGTATAATTTTACAAAAAAATATATATATTTAACCTTTTTGCATGATTATGAGTTCATGTTTGAAAATATGATTTCGAAACACTGTGGAAATTCAATTGAATCTGAAAAAAAAGATTGAAACAAAAAGAAACAAAAGAAAAGGAAATAATAGAAAAGGAAAAAAAGAAAAGAGGAAAACCCTTGCTGGGCCAAAATCCCTCCGGCCCATCTCCCCTTCCCCCTTTCCTCTCACCGCCGCCGACCCAGCTCGGCCCAACCGTGCCCCTTCCTTCCCTCTCCCCTCTCTCTGCGCGCGGGGCCCAGCCGTCAGGGCCTTCTTCTCCCTCATCTGCCGCACGCCCGTTCCCCGTGGCCGTGTTGCTCGCGCCCGCGTGTGCGTGCGCCCTGGGCAACTGCCGCGCTCGCGCCGCCCCTGAGCAACCGCCCCCCTCCCTACTACTACCCCAGTCACACCCCCACCCCCCATTCCTCCCTTGCCTGAACCCTAGCCACCATGGCCGTCGTTTGGAGCTCGTCGCCTCGCGTTGAGAAGCCACCTCGCCCAATTCCGACGAGATGCTAGGCACCCCCACGCCGCTCCGCCCCCGAAGCACCCTTCCGCGGCGAGTTCCCGCCGCTCGAGGCCCGCCCCCGACGGCACCAATGCCCAACCGCCGAACCCCACTGTCACTCATCGTCCCCGATCGATTTCCCGTGCATGCGTCACCATGGGGGAGTTGCCCATCCTCTTCTTTTTCTTCCCATCTATTTCCCGTCTAATTTGGAGCACCGGAGCGCCAAATCCGGCCGGCTCCGGCGAGTTTTGGCCGCCAGCCATGGAGGCGCCGCGGCCTCTGGTGGCCCAGGCCGCCACCCACCTAACTGGGGTGATGTGGCCACATTCACGCCATCCATCCTAGGCAACGGCTGAGATTAAAAGGAAGATACCCTTTCATTTTAATAAAATCCTGGCCATCCACTTCGAATCCCACGGATCTCATTCAATCAAGCCTTTCCTGCCGTCACTTTTCACATGAGCCCTTGTATTCTTACAACCTAGCCCCTGATCCTTGAGTAAATAATGATTTAGCCTCTATTTTAGCACTAAAGCCCCTGGAAGTATAAGAAAATAGGTTAAATCAGATAATTAATGATATAGGCCCATGTAATTTTCATAATTCACATTTCTAGGCACTGTCATGTTAGAAAATCTGCAATACAGCCCCTGAGTTTATGTGTAATTGCTGAATATTGTTTAAAAGTGTATTTTGTGAATACAAAAATATTTATAAATGATAATATAAACATATAAATAATAGAAAAAATAGAATTAAATCTTTTTAGGCTAGAATAAAATTGTAGATGTATATAAAATATACTTTGACTTTGAAAAATTTAATAAAAATGTTTTTAGCTATAAATAAATATTAAAAATATAGAAAAAAATGTGAAAATAGCAGGAAAATTATTTATAAATTCTTTTATGCTGAAATAAAATTTATAAAATGCATATAAACTATAGTTTGGCTATAGAAAACTTATTAAAAATGTTTTTAGCCTGTAAATAAATACTAAAAATGGAAAATAAATGGTAAATGCATTTCTTTAGCTATGAAAAATAATAAATCACTCATAACTCCGATTTAAATCATAATCATAACATATTTCAATTATAATACTTATTTTGCTTGTATGGTGTATTGTTCTTAATTGTTTTTATTTCTCTTTTAACGGTAGTTTATACGCACTCGTATTTCGACGAAGAAGCGACATGAAGATATGAAGACAAGAGTTCAATCAAGAGACTGAGCAGCTATTCAATGAAAGGCAAGTGCCCTTGATCATCTTGCACCTTTTTAAGGGTTTAGTTAGTTGCATGCTAATTAATATGAATCCTATGCTATGCCCTGTTGTTTTACCTGCTACCTTGTCGCTAGGGTTATGGAAGGGTGGTATGGGATTTACTTTATGCTTAGCCATGCATACTAGTTGGGTGGGAAAACATTGACCATACTTATTACTCATGGCTTATTATTATAATTATGATTATGATGTTGGAAATGGATTGTAGTAAATAGGAATCTGGCGGGTTGGTTGAATGGTATGGTGCAGTACGCACGAGATCCGGGATTTGGGGATTGAACCTTGCTGGATTCTAAGGACCGGTTTATGGAGTAGCCACTAAGCTATACAATATCGCCACAAGACTGAGTATGGAGCAGCTTGGTCAATTAATTAGGCCTCTCCCGGCTTAGTGCTGGTAGTCGGATAGTGCGGGGAATTGGTTCAACGTACCTGCCTTGTGATCCGCATGGCTCAAGAGGGGGCTTCTCCTGGCGGAGGTAAAATGGACTCTAGGAGTCGGAGCGGTGAAACCTCAGAGGGCCGGTTACTAGTCGGGGGGACCTTGGTAAAGACCTCGTAGTGATCTCCTGGCCGCACACCTACGGAAGTGTGAAATGTGGTTGATCACTGTCGGTACCCTAAAAACCGTACACCCCTTGAGGTTACAAAGATCTCCAAGAAAAGTCATCTACTTGATTTGAAGACCTTCGGAGGCCCACATGTCAGATATAACCGGACCCGCTTCTCCAACATGGTTAATCCCAGGGTCGCCACGTGTACTATCAAACCGGAGCTACCGCCCACAAGGGGGAAGCTCCGGGCCATGTACCGAAATGGCACCTCCGGACATAACCCCAGACCGAGAGAAGCTCCAGACCTGACACGTGTCAGGTAGCTCCGGAGCTCCCTGTTTCCCAAAGTATGCTCTGGAGCTGCCACGTGTCTAATCGTCGGATCTTCAACCCCTAACCTCTGGAAGACCCCGCAACGGCTCCGGATCTTCAAAGGAGAATCAAGGACATCAAGACCCGATTAAGTGTCATTAATACCATATTAATGACACTTAAACGGATGATCTTAACACCAGTAACGGTGCTGTCAAAGCCCGTTACAGGGTCATTAAGTGCAATTAAACGTGTATCAATACTAGTAACCGCCGGGGCCACATGTCGGGCCAGGCTAATTTGTAACGGCCTGCCCTTGTAATATAAAAGGACAGGCCGACGACACGTTCAGGACAGACAGACACGCATACGCCATTGACGCTCAACACAAGCTCATACAGCTAATACAACACCAACACATCCGTGGAGTAGGGTATTACGCTCAGGCGGCCCGAACCACGTAAACTCTTGTGTCTCCTGTGTCAATTCCTACTCACCTTCTTGAATCTCCGCGCGCCCACACCGAACATCAAACTCCCCTATCACTTTAGCAGTGTAGGGTCTCTGCCGGTTCCAAACCACCGACAGTTGGTGCGCCAGGTAGGGGCGCCTGAGATTTTGAGAATGGTGAACTCAGCTGCTGGATCATCCAACGGTCAACCTGCTATTCAGGCTGTTGGGGGCAATCCCTCCAATAGGCAGCCACCAACAGGAGCCTCAGCACCAGCAGGAGCCACACTCCCACCACCACCATCTCCTCCAGCAAATCGTGCTGGGCAACGTGATGGTGCGCCGGCGTCAATTACTGCGTCGACAAATCATGACAACCTGGAACACGCGCTCCATGCAGCGCGTGCTCTTCTCCAACGCCCACCACCTCCGGATGCATCCCGGGATGCACTGGAGCAGTGGAGGGCCGATGTGGAGCATTTGGTTGCAGCAGCAGCCGAACGCCTCAGCAACCAGGGTCCTCCTCCTTCAGGAAGAGCCCCGTCGCAGCGGCGGACTTTGTCTGGAAGACTTGGTCCACACGTTTCCAATAGCAGGAGACGTGCTGTGTCACAACAAGTGACGTCATTGCCCTCCGGGGCACGACGCACTCACACGGTATCCAGGCTTTGGACTCATGACCTCCGGGCGGAGCTTGATCGCCGATACCGCCAGCAGGACGGCCGAGTCCATATTGAGCGCGCCCGTGAAAGACGGGAAGCTCAGGACCTTTCTGCTCCAGAAGGAGTGGGATGAGGTTGTTCAGCCCTGGCCATGCACCTGCACATGGTTAGGTGGCCACAGAAGTTCTGGCCTCATCTGCCGGAAAAATTCGACGGGACTGTCAATCCCGCCGAATTTCTTCAGATCTACTCCACTGCAATCCTGGCAGCTGGAGGAAACGAGACCGTGATGGCCAATTATTTTCCAGTGGCCTTAACTGGGACCGCCAGGTCCTGGTTTATGAGCCTTCCACCCAACTCTATCAACAGTTGGGAAGAGCTGTGCCAGCAGTTCACCGCCAACTTCGGGAGTTCATACACCCGACCAGGCACAGAACTAGACCTTTTTGCGGTCGTGCAAAAAGGGGGAGAATCCTTGCGATCATTCATCAAGAGGTTCTCTCAGGTACGAAACACTATTCCTTCTATCTCTAGCGCCTCTGTCATTGTGGCATTCAGACAGGGTGTACGGGACAAGAAGATGTTGGAGAAACTGGCGATCAAGGAGATCACCAGTATCACGGAACTCTTCAGCTTGGCTGACAAATGTGCCAAAGCTGCGGAGGGCCATGAGATGCACTCCAAACCAACCTCGTAGGGTCACAAGAAATCCTCCAAAGAAGAAGCTGCTACCTCCGAGAGTGGCAAGAAGAAAAAGAAGACCAACAGCAAGAAGAAGCCGTCGGCCGGCACATCCAACGTTGCAGCTGCTGCAACTCTGGGTGGTCGGGGGCCACGGCCCGAGAAGCGACCTCGACCGTCTTCTGAAGACGGTGGCAAACCCAAAGTGTGGTGTACCATTCATAAAACGGGCAGCCATAGTTTAGAAGACTGCCGGGAGGTCCAAAACCTCGCTGAGCGCTACAACAAGCGCCGGGAAGAATCTCCTTTCCGACAGAGGGAAGGAAAGCAAAAGGTCGACGAAGCTCCGGCTGAAGAGAAGTTAGGGTTTCAGGATCCCAAAAAGGTCCTGAAGGCCGTCTACACCTCCGTCGACGATGATTCTGACGTCTCTGACAACGAGCGTCGGAAGACCATGAACACCATTTTTGGTGGATCATGGGATATCACCTCCCGTCGCGTCATCAAGACTATGCGTCGGGATATGGCCGCTGTAGCTCCTACAGTCAGGTCGGAACCTCATCGGAAGTGGATGGACACAGCCATCACTTTTGATGCTTCGGATTGTCCCCGGAGCATGGTTGGAGCAGGTCAGTTACCTTTGATGGTATCTCCTACCATCAATAATGTCCAGCTCCACCATGTCATGGTAGACGGAGGTTCGGGGCTTAACCTCATCAGCTTCGAAGCTTTCACTATGCTTCAGCTCCGACCTTCGGATCTCCACCCCTCTCGACCTTTCTCCGGAGTAGGTCCGGGGGCCATTAGCCCACTCGGAGCTATTACTCTCCCCATTACCTTTGGGACACGGGAGAAGTACCGCACCGAGAAGTTGGTCTTCGACGTCGCTCAGATCAACTTACCTTTCAATGCCATCTTGGGTAGGCCTGCCCTGTACAAATTCATGGCAGCTGCTCATTATGGTTATTTGGTGTTGAAAATGCCAACACCAGTAGGCGTTCTCCGGATCCGCGGAGATTGTACTGCTAGAGTAATTGCACTGAAAGAACTCCATGCACTCACCACGGCGCAAGAGGAGGACTCCAGGCAGCAACAAGCTCCAAAACCCCCGAGGATTCGTCAACGAGGCTCGACTTCTGCACCTCGACTGTAGCCAAGCGGCGACATCAACATTCCTGTCAAAGTCGTCCAAATTGGTTCCGATGCCGCTCAAACCACCCGTATATCGGGGGGATTGGACGACAAATAGGAACTCGCGCTCATCACTTTCCTCTGGGCTAACGTCAACGTGTTTGCCTGGCAACCGTCACAAATGCCTGGGATCCCCAGGGAAGTGATTGAGCACAATCTGAAGATCTACCCCGATGCCCGGCCTGTGCATCAGAAGCCTCGGAAGCAATCCGTAGAGCGACAGAACTTCATCCGACAAGAAGTGAAGAAGTTACTCGAAGCCGGATTCATCCGAGAAGTCTTTCATCCAAAATGGCTGGCAAACCCAGTCGTTGTGCCCAAGGCCGGCGGGAAGCTTCGGATGTGCATCGACTACACCACACTAAATAAGGCATGTCCAAAAGATCCATTCCCACTACCTAGAATAGATCAGATAGTGGATTCCACCTCCGGGTGTAAATTACTGTGTTTCCTAGATGCATATTCCGGATATCATCAAATCAGGATGTCTAGGGAAGATGAAGAGCATACTTCATTCATCACAATAGATGGATTGTATTGTTACACAGCCATGCCCTTTGGTCTCAAGAATGCAACTTCAACTTTTGTACGAGCTATGTACAAAACTTTTGAAGAACTCATTAGAGACATAGTGGAAGTGTACGTCGATGACATCGTGGTCAAAGTCAGAAACAAGGAGTCACTCCTTGACACCTTGCAGGCTGTCTTCGACAAACTGCGGGCCACCCGCACAAAGCTAAACCCATACAAGTGCGTCTTTGGGGTTAGCTCCGGAAAACTTCTTGGTTTCCTGGTAAGTCACCGGGGCATAGAAGCTAATCCGGCGAAGATTAAGGCCATTGAATACATGCGGCCACCAACCCGCGTCAAGGACGTCCAAAAGTTAACTGGATGTCTAGCAGCCCTCAGTCGGTTCATCTCAAGACTGGCGGAACGGGCACTCCCCTTCTTCAAGTTATTGAGTAAATTCGGACCATTCCAATGGTCCGAAGAAGCAGAAAAGGCATTCCAGGAGCTGAAACAGTTCCTCACCACCCTACCAATTCTGGTAGCTCCGAACCCTGGTGAGCCTTTGTTGCTTTATATTTCAGCTACTGACGAAGTCGTCAGTATGGTTCTGGTTGCGGAGAGACCAGAACTACCCCATACTCAGGAGTCCAGACCCCTTCAGGAGGGTCCGGAGATTCCTGAAAGCGAGTTTGGGTCCCAGCTCCTAGATTCGGATCCACAAGAAGTTGCTTCAGGAGACCCAGACCCCTCTGGGAGGATCCAGGTCACTTCTGAAGAAGCTCCGGGTTCCTCCAGCCAGAACCCGGAGGTCCTCGAAGAAAATCCAGATTCCTCCGAGAGGATCCGGGTCAGTGAAGAGGAAGCTCCGGACCCCTCCGGGAAGGTCCGGACCATTCAACGCCCGGTGTACTTCATTAGTGAAGTATTACATGATGCCAAGACTCGATACCTAGAGGTACATAAGCTGCTCTATGCAGTTCTTATTGCCTCTAGAAAGCTCCACCATTACTTCCAAGCTCACAAAGTCTCAGTGGTGACCTCCTACCCACTTCGAGCAATCTTGCATAATCCCAATTCAACTGGGAATATTGCAAAGTGGGCAGCGGAATTGGCTGAATTTGATCTTGAATTTATTTCAAGACAAGCAGTTAAGAGTCAAGCATTGGCAGATTTTGTGGCAGAATGGACTCCCTCTCCATCAAACCCTGGGGGCCTCAGTGAGAAGAAGACGGAGCTTCAAGCTCCAACTTTCACCAAGCCTCACTGGACTCTCTACTTCGATGGCTCCATGCAGAAGCAGGGGGCCGGAGCTGGAATCCTTCTCCTTGCACCAACTGGGGAGAAGATGAAATACATGGTACACCTTGACTTTAAGGCAACCAACAACATGGCAGAGTATGAAGCACTCATCTACGGACTAACGGTGGCACTGTCATATGGTGTCAAGCAATTGCTGGTCAAGGGAGATTCACAACTCATCATTAAGCAGGTGAAGGGTGAATGCTCCTGCAATAATCTCCAGCTAGCTACTTACCTCCTTGAAGTCCAGAGGCTTCAGAAGGACTTTGAAGTCCTAGATCTCCACCATGTTCAGCGTGCCCATAACGCTGAAGCTGACGAACTCTCAACGAAAGCGTCAACCGGAGCTCCGGCTTCTGACGGAATTTTTGTCCGGAGGTTGTCAAAACCAACAGCTCAGCCTGCCGAACTGAGCGAAGGGGGCGAGATCAGCATCCCGAAGCTGACAGTCCCGATGGCCCTGTTACCATGGCAGCCATCAAGGGTCGTAGGTGCTGTCGGGAGCTCTGAGCAACCCAGCACGCAAGACTCAAAAGCTCAAGCTAGTTCCGATGCATGGATCTCGGAGATCCGGAGCTACTTGAAAGACAACATCCTTCCTGACGATGATGTATCCGCTGATCGGGTTGTCAGATTGGCTAAAAGATACACGCTGGTAGAAGGGGATCTCTACCGGCGCGGTGCCAACGACATCCTAATGCGGTGCATCACAAGAGAAGAAGGCTGCGAACTCCTCGCAGAAATCCATGGAGGCGAGTGTGGGAACCACGCGTCTTCTCGCACGCTGGTTGGTAAAGCCTTTCGGCATGGCTTCTACTGGCCTACAACTCTCCAGGATGCAACTGAGCTGGTGAAGAAATGTGAAGCATGCCAATTTCATGCAAAGCAAATTCACACACCAGCTCAGCCCTTACAAATGATACCTCCTACATGGACCTTCGCTGTGTGGGGGATGGACATCTTGGGACCTTTCCCAAGAGCCGTCGGAGGTTACAAGTTCCTGTACGTCACCATTGACAAGTTCACCAAGTGGCCGGAAGCAACTCCAGTTGTGACAATCAACAAGCAATCTGCTATCAACTTTTTGCAGTCCATTGTATGCAGATTTGGAGTCCCAAACAAAATCATCACTGATAATGGTACCCAATTCACAAGCTCCGCATTCCAAGGATATTGCGAAGACCTCAGCATACAAGTTTGCTACGCCTCCGTAGCTCACCCAGCCAGCAATGGCCAAGCCGAGAGAGCAAATGCTGAAATCCGTAAAGGACTTAAAACGCGCACCTATGAGCGCTTGAAAAAACATGGAGCCAACTGGATTGAAGAGCTTCCGCCCACTTTATGGGCCAACAGGACATCTCAAAATCGGTCAACTGGAGAGACACCCTTCTTTCTGGTGTACGGAGCTGAAGCAATCCTTCCTCCGGAAATCACCTTGGGTTCACTCCGGGTCCGGACCTTCGACGAAGCCGCGCAGGACCAGCTCCAGTGTGAAGACCTAGACCTCCTTGAGGAGGGAAGGTGCCAAGTAGCTGTTCGGAATGCCCGATATCACCAAGCCCTACGGCGTTATCACCAGCGGCATGTACACAACCGACAGCTCGAGGAAGGCGATCTGGTGCTACGGAGAATACAATCCAGAGAAGGGTTAAACAAACTCTCCCCCGGCTGGGAGGGGCCCTTCCGAGTGATTAAAGTATCCCGTCCCGGAAGCGTTTGCTTGGCTACCGAGGATGGGACACCTCTCCCAAATCATTGGAACATTGAGCACCTTCGTAAGTTCTACACTTAATACCACGGAGGTGAGTCTTGAGTAACTTGAGGTGTATGTTATAGAGTCATTGTACAGAGTCGGGTAGTTCCTCCGGGAGAACAGCCGGACCTTTCTCGAAAGGTCCGCAAAGCTCATGCAACGCTTGTCATAGTCTTAGGACTAAAAGTGTGGCTAACTACCCTGGGTCAAACGAGAAATGAAACACGCTTAGCCTGGTTCTGTACCCTAAGAGTGTACTTGTTTCCCCTGTACCCCGGACCTATAAGGAAAGACATTTTCATGTGAAATAGACTCCACGTGCATTTATTTTGTATAGGCTCAACATTTTTATTTTTCTCTCTCTTGTCTATAACAAAGACGTGCAATTCTTAAGAAATTTTAGTTCAACCGGTTTATATACGATTCGAGTTGTATTGTCAATTCTTTTGGATTCAAATATTGTTCATGGCCAACTCGCCTGAAAGCCGCCAAGCCAACCTAGGGCTGGATTGTGCTATCGACTTAGCCTGGTCAAGCACCCTAAGTACGCCACTCTACCTACACCCCGGCAGGACGAAGTGAGGCGGGTCCATGTACAGTTGGATCTGGAAGAAAAGACAACGCATTCGGTTGTATTTAGAATCGCGTTCGACTTAAAATCTTCTTGAGAGTCATAAGCCGCGACGAAATTATAGACAAGAAATGAATTTTACTATTTTTCTTGGCTTAAGTGTGCAGGAAAAATAAAATCTACGTTGATGACGAAAAGCCGGAGCTAATTAAGCTCCGACTCCCCTAGGGGGGCCAGCCGTCGACGCTGAATAAAAGATGGTGAGAAGACCCTGTATATGGAGTCTGCTGCCAACAAATTAAGTGTTGGCAAAGGTCGCTGCCGGAGCTACTAAGCTCCGACACCCCGGAGGACTAACTATCGATGCTCTACGCGTTGATAGAGACTATTGCCGGAGCTATCAAGCTCCAGTGATGGACAATGCCAGAGCTCCTAAGCTCCGACAACCTCAGGGGGCCTTCACTATCGAAGACTTCGGACCTAAATTCTACAAGTTCGGAGCAAATGAGTCTTCAACAAAACACAATATCCTCTTGGTACATGTTCACAATCAAATTGTGTACATCTACCAGGGGGCCAAGTGAAGATAAAAGTGTTAGTGTTGAAGAAAAAAATTGAAATTCACAAAATTTTTGAGGATTTCATTTATCTGGAGACAAGGGATTGCAAAATTGAGGAAGAAGAAGAGAAAATACAAGTGAGAACTATAGAGATGGTCCTAGACCCTATGGAAGAATTGGGCGACCTTCTGGGCAACCTCCGATATGTTGGCTCGGGCAGCTTCCCCTTCTCCTTCAACGAGACCTTCAAGCACCGGGTCTAGAGGAAATTGGGAGTTCCGGCTGGTGTAGCACGTCAGCACATATTCTGTGATGTTCTTCGCTAGGGATTGCCCCTCAACCTCCAATTGGTCCGCGATGACATCGCCCACCTTGGAGAGCTTGCTACCTGCTGAGCTCAACGCCTGCAATGCTAGGTCCGGCTCCGGCTCCGGATCGTCCGGGCGCACGGGGCTGAAACCCATCGGTATGAGTGCATCGTTGGCCTTGCTCAAGAACTCCCAAATCTGTAGGGAGTCCTCAGCCCTCAAGCCCTTCATCTCTTCCAGGGATCTTTTGGCCGCCACCAGTTCAAAATTCTCGCGGGCAAGGCGCTCAACTTCTTTAGCGTTCTGCTGAATCTTCTCAGCAACCCGCTTTTCGAGTTTTCCGAGCTCCTCCTCCCGGAGGTGGATCTTGTTCCGGCGGTCGACCAGGTCCTTCTCTCTACCCCTCACTTTCTTCTCCCTGGCAGTAAGGGCACACTCTTGTTCGTAGAGTTCCTGCCCTCGCACCCAGACCTTCTCCTCTTCCTCATGGCAGCGCTCTTCCAATTTCTTGGCGCGCTCCTCGAGGCCCTTGTCAGCCAAAGCCACCTTCTCGGTGAGCTCCTCCTCCCTCCTCAGGACGTCATCCCGCAGCTCTAGGAGTTTCTGCTCTTCATCTTCGAGCCGTTTCTCCCTTTCTTCAAGTGCCTCTCGGCGCTTGATGAGTGCAGTATTAATGGCCTCAAGCTGTTCGTGGCGTGCATCCGCCGCATTATTGGCTGCTTTGGCCTGATCGTAGATCTCCCGGGATTGAGCATCGAGGGCACGAGTCATACTCTCCCTGTCATCCAGCAACTTGCCCCAGTACTCCAGGCGGATCTTCTCCCGCTTAATCCACTCCTTGTCATCCGCTAGCCTCGATTGCGCCAGCTTGGTCTCGAAGTAGAGCCGATTATGCCACCGCCTAAGGGTTTGGCGCTCCTCTTCAGGAGCCTTGCTATCGTGGAAGAAGGCCAGTTGGACTTGACGCAGACTGGAACAAGCGTTGTCAATGGATAGTGACAACAAGATGGGTTCCGGACCTGTTGGGGTCTCCTCCGCTGGTTCCAGCGGGTCTTCAGATACAAAAATTGGGTCCCACTCCACAAGAGTGGTCCCCTGAGTCTCCATGGCACCAGGGCCGTCTTCCGGGATGGCCTCAGTCGCCATCGAGGAAGGCCCTGCCGCCAGGTCTTCGTCCACCCCCTTAGGCAGGTGGCCAGCGACTTCGCATGGGCACTCCGGCTCGGCCGCAGGTACCTCCGATGTCGTCGCTTCCGGAGCAGGAGCCGCTACTGGCTCCGGTCTGGGCACCTCTTCCGATGAGGGCTCAAGCTCCGTCACCTCTTCAACAACCGGCTCAGGAGCCGGAAGATCTTCAACATCGACCGGCCCTGTGGCCGGAGCTCCAACAATGACCGGCTCAGCGGCCGGTGCTTCGGAGGTAGCCGGCCCAACTGCCGGAACTACCTCAGTTTCCGGTGCACACGCCGGAGCTACAATCACCTCCGGCTCAACCGCCGGGGCTTCGACAATTTTCGGCTCAGAGGCCGGGATTACTGCTTCCTCCGGCTCAACAGCCGGAGCTTCCATCATCGCAGCGCCAGAACCCGGAGCTTCAACCTCCGGGACAGGTGCCGCTGGCGCATCTTCACTCCCGTGGTCCGGCGCTACCACGGGAACTTCTGGGGATGAGTCGAGGTCCATGACCACGACAGCCGACACTGGAGTTGTCGCAGCTTTGGCCACCACTTGTGGCAGCACCGGGACAGGAGCATAAGCTCCCACTCTCACGGCTTCAGCCACTGTGGCCGAGGGTGGAGCCTCACACCCCTTCTTGGAGACGCTGCAGATGATGAACGAAGAAAATTAAAAAATAGTTGCTACAATTAAAACAACTATCCAAGGTAGAAATAAAAAATTACCTTGGGAGGCTTCCGCACCAGCTTGCGCAGAACCTTTTTCCCAGGCGTTGTGGGCTAGCCATAGCCGGCGTGGAAGCTTCGGAAGGCCCCCCGGAACTCGTCGCGGCCACGGGTGTTTCCCGGGTCGAGGCCCCCCTTGATCGGGAAGAACCCCCGGACCTGGAGGCCTCCATCGGCCCAGGCGCTGGAGTCGCACGCCCGGAGCTAACACCCCGGGAGAACCCCACTGCGGGAACAGTCACGCTCCGAGAGGACCCCACCGCGGGAACAGTCGCGTTCCGGGAGGACCCCACTACGGGAACAGTCGCCGCAACTGCAGAGGATCTTCCCCTCTGAGGAGAAGGAGCCGACGCAGAAGTAGCGGGCCCGACGGACTTTCCGTCGGCATATTGCAACTTACTCTTCCGGCTCACTGGTTCATCCGCCAGCTCCTTGTCCTTGCCGACGACTTCTCCCCTCGGCTTAGGAGCAGAGCCGGAGCCATCCTTGGGTACTCTGGGGATCGCTACCCCGAAGGTTGGTCTTCTCTTGACGACACCAAGGTAGTCAAGCATGGGCATCTTCCGCCGGAGCTCCCTGCTGAACTCCACTTCCACGTTCAGAGGAAGAAAAGCTGATGGCGGAGTCAAGTCGTCGCCTTCGACGTCGATGCCGTGCTGGAACTTCTTGAGGTGGAACTCCAAGGTTTTCCCCACCATGTTGGACTTCAACCCGGTCTGGACCTGGTCGTCGTCCATCACGCTGTTGAGGGCCCAAGCGAGTTTCTCCCTCTTCTTCAGCGGTGCCCACCTATTGACCAGGAAGTTACAAAACACCGCTTGAGGGGTTAATCCCCCCTCCACGCAATGGCAAATCCTGGTCAGAACAGGGTCGAAGGCATTCGCCAGTACCGGAGCTTCACTCCAGATCGTTGTATCAATGTTGGGGAGGCCTTCGGGCAGCTCCAGCCTCTCGTGCTCCTCCACCCGGATGACTATCCAGTCCTTCTTCCAATCATCCCACTTCCCAGAGGGGAACGACCGGAGGTACTTGAATGGGCACTTCTTGCGCTTCACGAAGTAGTAGAAGCCAAGGTACTCATTGCTCCTACCGGTGGTGTGGACGGTGAAGAAGGTCCGGAAGAGCTCGATGCAGGGGGGGATGCCCACCCACATCTCACAGAAGTGGACGAAGATAGACACGAGGAGAATGGAGTGAGGGCCAAGGTGATACAACTGCAGACCATAGAAGTCTAGCAGCATCAAGAAAAAGGAAGAAAAAGGTGGGATCAACCCCACCATGGCGTACGAGGAGAAGTACACCATTTCACCGGAGTGCTCCTTCTCGAATGGGAGCTCTCCACCGGCGCGGACCGAGCGGTTGAAGAAGTCCGAGGACCATCCCATGAGGGCCCGGACCTTCTTCAGGTCGCCGTCGGTCTTCAAGCGACTCTCGCGGAGACCCAACTCCATCGTGGCACAACTAGGCAAGAGAAGAAAAGCGAAGCACAAGTTGGGAGTTTGAGTGCAAGATCAGATGGGAGGCATAAAGAACTCCCGACGGTGCGTGTTTTCCTTCTTAAGTAAGCCCTCGCAACGCTTGGATGGAAACCGCAAGGAAGTCGAAGATACCACCTAAAAATTCCACCCAGCCGATGACAAGGGGGCCCGGGACCACCCCGACGATCAAGTCGAGGTTCCTACCCAGGCGAACGATTGTCATCATGAGGCGGGAAACCCGAAGGCGGCGGCCTAACAAGGCGCGCGGAACCGATACGGTTTTCGTATCGGGAACCGGCGACCTTCAATTGCGTGAGATCCGCACGCCAAAGATCTCATCTGCCGCACGCGGGATACGCCAAGCGGCGAGGATTTAACTCCAAGTCCTCGCCAACAACACCTTCAAAGACCCTTGAAGACTCAGTTCAAAAGTTGCCAGGATGGACCCACCTCCGGCGGAATGACTTCACCCCAGTGGTCTTCCCCGGAGGTAGGTCTAGGGGGCCACTGTCGGTACCCTAAAAATCGTACACCCCTTGAGGTTACAAAGATCTCCAAGAAAAGTCATCTACTTGATTTGAAGACCTTCGGAGGCCCACATGTCAGATATAACCGGACCCACTTCTCCAACATGGTTAATCCCAGGGTCGCCACGTGTACTATCAAACCAGAGCTACCGCCCACAAGGGGGAAGCTCCGGGCCATGTACCGAAATGGCACCTCCGGACTTAACCCCAGACCGAGAGAAGCTCCGGACCTGACACGTGTTAGGTAGCTCCGGAGCTCCCTGTTTCCCACGGTATGCTCCGGAGCTACCACGTGTCTAATCGTTGGATCTTCAACCCCTAACCTCCGGAAGACCCCGCAACGGCTCCGGATCTTCAAAGGGGAATCAAGGACTTCAAGACCCGATTAAGTGCCATTAATACCATATTAATGACACTTAAACGGATGATCTTAACACCTGTAACGGTGCTGTCAAAGCCCGTTACAGGGTCATTAAGTGCAATTAAACGTGTATCAATACTAGTAACCGCCGGGGCCACATGTCGGGCCAGGCTAATTTGTAACGGCCTGCCCTTGTACTATAAAAGGACAGGCCGACAACATGTTCAGGACAGACAGACACGCATACGCCATTGACGCTCAACACAAGCTCATACAGCTAATATGTGATGCCCGGTTCCGAAAAACTGAACCAAGCTAACGCATATGTGTGCCTAGGATGTTCAAGACACATACACGAGTGATTCACAAATGATAAACAGATAATTATAACAGATCAAATTATTAAATAAGTACTCTTATTACATAATTCATTATATCCTCGAATACAAGCTCTTATGAATATTAATGACAAGTTCAACTAATGCAGCGAAAATAAACTAGTTAGGCAACTAAGCAAACTAAGCAGCATAAGCGACAGGGTATGTATGCGCAGCTCCAATAACACCACAGGCAAAGCTGACGGTAGACACGGCCTAGAACTCCGCATTATTGCCATTAAACTCCCAATCTTGACCTGCAACTGCTGGGGTGGGGGATTGCAAGAGTGAGTACATGTCGTACTCAGCAAGTGTGGAAAGTATGACATGTGGCTGATTCAAATGACGACAATAATAATGGCAAAGTGCTGAAAAGTACAGTAAGACATTTGAAAAGCAATATATTACATGTATGTGAAATAAACCCATCATAATCATAAGTAATACCATAATACCAAACTGAATTCATTACCATCATCAATAATTCCAGATTTCACCATTGCCAATAACCATATTCAATACCAGAAATAAATCCATAACCAACAATAATCATTACAATAACCATTACCAATACCAAATTCCGATTTCCCTCTAATCATGGAAGTTGTCCAGATGCTCATAACCGGGAGCACGGCTATCATGATAGTTTTATTTAACTCTGCAGAGTTTGTACCTCTTTACCCACGTGTTCGTGATTTCATCACCCTTCGGCGACTAAGAACCTCCCTTATGCCCATGACCCGTCGGTCACATTACACACTTCCGTTGGTGTGTGGCCAAGAGATCACAAAATAGCCTTTACAAAGGGATTACTAGCCTATTTAGACCCCACTGAGGTTTCACTAGTGGCGATATCTCCCGCAGATCACATCTTCAACCAAGGGCCCCCTCTTGAGCCATTCGGATCCCAGGGTAGTCCCACCAATCATCAACAAACCCAATCCGACTACCCCTTCCCCGAGCATCCACAATGGTCCAAACAGCACTAGCAAAGCCCTGATTAATCAGCTACGCCGCACCCATAACTTGGCCTCGTGGTGGCACTATAGTCCTGGCTTATTCTCGCATGAACCAGTCCTTAGATCTAAAGCAAGCAAACCACCATAACATCCAACCCATCCACATACCAGGCTTGATTAGATCACACATCGCCATACCATATTTAACCAGTTCACATTGACCATAATCTCATCCATACATAATTAAATTGAGTGGTATAATTGTTTTCCCATCCCAGTTGATTAAGCGAAGAAAAAGGTAAAAAGCCCTTCCCGACTCTCTACCATATATTCCAGGTGACAAGGGTGGTCAAACAAAACTAGTAAACTTCCTACCATAGGATTCCCATCAATTTGACACAAGCATGCAAGTTCGCAAACAAAACATTTAATAAAACAGGGTCAATATGCTTCAAGGACACTTGCCTTGCTCTTGCTGTTGATTAGGGTCAAAGCCTTCAAACTCTTGGTGTTGTAGATCCTCCGCGGCACTTTATAGCGCAAATCCATCTAATCCACACAATAAACATACAAGACAAGAAACACAATCAAAGAGTGCACAAATATTACTCAATATGACATGACATGCATGATTGATGCAAATGCAAAGTAGAACTTGTTACTAGATTGCTTTTAATGATCACTAACTAGTTCTAATAGCTTTTAACAAGTTTATACAGGTTTGGATTTGATTAGATCAAATTTTAGAATTAATTCAACACAATTTAACCAGAAAGATCGGACTAGTCCGCTAGGGACCGGACAAGTCCGCACTTGACGAGATCAGCAGATTAGGGTTTTCTAGATCGACATAAATTCGGAGATTAGGGGTTGAATTCACGTAAGGAAAAGAGAATAGAAGGTATACCAGGTGTTTAAAACTCCAATGAGTCAAGAAACTTGGAGGTAGCACTTGGATCTTGATGGTCTAGGGTTTGGTGAAGAACTTGGAGATGAATTGGTGGTGAAGGACGAAACTTGGTGGAGATCTTGATCCTTTTTCATTTCCTCCTCTTCTTCTTCTTGCTTGGGATCTTCTCCTCCCTCCTTGATGGTGGCTCCCCACGAACTAGGGTTTGGATGGGTGGAAAAGTGGCAAATAGATGTCAAACCAAAGGGTTGGGCTGTTTATATAAAGGTGGAGGCTAGGGTTAGATGGATTTCGAGTTTTGGGATGAGTAGAGGCCGGTTTAGAGTCCCACATGGGCTCTAAAAGAGTTAGGCACGACGTCCCTAGGCCCACTTAACGTGAAACCCAAGAAACAAGTCGTAAAACAAAAGGTCAATCTCGGAGTCACAAAATATCGGACAAGTCCGGACAGGACCGGACTAGTCCGAAGTCGTCCAGAGAGAAAATCGGACAAGTCTGGCCAAAAATCGGACAAGTCCGATCTTAGTCAGAAAGGAAAACGGACAAGTCCGCTGGAACACCGGACTAGTCCGGACAAGTCCAGGGACTAAGCAATTTTCAAGGATTTATGGAATATCGGACTAGTCCGCACAAGATCAGACAAGTCCGAAGTTGTCCAGAGGCAAATATCGGACTAATCTGCAGCAAAAACGGACAAGTCCGTTTTTAGACAGAGAGAAATCGGACTAGTCCTCAGTAAAACCGGACTAGTCCGCACTTTCCTACATTTTTAAGTGCGGTTTTGTTCCAAATCAATTTTAAACTTGTTCCTCTTGTTATGGGTTAATGTTAAACATGTATATGAGTGTATGCAAGGCATGATGCATGAAAATGAGGGTGTTACAAACCTACCCCCCTTAAAATGAATCTCGCCCTCGAGATTCGACGCTGAAGAGAAGAGATAGGGAAATTCCTCCTTGAGATCATCCTCCAATTCCCACGTCGCTTCTTTTTCGGTGTGGTGCTTCCATTGAACTTTACACCATCTAATGACCTTGTTCCTTGTGACCCTCTCCTTAGTTTCCAAGATTTTGACCGGTTGCTCGTCATATGTCAAATCTTCCTCTAGTTCCAATTCTTCCATTGGCACTTGTTCTTCCGGTACCCTGAGACACTTCTTGAGTTGGGAAACATGAAACACATCATGTACGTCTGAAAGATGAGTTGGCATCTCCAACTTATACGCTACTTCTCCTCTTTTGTCCAAAATCTTGAATGGTCCAATATAGCGAGGTGCGAGCTTGCCTCTTATGTTAAACCTCTTATGACCTCTCATTGGTGACACCTTGAGGTAAACAAAATCTCCTATTTTAAAGGCTAATTCCCTTCTCCTATTATCCGCATAGCCTTTTTGTCTTGATTGGGCAGCCCTCAAGTTTTCACAAATTATTTGGACTTGCTTTTCGGCTTCTTGCAACACATCCGGACCAAATACTTGAGTTTCCCCTGCTTCATTCCAGAATAAAGGTGTCCTACACTTCCTCCCATAAAGCGCTTCATATGGTGACATTTTCAAGCTTGCTTGGTAACTATTGTTGTATGAAAATTCCGCGTATGGAAAGCTTTTGTCCCAACTTTTCCCATGCTTTAAAGCACAAGCTCTTAACATGTCCTCCAAAATCTGATTGGTCCTCTCGGTTTGCCCATCCGTTTGAGGATGATATGCTGAACTAAAATTCAACCTCGTTCCCAAAGCTTCATGCAACTTTTGCCAAAACCTGGAAGTAAATTGAGAACCTCTATCTGAGACTATCTTCTTCGGTACTCCATGTCGACACACAATATGCTCCATGTATATTTCGGCCAATCGTGCAGCTGTATACTTGGTCTTCACAGGGACAAAATGAGCTGACTTGGTTAAGCGATCCACAATTACCCAAATTGAGTCATACCCGGACTGAGTACATGGTAACCCAACTATGAAGTCCATACCAATTTCTTCCCACTTCCATTCCGGAATCTTTAATGGTTGTAATAGTCCAGCTGGCCTTTGATGTTCCGCCTTGACTCGTTGACACACATCATACAATGCCACATATTCAGCTATGTCCTTTTTCATGCTATCCCACCAATAGCAAGCCTTCAAGTCCTTGTACATCTTCGTACATCCAGGGTGAATCGAGTAAGGCGAGTCATGTGCCTCCTTTAATATTGTCTCCCGAATATGTTTTACATTAGGCACAACGATCCTCTTTCCAAGCCATAAGGTACCATGTTCATCCTCATCAAATCTGAATTCTCTCCCTTCTTCGGTTCTTTCCTTGATTTCCTTGATCTCCTCATCTGTGGTTTGTGCCTCTCGAATTTCTTGCTCCAAGGTTGGGTTTAAATCCATCATCTCCATCTCATTTACAAACCCGAGGTTTAACCGTTCAAACTCCTTACATAACTCGAACGGTAACTCTCGAACTGTAAGTTGATGGCTTACTCCCTTTCTACTCAAAGCATCGGCCACTACATTGGCTTTTCCCGGATGATAGTTGATTCCCACATCATAATCCTTGATGAGCTCCAACCATCTTCGTTGCCTCAAATTCAGATATGTCTGTGTGAAAATATACTTAAGACTCTTGTGATCCGTATAAATTTCACACCTATGTCCAAGAATATAGTGTCCCCAAATTTTCAATGCATGCACCACGGCTGCAAGTTCTAAATCATGTTGGGTAATTCTGCTCATGTTTCTTCAATTGTCTTGATGCATAGGCGACCACTTGACCTTCTTGCATGAGCACACATCCTAATCCTTGTCTTGATGCATCACAATATATATCAAAACTCTTGCTCACGTTCGGTAATACTAACACTGGCGCGGTTGTCAACCTTTTCTTCAACTCCTCAAAACTGTTTTGACAAGCTTCAGTCCATTGGAACGCCTTTCCCTTCATTAGAAACTCCGTCATAGGCTTGGCTATCTTGGAAAAGTCCTTGATAAACCGACGGTAATATCCAGCCATCCCAAGAAAACTCCTTATTTCCTTGACATTTTGCGGCGGTTCCCATTTCAACACGTCTCTTACTTTTACGGGGTCAACCGATACTCCTCCTCCTGAGATTATATGACCCAAAAATGGCACCTCTTTCAACCAAAACTGGCACTTGTTGAACTTGGCATACAACTGATGCTCCCTCAATTTTTGCAACGTAAGCCTCAAGTGTTCCTCATGTTCCTTCTCATCCTTCAAGTAGATCATGATATCATCAATAAACACCACAACGAACTTATCTAAGTACTCCATGAAGACCTTATTCATGAGGTACATAAAGTAGGCAGGTGCATTTGTCAATCCAAAAGACATCACGGTGTACTCATAAGATCCATACCGTGTCCTAAAAGCTGTCTTGGGTATGCCCGATGGTCTAATCTTCATTTGAAAGTATTCCGACCTCAAATCAATCTTAGAGAAGACACAAGCACCCTTCATCTGATCAAACAAGTCTTCTATGCGGGGCAAGGTGTACTTGTTCTTGATTGTCACTTCGTTCAGAGCTCGGTAATCCACACACATCCTTTGGGATCCATCCTTCTTGTCCACAAACAGCATAGACGCTCCCCAAGGCGAAGAGCTAGGGCGAATAAAACCCTTCTCTAATTGCTCTTGAATTTGCTTCTTGAGCTCCGCTAATTCCATAGGAGGCATCCTATACGGCCTCTTAGCTATAGGTGCAGTTCTAGGTATTAAATCAATAACAAACTCAATGTCTCG
Source organism: Tuctoria greenei (assembly GCA_036927565.1). Taxonomy (NCBI): domain Eukaryota; kingdom Viridiplantae; phylum Streptophyta; class Magnoliopsida; order Poales; family Poaceae; genus Tuctoria; species Tuctoria greenei. The sequence continues at coordinate 111,812,890 of JAYESD010000010.1, forward strand.
ATCGGGTGGCATACCTGGCAACTCGTCCGGAAAAACATCCAAAAATTCACACACCACCGGAATCTCCTCAATTGCGACACCATCCATATGATTCAGCTCTAATTGCTTCGGTGCATGTTGGGTTGCTTCAAATTCTACGGTGATCCCTTCTTCATTAGTCAACTTCACCGTCTTTGTGGCACACTCAATAACTCCATTGTGCTTCCTCAAGCAGTCCATACCAAGTATAATGTCCAATCCTTGAGAATCTAAAACAATGAGGTTGGTGGAGAAGTCTACCCCCCTTATTCTAAGGCTTACTTTTGGACATACTATATTTGTCCTCATCTCTCCTCCAGGAGACTTGACCAACAGAGTAAACTTCATATGAGAGATAGGCAAACTATACTTGGCAACATACTTTGATGCAATGAATGAATGCGATGCTCCAGAATCAAATAACATAGTCGCGGGGTTGGAGTTGGCGAGAAACATACCGATGACCACGTCATCCGCTTGTTGAGCATCCTCCGTAGAGACATGGTTCATGTTGCCACGAGCAAAATTCTGCTGTCCACGGTCTCCTTGTGGTTGTCCTCCATTGGGTCTTGGGCTTTGCCTCGGCGCATTGCTTCCTTGACCACAACCTGACTTAGGACATTGATGCGCAAAGTGTCCAGCTTCTCCACAGGTATAACACTTCTTAACTCCACCAGAATTATTGGGACGAGTTTGGTTTTGAACATTAGCACCAGGAAAATCAGCACGAGGTGCATAAGGCATTGGAGGCCTAGGTGCTTGCATAACAGGGCGCTGCTGCACAAACTGAGTTGGGCGCGGTGCATAACCAGGGCGCTGAGCAGGAATAGAGGAGCTGTAATAGGGTGCATTGGGTGGTGCAAGGCGAGGGCGCACATTACTTCCTTGTTGCTGTCCTTGATATGGCACCTTCCTCTTGATTTCTTGCTCCATCTCACGAATCTTGTTCTCAACCACAATTGCTTTGTCCACAAGCTTCTGGAAGTTGGCATAATCACAGTTGAGTAGTTGAACTTGGATCTCATTGTTCAAGCCTCTCATGAACAAGTATTGCTTCCGGCTGTCCCGACTAACATCCTCAGGTGCATATCTTGAGAGTTGAGTGAACTTATTGAGATATTCACTCACGCTTGATCTTCCTTGCCTTAATTTCTCAAATTCTTGCCTCTTCAAGATCATAACACCTTCCGGCACATAATGAGAACGGAAACTCTCCTTGAATTCCGTCCAGGTGATCCTCTCTTGATCCTCATGAGCATTGCAATAAGAATCCCACCAATCCGCAGCTGCTCCAACTAGTTGATGAGAAGCAAATAGCACCTTATCCCGATCACTACATTGGACAATGGCTAGCTTCTTCTCCACGGACTTGAGCCAATCGTCCGCATCCATAGGGTCAGCAGCTTGAGCAAAGGTCGGCGGCCTAGTCCTCATAAACTCTCCCAACCGGTTATGAGGAGGCAGGGGTGGCGGTGGAGGCATGTGGGGCTGATTGTTGATGTTGCCAGCCTGTAGCTGTCCCATAGTCTGTATCATGGTCTGCATGAGCTGGTTTTGCATGGCCAAAAGCTGCTCAATATTAACAGCTCCTTGGGCAAGTCCTTGTCCATTGTGTTCTGAGGCACTCCATTGTTCTCCTCCTCATCATTGCCATCCCCCTGGTTGCGAGTCCTCACCATCTGAAGAAAAGCAGTAGGTAAGAATTAGAAAACGTCCCCAACTATATGTATCAAGGGATATGAAACTAAACAGCTAGCTACACTAGCCTAGGTGGACATGGCAATGCTAAAGCATCCCAAAATCCTCTATTAAGCACACAAGCAAACAATATACATAGCAAACAGCACACCAAGCAAAAACACATCAATTCGTGAGTGCTCCTATGTGCTCTAAAGTGTCCATTCTATATAGGCTGCATCCTACGGTCAACCTCTGGCTCTGATACCAATCTGTGATGCCCGGTTCCGAAAAACTGAACCAAGCTAACGCATATGTGTGCCCAGGATGTTCAACACACATACACGAGTGATTCACAAATGATAAACAGATAATTACCACAACTCAAATTATTAAATAAGTACTCTTATTACATAATTCATTATATCCTCGAATACAAGCTCTTATGAATATTAATGACAAGTTCAACTAATGCAGCGGAAATAAACTAGTTAGGCAACTAAGCAAACTAAGCAGCATAAGCGAAAGGGTATGTATGCGCAGCTCCAATAACACTACAGGCAAAGCTGACGGTAGACATGGCCTAGAACTCCGTATTATTGCCATTAAACTCCCAATCTTGACCTGCAACTGTTGGGTTGGGGGATTGCAAGAGTGAGTACATGTCGTACTCAGCAAGTGTGGAAAGTATGACATGTGGCTGATTCAAATGACGACAATAATAATGGCAAAGTGCTGAAAAGTACAGTAAAACATTTGAAAAGCAATATATTACATGTATGTGAAATAAACCCATCATAATCATTAGTAATACCATAATACCAAACTGAATTCATTACCATCATCAATAATTCCAGATTTCACCATTGCCAATAACCATATTCAATACGAGAAATAAATCCATAACCAACCATAATCATTACAATAACCATTACCAATACCAAATTCCGATTTCCCTCTAATCATGGAAGTTGTCCAGGTGCTCATAACCGGGAGCACGACTATCATGACAGTTTTATTTAACTCTGCAGAGTTTGTACCTCTTTACCCACGTGTTCATGATTTCATCACCCTTCGGCGACTAAGAACCTCCCTTATGCCCATGACCCGTCGATCACATTACACACTTCCGTTGGTGTGTGGCCAAGAGATCACAAAATAGCCTTTACAAAGGGATTACTAGCCTATTTAGACCCCACTGAGGTTTCACCGGTGGCGATGTCTCCCGCAGAGCACATCTTCAACCAAGGGCCCCCTCTTGAGCCATTCGGATCCCAGGGTAGTCCCGCCAATCATCAACAAACCCAATCCGACTACCCCTTCCCCGAGCATCCACAATGGTCCAAACAGCACTAGCAAAGCCCTAATTAATCAGCTACGCCGCACCCATAACTTGGCCTCGTGGTGGCACTGTAGTCCTGGCTTATTCTCGCATGAACCGGTCCTTAGATCTAAAGCAAGCAAACCACCATAACATCCAACCCATCCACATACCAGGCTTGCTTAGATCACCCATCGCCATACCATATTTAACCAGTTCACATTAACCATAATCTCATCCATACATAATTAAATTGAGTGGTATAATTGTTTTCCCATCCAAGTTGATTAAGCGAAGCAAAAGGTAAAAAGCCCTTCCCGACTCTCTACCATATATTCTAGGTGACAAGGGTGGTCAAACAAAACTAGTAAACTTCCTACCATAGGATTCCCATCAATTTGACACAAGCATGCAAGTTCGCAAACAAAACATTTAATAAAATAGGGTCAATATGCTTCAAGGACACTTGCCTTGCTCTTGCTGTTGATTAGGGTCAAAGCCTTCAAACTCTTGGTGCTATAGATCCTCCGCGGCACTTTCTAGTGCAAATCCGTCTAATTCACACAATAAACATACAAGACAAGAAACACAATCAAAGAGTGCACAAATATTACTCAGTATGACATGACATGCATGATTGATGCAAATGCAAGGTAGAACTTGTTACTAGATTGCTTTTAATGATCACTAACTAGTTCTAATAGCTTTTAACAAGTTTATACAGGTTTGGATTCGATTAGATCAAATTTTAGAATTAATTCAACACAATTTAACCAGAAAGATCGGACTAGTCCGCTAGGGACCGGACAAGTCCGCACTTGACGAGATCAGCAGATTAGGGTTTTCTAGATCGACGTAAATTCGAAGATTAGGGGTTGGATTCACGTAAGTAAAAGAGAATAGAAGGTATACCAGGTGTTTAGAACTCCAATGAATCAAGAAACTTGGAGGTAGCACTTGGATCTTGATGGTCTAGGGTTTGGTGATGAACTATGAGATGAATTGGTGGTGAAGGACGAAACTTGGTGGAGATCTTGATCCTCTTTCGTTTCCTCCTCTTCTTCTTCTTGCTTGGGATCTTCTCCTCCCTCCTTGATGGTGGCTCCCCACGAACTAGGGTTTGGGTGGGTGGAAAAGTGGCAAATAGATGTCAAACCAAAGGGTTGGGCTGTTTATATAGAGGTGGAGGCTAGGGTTAGATGGATTTCGAGTTTTGGGATGAGTAGAGGCCGGTTTAGAGTCCCACATGGGCTCTAAAAGAGTTAGGCACGATGTCCCTAGGCCCACTTAACGTGAAACCCAAGAAACAAGTCGTAAAACAAAAGGTCAATCTCGGAGTCACGAAATATCGGACAAGTCCGGACAGGACCGGACTAGTCCGAAGTCGTCTAGAGAGAAAATCGGACAAGTCTGGCCAAAAATCGGACAAGTCCGATCTTAGTCAGAAAGGAAAATGGACAAGTCTGCTGGAACACCGGACTAGTCCGGACAAGTCCAGGGACTTAGCAATTTTCAAGGATTTATGGAATATTGGACTAGTCCGCACAAGATCGAACAAGTCCGAAGTTGTCCAGAGGCAAATATCGGACTAATCCGCAGCAAAAATGGACAAGTACGTTTTTAGACATAGAGAAATCGGACTAGTCCTCAGCAAAACCGGACTAGTCCGCACTTTCCTACATTTTTAAGTGCGGTTTTGTTCCAAATCAATTTTAAACTTGTTCCTCTTGTTATGGGTTAATGTTAAACATGTATATGAGTGTATGCAAGGCATGATGCATGAAAATGAGGGTGTTACATAATACAACACCAACACATCCGTGGAGTAGGGTATTACGCTCAGGCGGCCCGAACCACTTAAACTCTTGTGTCTCCTGTGTCAATTCCTACTCACCTTCTTGAATCTCCGCACGCCCACACCGAACATCAAACTCCCCTATCACTTTAGCAGTGTAGGGAGATCTGCTGGTTCCAAACCACCGACAATCACCACTGGCATCAGGGAGGTTTACTTAGTCCGCCTGGCAACGGGGGATGAAATCACGACTTGTGGGTAAAGGATACATTCTCTGTAGAGATTGAGAAACTGTCATGACAGCCGTGCTCACGGACAAGAGGGGCTTGGTGTCGAATTCATAATTAGTCGATGATTGAAATGATGGTTGGGATAATGGTTGGAATTGATGTTGATATTATTATAATTACTATTGCTGTTATTACGGTTGGGATTACTCACCTAGATGTAGGTTGCTAATGAAAGCTAAGGTTAGGTTTAATGCTTAGTGCTTAAACCACTATCAGCTTTCTCCGTTGATTTGGCATTCATGTCATTTATTTCCCACACTTGCAGAGTACCACGGGATGGTACTCACACTTGCTTTGTTGTATTTTTTTTATGCTGCTCAGTGAAGTGAAGATCTAATGAGGACAGTGACATTTGAAGACGTTGCATAGGTTGCGTTGCTGCCAGTCAACTTGCCTGTGGTTGCCCTAAATTTTTTCCTCTTCCACTGATACTTCAAAACTCTTTTGAAGGTATAAATGTTGTTTGCACGCGATGTAGAACTGTTTATCACTTTTGTCGTACATGTATGGTGAAACTGATCCTGGCATACATGTATTTTGCAGCTGGTTTTATTCCTAATAAAACTGGGTGTGACAACATGATAGGCTGCTTTTACATGTTTATGAAATGTACTTTTCTGCAACTAGCCTTTTATTCCAATCATTTGTTTAGCCACATGTCATCTATTTCCACACTTGCTGAGTAGGACACGTACTCACCCTTGCAATCCCCCCAATAGCTATTGGAGATAATTGGGAGTACCCTGAGGATCACACAGAGTACTAGGTTGCGTACCGTCGTCAATTGCCTGTGGATTGCAGTCGTGTTGCTTAGTTTATTTTCTGCTGCAATAATTAGAGTTTTGTCATTTGTGAACTATTGAATTATTGTAATAAAGTACTTATTTAATAGTTGAGACGTAGTTAAGTTTTGTATATCGTTTGTGATGCAACCGTATATGTGTGATGAACTTCCTGGGCACACATATGCGTTACGTTTGGTTCATATTCGGAACCGGATGTCACAAATTGGTATCAGAGCCGCGTTGACCGTAGGATGCAAACCTAGGTAGAATGGACACTTTAGAACACTTAGGAACACTTTTCTAATCTGCTATTTTCGAAAAATTTTGCGGCTGTTTTTGTTTCTTTATTTTCAGCTGCAAAAAGTATCGATTGCCGCTGCGTTTCCAATGCAATTTTCACCCGTATCTTTTGTTCTCTGCTTGAATTTCTGCGTAAAGTGTGTGTTCTGCCGCTGCTATGTGTGGGTAAAATTAATGTGTTGGCTGCTGCATTTTCTCCCTCTCTTTTTCTTTCTTTTGGACAGCTGCACCGCTCTTTTTCCATTATTTTAGCTGCTGTAATTTTCAGATTTATATTTCATTGTTCTTTCCTCTAATGTATTCTTGTTTTCTATTGATGCCGATCACTAGGAGTGCATCCTGCAAGAGCACCTGTTCGCCACCCTTTGGAAGTGGACTTAACCCTATTGAGCTTGACGAGCAGAAGCAAGAGGAGGGGAACATCCAGCCCGAGGAGGAGGAAGCTAACCAGTCGAACACTATGGAGGAGGATCCGGAGGAGTATGACCCATTTGAGGAGAACATGGATGAGGATCCTAATGAAGAGTACTACGTGCCAGCTTCAGATGAGGAGGACAACGAAGGTGAAAATGGAGGGGGATCACAACCCGGTGCGAATGAGAGTAGACACGACAGCCCCCAGTTTCCCCAAGTTGAGGAGATTTGGACTACTGGAACCAATGGACGATATGCATCGCCGGAACTGACGGAATTCCTTTATCCCCGTTGCATGTGTGCTAACTACTTCGTGAAGAGGGTCTCTCGTCCCGGACGCGATGAATGGCATGCTAAGGTTCTCATCTTCTACCTCAACAAAGTGGTCTCACGACATTATGCTCCCACCTGGAGGTCTACTCAGAAGGATGCTATGGATGATGCTGCATGGGTGGCACTCACAAGTTTGTTCCATACTCGCCGCTTTGATCTTGAGAACACCACGTTTGAGCTGCACCCTCAGCGGGAGAGTGGTACATAGAGGATAATTGGACCACAAGAAGCTTCAGACAATCTTACAGCAATGGATAGGTCTCAAAAGACATTATTAGACATGAGCAATCGCTATGCAACCGCACAAGGGGAGATCCACTACCTTCGCAAGGAGCTAGCTCGTTTAGAAGCCAACTTGGAGATGAAGGAATGTGAAGCAAGAGGAGAGCCGTGGTCACCCAAGAGAATTTGGTCCCCTACATCACCATGGCGCAACCCCATCACATCCACACAACCAAGGACGCCCTCACCACCTCACAATTAGGAAATTAAGTCCCCTATGAGTATTTTGTAAGAAGAACGCTTAGAATCGTATTATTTTTAAATAGTGTGGTGTGCTGAATTTTTGTTTGGTGCTTGTTTGAGTGCTTGTGTGCTTAGTTGCGTGTTGTGGGACGCTTCGGCGAATGTCCACATCCGCATATAGTAGAGAGTTGTGGGATGCTTCAGCACTTGTCCACATCCTCATATAGGTCTATATTAATAAAGGATTGTTTAGTGTCACATACCTTGATGCATATAGTTGGGGCGTTTCTTTCCAAATTCTAAATTCTTCTGTCTCCACCTTTCTTTTGCCAACAGATGGTGAGAACTCGCAACCAGGGGGATGCCAACAATGAGGTGGAGCGCAATGAAGTACCCCAGAACAACCAGGGACATGCTCATGGAGGTATCAATATTGAACAGCTGTTAGCTATGCAGAACCAGCTCATGCAGACCATAATACGAACAATGGGACAGCTGCAAGCTGGCAACAATAATTAGCCTCATATACTGCCACCACCACCACCCCCGCCACACCACAACCGTTTGGGAGAGTTCATGAGGACCAGGCCGCCTACCTTTGCACAAGCCACAGATCCAATGGAAGCTGATGATTGGCTGAAGTTCGTTGAGAAGAAACTTGCTATTGTCCAGTGCACTGATAGAGAGCAGGTTCTTTTTGCATCACATCAACTAGTTGGAGCAGCTGCTGACTGGTGGGAAGCTCTTTGCAACGCTCATGATAATCAGGAGGCAATCACTTGGGCTGAGTTTAAGCAGAGTTTCCGTTTCCACTATGTACCTGAGGGAGTTATGATGTTGAGAAGACAAGATTTTGAAAACCTCAGGTAAGGAAGGATGAGCGTGAGTGAGTACCTTAATAAGTTCACTCAACTATCAAGATATGCTCCAAAAGACATAAACACTGATAGTAGGAAGCATTATCTATTTATGAGGGGTCTCAACCATGAAATTCAACTCTAGTTGCTCAATACTGACTATCCAAACTTCCAGAAGCTGGTTGACAAGGCTATTGTGGTTGAGAACTAGATTCGTCAGATGGAGCAGGACAACAAGAGGAAGATGCCACATCATGGACCACAACAAAGGAAGCAATGTTCGTCCCTGCTATGCACCACCAACTGCACCATACTACAACCCATCTGCTCCTACTTACCGTGCTGCTTATCCACCGCACCCAAATCAGCCACCGCAGCAACGCCCCACCATGCAAGCGCCTCGCTATCCTGTGCCACCTGCGCCGCGTCCTAACATAGCGGCAAATGCTCAAAACCAGCTACGCCCAAGCTTCCCTAATGCTACGAGCGGTAAGACATGCTATGTGTGTGGAGAGGCAGGGCACTTTGCAAGTCAATGCCCCAGAAGAAACTATGGACCAATGAACAATGCACCAAGGCCAAATTACCCGCGACCAAATGGAGGAGCACCACAAGGCAACCGTGGATAGCAGAATTTTGCTCGTGGCAATGTGAATCATGTCTCTACTGAGGAAGCCCAGCAAGTTGATGACGTCGTGATTGGTATGTTCCTCGCCAACTCCAACACCGCAACTGTTTTATTTGACTCGGGAGCATCTCATTCATTCATCTCGTCAAAGTATGTTGCCAAGTACAATTTGCCTGTATCTCATATGAAGCAAACTATGCTAGTAAGTTCTCCTGGCGGAGAGATGAGGACAAATATAGTATGCCCGAAAGTAAGCATTAAAATAAGGGGGGTAGATTTTCTCGCAAACCTCATAGTCTTGTACTCCCAAAGAATAGACATAATACTTGTAATTGACTGGCTGGGCAAGTATAATGGAATCATTCAATGTGCCGAGAGGATTGTGCAATTGACAAGTGAACACGGTACACGCATCGAAGTTGAGGTAGCCCAACCTGCAAGAGAGAAAGTGATGCTAAATCACGTGGAAGGTGTGACATTGGAAAGCATTCTGATCGTCCGCGAGTACCCAGGGGATGTGTGTGGACTATAGGTCTCTCAACGAAGTGAAAATTAAGAACAAGTACTCACTGCCCCGCATAGAGGATTTGTTCGACCAAATGAAGGGTGCCTGTATTTTCTCCAAGATCGACTTGCGGTCAGGATACTTCCAAATGAAGATTAGACCATCGGATATACCCAAGACACCATTTCAAACACGGTATGGGTCCTATGAGTACACCATCATGTCATTTAGATTGACGAACGCGCTTGCGTACTTTATGTATCTAATGAATAAGGTCTTCATGGAATATCTGGATAAGTTCGTCGTAGTGTTCATCAATGACATTATGATATACTCGAGAAGCGAGGAAGAACATGATGAGCACTTGAAGCTTACATTGCAGAAGCTACGGGAACACCAATTGTATGCCAAGTTCAGTAAATGTCAATTTTGGTTACGGGACGTTTCTTTCTTAGGCCATATTATTTCCGGAGGAGGAGTATTAGTTGACCCAGGGAAAGTGAGAGATGTGCTTAAGTGGGAACCGCCACAGGCTGTCAAGGAAATTTGGAGTTTTCTTGGAATGGCTAGATATTACCGCCGATTCATCAAGGATTTCTCCAAAATAGCCAAGCCTATGACCGAATTACTTATGAAAGGGAAGGCATTCCGATGGACTCAAGCTTGTCAGGATAGCTTTGAGGAGATAATGAAAAGGTTGACAATCGCGCTGGTGTTAGTATTGTCGGACGTGAGCAAGAGTTTTGATATATATTGTGATGTGTCAAGACAAGGATTAGGATGTGGGCTCATGCAAGAAGGCCAAGTGGTAGCTTATGCATCGAGGCAACATAAGAAACATGAGCTGAATTATCCTACGCACGACCTTGAACTCGCAGCCGTGGTGCACGCCTTGAAGATATGGAGACATTATGTTTTTGGTCACGATGTGAGATTTATACGGATCACAAGAGTCTCAAGTACATATTTACGCAAACAGATCTGAATCTGAGGCAACACCAATGGTTGGAGCTCATCAAGGATTTTGACGTGGGAATCAACTATCATCTAGGGAAGGCTAATGTTGTGGCCGATGCTTTGAGCCAAAAAGGAGTAAGCCACCAACTCACGGTCAGAGAGCTTCCATTCGAGTTGTGCAAGGAGTTTGAACGGTTGAATCTTGGATTCATAAATGAGATGGGAACAATGGAAGTCAACCCAACATTAGAGCAGGAAATACAGGAAGGACAGACAAAGGACAAGGAAATACAGGAAATCAAGGAAAAGATCCAAGAAGGAAGAGAATTCAGATTTGATGAGGACGAACAGTGTACCTTATGGTTTGGAAAAGGATTGTGGTACCAAATGTTAAGCATATTCAGGAAAAAAAATTGAAGGAGGCACATGACTCACCTTACTCAATCCATCCCGGCTGTACGAAGATGTACAAGGATTTAAACACATGTTATTGGTGGGCTAGCATGAAAAAGGACATAGCTGAATATGTAGCGTTGTGTAATGTGTGCCAACGAGTGAAGGCGGAACATCAAAGGATAGCTGGACTGTTACAACCATTGAAGATCCCGGAGTGGAAGTGGGAAGAGATTGGTATGGACTTCGTAGTTGGATTGCCGCGAACCCAATCCGACTATGATTCAATATGGGTTATTGTGGATCGGTTGACAAAATCAGCTCACTTCATTCCAGTCAAGACCACATATACCACCGCGAAGCTAGCAGAATTGTATATGGAGCATATTGTGTGCCGACATGGAGTTCAAAAGAAAATAGTCTCAGACTGAGGTTCTCATTTTACCACTAGGTTCTGGCAGAAACTGCATGAAGCTATGGGTACAAGGTTAAATTTCAGTTTGGCATATCATCCACAAACCAATGGACAAACTGAGAGGACCAATCAAATATTAGAAAACATGTTGAGAGTCTGCGCCTTGAAACATGGACGTAGCTGGGATAAAAGTTTGTCGTATGCTGAATTCTCGTACAACAACAGCTACCAAGCCAGTTTGAAAATGTCACTCTATGAAGCATTGTACGGAAGGAAGTGTAGAACACCCTTGTTTTGGAATGAAACCGGAGAGAATCAAGTATTTGGTCTGGATGTGTTACAGGATGCTGAAAGACAAGTTCAAACAATACGTGAAAACCTAAAGGTTGCCCAGTCTCGACAGAAAGGCTATGCGGATAATAGGAGAAGGAGTATGACGTTCAAAGTTGGAGATTTTGTATACTTTAAAGTGTCACCTATCCGAGGTCAGCGACGGTTTAACGTCAAAGGAAAACTGGCACCACGTTACTTCGAACCATTCAAGATTTTGGATAAACGAGGAGAAGTAGCATACCAACTTGAGCTGTCGACGTATCTCTCCGATGTACACGACGTGTTTCACGTCTCTCAACTCAAGAAGTGTCTCAGGGTGCCGGAAGAATAAGTGCCGATGGATGAGTTATAACTTCAGAAGGATTTGTCCTATGTCGAGCAACCTATCAAGATCTTGGACGTGAAGGAAAGGGTCACGAGGAATAAGAGAATCCATTAGTGCAAAGTGCAATGGAAACACCATACGGAAGCCGAAGCTACGTGAGAACGTGAAGAAGACCTGAAGGCAGAATTCCCTCATCTTTTCTCCACGCTATCGAATCTCGAGGGCGAGATTCACTTTAAGGGGGTAGGTTTGTAACACTCTCAATTTTTGCATCATGCATTTCATACATGTTCATGCATTAAACATTAATAGAATAAAAGAAAGATAATAAAATACAAAACATACATGTGCAAACATGTGTAGCAAAAGAAGAAAAAGAAAATAAAAAAAAAAACATGTATGAGGGGACAAATATAATAATAATATATAATATATATATGTATTTGTGAAACCTAAAGAAACAAATGAAAAAAATATATAAATAAATAATAAATAATATATATATATATATAAATATATATTAATATTTGTATATGTAAAAAAATAAAAGATAAAAGAGAAAAAAAAAGAAAAAAACAAGTCAACACCGCCCGCTGGCAAGGCCGAGCCGGCCCAGCCAGCGGTGACCCGCCCGAGTGCCCCCGCACCACCCGCTCTCGCGCGCGCCAGGGCCCTCGCACCAACCGTGCCCCGCGCTGGCCGAGCCGCCGCCCGCGCTGGCCCCGTGGCCGGGTCGGACGCGCGCGCCCAGCGCGACCCCGCCGCACGTCGAGCCCCGGTACCGAGTCTATCGCATCCCTGCCACCGACTATAAAAAGGGCAGTAGGGCTTCGAATTTCTCGGTACCAGAAACAACGCCGCCGCCAAGGAAAAAGCCCTAGCTCAGTAGAAGAAAAAAAGAGAAGCACCAAAGGCTGTGCGGCCAGGGGAAAAAGAGGGAAAAAAAGAAGAGAAGAGGAGGGTGCCGTCGTCCGTCAGAGTTCGTCGCATCGCCATCGTCGTGCCGATGGAGGACCTTGCACCATCTACTTCGTCTACGCGTCGTCCCCATCGTGCGATCTTTGAAGCCATCACGTCTACGGTAGGATTTGTTTTTCTGATGCGAATTTTAGCAATGTATTAAATCTAATGGACGTAGTTTGATTGTAGTCGCACCATATTTTTATTTTCAGCAACATTAATCCCTGCTAAAACCCCCGTAAACTCATATGAACACGTATGAACTAGTTGCATCTAATTAATAAACAACTGTAGTTAATTAATTATTGAACTTTGCATGCATGCATGTCATTGTATGTTGATTAATTTGTGTGCATCATATTGAATTATATGTATTTTCTTGTATGTGTGATCACGCGTAGAGGGACATGCTCAAGAGGCCGCATACGAGGATTTCCAAAACCAAGACTTTGAAGCGCTTGAGCAACCCCATCCGTCGAAGCAAGGCAAGTGTCCTTGATCATATTGATTCCGTTTTATTAAATATTTTGTTTGCGAACTTGCATGCTCGTGTCAATATGATGGGAAACACATACGTAGGAGTTTACTAGCGTTGTTTGCCACCCCTTGTCGACGGGATATACATGATGAGTCGAGTATGGGTATTTTTCTTTTTGCACCGCATCACTACATGGGTTATGGGTAACTTAAATAATGTGGTTGACAACTTTAAATACGACAACTTGGGATGGTAATAAGAAGATGATTAATCTAGCAACATGGAATTTAGGAGATATAAGAAAACATGGTTTTGTGGAATGGGTTGGATGATACAGTGGATTTGCTTGCCTTAGATCTAAGGACCGGTTCATGCGAGAATATGTCAGGACAACAGTGCCACCACAAGGCCAAGTATGGATGCGGCGTAGCTGAATATTTAGGAGCACTGCTAGTATTATATGGACCATTGGATGGCGCGGGGAATGGGAGTCGAGGAGAGCTACCCTAGGATCCGCATGGCACATGAGGGGGCTCGTGGGTAGGAGAATGGAGATTCAAGCCTGCCGGTGAAAGCTTAGTGGGCCGTACATACTAGTAGTCCCTTTTGAAAGGCTATTTTGTGATCTCTTGGCCGCACACCAACAGAAGTGTGACAGGGCACATCAGGACTCCTGATCGGAACCAGTGCGGTGACTGGGGTCGCCAGTGGGGCTCCTCAAGCCGCTCCCCCACCTGGCCGTTGGGACTCCTCTGTGGGGGAGCGGCGGGCATGCCGTGAGCTCTGGTGGGCAAAGGGTACCACAATCATGAGGGTGTTGGACGCCACAAGCTTTCCCTTGGCCCAAGCACAGGAGCATAATTCTTTGGAGGTCCCCAGCCAGTGGTCAAAGCAGTCGTGATTGCAACATCCGAAGACCTGGGCGTGCACTCTTCGGAGCCGGGTGAGAGTGACCAAGCTCTTGTATCTGAGGCCATCATCATTCCGCTAAAAGACTTACCCCTTACCCCCTGTTCACCCAACCATCAATCCCTCTCCGGAGCTGCATCCTGATGAAAGCTAGGCCCATGCCGCTGTGAAGGCCCCCGACGCATCCTTTGCGAGCCCCTAGGAAACTACCGTGGCTAGTGCTCCTCCATCTGGGGGAGAACCGGAAAATACCCAGGTGATTGACCTAACTGTGGAGCCTCCACAAGCTGTGGCAACTGAGCAGTCTACAGACATGTCTAACTTTGAAGCCTTGATCACGCAGCCCCTGGTGCCTCCCCTATTGCCTCCACCAGATGTATTGCCCTCTCGACCTCCTCATGTAGAGCGTGCGATGGTTAGACGGGGAAATGCGGAGAGGCGCAACCTCCATCTCCAAGACAAGGCAAAGAAGCGCAAACTAGTAATCAGACTTGCTCAGGAGCTCTTGGCAAATAAGTGGGGCATGCTAAATCCCAGTGGCACCCTTGACAATCTAACCCTCAGCAGTACCTCATCCGGTTCAAGAAGCCGCTGTCTTCGGCAGTGCTCCAGGCGATAAGGCCCTGTTGGTGGTTGCAGAAAATAAAAAGAAACAAATGGCCAAAGCTAGCAAGAAGGCTGGAACTGGGCCCAAGAAGATGAAGAAGCCCCCAGCGGTAGAGGCGGCTTGAGCTCCCAACTGCTATGACTTAAGTTGTTTACCTAGTTTCCAATGAGTATCTTGATCACCAGCAATTCTGAAGTATTTTGGCGTACCCAGCGCGTCCCCGAGATGAAGTCTCCATCCCTTGCGGCGGAGCCTACATGCACATCAGCCCGACGTCTCCTGGAGCATGGTGGAGTCAGCAGAAGAAAGACTTTAGGAGTGTCATATTTTGTGGTGTCTGGGCTGGTCCTTTTGGGGGGTGATCCTTCTAGATTGTACAAAGCTTCCATATGTATGACTATTTCAGTGATGCTATATTTGTTCGGTGTGGCATTCAGGTTTGTTAAGTCTTGTGACCTGTGTCTCCATGGCTGACCCACTTACTCACTACCTGATTCTATCATGGAATGTATGAGGTCTTAACAGTCTGGCGAAACAAATGGAGGCCAGGCAGGTAGTGCAAACCCATAAACTGATGATTGTTTGCCTGCAAGAAACCAAATTGATGGAGGTCACCCCCCAAATCATACATAAAACTTCGGGCATGGCATATGAGTAGAGCTTTGGTTTCCTACCGGCGCAAGGTACTAGAGGAGGGATCATCGTGGCCTCCGATGCAAACCACATCACACTCTCCAATTTATCCACAACCCTCTTCACAGTCACTGTCACTGTCTCGGATAATAGGACCCCCCTGTATTCCTCCTTCACTAGAGTATACGACCCACAGGAGGATTGGGAGAAGCACCTTTACTTGAGAGAGCTTAGACAGTTGAAACACCTGGTCAACCCTGCATGGGTGGTCATTGGGGACTTTAACATGATCTACATGAAAGAGGACAAGAGCAATGACAAGCTGAACTGTCGTATGATGAGAAAGTTCAGAGCTACTCTAAATCAGATGGAGGTCAAAGAAGTTCATTTGCTAGGCCAAAAATTCACATGGTCTAATGAGCAACGCCAGCCAACATTGTCGCGCATCGATCGTGCCTTCTCATTGGTCTGTTGGGCACGAATTATATAGCAACCCCATATTATAGCCGCTCTCATCCTCGGTATCAGACCATTGTCCTATTCTCCTTCAGCATATGTTGACCCAGCATGTGAGCTCTGATTTCCGTTTTGAGAACCACTGGCTGGACATGTCGAGGTTCCAGGAGTGTGTCACCCAGGCATGGCTTAAGCACATCCAGGATCCTCAGAACCCGATGATGACTCTACATACCAAACTCACCCGCACGGGCAAGGCCCTCGAAACCTGGTCCAAGTCATTAGTGCCACTAGGTAAGCTTGCTATGACAGTATGCCGAGAGGTCATTCATCGTTTTGATGAAGCTATGGAGCACCGTGAGCTGTCTGATGATGAGAGGGATACAAGGAAGTTACTCAAATCAAGACTGCATGGCCTGGCCGCCAAAAAAGCAAGAGTCAAACAAAAATCATGAATGACTTGGATCAAGGAAGGCGACACCAACACAAGAGACTTTCATATCATGGCGAATACGAGGAGGCAAAAGAATTACATCCAGAGTCTAGCGCACGGGGACAAAGTGAGATTCTGGCAGGAAGAGAAACATGCAATCATCCTATGCCACTTCCAGGACCATATCGGCACCCATCTCCCAAGGATTCTTTCCTGAATCTCGGTAACCTGGGATGGCAACGACATGAGCTCCAGCATGCCAAAGGACCGATCACGGAGGAGGAAGTGTCCAAGGTAATACGCACCATGCCAAAGGACAAAGCCCTAAGGCCTGACAGATTCAATGGGTCTTTTCTTTCCCAATGTTGGGATGTGATGAAAACCGACTTCCTCTTGGCTGTGGAGCAATTTAGCTCCCTCAACCAGCAGTGCCTGCACTATCTAAACCAAGCACTTGTAGTGCTCATACAAAAGAAGGAGAACTCCATGAAGGTGTCGGACTACATGCTGATTAGTCTCACACACATCTTTTTGAAGGTTATATCCAAAGTACTGGCTAATAGGTTGGTGCCAGAATTAGATCGTATAATCTCACTTAATCAAAATGCATTCATAAGGAAAAGATGCAACCATGATAACTACATGTTTGTGCAGCAGGCCATCAAACATCTCCTGCACAAAAAAGTTTCGGCTCTCTTCATGAAGCTCAATATATCAAAGGTTTTCGACACTGTCAACTGGGCTTTCCTCCTAGACAGCATGACCTATATAGGGTTTGGGTAGAGATAGACAGGGTGGATTTCGGTCCTATGGGAAACCTTGTCGTCGACTATATTGCTTAATGGTGAACCCGGCAGAAGAATTATTCATGCAAGGGGTGTTCGCCAAGGCGATCCTCTGTCGCCCGTGCTCTTTCTCTCTGCCATGGAGCCGCTCCTTAAGATGTTTCATGCTGCACAGGAGTGAGGCCTCCTGGAAATCCTCCGCAGGCTCAATGACCATTTGAGGGTGTCGTTGTATGCTGATGACGCAGCTGTGCTCATTCGACCTAGAGCTCAAGACCTACAATTTACAAGGCACATTCTGTACTTGTTTGGGCTGGGCACGGGCCTCATTGCAAATATGGAAAAAACGAAGGTCTTTGCCATCCAATGCTCCGAGGAGGAAAGACAGGTGGTCCTTGCCTTCCGCCCGCAGATCAGCAAGCTACCATGCAAGTTCTTAGGACTCCCACTCCACGCAAAAAAACTACCCCAATCGGCGTATCAACCTCTGATTTAAAGAGTGGCCAGCAGGCTGTCAGGACAGAAGTGGAACTTATTCTCTTATGCAGGTAGGGAAATGCTCATCGAATGGTGCTTTCGGCCATGCCAACATATTTTATGACGGTGCACAAATTACCAGCATGGGTCATCAAGGAAATTGATAAGGTCCGTAGGTCTTTCCTCTGGCGCGGTGAAGACCCTGAGAAAGTAAAGGGGGGGCATTGTTTGGTGAAATGGAAAGTGTGTGCCAGACCCAAGCGGTGGGACGGATTGGGCATCAAGGGATTGGATAAATTTGGCCATGCCTTACGGATTAGTGGCTGCGACACTCCTAGGATGAGCGCGATAGACCGTGGAAGATGCTCCTGAGGCACAAAAATGCTAGAAAGGAGCTTATTCTTTGCCTCGACTTGCATCACACTGGGCAACGAAAGAGATACGCCTCTCGGGGAAGGCAACTGGTTTCATAGACAAGCACAAGGGAGTTTAGCGCCGACCCTGTACCAACACGCGAGATTCAAGAGCATGATTCCAGCGAGAGAGCTACCAAATTTTCACTGGATGAAGAGCCTTGCTCTGCAACTTAGTGTGGATGCATTGGATGAAATCATCTTACCAGCAACAACCATCAGGGACATTATTCTGATGGAGGACAAAGATAGTATCCATTGGCAACGGACAACAAATGGGCAATTCTTGGTGTCATCAGCGTATGAGGCCCAATTCTCCGGCAGTACACAAAGCGCATGGTCAGACGCAGTCTGGTCAGGAAAGACTTAACCTATGTGTCGATTCTTTGCCTGGCTCGTCATGCACCGAACGACTCTAACAATGGACTTGTTAGCCAAAAAAGGTTGGCGAGCTGATCCTGAGTGCCCCCTTTGTCCTTGCTTCTATGAGACAGCATACCACCTCCTTTGTGGCACATCTGGTAATAAGAAGACAACCAGATGCTTTCCACATGTATGCCAGGATCAGTTCAACTCATACATGTGTAGACGAAAGTGAAATACCATAAATAATGCCATGTTCGAGTACATCACCTTATTACATAAATGACCTTCCAGGTCTAAAAGAAAAGTACAAGCAGCGGAAAAACATATAAAAGGGCTCCAAGCATAGGCATTGCACGAGGAAGCGACAGCCTAGAACATCTCATCAAGATGTCCATACAAGTCCTGGTTCTCCACCTCTTCGTCTTCATAGACTGGGGGGAGAGAATATGCAACTAACAAGTTTGAGTTCCAACGGTACTCACAAGTGGGAAGTTATGATATGTGGCTCATAACAAGTAAGGCAAATATTAAGTAAAGCACTATAGCAATAATAACCTATTCTTAATGTTGCTAAGAACCTACGTCTAGGAGAAATCCCAACCAACATCTCAAAATAACCAGGTAAGTCCAAACCCAATCCCTCATTATTTAACCATGTGTGCTAATTATGAACTTGGTTCCAAGCCGCTCGTGTCCGTGAGCACGGCTATCTAGACAGTTTGAAAAGACTATGCAGAGTGTGTATCCTTTACCCACAGTTCGTGACTTCATCCCCTGTTGCCATGTGGACTAAGGTAAACCTCTCTGATGCCCGTGGTAGCTAACCACATTACACACTTTCATAGGTGTGTGGACAGGAGATCACTACGAGGTGTTGTCGATGTTTCTCCCGACTTGCAATGGGTACTCTAAGGTTTCACCGCTCCGACACCTGGAGTCTATTTTCCCTCCGCCAGGAGAAGCCCCCTCTTGAGCAATACGGATCCCAAGGCAGAATTCTGAACCCATTCCCCGCCCGTTCAATTACCTATGCTACATTGCGAGAGACCAAATTACTAAAGCAAGTTGTCCCATATACAATTATGTGGTGATACTAAAAGGCCTAGCAACTTCCTCCATAAACCGGTCCTTAGAATCCGATAGGTGTCAAGCCCCACACCAAGGTCTTGTGCACGCATGCACCAATCCATAAAAAAACCCCTATCAGATTCCTATCCACTAAATTCATATTTGCCAACATTTCATGATTCATAGTAATACAATATATCATGTAGACAAGTTGACCATATTTAGTTAAGCATGGCTAAGCATGACCTAATGGATAGTAAAACACCCGAACCAAGCGACAAGGAATAATGGGGAATAACTAGGGAAACATAGCATATGATTCATATTTTAATTCAGCATGCATCTAACTAAACTTTAACAAAAAAGGGTGCAAAATGGTCAAGGAACTTGCCTCCAAAATATGCCTGGTGATCGACGGGAAATTGCTGTTCTTGAAGATTAAATGTCGATTCTGGCCCCGACTCTAGATTACGACGAAGGATAACAAAATAACATACGATAAGAACACATTGAATGCAAACATTTCAAATAAACATAAATTCCTACGCAAAAGTGATTTTATGGTAAATTTATAAATGAATTAATAAAAATATTATAGAAATGAAAACAAATGAAAACATATTTAAATCTATTTTTATAATTATTTTATAGAAATTAGGGACTTTTATTTAATTTCAAGAATTTCCAGGGGCTTTTCTATAAAATCAGAACTCTTCCAGAGGCTAAAAACAATTTTTATAAAGTTCAGGGGTGATTTTAAAATTTTCTAGTATTAAATTTGCTATTTTCCAAAATTACAGTGGCTTTCTGGTAGTTTTTACTTTATTTCACTGTTATTTCCTAAATTCCAGAAAGTCCAGGGTTAAAACTATAAATATTTGGACCCATCTATAAATAGTTTAAATTGTACAGGGGGTTATGTGGAAAAGAACGAATGGGAACGGCCGGATCTAACTGCAACCGTAGAATTTTAAATAAAGGGTCCGAATTTTATTATTTGAAGAGGTACTTGCTTGATCTACTTTGGGCCGTTGGTTTTGGATCCAAGGACCAGGGTGAGGCCACGTCACCCTGGC
Organism: Tuctoria greenei; assembly: GCA_036927565.1. NCBI lineage: Eukaryota > Viridiplantae > Streptophyta > Magnoliopsida > Poales > Poaceae > Tuctoria > Tuctoria greenei. The sequence continues at coordinate 111,833,362 of JAYESD010000010.1, forward strand.
CGGCTCAAAGGCGGCGCATGGCGGCCAGCACAGACAGGGGCGGCGGTGCCATGGTCGAAACTCGCCGGAAATTCGCCAAAACGCGATACGGTCCTCCATTCTAGCTAGGGTTTGGTGCAAAACGTAGAGGAGGATGAGTAGAGCTCACCCCAGTAGTCGAACGATGAAGAAATAGGATGGGGGCCAGCGCGCAACGACAGCGGACGACGAAGCTTGGCGGCGCTCGGTGTACCAGCGACACAGCGGCCAAACCTCCGAATCAAGTTGCCCGGCGGACACCTATGAATACGTGGAACATGTTAGGATCAATGGAACGAAGGAAGGACGACCGAAACGACGGAAACAAATGCGACATACCCGGCAACGGCGACGACTAGGGTTTGAGCATGAGGGAGAGAAATAAGGGGTGTGTGGGTGAGTATTTGTAGGGGAGATAGATGGAAACGGACGAGAACTTGATGGGAGCCATTTATTCAATGGATTGAGTGGTGGAAACGCCCGCATTCATGGCCAGAGAAGTGGGGGACGCGGCGGCCGTTCGTGGGCGTGGAGGCTCGATGGAGAAGAAGCCTGACGAGTGGGTCTCGTGCAGCAGAGAGAGGGGAAAGGGGAGGCGCAGGCGGGCGGACGCAGTGAGGAGAGGGAAGTTGGGCCGGGGAGGGAGATTGGGCCCAGGTGAGTGTTTTCCTTTTTCCTTTTTCTTTTCTTTTTCTTTTCTCTTTTGTTTTTCTTATATTTATTGATTTGAAATTTCAAAACAAATTTCTAACGAGTATAAATTTCAAAAATTTCACACATGCACTAAAATATGATGCAGTTACCTTATATGACTTTTATTCCAAAAGAAATTAATTTATAGCTCTTTTAAAATTCATTTTACATTTTTTTTTCTTTCCAAAAATTTGGGTGTTACAATTCTACACCCCTTAAAATGGATCTCGCCCTCGAGATTCGGACATACTATAAAAGAGATCAGAGACAGGGCATTGAGGTCATCTGTGTCTTTTCCACTTCATTTCTTCCTTCTAGGGTATTTTCGTTGCATCTTGCACATGTGAATCATCTTCCTCCGTATAATGCCTCAAGGTAGCTTTAACCGGTAGGCTACCCCCTTATGCTTTGACTTAGATTAGGGTAAACTTTCCTCGCCATCATGTAATATTGTAGTAGACTGAGAATCATCACTAGACATACCATTCACTGCTTCAGATGTGCCCTAAACATCCTCCAATGACATGTTATTGAGCTCGACACACGATGGATTATGTGTCAACTGCTTCTTTGGGCAACTGAAGGAGTAGTGGCCTCTCTTACCGTAGTTGTAAAATTGCCCAGTCATGTTTGTACCTCGAGTTTTATTGTCTAGCTGCTTATTATGTTGTGGTTGCTGCCCTATTGGATGAGAATAATGTTGGTGTTGCATCTGCTGAGCTTGCTTGGTATATGGCAGTGGAGAAGTGGAGTTGGCGGGACGACTCATGTGTGCCATCTGTTGTAGATTAAAGTGAGGGCGGTTGTTGCTGACAGATGATTGCCCCATCACCATATTTCACTTGCGATCTTCTCCATCACATTCGTTCTTCTTCCTTTCCACGGTGAAAGCCTTATCCACAAGATGTTGAAAGTTAGCATAGTCATTAGAGGACATCATAAATTGTATCTCCTTATCCAACCCCTCTTTGAAACAAAACTGCTTCTTTGCATCGGTATCTACATCTCCAGGAGCATAGCGGGATAACTGTGTAAACTTATTCAAATACTCCCGCACACTCATATTCCCTTGCTTTAGTGAGAGGAACTCTTGACGCTTTGCTTGAATTTCGCCTTCGGGCACATGATGGTTCTGAAAGTTGTGCACAAACTCTTGCCAAGTTATGTTCTATGGGTTTTCTTGTGCAGCCGTATAAGCAGTCCACCAGTCACCCGCAGGTCCAGAGAGCTGATGAGATGCAAGAAGTACTCTTTCTCTTCCCTTACATTGAACTATTCCCAGCTTATTTTCAATTGTCTTTAACTAGTCGTCAGCATCCATAGGCTCTACAACATTTGAAAAGACTTGAGGTTGAGTGTTCATGAAATCTCTCAGATAAGATCTTGGTCTTGGTGCTTGTTGTGGTTGAGGCTGAGGTTGTTGTTGAGGTGCTTGTTGGGCTTGCTACATGTTGTTTACGATCTGCGTCAGATTTTGCATCATTAAACTTGCATCATGATCATTTGTTGCATTTGATTTGCTGCTGGTGCTCCACGAGCACCCCTTCTGTTCCACTGTGGTATCGTAATCCCGTCATCCTCATTATTGTTAAGGGGCACACCACGACCACGTCCTCTTCCTCTAGCTGCCATCTGATGTGGGGATGTTGTTTGAGAACAAGAAGGCAAGAGAGTAACTATTCTATATGATTTCCCACTATATACATCTAGGAGAATAAGTTTATGAAAATATTCTTTTATTCAATAAAAAGATGAGGTTGTGTACAAGTTGCCAAAGCATTACACAACACACATCACACCCACAAACAAGCAAACAGTCACAAACCAAAACAACACAAATTAGGATCATAACAGTCTCTACTTCTCTTATTACATTATTGGGTAAAGTAGCTATTCCTAAGTTGTGTGGTGTAGGGTGAGTTAACTCTCTCTTCTTTAGATCCTCTTCGTGCCTCCACGTCTCAACGTCTGAAGTATATCCCTCGGGGGTCCTCATCAATGATCATCTGATACTCTTAGATAATAGCCTTCCGATACTTCACGAGAGCACGCATGTCTTGAAGTGCTCGAGGCGGTCGCTAAGATGAACCCCATCATTGATGCTCCTTTCCATTTGCCAGTTCGTGAACTGTGGCTGTAGTGGTGCACAAGTGAAGTTATTAATGCTGATTGGACATTGAGGCATGTAGGAGTGGGTGGTGTCTTGGAGTCTCTGACGGTTGATGTAGCATTGACTAGTGATAGCTACCCATGTTGCATCCTTCTCTGCATCCTCTCGAGTGGCTCTCCAAGCTGGAGCGAAGTGATTCTTGAGTATGTGACCGTTGTAGTAGATCAAGAGCTCACTCATCCATTCTTCACAATTGACATGATGAACCCCGGTAGTATGATAGCGAATGTAGAGCTTGTGGGCGTCGTATCCAGCGGTAAGTAGCATCGCCCTAAGACGATGATTCATTCCTTCGGTGGCATCTCCAATAGAGTAGTTCGTCATCAAATTTCTTGAATCGTGCTGTGGAGATCTTGGAACATGGGCTGGAGCACACGAGACAAGATGAATCCATGTGGCGGTCAGATGAGTGTTGGCCATCTATAGTTGAGAAGAAGAGTGTTAGAAAAACAAATTAGTGAAGACAAATGGAGTTAGACAACAGGACAGGGCAGGGTATACAAAGAAATTTTGTAAAAGTTTTTTTTTTGAAAATAGGGAAGTCCTTAATGTGTCCATTTTTATCTAGCCTCGCGTCCTACAGGCAACACGGCTCTGAAACCACTTTGTCACACCTGGTAATAAGAAGACAACCACATGCTTTCCACATGTATGCCAGGATCAGTTCAACTCATACATGTGTAGACAAAAGTGAAATACCATAAATAATGCCATGTTCGAGTACATCACCTTATTGCATAAATGACCTTCCAGGTCTAAAAAAAAGTACAAGCAGTGGAGAAACATAAAGGGCTCCAAGCACAGGCATTGCACGAGGGAGCGCCAGCCTAGAACATCTCATTGGGATCTCCATAGAAGTCCTGGTTCTCCACCTCTTCGTCTTCATAGACTGGGCGGGGGGGAGGGGGGGGGGGAATATTCAACTAACAAGTTTGAGTACCAACGATACTCGCAAGTGGGAAGTTATGACAGTTGGCTCATAACAAGGAAGGCAAATGTTAAGTAAAGCACTATAGCAATAATAACCTATTCTTAATGTTGTTAACACCTACGTCTAGGTGAAATCCCAACCAACATCGTAAAATAACCAGGTAAGTCCAAACCCAATCCCTCCATTATTTAACCATGTGTGCTAATTATGAACTTGGTTCAAAGCCGCTCGTGTCCGTGAGCACGACTGTCTAGACAGTTTGACAAGACTCTGCAGAGTGTGTATCCTTTACCCACAGTTCGTGATTTCATTCCCTGTTGCCTGGTGGACTAAGGTAAACCTCCCTGATGCCCGTGGTAGCTAACCACATTACACACTTCAGTATGTGTGTGGCCAAGAGATCACTATGAGGTGTTTCCGATGGTTCTCCCGACTTGCAATGGGTACTCTAAGGTTTCACCGCTCCGGCACCTGGAGTCTATTTCCCCTCCGCCAGGAGAAGCCTCCTCTTGAGCCATGCGGATCCCAAGGCAGAATTTTGAACCCATTCCCTGCCCGTTGAATTACCTATGCTACATCGAGAGAGATCAAATTACTAAACCAAGTTGTCCCATATACAATTCTGTGGTGATACTAAAAGGCTTAGCAACTTCCTCCATAAATCGGTCCTTAGAATCCGATAGGTGTCAAGCCCCATACCAAGGTCTTGTGCACGTATGCACCAATCCATACAAAACCCCCTATCAGATTCCTATCCACTAAATTCATATTTGCCAACATTTCATAATTCATAGTAATACAATATATCATGTAGATAAGTTGACCATATTTAGTTAAGCATGGCTAAGCGTGAACTAATGAATAGTAAAACACCCAAACCAAGCGACAAGGAATAATGGGGAATAACTAGGGAAACATAGCATAGGATTCATATTTTAATTTAGCATACATCTAACTAAAACTTAACAAAAAGGGTGCAAAATGGTCAAGGAACTTGCCTTAAAAAATAAGCCTGGTGGTCGGCGGGAAATTGATGCTCTTGAAGATTAAATGTCGGTTCTTGCCCCGAATCTAGATTACGACGAAGCATAACAAAATAACATATGATAAGAACACAAAGAATGCAAAAAATTTCAAATAAAGATAAATTCCTACGCAAAAGTCATTTTATGGTAAATTTAAATTATAGACATAAACCAATTATTGAAAATTTAGAGTTAAATGAAATTTATTGAGTAAAACATATTTTTTACAATTTTTATACCATTTTTATGTTTATTAGAAACCATTTTATTATTTTATAGAAAAATTTTTCCTTCAAAATATGCTTAAAATAGCTTTATAAGATAAAATGTGCATTTTACAATTTTTACATTTTTTAATAATTATTTCTATGTGGAAATATTTTTTTATGAATTAAATACACTTAAAAAGCATTCTTTTATTAATTCATCAATTTACATGAATTAATAAAAATATTACAGAAATGAAAACAAATTAAAAACATTTTTAAATTTGTTTATGTAATTATTTTATAGAAATTTGGGACTTTTATTTAACTTCTGGAATTTCCAGGGGCTTTTCTGCAAAATTAGAACTATTCCAGAGGCTAAAAACAATTTTTATAAAGTTCAGGGGTCATTTTAAAATTTTCCAGTATTTAATTTGCTATTTTCCAAAATTACAGGGGCTTTCAGGCAGTTTTTACTTTATTTCACTATTATTTCCCAATTTCCAGAAAGTCCAAGGTTAAAATTATAAATATTTGGACCAATCTATTAATATTTTAAATTATACAGGGGGTTATGTGGAAAAGGACGAATGGGAATGGCCGGATCTAACAGCAACCGTAGGATTTTAAATGAAGGGTCCTGATTTTATTATTTGAAGTGGTACTTGCTTGATCTACTTTGGGCCGTTGGTTTTGGATCCAAGCTCCAGAGTGAGGCCACGTCACCCTGGCCGGCTCAGAGGCGGCGCACGGCGGCCGGCGCAGACAGGGGCAGAGGCGCCATGGCTGAAACTCGCCGGAAAATCGCCAAAATGCGCTACGGTCCTCCATTCTAGCTAGGGTTTGGTGCAAAACGTAGAGGAGGATGAGTAGAGCTCACCCCGGTAGTCGAACAATGAAGAAATCGGATGGGGGCGGGTGCGCGACGACAGCGGGCGGTGAAGCTTGGCGGCGCTCGGTGTACCAGCGACACAACGGCCAAACCCCCGAATCAAGTTGCCCGGCGGACACCTAGGAATACGTGGAACATGTTAGGATCAATGGAACGGGGGAAAGACGACCGAAACAATGGAAACAAATGTGACATACCCGGCGACGGCGGCAGCTAGGGTTTGAGCATGGGGGAGAGAAATGAGGGGTGTGTGGGTGAGTATCTATAGGGGAGATACATGGAAACGGACGAGAACTTGATGGGAACCATTGACTCGATGGATTGAGTGGTGGAAACGGCCGCATTCATGTCCAGAGAAGTGGGGGACGCGGCGGCCGTTTGTGGGCGTGGAGGCTCGGTGGAGAAGAAGCCTGACGGGTGGGTCCCGTGCGGCAAGAGAAGGGAAAGGGGAGGCGCGGGCGAGACGACACAGTGAGGAGGGGGAAGTTGGGCCGGGGAGGGAGATTGGGCCCAGGTGAGTGTTTTCATTTTTCCTTTTTATTTTCTCTTTTGTTTTTCTTATATTTACGGATTTGAATTTCAAAACAAATTTCTAACGAGTTTAAATTTCAAAAATTTCACACATGCACTAAAATATGATGCACTTGCCTTATATGACTTTTATTTCTAAAGAAATTAATTTATAGCTCTTTTAAAATTCATTTTACATTTTTTTTCTTTCCAGAAATTTGGGTGTTACACTTTGCCAGTGCAACTTCACTGAGGCGGTTTGGCATCGACTTGTTGACACCCTGCAGCTGCCTGTGGCCATGAGATCGGTATTCTTGGATGGGCAGAGTCGTGGCTCCTCTCGCTCTCCGCCTCTTGCCCTCGCAGACATAGAAGACGTTTGCGGGGTACCTGCTGTCGTTTTGGTGGGAGATTTTGAAGGAACGTAATCGTCAGATATTAGAGAATAAGGAGTGCTCCCACCTCCAAGTAACATCCTTTCTAATTGAAGAGTTAAACCTACACCGAGCTAGTTGACCGGGTCAGGAAGGGGCTTAACGCTGATGGGTGTTGATCCTTCTCTTTGAACCCTATTTCCTATCATGTACCTTTGCTCAATTGTAGATTGTACTTAGGGCTCTATCTATCTTAATGAAAGGGAGAGTTCCTACCTTATGTTCAAAAGAAAAATCAAGAGTAACAAATCTTTTCTCTTGATTTTGAGCACTAAGATTAATCATGGATAAGACATATAAGCACACTTTAGCACTCTAAAGATCAAGATCAGCATATGATCACCCTAGTGCTCTCTTTTCTTCTTTGTATTACATATGAATATCCACTGAATTCATGAGATAAGTGTCTCAAGGGATGAAAAAAGGGTCCCTTAGGTGGCCCAAAGCCGGGTATAGACATTGCCAACTTTCAAGAAAAGTTAGCCCTCCAGACTATTAATTGTTCACATCACTATTTGTTGGGTGAACACATATATCTATCGAGTGGCTTTTTTAACACATCACACTATTTCCCTGTCCGTCGAACCATCTGATGAATACAAATCACTCATACCTCTTCAAATCTTCACTACAGGAAACAGGCAAACATGCGTCAGTTTGAAATAAGACCGCCGGGTCCATCGGACTTAAAAACATAAAAGCATCGGTTTTTACAACCCGACATTCATATCTTCACGAGCGTCGGCCAGCCGACATCCTTAATTAAATATGTCGGCTGGAGTATTTGGACCGACATTCTTAATACTAAAGCCGCCAGTCCCTCGTCAGAAATCGAAGGCTCTAGCAAGGCTGTCGGGGCTCGGGGTCCATCCGACAGTTTTAATGTGGGCCCAGCGAGGGGTGGAGATGGGTTTCGTGGTTGGAGGGTTATGGCCGATAGTTTTAATGTGGGCCCTCCACCCGCCCAATGCCGTCGCCCGCCCTAGCTCCGCCCGCGCCATCCTCCGTCCCTCCGACCCCCCGGCGCTCGCCCGCCGTCCGATCCCCCGATGCCCACCCCTCCAGCTTCAACAACAGAGAATCAAGGTAAAATCTAACTTGGATCAAATAATAATTGGATAGTAAGAAAGAAGTTATGGTAGTTTTTACTTAGGGGTCTATTAAGAATCTAGAGTGAACTTTATAGATTTTGTAGAGGCGGAGAAATGACTCTTGTGAATTGTAGAAGCATTAGTTTTTCTTTTTAGCTATTAAGATGAATTTCTTATGTATATTTCTAGCTATTAGTTGTATTTGTAGCTATTAATTAGTTGAATTTCTAATTTATGTTTCTAGCTATTAGTTGCATTTGTAGCTAATAATTAGTTGAATTTCCAATGTATGTTTCTAGCTATTAGTTGCATTTGTAGCTATTAATTAGTGAATTTCTAATATATGTTTCTAGGTATTAGTTGCATTTATAGATATTCATTTGTTGAATTTCTAATGTATGTTCGTAGTCATTAGTTGCATTTCTAGCTATTAATTGAGTTAAAATGTATGTTTGAAATGTATCTTAACATACATTTTTAGCTATTAGTGATAACATAATTGATTGATTCTTTTCTTTCTAGACTCTTATTACAAAATTGTGGTTATTTTTAGTGTGTTATGTTCACTAGGTAATGTAGAGTGAGTCTCCGTGTTGTCATCCATAAAAGAACGATACATCTTATATATAGTTATATGGTTTGTGTATATTATCTATTAGATTTTTACATTTAATGTATGTTTGAAATGTATTTTAACATACATTTTTAGCTATTAGTGATACCATAATTGATTGATTCTTTTCTTTCTAGACTCTTATTACAAAATTGCGGTTATTTTTAGTGTGTTATGTTCACTAGGTAATGTAGAGTGAGTCTCCGTGTTGTCATCCATAAAAGAATGATACATCTTATATATAGTTATATGGTTTGTGTGTATTATCTATTAGATTTTTTACATTTCCTGCTTTGAAGATATAAGCTAAAATGAGTGACGATCGTAAAGTGATGTATGATGGTTGGAGTTCAAGTGTTGCACACACTATGGAATGGGGTCATATCGTGGATGTTTTCATCAACCAAGCCTTTGCTAGTGGTGCTAATCTTGCGAAGTGTCCGTGTAGCAAGTATTGGAATCGTCGACAGCTATATAAGGATTAAATTGAGTTGCACCTTTGCAAGCACAATTTTCTGCCTGACTACCTAGTATGGCACGAGCATGGGGAGATGGTTCATGACAATCAGTCAGACAGAAATGAGGATGATGATCATATGGATGAGTTCTTAGCGGACATTTGTAGAGAGTACGTAAAGGGGTCAACACCGAAGGAGGTGAAGGATTTTTACGACCATCTTGCTGCCTCAGGTGAAAAAGTGCATGAGAGCACGAATGTGACCGTTCTGCAGGCGATGACACGACTTATGACGTTGAAGTCCAAGTTTAATTTCGCAAACAATTGCTATAATGGTATTTTCAAGCTGATTGGTGATCTCCTTCCATCTAGGAATAAGATGTCGGAAGACATATACCACTCTAAGAAGATTTTGAGTGATCTGGGCATGAACTATAAGAAGATTGATGCGTGCGATAATAATAGTATGTTTTTTGGAAGGAACACATGAACGATACCCATTGTATGCATTGCAATGCGTCTAGATATGTCAAGGTTCTGAACGATGATGGAGAGGAAACAACTACAAAAGTATCAATTAAACAGCTTCGGTACATGCCTATCACAACAAGGCTAAAACGATTGTTCCTGTCCCAAGAAATAGCAAAACAGATGAGGTGACATTCTGAAGGGATACATGAGAGCGATGACAAAGATATTATGACCTATCCTTCTGATGGCGCGGCATGGCAAGCTCTAGACCGTTTTGATCTGGAGTTTGCAAAAGATCCTAGAAATGTTCGTCTTAGATTGTCAACAGATGGTTTCACTCCTTTCAGCACCAGTAGCAACCCATACTCTTGTTGGTCTGTATTTATCATGCCATACAACCTTCCTCCCAACATGTGCATGAAAGAAGGATACATATTTCTTACGGCTATCATTCCTGGCCCTAAACATCCTGGGAAGAAAATTAATGTGTTTATGCAGCCGTTGATTGAAGAGTTGAAAGAGCTATGGCATGGTCTAAAGGCATATGACAATCATCTAAAATGTGAATTTACCTTACGTGCCACGTATTTATGGTCGATCCATGATTTGTTGGCATATGGCATTTGGTCTGGTTGGTGTGTTCACGGACAATTGTGTTGTCCCATATGTATGGCTGACACCAGTGCTATCAGGTTAAAGTATGGAAAAAATGTCAGCTTCTTTGATTGTCATTGATGATTCCTTTCTTCAAACCATCCTTTCAGGAGTGATACACAATCATTCTGAAAAGGAAAAATGGTTATAAAAGGTCCATCTCATCGATTGCCAAGCGAACAAAAAATGGCATGGCATGCAAAGTTAAAAGAGTCCGCTGAAGGTGGTTTCCAAGGGTATGATACAAAACACAACTGGACTCATTTCTTTTCTTTGGGAGCTACCATGTGCAAAGGCGTTGCTTTTACCGCACAACATAGATTTGATGCACCAAGAGCGTAATGTGGCTGAAAGCATCATAAGCATGTGTTTTGATTTCACCGATCAAATCAAAGATAATATGAATGCGAGGAAAGACTTAGCTGATCTTTGTGATCGTCTTGGGCTGGAGATTATAAATAATACAAGTGGAAATGACAGTAGGCCACGAGCTCCTTACCGTGTCAAGCCAGAAGAAAGGAGGCAAATACTTACTTGGTTGAAAACATTGAAGTTCCAGACCGCTATGGAGCTAACATAAAATGATGTGTTAACCTTAGTACCGGTAAACTAAATGGGATGAAGATTCATGATTACCATATTATGATGGAGAGACTTGTGTCCGTAATGTTTTGTGGCTACTTCAAACCTGATTTGTGGAAGATATTTACTGAACTTAGTTACTTTTATAGGAACATATACGCTAAGGAAGTGTCGAAGAAGATAATGCGATAGTGCGAGAAAGAAATCGTTGTGCTCGTTTGTAAGATGGAAAAAGTCTTTCCACCTGGTTTTATAAATGTTATGCAACATTTCCTGGTGCATTTACCTTATGAAGCATTAGGAGCGGGTCCTGCACAGTTCAGGTGGATCTATAGTCAAGAAAGGGAATTGAAAAAACTTAGAGCTACAGTGCGCAACAAGGCAAGAGTTGAGGGGTGTATTGCAGAGGCATTTGCAGCTAAAGAGATTACAAATTTCTCTATGAAATGTTTCTCACGTGCCAACAATGTGAATGCATCTAAGACAAGATATAATGATATAGAAGAGCAACATATGACTGAGCTTAAGATTTTAATTGGAAGGGTAAAGGTGTTGGAGCTGCCAATTCTCATCATATTTCAGAGCAAGAGGAACTACACCATGCTTTACATGTTTTTCAGTATGGAGGAAGTGTTACCATATTTTGAAATATTTGACAAGTTGTATTGGACATCTTCTCAAAGACCTACACAAAGTCAATTGGATAAGATGCGTCAGGATGGCATAAATGGTGGGCTAAGCTTTATGGCATGGTTCCGTGAACTTGTAATGTTTCTATTCGTCTTTTGTCTTCAATGATAGTTCACATGCTTGTCTTAAGATGCTAACTTTGTCTATTTATGTAGTGTATGCAAGATCCACTACAGGAAACGCGCAAATAAGTGTCGGCCTTATGGCCGTCGGTAAGACACTGTAGCCGACGGCCTTAGTGTAAACTCGTTAGCCTGCCGATGGCCATATCCGACGACACTAGCTCGATGTTCTTAAAGCATTAAAGACGTCGGGACCGACGGATTTAGAGCATTAAAGACGTCGGGTGGCCTACCCCGACGCCTTTACTCCGTAGGCCCTATATGGCCGTCTGTGGTGGCAGACCAACGGTCATAACTCCTTAAGGCCGCCGGCCCATTATCCCTGACAAGTACAATTCCTTTAAAGCCGTTGGCACCGACGACCTTATTTGCGACACGTAGGCGCCACCGTGGACTTATGGCCGTCGGTTTCGTCACCACACCGACGTCTTTACGGAACTTATGACCGTCGGTCACCAGGAACCGATGGCCATACTGGCCTTTTTTTTTTAAATTCCCGGCTGCTTTCCCTCCCTCCCCGGGTGGGAAGCCTCCAGTTCATACAACACATATATCACAACATATGTATATAGCAATATATATATATATATATATATCAGATTTTGCACATCTATATAGTCCACAATTTATATACAACACATATAATCCATAATTCCACACAATGCAACAAATATATTACATTCTTCACATAGTCATACAACTAACTTAACGTATCAACAAGTTCAAGCCAAATTAGTTCAAGAGAAGACGCATCACAAACACAACCATTGTGAAGTTTACTCCGCTTGCATATCATTGTTGGAACCTCCACCACTTGCACCTCCGGCATTGAAATTGAGGAAATCATCGCAACCATGAGTGGAACCCTATGGAAAACAAATAAAAATTAACTTTGCATTAATAGTTACAATTCATATGTCTCAATCTTTCTAAAATTCACAAAATGCCCAACTCACATGTGTAATTAACTTAAAGGTATTACCAACTATGTCATTAAATAAATCGCTAAGTATTGTTAAAATTAAGCTACACTATCATTAAGGTAATGATTTAGTAATCATACCGCTGCGGCGTCCGGAGGTGTTGATGGTTGACTATGCCCCAAAGCAAAGGGCAACGATGGGAGAACACCTGGATAAGGCTGCAATCCAGGGGCCAACATTGACATGAATTCCTGTTGTGGAGGATAGGCTTGACCACTCTGGGAACCCTGAGACACATATGATTATTATTTTGTACAATCAGTCGAATTAATAAGAAATGCGGTTATACCTATGAAGAAGAGCCAACTTGTTGTCTGGGTTGCATTGGACGAGGCATACCGAACTGCGATCCAAAGCCACCTTGAGGGAAGAACAGCATAATGTAAGAATATCAGTTACTGACTTTAACACAAATATGGTAACAAGTATAGCAACTTAAGTAAAGCAGTAATTTACCTGCAACATCATCTCGAATTGAGGCTGTTGTGGCATATTAAACTGAGTTCCAGTGTTGCCTTGCCCTAAGAACTACATAAAGGAAATTATTTGTGAAATATTAAGTAGAAGCAGTATGGAAATAATAAACTATTCAACTGTTAAGATTACAAGTTACCTGCACCATATACAGATACTGCATCTGTTGCTACATCTGCTGCATCTGCTGCTGCTGCTGCATCTGTATTTGTTGTATTTGCTACTGTTGTTGTTCCACTTTCTCCTCGTACCGTCTTAACTTCTCTTGCAATACCTCATCTACAACATGGGATCAAATGGAACTGGAAGTAGAAGACCGTCGTCCCACATAAGCGTCGCGCTCCACATAACCGTCGCCTAATCCAAGTCTATTTAAACAATCATTAACATTACACGTACCTCCCATGCGGTACGCCTCCGCCGGCTTCGTACTCCGCACCCACATCCAACGGCGCTCTTAAATAATCTACATCATCTCCATGCTTTTTCTTGAGACACTCAACATATTTTGCCTGCAACATTAAATTAAGTTCATGAGTAAGAGTCATTAAAGATAGATTTAGTTCATAGATAGAAAGCAGTCAACACACTTACCACTTTTTGTGTTGCCGCCTCGTCACACAACTGCTCCGGGCGAGCCGGATCCGTGCCTCTGTGCCCCCTGAGGTAAACCTCAACAAAAGAAGGTGCGACACCGGTTTCAGCTTCCTGCAACATCAGAATACAACATCAGTTCAATCAATGCAATTTTTTGAAGCAATTTACAAGTGATTGTGATAGTTCATACAATTCGTTGTGCCATCCGCACATGTCCATCTGCCCCATAACGTTGTAGTCCAGGCTTGCTCTTTCGATTGCTTCGGTTTCTCACTGAGATATGTTTGAACTCCTTCGACGCCCAATATTCGCATAGCCATTCCCAAGCTGCCGGATCTACACAGATCCAATCCACACTACTCTCCATGTACTCATGCTTCTGCAGATAAATTGTAGCTGCTCGATTGTTTGTCATGGGCTGACGCAATCTGGTCTTGTAATACACGGTCACAGCCTTGATCCGTGCATGAGAGAAGGAGTCCTTCGTGAGCTTTCTCGCTGAGGTCTCAAAAACAGACCTCGCATATGCTGGAGCCACACCTTCCTCCATTTTAAATATACCCTGCATAAGACCAACAATTAGTATCAACCAAAGTTAGATGCAACCTATTTCAAACAATGAAAACAAACTCACCCAAAAAATCTCCCAAACTCTATCCTGACAAGTACCCGCAGTGCCATATGGTTTCAGGGCATAGTGATCCCAATTATGGGCGGCAATTAGCTGACCGCCTGCAAGAACCATCCCTGGATAGCAAAACCGGATGGCATTTCCCAACTCTGTGTTAACACAACATTGATGCCCCCTGCCATCCCAACCAATCTCCAGCCAGCACCTAGTACCCTTTGGCCTTATAACTGCACGTGTATCGGGACTTTTACTTGGAGTACACAAAAGGTGTCTCCGCAGCTTGTACAAATAACATTAGTTAGTTGACAAGAAAACCAAATGTATAAGATAGCTTATCAAATAATTCAAAAAATACCTATAAGGGCATCAATCACTCTGTCCCTCTGCTGCCTCTTGTAACTCTGCCAATCTTGCCAACCTTGCATCTCGTTCTGGGTCATCTTCCTCTTTGCCACTCTCTTCACCCTCAGTATCACCCTGTCCACCTTCAGTACCATCCTGTCCACCCTCAGAAGACGACATCCCAAACACCTGCGCGAGAATCTCCTCTGCTCCTAAGCCTCCCCCTGCTCCTGAACCTCCTCCATTGTGCCTGCTTCTAAGCCTCCTCCCCGCTCCTGAGCCTCCTTCGAGTACACACCTAATCCTCCTCCTGAACCTGGTGCTAGCTGACTCGATTCCTGCTTTGTCACACACCCCAGAAGTTGTCTCTGTCTATCTGCACTCACGGTCATGCCCTACAAATGCTAATAAACATATAATAAATGGTAAATAGCTGATTATGATATTGAAGTGTTAAAAAAACAAAGTACCTGAAAGAAGGATGTGTGAACCGAACCACTACTATGGTGAGACTGAGACGCAGAGGAAGAAGTATCACCACTTCGCTTCTTTCCTTTTTTGAAATGCTTCCACATCTGATAAAATTTCAAATAATGATTAGTATACGAGATTATTAAACAATAAACAATAAATGATAAAGACTAAAAGATGTAAACAATAAAAATTTAAATCTCAAAGAATGTGAACACGTAAGAAATAAAAATCACCAGTATTAGAACGTGCTAAAAATCATCAGCATCCGATTCTGTTTCTATCACACGTGCATGAATATTTTCATGTCCCTCTTCTTCTACCATCTCTTCCTCAAACTCTTCTCCTTCACTATCTTCTTCAATAATTCTATTTTGCTTTTCAATAATCCTTTGAGATTTTCGAAGACGTTTTCTCAAAGGGCCGACTTGTTCTTCAGACATTAACTCTAGAGTAGTACTAGCAATTTCTGCAAGCCTTGTCCCAGAAAATATCCTAATATCTTGTACTTCCTCGACTTCATCTT
The DNA here is from genome assembly GCA_036927565.1 of Tuctoria greenei. Lineage (NCBI taxonomy): Eukaryota > Viridiplantae > Streptophyta > Magnoliopsida > Poales > Poaceae > Tuctoria > Tuctoria greenei. Next base: position 111,848,945 of record JAYESD010000010.1, read on the forward strand.
GATAAACAGCGCCATCATCGTCTTCCTAGTTGTCTATGTACACATCATAACGACGAGGGTGCACTTCACGGTTAACTTTATATACAACCCACCAATTTTTCAAACTTGGATGAGGATAACTTAAATAGTACACTTGTTCCACTTGATGTGCAAGTACGACATTGTTGTTAGGGGCTATATAGTGTGAGTTGTGGTTGACCTCCACCATTCCAAAATCATCCAGTCACGTGCCCGATGTTGGATCAAACCAGTGACAGTCGAAGAACACCAGCTTCAGTTCTTTCGTACCGCCAAATGTGTTCTCAATTATTTTTTGAAGAACACCATAGTAGTCTTTCACTTCTCCACTACCCTCTACAGCGGTTATACAGACTCCACTGTTTGATGTGGTTACAAGTGGACGAATTGCTTCTAAACTTGCCGTTTGAAAACGATATCCATTGATATCATATCGGCTAAATTCTCTAGCTTTCAACTGACCATTCGCGATCTATCGCAAATCATCTGAGATGTTGACATCTTTCATAGACTACATGTACAACAATATACAAAGTTAGCATCTTATAATAAGTATATGAACTATGATTGAAGAACAAAGGATATCGGAGAAGTTAGCACATTACATGTTCATGAAACCAGTTCACAAAGTTTTTGCCACCTTTTATGCCATGCTGATGTAGATTATCCAATTGACTTTGCGCCGGCCTTCGAGAAGATGTCCAATACAGATTGTCAAACATTTCAAAAAATGGTAACACTTCTTCCATGTTGAAAAACATGTAAAACATGGTGTAGTTTCTCTCTTGCTCTGAAATATAATGAGAATTGGCAACCCCGACACCTTTACCCTTCCAATGAAAAATTTTAAGCTCAGTCATAGGCTGCTCTTCAGCATCATGATATCGTGTCATAGATGCATTCAAATTGTTGGCACGTGGGAAATATTTGCTAGAGAAGTTTGTAATCTCTTTAGCTGCAAATGCTTCTGCAATACACCCCTCAACGCTTGCCTTATTGCGCACTGTAGCTCTATGTTTTTTCAGTTCTCTTTCTTGACTATACATCCACCTGAACTATGCAGGTCCTGCTGCTAACGCTTCATAAGGCAAATGCACCAGCAAATGTTGCATAACATTCATAAATCCAGGCGGAAAGACTTTTTCCATCTTACATACAAACACCATGATTTCTTTCTCCCACTGCCGCATTATCTTCTTCGACACTTCCTTAGCACATATCTGCCTATAAAAATAGCTAAGTTCAACAAATATCTTCCATAAGTCATGTTTGAAGTATCCGTGAAACATTACTGGTAACAGTCTTTCCATCATAATATGGTAATCATGACTCTTCAACCCATTCAATTTACCAGTGCTAAGATTAACATATCGTTTTATGTTAGCTGCATAGCGGTCTAGAAACATCAACATTTTCAACCAACTAAGTATTTGCTTTCTTTATTCTGGCTTGACACAGTAAGGAGCTCGTTGCCAAATTTCGTTTCCACTAGCATTTGTTCTAATCTCAAACCCAGGACGATCACAAAGATCAGCTAAATCTTTTCTTGCATTCAAATTATCTTTGGTTTGACCGGTAAAATCAAAACACATGCTTATTATGCTTTCAGCGACATTATGCTCCTGATGCATCAAATCAATATTGTGCGGTAGATGCAGCACCTTCACATATGGTAGCTCCCAAAGAAAAGAAATATGGGTCCAGTTGTGTTCTGTACCATACCCTTCGAAACCATCTTCTTCAGACTGCTTTAACTTTGCATGCCATGCCATTTTTTGCTCGCTTGTCAATCGACGAGGTGCTCCTTTTGTAACTCTTATGCCTTTCCAGAATGATTGTGTATCTCTCCTGAAAGGATGTTTTGAAGGAAGGAATCGTCGATGACAATCAAAAAAGCTGACTTTTTTCCCGTACTTCAGCCTTATAGCATCTGTGTCACTCATACATATGGGACAACACAATTTTCCATGGACACACCAACCAGACCAAATGCCATATGCCAACAAATCATGAATTGACCATAGATACACGACGCGTAAGTTAAATTCACATTTCATATGACTGTCATATGCTTTTACACCTTGCCACAACTCTTTCAACTTTTCAATCAACAGTTGCATAAACACATTGATTTTTTGCCTGGATGTTTAGGACCAGGAATGACCGCCGCAAGGAATATGTATCCTTCTTTCATGCACATGTTGGGAGGGAGATTGTAGGGCATGATAAAAATAGGCCAACAAGAGTATGGACTGCTAATAGTGCTGAATGGAGTGAAACCATCTGTTGACAACCCAAGACGAACATTTCTCGAATCTCTTGCAAACTCTGGATAGAAACGGTCTAAAGCTTGCCAAGCCGCGGCATCCGAAGGATGCGCCATAACATCTTTGTCATCATTCTCACGTATTACTTCAGAATGCCAACGCATGTGCTTTGCTGTTTCTTGAGACAGAAACAATCGTTTGAGCCTTGACATGATTGTCATGTACCGAAGTTGTTTGATCGGTACTTTTGTAGTTATTCGTTCTCCATCATCATTCATGACGTCCACATATCTAGATTTATGAAAATGCATACAACGAGTATCGTCCATGTGTTCCTTCCAAAACAACATGCAATTATTCTCGCACACATCAATCTTCTCATAATTCATGCCCAGACCAGCCAAAATTTTCTTAGATTGATATAGATCCGGCGGCATGTGATGACCTGATGGAAGGAGTTCACTGATCAGCTTAATGATACCATTGTAGCAATTGTTCGCGAAATTGAACTTGGACTTCATCTCCATAAGTTGTGTGACTGCCTGCAAAACAGTCATATTGGCGCCCTCATACACTTTTCGATCTGCTATGGCAAGATGCTCGTAGAACTCCTTCACCTCCTTCAGTTGTGACTCATCTTCGTACTCTTTACCAATGTCTGCTATCATCTCATCCAACCTATCTTCATCCTCATTACCGTCGCCTGACTCGTCATCATGCTCTATCTCCCCATGCTCATGCCACACCAGATAGTCGGGCATAAATCCGTGCTTGCAAAGATGCAACTCCACTTCAGACTTATCCAGACGTCGACGATTCTGACACTTCATACACAAACACTTCGCAACACGAGCATCACTAGCAAATGCATGGCTCAGAAAAGCATTTGCGATATGACCCTATTTATTAGTGTGCGCACAAGTTGAACTCCATCCATCATACATCGCCTTACGATCATCACCCATTTTAAAACTGCATCAAATAAATATATGTTAATGAATGACTAATCGTCACCCATCGCCTTACGATCGTCACCCGGCTTTGTTTCCTAATCGACTAGAGTTCGACTACGGTCGACTAATCGCACTAATCGACAACTAATCGTCTAGTCGATCCTATTCACCTATATTCAATAACATTGTATATACATATAGTACATAAACAATAAAAAAATTAAAATAAACATAATCGAACTTAAATAACTAACATCTATGATAATCAAGTTAACATACACATATATGGATAAACCACAATATAAACTAACACAAGTAATGATATAGCAATTCATACAATAGTCAAATCAAAAACATAACGCCACACTTATCGGAATTCAAAAACTTAATTTATAGACAAGTTTAAGGTTTAGCCTTATCCAATGAGCTGAAAGAGTGAAGGCGGAGACGTGCGGACCGGGAGCGGCGACCGGTGGGGGCACTGCGCGGCAAGGTGGCCGCGCTGGGGCACCAGGGCGGGGCGCGGCAGCCGGGGCGCGACGGCCGGGGGCAAGGCGTGGCAGCCAGGGCGCGGCGGCCGGGGGCGGGGCACGGCAGCTGGGGCGCGGTGGCCGGGGGAGGGGCGCGGCAGCCGGGGGCGGGGCGAGACAGTTGGGGCGCGGTGGCCGGGGGCGGGGCACGGTAGCCAGAGGCGGGGCGCGACAGTCGGGGCGTGGCGGCCGGGGGCGGGGCACGGCAGCCGGGGCACGACAGCCAGGGGTGGGGCGCTGGGAGGGGGCGAGGCGCGGGCGGTAGCGCAGGGCGCGCTGCGGCGACGCCGGCGGTGGGGCGGCGAATCGGGGACGCTGGCGGCGGCGCGGAGCTAGCAACGGAGCGGCACGCGTGGAGTGTTAGGTTTTCCCGCGGTGCACGATGTTAAGGGCTCTAAAGTCGTTGGTTACACAGCACCGACGATCATAGTTGAGGTCCGCGGGGTCCACTTTATGGCCGTCGGCCAGAGCACTAAAGCCGACGACCATGGCGTAGCAGGGTGGGGCCCGCTCTAAAGTCGTCGGCTCTTTTGTCTGGGCCGACGGCCTTACAGATCAGTGGGAAAATAGTTTTTTTTCGCATAGCGGGGCCCGCACTAAGGCCGTCGGACGCGTGGCATTAAGTCGATGCCCATAATTAAAGTCGTCGCCCTCTGTGCTGAAACTGACGACCATATTTGAAGCCGTCGGCCGTCATCGCCTAGCCGACGACCATAAACATGTAATAGTTGGCTTAGCTAAACCGATGAATATAAATGTATTTAAAATGTCGGGGTCGACGATTATTGTTTGGCCGACACTTCTTTGCCCGATTCTTGTAGTGATCGCAATATCTCGGATGACTTGCAATAGATTTCACATGGTCAACTGAAAAGCAAGAGAATTTAACTGATACGATATCAACGGGTACCATTTTTGTACGACAAGTTTAGAAGCAAGCCACATCAAAAGTGGGGTAATGATAACACGCAGAGGGTAGTGGAGAAGTCAATGCTTACTATAGTGTTCTTAAAAAAATAATCGAGTACACATTTGGCGATCCGAAAGAATTGAAACTTGTAATTTTCGTCTGTCAATGCTTTGATCCAACATCGGTCATGCCAGTCGATGATTTTGGAACGGTGGAGGTTAACCACAACTTGGTACACAGCTCATAACAACGATGTTGTACTTGCCCATCAAGTGGAACAAGTGTACTATTTAAGTTATCCTCATCCAAGTTTCAACAATTGGTGGGTTGTATACAAAGTTAATCCTGAAGTGGACCATCGTTGTTATGATGGATACATAGAGAATCAGGAAGATGATGATAGTGGTGTCTATCAAGATGAAGTTGAGGAAGTAGAAGGTTTTAGAATATCTTGCGGGACGGGACTAGCAGAGATAGCTAGTGGTACCTTTGAGTTAATGTCTAAAGAACATACTTGCATTTTGAGGAAACATATTTGACAATCACAAAAGATTATTGAAAAGCAGAAAATAATAATTGAGGATCAAGAAGAATTTGATCAAGACAGTGAAGGAGAAGAGTTTGAAGAAGAGATAGATGAACAAGAGATACGATAAACATCTTCAAGCACGTGTGGCAGAAGCAGATTCTGATGCTAATGATTTTTGATCTTATTATACACATTCTGTTAGATTTTGATTCTTATTGTACGCAATATGTTAGATTTTGATTCATTGGACGGACACGAGACTCAAGTTTGGACACGAGAGATCAAATGATTGGTGATCATCGGCTATGAACGTCGTCTATGAACGTCGGTTTACCGACGTGCTTCTCCACAATATTTGTAGAATATTTCTCCATTGGTTCATCCGTAGGTGTTGGATCATACGATGAACAAAAATCACATGAACCTCTTCCAAAATGTTCTATGTATAATCCACCTGGGCTGTTCGGTGAACATAAAAACTGTAGTACTTTCCAATTCAGCCACATATTTATCCCTTCTTTTTCAACTTGCTCTTCTTCTTGAGACTCTATGTGACCTTTTAAGTGTCAGAGTATTCATAACTGATATTGTCCACAACTCAAGCTAGCCTATAGGTCAATATAGTAACTAAAACCGCTCTTAATGGTACCGGTATATCTATAACAAAGATAAAATCCCATCCACGTAAATGTTGTCCTTCCCCAAGATATACACTTAAAGCTAGACTTCTGCTTAATCTTCAATTCCTCATGGAAACTTCATCTCTACATGGATCATCACTTTGATTGTCCATACACTTGAAGTCACAAAATTATTGCAACACTTACTATATAAAAGATAGATATATTTATTGTACAATATATGGTTATTCATAATGGTCATATTGACATTCATAACCAAAATCACTCGTACTATCCATGGAATATTAGGGCAAGGTATGAAGCTTACACTCAATCGCATAGTTGGCCACTCTTCACCGTTGTGCTATATGCAAATTGTTGTCCTCCAGTCCATCGTGCCAAGCAATAGGGTAGCTATGATGAAACCAATCATCTATGTCTCAAGCTAGATCTTGAGTTCCCCATCACGCTTGTGCTACATCTGAAGCACAATACTGATACAAAGGAAACAAATTCCTAATCAGCAACTCAAGATAAAAGAGATTGAGAAATTGAGATAAAAAATGTTCAACTTCCCTTGTTGCTTGCTAAGCCATTGTGTTCCATCTTACTACATCGACTCTCATCCATTAGTCATCCAAATAAAATCATATCGGCCCCAACCCATAAATTCAAGAGCTTGAACGTCATTGTTTATTTCTAAAATCTCAGGCAGCAGCTCCACTTCTTCATTTTCAATGAAAATACTCTCCCCTGTGGATATGGATCTGAACATGCAATATTAGAGCTAGTACTGGGCTAGCTTCATCAAAAGAAACCTTACAAGTCTCCACAATTTTGTTAGTGCCATGTAAAAGCATACGGTAGCCTCTAGTATGAGATGGATAACCAGGAAACATGCCATTAATAGATATAGGTTTAAATTTATCAAGATTACCATGTTTCTTAACAAAGCATTTGCAACCAATGACCCTAAAGTGTGTGACACTAGGCCTATGTATAAACCAAAGCTCATATGGGGTGTTTCCTACCTTAGCACGTAAGAAAACTCGATTTGAGACATAACAAGCAGTCGCAATTGCATTAGCCCAAAATTTCCTATGAGTTTGATATTCATCAAGCATAGTCCTAGCCATCTCAACTAAGGTTCTGTTCTTTCTCTCTACAACACCATTTTGTTGAGGTACATAGGGTGAAAACAATTGATGATACATTCCTTTCTCAGCACAAAAGTGATCAAACGATTGATTTTTAAATTCGGTTCCGTTATCACTTCTAATTGCTTTTAAAAATCTTGGGTGATCAATTGATAATCTAAGAAATAAAGTTCTAAAGTGAGTAAAAGGTTCATTCTTAGATGCCATAAAGTAAACCCAAGCGTATCTAGAAAAGTCATCAACAATTACAAGCACATACCATTTACCTTCAAAATATTGGACACAAGAAGGACCTATGGTATCAAGGTGCAAAAGTTGTCCCAGTTCAGTTGTCATGGTCATTGTGAGAGGAGGATGTGAACCTACAACCATCTTAGCATGTCTACAAGAAAGAGCATACAATATCGTTGTCTCCTTTAAACTTAGGTAGCCCACTAATGCGATCAAGACCACTACACACGTGAGATGATCAAAGCCTACGTGACCAAGTCTACGATGCTAAAAATATAAGTTTTTCGAATCATTAGCAACTAGACACCTATGCTTAGAGGATGACATATCAAAATCAGCTTTAAAAACTCTTCCAAAACGAGACATGTTAAACATGAGCTCACCTTTAGAATCTACAACCTTGCAGCAATTTTTAGTGAAAATAATTTCCAGATTTTCATCTAGCAATTGTGAAACATAAAGCAAGTTGTATTTCAAATTTTTTATTAGTGCCACATCTTTCAAAGTGTAGTGTTTATTTACTATAACCCAAATGTTCTCCTTTCTCGAGCGTGTAACCTACATAGAAGGACAATACATCGATGACTCAATATTGGGGTTAGTCAAAAGGCATTTAGGAATCCAGTACCGAGTCACACGACATCGAGCAGGAATAACACGCGAAAGCTGAGACAAAACAACAATGTTTATGAGTCAAATTTTGCGAATTCTTGCACCCAACCATTGACCAATGAGGTGTGATATGAGTAGCACGAAAAACAGTAGGTTTGGGAGCAAATTTTGAATGTTTTTGACTCATGACAGCAGGTTGCAAGATCCTAACATTCAGTTGAGCACGTGCAACTAATTTTGCATGAGTGTTATGAGATCTAGATTGCATTCTTTGTTTCTTTCCTTGTTTAGCTAGTCTATAACAATAATCTATGACATGATCATCTCTACTATAATAGGTATAATGAAATTTAACTTTATGTTCATGTCTAGATGAGCATGCAACATGTGTGTTAGCAACCGAATGAGACAACACCCATGCTGACAAAAAACCACCTCTTGTTGTTTTAGAACTATTTGAATTAAACCACTTCCTAATAATTTAACAATCTTAGGTGGATGTGCCTTAGTATGGGCATGAGAATCAAAACCCAAACCATATTTATCATTGCAAGTATTCGAAGAATCCAACATCAAGCTTAAGAGTTTTATTCCCACTTCAAAACCAGTTTAGTGTCCTATGCATGTCATCTAGTTTTAAAGACAAGTCTAGACAGTTTTCACATGAAGTTTTTCCATTTAATTTGCAATTAGAACAATATTTAACTCCATGAGCATGTAAAACATTGTTCAAAACAGAAATCTCATTAATAGCATCATGTAGTTTCTGGTTAAGATTATCAGAACTAGAAAAAGGCAAATCAATTGTTGAACAGCTAGCATCTATCATGTTTTTATCGTTATGTGCAGCAAGCTCTTCATTCTTTTCAATTTCAATCTCAAGCTTATCAAGTGTGGAGGGTGCACTTCTTAAAGAGGACAATTGTTCATTTATTAGCTCACGTGAGGAATAAGAATCATCACTAGGAATCAAAGATTTTAAACAATTAATTTGAGATTCTAGTGATTCAATTTTAATAGCATTGTCCCTAAGTTTTTTGTCCTTTTTCTTAAGTATAACAGCGGTACGAGAAATAGAATCACACATTTCTTCGCAAGTAGGGCATGCCTCTTATCATCACTGTTGTGTTCGACTTCCTCCATACTTGATCTTGAGTTGCCTGCAATGAAATGCATAGTTACCAAATTGTCTTCATCCTCATCACTTCTAGAGTCCACATCGCTCAAGTTATTGTCTAGTAGAGCGGGGAGGATATGGTCCACCACCTGGCATTTTGTAAAAGTACCTTTTTCTTGTTTTTGTTACCAGGAAAGGACTTTAACTTATTTTGCTTTTCATCACAGGTAGAAGGACCTGAAAGGTTAGGGCAATCTGTACAAAAATGTCCTATCTTACCACATTCAAAGCATCGTTGAGAACCACAACTTTCTCTCCTTCTAGTTCTCACATTTTGTAATGCTTTTGAGAACCGAGTGAAGGTATGTGTCAGCTCCTCTTCTAGAAATTCTTCAATATGTTCAAGGATTAGAGAAGATAGCAAAACAAGTGTACCACATGATGAATATTGGCTAGAAACAAATGCAAGAGGCTTGTTGGGGTTTTTACGTGATATTATGTTAAGACCATGAGTTTTTAACTTAGAATATAGCATATCTGAAGTAAGTGTGCTCATGACAGTAGATTCACGAATAGATGTAACTTTCATCTCCCAAATTGACATGTCTAATGCATTTAACAATTTCCTAGCATTCTCAGTATCTGAAAAATAAATATTGACACTATGCAAGTTGGTGAGAATTTTATTAAATCGAGCAATGACTCACTTGGTTGCATCTGATAGCGCATACATTCTTTATTGAACATATCTTGCCTTGCCTCCTTTATTGTGTTGGATCCTTCGCGGTAGTCGCAAAGTGCCTTCCACACATCATATGTTGACCGAAGGTGTGCAACACGATCTAAGTCGCTTTGAGTCAATCCTTGTATGATCGAGTTGCGAGCCTTGTTATTGTTGACGACATCTCTCATGTTCGCGACCATAACTTGATCGTTTGGTCACATGTCAAAAGACTTGTAGACCTTTTCCCATGTAGAGAATACTTGGACTTGTATGTAGGCCTCCATACGTGTCTTCCAAACTTGGAAATCAATGTCATCGAACATATAGGGTTTTGAGGAGTATTTCTCTATGTCTATTAGTCAAAACACGTGAAAATCACAAAGCTTAGAGCACCGTGGCTCTGATACCAATTGTAGGATCAAAGAGCAGGTGAAAATCTACAAGGGGGGGGGGTATGAATGGTAGATTTAAACTTTTTCAGCAGAAGCAACAAAAACCCCTCAGTAGAAAATCAACCTGTTAAGAAACTATGTGTGTAATCTGTTTTCAACGTGTACAACCATGACAAAAACAAGTGTATATTGTAGAGAATCAATTACGTAATGCAATAAAAATCACGTGAAAACACTAAGTAGAACTTGAAATATGATCAAAATACTAGACGAAGGTCAATCTGTTCTACCCGATTTAAAAAACAGATCAACAATGCTGCAAAGAAACTCATGTATATAAAAACCACAAATCCAGTGACTGTAAATTTTCAGAGATGACAGAGAATCAAGTTGTGAAGATAAATCAAAAAAGAATCACGTCAATTGGATGTGTACAACGAGAGTTATGATTGAAATACCAAAGCAATGTCGGTCTTTCCAAAATCTCAGCGAGAAAAACTTGTCTGAAACAAGTTGGACGAAAAAGGCACAAAAGCTCTCTAAAACTATGATATTTATTCAATAGAACACAGAAGGAACAGCTCAAAGTCATCTTACCACGAGCTTTAGCCTTCCTTGCTTATATAACAAGCCCTAAGGCCAACCTAATCCGAACTAGGATTCTAGTCCTCCTTGGACTCTAACTCAAACTTACCATAACTGGTCAAGACTCTTCTATACGCAGATTTAAGCAATCTTAAGACTTCCAAACACCTTAAGAACATCCTAAACATTTATAAAAAAACTCAACTTCGTCACCCACACAAAATATAACCAAAATAAACTCAAAACCTTCCATAAACGAACCATAACCACCTCAGCTGCAGCCTGAGGCATAAACCAACCGGTTGGACCTTTTCGGCCACATCTTCACGTCCACTTCTCTTCGTCACGCCTTGGAACAATGTTTCCATGTCCATGCACCCCTTGCACACGTGCAAACACTTTCCAACAAAGTCCATGATACCTTCATATGCATTTTTTTGACCCAAACATGTTGTGTGACCTCCCGATCAACTCAACCACAATTCCTTCCTAACTTGGTTGTTGAACCTCATCTTCTCCCTAAGAATAGTTCAATAGATCCCATCACTAGATATATCTTGATCTCAAGCAACACCTGCACATGAAAAAACAATAACATTTTTGCGAGCCCAAGTCCTCGACTTGACTCTCGTTAGTCCGAAAAACATAACACCGTGAGCACCTCACATAAGCAAGTTTCAAACCATGGCAAAATAATAACCACCATAATCAGCCATAACACATCAAAAACTTAGTAAGAGAATACTAAGCAAACATTCCGTAAGCCAAAAAGCAAATTTGTTAAATTTGAAAGTTAAAACAGATCCGCTACACAATTATTTCAACAAATAAAAATATCGAATCGACCACAAGCGGCGCTGCAATATAAAGGCAAAAGATTGGACCCTCCAATCTCAAACTCACATGCAAATCATGTCCAAAAGTTCGGACAGTCCTAACCAAGAAAAAAGTAAATTTTACTCCCAAAAACACATTTATAAAGATCGAACCCTCTCGACTCACATGCAACTAATGTGAGTGAAAGTTCGGACAATCTGAAGCGAAAAAGACGTGCATGTCATGTGAGAAAAGGACACTCCGGAACGTGAAACATGTGAAATTCACGTAAGAAGAAGTTCGGACAATCCGAAACTATCAAGGGTAACATTACTCCCCAAAAACACATTGAAAAGTTTGAACAGTCCAAAACTGTCGAAGGTAAGCTCCAAAACTTTGAATGTAAACCTTCACTTTTATTCTAATTGCCAATGTATTCAACACGCATAGGTCTCACAATCTCCCCCTTGATGAATGCATTGACAACACCACTTAGAATCCGAACATTGGTTCATGCACATGAAAAGTTTTGAAAATAATTTGCTCCTCCTTTTAAAAATCAAAAAATCAAATGAGATAGAAATTTCAAATACAACCCCCCCCCCCTAAAAGAAGGTGTAAAACACATGTGAATGTGCAATGTGTGAAATATTTCTCTCCCTTTGACAATGTATTCAGCAAGGTTCAAATGAGAAATCTTAATTATTATGAGCATATATAAAATATACATAAAAAACAAAGCTCATCCAAGTCATACTATTAAGTAACTTACACTATCACATCAATGATACACATAGAGTAGTGAAAGCCATGCTAGAGATCAAGTGTAATTTTTAAATTTAAGCAAGTCATGATCTAACAAACTTAACTATTTTAAGACCTGAAAGCATGACACATGTTGCTACATTTTTATTATTTTTGAAAGCAAAAATTCAGATCATATGATATTTGCAAGAGATTATATGCCGCATCAGCCTTATTCTAACCAACCAAGCCAAGTCTATGTCATTTGACAATCAGAAGCTTAAGGATATGGTTTTAGTCATACACAACTTCTTCCAAGTTCATATCTCTTGTGAAGGAGTGTGATGCATGCATATTCTCTTGATCTTTTCTCATTTTTATTTGATCATAAAAGCTCAACATGTAGATAGTTGATTGATTATTTTTCTTTATTAAAAGCACTTGTGAGCATGCAACAAGTTCAAAATAGCAAGAAAGTTGGATCATAACCAGATTTAGTGTAAGTAATTATTCTAATTACTAGTCATGGCAAAAACTACAAAATGTATAACACGAGTAATGTAGTAAGAACTTTCAGCATGTAAAATGAATCACAAAGTCATATATGTATGAAATACTATGCTCATATTATTTTAAACTCAGATTCACACATAGACTTCCCAAGTTTCAAAACTCCCCCTCAATTTAAGCCATGAGGATGCATAACCCATGTTTCACTACGAATGAAACAAAAGCGAGTAAAATCCAAAGGTTTTGTAAAAATGTCAGCCAATTGTTGTTCAATATCTACATGGTGAAGGACAATGTTTTCTTTTTCAACATTATCACCGAGAAAGTGATAGCTAATATCAATGTGCTTTGTTCTAGAATGTTGCACGGGGTTTTTAGCAAAGCAAATGGCGCTAGTGTTAGAACAAAATAGTGGAACACTATCTAGATCAACCCCATAGTACTTAAGTGTTTGAACAATCCAAAGAATTTGTGAGCAAGCGCTAGCAGCAACCGCATATTCAGATTTAGCAGTGGATTGTACAACTAATTTTGTTTTCTAGAGGACCAAACAAACAAGTGAATTACTAAGAAAATGACAAGCACCCGAAGTACTTTTCCTATCAATGCTACAACCTCCAAAATCAGGATTGAAAAAAGTTTTCAAAGTAACGGTTGAGGAAGAAGGAATAAAAATGTCAAATTCTTGAGTTTCATGTAAGTACATGAGAATTCTTTTGACGGCTTGATGATGTGAAGCACGTGGGGAAGCTTGAAACTATGCACAAAGACATACGCTGAATTATATGTCTGGTTTTGATGCCATGAGGTACAAAAGTGACCCGATCATGCTTCAATATTCTTTTTGATCCACGGATTCACCATTTTCGTCAAGTTCAAGTGTTGTTGTTGTTCCCATTGGTGTTGTAAGAGACTTGCTTTTGTCCATGTTGAATCGGTTAAGGAGATATTTCGTGTACTTAGTTTGATGCACAAAGTTTCCCTCCTTAGTTTGCCTTATTTGTAGCCCCCAAAAGTACGTGAGTTCTCCCATCATACTCCTCTCAAATTATGAACTCATCATAGCTGAAAACTTCGACACAAGATCATGAGAAGCACAACCAGAGATAATATCATCCACATACACTTGAACGAATAGTGAGTCATTGCCAATGTCGGTACCTGGCAGACTGGGTACCCATAGATAAAAGGAAGAGGATGTGTAGGGCCTCGCCTTTCATAGAGGCGGGCCCCAACATAAGCCATGTGACGCGAAGCTCCTGGACCAACCTCCCCGCTGAGGGTAGGCCAGACCCTGCCAAGTGTCCTGTACCTCCGGACCAGCCTCCACACTAAGAGGAGGCCCAGAGCTTCTGCGCACATCGCAGCTCCGGATCGGACCTCTCCATTGAGGACGCGGTCGGCGCTGCCACATCTCCCATAGCTCCGGACCTGCCTCCCCGCTGGGGGAAGGTCCGACACTGCCATGTGTCCTGCATCTTCGGATCCGCCTCCCTGATGAGGAGAGGTCCGGCTCAGCCATGTGTCCCGCAGCTTCAGACCCGCCTCCCCGGTGAGGAGAGGTCCGACGCAGCCGCGAGCCCTGCAGCTCCAGACCCGCCTCCTCGCTGAGGAAGGGTCCGACACTGCCACGTGTCCTGCAAGGTCCGGACCCGCCTCCCCACTGAGGAGAGGTCCGGCGCAGCTACGTGTCATGGGTGTCTAGCATAGGCCTTCCTATGGAGGTGGACCCAGGCTCAGTCACTTGGTTAACGGCTACCAGGGGATGGAAGGAAGGAGGAGAAAAGTAAGACATGTCCATTGTGTCCAAGGAGTAAGCACGCACGCGTTCCCTAGGTAAGCAGGAGTGCATGCTTGTAAGTCAAGAGGCCTGTACCTAGTCTTGTTATGACAGGCCGGTGCCGAACTACTCCATACGGTGTACGAATTAGAAGCCGCGACAAGACAGACGGGATGCGGCCAACCATGACGAGGGGCTATGTGTAGCCCTGCTGCAGGGCTTGGCCAGGCGGCACATTGAAGCCATTGTCAGGAGATAGCATTTACTCCCAGATCTTAGATTGGATTTGGTTACTCCTGGAACCACCTGTCGGGCCCTGGGCCCCACTTGTAAGTTGTCTAGACTTGGACTATAAAAGGACCAGATAGCCATCGACTTAGACAGCTTGGCTCATACCCAGACACACACTTGAGCAATACGACACACGAACCACCGTGGCATAGGGTATTATGCCTAGGCGTCCCGGACCACGTAAATCCCTTCCGTTCATTGTTCGCTGCGCTCGATCTTGCTAGGAATAGCCCTCGAAAATACATCAAACCTCTGCGGGCTGCTTTCGAGCAGGTCCGGTGGAGGTGTCAGTTAGACACCTCGACATTTGGCGCGCCAGGTAGGGGGATTTTTTCCTGCAAGTATCATCACGAGCAGTATGGTGAACGCCCGTTCCAATGCTAGTTCCTCTAGGCCACAGCCCCGCCAGGAGGCAGTGGGTGAGGACCAAGATTCATCCCACCCCAGGGCTGGGTCCTGCTCCAGGGCCGGAAGATCTGGACCATCGCATCTTCGTGCAGCAACTCCACTAACTCCAACATAACAAACTCCTGTCGTGACAGCTGCTACGGTGCCACCGGCGGCAAGCCTGGAAAGTGCACTCCTAGCCGCGCGTGCGCTACTCCGCAACGCACCGACGGCAGGTGCCCCGCAGGGGGCAAACCAGCAGTGGGTAAACGACGTTGACCATCTGGTCGTCGCTGCACTCCAAGCAACTCTGCAAGGCGGGTGGCATCGACATTTGTTTCACTGTCGCTTACGCCAACTATCGACAGGCAGAACGCTGATAGCCGCTCAACAAGGCTCTCGACAGCAGACCTGCGGGCTGATTTGCAGCATCGCAGGGCTAGTGAGGACTGTCGAGCTGTCATCGAACGCCAGCGGGAGCGGCGCTGCAATCTTGAAGTTGACTACATCCTGCCGGGTCCTGGACCCCA
Organism: Tuctoria greenei; assembly: GCA_036927565.1. NCBI lineage: Eukaryota > Viridiplantae > Streptophyta > Magnoliopsida > Poales > Poaceae > Tuctoria > Tuctoria greenei. The sequence continues at coordinate 111,864,648 of JAYESD010000010.1, forward strand.
GGTGCATGACGCTCTCTCGCCATGTCAGGCATATGTGGCACCTCCCGTGCAACACTAGGCGTACGTTGCACCACCCCCACTCCAAGAGTATGGTGTGCCCCCGCCGCATCAAGCGCCTGCCATTCCGCCTCAACACCAGGTGTACGCAGTGCCGCCTGGTCATCAAGGTCATGCAACGCCAAACCTGCCGCCCGCAAGCACAGGTGGAGGGTGTGCAAATTTAGCTCCACACCTACAGAGGGTGGTGTGGCCTCACAAGTTCCGGCCGCACATGGCGGAGAAGTATCACGGAAGTGTCAAGCCGAGTGAGTTTCTTCAGATCTATTCCACCTCGATCCTGGCTCCGGGGGGGGGGGGGGTGACAAAGTCTTCATGGCCAACTACTTCCCTGTAGTCCTGGCCGGCCTAGCCCGATCATGGCTCATGAATCTTTGTAGGGGTCCATCACCTCCTAGGAGGAGCTATGCCGGCAGATCGTGGTGAACTTCAGAAGCTCGCTTGAGCGCACTGGCACGGAGCTTCATCTCCACACTGTTAGGCAGCATACGGGGGAGCCGTTGCGAACGTTCATCTAGTGATTCTCGAGGGTACGGAATACCATCCCGCACATCTCGAATGCATCTGTCATAGTTGCATTTGGACAAGGTGTGATGGACAAAAAGATGCTCGAGAAGCTCGCCACGCACGACGCACACGATGTCTCCGAGTTGATTGCCTTGGCAGATAGATGCGCCAAGGCTGTGGAAGGTCGTAACTGGCACACTTGACCCTCCTCAGAGAGTGGGGAGCCATCACAGTCCAAAGTGGAAGCCGCTACCAGGAGTGGTGGCAGGAAGAAAAAGAACAGGGGCCACGACAGGAGTAAGCTGAGGCCTGGAGCCCCCATGGGCTCGTGCCAAGACAAGCGCCCACGCCGGTCACCTGAAGGTGACGACGCTGACTTCAAGTGCTCGGTGCACCAGACCAATGACGACAGTGCAAGTGAGTGCTGCGAGGTCAAGAAGCTCGCGGAGCGTTATCGCAAGCAGAGGCAGAAGCAGCAGCGCCAAGAGAGCGGGCCTCCCCGCCAAAGGGAGGGTAAGCAGAAGCATGATCCCGTGGAGGACAAAGACGAGGAGATGGGGTACCAGGATACCCACAGGGTGGTGAAAGCCATCTTCACGAGTGCTAACTTAGACACTAGCAGTGACCAGGAGCGTCGAAAGCTCCTCTATGTCATCTACGGGGGAGCCACAGACCCCACGTCTCGAAATGCAGTGAAAGTCCCACTACAGGATATGGCCGCGGTGGCCCCAACACCATGTCCGGCCCCCCACAGCAAGTGGATGAGCACTGCAATTGGCTTCGATGCCTCGGACTGCCCAAAAAAGCATGGCAGGGGCTCGAGTGCTCCCGCTGCTTGTGGCCCCAACCATTGCGAATGTGAAGCTCCATTATGTGCTGATCGACGGTGGTGCAGGCCTCATCCTCATCTCAACTGCTGCCTTCCGGAAGCTGCAGATACCCATGTCTCGGCTCACGCCTTCGAGCCCGTTCTTAGGCATGGGCCCAGGGCAAATAATGCTTAGTGGTAGCATCCACCTCCCGGTAACCTTCGGTACTCTAGAGAACTACCGCATGGAGAGTGTCCTGTTCGATGTTGCAGACGTCGAGCTTCCCTTCAATGTCATCATTGGAAGGCCGTTGCTATACCAGTTCATGGCCAAAGCTCACTATGGCTATCTAATCTTGAAGACGCCGATGCCATCTGGAGTCCTCAAGGTCCGGGGAGACCGCGTTGTGGCGGTGTCAGCCTTGGAGCAGCTCCAAGCACTTGTGGCAGGGCAGGCGCCGAGCCTTGACGGTACAAGGGAATGCCATCCAAGCCAAGGCCCATCCCAGCGGACCTCCGCCGCAGCTCCGTGTGTGTTGCCCGTCGAAAACAATGTCCCAGTCAAGGTCGTCAGAATCGGCTCTGAGGCTGCCTTGACGACCCGCATAGTGGGTAACCTAGATAGCAAATAGGAACCCCCTCTCATCACCTTCCTTCAATACAATGTCGATGTGTTTTCCTGCCAGCCATCTCAGATGCTCGGGATCCCCAGGGAGGTGATTGAGCATCATCTGAAGATCTACCCTGACGCCTGCCCAATACAACAAAAGCCCCGGAAGCAGTCCATCGAGCGCCAAAACTTCATTCAAGAGGAGATTAAGAAGTTGCTCGACAATGGCTTTAGCTGGGAGGTCCACCATCCTCGGTGGTTGGCTAATCCTGTTGTCGTCCCCAAGGACGGCGGGAAGCTTCGGATGTGCATCGACTATACCAACTTAAACAAGGCATGTCTAAAGGATCCATTCCCACTCCCCATGATAGATAAAATTATAGACTCTACATCAGGCTGTTATCTGCTGTGTTTCCTAGACGCGTATTCCGGTTTCCACCAAATACCTATGTCTAGAGATGATGAAGAACACACTGCTTTTGTAACAGTAGATGGCATGTATTGTTATGTCTCCATGCCTTATGGTCTTAAGAATGCTCTCCCTACTTTTGCACGTGCAATGCATAAAACATTTGGGGACCTCATTAGAGACCTGGTAGAAGTGTATGTCGATGACATCGTGGTAAAAATCACGAACCGCGCATCTTTTCTAGACAGCTTAGCGCAAGTCTTTAGCAAGTTGCGCATCACGCACACGATGCTGAACCCTGAAAAGTGTGTCTCCAGGGTCTTTTCTGGGAAGCTGCTTGGTTTCCTGGCCTCTCTCTGTGAAATTGAAGCTAATCCCGCGAAGATTAAGGCGATAGAGCTGATGCGGCCTCCGGCTTGCATCAAGGATGTGCAGAAGCTCGCACGGTGCCTAGCGGCCCTCACCCGGTTCATCTCGAGACAGGCAGAGCGAGCGCTCCCCTTCTTCAAGATTCTGCGGAAAGCAGGTCCCTTTGCGTGGACCGAAGAGGCAGAAACGGTGTTCCAGGGGCTCAAAAGGCACCTGACGTCCCTCCCTGTTATGGTGGCACCAGAGCCCGGCGAGCCCTTGCTGTTGTATATTACCGCAACAACCGACGTGGTTAGTATGGACTTGGTTGCAGAACGATCGGAACCACAACGACAACATGCACGGGAAGGAACTCACGACACGAGCGCTGAGCCTCAGAGCTCGGACCAGACCATGGATCTTTCTTTGGGGAGCTTCGGAAACCAGGAAACCCCCGGGTCCCAACCCTCGGAGGATGATGCGGATCTTGGGGGCCAGGAGCCCCGGCACCAAGACCCACTGCAAGGAGCACCAGACCTCTCAAACAGAGTTTAGACCACTCGAAGGCCAGTCTACTACATCAGCGAAGTCCTCCATGAAGCGAAAACAAGGTACTTGGAGATACACAAGCTGGTGTATGCCGTGTTAATAGCATCGAGGATGCTCCAACACTATTTCCAGAGCCACAAGATCTCGTTGGTCACTTCTTTCCGCTGAGAATGGTGCTCCACAGCCCTAATGCTACACGCAATATCGCCAAGTGGGCAGCGGAGCTATCATAGTTTGAGCTTGAGTTCCTCCCTCGACACGCAATCAAGAGTCAGGCACTAGCGGATTTCTTGTCTGAGTGGACTCCATCACCTAGCAACCTAGAGGGCTCAGACAGCGAAGAAACAGTGCCCAGTGCACTAGTCTTCACCGAGACCCCCTGGACACTTTACTTTGATGGTTCCGCGCAGAAGCAGGGGGCCGGAGCTGGGGTGATGATCATTACCCCGACCTGGGAACAGTTCAAATATATGGTGCGTCTTGACTTCAAGGCCACCAACAACATGGCAGAATATGAAGCCCTTATCTCTGGGCTGAAGACATCATTGACCCTCAATGTCCGCCAGCTCGTTGCCAAAGGTGATTCCCAGCTAATTGTCAAGCAAGTCAAGGGAGAGTGTAGTTGCAGTTACTCCCAACTGGCAGCATACTTGCTGCACGTCAGGAAGCTGGAGAAAGACGTTGAAGTCTTGGATCTGTGCCATGTGCCCCTAGTTGACAACTCAGTCGCAGACGACCTATCAATGAAGGCCTCCACAGAGGCCCCAGTGCTCGATGGAGTCTTTGCAAGGACGTTATCGCGACCAACCGCCCGAGCTACAGAACCGAGCAAAGGGGGTGAAGCTAGCACCTCGAAGCTAGCAATCCCGGCGGCCCTGCAACCGTGGCGCCCGCCAAGGTTCTTATGCGCCACCGATAGCTCCGAGCAGCCGGGCGCCCAAGACCCAGAAGCTCAAGGAGGTCCCGATGCATGGATCTCGGAGGTCTCAGACTACTTGAAAGACAATTTCCTTTCCGAAGAACATGCCCTGGCAGAACGGATTGTGCCCAACGACATCCTATGGCTGTGACTTGCTCGCAGAAATCCATGGAGGTGAGTGGGGGAACCACGCCTCGTCCTGCACGCTGGTCGGCAAAGCCTTCCGGCACGGCTTCTACTGGCCAACAGCATTCCAGGATGTCACTGAGATGGTCAAGAGATGCAAGGCGTGCCAGTTCCATGCCAAGCAAATCCATACACTAGCTCAAGCGCCGCAGATGATTCCTCCCTCGTGGCCATTCGCCGTGTGGGGGTTGGACATCCCGGGACTTTTCCCTAGAGCCGTCGGAGGATTCCGGTACCTCTACGTCACCATAGAAATGTTCACCAAGTGGCCAGAAGCCACCCCAGTTGTCACCATTAACAAGCAGTCGGCAGTGAAGTTAATCAAGTCGATCGTCTGCAGGTTCGGGGTCCTGAACAGGATCATCACCGATAATGATACCCAGTTCACGAGTGCAGCGTTCCAACAATACTGCGAAGACCTTTGGATCCAAGTTTCTTATTCCTCTGTTGCTCACCTTGAGAGCAACAGACAGGTAGAGAGGGCAAACACGGAGATTCTCAAGGGCCTCAAGACCCGTACATACTCGATCCTTGAGAGGCATGGGGCAAATTGGGTGGATGAGCTGCCATATGTGCTTTGGGCTAGCCGGACATCAACCACCCGGGCTACGGGAGAAACACCCTACTTCTTGGTGTTTGGGGCGGAGGTTGTCCTTCCCCCGGAGATAACCATGGGCTCTCCCCGTGTTCGGAGGTACGACGAAGCCACGCAGGACCAACTCAGGCATGAAGACATTGACCTCGTCGACGAGGGACGGATACGAGCAGCCCTCCAAAACGCACGGTATAGGCAAGCGCTCCGGCGCTACCATCAACAGACTGTGCGCAGTAGGGAGCTGAAGGTAAACGACCTGGTGCTGCGATGTATACTCTCCCGTGAAGGGGCAAAGAAGCTATCCCCTGGCTGGGAGGGGCCCTTCCATGTAACAGAGGTTTGTCGCCCCAGGTACGTTCGCCTAGCTACGGAGGATGGAGAACGAGTGCCCAACCCATGGAATGTTGAACACCACCATAAGTTTTATCCATAGTCCAGCAGTAGGACAGTTTTTCTTTCGTTATAAAGGAAGCATAGTTTCTAGAGATAGCACTTGGGTTAACCAAGGCTAGGGAGGTGAGCTCCAGGTGTACGCCTTTCTTGGCATGGTCCAGTACCTTGAGTAGGCACATTCAATTCCCTGTCACCCAGGCCGGGTCATTCTTTCTGTAAAGTTTGTTCTCTCCTATGAAAGCTATAATGAAAGAATGTTTGCCCTACCCTGAAGTGTTTTGTTCATTTAAAAATTACCTTTATTTCTTATGAATATCGATGTACGTTCACCTTAGCTCATCACCTAGTGTGGGTGCTGTCAGATTTTCCCTCGTCTCTTCAAATAGTGGGAGTTTTGCTGTCCGATTGCAAGTGGGGTTACTTGGGGCACATGCTGTGTATCCGGAGCCTTCAAACCCACTCCCTGCCCACGGTGGGTATCGAGCTCTGGGTATAGAGGCATTTAGTTACTCAAGTGCCTCGCGTCATCATAGGATTATAAGACAAACGACACTAATAGAGCGTGGGAGAAGAGTGACTTGAGAGCATAATTACTTTTTATCTGTCATGTGTGCAGGCTGTTAAGGTTGTGATGCTGGTGAAGCCGCCCGTGTACTACCGTTGACGGGGAATTGCCTCATCGAAAGTAGACTTGGGGGCCCGACGTCGACGTTCTACGGTGACAATGGGCGCCGCTGGATCTTCTAGGCTCCGACAACCCCAGGGGGCCCAGGGTCGACGTTTCCTACGTTGACAGTGGGTGTCATCGGAGATCCTACGCTCCGACAACCCTTGGGGGCCCAGTGTCGACGTTCCCTACGTTGAAAGTTGGTGTTGCGAGAGCTCCTACGCTCCGACAACCCCAGGGGGCCCGACGTCGACGTTCCCTACGTTGACAGTGGGTGTCGCCAGAGCTCCTACACTCCGACAACCAAAGGGGCCCGGCGTCGACGTTCTACGCTGACAATGGGCACTGCCAGAGCTTCTAGGCTCCGACAACCCTAGGGGGCCCAGCATCGACATCCAACATTGACAAGGGGCATCGCTGGAGCTCCTAAGCTCCAACAACCCCAGGGGGCCCGACGTCGGCGTCCTCGAAGCAAGTGTGAGTACTACTTGGTACATGTACACAATCAAATATTATGTACATCTACCAAGGGGCAAGGCACAAAATATCAAAGACAAAAATTAGGAGGACCTCATCAATTGAAAGATCATATTACACAGTCGGAGGATTTCATTACAAAATTGGAGTTGTACAGGCGGGAGCAAGAAAGGAAAGGCCTAGGCCCTACGGATAGCTGAGGCGACGGCTTGGGCAGCCTCCTGAAGACTTGCCCTAGCCACATCCATCCCCTCCTCGATCGGCTCTACAATCGCTGGGCCCAGGGGAAAGTGGGGGTCCCAGCTCCGATCACATGCCAGCACGTACTCGGCGACAGTCTTGGCCAAGGACCTCCCCTCTATTTCCAGCTGGTCCACGATGACATCACCCATCGCGTCGAGCTTGCCACCAGTGGAGCTATGGGCTGCCAGCACTTCGTCTAGCTCTGGTGCTGGGTTAGCCGAACGAACTGGGCTGAAGCCAAGCGGCAACAGTGCTCCATTGGCTCGCCGAAAGTCCCACACCCGCTAGAACTCGGCTGCTCTCGAGACCTACAATTTCTTCAGTAACCTCTTGGTGGCCGAGAGCTCCGCACCCTCTTTGGAAAGGTGCTCAGCTTCTTTGTCGTGCTGCTGAATGCTCTTGGCTAGTTGCCGTTCGCGATCAGCAAGCTCTGACTCCTTAAGGTGGATGCGGTTCCATCACTCCACCAGGTCTTCCTCCCGGCCCTACACCTTATCCTCCCTTGTGGAGACGTCGACCTCTCTCTTATTGAGGTCTTGTCCCTTTTGCCAGAGTCTGTCTATCTTGACCTGGCACTCCGCATCAAATTGCTTACGGTGGTCTGCCAAGCTCTGTTCACCCAGCAATAGCTTCCAGGAGAGCTCCTCCTCCATCCGACCCAAACGCTTCTGCACCTCAGAGAGTTCGGCCTCCCTGCCATCAAGCTCCCGCCACGGGAGCGCTAGACGCCTCACTGCAAGAATTCCGGTTTATCGCAATGAAAAAATTCGTCGCAATAGGTTGTTTTTCGTCGCAATAGGTCGCTGTTGCAACGAAAAAGAGCGTTGCGATAGTTTTTACGAATCATCATAATAATTCCCACGGTGATAGGTTATTTGCGACGCCTTGGCACCCGTGGCGAATAATATGGTATTGCAACGATTTTACATCGGTGGCAAATAGGGCGCTATTGCAACATTTTCATGTATTGCAACGATTTAATGTATCGCAACGAATTGTACGGTATTGCAACGGGTTCAGGATCGTGGAAAATAGTACGGTATTGCAAGAATTTCATATTCGTGGCAAATAGTATGTTGTTATAACGAATTAGCGTATTGCGATGATTGAATGTATTGCAACAAACATCATGGTATTGTAACAATTTCACATTTGTGGTAATTGTATGTGGTTGCAACGATTTCTTAGGTGTGGCAATAGTACGATATTGCAACGATTTCACATTCGTGGCAAATAGTATGTTATTGCAATGGTTTAGCGTATTACGACGATTTAACGTATTGCAACGAATAGCATTGTATTGCAACGATTTTGCAGGCTTGGAAATAGTACAGTATTGTAACGATTTCAAATTCGTGGCAAATAGTATGTTTTTACAACGATTTACCGTATTGCGACGATTTAACGTATTGCAACGAATATCATTGTATTGCAACGATTTCACGTTCGTGGTAATAGTATGTGATTGCAACGATTTTCACATTCGTGGTAAATACTACAGTATTGCAACAATTTTCACAGCCATGGCAAATAGTAACATATTGCAACGAGTTATGGTGTAGCGACGATTTACCATATTGCAACGAATATCACGGTATTGCAATGATTTCACATTCGTAGCAAATAGTATGGTACTGCAGCGATGTCACACCCATGGCAAATAGTATGATACTGCGACGGTTTAACGTCCGTGGCAAATTGTAGGTTAGTGCAACGAGTCAACAAACGTGGCGAATAGTACCGTATCGCAACGATTTCAGATCCGTGGGAACTAGTCTGCTACTGCAACGATTTTGTATCTGTGGCGAATAGTTGGGTATTGCAATGAGTCCACAAACGTGGAAAATAGTACCGTATTACAACGATTTCAGATCCGTTGGAACTAGTATGGTACTGCAACGATTTCACATCCGTGGCAAATAGTTTGGTATTGCAACGATTTCTTATCTGTGGCAATAATGTTTTAATGCAACATTTTTTGAGTCGTTGCCAAATGTTTATACTGCAACGTTTTGTCATTCTATTGCCATATTTTATCATCCGTATTGGCAATAGCTTCCTATTGTAACAATTTATCATTCGTGACAAGAAATTCGTAATGTCACGTTTTATAATTAGCGGCAGTAGAACTCGAATGCACCAGGTTTGAAAATTAGTGGCCACAGAATCACGAGTTTACAAATAAACATCCATCAATTGATATTACACCATGCATAACAACACTCAAGGATTACTTAAGCGATGTCTTTGCATGCTAAGAGTTTTCCTAAGCTGATCGGGACTAATTATTGGAGCAGGTGGATTTTGGTGGTTCCTTTGTTGGACCTTCTGTGGAGTGGTCGCCATCATCATTTTGTGCATTTCAGCTACTGAGGCGTGCATGTCGTGCATTTCCTTAGCCGTCTGTTCACGATCTGCTGCTATCTGACCTTGTAAGTTCTAGACTTGAACGATTAACTCTTCATTCTTCTGGTTTACGCAGTCCATCTGGGTGTTTAAGCTATCATTTCTTCCTTCTAACTCCTGCACTATTTCATTGAGGCCTGCATTTCTAACTTCTAAGTTTCGAACTTGGTCGTTGAGGTGTTCAGACATCTGGATACGTATACGTTCACGTTCGGGACCAGTTGGGTTAGCCATATAACCACACCGCCGAACTTGTGATCCTCCACAACCGATTGAGGATCTATAACAACGCTGGAAGATGTGGTTTCTCTCCTCATTTGGAATTGGGCCTCCCTGCTCAGCTTCCATGTCATCCACTTGGGCACGTGCCTGGATCTATATACGAAAATAAAAGTTACAGGTAATTTGCAAATATTTATTTAATAGAGGATTGTTTGAAGTGTTACTCACATGTATAGCTTCTGCCAGCTTGTTTGTCCAGTTACCGTTCAACAAATGACTTGCCTCCCACAGTTGTATGTCATCGGGTTCTTCTCCGGTCTCTGGGTCTCGCTACATAAAATACAAGTAAACTTCAACATGTCGGTATACATATTGTTTGCAGTGCAAAGTAAAAGCGTGATTTATTTTTCATACCTTCTCGTAACTAAGTTGGGCGTAGGATTTGGAGCCAAGCAAGTGACATGCCTTTTGTCTGCTTCGATTTTGAGAATTGGCCCTGCTTATTGACTGCAATAATTTTAAGGATTAATTCCACAAATGAAAGTAAATGAAATATTTTTTGTATGATGCGAAGCTATTAAAAAGTTAGCTAACCTTGAATCGCTCAGACCCAAAATATTCTATTAGGTGCAACTACTCGGGCGCCATTACATCAGCAGGCTGGTTTCGTATACGTTCTTCATCGGTAGAATAACTCTTATAGGTGGCATGCAAAGTCGAGTGCCACCCCTTGTAGCGCTCACCAGCAATTTTCAAAATTGTTCTTGCGCTCTCCGATGTGTCCTCCATGTCCCAGGAATCCTGTACATTGTATAAAAAGTTGTTGTAAACTTACAGGATGGAGATTGCAAGAAAAAAATACTTGTGTGGGGGTGTGACAACACTCACAAGAATGTCTCATACTATATCTCTCTTGTTACTATGGCCAACCTGTGCCCACTTCCTTGCACCACTGAGGGATGCATGTCTTTTTGTAAACATAACCACATCCAAAGTGCCGCTGATTAATACCAACCGCAACACCCAACCTAGCGAAGAACTGAATTGGTAGCTTCACATGCTCTGTTCTACTAACTTGGGATGCATAGCGTATTCAAGCAACCTTAAGTCCTTTAGCCACACTTCTTCCTAGCTTCCTTCCTTCTGTTACATTGATTCAAACAGTAAACGATTAAAGCAAATTACCGCCTGAACAAGTTTAGTATCATGTACAAATAGTGTGAAAAGAAGAAAAGTCTGATGTTCACACCATCCTCAGGACGAGTGCGGCAAATACGAGCGTGGGACGACCGCGTCGTGCCAACACCATTTTGTTTTGTAGTATTCCCTCCTCGTTTATATTAATTGTCATATCAGACCAACAAATGAATTAAAAATGAACTACTACAGTAGTTAGGACTGTCCTAACGACAACTATTTTCATGAGGGGGTTACATTATTGACTTCTTTGTTGCTGTTCATACCCTAAGATGAGCCATCAGGTACACATGTTAGTGGCGGTATGCACTTGTAGTACTGCAGAGGATTTTTAGTCCATGAGCGAAGCAGGCAAGACTGTGAGGGGGCATGAAGCTGGCAACGCTAGACTAGACAAAGATAGGGTTCGCCGGTTCAGTCTGACTGACATCAGCCGGAGTGTGTCTCATAGAGAATTATTAGTTGCAGGGCAAGTAATGAATGCCAGCGGTAGCAGGTGGTGAATGCAAGACAGATAAGGCAGGCAGCGTGCGGGATTGAAATCCTCCGCAGTACTGCACCTGCATTAGCTGCCACTAACATGTGGGCCCATGAGACATCGGGTCTACTTGTCAGTGGCGGCTACTGCAGGTGTAGTACTGCATAGTGCCAGCTTGCGACACTCAACAAAGCGAGGGTTCGGTCTCGCTGAAACTCTCAAGGAGGATTGGTGGCAGGGCAAGTAATGGGCAGGGATTTGGGGGCGACGGGGTAATCATGGCACACGAAGGATGGAACGTGGCGATGGGCAAGGGAGACGCGTTAGGGAGGACACTGAAATGACCAGCAGCGGGGCATGGGCGCCGGTGCCGACCGGAGTGGCCGGCAGCGAGAGAGCACAGCGTGGAGGCATAAAAAAATCACGCCATCACACAGGCTGATGAACTGTTAACTATAAAAACTAAGTACTAATAAGAAAGTAGAATCGCAAGGTATGCTAAAACAATTAGTAGAGCCTAGGAAAGAATGCAAATGACCATGATACACCAATCATCAATACATCTAAAGGACAAAACTTAGTCTATCAAAATGCTCCAAATTCAATGCCAAAGGAGTAGAGTAAAAAACTAACACGCTCTGCCAAAACAAATGGCACGGCAGAGAGGCATGTAGTAATGTGATGTGATATGGGTAGTTGAAAGCTACTACCAAGGATAGAGTTGGAGTGGGACATTTTTTTAAGCTCCAAAAGTAAAATTACGCTGGGGCAGAAGGAGTATTTCTGGTTTGTATATCTATACCTGCTGTTGGTTCATGCTTCGTAGTAGTACCAGGGAGTGAAGAACCACGGGGTTCCTGAACATCATGTGCTGCAATATTCTCTGCATACCATGCAAACAATTTAATGTTGTCTAAATTTGTTTAATTTTGATAGTAAACACATTTATAGTTATACCAGGTGCTTGTTGGCCACCATGAATGCTTGTAGACGACATCACTGTTTGATGTCTTGTTCCTAATGTAAAGAGCATTGTACGTAGTCATTCCAAATAACAGTGATAACGTCAGATTATATGACCGACTTAGATTTTGGATTGGATGGTGTGCTTTCTATAAACTGCAGTGTTTGTTACTAACATAGGAATTAGAAAAGAAAGAATAGAAAAAATGTACGATCCGAGAAAGCCACAAGAATGAAAAAAGTGAAAACCATGGGAACTAAAAATCTTAGGAATACAAATTTGTAAAACTGGAATGAGATTACAACATTTCGAGTGGTTGATCAAATAACCCGTGCATCATTTAGTTCTAAGTCCAGATATTACATACTACTACCTCTGGTTTTTAGTATTTGTCGTTCCCGGCCAGGAATTGAACTAGAAATACACTACCGTAATAAGCTGTCGGAGCAACATTTATTTTGGACACGAAGGAAAGGGTCACGAGAAATAAGAGGATCCGTTGGTGCAAAGTGCAATGGAAACACCATACGGAAGCCGAAGCTACATGGGAACGTGAAGAAGACCTGAAGGCAGAATTCCCTCATCTTTTCTCCACGCTATCAAATCTCGAGGGCGAGATTCACTTTAAGGGGGGTAGGTTTGTAACACCCTAAATTTTCGCATCATGCATTGCATACATGATCATGCATTAAACACTAGTAGAATAAAAGAAAAATAATAAAACATACATATACAAATATATGTAGCAAAAGAAGAAAAAGAAAATAATAGTTATAGCCTAAAACTTGTAATAGGGAATAAGTATAAAAATAATAATAAAAATATATATAAATATATATATATATATAAATAATATATATAACAATATATAAAAATAGATAAAATATTAATATTAATAATATATGTTATAAAAATAATAAATAATAAACATATAATATAAATAATAATATATATATAATATATAATAAATTATATAATAAAAGAAAGTATAAAAAATAAAATAAATAAATATGAATAATAAAATAATAATAATACTAAATAAAAAAAGAAAAAAAAGGAACCGCCGGCCAGGCCGCCGAACGGCCCAGCCAGCGTCCCACCCCGCCAGCCGCTCAGTCGGCCCCGCACCCGAGGCCGCTCCAGCCCCGATGCCGCAGCGACCGCGCCCGGCCTCCCGCGCCTCGGCTCCCGCCTCCCGCCTGGACCCCGCGCGCGACCCCGCCTGGCTCGGCCGCCCGCCCCCGAGCCCCGCCCCCGCAGCTCCGCGACCGCCCGCCCTCCCGCGCGCGATACGCGCTAACCGCCTCCCGACCGAGCCGGACTCCCGATCGCTCCCGGTACCGCCGCCTATAAATACGACGGTAACTTCGTAGGGTTTTTCCCAGCTGCCAGAAAGAAGCCGCCTCCTCTAGAAAGAAAGCCGCCGGTACCGAAGGCAAAGAAAAACAGGGACCAGAGGGTTGCGCCCAGGGAAGAAAAAGGAGAAAAAGAAGAGGAAGAAGAGGAAGAAAAAGAGGAGGGCCCCACCGTCCGCCGGAGATCGTCGTCGACATCGCGCCGCCGTCGTTGTGCCGCCGGAGGACGCATCTACTACGTCTACGCATTGTCCCCATCCCGCGATCATCGAAGCCATCGCATCTACGGTAGGCCATGTTCCCGATGCGAATTTTAGCGATCATATTGAACCTAATAGGCGTAACTTGATCGTAGTTGTGTCATAATTTTACAGCATTAATCCACCCTAAAACCCCCGTAAACTCATATGAACACGTATGAACTAGTTGCATCTAATTACTAAACAACTGTAGTAAATTAATTATTGAATTGTGCATGCATACATGTCATTGCATGTTGATTATTTTGTGTGCATTATGTTGATTGTATATGTTCTCTTGTATGTATGATCACGCGTAGAGGAACGTGCTCAAGACGCCGCATACGAGGATTTCCAAAACCAAGACTTCGAAGCGCTTGAGCAACCCCATCCGCCGGAGCAAGGCAAGTGTCCTTGAAGCATATTGATCCTGTTTTATTAAATGTTTTGTTTGCGAACTTGCATGCTTGTGTCAAATTGATGGGAATCCTATGGTAGGAAGTTTACTAGTTTTGTTTGACCACCCTTGTCACCTGGAATTTATGGTAGAGAGTCGGGAAGGGTTTTTACCTTTTTGCTTCGCTTAATTAATTGGGATGGCAAACAACACTACACATTTAATTATGCATCAATGGTATTCTGGTTAATGTGAACTGGTCAATACGATGGGTGATCTAAGCAAGCCTGGTTTGTGGATGGGTTGGATGTTATGGTGGTTTGCTTGCTTAGATCTAAGGACCGGTTCATGTGAGAATATGCCAGGTCAACAGTGCCACCACAAGGCCAAGTATGGGTGCGGCGTAGCTGAATAATTAGGAGCACTGCTAGTATTGTATGGACCATTGGATGGCGCGGGGAATGGGAGTCGAAGAGGACTGCCCTGGGATCCGCATGGCACACGAGGGGGCCCGTGGGTGGGAGAATGGAGATTCAAGCCTGCCGGTGAAACCTTAGTGGGCCCGTACATACTAGTAGTCCCTTTTGAAAGGCTATTTTGTGATCTCTTGGCCACACACCTATGGAAGTGTGAGATGGCATAATGGAGGTTTCTTAGTCATCGAAAGGTGATGAAATCACAATCATGTGGGTAAAGTGGTACAACCTCTGCAGAGTGTTTAAAACTATCATGATAGCCGTGCTCCCGGTTATGAGCGCCTGGATGACCTACATGATTAGAATTGGAATTGGGATTTGGGATGGTTATGGTTGGTTTATGGTTATGGGTTGGTAATGATTATGGTTTATGGATTATGGTCATGGATATGAATTTGAGTTATGGTAATTGGACATGGATAATGGTGATGTTGGCAATAATTGGATATGGTTTATATTTTGTTAATATGATGGTTATGACGGGATTGTTTCACATAGACGTAGTATAATGCTTTTCAAATGTTTTACTGTACTTTTCCGCACTTAGCCATTATTACATTCGTCATTTGAATAAGCCACATGTCATACTTTCCACACTTGCTGAGTACAACATGTACTCACTCTTGCAATCCCCCCCAACAGCTACTGGAGACAATTGGGAGTACCCTGAGGATCACGTGGAGTACTAGGTTGCGTACCGCCGTCAATTGCCTGAGGATTGGAGTCGTGCTGTTTATTTTATTTTCCGCTGCATTATTTAGAGTTTTATCATTCGTGAACTATTGGATTATTGTAATAAAGTACTTATTTAATAGTTAAGACGTGGTTAAATTATGTATATCGTTTGTGATGCAACCATATATGTGTGATGAACTTCCTGGGCACACATAAGCGTTACGCTTGGTTCATATTCGGAAACGGGTGTCACAAATTGGTATCAGAGCCACAGGTTGACCGTAGGATGCAGCCTAGATAGAATGGACACTTTAGAGCACACAGTAGCACTCAGGAATTGATGTGTTTTTGCTTGAAGTGTTGTTTGCTATATATATATTGTTTGCTTGTGTGCTTAATAGCGGATTTTGGGATGCTTTAGCATTGCCATGTCCACCTAGACTAGTATAGCTAGTTGTTTAGTTCCATATCCCTTGATGCATATAGTTGGGGACGTTTTTTAGTTCTTACCTATTGCTTTTCTTCAGATGGTGAGGACTCGCAACCAGAGGGATGCTAATGGTGAGGAGGAGAACCATGGAGTACCTCAGAACAACAATAGACAAGGACATGCTCATGGAGCTATCAATATTGAACAGTTGTTAGCTATGCAGAACCAGCTCATGCAGACCATGATACAGACCATGGGACAGCTGCAAGCTGGCAACAACAATCAGCCTCATATACCGCCTCCACCGCCACCCCCGCCACATCACAACCGTTTGGGAGAGTTCATGAGGACCAGACCGCCCACCTTTGCACAAGCCACAGACCCAATGGAAGCTGATGATTGGCTGAAGTCTGTTGAGAAGAAACTTGCTATTGTCCAGTGCACTGATAGGGAGAAGGTTCTCTTTGCATCACATCAACTAGTTGGAGCAGCCGCTGACTGGTGGGAAGCTCTTGGCAACGCTCATGATAATCAGGAGGCAATCACTTGGGCTGAGTTTAAGCAGAGTTTCCGTTCCCACTATGTACCTGAAGGAGTTATGATACTGAGAAGACAAGATTTTGAAAATCTCAGGCAAGGAAGGATGAGCGTGAGTGAGTATCTCAACAAATTCACTCAATTATCAAGATATGCTCCAGAAGACATCAAAACTGATAGTAGGAAGCAGTATTTGTTTATGAAGGGTCTCAACAATGAAATTCAAGTCCAGTTGCTCAATACTGATTATCCAAACTTCCAAAAGCAGGTTGACAAGGCTATTGTGGTTGAGAACAAGATTTGTGAGATGGAGCAGGACAACAAGAGGAAGATGCCACATCATGGACCGCAGCAAGGAAGCAATGTTCGCCCCCGCTATGCACCACCTACTGCACCACACTACAACCCATCTACTCCTGCATACCATGCTGCTTATCCGCCCCGCCCAAATCAGCCACCGCAGCAACGCCCCGCCATGCAAGCGCCTCGCTATCCTGTGCCACCTGCGCCGCGTCCTAACATAGCGGCAAATGCTCAAAACCAGTTGCGCCCAAACTTCCCTAACGCTACAGGTGGTAAGACATGCTATGTGTGTGGAGAACCCGGACACTTTGCAAGTCAATGCCCCAGGAGAAATTATGGACCTATGAACAATGCACCAAGGCCAAATAACCCGCGACCAAATGGAGGAGCACCACAAGGCAACCGTGGACAGCAGAATTTTGCTCGTGGCAATGTGAATCATGTCTCTACTGAGGAAGCCCAGCAAGCTGATGACGTCGTGATTGGTATGTTTCTCGCCAACTCCAACCCCACGACTGTTTTATTTGATTCAGGAGAATCTCATTCATTCATCTCGTCAAAGTATGTTGCCAAATACAATTTGCCTATATCTCATATGAAGCAAACTATGCTAGTAAGTTCTCCTGGCGGAGAGATGAGGACAAATATAGTATGTCCGAAAGTAAGCATTAAAATAAGGGGGGTAGACTTTCTCGCAAACCTCATAGTCTTGGACTCCCAAGGAATAGACATAATACTTGGAATGGACTGGCTGAGCAAGCATAATGGAGTCATTCAATGTGCCGAGAGGATTGTGCACTTGACAAGTGAACATGGTACACGCATCGAAGTTGAGGCAGCCCAACCTGCAAGAGAGAAAGCGATGCTGAATCACGTGGAAGAAGTGACATTGGAAAGCATTCCGATCGTTCGCGAGTACCCGGACGTGTTTCCAGATGAGTTGCCAGGTATGCCACCTAATCGTGACATAGAATTCGCCATTGAGTTGATACCCGGAACTGCACCTATAGCTAAGAGGCCGTATAGGATGCCTCCTAAAGAATTAGCAGAGCTCAAGAAGCAAATTCAAGAGCAGCTAGAGAAGGGTTTTATACGCCCAAGCTCATCCCCGTGGGGAGCCCCAGTGCTCTTCGTAGATAAGAAGGATGGAACCCAGAGGATGTGTGTGGACTATAGGTCTCTCAACGAAGTGACAATTAAGAACAAGTACTCACTACCCCGTATAGAGGATTTGTTCGACCAAATGAAGGGTGCCTGTATCTTCTCCAAGATCGACTTCTGGTCAGGATACTTCCAAATGAAGATTAGACCATCGGATATACCCAAGACAGCATTTCGGACACGATATGGATCTTATGAGTACACCGTCATGTCATTTGGATTGACGAACTCGCCTGCGTACTTTATGTATATCATGAATAAGGTCTTCATCGAATATCTGGATAAGTTTGTTGTAGTGTTTATCGATGATATTATGATCTACTCGAAGGATGAGAAGGAACACGAGGAACACTTGAGGCTTACGCTGCAGAAATTGAGGGAGCATCAATTGTATGCCAAGTTCAGTAAATGTCAATTTTGGTTACGAGAAGTTTCTTTCTTAGGCCATATTATTTCCGGAGGAGGAGTATCAGTTGACCCAGGGAAGGTGAGAGATGTGCTTAAGTGGGAACCGCCACAGAATGTTAAGGAAATTCGGAGTTTCCTTGGAATGGCTGGATATTACCGTCGGTTCATCAAGGATTTCTCCAAAATAGCCAAGCCTATGACGGAGTTGCTAATGAAGGGAAAGGCATTCCGATGGACTCAAGCTTGTCACGATAGCTTTGAGGAGTTAAAGAAAAGGTTGAAAACCGTGCCGGTGTTAGTATTACCGGATGTGAGCAAGAGTTTTGATATATATTGTGATGCATCAAGACAAGGATTAGGATGTGTGCTCATGCAAGAAGGCCAAGTGGTAGCTTATGCATCGAGGCAACTAAAGAAACATGAGTTGAATTATCCTACACACGACCTTGAACTCGCAGCCATGGTACACGCCTTGAAGATATGGAGACACTATGTTTTTGGTCACCGATGTGAGATTTATACGGATCACAAGAGTCTCAAGTACATATTTACGCAAACGGATCTGAATCTGAGGCAACGCCGATGGTTGGAGCTCATCAAGGATTATGACGTGGGAATCAACTATCACCCAGGGAAGGCCAATGTAGTGGCCGATGCTTTGAGCCGAAAAGGAGTAAGTCATCAACTCACAGTTCGAGAGCTGCCATCCGAGTTATGTAAGGAGTTCGAACGGTTAAACCTTGGATTCATAAATGAGATGGGAACGATGTAGGTCAACCCAACATTAGAGCAGGAAATACGGGAAGGACAGACAAAGGACAAAAAAAAATACAGGAAATCAAGGAAAGGACCCAAGAAGGAAAAGAATTCAGGTTTGATGAGGACGAACAGGGTACCTTATGGCTTGGAAAGAGGATTGTGGTACCTAATGTTAGGCATATTCGGGAAACAATATTGAAGGAGGCACATGACTCGCCTTACTCAATTCATCCTGGCTGTACAAAGATGTACAAGGACTTAAAGACATGCTATTGGTGGGCCAGCATGAAAAAGGACATAGCCGAATATGTTGCACTTTGTGATGTGTGCCAACGAGTTAAAGCTGAACATCAAAAGCCAGCCAGATTGTTACAACCATTAAAGATCCCGGAGTGGAAATGGGAAGAGATTGGTATGGACTTTATAGTTGGATTACCCCGAACTCAGTCTGGCTATGATTCAATATGGGTTATTGTGGATCGATTGACAAAATCAGCTCACTTCATCCCTGTCAAGACCACATATACCACCGCGAAGCTAGCAGGATTGTATATGGAGCATATTGTGTGCCGACACGGAGTACCGAAGAAGATAGTCTCGGATAGAGGTTCTCAGTTTACCTCCAGATTTTGGCAGAAATTGCATGAAGCAATAGGAACAAGGTTGAACTTCAGTTCGGCGTATCACCCTCAAACAGATGGACAAACCGAGAGGACCAACCAAATTTTGGAAGACATGTTAAGAGCTTGTGCTTTAAAGCATGGGAAAAGTTGGGATAAAAGTTTGCCGTATGCTGAATTCTCGTACAACAATAGTTACCAAGCAAGTTTGAAAATGTCACCCTATGAAGCATTATACGGAAGGAAGTGTAGGACTCCCTTGTTTTGGAATGAAACCGGAGAGAATCAAGTGTTTGGTCCCGACGTGTTACAAGATGCTGAAAGGCAAGTCCAAATAATACGGGAAAACTTAAAGGCTGCCCAGTCTCGACAGAAAGGTTATGCGGATAATAGGCGAATAAGTTTGACTTTTGAAGTTGGAGATTTTGTATACCTCAAAGTATCACCTATCAGAGGTCAGCGACGGTTTAACGTCAAAGGAAAACTGGCACCACGTTACATCGAACCGTTTAAGGTTCTGGACAAGCGAGGAGAGGTAGCTTATCGACTTGAGCTGCCGACGTATCTCTCCGATGTACATGACGTATTTCACGTCTCTCAACTCAAGAAGTGTCTCAGGGTACCGGAAGAACAAGTGCCGATGGACGAGTTAGAACTTCAAGAGGATTTGTCCTATGTCGAGCAACCTATCAAAATTTTGGACATGAAGGAAAGGGTCACGAGAAATAAGAGGATCCGTTGGTGCAAAGTGCAATGGAAACACCATACGGAAGCCGAAGCTACATGGGAACGTGAAGAAGATCTGAAGGCGGAATTCCCTCATCTTTTCTCCACGCTATCGAATCTCGAGGGCGAGATTCACTTTAAGGGGGGTAGGTTTGTAACACCCTAAATTTTCGCATCATGCATTGCATACATGATCATGCATTAAACACTAGTAGAATAAAAGAAAAATAATAAAACATACATATACAAATATGTGTAGCAAAAGAAGAAAAAGAAAATAATAGTTATAGCCTAAAACTTGTAATAGGGAATAAGTATAAAAATAATAATAAAAATATATATAAATATATATATAAAAAATATATATAACAATATATAAAAATAGATAAAATATTAATATTAATAATATATGTTTTAAAAATAATAAATAATAAATATATAATATAAATAATAATATATAAATAAAATATATATAATAAATTATATAATAAAAGAAAGTATAAAAAAATAAAATAAATAAATATGAATAATAAAATAATAATAATACTAAATAAAAAAAGAAAAAAGAAAAAAAAAGGAACCGCCGGCCAGCCCGCCGAACGGCCGAGCCAGCGTCCCACCCCGCCAGCCGCTCGGCCGGCCCCGCACCCGAGGCCGCTCCAGCCCCGATGCCGCAGCGACCGCGCCCGGCCTCCCGCGCCTCGGCTCCCGCCTCCCGCCTGGACCCCGCGCGCGACCCCGCCTGGCTCGGCCGCCCGCCCCCGAGCCCCGCCCCCGCAGCCCCGCGACCGCCCGCCCTCCCGCGCGCGATACGCGCTAAACGCCTCCCGACCGAGCCGTACTCCCGATCGCTCCCGGTACCGCCGCCTATAAATACGACGGTAACTTCGTAGGGTTTTTCTGAGCCGCCAGAAAGCAGCCGCCGCCTCTAGAAAGAAAGCCGCCGGTACCGAAGGCAAAGAAAAACAGGGACCAGAGGGCTGCGCACAGGGAAGAAAAAGGAGAAAAAGAAGGGGAAGAAGAGGAAGAAAAAGAGGAGGGCCCCACTGTCCGCCGCAGATCGTCGTCGACATCGCGCCGCCGTCGTCGTGCCGCCAGAGGATGCATCTACTTCGTCTACGCATTGTCCCCATCCCGCGATCATCGAAGCCATCGCATCTACGGTAGGCCATGTTCCCGATGCGAATTTTAGCGATCATATTGAACCTAATAGGCGTAACTTGATCGTAGTTGTGTCATAATTTTATTTTCAGCAGCATTAATCCACCCTAAAACCCCCGTAAACTCATATGAACACGTATGAACTAGTTGCATCTAATTAATAAACAACTGTAGTAAATTAATTATTAAATTGTGCATGCATACATGTCATTGCATGTTGATTTTTTTTGTGTGCATTATGTTGATTGTATATGTTCTCTTGTATGTATGATCACGCGTAGAGGAACGTGCTCAAGAGGCCGCATACGAGGATTTCCAAAACCAAGACTTCGAAACGCTTGAGCAACCCCATCTGCCGGAGCAAGGCAAGTGTCCTTGAAGCATATTGATCCTGTTTTATTAAATGTTTTGTTTGCGAACTTGCATGCTTGTGTCAAATTGATGGGAATCCTATGGTAGGAAGTTTACTAGTTTTGTTTGACCACCCTTGTCACCTAGAATTTATGGTAGAGAGTCGGGAAGGGTTTTTACCTTTTTGCTTCGCTTAATTAATTGGGATGGCAAACAACACTACACATTTAATTATGCATCAATGGTATTCTGGTTAATGTGAACTGGTCAATACGATGGGTGATCTAAGCAAGCCTGGTATGTGGATGGGTTGGATGTTATGGTTGTTTGCTTGCTTAGATCTAAGGACCGGTTCATGCGAGAATATGCCAGGTCAACAGTGCCACCACAAGGCCAAATATGGGTGCGGCGTAGCTGAATAATTAGGAGCGCTGCTAGTATTGTATGGACCATTGGATGGCGCGGGGAATGGGAGTCGAGGAGGACTGCCCTGGGATCCGCATGGCACACGAGGGGGCCCGTGGGTGGGAGAATGGAGATTCAAGCCTGCCGGTGAAACCTTAGTGGGCCCGTACATACTAGTAGTCCCTTTTGAAAGGCTATTTTGTGATCTCTTGGCCACACACCTACGGAAGTGTGAGATGGCATAATGGAGGTTTCTTAGTCATCGAAAGGTGATGAAATCACAAACATGTGGGTAAAGTGGTACAACCTCTGCAGAGTGTTTAAATCTATCATGATAGCCGTGCTCCCGGTTATGAGCGCCTGGAGACCTACATGATTAGAGTTGGAATCGGGATTTGGGATGGTTATGGTTGGTTTATGGTTATGGGTTGGTAATGATTATTGTTTATGGATTATGGTCATGGATATGAATTTGAGTTATGGTAATTGGACATGGATAATGGTGATGTTGGCAATAATTGGATATGGTTTATATTTTGTTAATATGATGGTTATGCCGGGATTGTTTCACATAGACGTAGTATAATGCTTTTCAAATGTTTTATTGTACTTTTCAGCACTTAGCCATTATTACATTCGTCATTTGAATAAGCCACATGTCATACTTTCCACACTTGCTGAGTACGACATGTACTCACTCTTGCAATCCCCCCCCCAACAGCTACTGGAGACAATTGGGAGTACCCTGAGGATCACGTGGAGTACTAGGTTGCGTACCGTCGTTAATTGCCTGTGGATTGGAGTCGTGCTGTTTATTTTATTTTCCGCTGCATTATTTAGAGTTTTATCATTCGTGAACTATTGGATTATTGTAATAAAGTACTTATTTAATAGTTAAGACGTGGTTAAATTCTGTATATCGTTTGTGATGCAACCGTATATGTGTGATGAACTTCCTGGGCACACATATGCGTTACGCTTGGTTCATATTCGAAACCGGGTGTCACAGTCGCCCGACGTTGTACCTAGGAGTCAACATCACCAAGAGCTTCGATGCGTCACTGCGAGATACATGGGGGAAAAATTGTAAAACCGTGGGAAATGAAAAACGGGAATTTCTTAGGAATACAAGTATGGAACACAGGACTGAGAGACATCACATTTGGAGTACTGCGAGATCACCGGAAGGGCGGGGCAGCGGTGTGTAGGGAACAAAGGCCAGTGTTTCCATTTATACTCATCGTGGCTGAAATAGGATTACAATAATAGGCGGGACTAAAATTGGAGGCGCGGGTAGTGAAAATTGAATTGTCAAAATCTCAAATTTTGCGCGCCAAGTAGAACGATAAAATTTTCGCAGGAGTGGAGAATTTGACGCATGCCGTGCCCTTGTGCACGCATCCAATCGTGATTAATTACATCTCATGTCGCGTCGATTCCTGCACATGGTGCGTGCAGCTAGAGGGGTAGACTTCGTCTTAGGACAACTTGCTCACTTCTTAATTCATCTTTGTTGCCATGCATGGAGATCAAAATCTAAAAGCAGTCATCTTCTAGCTAGTGGGACATTCCAAAAAAATACAAAAAAATATGAATCGCCAAATGTATATGTGCTAATGCAAACGATATGCAAATACAGCCAAGTCCTTGAAAGGACGTGTGACGCCCGGTTCCGAAAACTGAACCAAGCTAACGCATATGTGTGCCTAGGATGTTCAACACACATACACGAGTGCAATCACAAAAGAGAATACAAAAAATTACCACAGAACAAGATTAATTATCAAATTTTATTACACAAACCATATTATCCTCGAATACAAGCTCTAATGAATATTAATGACAAGTTCAACTAATGCAGCGGAAATAAACTAATTAAGCAACTAAGCAAACTAAGCAAAAGGGATAGCGCAGCTCCATGCAACACCACAGGCAAAGCTGACGGTAGACACGGCCTAGATCTCCACATTATCGCCATTAAACTCACAATTCTGACATGCAACTGTTGGGGGGGATTGCAAGAGTGAGTACGTGTTGTACTCAGCATGTGTGGAAAGTATGACATGTGGCTGATTCAAATGACGAATGTAATAAAGGCTAAGTGCTGAAAAGTACAGTAAAACATTTGAAAAGCAATATATCATAAGTATGTGAAGTAAACCCATCATAAACCATGTAACCATAAAAATACCAATCCATAATTCACCATTACCAATAACCATAATCAATGTCAGAAACCATAATTCCATCTCATAACCATAACCGTAATCATAATATCAACCATAACCATTACCAAACCATAACCATCCCAAATCCCAATTTCCCTCTAATCATGTAGGTCATCCAGGCGCTCATAACCGGGACCACGACTATCATGATAGTTTTAATACTCTGCAGAGTTTGTACCACTTTACCCACGTGTTTGTGATTTCATCACCAGTCGGCGACTAAAGAACCTCCCTTATGCCAATTAAACTTCCTTTGGTGTATGGCCAAGAGATCACAAAATAGCCTTTGCAAAGGGATTACTAGCCTATTAGACCCCACTGAGGTTTCACCGGTGCGATGCCTCCAACTGAGCACATCTTCAACCAAGGGCCCCCTCTTGAGCCATTCGGATCACAGGGCAGTCCCACCAATCATCAACAAACCCAATCCAACTACCCCTTCCCCGAGCATCCACAATGGTCCAAACAGCACTAGCAAAGCCCTAATTAATCAGCTACGCCGCACCCATACTTGGCCTCGTGGTGGCACTGTAGTCTTGGCCTATTCTCGCATGAACCGGTCCTTAGATCTAAAGCAAGCAAACCACCATAACATCCAACCCATCCACATACCAGGCTTGCTTAGATCACCCATCGTATTGACCAGTTCACATTAACTAGAATATCATTGATTCATAATTAAATGTGTAGTGTTGTTTGCCATCCCAATTAATTAAGCAAAGCAAAAAGGTAAAAAGCCCTTCCCGACTCTCTACCATATATTCCAGGTGACAAGGGTGGTTAAACAAATCTAGTAAACTTCCTACCATAGGATTCCCATCAAACTGACACAAGCATGCAGTTTGCAAACAAAACATTTATTTTACAACCAGGATCAATATGCTTCAAGGACACTTGCCTTGCTCCGACGGATAGGGTTGCTCAAGCGCTTCAAAGTCTTGGTTCTAGAAATCCTCATACACGACATCTTGAGCACTTCCCTCTACTCGTGATAACACATACAAGAAAATACATACAAATCAACATGATGCACACATACTAATCAACATGCGATGATATGCATGCATGCAAAGTACAATAATTGATGAACTACGGTTGTTTATTAATTAGATGCCACTAGTTCATACGTGTTCTTATGAGTTTACAGGTTTTAATCGAGAATTAATGTTGCTGAAAATAAAAAGACGATACAACAAAAATCAATTTACGTCTATTAGATCTAATACGTCGCTAAAATTCGCATCAGAAAAACGAATCCTACCGTAGATGCAATGGCTTCGAAGATCAAGGGATGATGGCGACGCGTAGACAAAGTAGACAGCGCAAGGTCCTCTGGCGGCACGACGACGATGATCTCCGGCGAACAGCGGCGCCCTCCTCTTTTTTCTTCCTCTTCCTCCTCTTTTTCTCTCCTATTCTTCCTCTGGCGGCGCCTCTGGTGCTCCCCTTTTTTTGTATCCGGCGGCTAGGTTTTCTGGGTGCGGAGGATTACGAAGCCCTCGGGGCTTTTTATAGCTGACGCGGGCGGCGGAGCGCGGAACGCGCGGTCGGCGTGTGAGGCCGGGCGTGGGCGAGCGGAACATGGCGCACGGGCGAGCGCGCGATGCGCACGGGGGCTTGTGCGGGGTGGGGTCGCGCGGGAGCCAGGCGCGGCGTGGGCGCGAGCGCGCTGCAGCGTGGGGCCAGGCGGGCGCGCGGCGCAACGCGGGAGGCCGGGGCGCGGGCGCTGGCGCTAGGGCGCGGTGCGGGGTGGGGCCCGGGGTGTCGCGCGGGCGGGCGGTTCGGCCAGGGCGCGGGGGCGCGGCATCACGCCGGCGGGCGCGGGAGTCGCTGGCTGGGCCGGCTCGGCCGCCTGGCCAGCGGAGCAGTCCCTTTTTTTTTTCTTTTTTTACTTTCTTTTTCTTTTATTTTTTATATTATTATTATAATATATTTAATTATTTATATTTTTTATATATTATTATATATATTATTTATATATACTTTTTTATATATATTATTATTATTATTATTATACTTATTCTCTATTACAAGTTTTATGCTTTTATTTTCTTTTTCTTCTTTTGCTACATACATTTGTATATATGCTCCATCTTTTATTATTGTTTTTCTTTATTCTACCAATGTTAATGCATGATCTTGTATGCAATGCATAATGAGAAAATTTAGGGTGTTACAGGACGATGGTAAAAATAAGCATTTTGTAACATTAATCACAAAAAAATGATAACATGTAGTATATACTACTACATACTAAAAATACATTTTCCCATGCGCCGACTACAAATGAAAAAATTGAGTGAAAGAACACAAAAGTGGAGAAACGCAGCCTCATCCACAATCTCAATGGAGTTTCAACCAAGAGTCGTCGATTGCCGCAACACGATAAATTCTTGGCTAGACATGGAACAACAGTTATCTCGCCCCTTTTTCAGAAAGGAGTTGTTTTTCGATACTGCATAGGACGCATTGTTCATGAACAGAAAATACATTTATCATTAAAATAGAAACAACACATATATTACAAACAAGAACTACGAAAGCACATAGAAAACAAGAAAAAGAAAAACTACAAATACTACTCTACTCGGAGTCGGAGGAGATCTCCTCCACCTCCTTCTCCGGCGCTGCTGCCTCCTCCTCCGTCGCTGCTGCCGCCGCCGCCTGCTCTGCCGCTGCCACCGCGGCCTCCTCCGCTGCCGCCACTACTGATGCCTCCTCTGGCAATTGAGTTCGAAGCTTCCTGGCGCCGGTCCGCAGAAGATGTTGGCGGCCCTCCACCCCAGCCATCTCCCCGATCGTCTCGTAGAGGACGTTGAGACGACCGATCACAAACCCTAACCCGATGCAGTAGTGGCCGGCAGTGTCCATGCTGGTGCAGACGGGATGTTTCCCAAGACCCAGACAGTCACACGAGCGGAATGTATTGGAAAATACATCCCGCGCCAGTATGTCGAGCTTTTTTGCTCGCCCGGCGATGGCGGAAAGGTGCTCAATGGCCTCCTTCAGGCGCTGATCGAGTTCATCGAAGCGGTGTTCGACGAGGCGGACAGTCTCCTGAACCCAAATGGGATGAGGAGGTGCGGGCACCCCGGTCGGAGAAGGGGACGGAGGAGGTGCGGGCGCCGCCTCCAGTTCCACCGGCATTGGCTGCGACGGAAATGGAGAAGAAGGAGGTTCGGAGGACGTTGACATCCTGGAGCGCTTCGGTGTGGGGCTACTGAAAGTGCATCTAGGACTCCCTTGTGGGTTTTGTATGATTTATGACAAGCAATTGGGATCCTAACCTTTTTGTTGAGATGAATGCAGGCCAATAATGAAAATGAGCAAAATACCAAAAAGAAGGGATAATGAGGAGCAAAGTGAACTTGAGCTCAAGGAAAAGAAATAATAGATTATTGTGTATGGAGTGTGTTAAGGAAACACACCCAAGAGCTCAATCATATTTAAGCACATGCACATATTGCACAAAGTTACACAGGACCGGACTAGTCCGATATCAATCGGACTAGTCCGATATCCTTTCTGCACCAGATCGGACAAGTCCGATATCTGTCGGACTAGTCCGATATCTTTCTGACTTGAGTCGGACTAGTCCTCCCCAGGGCGGACTAGTCCTCAACACACTTCACAAGTCACACAAAATCGGACAAGTCCGTTGTTAACCGTACTAGTCCGATATTCCTTCTGATCCACTTCGGACAAGTCCGATGTTTACACGGACTAGTCCGAAATACCCACTGATCTAAATCGGACAAGTCCTCCAAGTGCGGACTTGTCATCCAACACACTTAGGGTTTCATATGTCTGGACAAGTCCGATGACTATCGGACTAGTCCGAAGATTTCCAGTAGTGTAATCGGACAAGTCCGTTTTTGACCGGACTAGTCCGATATTTCGGGACACTTAGGGTTTGCTACACACAGCACACCGGACTAGTCCGGTGACCACCACGGACTAGTCCGATCTTTCTGAACCCTAACGGTCACTTTTAGAAACCCCATATAAATATAGGTGCACGGCCCACTTTTACAATCTCTTGAACCCTAGCGCCATCACACCTCCCAAGAGACTCAGAAACCACTTCTCTCCAAGAAATTAAGTGCAAAATCGATCAATCCATTAAGGATTACTTCTAGATCATTGGAGAGACACCTGTCACACATCATTGAGCTCTTGGTTTGAATCTCTAACACACTCCTGCGTTTCAATTGTAATTTTTGAGTGTGTTTTTGGTGGCATTGTGATTTGTAATCTAAGGGAGCTCTCAACGTGTGAGAACGCCCCTTGAATTTGGTTATTCACCCCTTTGTGATTAGTGGAAGAGGATTGGCCTTCGTGGCGATCCGACGAGGGTAGAGTTGGGGAGACCCGGTCCTTTTGTGGGCTCCTCAACATGGACGTAGGTTGCCTTCGTGGTAGCCGAACCACGGGATAAATCGTGTGTCTTGTCCTTTTGTGTTCATCACTCAAATTGATCAACTTACTCTAGGGTTTGATACACATTGTTCAATGTACAATAAATTGTAGAACACAAGCCTTAATTGTGATACAATCCAATATACAACTGTTAAACTGTTGTTAGATTCTATATTTCCGCTACACACATTGAAGAATCAACCTAATCGATTAATCTTGATCAACTTAGACCGTGAACACCGGACTAGTCCGCACTTTACCGGACTAGTCCGATTTATCTGGTATTGAACTTGTTGTTGAGTGTTGCAGGATCCGACAAAAATTCAAAAGGCCTATTCACCCCTTCTCTAGGCCTACATTCAATTGGTATCAGAGCGAGGTTCTTCAAGAAAGAGTTTAACCACTCGTAGAGATCATGTCGGACATGAAGGACATCCACAGAATCAACAACCAAGAGGAAGTCAACAATGACAAGACCCAAAAACTGGAGAAGTACCTCGAAGCCATTCAAGACTTCGAGGACGACGATGAGGAGACGCTGGAGCTAAAGGCGCTCCTCAGAAAGAAGGCTCTTTCAAAAGGGAAAGCGAAAGTTGAAGAGAAGAAGAAGGGGAGTAGTCACACCGACTACTCCCGATATCCTTTTAATTATGATCGTCAAAATTCCAATAACAATCACTACTTATCTATCCCACTTGGAAAAGCCCCACACTTCGATGGGAGTGATTACTCCATGTGGAGGCAGAATATGAAGATGCATTTGATTTCCCTCAACCAAAGTTTATGGCATGTTGTATGTACAGGGATAGATATTCCGGATGACGACGAAGAGCTCACCCCAAGTCAAGAGCAGGCCATCCATAGAAATGCTCAAGCCGTAGCCGTAATCACCTCCTCTCTCAGTCGAGACGAGTTCACCAAGGTGGATGGACTCGAAATTGCTAAGGAGATATGGGATACACTACAAACAGCACATTAAGGTGACCGGCATGTGCGTGAGGCAAAAATTGAAATGATCGAAAGCGAACATGGAAGATTCGCAATTGAGGAAGACGAGTCACCCCAGGATATGTACAATTGATTGAAGACACTCGTCAACAAGGTTCGATCATATGGGAGCAAGAAGTGGAATGACCACGAGGTGGTAAAGCTCATCCTTAGAGCTTTTATGCCTCGCAATGTCACGCTATGCTCAATGATCAGAGAAAGCCCCGGTTACAAAAGGATGACTCCGGATGAATTGCTTGGTAAAATTATCAATTTTGAAATGATGGAGAAAAAAGCCAAGCACGTCAAAGAAATTGCCGACCTCACCTCAACCAAGAAGAAAGGAGTTGCCTTAAAATCTACTCTCAAGCCTCTATCCAAAGAAGCAAGAGAAGCACAACTAGAGGAGGACAGTGATGACGAGAGTAGTGAGCTAGATGAAGAGGATATGATTTTGTTAATGAAAAAGTTCTAGAGAATAATGAAGAAGAGACAAGGAACAAAATCAAGTGAAGGAAAGTACAAGGAAAGGACGAAGCCAAAGATGAGGCGGGCGTGCTATAATTGTGGTGAGTATAACCACTTTATAGTCGATTGCCCGTATGAGGACAACAAGAAGAAAACTAAAGAAACCAAGCCTCAACCTAAGAAATTATTCAAGAAGAAGAAACAAGCCAAACAAGCACACATTGGGAAGGAGTGGGACTCAAACAATGAGTCCTCATCATCCGATGAAGAAGAGATGGCTAGCATAGCCATAGAAAGCACATCCAAGAAATCCACACTCTTCCCCACAGTCGGTGCAAAGAAGGGAAATGGCACTTGTCTCATGGCAAAGGAAGGTAAACTCAAGGTAAACATCAAAACCCCTTCCATGCATTCCTACTCTAGTGATGATGAACTAGATAGTGATGATGAGGATATGTTAAATGGACTAGATAGGAAAACTGCTACTAAAATGAAATTTTTACTTGACCAACTTGTTGAGAAGGAAAGGTTAATTGATCGTCAAGAGGACATGATTATCTCCCAAAAGGATAAGTATGTCAAACTTGACAAACTTCTAGAGCTTGAAAAGGAGAAAAACAGCTCACTAGAGTTTGAGCTAGCTTCAAGCAAGAAAACTGGCTTGGAGTTAACCGACTCAAATGTTGCAATCAAGGACCAACTTGCTGATCTGATCAAGGTTAACAAGATCCTTGAAGTGCAAGTTGAGTCACTCAAGCTAAGTGAACCTTCCCCCTCTTCAAGTTCACCTTCTCAACAAACTAAAACTGATCTTGTTCATATGTGCACATGTAGTAAAATCAACACCAGTTTGAAGGAGAAGTCAACCTCCACAAAAGATAAAAATCCTACCCAATGTGGAATATTTGACAAGGAGAAGATCAACTATGAACGTAGTGCATACTTGGTCCAAAGACCTCCAAATGTCAATTATGGCATTGGTTACTCTTATGATGAAAAGCAACATGCTGGAAGTCATAAGAATAACAAGGGAAGGATCTCCTTTGTGAAGGGAAGACCCTCTCAAATTGATAAGTTAAAGAATAAGAAACTGAACTCGCATGAATACCGGACTAGTCCGGTCCGTGTCCGGACAAGTCCGGTCATCCGGACAAGTCCAGCCACTCAGACTAGTCCGATTCATAAACAACAGCAACTTCTATTTAAAACTTTTGATGCCTCTTATGTATTAATGAGAAACAATCTTGGTAAGGTTTATGCTTATTATGTTGGGCCACGCCATGGGAACACAAAATCCCATGTGTGGGTGCCCAAATATATTGTAACTAACCTCCAAGGACCCAAGCAAGCTTGGGTACCTAAAACCAAAGCATAATTTGTTTTTGCAGGCCTATTCCTCCGGTGGATCCAAATGGGTGCTAGACAGTGGATGCACCAACCACATGACCGGAGAAAGGAGGATGTTCGTGGAATTTGAAGAAAACGAGGACCCAAACGAAGGCATCTACTTCGGAGATAATAGTCAAGGAAAGGTGCTCGGTACCGGTAAAATTGCAATATCCTCTGAACACACGCTTTCTCATGTTTTACATGTTGAATCTTTAGATTATAAACTGCTGTCCATATCTCAACTATGTGACAAAAGTTATAATTGCTTGTTCACTAACGAGGGTGTGACCGTCTCAAGGAGGAGTGATGGTTCCGTTGCATTCAAGGGTATGTTGAAGGGAAAGCTTAACCTTGTTGACTTCAACAAGGATATAGTCGAACTCGACACATGCTTGGTTGCAAAAACCAACATGGGTTGGCTGTGGCATAGACAGCCAGCGCATGTTGGTATGAGGAATCTTCAAAAGCTCCTCAAGGACGATCACATCCGAGGTTTGAAAGATGTTGTTTTTGAGAAAGACAGGCCTTGTAGCGCGTGCCAAGCCGGGAAGCAAGTTGGAGCACATCATCCCGCAAAGAACATCATGACTACAACAAGACCGCTCGAACTACTTCACATGGACTTGTTTGGTCCAGTTGCTTACATAAGCATCGGCGGTAACAAATACGGTTTGGTTATCATTGATGATTTTTCTCGCTTCACTTGGGTTTTCTTTTTGCATGATAAGTCAGAAACATAAGGAACACTCGAGAAATTCTTCAAGCGAGCTCAAAACGAGTTTTCATTGTCAATCAAGAGTATTCGAAGCGACAATGGCACAGAGTTCAGGAACATACAAGTGGAGGAGTACCTTGATGAAGAGGGCATCAAGCACGAATTTTCAGCGCCATACTCACCACAACAAAATGGAGTTGCCGAAAGGAAGAACCGAACACTCATAGAGATGGCAAGAACAATGCTCGATGAATACAGGACTTCGGATTGACTTTGGGCGGAAGCGATTAACACCGCTTGCCACGCCGCAAATAGACTTTATCTTCATCGACTGCTCAAGAAGACTCCCTATGAGCTACACACTGGTAACAAACCAAACATTTCATATTTTTGAGTTTTCGGTTCTCCATGTTATATCCTGAACAAGAAGCCCAGGACTTCAAAGTTCGCTTCGAAGTCCGATTCAGGTTTATTGCTCGGTTATGATTCGAACACCTACGCCTATCGTGTTTTCAACAAGGCCTCCGGACTTGTTGAAGTAGCACGTGACGTAGTGTTTGATGAGACTAACGGCTCCCAAAAGGAGCAAGTTGATCCATGTGAATTAGGTAAAGAAGAAGCTCCTTGTCTAGCATTGAAAAGAATGTCTCTAGGTGAAGTTCGACTACAAGAGTCACTGTGACGCCCGGTTCCGAAAATGAACCAAGCTAACGCATATGTGTGCCCAGGATGTTCATCACACATACACGAGTGCAATCACAAAAGAGTATACAGAAAATTACCACAGAACAAGATTAATTATCAGATTTATTACACAAACCATATTATCCTCGAATACAAGCTCTAATGAATATTAATGACAAGTTCAACTAATGCAGCGGAAATATGCTAATTAAGCAAACTAAAGCAACTATGCAAAAGGGATAGCGCAGCTCCAATCAACACCACAGGCAAAGCTGACGGTAGACACGGCCTAGAACTCCGCATTATCGCCATTAAACTCCCAATCCTGACCTGCAACTGTTGGGGTGGGGATTGCAAGAGTGAGTACATGTCGTACTCAGCAAGTGTGGAAAGTATGACATGTGGCTGATTCAAATGACGACAATAATAATGGTAAAGTGCTGAAAAGTACAGTAAAACATTTGAAAAGCAATATATTATAAGTATGTGAAATAAACCCATCATAACCATAAATAATACCATAATACCAAACTGAATTCCTTACCATCATAAATAATTCTAGATTTCACCATCGTCAATAACCATATTCAATACCAGAAATTAATCCATAACCATCCATAACCATAACCATTACCAAATTCCAATTTGCCTCTAATCATGGAAGTTGTCCAGGCGCTCATAACCGGGAGCACGGCTATCATGATAGTTTTTAGTTAACTCTGCAGAGTTTGTACCTCTTTACCCACGTGTTTGTGTTTTCATCACCCTTCGGCGACTAAGAACCTCCCTTATGCCCATGACCCGTCGGTCACATTACACACTTCCGTTGGTGTGTGGCCAAGAGATCACAAAATAGCCTTTACAATGGAATTACTAGCCTATTTAGACCCCACTGAGGTTTCACCGGTGGCGATGTCTCCCGCAGAGCACATCTTCAACCAAGGGCCCCCTCTTGAGCCATTCGGATCCCAGGGTAGTCCCACCAATCATCAACAAACCCAATCCGACTACCCCTTCCCTAAGCATCCACAATGGTCCAAACAGCACTAGCAAAGCCCTAATTAATCAGCTACGCCGCACCCATAACTTGGCCTCGTGGTGGCACTGTAGTCCTGGCTTATTCTCGCATGAACCGGTCCTTAGATCTAAAGCAAGCAAACCACCATAACATCCAACCCATCCACATACCAGGCTTGCTTAGATCACCCGTTACCATACCATGTTTAACCAGTTCATGTTAACCACAATCTCATCCATGCATAATTAAATTGAGTGATATAGTTGTTTCCATCCCAGTTGATTAAGCGAAGCAAAAAGGTAAAAACCCTTCCCGACTCTCTACCATAAATTCCAGGTGACAAGGGCAGTCAAACAAAACTAGTAAACTTCCTACCATAGGATTCCCATCAATTTGACACAAGCATGCAGTTTTGCAAACAAACATTTATTTGAAAACAAGATCAATATGCTTCAAGGACACTTGCCTTGCTCTTGCTGTTGATTAGGGTCAAAGCCTTCAAACTCTTGATGCTGTAGATCCTCCGCGGCACTTTCTAGCGCAAATCCGTCTAATCCACACAATAAACATACAAGACGAGAAACACAATCAAAGAGTGCACAAATATTACTCAATATGTCATGACATGCATGATTGATGCAAATGCAAGGTAGAACTTGTTACTAGATTGCTTTTAATGATTACTAACTAGCTCTAATAGATTATAACAAGTTTATACAGGTTTGGGGTTGATTAGATCAAATTCTAGAATTAATTCAACACAATTTAACCAGAAAGATCGGACTAGTCCGCTAGGGACCGGACAAGTCCGCACTTGACGAGATCAGCAGATTAGGGTTTTCTAGATCGACGTAAATTCGGAGATTAGGGGTTGAATTCATGTAAGGAAAAGAGAATAGAAGGTATACCAGGTGTTTAGAACTCCAATGAACCAAGAAACTTGGAGGTAACACTTGGATCTTGATGATCTAGGGTTGGCGATGAACTTGGGGATGAATTGGTGGTGAAGGACGAAACTTGGTGGAGATCTTGATCCTCCTTCGTTTCCTCCTCTTCTTCTTCTTGTTTGGGATCTTCTCCTCCCTCCTTGATGGTGGCTCCCCACGAACTAGGGTTTGGGTGGGTGGAAAAGTGGCAAATAGATGTCAAACCAAGGGGTGGGGCTGTTTATATAGAGGTGGAGGCTAGGGTTAGATGGATTTCGAGTTTTGGGATGAGTAGAGGCCGGTTTAGAGTCCCACATGGGCTCTAAAAGAGTTGGGCACGACGTCCCTAGGCCCACTTGACGTGAAACCCAAGAAACAAGTCGTAAAACAAAAGGTCAATCTCGGAGTCACGAAATATCGGACAAGTCCGGACAGGACCGGACTAGTCCGAAGTCGTCCAGAGAGAAAATCGGACAAGTCTGGCCAAAAATCGGACAAGTCCGATCTTAGTCAGAAAGGAAAATGGACAAGTCCGCTGGAACACCGGACTAGTCCGGAAAAGTCCAGGGACTTAGCAAATTTTCAAGGATTCTTGGAATATCGGACTAGTCCGCACAAAATCGGACAAGTCCGAAAGTTTCCAGAGCAAAAATCGGACTAGTCCGCAGCAAAAACGGACAAGTCCGTTTTTAGTCAGAGAGAAATCGGACTAGTCCTCAGTAAAATCGGACTAGTCCGCACTTTCCTGCGTTTTAAGTGCGGTTTTGCTCCAAATCAATTTTAAATGCTCCGAATCAATTTTAAACTCGTTCCTCTTGTTGTGGGCTAATGTTAAACATGTATATGAGTGCATGTAGGGCATGATGCATGAAAATGAGGGTGTTACAAACCTACCCCCCTTAAAATGAATCTCGCCCTCGAGATTCGACGCGGAAGAGAAGAGATAGGGAAATTCCTTCTTGAGATCATCTTCTAGCTCCCAAGTTGCTTCTTTTTCGGTATGGTGCTTCCATTGGACTTTACACCATCGAATCACCTTGTTCCTTGTGACTCTCTCCTTGGTTTCCAAGATTTTGACCGGTTGCTCGGCATACGTTAAATCTTCCTCTAGTTCCAATTCTTCCATTGGCACTTGTTCTTCCGGTACTCTCAAACACTTCTTGAGCTGGGAAACATGAAACACATCATGTACGTCTGAAAGATGAGCTGGCATCTCCAACTTATATGCTACTTCTCCTCTTTTGTCCAAAATCTTGAATGGTCCAACATAACGAGGTGCGAGCTTGCCTCTTATGTTAAACCTCTTATGACCTCTCATTGGTGACACCTTGAGGTAAACAAAATCTCCTATTTCAAAGGCTAATTTCCTTCTCCTATTATCCGCATAGCCTTTTTGCCTTGATTGGGAAGCCCTCAAGTTTCCACGAATTATTTGGACTTGCTTTTCGGCTTCTTGCAACACGTCCGGACCAAATACTTGAGTTTCTCCTGCCTCATTCCAGAATAAAGGCGTCCTACACTTCCTCCCATAAAGCGCTTCATATGGTGACATTTTCAAGCTTGCTTGGTAACTATTGTTGTATGAAAATTCCGCGTATGGCAAGCTTTTGTCCCAACTTTTCCCATGCTTTAAAGCACAAGCTCTTAACATGTCCTCCAAAATCTGATTGGTCCTCTCGGTTTGTCCATCCGTTTGAGGATGATATGCTGAACTAAAATTCAACCTCGTTCCCAAAGCTTCATGCAATTTTTGCCAAAATCTGGAGGTAAATTGAGAACCTCTATCCGAGACTATCTTCTTAGGGACTCCATGTCGACACACAATATGCTCCATGTATATTTCGGCCAATCGTGCAGCTGTATACTTGGTCTTCACAGGGACAAAATGAGCTGACTTAGTTAAGCGATCCACAATTACCCAAATTGAGTCATACCCGGACTGAGTACGTGGTAACCCAACTATGAAGTCCATACCAATTTCTTCCCACTTCCATTCCGGAATCTTCAACGGTTGCAATAGTCCGGCCGGCCTTTGATGTTCCGCCTTGACTCGTTGACACACATCACATAACGCTACATATTCAGCTATGTCCTTTTTTCATGCTATCCCACCAATAGCAAGTCTTCAAGTCCTTGTACATCTTCGTACAACCGGGGTGAATCGAGTAAGGCGAGTCATGTGCCTCCTTTAATATTGTCTCCCGAATATGCTTTACATTAGGCACAACGATTCTCTTTCCAAGCCATAAGGTACCATGTTCGTCTTCATCAAATCTGAATTCTCTTCCTTCTTTGATTCTTTCCTTGATTTCCTTGATCCCCTCATCCATGGTTTGTGCTTCTCGAATTTCTTGCTCCAAGGTTGGGTTTAACTCCATCATCTCCATCTCATTTACAAACCCAAGGTTCAACCGCTCAAACTCCTTGCATAACTCGGACGGTAGCTCTCGAACTGTAAGTTGATGGCTTACTCCCTTTCTACTCAAAGCATCAACCACTACATTGGCTTTTCCCGGATGATAGTTGATCCCCAAATCATAATCTTTGATGAGCTCCAACCATCTTCGTTGCCTCAAGTTCAGATCCGTTTGTGTGAAAATATACTTCAAACTCTTATGATCCGTGTAAATTTCACACCTATGTCCCAGAATATAGTGTCTCCAAATCTTCAATGCATGTACCACGGCTGCTAGTTCAAGATCATGCGTGGGGTAATTCTGCTCATGTTTCTTCAATTGTCTCGACGCATAGGCGACCACTTGACCTTCTTGCATCAATACACAACCAAGCCCTTGTCTTGATGCATCACAATAGATGTCGAAACTCTTGCTTACATCCGGCAATACCAAAACTGGGGCTGTTGTCAACCTCTTCTTCAACTCCTCAAAACTATTCTGACAAGCTTCAGTCCATTGGAACGCCTTTCCCTTCATTAGCAACTCCGTCATAGGCTTGGCTATCTTGGAAAAATCCTTGATAAACCGACGGTAATATCCAGCCATCCCAAGAAAACTCCTTATTTCCTTGACGTTTTGCGGTGGTTCCCACTTCAACACGTCCCTCACTTTTCCGGTGTCAACCGATACTCCTCCTCCTGAGATTATATGACCCAAAAATGGCACCTCTTTCAACCAAAACTGGCACTTGTTGAACTTGGCATACAATTGATGCTCCCTCAATTTTTGCAACGTAAGCCTCAAGTGTTCCTCATGTTCCTTCTCGTCCTTCGAGTAGATCATAATATCATCAATAAACACCACAACGAACTTATCTAAGTACTCCATGAAGACTTTATTCATGAGGTACATAAAGTAGGCAGGTGCATTTGTCAATCCAAAAGACATCACGGTGTACTCATAAGATCCATACCGTGTCCTAAAAGCTGTCTTGGGTATGTCCGATTGTCTAATCTTCATTTGAAAGTAACCTGACCTTAAATCAATCTTGGAAAACACACAGGCACCTTTCATCTGATCAAACAAATCCTCTATACGGGGTAAGGTATACCTGTTCTTGATTGTTACCTCGTTGAGAGCTCGATAATCCACACACATCCTTTGGGATCCATCCTTCTTGTCCACGAATAGAACGGGCGCTCCCCAAGGTGAAGAGCTAGGGCGAATAAAACCCTTCTCTAATTGCTCTTGAATTTGTTTCTTGAGCTCCGCTAATTCCATAGGAGGCATCCTATACGGCCTCTTAGCTATAGGTGCAGTTCCAGGTATTAAATCAATAACAAACTCAATGTCTCGATCAGGTGGCATACCTGGCAACTCGTCCGGAAAAACATCCAAAAATTCACACACCACCGGAATCTCCTCAATTGCGACACCGTCCATATGATTTAGCTCTAATTGCTTCGGTGCAGTTTGAGATGCTTCAAATTCTACAGTTATCCCTTCCTCATTGGTCAACTTCACCGTCTTTGTGGCACATTCAATAACTCCATTGTGCTTCCTCAACCAGTCCATACCAAGTATAATATCCAACCCTTGAGAATCTAAAACAATGAGGTTGGCGGAGAAGTCTACCCCCCTTATTCTAAGGCTTATTTTTGGACATACTATATTTGTCCTCATCTCTCCTCCAGGAGACTTAACCAACAGAGTAAACTTCATATGAGAGATAGGCAAACTATACTTGGCAACATACTTCGATGCAATGAATGAATGCGATGCTCCAGAATCAAATAACATAGTCGCGGGGTTGGAGTTGGCGAGAAACATACCAATGACCACATCATCCGCTTGTTGAGCATCCTCCGTAGAGACATGGTTCACGTTGCCACGAGCAAAATTTTGCTGTCCACGGCTTCCTTGTGGCTGTCCTCCATTAGGTCCTGGGTTTTGCTTCGATGCATTGCTTCCTTGACCAAGGCCTGACTTAGGACATTGATGCGCAAAGTGTCCAGCCTCTCCACAGGTATAGCACTTCTTAACTCCACCAGAATTATTGGGACGAGCTTGGTTTTGAGCATTTGCAGCAGGAAAACTAGCACGAGGCTCATAAGGCATTGGAGGCCTAGGTGCTTGCATAGCAGGGCGCTGCTGCACAAACTGAGTTGGGCGCGGTGCATAACCAGGGCGCTTAGCAGGAATAGAGGAGCTGTAATGAGGCGCATTGGGCGACGCAAAGCGAGGGCGCACATTACTTCCTTGTTGCTGTCCTTGATATGGTGCCTTCCTCTTGATTTCTTGCTCCATCTCACGGATCTTGTTCTCAACCACAATTGCCTTGTCCACAAGCTTCTGGAAATTGACATAATCACAGTTGAGCAATTGTACTTGGATCGTATTGTTCAATCCCCTCATGAACAAGTATTGCTTCCGGCTGTCCCGGCTAACATCCTCAGGCGCATATCTTGAGAGTTGAGTGAACTTATTGAGATATTCACTCACGCTTGATCTTCCTTGCCTTAAATTCTCAAATTCTTGCCTCTTCAAGATCATAACACCCTCGGGCACATAATGAGAACGGAAATTCTCCTTGAATTCAGCCCAAGTGATTCTCTCTTGATTCTCATGAGCACTGCAATAAGAATCCCACCAATCTGCAGCTGCTCCAACGAGTTGATGAGAAGCAAATAGCACCTTCTCCCGGTCACTGCATTGGACAATGGCTAGCTTCTTCTCCACGGACTTGAGCCAATCATCCGCATCCATAGGGTCTGCGGCTTGAGCAAAGGTTGGCGGCCTAGTCCTCATAAACTCTCCCAATCGGTTATGAGGAGGTGGGGGTGGCGGTGGAGGCATGTGGGGCTGATTGTTGATATTGCCAGCCTGCAGCTGTCCCATAGTCTGTATCATGGTCTGCATGAGCTGGTTTTGCATGGCCAATAGCTGCTCGATGTTGATAGCTCCCTGAGTAGATCCTTGCCCATTGTTGTTCTGAGGTACTCCATTGTTCTCCTCCTCATCATTGCCATCCCTCTGGTTGCGAGTCCTCGCCATCCGAAGAAAATCAGTAGGTAAGAATTAGAAAACGTCCCCAACTATATGCATCAAGGGATATGAAGCTAACCAACTAGCTACACTAGCCTAGGTGGACATGGCAATGCTAAAGCATCCCAAAATCCTCTATTAAGCACACAAGCAACCAATATATATAGCAAACAGCACACCAAGCAAGAACACATCGATTCCTGAGTGCTCCTATGTGCTCTAAAGTGTCCATTCTATCTAGGCTGCATCCTACGGTCAACCTGTGGCTCTGATACCAATCTGTGACGCCCGGTTCCGAAAATGAACCAAGCTAACGCATATGTGTGCCCAGGATGTTCATCACACATACACGAGTGCAATCACAAAAGAGTATACAGAAAATTACCACAGAACAAGATTAATTATCAGATTTATTACACAAACCATATTATCCTCGAATACAAGCTCTAATGAATATTAATGACAAGTTCAACTAATGCAGCGGAAATATACTAATTAAGCAAACTAAAGCAACTATGCAAAAGGGATAGCGCAGCTCCAATCAACACCACAGGCAAAGCTGACGGTAGACACGGCCTAGAACTCCGCATTATCGCCATTAAACTCCCAATCCTGACCTGCAACTGTTGGGGTGGGGATTGCAAGAGTGAGTACATGTCGTACTCAGCAAGTGTGGAAAGTATGACATGTGGCTGATTCAAATGACGACAATAATAATGGTAAAGTGCTGAAAAGTACAGTAAAACATTTGAAAAGCAATATATTATAAGTATGTGAAATAAACCCATCATAACCATAAATAATACCATAATACCAAACTGAATTCCTTACCATCATAAATAATTCCAGATTTCACCATCGTCAATAACCATATTCAATACCAGAAATTAATCCATAACCATCCATAACCATAACCATTACCAAATTCCAATTTGCCTCTAATCATGGAAGTTGTCCAGGCGCTCATAACCGGGAGCACGGCTATCATGATAGTTTTTAGTTAACTCTGCAGAGTTTGTACCTCTTTACCCACGTGTTTGTGTTTTCATCACCCTTCGGCGACTAAGAACCTCCCTTATGCCCATGACCCGTCGGTCACATTACACACTTCCGTTGGTGTGTGGCCAAGAGATCACAAAATAGCCTTTACAAAGGAATTACTAGCCTATTTAGACACCACTGAGGTTTCACCGGTGGCGATGTCTCCCGCAGAGCACATCTTCAACCAAGGGCCCCCTCTTGAGCCATTCGGATCCCAGGGTAGTCCCACCAATCATCAACAAACCCAATCCGACTACCCCTTCCCCGAGCATCCACAATGGTCCAAACAGCACTAGCAAAGCCCTAATTAATCAGCTACGCCGCACCCATAACTTGGCCTCGTGGTGGCACTGTAGTCCTGGCTTATTC
Source organism: Tuctoria greenei (assembly GCA_036927565.1). Lineage (NCBI taxonomy): Eukaryota > Viridiplantae > Streptophyta > Magnoliopsida > Poales > Poaceae > Tuctoria > Tuctoria greenei. Next base: position 111,906,371 of record JAYESD010000010.1, read on the forward strand.
TCGCATGAACCGGTCCTTAGATCTAAAGCAAGCAAACCACCATAACATCCAACCCATCCACATACCAGGCTTGCTTAGATCACCCGTTACCATACCATGTTTAACCAGTTCATGTTAACCACAATCTCATCCATGCATAATTAAATTGAGTGATATAGTTGTTTCCATCCCAGTTGATTAAGCGAAGCAAAAAGGTAAAAACCCTTCCCGACTCTCTACCATAAATTCCAGGTGACAAGGGCAGTCAAACAAAACTAGTAAACTTCCTACCATAGGATTCCCATCAATTTGACACAAGCATGCAGTTTTGCAAACAAACATTTATTTGAAAACAGGATCAATATGCTTCAAGGACACTTGCCTTGCTCTTGCTGTTGATTAGGGTCAAAGCCTTCAAACTCTTGATGCTGTAGATCCTCCGCGGCACTTTCTAGCGCAAATCCGTCTAATCCACACAATAAACATACAAGACGAGAAACACAATCAAAGAGTGCACAAATATTACTCAATATGTCATGACATGCATGATTGATGCAAATGCAAGGTAGAACTTGTTACTAGATTGCTTTTAATGATTACTAACTAGCTCTAATAGATTATAACAAGTTTATACAGGTTTGGGGTTGATTAGATCAAATTCTAGAATTAATTCAACACAATTTAACCAGAAAGATCGGACTAGTCCGCTAGGGACCGGACAAGTCCGCACTTGACGAGATCAGCAGATTAGGGTTTTCTAGATCGACGTAAATTCGGAGATTAGGGGTTGAATTCATGTAAGGAAAAGAGAATAGAAGGTATACCATGTGTTTAGAACTCCAATGAACCAAGAAACTTGGAGGTAACACTTGGATCTTGATGATCTAGGGTTGGCGATGAACTTGGGGATGAATTGGTTGTGAAGGACGAAACTTGGTGGAGATCTTGATCCTCCTTCGTTTCCTCCTCTTCTTCTTCTTGTTTGGGATCTTCTCCTCCCTCCTTGATGGTGGCTCCCCACGAACTAGGGTTTGGGTGGGTGGAAAAGTGGCAAATAGATGTCAAACCAAGGGGTGGGGCTGTTTATATAGAGGTGGAGGCTAGGGTTAGATGGATTTCGAGTTTTGGGATGAGTAGAGGCCGGTTTAGAGTCCCACATGGGCTCTAAAAGAGTTGGGCACGACATCCCTAGGCCCACTTGACGTGAAACCCAAGAAACAAGTCGTAAAACAAAAGGTCAATCTCGGAGTCACGAAATATCGGACAAGTCCGGACAGGACCGGACTAGTCCGAAGTCGTCCAGAGAGAAAATCGGACAAGTCTGGCCAAAAATCGGACAAGTCCGATCTTAGTCAGAAAGGAAAATGGACAAGTCCGCTGGAACACCGGACTAGTCCGGAAAAGTCCAGGGACTTAGCAAATTTTCAAGGATTCTTGGAATATCGGACTAGTCCGCACAAAATCGGACAAGTCCGAAAGTTTCCAGAGCCAAAATCGGACTAGTCCGCAGCAAAAACGGACAAGTCCGTTTTTAGTCAGAGAGAAATCGGACTAGTCCTCAGTAAAATCGGACTAGTCCGCACTTTCCTGCGTTTTAAGTGCGGTTTTGCTCCAAATCAATTTTAAATGCTCCGAATCAATTTTAAACTCGTTCCTCTTGTTGTGGGCTAATGTTAAACATGTATATGAGTGCATGTAGGGCATGATCCATGAAAATGAGGGTGTTACAGTCACCTTCACACATACATGAGGAAAATGAACCACAAGAGGAGACCAACAATCAAGGGGTAGCTTCAACACAAGCACGAGAGTATGAAGATGATCAACAAGTCAACGAGGGCAACCACTCAGGGGGAGAAGAAAATGATCATGAAGGCACAACTCCCCAAGTGCCCCACCCAAGAGTACACCAATGCATTCAAAGGGATCACCCAATCGACAACATCATCGGTGACATCCAAAAGGGAGTAACCACTAGATCTCGCATAGCTAACTTTTGTGAGCATTACTCGTTTGTCTCCTTTTTGAACCACGCAGGATTGAGGATGCATTGAAGGATCCGGACTGGGTGGTGGCAATGCAAGAAGAATTGAACAACTTCAAGAGGAATGAGGTGTGGGAACTTGTGGCAAGACCCAATGCAAACATAGTGGGCACCAAGTGGGTCTTCCACAACAAACAAGACGAACACGGAGTGGTAACAAGAAACAAGGCGCGACTTGTGGCAAAAGGGTACTCACAAGTCGAAGGTTTGGATTTCGATGAGACTTTGCTCCAGTAGCTAGGCTTGAATCTATTAGAATATTACTTGCATATGCTACTCACCATGATTTCAAGCTGTATCAAATGGACGTGAAAAGCGCCTTCCTCAATGGACCGATCAAGGAAGAGGTGTACGTGGAGCAACCACCCGGGTTTGAAGACGAAGAATTCCCCAACCACATATATAAATTGTGTAAGGCTCTCTACGGCCTCAAACAAGCTCCTAGAGCTTGGTATGAGTGTCTTAGAAACTTCTTAATTGATAATGGTTTTCAAATTGGCAAAGTAGATTATACATTATTCAAAAAGAATTTAGATAATGATCTTTTTATCTGTCAAATCTATGTTGATGACATAATATTTGGGTCAACTAACCAATCCTTCTGTGAAGAATTTAGTAGAATCATGACAGACAGGTTTGAAATGTCAATGATGGGAGAATTGAAGTACTTCTTGGGATTCCAAGTGCGGCAACAAAGGGAAGGAACGTTCATAAGCCAAACCAAGTACACGCAGGACATACTCAAGAAGTTTGGCATGGACATGCAAAGCCCATAAAGACCCCCATGGCAACGAATGGCCACTTGGATCTCAATGAAGATGGACCTAGCATCAACCAAAAGGTATACCGATCCATGATTGGATCTCTACTCTACTTATGTGCATCTAGGCCAGATATTATGTTAAGTGTATGTTTGTGTGCAAGATTTCAAGCCAACCCTAAGGAGTGTCACTTGACAGCCGTAAAAAGAATCTTGAGATATTTAGTTCACACACCCAACCTTGGTCTCTGGTACCCAAAAGGCTCAAAATTCAATCTCATTGGTTACTCCAATGCAGATTATGCCAGGTGCAAAGTGGATAGAAAAAGAACCTCCGACACATGCCAATTCCTAGGGAGATCCCTAGTTTCTTGGTCGTCCAAGAAACAAAATTCCATTGCTTTATCCACAGCCGAAGCGGAGTATGTTGCAGCCGGGAGTTGTTGTGCACAACTCCTTTGGATGCGACAAACTCTAAGAGATTACGGTTACAATATGAACCATATTCCTCTCCTTTGTGACAATGAGAGTGCCATTAAAATAGCCCACAATCCAGTTGAGCAATCTAGAACTAAACACATAGACATAAGACATCATTTCTTTAGAGACCATTCCATGAAAGGAGACATAACCATCTCACATGTCAACACCCAAAAACAATTGGCCGACATATTCACCAAGCCATTTGATGAGAAGCGTTTTTGCGAACTCCAAAATGAACTAAATATCCTTGATTCTCGGAGTGTGGCTTGAAAAGTTGCATACCTGTATGACCTCTTCAAAATTTTGACTGAATTGTGAAAATCATCCCTCTTCATTTTTTCTCGAAAAACTATGTCAATTATTAGATCTTGATAAATTATGATCATTGTGTGATTGTTGTATGCTTACTGGTCAAATTCATCAAGATTAATTGATTTGTCCACAGAGTGCCGGTTAGACCGGACTAGTCCGATAGACAACGGACTGGTCCGATATAGCTCTCTGGATGACTTCGGACTAGTCCGGTCATGTCCGGACTTGTTCGATTTTTCGTGTCCATAACCCTAGCCGCCACCAAACCCTAATCTTCTCATCCCCACATTTGCTCACGCCTTCCTCTCTCTTGCGCTATATTCTCCTCCTGCAAGAAGGCCGAAGTAAAGGCCCACAAGGTCAACCAGAAGAGAAGGGAGGCCATGAAGTACATCAAGGCCAATGTAAAGCAAATTTGCCAGAAGCTTGAGATCGATCCCATTGGATCTCCAATGATTTTTGAGGATTCTGACCCAGACTTCACTGAGCTCGCGCCCTTGAACCCCTCCGAGCTTGCCTACTTTGGCATTGGGGGCTCGAGTGTCTCCGTCCCTCCTCCTTCCCCTCCTCGTCAAGCTGATGATGATGAAGACGAAGACGACGACGAGAGGACCGACAGTGAAGAGTAAAGACCCTAGGACCCTCCTCTCCTTCTTTTTGGTGTCTTGATGCCAAAGGGGGAGAGATTGAGGGGGAGTCTTAGCTTTAGCTGTGGTAGGGTGCGAGGAGAGAGTTCTCTTTATCTTTCTTTGTGATTGTAATGCTTTAACGCTGTTTTCATGTTAACTATGGTTCTGTGTTGAAATGCTTAATTAATTTGCAAGTATGTGTTGAAATCTGCAATTTTGCTCCTGAATTGACATATGTACTTTGTATTAATTCATCAATGTAAATTATGTCATTCTCAATGTTTCAATGCACTTAGTTATGCATCCCACCATAAAGAATGCACATATGGATATTTCTCTTACTGCTTGATGTATTTTTGAGTCATATGTGCATACTTTATGAAAATCTCATCTTTTTTTGTCATATTTTGTGAAATCTCAATTGGTTGTCATCAATCACCAAAAAGGGGGAGATTGAAAGTGCATCTAGGACTCCCTTGTGGGTTTTGGATGATTTATGACAAGCAATTGGGATCCTAACCTTTTTGTTGAGATGAATGCAGGACAATAATGAAAAATGAGCAAAATACCAAAAAGAAGGGATAATGAGGAGCAAAGTGAACTTGAGCTCATGGAAAAGAAATAGTAGATTATTGTGTATGGAGTGTGTTAAGGAAACACACCCAAGAGCTCAATCATATTTAAGCACACACACATATTGCACAAAGTTACACAGGACCGGACTAGTCCGATATCCTTTCTGCCCAGATCGGACAAGTCCGATATCTGTCGGACTAGTCCGATATCTTTCTGACTTGAGTCGGACTAGTCCTCTCCAGGGCGGACTAGTCTTCAACACACTTCACAAGTCACACAAAATCGGACAAGTCCGTTGTTAACCGGACTAGTCCGATATTCCTTCTGATCCACTTCGGACAAGTCCGATGTTTACACGGACTAGTCCGAAATACCCACTGATCTAAATCGGACAAGTCCTCCAAGTGCGGACTTGTCATCCAACACACTTAGGGTTTCATATGTCCGGACAAGTCCGATGGCTGTCGGACTAGTCCGAAGATTTCCAGTAGTGTAATCGGACAAGTCCGTTTTCGACCGGACTAGTCCGATATTTCGGGACACTTAGGGTTTGCTACACACAGCTCACCGGACTAGTCCGGTGACCACCACGGACTAGTCCGATGTTTCTGAACCCTAACAGTCACTTTTAGAAACCCCATATAAATAGAGGTGCACGACCCACTTTTACAATCTCTCGAACCCTAGCGCCGTCACACCTCCCAAGAGACTCAGAAACCACTTCTCTCCACGAAATTAAGTGCAAAATCGATCAATCCATTATGGATTACTTCTAGATCATTGGAGAGACACCTGGCACACATCATTGAGCTCTTGGTTTGAATCTCTAACACACTCTTGCGTTTCAATTGTAATTTTTGAGTGTGTTTTTGGTGGCGTTGTGATTTGTAATCTAAGGGAGCTCTCAACGTGTGAGAAAGCCCATTGAATTTGGTTATTCACCCCTTTGTGATTAGTGGAAGAGGATTGGCCTTCGTGGCGATCCGACGAGGGTAGGGTTAGAGAAGACCCGGTCCTTTTGTGGGCTCCTCAACGTGGATGTAGGTTGCCTTCGTGGTAGCCGAACCACGGGATAAATCGTGTGTCTTGTCCTTTTGTGTTCATCACTCAAATTGATCAACTTACTCTAGGGTTTGATACACATTGTTCAATGTACAATAAATTGTAGAACACAAGCCTTAATTGTGATACAATCCAATATACAACTGTTAAACTATTGTTTGATTCTATATTTCCGCTGCACACATTGAAGAATCAACCTAATCGATTAATCTTGATCAACTTAGTCTGTGAACACCGGACTAGTCCGCACTTTACCGGACTAGTCCGATTTCTCTGGTATTGAACTTGTTGTTGAGTGTTGTAGGATCCGACAAAAATTCAAAAGGCCTATTCATCCCCCCTCTAGGCCTACATTCAGCTACCCATTTGTACGGCGGTGGAGGTGCGGAGAAAGAGCGAGAGGTGGTCGGCAAAGGTGCGGCGGTGAAGGAAGAGAAGTTTGGAGGCTACGATCGATGGAGATGGAGTGGTGCGGCGGAGACGCAAGAGGACATGTGTGCCTTTATAGCAGGTCCTCGCGATGATCGGACGCTTCGAAAACTATGCTTTCGAATTAATCCAAACCGCAGTTAGCTTCCTCTATGTTGTCGCTTCACAGACAGTTTTTTTAATTTGACATGCAAAGTGTCCAGGGTATGCAGTGGCCCACCTGGCATACTTTGTAGGTCCGTTCGGTGGTGTTTCAGTTTTTCAGTTCCAGTTTTTAATTTTGACATGCAAAGGGCCCACCGGCCCAAGGTATATGCAATGTTCCAGTTTTTTTTTAGTTTGTCACGCAAAAGACCTCGATCATGTTTCATGACGTTACGTGTTTTCTCTAATTTTTTAAAGAATATATATATATATGTATATATATATATATATGTATATATATATATATATATATATATATATATATAGTTGAAAGATTGTCAGAAAACACAAGAAAAAAGTACAAGACGATGAACACACCACAAATTCATGCATTCATTAACACACACACACACAAGCACACACAACACTACAAGAAACGCGATCATTTGCGACGGCTGGGTTTATTTGCCCCTGCGCCCCCGCCGCCTGCTCGCCCCTGGCTCTGCCGCCCCTGCACCCCCGACCCTGCCGCCCCTGTGCCCCAGCCGCCGGCCCGCCCCAGCGGTGCCCCGGCCCCGGCCCCGGCCCACTGCACCCCCGCCGCCCCCGGCCCCTGACACCCCCGGCCCCCGATGCCCCCGAACCCTAGCAGACTCTATCGGCGACGATGGCGTTAGGGTCGGGTCTGGGAATGCGGACTCGAGAACGGATCGAGGGGAAGGCTCACCGCCCATAGCGGTCGTGTAGCTTCCGTCCCCTCGATCCGTTGGCAACGAGCCTTCTCCTAGATCCGTTCTTGAGTTCGCGGCGGCCACGGCGCCGCTTCGACCCTGCTTCTGGTCTGACGACGCTGATGATCCACAACATACTTTTAAATCTGCGTGTTGGTATTCTCCCCCTTATATTTGTTTGCGTTAATACCTGATGTTTTACATTGTTTTCCATAGGAGGCAAAAAGTAATGAACATCATTGATCAGCACTGCGTCGAGGAGAACGCAAAAATTGCAGTGGGCCGAGTCAAGTCAGAATACAATTTTATTTATGTTCCATTTGACTTCAAGTACCACGCCTATGCTTTGAAATATATGATTATACTAATCAAGCTCCGGTCTTTTACTGATGGATACTTAACCTCGTTTGTTGCATTTGCCAAGGTCCGAGGCCAACAAGGGCTACTGCTTTGTCAATGTCACATTGCCAGATGCGATGTTCCGGCTGTGGAAGAACCTGCATGGCTTCCGTTGGAAGGTGAACAACTCATGGAAGATGTGCGAGGTCGACCACGCCAACATCCAGGTACGTCGCCGTCCGCTGCCACCGTTTTCCATTGCGCCGCCGCTGCATGGTGTTCACCTGCCGCTGCTCGTCATCCTTTCGCAGGGTCGGGATGCGTTGGTGGCCCATTTCTCCAAGTCATGTTGTGCGAAAGGGCCGCAGAGAATTTGATTTCCGCACCAAGGGGTTAAGAGATAAGACCATCTGATTCGCAGGCCAGTAATGGTGTTTGGGAACACGGTATTTTTGGAGTTTTAGATCAATTAGCAATACCGTGGTATTTGAGATTACTATGGTATTTTTTACAGATTGGTGTTTGTCAACCAAACAGTCCTATGTATTGCAAAATCGTGGTATTACAAAACTGTGTTATTAAAATACTTTGGTATTGTCATGTCATTTTAATAACTGTGGTTTCTAAAACTTTAGTATTGAAAAACTGTGTTCCTAAACACAGCCTAAAGCTTTACCGTGAACCACAGCGGATGGTCTTAAAGGCAGGCCCGGCTCTAGGCCTAGGCGGGCGGAAATAAATTTTCTGCGGCCCTGCCGCACAACGTCGCGCGTGCGCCCCCACACCGCATGCCGTCCCATGGAAACCCCGCTGAGATCCTTCACTTTGTGCTGGTGGGTTTGTTGTATGGACAGCGAAGGATGGAAATCTCAGTGTCCTGCTCCCACGATTATGCGATTTTGATCGAACGGTGTGCAAGGTGGGGGTGCATGCGCAATGCTGTACGGCAGGGCCGTAGAAAATTTGTGGGCTACTGCCTAGGGCCAGGCCGGTGGGTAGCGGTGGTGGGGCGGGCACGATGACAAGAAATAAAATTAGTTAAGTGTGTAGCTTTTTATTTTTGTAATTTTTTGAAATATAATTCTACTACGTACGTCCTACTAATGTTAGTTCAATGCTTTGTCCAAAACGTCAAATAAAAGGATAAGGAGGGAGTATTTATTAGATATAGTATAATATTAGTAATGTGTTAATTTTCCATATGCGATGTTTTTCGATAAAAGGAGGAGTTTTTCATCAGTGCATGTACTGTAGGACACATTGTTCATGAACATAAAATAAAAGACATTTTTTATTAACATAAAAAAACACATATATTACAAACAAGAAAAAACACATAGAAAACAAAAGAAAAAAACTACTACTCATCCTACTCTACTCGGATGAGGACTTGTCCACCTCCGCCACCGCCTCCGCCTCCGCCGGCGGCGCATCCGCCTCCGCATCCGCTGTCGGTGCCTCTACCTCCGCCACAACAGTCGGCGGAGCATCCTCCAACACGAGATCGAACTTCTTCCGGCTGACGGCCTTCACAAGTTGCTTGCGAAACCCCGCCCCAGCCTCCTCACCGATTGTCTCGTAGAGGCAGTCGAGACGAGCGGCAACAAACCTAACCCGAAGATGTAGTAGCTGGCGGAGTCCATGCTGGCGTGGTGGGGAAGGACACCAAGTCCCAGTCGGCGACAGGAGTGAGATGTATTGTGAAATACATCCTGCGCCATATTGTCGAGCGCTTTTGCTTGCATGTCGATGGCAAACAGGCTGCCAGTGACCTCCTTAAGCTTGCCATCGAGTTTGTCGATGCTTTCCTCGATGAGGCAGACAATATCATCATAGTCGGACGGAAGAGGTGCGGGCGCTGCAGGCGGAGACGGGAGTGGAGGAGGTGCGGGCGCAGCCTTCAGTTCCACCGGCCTTGATGGCGACGGAAATGGAGAAGGAGGTTCGGAGGACGTCGATGACTTGGAGCGCTTCGGTGCGGGCTACCCATTTGTGCGGCGACAGAGGTGCGAACAAAGAGAGAGAGGTGGTCGACAGTGCTGCGGCGGAGAAGCAAGAGGAGAAGTTTGGAGGCAAAAATTGATCGAGAGGTGCGGCAGAGAAGAAGAGGACGGTGTGCCTTTATAGCGGATCATCGTCTAAGCGCGTGAGTGGAGATGATCGGACGCTTCAAAAATTGTGCTTTTGAATCGACGGTCAGAGTTACTCCAAACCGCGGTTCACCTCCTCTCGGTTATCGCAACGTCTCAACACGTCCCATCGGCCAGTTTTTTAATTTGACACACAAAGGTGCGGAGATTGACGTGAATGCGTGTGGCAATCAACCGAGAGTCCATATCTTTTTTTTTCAAGGATCCGACCGTTGCTGACCGAGAGTCCATATCGAACTGATAATTGTCGTGATCATGGATGATGGTGGACATGAATGTAATGCAGGTGAAAGAGACTCGCGATCAAGCATGTTTGGTCACGTGTTGTGGATATTTGTGTCCCCTTGTTGAGGAACATGTTAATTGGATGACGTTGAGGATCGGATGTGGCGTACGTGTTTTCACAAGTGTGTTCATTTGTTCCTAAAATTAGAACACGTAGCGGCTAGCGCCTATGCCTGTTGTTTCTTCAAAAGACGAGTACAATGATACATAATGGCAGCATGCGATCGATTAATTTGATGAACCATGTACGTACGTAGTGAGAGTTGTGTGCTTATTAGACGGTGGTAGTCCACATTCTATCCTCGTACTGTCGAGGGAACATCCTTGTGTCAAATTTGTTATCTCTATTGATGACAGGATACCATTCTTCATTAGTGTGGTAGTTAAACTGCCATATAGTGTAGGTTGAGAGCATACACACATGCATGGTAGAGAATATGATAAATATAGAAATATATATACATGGTAGGAAATATTACTCTATTATTGGAATACATGTTTGGGACGTAGCATATGTACGTCTAACATACATGTGAAAGACCTCGATCATGTTTGCTGACGTTACATGTTCTCTTTTTTGTTGAGAGATCTTCATGTTTGAAGCTCGTTGATCATGTTTGGGGCGTAGCACGCATGGACAACTAACATGCATGTGAAAGACCTCAATGCATGTGAAATAACATGCATGCTTTTAAAGACGAGATATAGTGTTTCCTCAAGAAAAAATAATTTTATGAGAGATTGGGCGCACAAGCACAAAAGCTAGAACTTGAGCGATGCACCTACGAATTCCATATGCCGGGATGATCGACGACAGCTGATCCGCAAACTCGGTGGTAAGATCAGTAGTCACCAGAGAGCAGCTTGCGACCGACATCGAAGGAGACCAAGGCGTCGATGCACGCATAGCTGATCTGCTCGCCGGAGAGATTGTACGCATCCCAGTTGCTCGTCCTCACCCCGTAAGGCTTCTCCATGTCAGTGCACATCACGGCGCTCGCGATGTCCTTCAGCCCCGCGTGGCGGAGGCTCGGGTGATCCATCTCCTCTGCTGCGAGCTCGGCTAGGTCCACCATTTTGGCCACCTTTAGCTGCCAGTCCTTCCAAAGTGTGTCGGCGTCACCCTCCATGCCGACGCCGACACCGACAAAGTGGTAGTCAGAATCGCCGAGGAAATCTTCCAGCTCGTCGGGGAAGTAGTCAGCGTTGATGACCTGGAAGATGACGTAGCGACGGCCGATGCAGAGCTGCAGAACGGCAACGGGGTTCTGGTCGGTGGAGTAGCTGGGGCGCCACTCGATGTCGAGCCTGACGATGACCTTGTGAAGGCGCCGACGGTGGACGGAGAGGACCTCGTCGAGCGAGTACTCCACGGCCTTGCCGGAGGACGTCACGGTGGTGGTGATCACGTCTTCCTCAAACTTCACGTTGTACACCTGAGTCACCGCCATTGGGTCTCTCTCCTTGTCGTCCCTACGGTTGCCGCCTGCGGTAGTGCAGCGCAACTCTCTCTCTCTCTTGTGCAAAACCTTCGTCTACACCTTTAGTTTGGATTTTAATTGGAAACGGGCCTGGATATATAACTGATGCAATTACGATATGAGCGGAGGAGTTTTTGAATTTGACGGGCCCGAGCCTGGAGTAAGGAGAGTAATGAAGATTTTTGAATCTTATATACTCTTTCTAATTTTTAATTCTTATCGTTATGACCACAAGTTGCATTGTCTCAACCTAACACCACGTACAACAACAACAACATTTCTCAGGAGCCCACCCACTGGATATGCCGGGTGGGCCACGGGATACCCTGGGTCCAGTCACCAGAGAGTAGCTAGTGTGAATACTTGCCGGGAGATCAGTGGAATCGGGAATTGGCCAATGAAGATGGATGTCAGTAGTGTCACGGTTCATGTATTGAAACGCGCGCCATCCTTTTTCTTCTTCTCCTTTTTCTTATAAGTTCGTATTATTTTCCAGCAATCTTCTAAGAGTATCTCCAACCCATTTGCTATTTTTAGTTTGCCATTCTTTCAAATAGCAAATATGCTATCCACATTTAGCATCTCATTCTATGAGCATCTCCAACCCGTTTGCTATATGATGTGCTATATTAATAAATTTCATATTTTATTAATATGTAATAATTTGTAGGATCGAAGAGCACGTGAAAAGCTACCAGAGGGGGGTGAATGGTAGATTTAAAAATCTTACGCAGCGGAAACAATTAAACCCCAAACTCTTTCGGCAGAAAAACGATCTGTTAAAGAAATCGTGTGTGAGACTAATCTAAACGTGTTTCACCGTGACAAAAGTGATAGATATCAGAGAGAATCAAGTCACGAAGAAAACACAAAAAGAATCACTCAGATCCGTCGAGAAAAACTCAAGTTATGATCGAAAGATCAAACAAAGGTCAATCTGTCCTACCCGAGAAAAAACAGTTCTGGAACGCTGCAAAGAAACTCGTGTAGATCATAGACCAAAAATCCAATGACCCTGAAATTTTGATGTATGATAGATAATCAAGTTGTGTAGACAACCCAAAAAGAATCACGTCAATTGGATCTGTAAAACTCGAGTTATGATAAAACCACCGACGAAAGATAGTTTTGTCCAGAAACTCGACGAGTAAAACTTGTCTGGAACAAGTCGGACGAACAAGGCACAAAAGTTCCTTCAAACTACGAATTTTATTCAATAGAACACAAGAGGAACAGCCCCAAAGTCGTCTCCATGAGCTCTGGGCTCCATTGCTTATATAACCAGCCCTTAGGCCAACCCAATATCAACTAGGACTCCAATCCTACTCAGATCACGAATCGTACCTTTCCATAACTGCTCAAGATTCTTCTATACGAAGATAGAAGTAATCTTAAGACTACCAAACACCTTAGGAACGTATCCCTCATTCCTAAACAACTCAAATTCGTGACCCACACGAAATCCTAACATAACCAACTCGATACTTTCCATACCGAGCCATAACCGACTCCGTCGCAGCCAAAGTCATCAACCGGTACGATCCGATCCTTCCAACCAGATCTTCCCATCCATAAACCATCTTCGGAACCATGTTGCCACATCATGCACCGCATGCATACGTGCAAACACCTTCCTTCGACGTCCAGTATACCTTCATATGCATTGTTCTTGATTCAATCATCCTGCGCGACCTCCTGATCAGCTCGACCACAGTTCCATCCGAACTTGGTTGTTGGAACCTCATCTCCTCCCTGAGACTAGTCCAATGGATCCCGTCACCAGCCATGTCTTGAACTCAAGCAACACCTGCACATGAATAAACAACCAATCCATACGAGCCCAAGTCCTCGACTTGACTCAAGTTAGTTCCGAACACAACACCCTACGTGAGAACCTCACATAAGCATGTTGCAAAGCATAGAAAAACGATATCAGCCATATTAACCAAAACGCACCAAAAACTTAGCAAATGAATACTAAGCAATCTTTCCAATCATGTAAAGCAAGTACGAAACATTGCAAATGAAAAGCAGAAGCACTGCGGTCAAGTTCCGGACCTTGCTAGAGCAACCCAGACCTTGAGCCGGAGCTAACAAAAGCTAGTACAACCTAGCGCCAGAGCTTACCAAAACTAGTACAATGAAGCACCTGCCGGAGCTTACCAAAACTAGTAGATCCTAGCACCGGAGCTTACCAAAAACTAGTCAAAACTAGTAAACCCAAAACCGGAGCTAGACAAAGTATGTCGGAGCTTAGCAAAAGCATTCCAGAGCTATCAAATATATGCCGGAACTATCAAAGTCATGCCGGAGCTAAAGATAAAGGTCACCGGAGCTAACCAAAGCTAGTCTGACCTTACCAAGAAGTCATACCTAGCTTTGAACATAGCCGGAGCTACCCAAAACAAGCCGGACCTACCGTCGGACCTTGCTGTAGCTCGGAGCTAGAGTCGGACCTTGATAAAAAGGTGTTTTGGTGATATTAGAAACTTTTATCATCAAAGCCAAGTATATTCACTACAAGCCAATGTATTCAACACATATAGGTCTCACAATCTCCCCCTTGATGAATGCATTGGCAACACCATTTAAAATCCGAACATTGGCTTATTCACATAAAAGTTTTGAAGGCAATTTCTCACCCTTTGTGAATCAAAAGTAAAATGAGAAGAAAAATTATCCCATATTATCTTTCCCCCTTTATTATCTCTCCTTATGCACCCCTTTATTATCTCTCCTTATGCACATATTCTCTTTCTCTTCATGCTTATCTCTCCCCCTTTGACAATGTATTCAGCAAGTCATGAGCATATAAACAAATTATCTCTCCCTCTTTAGTTGTTATGAGCATATTATAACATATACATATAAACAGAGCTCATCCAAGTCATACTATTAAGTACCTTACATTATCACATCAATGAAATACATAAGGTAGTGTAAGCCATGCTAGAGATCAAATGTAATTTTTCAATTTAAGCAAGTCATGATCTCACAAACTTAACTATTTAAAAACCTGATAGCATGACACTAGTTGCTGCATTTTATTATTTTTCAAAGCATAAATTTATATCATATGATATTTGCAAGAGATTATATGCGCATCTGCCTTATTCTAACCAACCAAGCCAAGCCTATGTCATTTGACAATCAGAAGCTTAAGGACATGGTTTTAGTCATACACAACTTCTTCCAAGTTCATATCTAAGTGCAATGACAAGCCATCTCAAAAGAAGAAGTGCAATGCATGCATATTCTCTTGATCTTTTCTCAATTTATATTTGTTCATAAAAACTCAACATGTGAGTTGATTACTTGATTAATTCTTTATGATTAAAAGCACTTGTGAACATGTAACAAGTTCAAAACAGCAAGAAAGTTCGACTATGACCAGTTTTAGTGTAAGTAATTATTCCAATTACTAGACATGGCAAAAACTACAAAATGTATAGCACGAGTAATGTAGTAAGAACTTTCAGCATGTAAAAGGAATCACAAAGTCATATATGTATGAAATACTATGCTCATATTATTTTAATTTCGGATTCACACATAGACTTCCCAAGTTTCAAAAACTCCCCCTCAATTTAAGCCATGAGGATGCATAACCCCTATTTCACTACGAATGTAACAAAAACGAGTGAAATACAAAGGTTTTGTAAAAATGTCAGCCAATTGTTGTTCGGTATCTACATAGTGAAGCACAATGTTTCCCTTTTCAACATTATCTCGGAGAAAGTGATACCTAATGTCAATGTGCTTAGTTCTAGAATGTTGCATGGGGTTTTTGTCAATGCAAATAGCACTAGTGTTATCACAAAACAGTGGAACACTATCTAGATCAACCCCATAGTCCTTAAGTGTTTGAACAATCCAAAGAGTTTGTGAGCAAGCACTAGCAGCAGCTACATATTCAGATTCGGCTGTGGATTGTGCAACTAAATTTTGTTTTCTAGAGGACCAAGCAACAAGAGAATTACCAAGAAAATGACAAGCACCGGAAGTACTTTTCCTATCAATCCTACAACCCCCAAAATCAGCATCCGAAAAAGCTTTCAAAGTAACGGTTGAGGAAGAAGGAAGAAAAATGCCAAATTCTTGAGTTTCATGTAAGTACCTGAGAATCCTTTTGACGGCTTGACGATGGGAAGCACGTGGGGAAGCTTGAAACCGTGCACAAAGACATACGCTGAATTGTATGTCCGGTCTTGATGTCGTGAGGTACAAAAGTGATCCGATCATGGTTCTGTATTTTTTGTCCATGTTGAAGCGCCTTAGGAGGTCTTTGGTATACTTCGTTTGATACACAAAGGTACCCTCCTTGGTTTGCTTGATTTGCAGCCCCAAAAAATTAAGTGAGTTCACCCATCATACTCATTTCAAATTCGGGACTCATCATTGCTGAAAACTTGGACACAAGATCATGAGAAGCACAACAAAAGATAATATCATCCACATACACTTGAACGAATAATGAGTCATTGCCATGCTTAAGCACAAAAAGAGTTTTATCAACCTTGCCCATGGTAAACCCCTTTTCAAGTAAGAATGTTTTTAACCTATCATACCATGCTCTAGGGGCTTGTTTGAGATCGTATAAGGCTTTGGACAGTTTGTAAACATGATTAGGAAAATCTGGATTTTCAAAACCCGGTGGTTGTTTGACATAAACCTCCTCATCTATGTAGCCATTAAGAAAAGCACTTTTAACATCCATTTGATATAGCTTAAAACCTTTAGATGCTGCAAAAGCTAACAAAATTCTTATGGCTTCTAATCTAGCGACAGGAGCAAAAGTTTCATCAAAATCTAGACCTTCAACTTGAGTGAAACCTTGAGCAACCAACCTAGCCTTATTCCTAACCACAACCCCATCCTCCCTTTGTTTATTTTCAAATACCCATTTAGTTCCAATTAAAGTGTGACCTTGAGGTGGAGGTACAAGTTTCCAATCATTATTTCTTTCAAAATTTTCTAACTTCTTGCATGGAAATAATCCAAGATTCATTAGTGAGTGTGTGTGATATATCTTTGGGTTCAAAAGAAGCAACAAAAGCAGAATGAGCATGAGAGTTTGGATCGCAAAACCTGGACCGTGTGACTCGTTCGTGTAAGCTTCCAATCATCTGTTGTGGGGGATGATCTTTGTAAAACCGTAGGGGAACAGATGTCTCACAAGCTTCTTCTTCATTAGGTTCATCGTAGATTGATGAGCTTGTGACTTGTGGACGATCAGGACCAGCATAGGTGATAGCCGGAGCTTGTTCAATGTACGGAGCTGGACACATGTCGACTTCGGAACTACTAGGCAGTATCACCGGCTCTTCTTCATCTTCGAAAATACCCTCCCCCTGAGGATACGGATTTGGTCCTGCAACACCGGAGCTAGTACCTGGGCTAGCTTCATCAAAAGACACTTCACAAGTCTCCACAATTTTGTTAGTGTCAAGTAAAAGCAAACGGTAGCCTCTAGTATGAGATGGATAACCAAGAAACATGCCATCAATGGATCTATGTTCAAATTTATCAAGATTACCATGTTTCTTAACAAAGCATTTGCATCCAAAGACCCGAAAGTGTGTAACACTAGGCCTATGTCCAAACCAAAGCTCATATGGTGTTTTACCTAGCTTAGCACGCAAGAAAACACGATTTGAGACATAACAAGCGGTTGCTAACGCATCAGCCCAAAATTTACTAGGATTTTGATATTCATCAAGCATAGTCCTAGCCATCTCAACTAAGGTTCTATTCTTTCTTTCTACAACACCGTTTTGTTGAGGTACATATGGTGAAGAGAATTGATGATCTATTCTATTTTCAGCACAAAAGTGATCAAAAGATTGATTTTTAAATTCAGTTCCATTATCACTTCTAATTGCTTTTAATGATCCTGGATCAATTGATAATCTAAGAAATAAAGTTCTAAAGTGACTAAAAACTTCATTCTTAGACGCCATAAAGTAAACCCAAGAGTATCTAGAATAATCATCAACGATAACAAGAACATACCATTTACCTCCGAAGGATTGAACACGTGAAGGTCCTACGGTGTCAAGATGCAAAAGTTGACATGGTTCAGTTGTCATGATCATTGTGAGAGGAGTATGTGAACCTGCAACCATCTTAGCATATCTACAAGAAGAGCACACAATTTCTTTGTCCCCTTTAAGCTTAGGCAGCCCACGTATGCGATCAAGAGCACTAACACGCGTTAGGTGATCAAAGCCTACGTGACCAATTCTACGATGCCTAAAATATAAGTCCTTTGAATCATTAGCAACTAGACACCTATGCTTAGAGGAAGACATATCAAAATCAGCTTTAAAACTCTTCCAAACTGAGACATGTTAGAAATAAGCTCACTATATGAACCTACAACTTTGCAGCAGTTTTTATTGAAAATAATTTCTAGATTTTCATCTAGCAATTGTGCAACATAAAGCAAGTTGTATTTCAAATTTTTGACAAGTGCCACATCCTTCAAAGTGTAGTGATCATTTACTCTAACCGAACCCTTAGCAATTATAGGAGTTGAAGAATTATCGGCAAAAGTAACATTCTCTACACGTGACACAAAAGAGAGGGAGGAGAACTAATCTTTGTTACCGGTCATGTGGCGTGAGCAACCTGAATCCACAATCCAAATGTTCTCCTTCCTCAAACGTGTAACCTACATAGAAGCACAATACGTCGATGACTCAATACTGGGGTTAGTCAAAAGGCATTTAGGAATCCAGTACTGAGTCACGCGACGTGCAGTAGAAAAAACACGCGAAAGCTGAGACAAAACAGCAGGTTTATGAGTCGAAGATTGAGATTTCTGTTCTTAACAATTGATTTAGAAGTTGTTACTTGTTTAGAGTGAAAACCAGTAGCTCCGGAGGTAAAAGCAGAAGGTTCGGAGGCAAAAACTAAAGCTTTGGAGGGAACAACAGAAGATCTGCGAGCTCTCGGAGCTATCAGAACTACCGGAGCTGCCTTTGTAGATTTCTTGCCAAAAGTTCCAGAAGCTACCTTTTCAAATTTCTGACTCATTAAAGCAGGTTGTGTTTTTCTAATTGCATGAAAGTTATAAGATCTAGCAATCATCCTTTCCTTTTTCTGTTGTTTAGCTAGTCTATAACAAAAATTTATGACATGACCATCTCTACCACAGTAGGTACAATGAAATTTAACTTTGTGTTCATGTCTAGATGAGCAATCAACATTTTTATTTGATACCGAATGAGACAACACTCCAGCAGATTTGAAAACCACTTCTTTTGTTTAGGAACTGTTTGAATCAAACCACTTCCTAATGAATTTACAATTTTAGGTGGATGTGCCTCAACATGAGCATGAGAATCAAAACCTAAACCAGTTTTATCATTGCAAGACTTGGAAGAATTTAGCAGCAAGTTTAGGTTCTTATTCCCATTACAAAACCGATCTAATGTCCTATGCATGATGTCAAGTTTATTGGACAGATCAAGGCAATTTTCACATGAAGTTTTTCCTTTTAGTTTGCAATTGGAACAAAATTTAACTTCATGAGAATGTAAAGCATTGTTAAATATAGAAATTTCATTCATATCATCTTGCTGTTTTTTATCGAGATCATCACAACTAGAACAATGCAAATCAATTGTAGAACAAGAAGCATCTTTTAAGTTTCCAATATTAAGTGCAGCAAGCTCTTTGTTCTTTTCAATTTCTAACTCAAGTTTATCAAGTGTGGAGGAGTGCGCACTTCTTAATGAGGACAATTGTTCATATATTAAATCACATGAGGAAAATGCATCATCACTAGGAATCAAAGTTTTTAAATGGTTGATTTCAGATTCTAGTGATTCAATTTTAGCAGCATTATCCCTAAGCTTTTTGTCCTTTTTCTTGACAATAATAGTTGCACGAGAAATAGCATCACACATTTCATTGCAGGTAGAACATACCTCATCGTCTTCACTGTTGTGTTCTGCATCCTCCTGACTTGATCTTGATCTTGTTTTGCCCGCCATGAAGCATAAGTTGGCCAGATCGTCATCATCTTCATCACTTTCAAAGTCTACATCACTTGAACTAAGTTCTTGAAGTGCGGTGATGAAGCTGTTAATCATCTTGCGTCCTATGGTACCCTTCTTTTTCTTCGTATCTTTTGCAGAGGAGTGCTTCGTTCTTGTTTTCTTTTCATCCCGGGAAGTAGGACCTGAAAGGTTAGGGCAATCTGAACAAAAATGTCCTGTCTTACCACATTCGAAGCACCGTTGAGGTTCGGAGCTTCCTCTCCTTCTTGTTCTCACATTTTGCAATGCTTTTGAGAACCTCGTAGAGAGAAGTGCTAGCTCCTCCTCTGGAAACTCCTCAATCTGTTCAAGGGTTACAGAGGACAACAGAGCAAGTGTACTACAAGATGAAGATTGGCCGTAGCTAGGCATATCACGTTGAGAAACAAAAGCAATAGACTTGTTGGAATTCTTACGTGATATTATATCAATTTCATGAGTTTTTAGCTTGGAATATAGCACATCTAAAGTAAGTGTACTCATGACAGTAGATTCACGAATAGATGTAACTTTCATCTCCAAAATTGACATGTCTAATGCACTTAATAATTGCCTAGCATTTTCAGCATCTGAAAAATTAACATTGACGCTACGCAAGTTGCTGAGAATTTTATTAAAGCAAGCAAAGAGGTCATCGATAGACTCACCTGGTTGCATCTCAAAGCGCATATATTCCTATTTGAACATATCTTGTTTTACCTCCTTGATTGTGTTGGAGCCTTCATGATAATCACAGAGAGCTCTCCAAACGTCGTATGCTGACCGGAGGTGCGCGACACGATCAAAGTCGCTTTGAGTGAGTCCTTGGATGATCAAGTTTCGGGCTTTGTTGTTGTTGTCGACGTGTCGTAGGTTTGTGGCCGTGACTTGATCATTAGGTGGCACTTCAAAAGGCTTATACACTTTCTCCCATATTGCAAAGCCTTGTGCCTAGATAAAAGCCTCCATGCGTGCCTTCCAAACCTGAAAATCAATACCAACAAACACACAAGGTTTGGCGGAGTACTTCTCCATGATGATTAGTCAAAAATACGTGCAAATCACAAACATTAGAGCACCGTGGCTCTGATACCAATTTTAGGATCGAAGAGCACGTGAAAAGCTACCAGAGGGGGGGTGAATGGTAGATTTAAAAATCTTACGCAGCGGAAACAATTAAACCCCAAACTCTTTCGGCAGAAAAATGATCTGTTAAAAAAATCGTGTGTGAGACTAATCTAAACGTGTTTCACCGTGACAAAAGTGATAGATATCAGAGAGAATCAAGTCACGAAGACAACACAAAAAGAATCACTCAAATCCGTCGAGAAAAACTCAAGTTATGATCGAAAGATCAAACAAAGGTCAATCGGTCCTACCCGAGAAAAAACAGTTCTTGAATGCTGCAAAGAAACTCGTGTAGATCATAGACCACAAATCCAATGACCGTGAAATTTTGATGTATGATAGTTAATCAAGTTGTGTAGACAACCCAAAAAGAATCACGTCAATTGGATCTGTAAAACTCGAGTTATGATAAAACCACCGACGAAAGATAGTGTTGTCCAGAAACTCGACGAGTAAAACTTGTCTGGAACAAGTCGGACGAACAAGGCACAAAAGTTCCTTCAAACTACGAATTTTATTCAATAGAACACAAGAGGAACAGACCCAAAGTCGTCTCCACGAGCTCTGGGCTCCATTGCTTATATAACCAGCCCTTAGGCCAACCCAATATCAACTAGGACTCCAATCCTACTCAGATCACGAATCGTAACTTTCCATAACTGCTCAAGATTCTTCTATACGCAGATAGAAGTAATCTTAAGACTTCCAAACACCTTAGGAACGTATCCCACATTCCTAAACAACTCAAATTCGTGACCCACACGAAATCCTAACATAACCAACTCGATACTTTCCATACCGAGCCATAACTGACTCCGCCGCAGCCAAAGTCATCAACCGGTACGATCCGATCCTTCCAACCAGATCTTCCCATCCATAAACCATCTTCGGAACCATGTTGCCACATCATGCACCGCATGCATACGTGAAAACACCTTCCTTCGACGTCTAGTATACCTTCATATGCATTGTTCTTGATTCAATCATCCTGCGCGACCTCCTGATCAGCTCAACCACAGTTCCATCCGAACTTGGTTGTTGGAACCTCATCTCCTCCCTGAGACTAGTCCAATGGATCCTGTCACCACCCATGGCTTGAACTCAAGTAACACCTGCACATGAATAAACAACCAATCTATACGAGCCCACGTCCTCGACTTGACTCAAGTTAGTTCCGAACACAACACCCTACGTGAGAACCTCACATAAGCATATTGCAAAGCATAGCAAAACGATATCAGCCATATTAACCAAAACGCGCCAAAAACTTAGCAAATGAATATTAAGCAATCTTTCCAATCATGTAAAGCAAGTACGAAACATTGCAAATGAAAAGCAGAAGCACTGCGGTCAAGTTCCGGACCTTGCCAGAGCAACCCAGACCTTGAGGCGGCGCTAACAAAAGCTAGTACAACCTAGCGCCGGATCTTACCAAAACTAGTACAATGAAGCACTTGTCGGAGCTTACCAAAACTAGTAGATCCTAGCACTGGAGCTTACCAAAAACTAGTCAACCCAAAACCGGAGCTAGACAAAGTATGTCGGAGCTTAGCAAAAGCATTCCGGAGCTATCAAATATATGCCAGAACTATCAAAGACCTGCCGAAGCTAAAGATAAAGGTCACCGGAGCTAACCAAAGCTAGTCGGACCTTACCAAGAAGTCGGACCTAGCTTCGAACATAGCCGGAGCTACCCAAAACAAGCTGGACCTACCGTCGGACCTTGCTGTAGCTCGGAGCTAGAGTCGGACCTTGATAAAAAGGTGTTTTGGTGATATTAGAAACTTTTATCATCAAAGCCAAGTATATTCACTACAAGCCAATGTATTCAGCACATATAGGTCTCACATAATTATTTTAAAATTCAAACATTATTGCAACGACTATATTTTGACGTTTGCAACAGAAATGACAATAATGTATCAGAAATTGGGGATAACAAACCGGATAGCATTTGCTACTAGTCGCACACCGAGAGCTCCATATAGCAAATGGCTAAAAGTAGCAATCCTAATAGCAAACCGTTGGAGATGATTTTTGCTCTAAATTTGCTAAATAATAGGATAGCACACCATATAGCTAATGGCTAAAAGAGCATCTCCAACCCATTAGCTATATGATGTGCTATCCTATTATTTAGCAAATCTAGAGCAAAAATCATCTCCAACTGGTTTGCTATTAAGATTTCTACTTTTAGCCATTTGCTATATGGAGCTCTCGGTGTGCTACTAGTAGCAAATGCTATAAGGTTTGCTATTCCCGATTTCCGGTACATTATCGTCGTTCCGTTGCAAAATAGTCATTGAAAATTAGCCATTGGAAATACATCCGTTGAAAAATAGTCATTAGAAATATAACCATTGAAAAATAGCCCTTATAAATACAACCGTTACAATATAGCCATTGCAAAAATGTTATTTGAATTTTAAAATAATTATTATATACTAATAAAATATGAAAATTTTTAATATAGCACATCATATAGCAAACGGGTTGGAGATGCTCATGGAATGAGATGCTAAATGTGGATAGCATATTTGTCACTTGAAAGAATAGCAAACCAAAAATAACAAAGGGGTTGGAGATGCTCTAACCCTCCTTTATTTGAAGTTGTACGGTTGGATCAGGATACGTGGCCGACGTACACTTTATGACACACTAGTGAAAGTAAAACACCCGATATATCTTATGACACACTTGTGAAAGTAAAATATCCGATACATTTTATTGTTATGGAAGTCAATAACTAAGAGTCAATCCAAATCGGGCAAATCGATGACCCTGACTTCTAGTTTGTTTTTGCAAGCCATCTGAATCAAGTCTTTTTTGTCTTCACCCTTTTGCAATGACGCCCACGAGCATCTAATATTGGCTAAAGTTGATACGTACTCCAGAAACTGTTGTTGCGTTTTTCATAATTTACTACATGCTTTGTTGTTTGATTGCTCATTATGTTGGATCTGTGTTGGATTTGAACAGAGAGTGGGCTTCTCCCTGCTGGTCCTATCAGATAAACTAGTAGGTGATAGTCACTTTCTGGATCTCCAGCTCAGTAGAGTTTGAAGTGGAAATATATTCCATTCTAAAAGATAAAAGAGATAAATAGTCCACTAGTTTATCGTTAGAACAACAACATTATAACTATTTTTGCGCATCAATGAACAGAAATATAAAGTTCATTACCTTAAGACGATATATTACAAACAGGAACAAAGAAAAACACAAAATACAAACAAGAAAAGATAAACAACACAACTAAGAACAAGAAAAAAACTACTTCTCCTCCACCTCACTCCACCTACTTCTCCTTCTCCTCCTCCTCCTTGGGCTCCTGGTTGGGCAAGGGCACCTCCCGCGACGGAGACGAGAAGCTCAGTTTCCTGGACGTCGCCGCCACCAGGTTGTCGCGGCCGGCGACGCCGAGCTCGTCCGCCAGCGTCTCCCAGATGACGTCGAGGTGACCGGCCAAGTGCGTCATGTCGAAGACGTAGTGGCCCGTGGTCCCCATGGAAGCATACTCTGCAAGGGGACCAAGCCCAAGGCGACGCATGGAGCGCGATGTATTGTCAAATACATCGTGCACCATCTTTCGGAGAGCCCACTCCTTGTCCAGGGGGAGTCTGGTCGGGGACGCTTCCCCTTGGCGTCCTTCGGCGGGCTTGGCGGCGGTGTTGTCTTGAGTCTTGTCAGCCATGGTGTTCTTGGCGCGGTTTTGGGAAGAGAGGAAGAGTGGTTGTGCGAAGAAGACGATGGCATGCCCGGGTGATCTTATAGCGTAGTAGCAGCCTGGCTTGGGTGCTCATCCTCTGCAGTACTGCAGGTGCAATAGAGGTGGCTGACATGTGGGTCCCACACCATGTAGGGCCCTCATGTCAGCCATCTCTACTGCACCTGCAGTACTGCAGGGGGTTTGAACCCGCCTGGCTGTTCGTGTCTCGACGGGCGCAGTAGTGGTGATGGGATGCGGAGCGGTTCCAATTGAATTCAAAGATGCGCATGCGCTACGCGCGTTTAAGGCGCCTCGGTGACTGGCGCGCATGTAAGCTCGGTGCGCCCGGTCGCAACAGCCGCCTGTACAAATGGCTACGGCTTGAACGAAGGACCAAACCTTATGCGGCAAACAGCAACGTATAATACTTCCTCCGCCCCAACTCAACTCTATTTTTGTTTTGGTCGAACTAATTACCTTTGACCAATGATTTATATGGAATTTATTAACTTCAATAACATGTAGTACTAGATTGTATATTATGGAAATATTTTCATGGTGAATCTAAAAGTACAATTCTTGTATTGTTAAAACTGATCAAAATTGCGTAAATCTCAAAGATAGATTTGACGAAACATAAGACTTCCCTTTGAAAAAGTTTTATACTTTACATTAGTTTTACATATGTAATATGCACATAGGATATATCACTAAATAGTTTTGCAAAAAAACATGGAGGAGAAATATGTATATCACATATGCTACTACTATGTAAACTAGGAGTGGGCAAATAAAAAGAGACCGAAAAACCGAAACCGACAAAACCGAGACCGGAACCGAAAAGACCAAAATATCGGGTATCGGGTACTTTTCGGGTAGCAAATATAAATAACTGAAAAATAAATGTCGGGTTCGGGTACCACTCTTGGGTAACTGAAATAACCGAATAGTCGTTATGCGTGCTAAACTATGAACAATTCAAATTTAGATATTTTATTTTCAAGTTGTGATGTGTGAAGTTGTTGGATTTAAACGTTTATTTTTTATTTTTCATTTGTCAATTTATAATAAATTACCTCATGGGATTAAATTTATCAATCATATTAAATTTGTGCAAACATGACATGGATATAATGTATAATCGGACATATCGGGTAGGACCGAAGACCAAACCAGAATTTTGGTACCCAAAATGTTCGGGTACCTAATATTATTATAACAATTCGGGTAGGATTTCAAGAAACCGAATTTTGTAAAAGACCAAAATACCCGAACCAAAATATCGGGTAGACCGAATGCACAACCCTTAACGTAAATCCATCCGAAATAATTAGCTAGCTTGAGGATGAATGAAGTTGATCTTGCGAGCTTGATGAGCACCATCATTGTTTTGAGCAGCGATTAATTTATGTCATCATCAAATCTGGAGTAATTTTTCTAGATCATTTGGGGCCGAAAAATTAGTTAACACGCTATATATGTGGAGAAAGATTAGGATATGCTACCTATTACTTGTGTTGAATAACCCTGCGCCGTGGACAACATATATCTGACTCTTCATTGTAGTCGCCAGGATAATTCTGCCCTAGGGATGACAACGGTATGGTAAATTCCCGAAGCGTCCGATGCCGTTTTCGAAAATTTCCGATGCGATTACCATTTTTGACAATTTCTGAAATTTTCGATCCGATTACCGTTTTTATTGGACATTGAAATTTGGTAAACAGAATGGAAACAATTTAGACTGATTTCTGACTGAATTGTCGGAATACCGTATTTTAATGGAAAATTTCCGAACAATAACCGAATGCTTTCCAAATAGTAGGTTGGGTCTAATGGGCTGACATGTACTCTCTCCGTCCCTTGGAATTGAGGATTTTTAAAGGAAACTTCAAAGGAATTCATTCCTACATTGTGCTCATGTCACAGGTGTTTGGAACATGGGAATCATATTTCCTTTCCTGTAGAAAGACTTCCTTTCCTATGTAAAATGGAGGAATGAAATAATTCAGTCCAAGTTCTTTGTAGTCTGCTGGCTGGCTATGGAGGGAATATATAGGGTGCTAAAAGTCAAGTTAACTAACCTAATGATTTGCATGGAATAATTATTTCTTTTTTTGAAATAAGGGAATAATTATTTCTGAGCTACTGCAATGCAATAGACGTTTTGATGTTAGAAATATAGGAATGAAGTTGTTTATGAAGCAAACTGGTAGTTCATTTTGGCAAGAAGTTATGACTTTGATTTATGTATTACAAATAATGATAGTTAAGATTCTAAAGAATTTTGTTTATAGTTGCTCTAACATTTTTCCTATGTTTTCATTCCTGCATTCCAAACATCTTGAATTCTCCATTCCTCTAATTTTGATTCCCGTGGTTTTCTCACTTTCTTCGTTCCTGCATTTTGTCTATTCCTATGTTTTTTCCAATTCCTGTAATTTGGATTCCTACGTTCCAAACGGGGCCGTAGTAAATATCGCTTTGTAGTTTATTTTTGAACTACAAAGTAACAAGTATTTAGAGACGGAGGGGGTAATAAGCCCAATTCTTTAAATTTTTTATTCAGACACCAGTTTGAATAAGGAGTTGTCAAAGGTAATAAGCTCAATTCCGACCGTTTTCATCCATATTCTGCCCCAAGTCATCTGGGGCAGCAGGCGGAGGACCTTGATGATCAGGATAATGACCAGGCAAGAAATCATTGGTCAAAGGTAAGTTTGAACAAAGCTAAAAATAGAGGTTAGTTGGGGCAAAGGAGGAGTACTTTTTATAGACCGCTTTGCAGGCCCCACTGCGGGCGATCTCCTGCTTGCTGACAACTCCAACGGCTAAAGTAGCGTACAGCTGCACTTTAGAAGTCATAACCCCAGTTTACATCAAAGGAAACTCACGGGAAAGTTTAAACGAATGGAATCCTCCAGAAGGGAAAGACATTCATACGAGTTTCGCAAGTAGCATTACAAACGGTGCACTTTAGAAGCCATAACCATCACTGCGTGCGTCTCATCGTCTTCTCCGCGCGTACTAATAAAGACACACCATCCTCTTCTCCGCAACACACACATGCCATCCTCTTCTCCACGCGTACTCTTCCTCTTCGTCTCTGTCGTGCGCGCCCTCATTGGTTCCCTTCGAAGCCCATGAATTCCCCTTGTCGCATGATATTGCGGTCCTGATGGCGGGGTGGGTCGCCGCAACCTCCCCGCAGCCCATGGACGACCTCTCCAGTCTGCCCGCCACCTGCAAGGCCATGCACGCGGCGTGCCGGGGTCGCACCATGGGCAGGCGCGTGGCGCTGGAGCGGGAGAGCATCTGGAAGTTTAACTAGAGCTACGACCGCCTCGTGGAGC
Source organism: Tuctoria greenei (assembly GCA_036927565.1). Taxonomy (NCBI): domain Eukaryota; kingdom Viridiplantae; phylum Streptophyta; class Magnoliopsida; order Poales; family Poaceae; genus Tuctoria; species Tuctoria greenei. The sequence goes on from JAYESD010000010.1 coordinate 111,933,989, forward strand.
GCCTGGCAATCGTCGGCAACCCTCATGCGTGCTACGTCACTGGGTTCGACCTCGTCTTCCTGCACTGTCGCGTGCAGCCGGGCACCCAGTTCCTTGCCCGGGCGTCCGTGAACGGCCAAGTGGTGGCGTCCTACATCCTCTTCATGCTCCGCTACGACGCCGACCGCGGGCCCGTGACACCTTCGAGTATATTCGACAGGTCGAAGGTGAGGCCCATGTCGGCTACAACGTGACCAGGTCCATCGCCATGAAGTGAACCAACAAGGACTGCTACCGGTGTCGGCATGGAGCCATGAATAGTATTGATCGTTTCGCATGGAGGTTCCTGGGCAGGCCTCGTCCAGAAGCGCCGCCGGTGGCGATGCCTGACATTGATGATGACGCTTGGGACTGCTCAATAGGGGGGAACCAGGGAACTTCCCGCTGCAGCAGGCCTACGTGGGAGGAGTGGAGTCTTTTGTACAGAGAACTGTAGGATTAAGCACGAGCATGACCTGTTCTGCCGTCTGGCGTTGTACTATATGGGTTATATTCCCTCCATTCCCGTTTGGATGCACCCCTAGTTCTCCCAACGCAAATTAAAAGAGAACAAAGGGAGTATATAAAATAGACTTGTAGTATATGTGTTTCCCCTATGCCCGCTCGTCTCTGATGAATGTTGCACTTGTTGTGTTTTCCCTATGCGGACTCGTCTTATGTTTAGCCCCGTTTGCATCAAAGGAAACTCATGGGACAGTTTAAAGAAATGGATTATTCCGGAAATGAATACATTCAATCATACAATAGTTTGTAATGAAGGAAATCAGTGTTCCCTTCTCTCTGTTCATTGTCTCCACTTTTCATTCCAGTCGTCGCTAATCGACATAAATAGTTGTTACATAATCCCCAATAAACACAAAATAAACTAATTGGCACATCTAGTCTGCAGCACTTCCCTTGAAGCAGTGGTAATAACTTCTAGCCGCGTATAGGAGTAGTGGTAATGATTACACCGCGTATAGGGGCATAGGGCCAGTGGTACGTTGGAGTTCTACCTATCTTTTTCTAACATTTTTCTCGTCCTTTATTTTCTTTTCTCTCTGTTGATTGTCTCCACTTTTCTTTCCAGTCGTCGCTACTTGTTAGTACTGTATACTACTTTACAGACCGCTTTGCAGGCCCCGCTGCTGCTGATCTCCAGGCACCTCTAGCGGCTAAAGTATCATACAGGCAATTTTACAAGCCACCGACAGTGTGGAGGGTCGTTCATTAACAGAGGATACAGATAGAACAGATAGTTCACTGAACAACAGATAGAAAACAAAATAACAGATGGAACAGACGAACAACATTAAGTTCATTATCATAAAACATTACAGCCTCCTACCTATATAACTTGTCATTAGAACAAGTTTTTTAGTTCATATTTGAGCTACAAAACTTGTCCTAATTATTAATCACAAGTACTAATATGGGAAGGAGGAAGTACAAAACATGAAAATCAGCATAACGAAACAAGAAAAAATAAAACATCACAAAAACAAGAAGAGAAAAACATCACGATTGGATTAATCAGCGTCAAAAGATATCCTGTTTTAAAATTTGGATGAACTAGAATGTAATAAGATGATTGGTGCAATCGTGTAATCAACCATCTTCAACCATTGGATCGATCTACATTACGGTCATTGAATCTTTTTATTTAACCCCCTCCACCAGGTGGAGGGGTGGTGGTGGGGGTGGAAGGGGTTTAATGAAAATATGTAATAACCGTAGGATGTATAGATCCAACAGATGAAAATCTTTGATTTCACGATCGCGCCAAAACTTTAATTGCATGTAGCGCTGTCAATGAGTCGAATTCGAGCGAGTTTGTTTCTACCATATACAAAATTTGTGTCCCATAGAACATTTTGAATAGAGTCATATAGTTTAGTTAACCATACGTACATATCATAATGACAACAACAAATGATCTTACTCGAACTTTTCGAGCTTGAGCTCATCAAGCTGGTAATACTCAACTTCATCCTCAAACATTCAATCAAAACTAAGTTTGGTCCTTGAACTTTCAAATGGGTCAATTATTTAGTCCATCAACATCAGAAAACTGTTTCACTTTCATCCTTACTCTAAGTTGGACATCAACACATTGGCATGCCACATAAGATAGTTATTGTGTTTTTAATCCTGTTAATTTGTTATAGAAGTTTGTTTTATTTAAATGTTTGAAGTATGCATCATTATATGCATGTAAACTCTTTCTCATGTTGAAGCAAGTAGGCAAGAGTTTAAGAAACGATTTGAATGGACCCCTTAGTTGGATAGCTAGGAAGTAGAACCGTCGGATCAAAACAAACGGTGGATGCAGCCTTTACTGCACGCATGCAGCAAAATGTCGCTACATCAGGCGATCTTGGTCCAGGCAGGTATGCTCCGATTCCTGTCCTCCAACTCCATCTAGGCTTCTGATGACGCAGGCGGTTCACCACTAGACTGTAGAAAGGATAAGCACGCACACATGTAATAGTCATTGTTGACTGCGTTGGTCTAACGTCATTGTTTGATTGCGTAGGCCTACGTTTAGTCATTAACGCTAGCTTTTGAATTTGTGTAGTGCGAAAGGGTTTTGTTTTGGTTTCACACAACACTATCTAGCCTATATAAAGTGTATATGTGTTCCTTGATGAATACACAACAAACATTCTCCATACAGAATGAAACTTGCATGCCGCTTTCTTCTACCAGAGGTTCAAAGGAAACTACACGGCTAGCCGGGTACACGTATGGTACAGGTGTGCTGGTGTACCTTAACCCCTCGTACGTCGTTCGTCTCTGGTGGTTGTTGGGAAGAGCCTTACAGGTATGCTCTGATTCGAGTCCTCTTACTCCATCTCTAGGTTTCTGATGACGCAGGCGGTTCACCACCAGACAAACCAAAAAAGGTTGAGCGGCATGCAAGTTTTTTGATGAAAAACTGACTGCGGCCCGCTGACTGCAGCCTGCTGACGCATCCATCTCTAGTGTTTTATGACACTCCTGCTGACGTGTCATCATCTTATTTGTTGTGAAGGTATGGTAGTTAAACTAAGCATTAATAAAGGGACCAATAACATTTTGATACATCAGCGGGATGATGCATGGGAGGACAGAACGGGAGGGACACGGCTTGTATACTCCCATTCAGTGCTTCCATGCGTGCTTCTACTTAAGTGTCATGATTTTATTGGCCCTTTCATTTACCTAACATAATGCCTGATTTAACATCAACCAATTAGATGATGACACATAAGCGGGAGTACGCATGGAAGCACAAACGGGAGCACCGAAGTTGCATCCGAACGGGAGGCCCCCGCAGCCAGTTTGTCATCAAGAAACTTGCATGCCACTCATCACTGAGGCTTTGCTGGTTTGTCCGGTGGTGAACCGCATGCTTCATCGGAAACCTAGATGTAGTTGGAGGACAAGAATCTGAACATTCCTGCAGGGGTCTTCCAACCACCACCGGGGACGCACGACGGGGGTTAAGGTACACACCGGCACACCCGGACCGTACATATGTGTCGGTGAAGATGGAACTCAACAGTCTCATGGTTATGGATAGAAAAAAGGAAGAAGAAAAAGGATGGCATGTGTTTCGATCTATGAGCCGCGAGACTGCTAACTTCCATTTTAATTGGCCAGTTCCCGATTCCGCTGAGTCATTGTTGTACGTGGTGTTTTGTTGAGACAATGCAACTTGTGGTCATAACGTTAAGAATTAAAAAGAGGAGTATATCAGATTCAAAAATCTTCATTACGCCCGGTTGTATGATGGCCAGACACTCTCCAATCCACTTAGATTGAAGTGGAACCACTCCTACCCAAACGAGGAAAAAAATTATTGATACGGTATGCACATCCAAGGCTGTGCATACCGTTCCACATTTGTGACATGTGTCCACATGAACGGACGGATGAAGTAGTTGCATGACTGTGACATGTGTGCACATGAACGAACGAGGTCGTATGATGGTCGGACATGATAGGGATAACGCCAAGGAATCATATCCTTTTAAAGCATAATTTTCCCTGCATATGATGGGCCCTTCACGTGTAAAATTAAAAATTTCTCCTTTTATCGAAAAACATCTCCTTCAACGATGCCAAATTTCGGTACATGGGCTCACACATACATGGGGACGAACACCAAGCGTTCCAGCGCAGTTTCGGCCCAGGAATACAAAGTGACTCAGCGCAGTTTCAGCCCACGAATAACAAGCGGCCCAGCGCAGTGTTGGGCCTACTCTGATAGCTTCACGTACGCTTTGTCCTGGCTGCCTCTCCGCCGGACCCTTCGATCCACAATGGCCCCCTCTCCCGATTGCACGAAACGCGCCTAGAGGAGCATCCGCCGGCCGCCACGCTCTTGGAGGAGCATCTGCCGGCCGCCACGCTCTTGGAGGAGCATCCGTCGGCCGCCATGCTCTTGGAAGAGCATCCGCTGTCCACCGGCGTGGAGTAGAATCCGCTGGCCGCCGCACGTGGAGGAGCAACAACGCTAGGTACAATTGCTCACATAATGTTATTGTAGTTCAATCCTCTTACAGATACGCTGATTGAATTGTAGGAAGCGATGTCAGAAGATAAGACATGGATGGGAAAAGACAGGCGTACGAAGGAGTGGCAGGATGGAATGAAGTCATTTTTAAATTTAGCGTTCCAGGGCACTCGTGAAGAAGAAACTAAGCCTTGTCCTTGCACGAAATGTCGTAATATTTTCCACGGGAGACGCAAGGAAGTCCATCATCACTTGCTTCGTAATGGGATGTCATTTGATTATACTTGTTGGGTACACCATGGAGAAAAATGAGTTGAGAAAAAATTGCTGAGCAATCAGCAAATAATGAGAAGATAATTTATGATGATGCTGCTATGGAAAATATGTTGTCCAGTCTTCTTAGAGGCACTTATGATTATGGTGGTACTTCAGCAGGTGTTGATGATCCAGAAAATGCTATAAACCAGCAGGAGCCAACAGGGTGTGCAAAGGCATTCTATGACTTATTAAATGATGCCAAAAAGGAGTTGTATCCACGTTGTGAGAAGGTGACCCAATTATCCTTCATTGTCAGGTTGTACGAGATAAATTGTTTAACTGGTTTGAGCAAAATGCGTGTGAGTTGATCCTTGAACTATTCTCATATGTGCTTCCAGAGGGCCATTGCATTCCTAATACACTTGATAAAGTTCAGAAGGTTGTTCGTGACCTCAGGCTGAGCTACGAAAAGATCGATGCATGTGTCAATGACTGTGTGTTATTCCGGAAGGACTATTCTCTGTTGGATCGATGCCCAAAATATGGTGAATTAAGATGGAAAAATAGTACTGGTGGGGATGCAAGAGAGGCTTTACCTTGTGTAAAAGCAAAGAAGCTTGTAGCACGCAAGATTCTATGATACTTCCCTCTTATTCCCTGTCTTCAAAGGTTTATATGGCAGAATCAACGACATCAAACATGCGCTGGCACAAAGAAGAATGTATTGATGATGGAATATTACGCCATCCCGCAAATTCGAAAGCATGGAAGCATTTTGATAGCATTCACCCAAATTTCTCATCTGATCCTTGCAACATAAGACTTGGGCTAGCATCTGATGGTTTCAATCCTTTTGGAGTAATGAATGTTTCTTACAATACATGGCCTGTGATTCTAATCCCTTATAATCTACCACCTTGGTTGTGTATGAAGCAGCCTTATTGGTTGATGTCAATGATAATTCCTGGGCCAAAGTCACCTGGAAAGAACATTGATGTGTCAGCCTTTGATTGATGAGCTACTGAAATTATGGTCTGACGGTGTTAAAACATACGACCGTTCAAAGAAAGTGACATTTCTCATGCGAGCTTCTATATTGTGGACAATAAATGATTTTCAAGCATATGCAATGCTATGTGGATGGAGCACAAAAGTTAGGATAGCATGTCCATACTGCCATGTAAACACTGACGCCTTGTGGTTGAAACATGGACGAAAGTATTGCTACATGGGTCATCGTCGTTTCCTACCTCAGGATCACCGGTGGCGTCAGGACAAAGCTTCTTTCAACAACAAAATAGAGAATAGAGAGGCTCCAACATCACTCTCCGGTCACGAAGTACTCCAACAATACGAGACTTTTGATCAAGTGAGTTTTGAAAAGACGAATAATAAAGAAAGTGCACTGAGGAAGATAGGTGGCATAGTTGGAAGAAGAAAAGTATATTTTTTCATCTCTCGTATTGGAGGACATTGCTAATAAGGCATAACTTCGATGTCATGCACATTGAGAAAAAACATTTGTGATAGCATATTGGGGACATTGCTTAATATGGATGGTAAAACAAAAGATAGTCTACAAGCTCGTTTTGATATGCAGTAAATGGGTATACGGCCAAAGCAACATCCAGTGGGTATGAAAGGGAAGTATAATTGTCCATCAGCATCATATACTCTGCAAAAAGATCAGAAGACCACCTTGTGCAAGTTTTTGGCGGATGTGAAGATGCCCGATGGTTATGCCTCAAACATCAAGAGAAGTGTGGACATAACAGCGTGTAAGGTATCAGGTCTAAAAACTCATGACTGCCATATTATATTTTAGAAGCTCCTTCCCATTGCAATACGTCACATATTGCCTGAAAAGGTTGTTGAACCTTTAATTGAGTTTAGCAGATTCTTTTCTAGAATTTGTTCTAAAGAATTGGTGGAACCAGATTTGGATAAGATGATTGAACAATTTCCTGAAACAATTTGTAAGCATGAGATGTTGCTTCCTCCCGCTTTCTATGATATCATGGTACATCTTCCAATCCATCTTGGTGAAGAAGCTCGCTTGGGTGGACCTATTTCTTACAGGTGGATGTATCCAATTGAGAGGTACCTTGGTACATTGAAGAGGTATGTACGTAACAGAGCTCACTCGGAGGGTTCTATAGCTGAGGGATATATTATTGAAGAGTGTATGACTTTTTGTAGCCAGTTTTTGGATAACATCAGCACCAAGCTTAATAGGCCAGAACGTCATGAAGTTGCAGCTAGGAATGAACCTTCTCTCGAGTCTAATATATTTATAGAAGTTGATAATTCTAAAAAAGGGTTTAAATGGGGTGAACATACTATGGTGGAACTACATAACATCAGGCATTATATTATTTCTAATGTTGAAGAGGCCGCTCCATGGATCAAGTACGTATAACACTCAAATGTTCTATACTATATTAATTGATCATGCTTATTGTAGATGGCTAATTTAATTTTGTACCCTTTTTAGTGAGCATTTTGAAGAGCTGAAAAAAATTCATTCTCGTGATGTTGAGAAACGCCATAGAGATGAGTTTGTTTATTGGTTTTAGAAACAAGTAAGTACATGCAAGTTTTTACTTTGATGAAATATTGAAGAAATATCTGTTCAGAAGTTATGACCCCTTTTATACTAATTAATGTGTACAGATTAGGACATTACACAAAGAAGGCAAAGTAACCGATTATTTGTATGCATTATCTAGAGGACCTGATCGTTGGGAACGTTTTTTTAGTCGATCATTCATAAATGGCTTCTTCTTTTGAACAATGGAGGTGGAAAACGATTTACGGACGCAAAACAGCGGTGTTGTCGTTCGGGATGGTGATCATGAGTGGTATGGAGTAATCAAGAAAATGATTTCTGTTGATTTCGAAAAAAATCAAGAGGTTCTGTTATTTGAATGTGAATGGTTTGATCGGCCTCGTTCCGGTCAGAGCCAAAGCAGAGGCTACAAAATGGATCGATACGGAATGATAGATGTTGACACTACTATTTCTCAATTTAAGTATGAGCCTTACATTCTAGACACCCAAGCAGAACAATTTTTTACGTTAGAAGTGTGAAGCAACCTAAATGGGCTACAGTTGTTAAAACAAAGCCACGAAACCTTTTTGCCATGCCCCCTGGAGACAGTGAAATTAATTTCACTGAGACGATGGAGGCTGAGACATTATTTGATGATCGAAGGCTTCCTGATATAAATGAGGATATGACCACATGGGATAGGAATGACATTGACGGAGCAACCGGTGATGCTTCCGCTCTTTCAAATGAAGATGACGATGACGACGACCACAACTATGATGACACATATATCAATAATGGTATTGTACCTCCAATATTGAGGGAGGACAGCGAAGATGATGATTTTTCATATAGGTACTGTGTGAGCTAGCTGTACGTGAACTATGTAATGCAACGTTTGTGTTCCGTGGCAATAGATCTTAACGCCACCAACCGGTATTTCGTGGCAATGGATCCAATACAACGATTGTGTTTCGTGGCGATAGATCCTATCACCACGAACTTGTGAATTGTGGCATAAGTTCCTAATGCAATGTTTGTGTTTCGTGGCAATAGATCCTAACACCACGAACTGGTGAATCGTGGCAAAAGTTCCTAATGCAACGATTGTGTTCCGCGGCAATAAATTCTAATGCCACGAACTATTGAATCGTGGCAACATATCCTAATGCAATGATCGCGTTCCGTGGCAATAGATGCTAATGCCACGAACTAGTGAATCGTGGCAACATATTCTAATGCAACGATTGTGTTCCGCGGCGATAGATGCTAACGCCATGAACTATTGAATCGTGGCAACAGATCCTAATGCAACGATCGGGTTCCATGGTGATAGATGCTAATGCCACGAACTAGTGAATCGTGGCAACATATTCTAATGCAACGATTGGATTCCGTGGCGATAGATGCTAATGCCACGAACTAGTGAATCATGGCAACAGATTCTAATGCAACAATTGGGTTCCGTGGCGACAGATGCTAACGCCACAAACTATTGAATCGTAGCAACAGATCCAAATGCAACGATTGGGTTCCATGGCAATAGATCCTAACGCCACGAACTAGTGAATCGTGGCAACAAATTCTAATGCAACAATCGGGTTCCGTGGCGATAGATGCTAATGCCACGAACTAGTGAATCGTGGCAACAGATTTGTGGCGATAGATCCTAATTCCACGAACTAGTGAATCGTGGCAACAGAATCGCGGCGATAGATTCTAACGCCATGAACTAGTGAATCGTGGCAACAGATTCTAATGCAACGATCGGGTTCCATGGCGATAGATGCTAATGCCACGAACTAGTGAATCGTGGCAACAGATTCGTGGAGATAGATCCTAATGCCACGAACTAGTGAATCGTGGTAAGAGATCCTAGTCCCACGATCCTGTTCCGTGGCAATAGATGCTAATGCCACGAACTAGTGAATCGTGGCAAGAGATTCGTGGTGATAGATCCTATGCCACGAACTAGTGAATCGTGGCAACAGATCCTAGTGCAACATCGTGTTCCGTGGCGATAGATGCTAATGCCACGAACTAGTGAATCGTGGCAACAGATTTGTGGCGATAGATCCTAATGCCACGAACTAGTGAATCGTGGCAACAGATCCTAATTCAATGATCGTGTTCCATGGCGATAGATGCTAATGCCACGAACTAGTGAATCGTGGCAAAAGACCAAGCTTACTGCAACGATTTAGTATTCGTTGTAGTACAATCGTTGCAACAGGGCGGAATCCTTGTAGTGCCTCTGGCTAAGGCAGCGGAGCCTCAACCACCTCCGGTACAGGGGCAGAAGCTTCAGCAACCACCACCGAGGCCTCTGCTGTAGCTGGCGAGGGGGGCAGATCTTCAACTGCTTCCGGCTCGAGAGCCGGAATCGCCCCCACAGCAGGTGTGGGGGCCAGCACCTCAACCATGTCCGACTGGGGTAGCAGAACCTTTTTTGGAGGCAGTGTGGAGGTTGACCCTTTAGGGGCTCCCGACACGGGTGGTAGAATCTCCGCCGACATCGGAGCACACACCAGGACTACATAGGAACCCGACATCTCTGCCAGAGCTTCACTACGTACCAGTGCCGGCGCTAGAACTCCGGCCATCTTGGTGTCAAGAGCTGGGGTCCTGGTTGCCGACACTACCAAACCTGCAGTTGGCACTGTCATTGCGCCGCCCGGAGCCTCCAGGTTCGCCAATGCAGGTGGAGGGGCCGAAGCTGAAGCATCTGTCTGCTCAGCCCTCTGCACTACCACACGAGTAGCGACCTGTAACACCCTCATTTTCATACATCATGCCCTACATACATTCATATACATGTTTAACATTAATCCACATCAAGAGGAATGAGCTTAAAATTGATTTGGAGCAAAATCGTAGTTAAAATGCTGAAAAGTGCGGACTAGTACGATTTTTGTGAGCACTAATCCGATTTCTCTCTGACTAAAAACAGACTTCTCCGTTTTTGCTGCGGACTAGTCCGATTTTGCCCCTGAAAACTTTCGAACTTGTTCGATTTCGTGCGTACTAGTTCGATATTCCAAGAATCCTTGAAAATTTGCTAAGTCCCTGGACTTGTTCGGACTAGTCCGGTGTTCCAGCGGACTTGTCTGTTTTCCTCTCTGACTAAAGTCGGACTTGTCTGATTTTTGGCCAAACTTGTCCGATTTCTCTCTGGACAACTTCGGACTAGTCCGTTCCCCTTCGGACTTGTCCGATATTTCGCGACTCCGAGTTGATCTTTTGTTTTACAACTTGTTTCTTGGGTTTCACGTTAAGTGGCCCTAGGGATGTCGTGCCTAACCCTTTTAGAGCCCACGTGGACTCTAAACCGGCCAATACTCCTCTCAAACTCGAAATCCATCTAACCCTAGCCTCCACCTCTATATAAGCAACCCCACCCCTTGGCTTGACATCTATGTGCCACTTTTCCACCCCACCCAAACCCTAGTTCATGGAGAGCCACCACCAAGGAGGAAGTAGGAGATCCCAAGCAAGAAGAAGAAGAGGAGGAAACGAAAGAGGATCAAGATCTCCATCAAGTTTCGTTCTTCATGACCAATTCATCTCCAAGTTCATCCCCAGCCCTAGATCATCAAGATCCAAGTGTTACCTCCAAGTTTCTTGATTCATTGGAGTTCAAAACACCTGGTATACCTTCTATTCAATTTTCCTTACGTGAATTCAACCCCTAATCTCCAAATTCACGTCAATCTAGAAAACCCTAGTTCGCTAGTTCTGCGAAGTGCGGACTAGTCCGGCCTTCTGCAGACTAGTCTGATTTTGCTGACTAAATTGTATTAAATTGATTCGAAAAGTAGATCTAAGCAAATCAAAACCTGTATAAACTTCTTAAAATCTATTAGAACTAGACAGTGATCATTTAAAAGCAATCTATTAGCAAGTTATACCTTGCATTTGCATCAATCATGCATATCATGTCATATTGAGTAATATTTGTGCACTCTTTGATTGTGTTTCTTGTCTTGTATGTTTATTTTGCGGATTAGACGGATTTGCGATAGAGAGTGCCGCGGAGGATCTCCGGCACCAAGAGTTTGAAGGCTTTGACCCTAATCAATCGCAAGAGCAAGGCAAGTGTCCTTGAAGCATATTGATCCTATTTTGAAATAAATGTTTTGTTTGCAAAACTGCATGCTTGTGTCAATTTGATGGGAAATCCTATGGTAGGAAGTTTACTAGTTTTGTTGACCACCCTTGTGAACCGGAATATATGGTAGAGAGTCGGGAAAGGGCTTTTTACCTTTTTGCTTCGCTTAATCAACTGGGATAGGAAAACAACTATACCACTTAATTTAATTATGCATTAATGAGATTATGGTTGACATGACCTGGTTAATATGATATGGTAATGGGTGATCTAAGCAAGCCTGGTATGTGGATGGGTTGGATGTTATGGTTGTTTTGCTTGCTTTAGATCTAAGGACCGGTTCGTGGAACGACCATCCAGGATTTACAGTGCCACCATGAGGCCAAGTATGGGTGCAGCGTAGCTGATTAATTACGGCTTTGCCATTGCTATTTGGACCATTAAGAATGCTCGGGGAAGGAGTAGTCAGATTGGGTTTGTTGATGATTGGTGGGACTACCCTTGGATCCGAATGGCTCAAGAGGGGGCCCTTGGTTGAAGATGTGCTCAGTTGGAGACATCGCCACTGGTGAAACCTCAGCGGGGTCTAAATAAGCTAGTAATCCCTTTGTAAAGGCTACTTTGTGATCTCTTGGCCACACATCGACGGAAGTGTGAGACGGCATAATTGAGATTCTTTAGTCATTGAAAGGTGATAAAATCACAAACACATGGGTAAAGCGGTACAACCTCTGTAGAGTGTGTCTAAAACTATCATGATAGCTGTGCTCCCGGTTATGAGAAACCTGGACCCTCACATGATTAGAGGAAACTTGGTATTGGAATGGTTTTTGGGAAGGTTATGGTTCGGTAACGGTTATGGCTCATTATGGATTAATTTCTGGTATTGAATATGGTCTTCGGCAATGGTGAAATTTAGTATATGGATGATGGTAATGAATTATGGACAAGTATTATGATGGTTATATGGTTTATGATGGGTTTACTTCACATACATATAATATATTGCTTTTCCAAATGTTTTAATGTACTTTTCAGCACTTAACCATTATTATATTCATCATTTAAATCAGCCACATGTCATACTTCCCACACTTGCTGAGTACGACATGTACTCACTCTTGCAATCCCCACCAATCAGTTGCAGGTCAGGATTGAGAGTTTAATGGCGATAATGCGGAGTTCTAGGCCGTGTCTACCGTCAGCTTTACCTGTGGTGTTGATTGGAGCTGTGTTACCCCATCGCTTATGCTGCCTAGCTGTTTAGTTTGCTTATTAGTTTATTCCCGCTGCATTAGTTGAACTTGTTATTAATATTCATTAGAGTTTGTATTCAAGGATATTATGAATTGTGTAATAAAATTTAGTAAATTAATCTTGTGTTGTGGTAATTATCTGTATATCGTTTGTGATCCACTCGTGTATGTGTGTTGAACGTATTGGGCACACATATACGTTCACTTGGTTCATTTGTTGGAACTAGGTGTCACAGATTGGAATCAGAGCCACAGGTTGACCGTAGGACGCAGACTAGTTAGAATGGACACTTAGAGCACATAGGAGCACTCAGGAATCAATGTGTTTTTGTCTGGTGTGCTGGTTGCTATATATATTGCTTGCTTGTGTGCTTAATAGAGGATTTTGGGATGCTTTAGCATTGCCATGTAGTAGGCTAGTTAGTTGTCTAGTTTCATATCCCTTGATGCATATAGTTGGGGACGTTTTCTAATTCTTACCTATTGCTTTTCTTCAGATGGTTAGGACTCGCAACTAGGGAGATGACAATGATGAGGACCTCAGAACAACAATGGACAAAGACCTTCTCATGGAGCTATCAATATTGAGCAGCTACTGGCTATGCAGAACCAGCTCATGCAGACCATGATACAAACAATGGGACAACTGCAGGCTGGCAACATCAACAATCAACCCCACATGCCTCCACCGCCACCCCCGCCTCCTCATAACCGATTGGGAGAGTTAATAAGGACTAGGCTACTGACCTTTGCTCAAGCTGCCGACCCTATGGATGTCGATGATTGGCTCAAGTCCGTGGAGAAGAAGCTAGCTATTGTCCAATGCAGTGACCGAGAGAGGGTCTTATTTTCTTCTCATCAACTAGTTGGAGCAGCTGGGGATTGGTGGGATTCATATTGCAATGCTCTTGAGAATCATGAGAGGATCACTCTGGCCGAATTCAAAGAGATCTTTCGTTCTCATTATGTGCCGGAGGGAGTTATGATTTTGAAGAGGCAAGAATTTGAGAACTTAAGGCAAGGAAGATCAAGCGTGAGTGAATATCTCAATAAGCACTCAACTCTCAAGGTATGCACCTGAGGATGTGAGCTGGGAAAGCGGAAAACAATACTTGTTTATGAGGGGCTTGAACAATGAGATTCAAGTGCAATTGCTCAATTGTGACTATGCAAATTTCAAGAAGCCTGTGGACAAAGCAATTGTGGTGGAGAATAAGGTCCGTGAGATGGAGCAAAACAACAAGAGGAAGGCGCCCTATCAAGGACAGCAACAAGGAAGTAATGTGCACCCTCGCTTTGCACCTCCTAATGCGCCATATTACAACTCCTCTACTCCTACACAAAGCCCTAGTTATGCACCTCGCCCAACTCAATTTGTGCAGTAGCGCACAATTATGCAATCACCTAGGCCTCCAATGTCTTATGCACCTCGTGCCAACTATCCTGGTGCCAATGCTCAAAACCAAGTTCGTCCCAATAATTCTGGTGGAGTTAAGAAGTGGTATACTTGTGGAGAAGCTAGACACTTTGCGCATCAATGTCCTAAGTCAGGCCTTGGTCAAGGAAGTAATGCACCGAGGCAAAACCCAAGACCCAATGGAGGACAACCATAAGGGAACCGTGGACAACAGAACTTTGCTCATGGCAACGTGAACCATGTCTCTATGGAGGTTGCTCAACAAGCGGATGACGTGGTCATTGGTATGTTTCTCGCCAACTCCAACCCTGTGACTATGTTGTTTGATTCTAGAGCATCACTTTCATTCATTGCATCGAAGTATGTTGCCAAGTATAGTTTGCCTATCTCTCATATGAAGTTTACTCTATGGGTTAAGTCTCCTGAAGGAGAGATGAGGACAAATATAGTATGTCCAAAAGTAAGCCTTAGAATAAGGGGGTAGACTTCTCCACCAACCTCATTGTTTTGGATTATCAAGGATTGGACATTATACTTGGTATGGACTCGTTGAGGAAACACAATGGAGTTATTGAGTGTGCCACGAGGACGGTGAAGTTGACCAATGAGGAAGGGATCACTGTAGAATTTGAAGCATCTCAAACCGCACCAAAGCAATTAGAGCTGAATCATATGGACGGTGCCGCAATTGAGGATATTCCGGTGGTGTGTGAATTTTTGGATGTTTTTCTGGACGAGTTGCTTGGTATGCCACCTGATCGAGATATTGAGTTTGTTATTGAATTAATACCTGGAATTGCACCTATAGCTAAGAGGACGTATAGGATGCCTCCTATGGAATTAGCGGAGCTCAAGAAGCAAATTCAAGAGCAACTAGAGAAGGGTTTCATTCGGCCCAACTCTTCACCTTGGGGAGCGCCCGTTCTATTTGTGGACAAGAAGGATGGATCCCAATGGATGTGAGTAGATTACCGAGCTCTCA
The DNA here is from genome assembly GCA_036927565.1 of Tuctoria greenei. Lineage (NCBI taxonomy): Eukaryota > Viridiplantae > Streptophyta > Magnoliopsida > Poales > Poaceae > Tuctoria > Tuctoria greenei. The sequence continues at coordinate 111,949,080 of JAYESD010000010.1, forward strand.
ACGAGGTAACAATCAAGAACAAGTACACTTTGCCACGCATAGAAGACTTGTTTGATTAGATGAAGGGTGCTTGTGTCTTCTCTAAGATTGATTTGAGGTCGGGATATTTTCAAATTAAGATTAGACCATCGGACATACCCAAGACAGCTTTTAGGACACGGTATGGATCTTATCAGTACACCGTGATGTCTTTTGGATTGACAAATGCACTTGTGTACTTTATGTACCTCATGAATAAGGTCTTCATGGAGTACTTGGATAAGTTCGTTGTGGTGTTTATTGATGACATTATGATCTAATCAAAGGATGAGAAGGAACATGAGAAACACTTGAGGCTTACGCTGCAGAAATTGAGGGAGCATCAATTGTATGCCAAGTTCAACAAGTGTCAGTTTTGGTTGAAAGAGGTGTTGTTTTTGGGTCATATCATCTGAGGAGGAGGAGAATCGGTTGACCCCGGAAAAGTGAGAGACGTGCTGAAGTGGGAACCTCCGCAGAATGTAAAGGAAATAAGGAGTTTTCTTGGGATGGCTGGATATTATCGTAGATTCATCAAGGACTTTTCCAAGATAGCCAAGCCAATGACGGAATTGCTAATGAAGGGAAAGGCATTCCAATGGACTGAAGCTTGTCAAAATAGTTTTTAGGAGTTAAGGAAGAGGTTGACAACAGCCTTAGTTTTGGTGTTGCCGGATGTAAGCAAGAGTTTTGATATTAATTGCGATGCATCGAGACAGAGACTTGGATGTGTATTGATGCAAGAAGGTCAAGTGGTAGCCTATGTGTCGAGACAATTGAAGAAACATGAGCAGAATTACCCAACGCATGATCTTGAACTAGCAGTCGTGGTACATGCATTTAAGATTCGGAGACACTATATTCTTGGACATAGGTGTGAAATTTACACGGATCATAAGAGTTTGAAGTATATTTTAACACGAACGGATCTGAATTTGAGGCAACGGAGATGGTTGGATCTCATCAAAGATTATGATTTGGGGATCAACTATCATCCGGGGAAAGCCAATGTAGTAGCCGATGCTTTGAGTAGAAAAGGAGTAAGTAATCAGCTCACAGTTCGAGAGTTACCATCCGAGTTATGTAAGGAGTTTGAAAGGTTGAACCTTGGATTTGTAAATGAGATGGTGATGATGGAGTTAAACCCAACACTAGAGCAAGAAATTCGGGAAGGCCAAACTAAGGATGAGGAAATTCAGGAAATCAAGGAAAGGACCCAAGAGGGGAGAGAATTCAGATTTGATGAGGATGAACATGGTACCCTATGGCTTGGTAAGAGGATTGTTGTGCCTAATGTGAAGCATATTCGGGAGACAATAATAAAAGAGGCACATAACTCACCTTACTCAATTCACCCCGGTTGTACCAAGATGTACCAAGATGTACCCATTGGTGGGCTAGCATGAAAAAGGACATAGCTGAATATGTAGCGTTGTGTGATGTGTGACAACGAGTCAAGGCAGAACATCAAAGGCCAGCTGGGTTATTGCAGCCATTGAAGATTCCTGAATTGAAGTGGGAAGAAATCGGTATGGACTTCATAGTTGGTTTACCACGTACTCAGTCCGGTTATGCCTCAATTTGGGTAATTGTGGATCGGTTAACTAAGTCAGCCCACTTTATTCCTGTCAAGACCACCTATAATGGAGAGAAATTGGTGGAACTGTATATGGAAAGAATAGTATGTTTGCATGGAGTTCCAAAGAAGATATTCTCGCATAGAGGTTCACAATTCACTTCCAGGTTTTGGCAAAATCTGCATGAAGCTTTGGGAACGAGGTTGAATTTTAGTTCAGCATATCGCCCTCAAACGGATGGACAAACTGAGAGGACCAATCAGATTTTAGAGGACATGTTAAGAGCTTGTGCTTTAAAGCATGGGAAATGTTGGGACAAAAGCTTGCCATATGCAGAATTTCATACAACAATAGCTACCATGCAAGTTTGAAGATGTCACCTTATGAAGCGCTTTATGGAAGGAAGTGTAGGACACCTTTATTCTAGAATGAAGCTGGAGAAACTCAAGTATTTGGTTCGGATGTGTTGCAAGAAGACGAAAAGCAAGTCCAAATAATTTGTGAAAACTTGAGGGCTGCCCAATCAAGACAAAAGGGCTATGCGGACAATAGGAGAATGAAATCAGCCTTTGAAGTGGGAGATTTTGTTTACCTCAAGGTGTCATCGATGAGAGGTCATAAGAGGTTTAACATAAGAGGCAAGCTAGCACCTCGCTACATTGGACCATTCATGATTTTGGACAAAAGAGGAGAAGTAGCATATAAGTTGGAGATGTCAACTCATCTTTCAGACGTACATGATGTCTTTCATGTTTCCCAACTCAAGAAATGCTTGAGAGTACCGGAAGAACAAGTGCCCATGGAAGGATTGGAACTAGAGGAAGATTTGACTTATGCCGAACAACCAATCAAAATTTTGGAAACAAAGGAGAGAGTCAAAAGGAACAAGGTTATTAGATGGTGTAAAGTTCAATGGAAGCACCACGCAGAAAAAGAATCAACGTGGGAATTGGAGGATGATCTCAAGAAGGAATTTCCCTATCTCTTCTCTTCCGAGTCGAATCTCGAGGGCGAGACTCATTTTAAGGGGGGGGGCAGGTTTGTAACACCCTCATTTTCATGCATCATGCCCTACATACATTCATATACATGTTTAACATTAATCCACATCAAGAGGAATGAGTTTAAAATTGATTTGGAGCAAAACCACACTTAAAATGATGAAAAGTGCGGATTAGTCCAATTTTGGTGAGGACAATTTCTCTCTGACTAAAAACGGACTTGTCCGTTTTTGCTCCGGACTAGTCCGATTTTGCCTCTGGAAACTTTTGGACTTGTCCGATTTTGTGCGGACTAGTCCGATATTCCAAGAATCCTTAAAAATTTGCTAAGTCCCTGGACTTTTTCGGACTAGTCCGGTGTTCCAGCGGACTTGTCCGTTTTCCTCTCTGACTAAAGTTGGAATTTTTCGATTTTTTGGCAGACTTGTCCGATTTCTCTCGAGACAACTTCGTACTAGTCCGGTCCTTTTCGGACTTGTCTGATATTTCGCGACTCCGAGTTGATCTTTTGTTTTATGACTTGTTTCTTGGGTTTCATGTTAAGTGGGCCTAGGGATGTCGTGCCTAACTCTTTTAGAGCCCATGTGGGACTCTAAACCGGCCTCTACTCCTCTCAAACTCGAAATCTATCTAACCCTAGCCTCCACCTCGATATAAACAACCCCACCCCATGGATTGACATCTATTTGCCACTTTTCCACCCCACCCAAACCCTAGTTCGTGGAGAGCCACCACCAAGGAGGAAGGAGGAGATCCCAAGCAAGAAGAATGAGAGGAGGAAATGAAAGAGGATCAAGATATCCATCAAGTTTCGTTCTTCATCACCAATTCATATCCAAGTTCAACCCCAACCCTAGATCATCAAGATCCAAGTGTTACCTCCAAGTTTCTTGATTCACTGGAGTTCTAAACACCTGGTATACCTTCTATTCTCTTTTCCTTACATGAATTCAACCCCTAATCTCCAAATTAATGTCGATCTAGAAAACCCTAGTTCGCTAGTACTGCGAAGTGCAGACAAGTCCGGCCTTCTGCAGACTAGTCTGATTTTGCTGACTAAATTGTGTAAAATTGATTCAAAAAGTAGATCTAATCAAATCAAAACCTGTATAAACTTGTTAAAATCTATTAGAACTAGATAGTGATCATTTAAAACCAATCTATTAGCAAGTTATACCTTGCATTTGCATCAATCATGCATATCATGTCATATTGAGTAATATTTGTGCACTCTTTGATTGTGTTTCTTGTCTTGTATGTTTATTTTGCGGATTAGACTGATTTGCGCTAGAGAGTGCCGCGGAGGATCTCCAGCACCAAGAGTTTGAAGGCTTTGACCCAAATCAACCGCAAGAACAAGGCAAGTGTCCTTGAAGCATATTGATCCTATTTTGAAGTAAATGTTTTGTTTGCAAAACTTCATGCTTGTGCCAATTTGATGGGAAATCCTATGGTAGGAATTTTACTAGTTTTGTTGACCACCCTTGTCACCTGGAATATATGGTAGAGAGTCGGGAAAGGGCTTTTTACCTTTTTGCTTCGCTTAATCAAATAGGATGGGAAAACAACAATACCACTTAATTTAGTTATGAATTAATGAGATTATGGTTGACATGAACTGGTTAATATGATATGGTAATGGGTGATCTAAGTAAGCCTGGTATGTGGATGGGTTGGATGTTATGGTGGTTTTGCTTGCTTTAGATCTAAGGACCGGTTCGTGGAGCGACCATTCAGGATTTACAGTGCCACCACGAGGCCAAGTATGGGTGTAGCGTAACTGATTAATTAGGATTTGCTAGTGCTATTTGGAACATTAAGGATGCTCGGAGAAGGGTTAGTCAGATTGGGTTTGTTGATGATTGGTGGGACTACCCTGGGATCCGAATGGCTCAAGAGGGGGCCCTTGGTTGAAGATGTGCTCAGTTGGAGACATCGCCACTGGTGAAACCTCAATGGGGTCTAAATGGGCTAGTAATCCCTTTTTAAAGGCTACTTTGTGATCTCTTGGCCACACACCGACGGAAGTGTGAGACGGCATAATTGAGATTCTTTAGTCATCGAAAGATGATAAAATCACAAACATGTGGGTAAAGCGGTACAACCTCTACAGAGTGTGTCTAAAACTATCATGATAGCCATGATCCCGGTTATGAGCAACCTATACCCTCACATGATTAAAGGAAACTTGGTATTGGAATGGTTTTTGGGAAGGTTATGGTTCGGTAACGGTTATGGCTCATTATGGATTAATTTTTGGTATTGAATATGGCCGTCGGCAATGGTGAAATCTGGTATATGGATGATGGTAATGAATTATGGACTGGTATTACGATGATTATATGGTTTATGATAGGTTTACTTCACATACATATAATATATTGCTTTTCCAAATGTTTTAATGTACATTTTAGCACTTAACCATTATTATATTCATCATTTAAATTAGCCACATGTCATACTTTCCACACTTGCTGAGTACGACATGTACTCACTCTTGCAATCCCCCCAAATAGTTGCAGGTCAGGATTGGGAGTTTAATGGCGATAATGCGGAGTTTTAGGCCGTGTCTAGCGTCAGCTTTGCCTGTGGTGTTGATTGGAGCTGCGCTACCCCATCGCTTAGGCTGCCTAGCTATTTAGTTTGCTTATTAGTTTATTCCCGCTGCATTAGTTGAACTTGTTATTAATATTCATTAGAGTTTGTATTCGAGGATATTATGAATTGTGTAATAAAATTTGGTGAATTAATTGTGTAATAAAATAGTCGTTTACCTTGGGAAGCCCCAGGTGCCGCGGAAGTAGAGTCGCTTTGGAGCGGGGCCAGAGCTGGAGCCTGATGGAGTCGATGTGGCCGGGGCTCCTGATTCCTTAGGGGCCTGCGCTGGAGTCTTCTTAGCAGAGGCGCCCCCCGACTGGGTGGTACCTCAGGAGCTTGGCTCCACGCTTGGCGCCAAGGTGGGAGGTGGCCCTCCGGAGCCTTTGCCCTTTGGAGGTTCTAGAGCCGAAGGTGGTCCTACTGCCGGGGACCCGACATGGCTTCCATTGCTCTGCACCAGTTTCCTCTTCCGGCTGGAGGGCTCTGCCGGTGCCTTGCCCTTGCCGGAGCTAGCAGCTTCACCCCCCTAGCTTGGGGCAACAGGGGCTGGCTCCCCAGAAGCCCAAGGAACAGTGATCGTGGAGGGAGCCTGCCTCTTCACAACCCCAATCTCGTCTAGCGTTGGCATCAACTTCCGGAGCTCCCGACAGAACTCGAGAACTAGGTTCAAAGGCGGGAAGGACTCGGGGGCATCAGGGAGTCAAGCGGGATGGATTTGCACCAGAATTTCTTCAGCAGGGTCCTCAGAGCTTCGTCCCTCAATTGGCAACCGGCATCACGCTGCGTGAACATCCATGCAGGCTGTTCCCTAAACTTTAGTGGGGCCCACCTGTTCCTCAGGAAGTTCCCAAAAACCATCTGAGTCACTCCGCCGGTGATGCAACCCTGAATCCTCACCACAACCGGTTTGTATGCTGCTGACAGCTCCAGGAGCTCGTTTAGACATTAGTGTCTACATTGGGCAAACTCTTTGACAGCTCTAATTTCTCATGCTCCTCCATGGTGATGATCACCCACTCCTATTTCCAGTCATCCCATTTGCCAGAGTTAAATGTTTCCAAGTACTTGAAGGGGGACCTCATCCGCTTCACAAAGTAGTACAATCCAATCATGTCATTTCCTTTCCCGATGGTCTGTAGGGTGAAGACAAACCGGAAGAGTTCTAGGCAGGGCCGCACCCCCATCCACATTTCGCAGAAGTGAACGAAAGTGGCGACCAGCAAAAGGGACTTGGGGTCAAGGAATTACAGCTGGATGCCATAGAACTCCAGGAGTGTAATTAGGAAAGACGAGAAGGGTGGAAGCAGGCTGACCATGGCGTATCATTGGAAATAAACCATATCACCCGCGCTCTTCTTCTCGAAGGGAAGCTCGCCTAGGCGAATCTTTCTGTTGAAGGAGTCATGGGACCACCCCATGTTGGCGTGGACCTTCTTCAGCTCCTTCTTGCTCTTGATCTAGCTGGCGGGGAGACCCAACTCCATTGCAAAAAAATGGAGCAGGGGAAAAATGGTTGTGCAAGGGCTAAGGCGCAAGCCTGGAGGATGCAAAAAAGCAGTAAGGTCCTGAACGCGAGTGCAAATGGAGGCGTAAAGGGCTCGTGACCTGTGCTAGTCCCCTCCTAAGTATACTTCCGCGATGTTTGGATGGAAACCACAGACACTGCGATGATGGAGCTACCCACACAATGACTGGTGGGCCAGGAACCGATTCGGCGGAAAAGCCGAAGTAACCCCCTCGGGGCAACCAATCCTGTAGAAGGGAGTTCAAAATCTAAGGGCGGCAACATAATGGGCGCGCAGAACTGAAACGAAACTCGTATCGGGAACCGATGCCAGTTGATGGCGTGATATCTGCAGACAAAGATTTTATCCGCCGCATTGAAGGGAAGCCCTTAAAGTCACGGCACGAGGATTCAAAATGGCCCCACCTTAGGTATAACCACTTAACTAAGGAAGTTCCTCCCTGAGATGGGCCCGGGGGCCACTGTGGGTACCTGGCGGACAGGGTACCCATAGATACAAGGAAGAGGACGTGCTGGGCCCTGCCTTTCATGGAGGTGGGCCCCAGCGTAAGCCACGTGACGCGAAGCTCCTGGACTAACCTCCCCGCTGACGGTAGGCCAGACCCCGCCACGCGTCCTGTACCTCCGGACCAGCCTCCACACTGAGAGGAGGCCCGGAGCTTATGCGCACATCGCAGCTTCAAACCAGACCTCTCCATTGAGGACGCGGTCGGCGCTGCCACGTCTCCCGTAGCTTCGGACTTGCAGCTCCGGACCTACCTCCCCGCTGGGGGAAGGTCCGCCGCTGCCATGTGTCCTACAGCTCCAGATCTGCCTCCCCGATGAGGAGAGGTTCGTCGCATCCACATGTCCCAAAGCTCCGGACCTGCCTCCCCGGTGAGGAGAGGTTCGGCGCAGCCGCGAGCCCCACAGCTCCGGACCCGCCTCCTCGCTAAGGAAGGGTCCGGCGCTGCCACGTGTCCTACAAGCTCCGGACTCGCCTCCCCGCTAAGGAGAGGTCCGATGCAGCTACATGTCCTGCAGCGTCTGGCATAGGCCTTCTTGTGGAGGTGGACCCAGGCTCAGCCACTTAGTTCACAGCTACCAAGGGATGGAAGGAAGGAGGAGAAAAGTAAGACATGTCTATTGTGTCCAAGGAGTAAGCATGCGTGCCTTCCCTAGGTAAGCAGGGGTGCGCGCTCGTAAGTCAAGAGGTCTGTACCTAGTCTTGTTATGATTGGCCGGTGCCGAACTACTGCGTACGGTGGATGAATGAGAGGCCATGACAAGACACACGGGATGCGGCAAACCATGATGAGGGGCTATGTGTAGCCCTGCTGTAGGGCATGGCCAGGCGGCACATTGAAGCCATTGTCAGGACATATCACTTACTCCCAGATCTTAGATTGGATTTGGTTACTCCTGGGACCACCTGTCGGGCCCCAGGCCCCACTTGTAAGCTGTCTGGCCTTGGACTATAAAAGGACCAGATAGCCATTGACATAGACAGCTTGGCTCAGACCCAGACACACGCTTGAGCAATAGAACACACAAACCACCGTGGAGTAGGGTATTATGCCCAGGCGGCCCGAACCACGTAAATCCCTTGCGTTCATCGTTCGCTATGCTCGAACTTGCTAGGACTAGCCCCCAAAAATACATCGAACCTCCGCGGGCTGCTTCTGAGCAGGTCCAGGGGAGGTATCATTTAGACACCTCGACAGCCATGCTTAAGAACAAAAATATTTTTATCGACCTTGCCCATGGTAAACCCTTTTTCAAATAAGAATGCTTTTAACCTATCATACCATGCTCTAGGGGCTTGTTTGAGACTGTCAAGGCTTTAGACAGTTTGTAAACATGATTAGGAAAATCTGAATTTTCAAAACCCGGTGATTGTTTGACATAAACCTCCTCATCTATGTAGCCATTAAGAAAAGCACTTTTAACATCCATTTGATAAAGCTTAAAACCTTTAGATGCAGCAAAAGCTAACAAAATTTTGATGGCTTCTAATCTAGCAACAGGAGCAAAAGTTTCATCAAAATCTAGACCTTCAACTTGAGTGAAACCTTGAGCAACCAACCGAGCCTTATTCCTAACCACAACCCATCCTAACTTTGTTTATTTTTAAACACCCATTTAGTTTTCGTTAAGGTGTGACCTTGAGGTGGAGGTACAAGTTTCCAAACATTATTTTTTTCAAAATTTTCTAACTCTTCTTGCATGGCAATAATCTAGGATTCATTAGTGAGTGGGTGTGATATATCTTCGAGTTCAAAAGAAGCAACAAAAGCATAATGAGCATGAGAGTTTGGATCGCAAAACATAGATCGTGTGATTCGTTCGTGCAAGCTTCCAATGATTTGTTGTGGAGGATGACTTTCGAGGACGCGGAGGGGAGTAGACACTTCACAAGCTCCTTCTTCTTCATGTTCATAAAAAATCAAAGAACTTGTGACTCGAGGAAGATTAGAACCAGGAATAGTGGTTGTTAGTGCTGGTTGTGGAGCGACATCAAGAGCTGGAACGTCATTGTTTATTTCTAAAATCTTGGGTAGTAGCTCCACTTCTTCATGTTCAATGAAAATACTCTCCCCCTGCGGATATGGATCTGGACCCTGGGCTAGCTTCATCAAAAGAAACGTCACAAGTCTCCACAATTTTTTCAGTGTCAAGTAAAAGCACACGGTAGCCTCTAGTATTTGATGGATAACAAAGAAACATGCCATCAATAGATTTAGGTTCAAATTAATCAAGATTACCATGTTTCTTAACAAATCATTTGCAACCAAAGAAGCTAAAGTGTGTGACACTAGGCCTATGTCAAAACCGAAGCTCATATGGGGTCTTTCCTAGCTTAGCACGTAAGAAAACTCGATTTGAGACATAACAAGCGGTTGCGATTGCATCAGCCCAAAATTTCCTAGGAGTTTGATATTCATCAAGCATAGTCCTAGCCATGTCAACTAAGGTTCTGTTCTTTCTCTTTATGACACCATTTTGTTGAGGTACATAGGGTGAAGAAAATTGATGATATATTCCTTTCTCAGCACGAAAGTGATCAAATAATTGATTTTTAAATTTGGTTCCATTATCACTTCTAGTTTCTTTTAATGATCTTCGGTGATCAATTAATAATATAAGAAATAAAGTTCTAAAGTGACTAAAAGCTTCATTCTTAGGTTTCATAAAGTAAACACAAGAGTATCTAGAAAAGTCATCAAGAATTACAAGCACATACCATTTATCTCCAAAAGATTGAACACGTGAAGGACCTACGGTATCAAGGTGCAAAAGTTGTCCCGGTTCAGTTGTCATGGTCATTGAGAGAGGAGAATGTGAACCTGCAACCATCTTAGCATGCCTAAAAATATTGTTGTCTCCTTTAAGCTGAGGTAGCCCATGAATGGGATCAAGGGCACTAACACGCGTGAGATGAACAAAGCCTACGTGACCAAGTCTACGATGCCAAAAATATAAGTCTTTCGAATCATTAGCAACTTGACACCTATGATTAGAGGATGACATATCAAAATCAGCTTTAAAAACTCTTCTAAAACGAGACATGTTAAACATAAGTTCACCATTAGAATCTACAACCTTGCAGCGATTTTTAGTGAAAATAATTTCTAGATTTTTATCTAGCAATTGTGAAACATAAATCAAGTTGTATTTCAAATTTTGGATAAGTGCCACATCTTTCAAAGTGTAGTTGTCGTTACCCTCAAGACCAGGTACCCTCGCATACAAGAAGAAGCTTCGGACCCATCCTCCCCGCCGAGGAGGGTTCCGGAGCTACCATGCGTCCTCCGGCTCCGGGCCTTTGCTCCCACCAAGGAGGGCCCCGGAGCTGCCATGCGTCCTCTGGCTCCGGGCCCTTGCTCCCACCGAGAAGGGCTCCGGAGCTACCATGTGTCCTGCGACTTGTCCTAGGCGGTAGGTTGCAGGAGTAAGGGAATGTGCGTCTTGTCCAGTCGCACATTAAAGGCATGAGCCTTCCCCAAGCATACAGGTGCTGCGCACACCTCTTGTCAGGTACCGCTGCGTCCAATCGCATCACGGTGAAGCCGCCGCAGGCCTACCCCACACGGCCAAGTGGGTAGCTTACGACGACAAGACGGATGGGACGTTCTCTGCCATCATCAACGACTACGCCTTGCCACTGGTGACCGACACGGCAAGACTGCAAGTCTTCAAGGCGCGGTCAGAGGCATCGTACACAAGAAGCCTTAGATCTTGTATAGGATAAGATCACCCCGGGGCCACCTGTCGGGCCCTGGGCCCCACTTGTAATTTATCCAGCCTTGGACTATAAAAGGACTTGGCAATCACCGACTTAGATAGCTTCTCTGGTCCGCTCGGACTAGTGATCCCCACAAAAGACTCAGAATCCCCAATACACACACATACGCATACACACTCACCAAGCAATACAATCCACTATGAAGTAGGGTGTTATGCTCCTTGCGGCCCGAACCACGTAAAACAACTATCTCATACTCTTCCGTTAGAACACTAGTTTGAGGCCTAAGCCCTGCCGAACAAGAACCTCCGCAGGCTGCTCCTTAGCAGATCCGGGGGAAGTGTCGCATTGACCCTTCGACATTTGGCGCGCCAGGTAGGGGTTTTTTCCCTCAAAAAAGTGGTAGCGCTTTCACCACCATGGTGTTCATCAGAACTGCATGGGGCCTGCCGTCAACGTTCTTCTAGTAGATGGTGGGCAACGTCGGAGCATCCAGCTTCGGCACCACTCAAGGGATTGTCATCGACGTTTCTAAAGCAAAGATGGGCGACGTCGGAGGAGAAAGCTCCGGCACCACCCAAAGGGCCTGCCGTCAATGTTTCTACAGCGACGATGGGTGACGCTGGAGCAGTCTGCTCCGGCACCACCCAAGGGGCCTGCCATCGATGTTTCTATAGTGACGACGGGCCACGTCGGAGCAGCCAACTCCGACACCACCCAAGGGGCCTGTCGTCGACGTTTCTACAGCGATGATGGGCGACGCCGGAGCAGCCAGCACCGGCACCACACAAGGGGCATGTCGTTGATGTTTCTACAGTGACGAAGGGCGACGCCGGAGCAGCTAGCTCTGGCACCACACAAGGGGGCTGCCGTCGACGTTTCTATAGCGACGATGGGTGATGCTGAAGCAGCCAGTTCCGAAACCACCCAAGGGGCCTGCCATCGACGTTTCTATAGCAACGATGGGCGACACTGGAGCAGCCAGCTCCGACACCATCCAGGGAGCCCGCCATCGACGTTCTTCTCGTTGATGGTGGGCGCCGCTAGAGCATCCAGCTCCGGCACCATCCAGGGGGCCCGCCATCAACGTTCTTCTCGTTGATCGTGTGCGCTGCATCGGTCTGGTGGCCACCTCATTGCGATCATCACCGGAGACTTCTCCGACGATGACCAACACATCTCCATTCAGGTATGGCGCTCCCGAGGGGGCCCGCCGGCGTCAACTATTAAAGCTCCCGCTCCCTGCCTAGGGCCCACTGATGACATCCTACGACTAAGTGGTAGGCGTGCCCAACCAGTTGGCCACACCTACCAGGGGGCCTCTACAGAGTCTCACGGGCAGGACGTCAAGCGGTTTCCCGCCACCACAATGACAATGATGTCACCAAGGCATTACGGAAAGTTCGAACCGAAGATCCGCTGTAAGTTTTACTTTTGGCACGGTGAGAGGTACAGAGTATGCATCCTGCTTAGAATTGTCCTGCACCCTAAGCGGGTACACTTTGCCTCCCTAGCGCCACTTTGGTAAAGCTTCACCCTGGGCATAGTGGTAGGATAGTTTTTTTAAAAGGGTGTCATAGCGTCTAGAAGCAGCGCTTGAAGCAACTAAGCTCTGGTTGTTCCGGTCCAGAGTGTTCAGCCTGCTTAGCATGGTTCCATACCCTAAGCCTGTACATTTTTCCTCCCTTGTCATCCGGAGTGGGTTGTTGCCATCTTGTAAAGTCTGCCTCCTCCTATGATTTCCAAGTTAGAAGAAACATTGTCTTGTCCTATGCCTCTGTTTATGCTCATTTAATTACACATTAATTTTATGATCATCAAATTATGCTCGTTCTCGCATATTCTCTGTCATATGCTAGTGCACTCTCTCCCTGTCTCGCGCCTAGTGTAGTTATGCAATCCTGCTGCTGGCGGGTCTGCTTGAGGTTCCTGTGATGTATTTTGGTTCTTAGGTTGTTTTCCTGCTTGGGAGCCTGTGGCACTGAATGGTCACTCCCCTAAAATGCTAACGCCCGTGGGAGGTCCAAAGTGTACAGCCTGCTTAGCCTGGTCCTACACCCTAAGCATGTACACTTTGCCTCTTTAGCGCTAACGGCTGAGTACAGGGGGCCGGACAACACACACTCCTGAGAAGGGCGATAACCATAATTCGGATACCGTTGCACTGAATTACCCACGCACCGTAAGCCCGACTCGGGACCGTAAGACATAACGAGACTAAAAGCAGGAAGGGAGTAACCGACGAGCAAAATTATTTACATTAAACTTTAATTTTTTGCTTACTTTCGCATATCGTCTGCCATATGCCCAGTTACATTTCTCTTGTCTCATCCTAGTTGGAGTTGTGCTATCCTACTAAAAGTGGATCCGCATGAGGTACCTGCAATGTGTTTGGGGTCTGATGATCGTTTTCTTGGTCGGGGTTCATGGTGTCGAATGGTTCTAACTCCTAAAAGGCTAATGTCGAGCTAGAGGTCCAGGGTGTGCATCCTGCTTAGCCTGTTTCTATATCCTAAGCATTCGCACCTTGCCTCCCAATGCTGACAGCTGAGTACAGAAGGTCGGACGACTCATGCCCTGAGCAAGGCAGCGACCATACCCTGGATGTTGTAGCACTGAATTACCCATGTCCCTTATCTTAGCTAAGGATCATAAGCCATAACGAAACTAAAGAGCAGGGAAGTGGTGACTGATGAGCAAAATTACTTTTTGACTATCGTATGTGCAGGACATACAGGGAGCTGTCATGGATGTTCTACACATCCGTCGTAGTCGCCAGCGTCACTTCTGTAGCTCTGGGGCCCTCCAAGAGGGCCACCGGTGCCATTGATGCTTCTCTGAGCTCTAGCGCCCCCCAAGGGGGTTGTCGACGTCACTTCTTCGAGCTCCAACGCTCCCACGGGGACTGCCAGCGAAGCTTCTCCGAGCTCCGGCGCCCCCCCAAGGAAGCCGCTGGCGTCACTTCTTCAAGCTCTGGCGTCCACAAGGGGGCCGCTGGCGTCACTTCTCCGAGCTCTGGTGTCCCCAAGGGGGCCGTCGGCGTCACTTCTGTGAGCTCCGGTGCCTCCCATTGGGGCCACCGGCGTCACTTCTTCGAGCTCTGGCGCCTCCCAAGGGGGTCGCTGGCGTCATTTCTTCGAGCTCTAGCACTCCCACGGGGACTGCCGGAGACGCTTCTCTGAGCTCCGACGCCCCCTGAGGGGGCTGCTGGTGTCACTTCTTCGAGCTCCGGCGTCCCCAAGGGGGTCGCTAGCGTCACTCCCTCGAGTTCCAGCATCCCAAGGGGGCCGCCGACCTCACTTCTGCGAGCTTCGACGCCTCTGAAGGGGGTCGCCGGCATCACTTCTTCGAGCTTCGACGCCTCCCAAGGGGGCCGCCGGCGTCACTTCTTCGAGCTCCGGCACCTCCCGAGGGGGCTGCCGACGTCACTTCTTTGAGCTCCAGTGCCTCCCACAGGGACCGCTGGTGTAACTTCTCTGAGCTCCGACGCCCCTCGAGGGGGCCTGCTGGCATCACTTTTACAAGACCAGATAAAGGCCCCACCTACAGGATCGTCATGTCTCCCGAGGTTGGTCTGGGGGCCACTGTCAATACCCTCAAGACCGGGTACCCCCACATACAAGAAGAAGCTTCGGACCCGTCCTTCCCGTCGAGGAGTGTTCCGGAGCTACCACGCGTCCTCCGGTTCCGGGCCTTTGCTCCCACCAAGGAGGGCCCCAGAGCTGCCACGTGCCCTCCGGCTCTGGGCCCTTGATCCCACCGAGGTGGGCTCTGGAGCTGCCACACATCCTCCAGCTCCGGGCCCTTGCTCCCACCGAGAAGGGCTCCGGAGCTACCATGTGTCCTGCAACTTGTCCTAGGCGGTAGGTTGCGGGAGTAAGGGATGGTGCATCCTGTCCAATTGCACATTAAAACACGCGCCTTCCCCAAGCGTATAGGTGCGGCACACGCCTCTTGTCAGGTACTGCTGTGTCCAATAGCATCACAGTGAAGGCACCGCAGGCCTATACCACACCGCCAAGTGGGTAGCTTACGACGATAAGACAGATGGGATGTTCTCTGCCATCATCAATGACTACGTCTTGCCACTAGCGACCGACGCGGCAAGACAACAAGTCTTCAAGGAGCGGTCAGAGACAGCGTACAAAAGAAGCCTTTGATCTTGTACAGGATAAGATCACCCCGGTGCCACCTGTCGGGTCTTGGGCCCCACTTGTAAGTTGTCTAGCCTTGGAATATAAAAGGACTGGGCAGTCACCGACTTAGATAGCTTCTCTAGTCCGCACGGACTAGAGATTCCCACACCAGACTCAGAATCCCCAATATACACACATACGCATACACACTCACCAAGCAATACAATCCACCGTGGAGTAGGGTGTTACACTCCTTGCGGCCCGAACCATGTAAAAAGAATTGTCTCATACTCTTCTACTAGAACACTAGTTTGAGCCCTAAGCCCCGCTGAACAAGAACCTCCACGGGCTGCTCCTTAGCAGATTCGGGGGAAGTGTCGCATTGACCCTTCGGCGGTAGTGATTATTTACTCTAACCCAAATGATCTCCTTCCTCAAGCGTGTAAACTACATAGAAAGACAATACGTCGATGACTCAGTATCGGGGTTAGTCAAAAGGCATTTAGAAATCTAGTACTGAGTCACATGACATCCAGCAAGAATAACACACGAAAGCTGAGACAAAACAGCATGTTTATGAGTCAAATTTTGTGAATTCTTGCACCCAACGACTGACCTACGAGGTGTGTTATTAGTAGCACAAAAAAACAGTTGGTTTGGGAGAAAATTTTGAATGTTTTTAACTCATCACAACAGGTTGCAAGTTTCTAACATTCAGTTGAGCACGTGCAGCAAATTTTGCATGAGTGTTATGAGATCTAGCTTGTGTTCTTTGTTTCTTTTCTTGTTTAGCTAGCATATAACAAAAATCTATGACATGCCCATCTCTACCAAAGTAGGTACAATGAAATGTAACTTTATGTTCATGTCTAGATGAGCAAGCAACATGTGTGTTAGCAATCGAATGAGACAAAACCCCTGCTGACCTAAAAAACAACTCTTTTTGTTTAGGAACTAATTGAATTAAACCACTTCCTAATGGCTAAACAATCTTAGGTGGATGTGCCCTAGTATGGGAACGAGAATCAAAACCTAAACTAGTTTTATCATTGCAAATCTTGGAAGGATTCAGCAGGAAGTTTAGAGTTTTATTCCCACTACAATATCGCTCCAGTGTCCTATGCATGTCATCAAGTTTACAAGTCTAGACGGTTTTCATATGAAGTTTTTCCTTTTAATTTGCAATTAGAACAATATTTAACTTCATGAGCACGTAAAACATTGTTCAAAACAAAAATCTCATTCATAGCACCATGTAGTTTTTTGTTAAGATCATCACAACTAGAATAATGCAAATCAATTGTTGAACAGCTAGCATATTTCATGTTTTTATTGTTAAGTGCGGCAAGATATTTGTTCTTTTCATTTTCAATATAAAGTTTATCAAGAGTGAAGATGTGCACACTTCTTAAAGAGGACAATTGTTCATATATTAACTCACGTGAGGAACAAGAATCATAACTAGGAATCAGTGATTTCAACTGATTAATTTCAGATTCTAGTGATTAAATTTTAATAGCATTGTTCTTAAGTTTTTTGTCCTTTTCCTTCAGTATAACAGTGGAATGAGAAATAGCATCACACATTTCTTCGCAAGTAGAACATACCTCTTCATCATCGCTGTTGTGTTCTGCTTCCTCCATACTTGATCTTGAGTTGCCCGCCATGAAACACATAGTTGCCAAATTGTCTTCATCCTCATCACTTCTGAAGTCCACATCACTCAAGTTGTTGTCTAGTAGAGCAAAGAGGATATGGTCCACCACTTAGCGTTTTGTGACAGTCTTTTTTTTATTGTTGTTGCCAGAAGAGGACTTGAACTTATTTTGCTTTTCATCACGTGTAGAAGGACCTGGACGGTTAGGGCAATCTATAAAAAAATGTCTCGTCTTACCACATTCAAAGCATCGTTGAGAACCACCACTTCCTCTCCTTCTAGTTCTCACATTTTGCAATGCTTTTGACAACCGAGTGGAGTGAAGTGTCAGCTCCTCTTCTGGAAATTCTTCAATATGTTCAAGGGTTAGAGAAGACAGCAAAGCAAGTGTACCACATGATGAAGATTGGCTAGAACTAGACATGCCACGTTGAGAAACAAATGCAAGAGACTTGTTGGGGTTTTATGATATTATGTCAAGTTCATGAGTTCTTAACTTGGAATATAACACATCTAAAGTAAGTGAACTCATCACATCGGATTCACGAATAGATGTAACTTTCATCTCCCAAATTGACATGTCTAATGCATTTAATAATTGCCTAGCATTCTCAGTATCTGAAAAATTAATATTGACACTACGCAAGTTGCTGAGAATTTTATTGAAACAAACAAATAAATTGTCGAAGGACTTACATGGTTGCATCTCAAAGCGCATATATTCTTTCTTGAATATATCTTGCCTTACCTCACTAATCGTGTTGGATCCTTCGTGGTAGTTGCAAAGTGTCTTCCACACATCGTACGCTGATCGAAGGTGTGCAACACGATCGAAGTTGCTTTGAGTCAATCCTTGTATGATCAAGTTGCGAGCATTGTTATTGTTGTCAACATCTCTAATGTTCGCAGCTGTAACTTGATCGTTTGGTGGCACGTCAAAAAACTAGTAGAAATTTTCCCATATAGCGAAGCCTTGAGCTTGTATGTCAGCCTCCATACGTGCCTTCCAAACCTGAAAATCAACGTCATTGAACACATAATGTTTTGCGGAGTATTTCTCCATGTCGATTAGTCAAAACACGTATAAATCACAAAGATTAGAGCACCGTGGTTCTGATAACAATTGTAGGATCGAAGAGAACGTGAAAACCTACGATATGGGGGTGAATGGTAGATTTAAACTTTTTCAGTGGAAACAACGAAAACCCCTTGGCAGAAAATCAATTTGTTAAAAAACCATGTGTGTAATCTGTTTTCAACATGTCCAACCATGACAGAAACGAGTATAGATTGTATAGAATGAATTCATAGAACTAATGCAACAAGAATCACGTGAAAAGACTAAGTAGAACTTGAAATATGATCAAAAGACTAGACAGTGGTCAATCTATTCTGCCGATTTAAAAACAGATCAGCAACGCTAAAGAAACTCGTATAGAACAAAAACCACAAATCCAATGACCTTGAAATTTTTACAGATGATAGAGAATCAAGTTATGAAGAAAACCAAAATATAATCACGTCAATTGGATATATAAAATGCGAGTTATCATTGAAATACCGAAGAAATGTCGGTTTGTCCAGAATCTCGGCGATAAAAACTTGTCTGAAACAAGTCAGATGAATAAGGCACATAAGCTCATCTAGAACTATGATTTTTATTCAATTGAACACAAGAGGAACAGTCCAATGTAGTCTTGCAACGAGTGTCGGCCTCCCTTGCTTATATAACCAACCCTAAGGCCAATCCAATTCTAACTAGGACAATAATCCTACTTGGACTCTAACTCAAACTTAGTATAACTGCTCAAAACTCTTCTATACTTAGATATAAGAAGTCTTAAGACTTCCAAACACCTTAAGAACGTCCTAAACATTTTTAAAACAACTCAACTTTGTGACCTACACAAAATCTAACCAAATCAAACTACAAACCTTCCATAAACGAACCATAACCACCTCTATCGCAGCCTGAGGCATAAATCAGTCGGTTGGACTTTTTCGGCCACATCTTCACGTCCACTTCTCTTTATCACGCCTTAGAACAATGTTTTCACGTTCATGCACTCCTTGTACACGTGCAAAAACTTTCCAACGATGTTCATGATACCTTTATATGTATTTTTCTTGATCCAAACATGCTGCGTGACCTCCCGATCAACTCAACCACAATTCCTCTCGAACTTGATTGTTGAACCTCATCTTCTCCCTAAGTCTAGTTCAATAGACCTATCACCAGCCATGTCTTGACTTCAAGCAAAACCTGCACATGAAGAAACAACCAAATCTTCACGAGCCCAAGTCCTCGACTTGACTCTCGTTAGTCCGAAAAACACAACACTTTACGTGAGCACTTCACACAAGCATGTTGCAAACCATAGCAAAATAATAACCACCAAAATCTGCTGTAACACATCAAAAACTTAGTAAGATAATACTAAACAGACATTCTATAAGACAAAAGGCAAGTTTGAAACATTGCAAGTTAAAACAGATCCGATGCGCAACTATTTTAGCAAATAAAATTATCGAATCGACCAAAAGCGATGCTGCAATGTAAAGGCAAAAAATCGGACACTTCAATCTCAAACTCAAGTGCAAATCACGGGTGTGAGAAAGGTCGGACAGTCCTAACCAAGTAAAGAGTAAGTGTTACCAAGTAAAGAGTAAATGTTACTCTCAAAAACACGTTTGTAAAGATCGAACCCTCTCAACTCACGTACAGCTCATGTGAGTGAAAGTTTGGACAATCCGAAGCAAAAAACACATGCGAGTCATGTGAGAAAAAGTTCGGACACTCTAAAGCGTGAAACACGTGCAATTCGCGTGAGAAAAAAATTCGGACAATTCGAAACCATTGAGGGTAACGTTACTCTCCAAAAACACATTAAAAAGTTCGGACAGTCCAAACTGTCGAAGGTAACGTTACTCTCAAAATGCACCGAGACAAGTTCGGGTAGTGTGTATCGAGGTGTATCAGATGCATCGGTGTAAGCTTCAAAACTTTAAATGTAAAACTTTACTTTTATTTTAATTGTCAATGTATTCAATACGTATAGGTGTCACAGTTACACAAAGGTCATATCATGTTGTCAACTGAATGTCATTTATTCCGCTAGACAAAGATGTTGATTGATGGTTAGAACTGATTTTTTACCGTCATCCATTGCGGCTCTCGCGCATCCTAATAATAAGGTGTCAGTTGCAAAAAAGAACCGACCACCTTTTTTATTTGCAGTCAAAATTTAATTATTCGAGCATTTTTGTCCTGACAGCTTTGAGGCGTTTTGTCATAGTGCTTGCATTTTGGATATCCATAGCAATACAACGCCATGGTGTTGCAAACTGAGGGTAACTGAACTAGTTAGATTATCAGTGATGGAATTTTCATACCCTTGTTTGACCCACAGCTTGATATAGGTGTTATATTTACAATTAATTTTTATTTTAGTTGTAAGCAATGTTTTCGTCAATAGCGAGGTGCTGCTTGCTGATTTTGTAAATATCGAGATTAACCGATCCAAACTCTCAAAGGTAAGGGTTAGGTGTGGGATGCAACAGTGGACTACCTACATTGGAGCATCCGAAGTAAAATATGTGTAATAGATAAGAGTCATGTTGTACGGTCAATTTTATTGAAGGAATATGAAATTTAATTAAACTTACTTTATATGGTCTATGTTAGAAAACAATGCACTTTAGAGACAAAATTAATTCCTAAAATTACAACAGTACGCATGACAGATAGTCCACAAAACATGAACACCAACATGCAAATAAAGCAGATTATATCTATCATACTCATGCGTAGAAAACTCATCTTTACTTACAGTGCTGACGCTTCCAGCTTGAAAATTGACGAGAGGAGTGTGAAGAAGACTGTAGATGAAGCAGATCTTCTATCGAGCAGTCGCGCGAACGCTACCCAAAAACCTGATTCGCCACAATCCGTGCAGATTCTTCAAGTGGGACGTGGTTTCGGAGACACTGCTCTCTCACACGTCGGTGACACGCCAACGGGAGGGATGGACTAGCCTGTAGCTAACGCTCAACACAGTGGACTAGTGAGTCTGTTCACCTCTGTATTTTTGAATGAAGGCACTCATTCTGTATATATAGTGACAGACTCTAGTAACTGAAAGAATTAAGTATACAGTAAAGCAGCACAATTAGGCTCTAGTAACTGAAGACAATAAACTTCAGTATTTACAGCATAATTGCGTCAGTTACTGCATACCATTATTTTTTCAGAAACTGACTCATAAAGTGCCACAAATTGCAGCAAATTAAAGTCATATTAGTGTCAGTTTTATCAAAAAGAGAGAGAACAGATTTACTGCACCAGTCGCCACGTCGCAAGTCACAAGTCACGCGTTAACTCACGCGAAAATACGCGAATACGCGAATACGCGCGCGCGCGTGCGTGTGATTTGTTTGTGACTATAACCATCCTTCTCTCACATATTCCACACATAGAAAATAGCTTCTCTTATAAATAAGTGCTACTCTCCTCAAATAGTCAATGTGGGATTAATGTCTCCTTTACACCTTTGGAATTCAATGGAGAATAGTTGGGCCTAGGCCCAAATATTCCAACAATCCCCAACAAATTACAAAGGCATAGCTGACACTACTTGTCATATGTCCACAATGTTATTTGATATATCAGTTTAGCGATGGAGACCTATTCGGTTGAACATCCATCTAGATCTAAAAAATCTGCCAACTCACAACTACACAATGGACTATGCCTTGAATTGGTAGTTTTGCGCGAGACGGTTTCATTTAAAGATCAAACTGATACTAGGCGCCTATTGGGCCAGTCCTCGGGTGGAGCCTATAAGTCATACTCCCGTGTCTCTTTCATGAGCTTCTTAGAGAATTCCCGAATCTCACAGACTGTGACCAACAGTCAGCTCATATAGGTGTGTTCGTACAAGAATACTCTGTAGGACAGTATCTCGCACTATAGCCTCCGAACACATTAAGACTTAAAGTCAGCCTTCCTTACAGAATGGAGAGTTTTGCATCTTCACTGGAGTGGGTACTACATAGTTATATACTCTCCTAGTTATACATACAGCTTGTTCTTCCCAAATTCTAATTCACGGGATCTCCGATCACATAGGTTTGGGTTACCGCTGTGTATAACTCACGTGGGTCTCAATCCCATCTCCTTCGATGCACTATCTATCACATTTCTTGATAGACCTTTTGTAAACGGATCTGCCAGATTTTTCGCCGTTTGAACATAATCAATGGCTATCACTCCAGAGTTTCTCAATTTTCTGACAGATTTTAACCGTCTTTTCACATGTCTTGAGGATTTCATATTATCCTTTGTACTTGACACCTTCGCAAGAACTGTTTGATTGTCACAGTACATAAGAATTGGAGGAATTGGTTTTTCCACCACTGGTAAATCCATCAAGAGTTCCTTCAGCCACTCTGCTTCTACAGAAGCTGTATCTAATGCTGTAAGCTCTGCCTCCATGGTTGACCTCGTCAAAATAGTTTGTTTACAAGACCTCCATGAGACAGTTGCTCCTCCAAGAGTAAAGACATAACCACTTGTTGCCTTTATCTCATCAGCATCAGAAATCCAATTGGAATCACTATAACCCTCTAAAACTTTGGAGTCTCCTGAATAGTGAAGTCCATAGCTCATTGTACCACATAAATAGCGCATAACTCGCTCAAGTGCGCGCCAATGATCATCTCCTGGATTAGCAGTAAACCGGCTCAATTTGCTAACCGCGAAAGAAATATCAGGTCGAGTAGCACCAGCTAGGTACATGAGCGAACCAATAATCTGAGAATATCTCAGTTGGTCTCTTCCTAGTCTTTTATTCTTCCGAAGAATTATACTAGGATCGTATGGTGTTGGTGAAGGCTTGCTGTCCAAATAGCCAAAACGGCTCAAGACCTTCTCAACATAATGGGACTGTAAAAGAGTAATCCCATTCTCATTTCTTATCAGCTTGACGTTTAAGATAACATCAACCTCCCCTAAGTCTTTCATATCAATTTTTTGAAACAGAAAAGATTTAACCTCATTTATCACATCAATATCAGTTCCAAAAATTAATATATCATCGACATACAAACACATGATCACTCCTCTACCCCCACCATATCGATAATATACACATTTATCAGCCTCGTTGACAACAAAGCCTGCTTGTGTCATGGTACTATCAAATTTCTCATACCACTGCTTTGGTGCCTGTTTAAGACCGTATAAAGATTTCTTTAACTTACACACCTTATTCTCTTGACCGGATATCTCAAATCCTTCTGGCTGATCCATATAAATCTCCTCATCCAACTCTCCGTTAAGGAAAGCCGTCTTCACATCCATTTGATGAATTAGAAGACCGTGTGAGGCAGCCAAAGAAAGAAGTACCCGAATTGTTGTCATTCTAGCAACGGGTGAGTAAGTATCAAAGAAGTCTTCTCCTTCTTTTTGTGTATAACCTTTCGCCACCAGCTTGGCCTTGTACTTCTCAATAGTACCATCAGGCCTAAGCTTTTCTTGAACACCCACTTACACCCAATCGTTTTACAACCGAATGGACGATCCACTACATCCCAGGTTCCGTTAGTCATGATGGATTCCATCTCACTACGGATTGCTTCCTTCCAGTCGTCTGCATCAAGAGATGCAAACGCCTCTTGGATGGATCTGGGTGTATCATCCACAAGATAAACAATGAAATCATCACCAAAGGATTTTGGGATCCTCTGTCTCTTGCTCATTCTATGAGCTGTTTCATTGTTTTCTCCATCATACGGTTGTACTAGATTTTCTGATGGTGTCAGAAGAGGTTGTTCTAAGGTTTCGAATGAAGGATAATTCGTGTCATGCGTAGGACCATATGAATTACGTGCATCATTCATAGGAAAAATACTTTCAAAAAACGTGGCATCTCTGGATTCAACTATTGTATCAACAAGTACAAGTGGTGAATCAGATCTGATTACTAAAAATCTATAAGCAGGACTATTCGAAGCATAACCAATAAAGATGCAATCAACAGTATTAGGTCCGAGTTTACGCTTTTTAACTATTGGTATATTTACCATAGCCAAACACCCCCATGTGCGCAGGTAAGAAAGAGATGGTTTTCTTCCTTTCCAGCCTTCATATGGATTTTTCTCACTATTTTTAGTGGGAACTCTATTTAGTACATAGTTTGCAGTCAAAACTGCCTCCCCCCACCATTCCTTAGATAAACCAGCAGTTTCTAACATGGCATTCACCAAGTCTGTTAGAGGCGGTTTTTCCTCTCGGCAACCCCATTTGATTGAGGTGAATAGGGTGGTGTTCTTTCATGTACAACTCCATTCTCAACACAAAATTGGATGAACTCATTGGAGAAATACTCTCCCCCACGATCAGATCTAATTCTCTTGATTTTTCTTTCTAGTTGATTCTCAACCTCAGCCTTATAGATTTTAAAGTGATCTAATGCCTCATCCTTTGATTTAAGTAAATACACATAACAGTAACGAGTTGAATCGTCAATAAATGTCATTAAGTATTTCTTTTCTCCCTTAGTTAATATGCCATTCATTTCATAAAGGTCGGAATGAATGAGTTCTAAAAGTGTCGTATTTCGTTCATCAACAGCAAAGTGAGGTTTTCTTGGCTGTTTAGCTTGCACACAAGCTTGACACTTGGAACCTTTAACTATAGGAATTTTAGGAATTAAATTCAAGGTAGATAGCCGTGAGATGCATCCAAAATTTATATGACATAAACGCGAGTGCCAAACACTCGCTTCATCATCTTTATTCAAAAAATTCACCACAGAGCTACTAGAATGGGAAAGGGAAAAACGGAACAAGCCTCCGCTGTCATAGCCTTTTCCAATAAAGAGTCCACATTTTGACACGACTACTTTATTTGACTCAAACACCAACTTAAATCCGTCTCGACACAACAAAGAGCCACTGACGAGATTTTTATTTATTGAGGGGGCATGCTGCACGTTCTTCAGCTGCACGGTCTTTCCCGAAGTGAACTTCAGACTGACCGTACCAACACCATGAACAGAAGCACGTGAGCCGTTTCCCATCAGGACGGAGGCACCGTGGGTAGCCTGATAAGAAGAAAACATAGATACATCAGCACAAACATGGATATTAGCCCCTGTATCAATCCACCATTCAGTAGGTTGACATGCTGTTAAAACAGTATATGTATTACCATACCCTGCTGTTCCAGCATCGCTAATAACCATGTTGGCAGATTTTTGCTGAGTTTTCTTGCCTTTCCTGTCTGTGCACTTTTTGGCAAAATGCCCAACCTTGCCACAGACATAGCATTCAACCTCAGCCATGTTTATCTTCTTCTTCTCCTTTCTCTTGAAGTTGGTGGTGTGTACAACTTTATTTTTCCCTTTCTTTGGTCCAGCATGTTGCATGACATTAGCACTGGACTGTCCTTCATGCACCTTGGACGCACCATCTTTTGCCCGAGCTTTCTCCTCCACATCAAGAGAAGCCAACAAATCCTCAACGGAAATGTTCTGTCTCTTATGTTTCAGAGATGTGGCAAATCCCCTCCAAGATGGAGGTAATTTGGCAATAATGCCCCCAGCCACAAATCGATCAGGCAAATTTAGTCCAAGTTGTTGGAGCTCTCCGACAATAAGTTGTATTTCATGAGCCTGCTCAACCACTGAACGGTTGTCTGCCATCTTAAAATCGTGATAGCGCTCCATGACATACAACTCATGTCCAGCATCCGACGCACCGTACTTGTGTTCGATAGCCTCCCAAAGCTCTTTTGCACTCTTATGAGTCATATAAACATCACACAGTTTATCAGACAGCACACTTAAAATACAACCCACTGCCATCACATTAGCCTTATCAAACTCAGCCTGTTTCTCAACAGTCATGGGTCGATCTACAAACTTTAGAACATAAGATATGTCCATAGCAGTGAGCCACAAGTCAAGTTTTGTAGCCCATCTCTTAAAGTTCGAACCAGCGAACTTCTCAGGTTTCATCGCATCAGCAAAGCTATTACCCATCTTAAAGTGCCTATCAGGTTTTTGGATTGTTAGAAAACAATGCACTTTAGAGACAAAAATTAATTCCTAAAATTACAACAGTACGCATGACAGATAGTCCACAAAACATGAACACCAACATGCAAATAAAGCAGATTATATCTATCATACTCATGCGTAGAAAACTCATCTTTACTTACAGTGTTGACGCTTCCAGCTTGAAAATTGACGAGAGAAGTGTGAAGAAGACTGTAGATGAAGCAGATCTTCTATCGAGCAGTCGCGCGAACGCTACCCAAAAACCTGATTCGCCCCAATCCGTGCAGATTCTTCAAGTGGGACGTGGTTTCGGAGACACTGCTCTCCCACACGTCGGTGACACGCCAACGGGAGGGATGGACTAGCCTGTAGCTAACGCTCAACACAGTGGACTAGTGAGTCTGTTCACCTCTGTATTTTTGAATGAAGGCACTCATTCTGTATATATAGTGACAGACTCTAGTAACTGAAAGAATTAAGTATACAGTAAAGCAGCACAATTAGGCTCTAGTAACTGAAGACAATAAACTTCAGTATTTACAGCATAATTGCGTCAGTTACTGCATACCATTATTTTTTCAGAAACTGACTCATAAAGTGCCACAAATTGCAGCAAATTAAAGTCATATTAGTGTCAGTTTTATCAAAAAGAGAGAGAACAGATTTACTGCAGCAGTCGCCACGTCGCAAGTCACAAGTCACGCATTAACTCACGCGAAAATACGCGAATACGCGAATACGCGCGCGCGCGTGCGTGTGATTTGTTTGTGACTATAACCATCCTTCTCTCACATATTCCACACATAGAAAATAGCTTCTCTTATAAATAAGTGTTACTCTCCTCAAATACTCAATGTGAGATTAATGTCTCCTTTACACCTTTGGAATTCAATGGAGAATAGTTGGGCCTAGGCCCAAATATTCCAACAGTCTAAACTTTTATTTTTAGACTTAAAAGTAGTCATGGATAGATATAAAAAGAATTTGAATATGCATGCGAGTTTTTTTATTGTACAATCCAACCCCTCTTAATTCTTCACCGTCCCAGAATCCAGCTAGATAATGGGTGGAAGTCAGCCTGGACATTTAGTTTAACCGAAACCGATCAATTCTATTTTTTTGAAAGTTTAGTAATCGAAAAATGAAAACCGAAGTAGTTCATATCAAAGCAAAAACCAGTCCGCAAGTTAATCCAAAATTTTGGTTCTGTTTCCGCTTAGACTAAATAAAACCGGACTTATAGCATGTCAGGCTCGGGACTTCTGGCACGCTCAGTGCCAGCCGATGGTGCAGTCCAGCGCGGTGGTACGATGGGGAGTGGGGACGCAGAGCTGCGGTGCAGCCCAACACTGCATGGTGGCAGGACGCGGGGCGGGCAGCCGCAGCTGGGCGTAGAGGTGCTCCGGTGGTTGGTGCGGTGGCGCTTCGGTGGCAGACGTGGAGTCCAGCTACGCGTGTTAGGCATTTGGCGGTGGGAGTCGAACGGCTGAATCCTGAGGGAGCAGGATACACTTTGTAAAAAAACTCAAATAAAAGATAAAAATCGGCGACGAGTGCAAAAGAGACTGTCTTTTATATAGGTAAACGAGACGCGTTTGATATAGCAAAGATCTGTATGTGACTCGGTTGAGTGTAAAAGGAGACGAACTTTTTTACAGCTCGTCTCATTTAAGTTAATATACAAGACGCGTCCGCTCCTCTAACAAAAGAGAGACGGGCTTAGCACAAAGCACGTCTCCTATTTACGAAAGGAAATAAGATTTGTTTTACAAAAAGCTCATCTCCTTTTATTATCGCGTCTCCAATTTACAGACGTACTTTGTGATCTTATTCATTTTGGAACAAAACCACACTTAAAATGCTGAAGAGTGCAGACTAGACCGATTTTTGTGAGGACTAGTCCAATTTCTCTCTAACTAAAAACGGATTTGTCCGTTTTTGCTGTGGTCTAGTCCGATTTTGCCTCTAGAAACATTCGGACTTGTCCGATTTTGTGCGGACTAGTCCGGTTTTCCAAGAATCCTTGAAAATTTGCTAAGTGCCTGGACTTTTCCGGACTAGTCCAGTGTTCTAGCGGACTTGTCCGTTTTCCTCTCAGACTAAAGTCGGACTTGTCCAATTTTAGGGCAGACTTGTCCAAATTTCTCTCTAGACATTTTCGGACTAGTCCGATCCTTTTCGGACTTGTCCGATATTTCGCGACTCTTAATTGATATTTTGTTTTACGACTTGTTTCTTGGGTTTCACGTTAAGTGGGCCTAGGGACGTCATGCCTAACTCTTTTAGAGCCCATGTGGGACTCTAAACCGGCCTCTACTCCTCTCAAACTCGAAATACATCTAACCCTAGTCTCCACCTCTATATAAACAATCTCACCCCTTGGCTTGACATCTATTTGCCACTTTTCCACCCCACCCAAACTCTAGTTCGTGGAGAGCCACCACCAAAGAGGGAGGAGGAGATCCCAAGCAAGAAGAGGAGGAGGAGGAAACGAAAGAGGATCAAGATCTCCATCAAGTTTCGTTTTTCATCCCTATTTCATCTCCAAGTTCATCCCCAACCCTAGATCATCAAGATCCAAGTGTTACCTCCAAGTTTCTTGGTTCATTGGAGTTCTAAACACCCGGTGTGCCTTCTATTCTCTTTTCCTTACGTGAATTCAACCCCTAATCTCCAAATTTACGTCGATCTAGAAAACCCTAGTTTGCTAGTTCTGCGAAGTGCGGACTAGTACGGCCTTCTGCAGACTAGTCCGATTTTCCTGGTTAAATTGTATTGAATTGATTCTAAAAGTAGATCTAATCTAATCCAAACCTGTATTAACTTGTTAAAATATATAAAAACTAGTTAGTAATCACTTAAAAGCAATCTATTAACAAGTTCTACCTAGCATTTGCATCAATCATGCATGTCATGTCATATTGAGTAATATTTGTGCACTCTTTGATTGTGTTTCTTGTTTGTATGTTTATTGTGTGGATTAGATGGATTTGCGCTAGAGAGTGCCCCGGAGGATCTACAGCCCCAAAAGTTTGAAGGCTTTGACCCTAATCAACAGCAAGAGCAAGGCAAGTGTCCTTGAAGCATATTGATCCTGTTTTTAAATAAATGTTTTGTTTGCAAAATTGCATGCTTGTGTCAATTTGATGGGAAATCCTATGGTAGAAAGTTTACTAGTTTTGTTGACCACCCTTGTCACCTGGAATATATGGTAGAGAGTCGAGAAGGGATTTTTACCTTTTACTTTGCTTAATCAACTGGGATGGGAAAACAACTATACCACTCAATTTAAATATGCATGGATGAGATTATGGTTAACATGAACTAGTTAAATATGATATGGTAATGGGTGATCTAAGCAAGCCTGGTATGTGGATGGGTTGGATGTTATGGTGGTTTTGCTTGCTTTACATCTAAGACCGGTTCGTGGAGCGACCATCCAGGATTTACAGTGCCACCACGAGGCCAAGTATGGGTGTGGTGTAGCTGATTAATTAGGGTTTTACCAGTGCTATTTGGACAATTAAGGATGCTCGGGGAAGGGGTAGTCTGATTGGGTTTGATGATGATTGGTGGGACTACCCTAGGATCCGAATGGCTCAAGAGGGGGGGGGGGGCCCTTGGTTGAAGATGTGCTCAGTTGGAGACATCGCCACTGGTGAAACCTCAGTAGGGTCTAAATAGGCTAGTAATCTCTTTGTAAATGATATTTTGTGATCTCTTGGCTACACACCTAAGGAAGTGTGAGACGACATAATTGAGATTCTATAGTCATCGAAAGGTGGTAAAATCACAAACACGTGGGCAAAGCGGTACAACTTCTGTAGAGTGTGTCTAAAACTATCATGATAGTCATGCTCCCGGTTATGAGCAACCTGGACCCTCACATAATTAGAGGGAAACTCGGTAGTGGGATGGTTGGTTTGATATGGTTATGTTTTGGTATTTGCTTTGGGATGGTATTATGGTTATGGTTGTTATTATGGTTATGGATGGTTATGAATTGAATTCTGGTATTGATATGGATATTGGTATATCATGATGGATATGGAATAAGGACTGGTACTATGACATTAATTATGACTTATGATGGGTTATTCACATACATATAATATAATGCTTTTCAAATGTTTTAATGTACTTTTAAGCACTCAACCATTATCATATTCGTCATTTGAATCAGGCACATGTCATACTTTCCACACTTGCTGAGTATGACATGTACTCACTCTTGCAATCCCCCCCAACAGTTGCAGGTTAGGATTGGGAGTTTAATGGTGATAATGCGGAGTTATAGGCCGTGTCTACCGTCAGCTTGCCTGTGGTGTTTTGGAGCTGCGCGATACCCTATTGCTTATGTTGCTTAGCTGTTTAGTTTGCTTAATTAGTTATTTCCGCTGCATTAGTTGAACTTGTCATTAATATTCATTAGAGTTTGTATTCGAGGATAATATGGTTTGTGTAATAAAATTTGATTAATTAATCTTGTTCTGTGGTAATTTTCTGTATACTCATCTGTGGATGCACTTGTGTATGTGTGTTGAACGTCCTGGGCACACATATGCGTTCGCTTAGTTCTTTTTCGGAACTGGGTGTCACACATATCGAGGCGCAAGACGTTCTTGTGCCACTCGAGAGTGTCGCATCACTGTTTCTTAAGGGTGGCTTCCTCGGCGGGCTTGGCGGCGGAACGTTGGCCACGGTGGGTGGCTCTTTATATAATACGAAGACGAGGAGAAACGAAAGGATGCAAAAGAGAGACGCGCTTGTGGAGAACTGCGGAGTAGTCGACGATGGCGGGTCTTATATAAGGTCTGTGGGGAACGATGGAGCAGTTCATTTCGCGTGCATTGATGGGATGATGGCACGTTTCAAAATCGCTCGCCTCGGGGAAATGAAAGGTCCCACACCGATCGCACGTCTTTGCACCACCGATCGCAATTACTTCGCGCCACCCGCCTCGGGGTAAACAAAAGGATGCAAATGGGAGACGGGCTTCTCTCCCGCTCGTCTCCCTTTGTCAACGATCAGAGACACACTTTTTCTAGCTCGTCTCTCTTTTGACCCAGCTATTTAACCTCTCGAGCGCTCTATTCGAACACCTAGCTAAGTTTTCGGCAAATTTTCGATCTTTTGCAATCTTTCACTCTCTCACCCTAAAGACCGTTTTAGTAAAAATCATGATTCAATTTCAGTGCGACCACCGCCTGCCGTCCACTACTCAACATTGCCATCGTCGTCGTTGCCGTCCTCACCATTGCCGCCGTCCTCACCATACTGAATGTGGCCTAGAGGGGGGGTGAATAGGCCTTTTTGAATTTTAGTCAGAATTCGCAACACTTAGCAACTTGATCAAATACCAGGAAATCGGACTAGTCCGGTGCGTGCGGACTAGATCGATCAAGTTTGATCGATTATCTCGATCCTAGACTCTATGCAGCGGAAATATAATTGTAATTAGAGTGTAATACTTTTATGAAACTGGACGTTGCACAAGTTAACCTTATATTCAATGTTTTAACGTAATATGAACAAGATCAAGTAAAACCCTAGATATCAATGAAGAGTAAGAACAAAATGCACAAAGTGAAGACATAAGATTTTTATCCCGTGGTTTGGTTCCCACAAAGGCAACCTATGTCCACGTTGAGAAGCCCACGAAAGAACCGGGTCTTCACTGACCCTAACCTCGTCGAATCGCCATGAATGCCAATTATCTTTCACTATCACAGGGGTAAATCACCAAGTTCAAGGGGCCTTCTCACAAGTTGAGGACTCCCCAAGATTACAAGTCAAACACCACCAAGAACACACTCTTAAGATTAACAATGAAACAACAAGAGCGTGTTAGAGGTCAAACCCAAGAGCTCAAACGTGTGAATCATGTCTCTCCTTTGATCCAAGATGAATCCTAAAGGATTTGATCTTTCTTGTGTTGGATTGTGCGGAGAAGTGTGTTTTCTAAGCTCTTGGAGGGTGTGACAGCGCAGGGAGTCGAGATAGTTGAAAGTAGGGTCGTGCACATCTATTTATATGGTGTTCCCAAAAGTTATCGTTAGGGTTTCGAGGGTCCGGACTGGTCCGAGGTGGAGTCCGGACTAGTCTGGTGTGCGGCGAGTAGGAAACCCTAAGTTCTCAGGAAGATCGGACTTGTCCGGCTTAGGGCAGACTAGTCCGATTTAGGCTTTGGAAAAGTTCAGACTAGTCCAGTTATTTTCAGACAAGTCCGGATGTGGTGAACGCCTTAGTAAATTGGGGACAAGTCCGCATTGGAGGACTTGTCCGATTTTAGTCAAATAGTTAATCGGACTAGTCCAGATATTATCAGACTTGTCCGATGTTTGTGCAAAGATGTGAAGTGTTGAGGACTAGTCCGCACTAGGGAGGACTAGTCCGATCTTAGTGAGAAAGATATAGAACTAGTCCGTGGTGATATCGAACTAGTCCGGTCTGTCTAGACTCGGATTGTGCAGACAAGTCTGCACTGGGAGGACTTGTCCGATTTTGAACAGAGGGGTTATCGGACTAGCCCGGATATTATCGGACTAGTTCGGACCTGTATAATTTAGTGCAGTGAGTGAGTTTTCTTGTGATTGAGCTCTTGGGGTGTGTTTCTCCAACACACTTAATTTATTTAGCTATTGAGCTCTTTTCCAAATAGATCCTCATTCTCCTTTCTTTTTGCGCTTTCATTGTAATTTCTTTTGAGACCTGCGCTCATCTCAACAAGTTGGTTAGGATCTCATTTGTTTGTCATAAATCAACCAGAACCCACAAGGAATGCCTAGATGCACTTTCAATCTCCACCTTTTTGGTGATTGATGACAACCAATTGAGATTTCACAAAATATGATAAAAATACAAAATTTTCATAAAGTGTGCACATACGGGTTAGGTACAAGTTAAGCAATGAAAACATAGGTCATATGTGCACTCTTTATGGTAGGGTGTAAAACTACGTGAGTGTGAGCAATAATCATGATGAGAATGAAGTGATTGACATGAAAATACTAATTTCAAGCATATATGTCAACTTCAAAGCAAAATCACAAATTTCATAACATGAGCATAAGCATAGTCATTCCATCACACCATAATATTTAAAAATAGAGATAACATAATTCAAGTTTTACAACCCAAAAAGACATAAAGAGATACACAAATGAATCACTCATCTCTCAACCTACAGCTAGGATCTAGTGACTCCCCCTCAATCTCTCCCCCTTTGGCATCAAGACCAAAAAGAAGGAGAGGAGGGATCTAGTGGCTCATTCCTTGCTGTCGGTTCTTTCCTCATCTTCATCTTCCTCTTCAGGCTGTGGAGGAGGAGGAGCAGATCCACTCGAAGTGCCCCCAATGCCAAAGTAAGCAAGCTCGGAGGGAGTCAAAGGTCCGAGCTCAGTGAATTCAGAGGTTGAATCTTCAGAGATGACTAGGGATCCAATAGGCTCGATGTCCAGCTTCTAGCAAATATGCTTGACATTTTCTTTGACATATCTCATATCTGCCTTCCTCGCCTTGTTCAGCTTGTGAGTATTCACTTCGGCCTTCTTGCATGAGGCAAAGATTGTTGCTAAGTACTTCAAGATTCCACTAGTAGACCCTTTTTGGGGAAGGACCCTAGTGGAGGGGGCAGTCCTCTCATCTCCTCTAGCTCTCCTCGGAGCCTCTTCACTTGACACTAGAGATGGAGAAGCTTGGACATTGGCTTGGGGAGGCTTGTGGGGCCTCAAGAGAGTGTGCTCCACGTACATCATGAACTCGATCCCTGTGACCTATCAATCATGAACATCAAGTAGGGGGCATAGCCACAGGATCTGTTCGGCGTGCAGGAGATGTTGACCATATCATTCTAGATATAGTCAAATCTATCAAACTTCTCATTCTTGCTTATCACTTTCATCAAGGTCCTCAAGTAACCTTGTACACTTCCTGCATCCCCATCTTTTGGTGCTATTTTCTTCCTCAGCACCCTGTTGAGAACCATGAAGAAGGGCTTCATGTTCTTGGTTGAGGGGGGGGGGGGGGGGTTGTACTTCCGGGTACTGTCATAGAGGAAGTCCATTTTATCCTTTCCCAAGACACCGATGTTGTGGATAGTCAACTCATTGTCGCTGGTGTCTTCTAGGTGAAGGAGTCTTGCAAAATCATCATAAGTGATAGTGTATTTGGATCCATGAGTCATCCAAGTCACCCTTTTCTCCTCATTACTGACAAAGAAACAAGTGGCATAGAACTGAGCAATGATCTCACCATTCCAGTTAAATCTGAAGGCAAATAGCTCCTTCAGTCCATGCCTCTCCACTGCAATTATAACCTCATCAAACGCTGAACAACTCTTCCTCTCAAAGTGATTCCAGTCGATCCACTGGTTGCATACCACCGGAGTCTTCATAGTAAGGTAAATTGAGCTGTAGAAGTCTGCATGAAAATTACTCCAAAACCAAGCATCAGTAGCCTTCTTGGGTCGGCCGTAGCAGTCAACAACTCTGAGTTTGGAAGCCATATCGCTTCCCTTGCCATTGAACTTCTCCTCGGAGGGTTCTCTGTTTCTCTGCCTCGGGGCATGCATCTAGAGAGGGCCGACCGGGTCTGAAGCAATTCCTTTTCCTTTACCCTTCACTTGGCAATGTGCCGCCGAGCTAGAGCCAGCTGCGACCTTGGCCTTGGACACAGGATTCTTGGCGAGCACCTTGCGTCGCACCTGTCGTGGAGAAGGTGTAGGCTCGGAGGGACGCTCCTGCCTCTTTTGATCAGGAGACTCTGAAGCGCCCGCCAACAAGTCTTGTTCCATCTCATCTTCAAAGTCGGAGATGTTCTCGTTCGACATTGTCCTGGAAGAGCAGTGTACAATTTATGGATAAGAATAGATGGCAAGGAGGTGCATTGAGGAATGAGAAATCAGGGTTGACATCAGTTAAAAATCGGACTTGTCCGGTGTACGGGTACGAACTAGTCCGGGTGACCGGACTTGTCCGTACATGGACCGGACTAGTCCGGTGTTCATCACCTCAAACCCTAACTAGACGACAAATGGTGATTTCCAATGCAAAACTAGTTCAAGGTAAATGTAATACAACAAAGAGGCTATGACGCCCGGTTCCGAAAACTGAACCAAGCTAACGCATATGTGTGCCCAGGATGTTCAGCACACATACACGAGTGCAATCACAAAAGAGTATACATAAAATTACCACAGAACAAGATTAATTATCAAATTTTATTACAAAAACCATATTATCCTCGAATACAAGCTCTAATGAATATTAATAACAAGTTCAACTAATGCAGCGGAAATAAACTAATTAAGCAACTAAGCAAACTAAGCAAAAGGGATAGCGCAGCTCCATGCAACACCACAGGCAAAGCTGACGGTAGACACGGCCTAGAACTCCGCATTATCGCCATTAAACTCACAATCCTGACCTGCAACTGTTGGGGGGGATTGCAAGAGTGAGTACGTGTCGTACTCATCAAGTGTGGAAAGTATGACATGTGGTTGATTCAAATGACAACAATAATAATGGCTAAGTGCTGAAAAGTACAGTAAGACCATTTGGAAAAGCAATGTATCATATTTATGTGAAGTAAATCCATCATAAACCATGTAACCATCATAATACCAGTCCATAATTTACCATTGCCAATAACCATGATCAATGTTATAAACCATGATTCCATCCCATAACCATAACCATAACCATAATATCAACCATAACCATTACCAAACCATAACCATCCCAAATCCCAATTTCCCTCTAATCATGTAGGTCATCCAGGCGCTCTTAACCGGGAGCACGGCTATCATGATAGTTTTAATACTCTGCAGAGTTTGTACCTCTTTACCCACGTGTTTGTGATTTCATCACCCGTCGGCGACTAAAGAACCTCCCTTATGCCAATTACACTTCCTTTGGTGTATGGCCAAGAGATCACAAAATAACCTTTACAAAGGGATTACTAGTCTATTCAGACCCCACTGAGGTTTCACCGGTGGCGATGTCTCCAACTGAGCACATCTTCAACCAAGGGCCCCCTCTTGAACCATTCGGATCCCAGGGTAGTCCCACCAATCCTCAACAAACCCAATCCGACTACCTTTTCCCCGAGCATCCACAATGGTCCAAACAATACTAGCAAAGCCCTAATTAATCAGTTGCCGCACCCATACTTGGCCTCGTGGTGGCACTGTAGTCCTGGCCTATTCTCGCATGAACCGGTCCTTAGATCTAAAGCAAGCAAACCACCATAACATACAACACATCCACATACCAGGCTTGCTTAGATCACCCATCGTATTGACCAGTTCACATTAACCAGAATATCATTGATGCATAATTAAATGTGTAGTGTTGTTTGCCATCCCAATTAATTAAGTGAAGCAAAAAGGTAAAAAGCCCTTCCCGACTCTCTACCATATATTCCAGGCGACAAGGATGGTTAAAAAAATCTAGTAAACTTCCTACCATAGGATTCCCATCAAATTGACACAAGCATGTAGTTTGCAAACAAAACATTTATTTAAAAAACGGGATCAATATGCTTCAAGGACACTTGCCTTGCTCCGGCGGATAGGGTTGCTCAACCGCTTCGAAGTCTTGATTCTGAAAATTCTCGTACACGATCTCTTGAGCACTTCCCTCTACTCGTGATCACACATACATGAAAATACATACAAATCAACATGATGCACACACATTAATTAACATGCGATGATATGCATGCATGCAAAGACCAATTAATTAATTATGGTTGTTTATTAATTAGATGCAACTAGTTCGTACGTGTTCATATGAGTTTACGGGGGTTTTAGCGAGAATTAATGCGGCTGAAAATAAAAAGACGATGTAACAAAAATCAATTTACGTCTATTAGATCTAATACGTCGCTAAAATTCGCATCGGAAAAACGAATCCTACCGTAGATGCGATGGCTTCAAAGATCACGGGATGATGGCGACGCGTAGATAAAGTGGAGTAGACGGCGCAGCAATCCTCCGGCGGCACGACGACGGCAACGCGACAACGACGACCTCCGACGAACGACAGCACCCTCCTCTTTTTCTTCCTCTTCCACTTCCTCCTCTTTTTCTCTCCTATTCTTCCTCTGGCGACGCCTCTGGTGCTCCTTTTTTTTTTCTATCCGGCGGCTAGGTTTTCTAGGTGCGGAGGATTACGAAGGCCCCGGGGCTTTTTATAGCCGACGCGGGCGGCGTGGCGTGAGGCCGGGCGTGGGCGAGCGGGACACGGCGCGCGGGCGAGCATGCGATGCGCGCGGGGGCTTGCGCGGAGTGGGATCGCGCGGGAGCCAGGCGCGGCGTGGGCGCGAGCGCGCTGCAGCGTGGGGCCAGGCGGGCGCGCGGCGCAACGCGGGAGGCCGGGGCGCGGGCGCTGGCGCTAGCGCGCGGTGCGGGGTGGGGCCCGGGGTGTCGCGCGGGAGGGCGGTTCGCGCCAGGGCGCGGGGCAGGCGCGGGGTCGTGGGCGGGAGCGGGGCATCGGTGCGGGGTGGGGCCCGGTCGTGTCGCGCGGGCGGGCTGCTCGCGCCAGGGCGCAGGGGCGCGCGCGGGAGGCGCTCGCTGGCTGGGCCGTTTGGCCTGGCCGGCGGTTGTTTTTTTTTTCTTTTTCTCTTTTTTTATAAATATATTATTATTTAATTATTCTTTATATTATTTTTATATATATTTTCTTTTTCTTTACCTATATAAATATTATCATTAAATATATATTATTATATATATTTTTATTTATTTTATTTTTATATGTTATTATTATTTTTATACTTATTCCCTATTACAAGTTTTACGTTATTATTTTCCTTTTCTTCTTTTGCTACTCATATTTGTATATATATATATATATATATTATGTTTTATTATTTTTCTTTTATTCTATTAATATTTAATGCATGATCATGTATGCAATGCATGATGCAAAAATTTAAGGTGTTACAGAGGCATGTATTAACCGAGAGGAACTAGGCTATTTAGTCAACAATGAAGATAACCACGGACTAGTTCGTGGTCACCAAAACAGATTAGTTTAGCCCATTCGTATATATTCGAAGGTTCTCATAAAAAAATTGGGGGCCTAAACAATCAAGTAATCTTGATAAATATGATCAGTAAGCATACACCAATCAAGTAATGACCATAATTCATCAAGATCAAGTAATTGAAATAGTTTTTTTGAAAAAAAATTAAGAGAGATGATTTTCACAATACAATCAACATATTTTGAAGAATCCATACATGTATGCAATTTTTCAAGCCACATTCCGAGCATCAAGGATGTTTAGTTCATTTCGGAGTTCGGAAAAACGCGCTTTTCATCAAGTGGCTTGGTGAATATGTCCGCTAGTTGTTTTTCGGTGTTGACATGGAAAATAGCTATGTCTCCTTTCATTAAGTGGTCTCTCAAAAAGTGGTCCCGATGTCTATATGTTTGGTTCTAGAGTGCTCAAGTGGGTTATGGGCAATGTTTATGGCACTCTCATTATCACAAAGGAGTGGAATACGTCTCATATTGTAACCGTAATACATTAGAGTTTGTCGCATCCAAAGGAGTTGTGCACAAAAACTCCCGGCTGCAACATATTCCACTTCGGCCGTGGATAAGGAAATGGAGTTTTGTTTCTTGGAGGACTAAGAAACTAGGGATCTACCTAGAAATTGGCATGTAGCGGAGGTACTTTTTCTATCTACTTTGCATCCGGCATAATCTGCACTGGAGTATCCAATGAGATTGAACTTGGAACCTTTAGGATACCAAAGGCCTAGGTTGGGTGTATGAACTAAATACCGCAAGATTCTTTTTACGGCGATCAAATGACACTCTTTTGGGTTGGCTTGAAACCTAGCACACAGACATACACTCAACATAATGTCTCTCCTAGATGCACACTAGTAAAGTAGTGATCCAATCATGGAGCAATATACCTGTTGATCGACGTTTGGTCCATCTTCATTGAGATCCAAGTGTTCGTTTGTTGCCATGGGAGTCTTTATAGGCTTTTCCTTGTCCATTCCAAACTTCTTGAGTATGTATTGAGTATACTTAGTTTGGCTTATGAACGTCCCTTCCTTTTGTTGCCTCACTTGGAATCCCAGGAAGTATTTCAGCTCTCCCATGATAGACATATCGAATCTATCTGTCATAATCTTACTAAATTCTTCACAAAAGGATTTATTAGTTGAACCAAAGATAATGTCATCAACATAAATTTGACAATTAGAAAGATCATTGTCAAAGTGCTTCGTGAACAATGTATAATCGACTTTACCAATTTAAAAACCATTTTCAATTATGAAATCTCAAAGACACTCATACCAAGCTCTAGGAGCTTGTTTGAGGCCATAGAGAGCCTTACACAATTTAAAGACGTGGTCGGGGAACTCATCATCGTCAAATTCGGGGGGTTGGTCCGTTGATTGGTCCATTGATGAAGGCGCTTTTCACATCCATTTGATAGAGCTTGAAATCATGGTGAGTTAGCGTATGCAAGTAATATTCTAATAGATTCAAGCCTAGCTACGGGAGCAAAGGTTTTATCGAAATCCAAACCCTCGACTTGTGAATACCCTTTGGCCACAAGTCGCGCCTTGTTCCTTGTCACCACCCCATGTTCGTCTTGTTTGTTGCGGAAGACCCATTTGGTGTCGACGACGTTGAACCTGGGTCTTTTGATGAGTTCCCACACTTACTTTCGCTTGAAGTTGTTAAGTTCTTCTTGCGTCGCCACCACCCAATCCGGATCCTTCAATGCATCCTCAATCCTGTGCGGCCCCAAAAAGGATACAAAAGAGTAATGTTCACAAAATTAGCAATTCGAGATCTAGTAGTTACTCCCTTTTGAATGTCCCCGATTATGTTGTTGACGAGATGATCTCTTTGGACGCATTGGTGTAATCTTGGGTGTGGCACTTGTGGTCTTGAGTCTTCATGATCATCTTCTACTCCCCCTATATGGTTGCCCTCATTGACTTGTTGATCATCTTTGTCTTCTTGATGTTGATCTTGTGTGGAAGCTCCCCCTTGATCGTTTACCTCCACTTGTGGTTCATCTTCTTCATTTGCATTTGGAGGTGGCGCTTGTGGTCGAATATCGCCCAACGCCATTCTTCTCAATGCTTGACATGGAGCTTCTTCTCTATCTCACACATGGATCAACTTGCTCTTCTTGAGAGCCGTTAGTTTCATCGAACACTACATCATGTGCTACTTCAACAAGTCCAGAGGTCTTGTTGAAGATACGATAGGCGTAAGAGTTTGAATATTAACAAAGCAAGAAACCTTCATTGGACTTCGAAGCAAACTTTGAAGTCATAGGCTTCTTGTTCAAAATATAGCACTTAGAACCAAAAACTCGAAAGTACGAAATATTAGGCTTGTTACCGATGAGTATCTCATATGATCTCTTCTTGAGTAGTCGATGAAGATAGAGTCGGTTTATGGCGTGGCAAGCGGTGTTGACCACTTCTGCCAAAAACCGATCTGAGGTCTTGTTTTCATCGAGCATTGTTCTCGCCATCTCTATGAGGGTTCGGTTCTTCCTTTCGGCAACTCCATTTTGTTGAGGGGAAGAAGGTGCTGAAAACTCATGCTTTATCCCTTCTTCGTCTAGGTACTCCTCAACTTGAGTGTTCTTAAACTCTGTACCATTGTCACTTCGTATGTTCTTGATCCTCAATGAGAACTCATTTTGATCACGCTTGAGAAATTTCTTGAGGGTTCCTTGAGTTTATGTCTTGTCATGCAAAAAGAAAACCCAAGTGAAGCGCGAAAAGTCATCAACAATTACTAAGCCATATTTGTTACCGTCGATGCTTATGTAAGCAATTGAACTGAATAGGTCCATGTGAAGTAGCCCGAGCGGTCTTGTTGTAGTCATGACGTTCTTCGCGGGATGAGGTGCTCCTACTTGCTTCCCGACTTGGCAAGCGCCACAAGGCCTTTCTTTCTCAGAAACAACATCTTTTAAACCTCGGATGTGATCGCCCTTGAGGAGTTTTTGAAGATTCCTCATACCAACATGTGCTAGCCATCTATGCCATTGCCATCCCATGTTGTTCTTTGCAATTAAGCACGTGTCAAGTTCGGCTTTATCTTTGTTGAAGTCAACAAGATAAAGCTTTCCCTTCAACACACCCTTGAATGCAATCGAGTCATCACTCCTTCTAGAGACGGTCACACCCTCATTAGTAAACAAGCAATTATAACCCTTGTCACATAATTGATATATGGACAACAAGTTATATTCTAAGCAATCAACATGTAAAACGTGAGAAAGAGTATGTTAAGATTATATTGCAATTTTACCGGTACCGAGCATCCTTCCTTGACTATTGTCTCCAAAATAGATGCCCTCGCTTGGATCCTCATTCTCTTTGTACTCAATGAACATCATTCTTTCTTCGTTCATATGGTTGGTGCATCCACTGTCTAGCACCCATTTCGATCCACCAGAGGAATAGGCCTGCAAAATGAAATTATGCCTTGGTTTTAGATACCCAAGCTTGCTTGGGTCCTTTGAGGTTAGTTACAAGAGATTTGGCACCCACACATGAGACTTGGTGTTCCCATGGTGTGGCCCAACATAATGAGCATAAACTTTACCAAAACTTTTCATAAGAACGTATGATGCATCAAAAGTTCTAAACAATAGTTATTGTTGTTCATGAACATAACTAGTCAAGGAAACCGGACTTATGTGGAGGACCGGACTTGTCTGTGTAGGGACTAGACATGTCCGATTTTCATATGTGTTAAATATCTTGGATTTATTAGTATCATTAGTCTTTCTAGCTCGAGAGGAGTTTCCCCTCACAAAGGCAATGTGCTCCTTGTTATTCTTATGGTTTGTAGCATTTTGCTTTTCACCATAGGAATACCCAATGCCATATTTGACATTAGGAGGTCTTGTGTCCAAGTATGCACTACGTGCATATTTGACCTTCTCCTTGTCAAATATGCCACTTTGGGAAGGATGCTTGTCCTTGGTAGAGGTTGACTTGTCTTTCAAGCTAGTGTCAGTTTTAAGAGGTTGAGAGGGCGAGCTTGAAGAGGATGAAGGGTCACTTTGTTTGACTAACTCAACTTGCACTTCAAGGATCTTGTTAACATTGGTTAAGTTAACAAGTTCTTCCTTGATGATTGCATTTGAGTCACTTAACTTCAAGCAAGCTTCCTTGCTTGAAGCTAACTCAAGTTCAGGTGATTTGCTTCGCTCCTTTTCATGTTCAAGGAGCTTATTGATCTTGAGATACTCCTCCTTTTGGAGGATGATCATATCTTCTTGACGATCAATCAGCCCCTCCTTATCAACACGCTTATCCATCAAGAATTTCATTTTGGTAGCAGTTTTCTTGTCTAAGCCAACTAGCATGTCCTCATCATCACTATAGTTGTCACTATCACTATCAAAAGGACGCGAAGAGGTAGATTTTGTCGTTATCTTTCGTTTACCTTCCTTCACCATGAGGCAAGTGTCGTTGCCCTTCCATGCGCCGAGATTTGGGAAGAGCGTGGACTTCTTAGTTGTCTTCTCGATGGCTATGCTAGCCATCTCCTCTTCCTCTTCGGATGAGGACTCATCATTTGAGTCCCCCTTGTCTTTTCTTCATAATTTTCTTGAATCTCTTCATAAAGAGGATCATGTTCTCTTCGTCAATATCACTGTTCTCGTCATCGTTTTCCTCTTCTTGTTGAGCTTCTCGAGCTTCTTTTGACAAGGGCTTACAAGTAGATTTTAGGGCGACTCCTTTCTTCTTTGCCGAGGTGAGGTCGACAATCTCCTTGACATGTTTAGCTTGCTTCTCCATCATCTCAAAGTTGATGATCTTTCCAAGTAGCTCGTCCGGGGTCATTTTCTTATACGCGGGGCTTTCTCTAATCATCGAGCATAGGACAACATTCCGAGGCATGAAAGCTCTAAGGATGAGCTTCACTACCTCGTTATCATTCCACTTCTTACTTCCATACGCTCGAACCTTGTTGACGAGAGTCTTTAACTGGTTGTACATGTCCTGTGGCGACTCATCTTCTTCTATGGCAAATCTTCTCAATTCGCCTTCAATCATTTTGATCTTCGCCTCTCACACATGACGATCGCCTTCATGTAGAGTTTGCAGTGTGTCCCAGATTTCCTTTGCAATCTCGAGTCCATCCACCTTGGTGAACTCGTCCCGACTTATTGAAGATGTGATGACTGCTGCAGCTTGAGGATTTCGATGAATTACTTGCTCGTCCGGGATATCTATTCCTGTACACACAATATGCCACAAGCTGGGATTGAGTGAGATTAAGTGCATTTTCATGTTTTGCCTCCACGTTGAGTAATCATTCCCTTCAAAGTGTAGGGATTTTCCTAAAGGAATAGACAGATAATGGCTATTGTTAGAATTTAAGCGATCGTAGTTGAAAGGATATCGGGAGTAGTCGGTGTGACTACCCCCTTCTTCTTGTCTTCGATCTTTACTTTCCCTTTGGAGAGGGCTTTCTTCCTTAGGAGCGCTTTGAGTTCAAGTGTCTCCTCATCATCATCTTCGAAGTCCTGAATGGCATCGAAGAGCTTCTCCAATTTTTCAGCTTTTTCATCTTCAACCCTCTCTTGGTTGAGACTCTTGTGCACATCCTTCATGTCTGACATGTTCTCTTCGAGCGATTAGTCTCTTGCGAAGAATCTGGCTCTGATACCAATTGAATGTGGCCTAGAGGGGGGGGGGGGGGGTGAATAGGCCTTTTTGAATTTTAGTCGGAACCTGCAACACTTACCAACTTCATCAAATACCAGGAAATTGGACTAGTCCGGTAGGGTGCGGACTAGTCTGGTGCGTGCGGACTAGATCGATCAAGTTTGATCGATTATCTCAATCCTAGACTCTATGCAGCGGAAATATACTTGTAATCAGAGTGTAATACTTCTATGAAACTGTACGTTGCACAAGTTAACCTTATATTCAATGTTTTAACGTAATATGAACAAGGTCAAGTAAAACCCTAGATATCAATGAAGAGTAAGAAAAAATGCACAAAGTGAAGACATAAAATTTTTATCCCGTGGTTCGGTTCCCACAAAGGCAACCTACATCAATGTTGAGGAGCCCATGAAATGACTGGGTCTTCATTGACCCTAACCTCGTTGAATCGCCACGAAGGCCAATTCTCTTTCACTATCACAGGGGTAAATCACCAAGTTCAAGGGGCCTTCTCACAAGTTGAAGGCTCCCCAAGATTACAAGTAAAACACCACCAAGAACACACTCTTAAGATCAACAATGAAACAACAGGAGCGTGTTAGAGATCAAACTCAAGAGCTCAAATGTGTGAATCGTGTCTCTCCTTTGATCCAAGATGAATC
Source organism: Tuctoria greenei (assembly GCA_036927565.1). Taxonomy (NCBI): domain Eukaryota; kingdom Viridiplantae; phylum Streptophyta; class Magnoliopsida; order Poales; family Poaceae; genus Tuctoria; species Tuctoria greenei. The sequence goes on from JAYESD010000010.1 coordinate 111,993,233, forward strand.
CTCAAGGATCTGATCTTTCTTGCGTTAGATTGCAGAGAGATGTGTTTTCTAAGCTCTTGGAGGGTGTGATGGCGCAGGGAGTTGAGAGAGTTGAAAGTAGGGACGTGCACATCTATTTATATGGTGTTTTCAAAAGTTACCGTTAGGGTTTTGAGGGTCCGGACTAGTCTGAGGTGGAGTCCGGACTAGTACGGTGTGCGGCGAGTAGGAAACCCTAAGTTCTCAGGAAGATCAGACTTGTCCGGCTTAGGGCGTACTAGTCCGATTTAGGCTCTGGAAATGTTCAGACTAGTCCGGTTATTTTCGGACAAGTCCGGCTGTGGTGAACCCCTTAGTAAATTGGGGACAAGTCCGCATTTGGAGGACTTGTCCGATTTTAGTCAGAGAGGTTATCAGACTAGTCCGGATATTATCAAACTTGTCCGATGTTCGTGCAAAGATGTGAAGTGTTGAGTACTAGTCAGCACTGGGAAGGGCTGGTCCGATCTTAGCCCGAAAGATATCAGACTAGTCCGTGGTGATATCGGACTAGTCCGATCTGTGTAGACTCGGACTGTACAGAAAAGTCCGCACTAGGAGGACATGTCCGATTTTGAATAGAGGGGTTATGGGACTAGTCCGGATATTATCGGACTAGTTCGGACCTGTATAAATTAGTGCAATGAGTGAGTTTTCTTGTGATTGAGCTCTTGGGGTGTGTTTCTCCAACACACTCCATACACAATGATCTAATCCATTTAGCTCTTGAGCTCTTTTCCAAATAGATTCTCATCCTCCTTTCTTTTTGCGCTTTCTTCATAATTTCTTTTGAGACCTGCGCTCATCTCAACAATTTGGTTAGGATCTCATTTTTTGTCATAAATCAACCAAAACCCAGAAGGATTCCTAGATGCACATTCACATACCTTTCTTGTCATTGCTACTTCCTCCTATTCTACAAAACTTAAATTCCACTTTATATGTAGTTCATGGCTGGGAAATTTGTTATCGACTTGGGGTGTGGTCGACTCCAAGAGGAGCACCTTGCATGGCACAAGAACCACCCCCATGTATGTACATATGGCACATGAGTCGCTTGATTGTATGTAACTCTGCAATGGACTAATGAAATTAATGACGCACTCTGTAGTTTTGCTTTTGCGCCACTAGTTATTTTCCTTCTTGTTTGTTTTTAGTGTTTGCAATTTAATGGCTCGACATTTGCGTCACTTGTTATCAAATTTCTCTGCAAATTCAGTATAACCATCGTCCCCATATTAATGAATTTCCTTTGTAGACTGACTGGGAAGGTGGTTACTACCCACTGACAATCTTCTTCCCGGAGGACTATCTCATGGTACCTTCGAGATGCGCATTTCCACCTGGTTTCTTCCACCCAAATGTCCATCGCTCAGGAGCTGCCTTGAGGTTCTTCATCAAGAGATTGTAAGATAGACTTATTTTGCTCAAGTAATTAGTAATTGTTGCCAAACTTATCTGAAGTGGTTTCTTATGTTGCTTAAATTGATATTTCGTAGGGGTGGTGACCTGGTATTACTGTCAAAATTTTGCTACTTGAAGTTTGGGAGCAAGCTTGACAGTAAAGTTTAGATCGATCGATGGGAGCTTCATAGGAATATAAGTCTGAAATGTATAGTTTAGAGGGCACACAATGTGTATATAATATGAATTGCAAAATGTATATGTCTGAAATTGCAATGTGTGTGTATGTATCTCTCTCTCTCTCTCTCTCTCTCTCTATATATATATATATATATATATATATCTGAGTTAAAATGTATATCATTGAGTTGCAAATGATTATCTCTGAATTGCAATGTGATTGCAGTTCTATATGTTTATGTGTGAATTCCATTAGTGTTGATTGCAATTAAAGATTGTCTCCCTGTTGACGGTCCTTAAGTGCCATATTTAGACCGTCAATTCACCTCATAATGTGCACAAAAGAGAAACACAATGTAGTAGTTGGGTTAAAAACTAACCAACTCCACAAGTGTTGGTGTTTATTTGTATGTAGGTGAATTTAGACTCAAAATACCAAGATATGCAGGGAGTAATCCATAAAATTGGATTTCGACGAATTAGGCAACGCCACGTGCCATCACATGGATCAAGTGGCCCACAAACAGAAGTATTTGAGGCCATCCAACGGTGTAGCACACATATCAGTAAATGGGACCCACCTGGAAGTCACCTCGAGGAAGAACACTCGAATTGGTCCAACTTTCTATTCGGCCAACTAGTGGGTTCAGCCGAACCCTTTCTGGCGCCAAACTCGGTCTGCTTCCACGTGTCAACTCCCTGTGGTGCCCTGATCACGATGAAGACTGATTCGCGCGCATTTGGTGGTGGGAACCGACCCTTCTCCCCTCCTATAAATAGAACCCCACACCTCACTTGACACACACACCAAAAGTTGAGAATAGAATACCACTCCTAATGTTTGGTGGTGGGAACCGACCCTTCTCCCCTCCTATAAATAGAACCCCACACCTCACTTCACACACATACCAAAAGTCCTAGAGGCTGCCAAGTAGAATGAGAGTGTGGTGAAGAGTTTAAGAGAAGGAGGCTTTGGCTTGTCAAGCCTTTCTTCTACACTTGTATCCCTACAAAGGTGTACTCAAATCAAGTGTAACACCCTCATTTTCATCCATCATGCATTGCATACATTCATATACATGTTTAATATTAATCCACATAAAAAGGAACAAGTTTAAAATGAATTAGAAACGAAACCGCACCTAAGAATTCTGGAAAGTGCGGATTAGTCCATTTTTGGTGAGGACTAGTCCGATTTCTCTCTGACTTCCATCGGACTTGTCTGTTTTGCTGCGGAATAGTATGTTTTTCTCTCTGGACACTTTTGAACTTGTCCAGTCCATTGTGGACTAGTCTTGTTTTCCAATTCCTTGGAAATTTTGCTAAGTCCCTGGACTTGTCCGTTTTTCCTCTAACTAAAGTTGGACTTGTCCGATTTTGACCAGACATGTCTGTTTTTCCTTTCTGGATAAGTTCCGACTTGTCTGATTTCCAGTACGGACTGTCCGATATCTCTCTGTCCAACTTCGGACTACTCCGGCCCTTTTCAGACTTGTCCAATAAATCGCGACTCCGAGTTGATATTCTGTTTCACAACTTGTTTCTTGGGTTTTACTTTAAGTGGGCCTAGGGACGTCGTGCCTAACTCTTTTAGAGCCCATGTGGAACTCCAAACCGACCCCTACTCATCTCAAACTCGAAATCCATCTAACCCTAGCCTCCACCTTTATGTAAACAACCCCACCCTTTGACTTGACATCTATTTCCCACTTTTCCATCACACCCAAACCCTAGCTCGTGAATAGCCACCACCAAGGAGGGAGAAGGAGATCTAGATCAAGGAGAAGAAGAGGAGGAAATTAAATAGGATCAAGATCTCCATCAACTTTGCATTCTTCATCAACAATTCACCATCAAGTTCATCATCAACCCTAAATCGTCAAGATCCAAGCGTTGCCTCCAATACCTTTGATTCTTTGGAGTCTTAGACACCAGCTATACCTTCTACTTCCTTTTCCTTATGTGAATTCAATCCCAAATCTCCAGATTCATGTTGATCTAGAAAACCCTAGTTCACTAGTTCCGCGGAGTGCGGACTAGTCCAGTCCCCAGTGGACTAGTCCAATTTTCCTGGCTAAATTGTGTTGAATTACTTCCAAGCTTAGATCGAATCAACTCAAAACCTGTGTAGACTTCTTAATAACCATTGTAATTGATTAATAAACATCATTAACAAGTTATTAACAAGTTTTGCTTCACAATTGCATTAATCATGCATATGATGTAATATTGAGTAATATTTGTGCACTCTTTGATTGTGTTTCTTGTCTTCTATGTTGTTGCGCAGATTAGACGGATTTGCGCTAGAGGTACTGCGGAGGATCTCCAGCACCAAGAGTTTGAAGGATTTGACCCGAACCAATCCCAGGAGCAAGACAAGTGTCCTTGAAGCATATTGATCCAGTTTTGAAAATAAGTGTTTTGTTTGCAAACTGCATGCTTGTGTCAATTTGATGGGAATCCTATGGTAGGGAGTTTACAATCTTTGTTTAACCACCCGTGTCACCTGGAATTCATAGTAGAGAGTCAAGATGGACTTTTACCCCTTTTGCTTCGCTTAATTAATTGGAATGGGAAGACAACTATACCACTTAACTTAATTATGCATTTATGAGATTATGATTAATATGAACTGGTTAATATGATGTGGTTAAGGGTGATCTAAGCAAGCCCTGTATGCGGATGGGTTGGATGTTATGGTAATTTGCTTGCTTTAGATCTAATGACCGGTTCGTGGAGCGACCATCCAGGATTTACAATGCCACCACCAGGCCAAGTATGGGAGCGGCGTAGCTAGTTAATTAGGGCTTTGCCAGTGCTATTTGGACCATTAAGGATGCTCGGGGAAGGGGTAGTCGGCTTGGATTTGTTGATGATTGGTGGGACTACCCTAGGATATGAATGGCTCAAGAGGGGGCCCTTTGGTTGAAGATGTGCTCAGTTGGAGACATCCCCACCGGTGAAACCTCAGCGGGGTCTAAATAGGCTAGTAATCCCTTTGTAAAGGCTATTTTATGATCTCTTGGCCACACACCTAAGGAAGTGTGAGACGTCATAATTGAGATTCTATAGTCCTTGAAAGGTGATGAAATCACAAACACATGGGTAAAGTGGCGCAACCTCTGCAGAGTGTGTATAAAAACTATCATGATAGCTGTGCTCCTGGTTATGAGCAACCTGAACCCTCACGTGATTAGGGAAACATTTGGGATGGTTATAGTTTGGTACTGGTTATGGATTGAATTATGGTTTTGGATATGAATAATGGTAATGGTGAAATCTGTTATAATAGTGATGGATATGGAATATGGACTTGTACCATGTTAATAGTTATGGTTTATGATGGGTTTACTTCACGTACATATATCATGTTGCTTTTCAAATGTTTTAATGTAATTTTCAACCCTTAGCCATTATTATATTCATCATTTGAATTAGCTACATGTCACACTTTCCACACTTGCTGAGTATGACATGTACTCACCCTTGCAATTCTGCCACCAATAGTTGTATGTCAGGATTGAGAGTATAACGATGATAATGCGGAGTTCTAGGTCGTGTCTGCTGTCAGCTTTGCCTGTGGAGTGTTGGAGCTGTGCTATACCCTTTTCTTAGTTGTTTAGTTTGCTTAATTAGTTTATTTCCTCTACATTATTTCAAACTTGTCATTAAAATTCATTAGAGCTTGTATTTGAGATATTCTGAATTCTATAATAAAAGTGCTTAATTAATCTTGTCTTGTGGTAATTTTCGTATATCCTTTGTGAATGCACTCGTGTATGTGTGTTGAATGTCCTGGGCACACATATGCATTCACTTGGTTCATTTTCAGAACCGGGTGTCACAAATTGGTATCAGAGCCACAGGTTGACCCTAGGACGCAACCTATATAGAATGGGCACTTTAGAACAAATAGGAGAACTCTGGAAGCAATGTGTTCTTACTTGGTGTGTTGTTTGCTATATATTGGTTGCTTGTGTGCTTAATAGAGGATTTTGGGATGCTTTAGCATTGCCATGTCCATGCAGGCTAGTGTAGTTAGTTGTTTAGATTAATATCCCTTGATGCATGTAGTTGGGGACGTCTTCTAAATTCTTATCTCTTGCTTTTCTTCAGATGGCGAGGACTCACAATCAGAGGGATGGTAATGATGACGAGGAGAACGATGGAGCACATCAAAACAACAATGGACAAGGACCTGCTCTGGGAGCTATCAACATTGAGCAGCTTTTGGTCATGCAGAACCAGCTCATGTAGACCACGATACAAACTATGGGAGACTGCAGGCTGGCAACATCAACAATCAAACCCACATGCCTCCACCGCCACCCCCACCTCCTCATAACCAGTTTGGAGAGTTTATGAGGACTAGGCCACCGACCTTTGGTCAAGCCGCTGACCCTATGGATGCTGATGATTGGTTAAAGTCTATGGAGAAGAAGCTAGCTACTATCCACTACAACGACCGGGAGAAGGTTCTTGCTTCTCATCAACTAGTTGGAGCAGCTGCGGATTAATGGGATGCTTATTTCAATGCTCATGAGAACCAAGAGAGGATTTCTTGGTCTAAATTCAAGGAGAGCTTCCATTCTCATTATGTGCCGAAAGGAGTTATGATCTTGAAGAGTCAAGAATTTGAGAACATGAGGAAAGAAGATCGAGTGTGGGTGAATACCTCAATCAATTCACTCAACTTTCAAGGTATGTGCCTGAGGATGTGAGCCAGGACAGCCGAAAGCAATATCTGTTTATGAGGGGCCTTCACAAATAGATCCAAGTGCAATTGCTCAACTGCGACTATGCCATCTTTTAGAAGCTTGTGGACAAAGCAATTGTGGTTGAAAACAAGGTCCATGAGATGGAGCAAGACAACAAGAGGAAGGCGCCATACCAAGGACCGGAACAAGGAAGTAATGTGCACCCTCGCTTTACACCACCCAATGCGCCATATTTCATCTCTTATGTGCCTGCTCATCGCCCTGGATATGCATCACGCCGAGCTCAGTTTGTGCAGCAGCGCCCTGTCATGCAAGCACCTAGGCCTCCAATGCCTTATGCACCTCGTGCCAACTTTCCTGGTGCAAATGCTCAAAATCAAGTCCGTCCAAATTATGGCGCGGCAAAGAAGTGCTATACTTGTGGAGAAGTTGGACACTTTGCGCATCAATGTCCAAAGTCATGCCTTGGTCAAGGAAACAATGCTCAAAGACAAAACCCAAGACTCAATGGAGGACAGCCACAAGGAAACCGTGGATAGTAGAATTTTGCTCGTGGCAACGTGAACCATGTCTCTACAGAGGATGCTCAACAAGTAGATGACGTGTTGATTGGTATGTTTCTTACAAACTCTAACCCGGCAACTATGTTATTTGATTCTGGAGTATCACATTCATTCATTGCATCAAAATATGATGCCAAGTATAGTTTGCCTATCTCTCATATGAAGTTTACTCTATTGGTTAAGTCTCCTGGAGGAGAGGTGAGGACAAACATAGTATGTACAAAAGTAAGCCTTAGAATAAGGGGGGTAGACTTCTTCGCCAACTTCATTGTTTTGTATTCTCAAGGATTGGACATCATACTTGGTATGGACTGGTTGAGGAAGCACAATGGAGTCATTGAGTGTGCCACGAAGACGGTGAAGTTGACCAATGAGGAAGGGATCATCGTAGAATTTGAAGCATCTCACCATGCACCAAAGCAATTGGAGCTAAATCATATGAACGGTGCCGCAATTGAGGAGATTCCAGTGGTGTGCAAATTTTTGGACGTGTTCCAGATGAGTTGCCAGGTATGCCACCTGATCGAGATATTGATTTTGTTATTGATTTAATACCTGGAACTGCACCTGTAGCTAAGAGGCCATATAGGATGCCTCCTAAGGAATTAGCGGAGCTCAAGAAGCAGATTCAAGAACAACTAGAGAAGAGTTTTATTCACCCTAGTTCTTCACCTTGGGGAGCGCTCGTTATTTTTGTGGACAGGAAGGATGGATCGCAAAGGATGTGTGTGGATTAGCGCGGGCTCTCAATGAGGTGACGATCAAGAACAAGTACACCTTGCCGCACATAGAAGACTTGTTTGATCAGATGAAGGGTTCTTGTGTTTTCTCCAAGATTAATTTGAGGTCGGGATACTTTCAAATGAAGATTAGATCATCGGACATACCTAAGACAGCTTTTAGGAGACGGTATGGATCCTATGAGTACACCGTGATGTCCTTTGGATTGACAAATGTATCTGCCTACTTTATGTACCTCATGAATACTGTCTTCATGGAGTAATTGGATAAGTTCATTGTGGTTTTCATTGATGACATTATGATCTACTCGAAGGATGAGAAGGAACATGAGGAACATTTGAGGCTTACGTTGCAAAAACTAAAAGAGCACCAATTGTACGCCAAATTCAGCAAGTGCCAATTTTGGTTGAAAGAGGTGTCGTTTTTGGGTCATATCATCTCGGGAGGAGGAGTATCGGTCGACCCCGGAAAAGTTAGGGATGTGCTAAAGTGGGAGCCCCTGCAGAATGTAAAGGAGATCCGGAGTTTTCTTGGAATGGCTAAATATTACCTTAGGTTCATCAAGGACTTTTCCAAGATAGCCAAGCCAATGACGGAGTTGTTAATGAAGGGAAAAGCATTCCAATGGACTCAAGCTTGTCAAGAAAGTGTTGAGGAGTTGAAGAAAAGGTTAACAACAACCCCAGTTTTGATACTGCCAGCTGTGAGCAAGAGTTTTGATATCTATTGTGATGCATCGAGACAAGGACTTGGATGTGTGCTCACGCAAAAAGGTCAAGTGGTTGCCTATGCATCAAGACAATTGAAGAAACATGAGCAGAATTATCCGACTCATGATTTGGAACTTGCAGCCATGGTACATGCATTGAAGATTTGGAGACACTATATCCATGGACATAGGTGTGAAATTTATACGGAACATAAGAGCCTTAAGTAAATATTCACACAAATAGATCTGAATTTGAGGCAACGAAGATGGTTGGAGATCATCAAGGATTATGATTTGGGAATCAATTATCACCCGCCAAAAGCCAATGTAGTGGCCGATGCCTTACGTAGGAAAGGAGTAAGTCATCAACTCGTGGTTCGAGAGTTACAATCCGAGTTATGTAGAGAGTTTGAACGGTTGAACCTCAGATTTGTGAATGAGATGGGGATAATGGAGTTAAATCCGACCTTGGAGCTAGAAATTCGGGAAGCCCAAACAAAGGACGAGGAAATTCAAGAAATCAAGGAAAGGACCCAAGAGGGGATATAATTCAGATTTGATGAGGATGAACATGGTACTTTGTGGCTTGGAAAAAGGATTGTCATGCCTAATGTGAAACATATTCGGAAGACAATACTAAAGGAGGCACACGACTCACCATATTCAATTAACCTGGGTTGTACCAAGATGTACAAAGACTTGAAGACTTGTTATTGGTGGACTAGCATGAAAATGGACATAGCTGAATATGTAGCCTTATGTGATGTGTGCAACCGAGTCAAGTCAAAACATTAAAGACCAGCTGGATTATTGCAACCATTGATGATTCCGGAATGGAAGTGGGAAGAAATCGGTATGGACTTTATAGTTGGATTGCCACGTACGCAGTCTAGTTAATGACTCAATTTGGATAATCGTGGATCGATTAACAAAATCAGCTCACTTTATTCCCGTCAAGACCACCTTTCATGGAGAGAAATTGGCGAAACTGTATATGGGAAGAATAGTATGTTTACATGGAGTTCCAAAGAACATAGTGTCGGATAGAGGTTCTGAATTTACCTCTAGGTTTTGGCAGAAATTGCATGAAGCATTGGGAACAAGGTTGAGTTTCAGCTCAGCATATCACCCTCAAGCGGATGGACAAACTAAGAAGACCAATCATATTTTGGAGGACATGTTAAGAGCTTGTGCCTTGAAGCATGGGAAGAGTTGGGACAAGAGCTTGCCATATGCAGAATTTTCATACAACAATAGTTACCAAGCAAGTTTGAAGATGTCACCTTATGAAACACTATACGGAAGGAAGTGTAGGAAACCTTTATTTTGGAATGAGACAGGAGAAACTCAAGTATTTGGTCCGGATGTGTTGCAAGAAGCTGAAAAGCAAGTCCAAATAATTCGTGAAAATTTGAGGGTTGGTCAATCAAGGCAAAAAGGCTATGCAGACAATAGGAGAAGGAAACTAGCCTTTGAAGTGGGAGACTTTGTTTACCTCAAAGTGTCACCAATGATAGGTCATAAGAGGTTTAACATAAGAGGCAAGCTAGCACCTCACTATATTGGACCATTCAAGATTTTGGACAAAAGAGGAGAAGTAGCGTATAAGTTGGAGATGCCAGCTCATCTTTCAGATGTACATGATGTGTTTCATGTTTCCCATCTCAAGAAGTGTTTAAGGGTACCGGAAGAACAAGTGCCAATAGAAGAATTGGAACTAGAGGCAAATTTGACTTATGCTGAGAAACCGGTCAAAATCTTGAAAATCAAGGAAAGAGTCACCAGGAGCAAGATTATAAGATGGTGTAAAGTTCAATGGAAGCATCATACAGAATCAGAAGCAACATGGGAGTTGGAGGATGATCTCAAGAAGGAATTTCCCTATCTTTCCTCTTCCGCGTCGAATCTCGAGGGCGAGATTCATTTTAAGGGGGTAGGTTTGTAACACTCTCATTTTCATCCATCGTGCATTGCATACATTCATATACATGTTTACCATTAATCCACATAAAAAGAAACAAGTTTAAAATGAATTAGAAATGAAACCGCACTTAAGAATTCTAGGAAGTGCGGACTAGTCCAATTTTGGTGCGGACTAGTCTGATTTCTCTCTGACTTCCATCGGACTTGTCCATTTTGCTGCACACTAGTCTTTTTTTCTCTCTAGACACTTTCGGACTTGTCCGTTCCATTGCGGACTAGTCCGGTATTTCAATTCCTTGGAAATTTCGCTAAGTCCCTGGACTTGTCCGGACTTGTCCGATATTCCAGTGGACTTGTCCGTTTTTCCTCTGACTAAAGTCAGACTTGTCTGATTTTGGCCAGACTTGACTGCTTTTCTCCTCTGGATAAGTTCGGAATTGTCGGATGTCCAGTCCGAACTTGTCTGATATCTCTCTATCATACTTTGGACTAGTCCGGCCCTTTTCGGACTTGTCCGATAAATCGCGACTCCAAGTTGATATTTTGTTTCACGACTTGGTTTGGTTTTTACTTTAAGTGGGCCTAGGGACGTCGTGCCTAATTCTTTTAGAGCCCATGTGGGACTTTAAACTGACCGTTACTCATCTCAAACTCTAAATTCATCTAACCCTAGCCTCCACCTCTATATAAACAACCCCACCCTTTGCCTTGACATCTACTTGCCACTTTTCCATTACACCTAAACTCTAGCTCGTGAATAAACGCCTCCAAGGAGGGAGAAGGAGGTCTAGAGCAAGGATAAGAAGAGGAGGAAACAAAAAGAGGATCAAGATCTCCATCAATTTCGCGTTCTTCGTCAACAATTCACGATCAAGTTCATCATCAACCCTTAATTGTCAAGATCCAAGTGTTGCCTCCAATACCTTTGATTCTTTGGAGTCTTAGACACCTGGTATACCTTCTACTTCCTTTTACTTACGTGAATTCAACCCCAAATCTCCAGATTCACGTCGATCTAGAAAACCCTAGTTCGCTAGTTCCGCGAAGTGCAGACTAGTCCAGTCCCTAGCGGACTAGTCCGATTTTCATAGCTAAATTGTGTTGAATTACTTCCAAGATTAGATCGAATCAACTCTAAACCTGTGTAGACTTATTAATAACCATTTTAATTGACTAATAAACATCATTAACAAGTTATTAACAAGTTTTTCTTCACAATTGCATTAATCATGCATATCATGTCATATTGAGTAATATTTGTGCACTCTTTGATTGTGTTTCTTATCTTGTATGTTGTTGCGCGAATTAGATAGATTTGCGCTAGACAGTGCCGCGGAGGATCTCTAGCACCAAGAGTTTGAAAGCTTTGACTCGAACCAATCCCAAGAGCAAGACTAGTGCCCTTGAAGCATATTGATCCAGTTGTGAAAATAAATGTTTTGTTTGCAAACTGCATGCTTGTGTCAATTTGATGGGAATCCTATGGTAGGAAGTTTGCTAGCTTTGTTTAACCACCCTTGTCACCTGGAATTCATGGTAGAGAGTCGGGATTTACAGTGCCACCACGAGGCCAAGTATGGGTGCGTCGTAGCTGATTAATTAGGGCTTTGTCAGTGCTATTTGGACCATTAAGAATGCTCAGGGAAGGGGTAGTAAGATTTGGTTTGTTGATGATTGATGGGATTACTGTAAGACCTATGTGTGCTGAATACATTGGCTTGTAGTGAATACACTTGTCTTTGATGATAAAAGTTTTAAATATCACCAAAACACCTTTTTATCAAGGTCCGACTCTAGCTCCGAGCTATAGCAAGGTCCAACCATAGGTCCGACTTGTTTTGGGTAGCTCCGGCTACGTTAGATGCTAGGTCCGACTTTTTGGTAAGGTCCGACTAGCTTTGGTTAGCTCCGGTGAGTTTTATCTTTAGCCCCGGCATGTCTTTATTAGCTCCGGCATGTCTTTATTAGCTCCGGCATGTCTTTGATAGCTCTGGCATATACTTGATAGCTCCAGCATGCTTTTGCTAAGCTCCGACGTACTTTGTCTAGCTCCGGTTTTGGGATGACTAGTTTTGACTAGTTTTTGGTAAGCTCCGGCGCTAGGTTCTACTAATCTTTTGTTAGCTCCGGCTCAAGCTCCGGGTTGCTTTGGAAAGGTCCGAAACTTGACTGTAGTGCTTCTGCTTTTCATTTGCAATGTTTCATACTTGCTTTACATTGTTTGAAAGTTTGCTTAGTATTCATTTGCTAAGTTTTTGGTGCGTTTTGGATGATATGGATGATTTCGTGTTACTGTGGTTTTGCAACATGCTTATGTGAGGTTATCACGTAAGGTGTTGTGTTCGGAACTAACTTGAGTCAAGTCGAGGACTTGGGCTCGTATGGATTGGTTGTTTATTCATGTGCAGGTGTTGCTTGAGTTCAAGTCATGGCTGGTGACGGGATCCATTGGACTAGTCTCAGGGAGGAGATGAGTTTCCAACAACCAAGTTCGGGAGGAACTGTGGTTGAGCTGATCAGGAGGTCGCGCGGGATGATTGAATCAAGGGCGGTGCATATGAAGGTTACTGGACATCGAAGGAAGGTGTATGCACGTATTCATGCAGTGCATGATGTGGCAACATGGTTCCGAAGATGGTTTATGGATGAGAGGATCTGGTTGGAAGGATCGGATCGTACTGGTTGATGACTTCGGCTGCGGCGGAGTCGGTTATGGCTCGGTATGGAAAGTATCGAGTTGGTTATGTTAGGATTTCATGTGGGTCACGAATTTGAGTTGTTTAGGAATGTGGGATACGTTCCTCAGGTGTTTGGAAGTCTTAAGATTGCTTCTATCTGCGTATAGAAGAATCTTGAGCAGTTATGGAAAGTTACGATTTGTGATCTGAGTAGGATTGGAGTCATAGTTGATATTGGGTTGGCCTAAGGGCTGGTTATATAAGCAAGGGAGCCCAGAGCTTGTGAGGGACGAATTTGGGGCTGTTCCTCTTATGTTTTATTGAATAAAATTCGTAGTTTGAAGGAACTTTTGTGCCTCGTTCGTCCGACTTGTTCCAGACAAGTTTTACTCGTCGAGTTTCTGGACAGCACTACCTTTCGTCGGTGGTTTTATCATAACTCGAGTTTTACAGATCCAATTGACGTGATTCTTTTTCGGTTGTCTTCCCAACTTGATTGTCTATCATATGTCAAAATTTCACGATCATTGGATTTGTGGTTTATGATATACACAAGTTTCTTTACAGCGTTCCAGAACTGTTTTTCTCAGGTAGGACAGATTGACCATTGTTTGATCTTTCGATCATATCTTGAGTTTTTCTGAACGAATTTGAGTGATTCTTTTTGTGTTGTCTTCGTGACTTGATTCTATCTGATATCTATCACTTTTGTCACGGTGAAACACGTTTATATTAGTCTCACACACGATTTCTTCAACAGATCGTTTTTCTGCCGAAGGGTTTGGGGTTTAATTGTTTCCGCTGCATAAGATTTTTAAATCTACCATTCACCCCCCCTCTGGTAGCTTTTCACGTGCTCTTCGATCCTACAATTGGTATCAGAGCCACGGTACTCTAATATTTGTGATTTGCATTTGTTTTTGACTAATCATCATGGAGAAGTACTCCGCCAAACCTTGTGTGTTTGCTGGTATTGATTTTTAGGTTTGGAAGGCACGCATGGAGGCTTTTATCCAGGCACAAGGCTTTGCAATATGGGAGAAGGTGTATAAGCCTTATGAAGTGCCACCAAATGATCAAGTCACGGCCACAAACCTACGGGACGTCGACAACAACAACAAAGCCTGAAACTTGATCATCCAAGGACTCACTCAAAGCGACTTTGATCGTGTCGCGCACCTCCGATCAGCATACGATGTTTGGAGAGCTCTCTGTGATTATCATGAAGGCTCCAACACAATCAAGGAGGTAAAACAAGATATGTTCAAAAAGGAATATATGCGTTTTGAGATGCAACCAGGTGAGTCTATCGATGACCTCTTTGCTCGTTTCAATAAAATTCTCAGCAACTTACGTAGTGTCAATGTAAATTTCTCTGATGCTGAGAATGCTAGGCAACTTCTTAATGCATTAGACATGTCAATTTGGGAGATGAAAGTAACATCTATTCGTCAATCAACTGTCATGAGTTCTCTTACATTAGATGTACTTTATTCTAAACTCAAAACTCATGAAATTGACATCCTAGCACGTAAGAACCCAAATAAGTCTATTGCATTTGTTTCACAACGTGATATGTCTAGCTCCGACCAATCATTATCTTGCAATACTCTTGCTTTGTTGTCCTCACTAACCCTGGAGCAGATCGAAGAATTTCCAGAAGAGGAGTTGACACTCATCTCTACTAGATTCTCAAAAGCATTGCAAAATGTGAGAACTAGAAGGAGAGGAAGCTCCGAACCTCAACGCTGTTTTGAATGTGGTAAAACAGGACACTTTCGTACAGAATGCCCTAACCTTTCAGGTCCGACCATCCGGGAAGAAAAACAAAGCAAGGTCCGAACCTCCTCTGGAAATTCCAACAAAAAGAAAAAGAAGGGTACCATAGGACGCAAGATGATTAACAGCTTCATCACCGCACTTCAAGAACTTAGTTCAAGTGATGTAGTCTTTGAAAGTGATGAAGATGATGACGATCTGGCCAACTTGTGCTTTATGGTGGGCAAGTCAAGATCAAGTATGGAGGAGGCAGAACACAATAGCGACAATGAAGAGGTATGTCCTACTTGCGAAGAAATGTGTGATGCTATTTCTTGTGCCACTGTTATTGTCAAGAAAAAGGACAAAAAGCTTAGGGATGGTGTTGCTAAAATTGAATCACTAGAATCTGAAATCAACCGTTTAAAAACTTTGATTCCTAGTGATGATGCATGTCCCTCATGTGACTTAATCTATGAACAATTGTCCACATTAAGAAGTGCACACTCCTCCACTCTAGATAGACTTGATGGAGAAATTGAAAATAACAAAGAGCTTGCTGCACTTAATGATAAAAACTTGAAAGATGCTAGCTGTTCTACAATTGATTTGCATTGTTCTACTTGTGATGATCTTGATAAGAAACTGCAGGATGCTATGAATGAAATTTCTATATTGAACAATGCTTTACGTTCTCATGAAGTTAAATTTTGTTCAAATTGCAAACTAAAAGGAAAAACTTCATGTGAAAATTGCCTTGATCTGTACAATAAACATGACAACATGCATAGGACATTAGATCGGTTTTGTAATAGGAATAAGAACCTAAACTTGCTGCTGAATTCTCCCAAGTCTTGCAATGATAAAACTGGTTTAGGTTTTGATTCTCATGCTCATGCTAAGGCACATCCACCTAAAATTGTAAAGTCATTAGGAAGTGGTTTGATTCAAACAGTTCCTAAACAAAAAGGAGTGGTTTTCAAATCTGCAGGAGTGTTGCCTCAATTCGGCTTCAAATAAAAATATTGCTTGCTCATCTAGACATGAACACAAAGTTAAATTTCATTTTACCTTCTGTGGTAGAGATGGTCATGTCATAGATTTTTGTTATAGACTAGCTAAACAACAAAAAAGGGAAAGAATGGTTGCTAGATCTCATAACTTTCATGCAATTAGAAAAACACAACCTGCTTTAGTGAGTCAGAAATTTGAAAAGGTAGCTTCCGGACCTTCTGGTAAGAAATCCGCAAAAGCAGCTCTGATAGTTCCGATAGCTCCGAGAGCTCCCAGACCTTCTGTTGTTTCCTTCAGAACTTCAGCTTTTGTTTCCGGAGCTTCAGCCTTACCTTTTGGAACTGCTGTCTTTACCTCCGGAGCTATTGGTTCTTGTGCTAAAAGAGTTAAGAATAGAAAACCTCAAACTTCAACTCATAAACCTGCTGTTTTATCTCAGCTTTCACGTGTTTTTCCTACTGCATGTCGCGTGACTCAGTACTGGATTCCTAAATGCCTTTTGACTAACCCCAGTATTGAGTCATCGACGTATTGTGCTTCTATGTAGGTTACACGTTTGAGGAAGGATAACATTTGGATTGTGGATTCAAGTTGCTCACGCCACATGACCGGTAACAAAGATTTGTTCTCCTCCCTCTCTTTTGTGTCACATGTAGAAAATGTTACTTTTGCCGATAATTTCTCAACTCCTATAATTGCTAAGGGTTCGGTTAGAGTAAATGATCACTACACTTTGAAGGATGTGGCACTTGTCAAAAATTTGAAATACAACTTGCTTTCTATTTCACAATTGCTAGATGAAAATCTGGAAATTATTTTCAATAAAAACTGCTGCAAAGTTGTAGGTTCAAATAGTGATCTTATTTTTAACATGTCTCGGTTTGGAAGAGTTTTTAAAGCTGATTTTGATATGTCTTCCTCTAAGCATAGGTGTCTAGTTGCTAATGATTCAAAAGACTTATATTTTTGGCATCGTAGACTTGGTCACGTAGGCTTTGATCACCTAACGCGTGTTAGTGCTCTTGACCGCATACGTGGGCTGCCTAAGCTTAAAGGGGACAAAGAAATTGTGTGCTCTTCTTGTAGACATGCTAAGATGGTTGCAGGTTCACATACTCCTCTCACAATGATCATGACAACTGAACCATGTCAACTTTTGCATCTTGACACCGTAGGACCTTCACGTGTTCAATCCTTCGGAGGCAAATGGTATGTTCTTGTTATCGTTGATGATTATTCTAGATACTCTTGGGTTTACTTTATGGCGTCTAAGAATGAAGTTTTTAGTCACTTTAGAACTTTATTTCTTAGATTATAAATTGATCACCCAGGATCATTAAAAGCAATTAGAAGTGATAATGGAACTGAATTTAAAAATCAATCTTTTGATCAATTTTGTGCTGAAATAGAATAGATCATCAATTCTCTTCACCATATGTACCTCAACAAAACGGTATTGTAGAAAGAAAGAACAGAACCTTAGTTGAGATGGCTAGGACTATGCTTGATGAATATCAAACTCCTAGGAAATTTTGGGCTGATGCATTAGCAACCGCTTGTTATGTCTCAAATCGTGTTTTCTTGCGTGCTAAGCTAGGTAAAACACCATATGAGCTCCGGTTTGGACATAGGCCTAGTGTTACACACTTTCGGGTCTTTGGTTGCAAGTGCTTTGTTAAGAAACATGTTAATCTTGATAAATTTGAACCTCGATCCATTGATGGCATGTTTCTTGGTTATCCATCTCATACTAGAGGCTACCGTGTGCTTTTACTTGACACTAACAAAATTGTGGAGACTTGTGAAGTGTCTTTTGATGAAGCTAGCCCAGGTACTAGCTCTGGTGTTGCAGGACCAGATCTGTATCCTCAGGGGGAGGGTATTTTCCAAGATGAAGAAGAGCCAGTGATACTACCTAGTAGTTCCAAAGTTGACACGTGTCCAGCTCCGGACATTGAACAAGCTCCGGCTATCACCTATGCTGGTCCTGATCATCCACAAGTCACAAGCTCATCAATCTACGATGAACCTAATGAAGAAGAAGCTTGTGAGACATCTGTTCCCGATGTTTTTACAAAGATCATCCCCCACAACAGATGATTGGAAGCTTGCATGAACGAGTCACACGGTCCAGGTTTTGCGATCCAAACTCTCATGCTCATTCTGCTTTTGTTGCTTCTTTTGAACCCAAAGATATATCACACGCACTCACTAATGAATCTTGGATTATTGCCATGCAAGAAGAGTTAGAAAATTTTGAAAGAAATAATGTTTGGAAACTTGTACCTCCACCTCAAGGTCACACTTTAATTGGAACTAAATGGGTATATAAAAATAAACAAAGTGAGGATGGGGTTGTGGTTAGGAATAAGGCTAGGTTGGTTGCTCAAAGTTTCACTCAAGTTGAAGGTCTAGATTTTGATGAAACTTTTGCTCCTGTCGCTAGATTAGAAGCCATAAGAATTTTGTTAGCTTTTGCAGCATCTAAAGGTTTTAAGCTATTTCAAATGGATGTTAAAAGTGCTTTTCTTAATGGCTACATAGATGAGGAGGTTTATGTCAAACAACCACCAGGTTTTGAAAATCCAAATTTTCCTAATCATGTTTACAAACTGTCCAAAGCCTTATACGGTCTCAAACAAGCCCCTAGAGCATGGCATGTTAGGTTAAAAACATTCTTACTTGAAAAGGGGTTTACCATGGGCAAGTTTGATAAAACTCTTTTTGTGCTTAAACATGGCAATGACTCATTATTTGTTCAAGTGTATGTGGATGATATTATCTTTGGTTGTGCTTCTCATGATCTTGTGTCCAAGTTTTCAGCAATAATGAGTTCCGAATTTGAAATGAGTATGATGGGTGAACTCACTTACTTTTTGGGGTTGCAAATCAAGCAAACCAAGGAAAGTACCTTTGTGCATCAAACGAAGTATACCAAAGACCTCCTAAGGCGCTTCAACATGGAAAAAAGCAAGCCTCTTCGGACACCAATTGGAACAGCAACAACACTTGAACTTGATGAATATTGTGAATCCGTGGATCAAAAAGAATATAGAAGCATGATCGGATCACTTTTGTACCTCACGGCATCAGGACCGGACATACAATTCAGCGTATGTCTTTGTGCACGGTTTCAAGCTTCCCCACGTGTTTCACATCGTCAAGCCGTCAAAATGATTCTCAGGTACTTACATGGAACCCAAGAATTTGGCATTTTTATTCCTTCTTCCTCAACTGTTACTTTGAAAGCTTTTTCGGATGCTGATTTTGGGGGGTATAGGATTGATAGGAAAAGTACTTCCGGTGCTTGTCATTTTCTTGGTAATTCTCTTGTTGCTTGGTCCTCTAGAAAACAAAATTCAGTTGCACAATCCACAGACGAATCTGGATATGTAGCTGCTGCTAGTACTTGCTCACAAATTCTTTGGATTGTTCAAACACTTAAGGACTATGTGGTTGATCTAGATAGTGTTCCACTGTTTTGTGATAACACTAGTGCTATTTGCATTGCCAAAAACCCCGTGCAACATTCTAGAACTAAGCACATTGATATTAGGTATCACTTTCTCCGAGAAAATGTTGAAAAAGGAAACATTGTGCTTCACCATGTAGATACCGAACAACAATTGGCTGACATTTTTACAAAACCTTTGGATTTCAATCGTTTTTGTTTCATTCGTAGTGAAATAGGGGTTATTCATCCTCATGGCTTAAATTGAGGGGGAGTTTTTGAAACTTGGGAAGTCTATGTGTGAATCTGAATTTAAAATAATATGAGCATAGTACTTCATACATATATGACTTTGTGATTCCTTTTACATGCTGAAAGTTCTTACTACATTACTCGTGTTATACATTTTGTAGTTTTTGCCATGTCTAGTAATTGGAATAATTACTTACACTAAATCTGGTCATGGTCGAACTTTCTTGCTGTTTTGAACTTGTTGCATGCTCACAAATGCTTTTAATCATTAAGAATTAATCAAGTAATCAACTCACATGTTGGGTTTTTATGAACAAATATAAATTGAGAAAAGATCAAGAGAATATGCATGCATTGCACTTCTTCTTTTGAGATGGCTTGTCATTGCACTTAGATATGAACTTGGAAGAAGTTTTGTATGACTAAAACCATGTCCTTAAGCTTCTGATTGTCAAATGACATAGGCTTGGCTTGGTTGGTTAGAATAAGGCAGATGCACATATAATCTCTTGCAAATATCATATGATCTAAATTTATGCTTTGAAAAGTAATAAAATGCAGCAACTAGTGTCATTCTTTCAGGTTTTGAGATAGTTAAGTTTGTGAGATCATGACTTGCTTAAATTGAAAATTACATTTGATCTCTAGCATGGCTTACACTACTTTATGTATTTCATTGATGTGATAATGTAAGGTACTTGATAGTATGACTTGGATGAGCTTTGTTTATATGTATATGTTATAATATGCTCATAACAACTAAAGAGGGAGAGATAAATTGTTTATATGCTCATGACTTGCTGAATACATTGTCAAAGGGGGAGAGATAAGCATGAAGAGAAAGAGAATATGTGCATAAGGAGAGATAATTCTCATTTTACTTTTGATTTACAAAGGGGGAGAAATTGCCTTCAAAAACTTTTATGTGAATAAGCCAATGTTCGGATTTTAAATGGTGTTGCCAATGCATTCATCAAGGGGGAGATTGTAAGACCTATGTGTGCTGAATACATTGACTTGTAGTGAATACACTTGTCTTTGATGATAAAAGTTTTAAATATCACCAAAACACCTTTTTATCAAGGTCCGACTCTAGCTCCGAGCTACAGCAAGGTCCGACCATAGGCCCGACTTGTTTTGGGTAGCTCCGGCTACGTTAGATGCTAGGTCCGACTTCTTGGTAAGGTCCGACTAGCTTTGGTTAGCTCCAGTGAGTTTTATCTTTAGCTCCAGCATGTCTTTATTAGCTCCGGCATGTCTTTATTAGCTCCGGCATGTCTTTGATAGCTCCGGCATATACTTGATAGCTCCGGCATGCTTTTGCTAAGCTCCGACGTACTTTGTCTAGCTCCGGTTTTGGGTTGACTAGTTTTGACTAGTTTTTTGTAAGCTCCGGCGCTAGGTTCTACTAAGCTTTTGTTAGCTCCGGCTCAAGCTCCGGGTTGCTTTGGCAAGGTCCGGAACTTGACCGTAGTGCTTCTGCTTTTCATTTACAATGTTTCGTACTTGCTTTACATTGTTGGAAAGTTTTCTTAGTATTCATTTGCTAAGTTTTTGGTGCGTTTTGGATGATATGGATGATTTCGTGTTACTGTGGTTTTGCAACATGCTTATGTGAGGTTCTCACGTAAGGTGTTGTGTTCGGAACTAACTTGAGTCAAGTCGATGACTTGGGCTCGTATGGATTTGTTGTTTATTCATGTACAGGTGTTGCTTGAGTTCAAGTCATGGCTGGTGATGGGATCCATTGGACTAATCTCAGGGAGTAGATGAGGTTCCAACAACCAAGTTCGGGAGGAACTGTGGTTGAGCTGATCAAGAGGTCGCGCAGGATGATTGAATCAAGGGCGGTGCATATGAAGGTTACTGGACATCGAAGGAAGGTGCAACATGGTTCCGAAGATGGTTTATGGATGAGAAGATCTGGTTGGAAGGATCGGATCGTACCGGTTGATGACTTCGGCTGCGGCGGAGTCGGTTATAGCTCGGTATGGAAAGTATCGAGTTGGTTATGTTAGGATTTCGTGTGGGTCACGAATTTGAGTTGTTTAGGAATGTGGGATACGTTCCTAAGGTGTTTGGAAGTCTTAAGATTGCTTCTATCTGCGTATAGAAGAATCTTGAGCAGTTATGGAAAGTTATGATTTGTGATCTGAGTAGGATTGGAGTCCTAGTTGATATTGGGTTGGCCTAAGGGCTGGTTATATAAGCAAGGGAGCCCAGAGCTCGTGAGGGACGACTTTGGGGCTGTTCCTCTTATGTTCTATTGAATAAAATTCATAGTTTGAAGGAACTTTTGTTCCTTGTTCGTCCGACTTGTTCCAGACAAGTTTTACTCATCGAGTTTCTGGACAGCACTACCTTTCGTCGGTGGTTTTATCATAACTCGAGTTTTACAGATCCAATTGACGTGATTCTTTTTCGGTTGTCTTCACAACTTGATTTTATATCATTTGTCAAAATTTCACGGTCATTGAATTTTTGGTTTATGATCTACACGAGTTTCTTTGCAGCGTTCCAGAACTGTTTTTCTCGGGTAGGATAGATTGACCATTGTTTGATCTTTCGATCATAACTTGAGTTTTTCACAACGAATTTGAGTGATTCTTTTTGTGTTGTCTTCATGACTTGATTATCTCTGATATCTATCACTTTTGTCACAGTGAAACACCTTTAGATTAGTCTCACACACGATTTCTTCAACAGATCATTTTTCTGCCGAAGGGTTTGGGGTTTAATTGTTTCTGCTGCGTAAGATTTTTAAATCTACCATTCACCCCCCCTCTGGTAGCTTTTCACGTTTTCTTGGATCCTACAATTACCCTGGGATCCGAATGGCTCAAGAGGGGGCCCTTGGTTGAAGATGTGCTTAGTTGGAGACATTGGCACCGGTGAAACCTCAGTGGAGTCTAAATAGGCTAGTAATCCCTTTGTAAAAGTCTATTTTGTGATCTCTTGGCCACACACCTAAGAAAGTGTGAGATGACATAATTGAGATTCTATAGTCATCGAAAGGTGATGAAATCACAAACACGTGGATAAAGTGGTACAACCTCTGTAGAGTATGTCTAAAAACTATCATGATAGCCGTGCTCCCGGTTATGAGCATCATAGACCTTCACATGATTAGGGAAACATTTGGGATGGTTATGGTTTGGTACTGGTTATGGCTGGTTCTGGATTGAATTATGGTTTTGGATATGAATAATGGTAAGGGTGAAATCTGTTATAATGGTGATGGATATGGAATATGGACTTGTACTATGTTAATAGTTATGGTTTATGATGGGTTTATTTCACATACATATATTATGTTTCTTTTCAAATGTTTTAATATACTTTTCAGCACTTAGCCATTATTATATTCGTCATTTGAATCAGCTACATGTCATACTTTTCACACTTGCTGAGTAAGACATGTACGCACCCTTGCAATTCACCCACCAACAGTTGCAGGTCAGGATTGGGAGTATGACGATGATAATGCGGACTTCTAGGCCGTGTCTGCCATTAGTTTTGCCCGTGGAGTGTTGGAGCTGCGCTATACCCTTTGCTTAGTTGCTTAGTTTGCTTAATTAGTTTATTTCCGCTGTATTAGTTCAAACATGTCATTAATATTCATTAGAGCTTGTATTTGAGATATTCTGAATTTTGTGATAAAAGTGCTTAATTAATCTTGTCTTGTGGCAATTTTATGTATATCCTTTGTGAATGCACTCGTGTATGTGTGTTGAACGTCCTTGGCACTCATATGTGTTCACTTGGTTCATTTTCGGAACCGGGTGTCACATCAAGTAAGACCTTTGTGAATTCAATTCAAGTTTTATTCTTGATTCATGGTAGTTTGCACAAGTAGTTACTTGTGGTTCATTGCTTCATTTTATTAGAGGCTCTAGTTGTAGCTTTGTGTTCAAAATAACTAGAGTTGTGATTTAGAACGTAAGCGTGGTGCTTAGATTAGAAATCACTAGTGCATATCTCGTAGACCCACGGATTGAAGAGATAGGCAGTAGGTGGTCATAACCCTATCTGTCCTTAGTAATCATGCACTTTCGGCTATGCCATAGACTCTTGGTGGGAGTCTTCCTAGTGTTGCTAGGGGTAAACCCGTGCCCGAAGCAAGAACCTACTGTAAATTCCTTTGAATTAGAATCAATACTTTGAATTCCTCTCTCTTCCTTCCCTACCAAACAACTTCGTGTCCTTGGGTGGATTAGTTCGTAAGATTAGCACATACGTTCCTTGGATTCGATACCCTTGGGAACACTCTCTTAAGGGGAAGTGCTAAACGATAGTTTTCGTGCGCTTGCGGATTTTTACCTGTGACATAAGAAATGTCAACAAGCATTTTTGGCGCTGTTGCCGAGAACGGTTGCTATTAATCTTTGAACCTTGTTCACCCTCGTATTTATCTTCTTATCTTATCTTTCTTTTTCTTACCACCACCACATTTATGGAGCAGCCCACCATTCTTTCATATTCTGCCGCAAAGGGCAGGTTTTGTGAGCCAGCGCCTTCAGCGGAACCCATCTGTTCTACCAGCTATGAACTTTGCCCTGGCTTTATAGTCATGGTTCAGGAGCAATCCTTCTTAGGAACGGATTGTTAAAACCCTTACCGCCATCTAAGAGTGTTCGAACAATTGTGTTCATGCCTTCTAATCAAGGGTATGACACAAGAAACATTCAAATGGAAGTTGTCAGTACCCTCCATATCGGGTACCTCATCATACCGCAAGAAACACCGAGGAGTTCCACCCGTTCGAGTTGAAGACCTTGCAAAGGCTACACATGCCACACAACACTGGATCAGCTTCCCTTGTTTGGGTAGCTCCGGCACTGCCATGTGTAACACAAGGTCGAACTTAACACCCTCTGTAGAGAAGGTACGGTCTGGCCACGTTTCTAGTGACCCCGGATCTAACCCCCAGGAGAGGGAAGCTCCAGTGCTGCCACGTGTATAGTGGCTCTGGACCTACCTCCCCACGACGGGAAGCTCCAGAGCCACCACGTGTCGAACCTCCAGACCTGAGATAGCAACAATGAGACTATCGGATCTCCAACAGCGCGAACATTCAAGGGAAAGTTAAAGCTACAATTACAAGACCTGATTGTGTGTCATTAATGCCATATTAATGACACACGAAGGACTCTTAACAACGGTAACGCTACCATTAAGGTGTGGCAGTTAATTACCTCCATGGCCACATGTCGGGCAAGGTTGATGTAACAGCTAGTCCTTATACTATAAAAGGGTTGCGCTGCACGATACATGGGTAACTAACTAACTAAGCTCACACGCTCACAAGCGCCACACACTCATACATATAACAACACACCCAGCGGAGCAGGGTGTTACGCTCAGGCGGCCCGAACCACGTAAGATCATCGTGTCACCGTCTTGTTCATAATTTCACGCGCACTCCATCCAATCAAGAACCTCCGCGGGCTACAATCTAGTAGTATCGGGGGAAGTGCCGATCGCACTCTTTGACATTTGGCGCGACAGGTAGGGGTAGACAGCCTTGAGATTTCAAGATGGTGAACTCCGCCGCAGGATCATGCAACGGCAATGCTGAGCAACCTGCTGGAGGGAATCCCTCCAACGTGCAACAGTCGGCAGGTGTTGTTGTTCGGCGGGTGTCGTACCACCACCACCACCACCATCTGTTCTGGCTAACAATGTCGGACAGCAGGATGGGATCTCAGCGTAGGTCACTATATCAATGCACAATAACCTTGAGAACGCGCTAATTGCTGCGCATACTCTTCTCCAATGCCCATCACCACCAGGAGTACCTCAGGGTGCCATGGATCAATCACGTGTTGATGTGGAACATATGGTTGTAGCAGCAGCTGATGGCCTCAACAAACAAGGTCCTCCCCCCTCAGGGCAGGCACCTTCTCAGCGTAGGACCTTGTACAAAAGTCTTGGTCCTCACACATCACAGCACAAGAGGTGTGTTGTGTCTCAGCAGGTGAGGTGCTGCCCTCTGGGGTGCGTCGCACTCACACTGCAACGAGACTCTCGACGCAGGATCTTCGGTCGGAGCTCGACCAACAATATAGGTAGCTGGACAGCCGCATCCACATCGAGTGTGCTCGCGAAAGGTGTGAGGCTGGGGAAAACCCTCCTCCGATGTGAGTAGGGGGCGGCTGCTCAACCCTGGCCGTGCACCTGCGCATGGTCCGGTAGCCACAGAAGATTCAGCCTTATCAGCCAAAAAAATTAGATGGGACTGTTAACCCCGCCAAGTTTCTCCAGATATACTCCACCGCCATTCTCGCAGCGGGTGGCAATGAGGCCGTGATGGCCAATTACTTTCCGGTAGCTGTGACTGGGACAGCCAGGTCCTGGTTCATGAGTCTCCCGCCTGACTCTATCAACAGTTGGGTGGAGCTATGCAAACAGTTCACTGCCAACTTCGGAAGCTCCTACACTCGACCCGGCACAGAATTGGACCTTTTTGCTGTATAGCAAAAGTTGGGAGAATTGTTGCGATCCTTCATCCAGCGATTTTCTCAAGTACGAAACACCATCCCTTCCATCTCCAATGCTTCTGTCATCATGGCATTTAGACAGGGTGTCAGAGACAAGAAGATGTTGGAGAAGTTGGCGACGAAAGAAGTCACTGGCATCACAGAGCACTTCAGCTTGGCCGACAAGTGTGCCCGAGCCGCCGAGGGTCGAGAAATGCATTCTAAGCTAGCTTCAGAGGGTAACAAAAAGTCCTTTAAAGCAGAAGCCACTACCTCCAGTAGTGGAAATAAAAAGAAAAAGTCCAACAGCAAGAAGAAGTCGTCGGCCAGCACACCTACTTCTGCTGCAGCTGCAGCTCCGGGTGGCCGGGGGCCACACCTCAGAAAGCGACCTCGACCTTCGTCAGAAGACGGTGGAGGTTCAAAGATGTGGTTTCTAATCCACAAAACGGATAGACACAGTCTGGAAGATTGCCGTTAGGTCTAGAACCTTGTCGAGCGCTACAACAAGCGCCGAGAAGAAGCTCCTTTCTGCCAGCGGGGAGGAAAACAAAAAGTCGATGAAGCTCTGGCAAATGCGGAGCTAGGTTTCTAGGATCCCAAAAAAAGTCCTGAAGGCTGTGTATAACATAGTCAATGATGATTCTGACGTCTCCGACGATGAGCGTCGAAAGACCCTCAAAATCATATATGGAGGGTCCTGGGATATCACTTCCCGCCGCAACCTCAAGACTATGCAGTGAGAGATGGCTGCCGCAACTCCTACTACCAAGGCAGAACCGCACCGGAAGTAGATGGACACTCCCATCACTTTTGATGCTACAAACTGCCTCAGGAACTCGATTGGAGCTGGTCAACTGCCATTGATGGTGTCTCCAACCATCAACAATGTCCAGCTCTACCATGTCTTGGTAGATGGAGGGGTGATGCTCAACCTATTGAGTTATGAAGCGTTTGTGAAGATCCAGCTCCGACTCTCGGACCTTCGCCCCTCACGTCCATTCTTTGGGATAGGTTTGGGGGCCATCAGCCCTCTCGGATCCATTACACTCCCAGTAACCTTCAGGACCCGGGAGAAGTAAAGGACCGAGAAGTTGGTCTTTGAGGTCGCACACATCATCTTGCCCTTCAATGCCATCCTAGGCAGACCGGCCCTGTATAGGTTCATGGCTACAACCCACTATGACTATTTGGTGTTGAAGATGCCGACACCTTCGTGCGTTCCCTGGGTCCGCGGAGATCGCACTGTGAGAGTCACTGCACTGGAAGAACTCCACGCGCATGCGATAGCGCAAGAGGGAACTTCCGAGAAAGAGCTAGCTACTCAACCTCTGAGCACTCGTCACCGAGGCTCAACCTTTGCACCGCTCGTGCAGCCAAGCAGCGACACTGACGTACCCATCAAAGTCGTCCAAATTGGTCTGATGCTGCCCAGACTACCCTATATCGAGAGGTTTGGACAACAAATAGGAACTCGCGCCCATCACCTTCGTTCGGGCTAATGTTGTCGTGTTTGCCTAACAACCATCACAAATGCTTAGGATCCCTAAGGAGGTGATTGAGCACAACCTGAAGATTTATCCCGATGCACAGCCAATACACCAGAAGCCCCGGAAGCAATCACTCGAGCGACAGAACATCATCCGACAGGAAATCAAGAAGTTGCTTGAAGCTAGTTTCATCTGGGAGGCTCATTATCCAAAATGTTTGGCAAACCCAGTCGTTGTACCCAAGGCCGACGAGAAGCTTCAGATGTGTATCGACTACAGCACCATGAATATGGCATGTCCAAAAGATCCATTTCCACTACCTAGAATAGATCAGATGGTGGACTCCACCTCCGGGTGCGAGCTATTGTGTTTCCTAGATGCGTATTCTGGTTACCATCAGATCCAAATGTCTAGTGAAGATGAAGAGCACACTGTCTTCATAACAGTAAGATGATTGTATTGTTATACTGCCATGCCTTTTGGTCTCAAAAATGCTGCTTCAACTTTTGAGCGAGCCATGCACAAAACATTTGGAAAGCTCATCACGGAATTGGTGGAGGTTTACGTTGATGACATCATAGTCAAGGTCAAGAACAAGGAGTCACTCCTTGACAACATACAAGCCGTCTTCAAAAACCTGCGCATCATGTGCACCAAGCTGAACCCAAACAAATGCGTGTTCGGGGTTAGCTCCGAGAAGCTCCTCGGATTATTGGTGACCCACCAAGGAATTGAGGCAAACCCAACGAAGATCAAGGCCTTTGAAGACATGCGGCCCCCAACACGCACCAAGGATATCCAGAAACTAACTGGATGTCTAGCTGCGCAGCCGGTTCATCTCAAGACTGGCGGAGCAGGCACTTCCCTTCTTCAAGCTCTTGAGGAAGTCTGAACCATTCTATTGGTCCAAAGAAGCCGAAAAGGCATTCCAAGAGCTCAAGCAGCTCCGCACCACACTACTAATCTTGGTAGCTCCGAACCCTTGTGATCCTCAACTACTTTACATTTCTGCAACTACGGAGGTTGTCAGCATGGTCCTGGTCACGGAAAGATTGGAGCCATTTCCAGTTCAGGAGCCCAAACCCCTCCGGGAGGGTCCGGAGCTACCTGAAGGCAAGTCTGGGTCCCAGCCTCCAGGCATGGACTTTCAAGGCGAAATGCTAGAGGATCAACCTCTCTCATCTGAGGGAGTTTACACGGCTGATCAAGAATATCCGAACTCCTCCAGTAGGGTCCGGGTTGATGAAGAAGAAGCTTCGTACCCCTTCGTGAGGGTTCGGACTGTCCAGCGCCCAGTCTACTTCATTAGTGAAGTACTTCACAATGTCAAGACTCAATACATTAAGGTGCATAAGCTGCTCTACGCATTTCTTATTGCCTCGAGGATGCTTCGTCATTACATCCAAGCCCAGAAGATATCAGTGGTAACCTCCTACCCACTGCGTGCCATACTACACAATCCCAACTCTACTGGGAACATTACCAAGTGGGCAGCGGAGCTGGCAGAATTCAATCTCGAATTCCTGCCACGACAAGTTCTCAAGAGTTAAGCCTTTGGTGATTTCGTGGAGGAGTAGACACCTTCTTCTTTAAATCATGGGGGCCCAGTGAGCAAAAGGCGGAACCCAAGGTCATCTTCACTGAGCCTCACTGGACCCTCTACTTCAACGTCTTCGTGCAGAAGCAGGGGGCGGGAGCTGGAATACTTCTCCTCACTCCGACCAGGGAAAATGTCAACTACATGGTGCACCTTGATTTGAAGGCGACCAACAACATGGCACAATATGAAGCTCTCATATATGGGGTTAAGGTGGCGCTTTCATATGGCGTCAAGCAGATGCTAGTGAAGGGTGATTCACATCTCATTATCAAGCAAGCTAAAGTTGAATGCAACTGCAACAACCCTCAGCTTGCTGCTTATCTGCATGAAGTCCAGAAGCTCCAGAAGGACTTCCACTTCCTGGACCTCTGCCATGTCCAGCGTCTCAACAACACTGAAGATGATGAACTCTCGACGAAGGCTTCAATCGGAGCTCCAGCTCCCGACGGAGTTTTTGTTCGGAGATTGTCAAGACCAACAGCTCAGCCAACCGAACTGAGTGAAGGGGCGAGACCAGCACCTCAAAGCTGGCGGTCCCAGTGGCCCTGTTACCATGGCATCCACCAAGGGTCATAGGTGTTGCAGGAAGCTCCAAGCAACCCAGCACGCGAGACTCAAAAGCTTAAGTTAGCTTCGACGAATGGCTCTTAGAGATCCGGAGCTACTTGAAAGACAATGTCTTTCCTGAAGACAGTGCATCCACTGACCGGATCATCAAGTTGGCAAAAAGATACACGTTGGTAGAAAGGGATCACTACCAGCGCGTACCAACGGTGTCCTAAAGCGGTGTATTTCAAGGGAAGAAGGCCGCAAGCTCGTCGCAAAAATCCATGGAGGCGAGTGTGGGAACCACGCGTCTTCCCGCATGCTGGTCTATAAAGCCTTTTGGCATGGTTTCTACGGGCCTACAACACTCCAGGATGCAGTCGAGTTGGTGAAAAAGTGTGAAGCGTGCCAGTTCCACGCGAAACAAATTCACACTTCGGCTTAGTCACTGCAAATGATACCTCCTACATGGCCATTCACTGTGTGGGGGATGGACATTTTGAGACCTTTCCCAAAAGCCATCGGAGGTTATAGGTTCCTGTATGTCGCTATCGACAATTTCACCAAGTGGATGGAAGCTACTCCAGTTGTGACAATAAACAAGCAACCTACTATCAAGTTCTTGAAGTCCATAGTCTGTAGATTTGGAGTTTCGAACAGAGTCATCACTGACAACAGAACCCAATTCACAAGTGCAGCATTCCAAGAGTATTGCGAAGACCTCAGCATACAAGTCAACTAGGCATCGGTAGCAAACCTCGGCAAGTAATGGCCAAGCCGAGAGAGTAAACGCAGAAATATTGAAAGGACTCAAGACGCACACATAGAGTGCCTAAGGAAACACGGAGCCAACTAAATAGAGGAGCTTCCGTCCGCATTGTGGGCGAGTAGGACAACACCTAGCCGATCAACTGGAGAGACCCCCTTCTTCCTGGTGTACGGAGCTAAAGCGGTCCTTCCTCCGGAGATCACCATGGGGTCGCTCCGGGTTCGGACCTTTGACGAAGCCATGCAGGACCAGCTCCGCCATGAAGACCTTGACCTCTTTGATGAGGAAAGATGCCAAGCAGCTGTTTGGAATGCACGTTATCGCCAGGCGCTCCTGTGCTATCATCAAAGGCATGTGCACAACCGACAGCTCGAGTAAGGCTATCTGGTGCTGCAGAGAATACTAACTCATGAAGGGATGAGCAAACTTTCCCCCATCTTGGAAGGTCCCTTCCGAGTGATCGAAGTTTCCCGTCCCAGATTTCTTCGCTTGGCTACAGAGGATGGGACCCCGCTTCCCAATCCTTGGAACATCGAGAACCTCCGTAATTTTTATGCTTAGTTTCACGGAGGTGAGTCTGTAATCACACACAATGTAAGTTATAGAGTCATACACAGAGTCGAGTAGGTCCTCCAGGAGAACATCTGGACCGCTCCTAGAGGGTCCAGGCAGTTAAAGCAACATTTAACTCGGTCCCTGTACTGAAATTGTGGCTTACCTACCCTGGATTAGAACAAGATGTATATCACACTTAGCCTCGTTCCGTACCCTAAGCGTGTCCTTGTCTCCCCTGTAACCTGGACCTATAATAAAAGACATTGTTTTGTGAATGTAGTTTCCATGTGCATTAATTTTGTACAGGCTCATTTGTCATTATCCTTTTCCTTCTTGTCTATAATAAAATTGTGCAATTCTTTTTTAGCTTTAGTCCGAAGTTTTTCATATGTTCTACAAGTTACATTGTCAATATTGTCAGATCTTAGCATTGCTAGACAGTCTACTTGCCTGACCGCCAAAGCTATTGTCAGGTCCAGAGTGCGCTATCGACTTAGCCTGGTCAAGCACCCTAAGTATGCCACTCTACCAACATTCCGGCAGGCCTCAATAGGGCGGTCCTGACGGCATTAAGATCCGTAGAGATTGTAGCAATGTACTTGTTATCATATTGAGTTTCTCTAGATTTGAAATTCAAATAATAACAAAAAGCTGAAAAGAGTTATAGACGAGAGGATGGATTTTATGGTTTTTCTTGTCGACGTTTCAAACGTTGAAAGTGGGCATCCTCGAAGCTAATAAGCTCCGACAACTCCCATGGGGGCCCACCATCGAATATGGTGAAGAAATCACCCCGAGGGGATTTGCCATCGACGTATTCTACATTGATGGTGGATGTCATCGAAGCCGAGAAGCTCCGAAAACCCCAGGGGGCCCGCTGTCGACATTTCATGCATTGACAGTGGGTGTCGTTGGACCTACCAAGCTCCAACGACCCCAGGGGGCTCGCCATCGACGTTTCATGCGTTCAGAGTGGGTGCGATTGGACCTACCAAGCTCCAATAACCCCAGGGGGCCCACCGTCAATGTTTCATGCGTTGACAGTGGGTGCCATCGGACCTATCAACTCTGACACCTCCAGGGGGCTCACTGACGATGTTTCACGCATTAACAGTGGGCGCCGTTAGACCTATCAAGCTTTGACACCTCCTAGGGGGGCCGCAATTGATGTCACATAGGGTCCCTCGAGTTGTCGGATATAAACTTTGAACCTAAAGGCTAAGCGTGTTGGCTACAAGTTCGAAGCTTTCAAGTCATCAACACATTGTCAAAACCTTTTGGTACATGTTCGCAATCAAATTGTGTACATCTCCCAGGGGGGCAATAAGATAACGGACAATGCATCGAAGACGAGCATAAAATGGAATTCATTCATTCAAAGAGTGGATTTCGTTCATCGGAAGAACTGGATTACAAAATGAGGGTTACAGTAGAAGGCAAAAGAGAAAAAGGTCCTAGCTTATGGAGGCTCTATGTCCTGTGGAAAAACGAAGCAACCTTCTCGGCAGCTTCTTGGACGCTAGCTCTGGCGGCATCATCCTCTTCGACAATGGGTCCTTCGAAGACCGGATCTAGAGAAAGTTGGGAATCTTGGATCGTGTAATATACCAAAACATATTCAGCGACGTTCTTAGCCAGATATTTCCCCTCTGTCTCGAGCTGGTTGGCGATGACGTCACCCATTGCGTCGAGTTTGCTTCCAGTAGAGCTAAGTGCCACAGTGTCTGGTCCAGCTCCAGTGCTAGGTTCTCCGTACGTACCGAATTGAAGCTAAGCAGCACCAAAGCTCTGTCGGCGTGCCCAAATAAGTTCCAGACCTGTCGGGACTCAGTCGCTCTCACATTCCTCAGCTCCTCCAGTGACCTTCTAGCGGACGCAAGCTCCGAACTCTCCTGGGCGATGCGCTCAACCTCTTTGGCTTGTTGCTGAATGCTTTCAGCCACTTGCTTTTTGTGGTCAGCGAGCTCTGTCTCCTGGAGGTGAATGTAATTCCATCGTTCGGCCAGGTCCTTCTCCCTACCTCTCACTTTCCCCTCTCTGGTGGCAACATCAGCTTCTCTTTTAGAGAGCTCCTGCCCCAACTTCTAGTGTTTTCCTCCTCCTGCTTGCACTGCTGATCAAAATGTTTTGGCACGGTCCGCCATGTTCTGCTCTCCCAGAGTCAGTTTCTGGGCAAGCTCCCCCTTTCTTTTAAAGATATCCTCTTGCATCTTCGGGAGCTTCTCTTACCTCTCATCGAGGTCCGCTCGGTGCTTCTAGAGAATCTCGTTCAGCGTGTTGAGGTTGTCGTGATGACCATTCGCAGCCTCACTACTTTTCCTGGCATGTTCAAGAATCTCCTAAGACTTAACGTCGAGGGCCCTGATGGAGGCCTCCCTCTCTTCCAGCAGCTGGCCCCAATATTTCATCCGGGCCTTTTCCATCTCGACCCACTCTCATTGGTCGGCAAGCCTTGTCTGCGCTAGCTTGGTTTCGAAATGAAGTCGGTTGCGCCAACACCGTAAGGTGTGGCACTCTTCTTCAAGAACCTTGTTGTCGTGGTCGAAGGCGAGCTGGACTTGACAAAGACTCGAGCAGGCGCTGTCGATAGACAACGCCAACGGAATAGACTCCGGGCCTACCGCAGTCATCTCTGCCAGCTCCAATGGGTCTTCAAGCACAAAAATTGGGTCCCGCGCCACAAGCGTGGTCCCCTATGGTCCTGCGGTGCTAGGGACGCCCCTGTAAGCTCTTCCGCTTCTGTCGATGCTGACGTGGGTCCCATTGTGGGAACTTCAACCTCTGAAGCTAACGCCAAGGTCCCCCCGCCGGATCTTCAATTGACAGCTCAGTAGGTGGAGGGCCCGCCGCCGACTCCTTTGTGTGCTCCGACTCGGACATTGTCGCCTCCGGAGTAATCACCTCCGGGGCAGATGTTGGAGCTTCGTCCTGAGCTCCTACCACCGCCAGCTCAGGTGCCGGTACCTCTACTGCATCCAGCTTAGGTGTCGGAGCTTCAACAATCTCCGACACGGAGGCTGGTACTTCAGGCACCCCTGTCTAGATCGCCGGATATTCAACAACTTCCGGCATAGGCACCAGAGCTTCGGTTACCTCCGGTTTCAACACCAGAGCTTCCACCATCCCCATCTCCTAAACCGGAGCTTCCGCCGCTAGCGATGCGGTCGCTGGCGCATCTTCATCAACTTCTCCCCCATGGTCTAGTGCTACCACAGGAGTTTCTTGCGTCTCTTTTGGATCAAAGTCCACGACAGCTGGTGCCGGAGCTGCCATGTCCTCTACCACCCCCACTTGGGGAGGCACAGGGGTTGAAGCCGGAGCTTCCGCACGCTGTAGCAGGTGTCGAAGCCTCGAACTTCTTTCTCGACACCCTAGAAACAAAAGATTAGGAAAAATAAAAACATTATAAAAACAAGATTGGCACCTCAGAGTGAGATGACAATGTTTACCTAGGAATGCTACCACCCCAGTCGCCGAGGAATTTCTTCTTCCGAGGCCCGAACTTAGAGCCCACCAGATTCGATGAGGCAAAAACCTCGGACCTCGGCTGGGAGCTAGCCGCTGCAGCTGGAGTCTTCTCAGCCGACCTCCCTCGGTTGGGAAGGATCGCCGAACCTGGAGCCTGCATCTGGCAACGGAGCCGGAGTTGATTTGATGGAGCTTGCACTCCTTGAGGATGTCAGCACCGAAGGTGGCATGGCCGCCAAATATTTGCTTCGTCGGGGAGAAGGAGCTGTTGAAGATGGAGCTGACCTGATGGAGCTCCGATCAACATGCCTCAACTTCCTCTTCCGGCTAGAAGATTTGGCCGGCTCCTTGCCCTTGCCCTTGTCAGCGTCATCAACCTTCTGTGTTGGTGCAGCGGGGGCTACCCTCTTTGAAGCTCCGAGTATTGCAACCCCCGAGATATGGCATCTCTCCACCACGCCTAGGTCGTCCAACACCGACATCCTCCTCCAGAGCTCCCTGCTGACCTCTGGAACCAAGTTCAGAGGCAGGAAGGCAGCCAGCGGAGCAAGGGCATCACGGGAAATACCTCCATTCTGAAATTTTTTGAGATGGATCTTCAAAGCTTCATCATCGAAGTTTGTGTTCAAACTGACTTCAATTCGGTTATGATCCATCTCACTATTGAAAGCCCGTGCATGCCATTCTCTGGTCTTCAGCAGAGCCCACGTGTTCACCAAGAAATTGACGAAGACTATTAAGGGGGTCACTTCTCTCTCTACGCATTCTTGGATCCTTTCCAGGATGGGCTTGTACGCTTCCGACAGCTCCGAGACTATGTTCCAGGAGTTGATGTCGACAATGGGAAGTCCCTTGGGCAGCTCCAGCCTCTCATGCTCCTCCACTGTGATGATCACCCAATACTTCTTCCAATTGTACCACATGCCGAAGGGGTAGGTCTTCAAGTACTTAAAGGGGCAATTCTTTCGCTTCACAAAGTAGTAGAAGTCTATCAATTACGTCCCCTTATTGGTGGTGTGGACCGTGAATAAGGTCCGGAACAACTCAATGCAAGGAGGCACACCCACTCACATCTCGCAGAAGTGGACAAAGGTTGCCACCAGCAAGAGGGAGTAGGGGCCGACATGATAGAGCTGGAGGACGTAGAAATCTAGCAGCATCAAGAGAAAGCTTAAAAAAGGTGCGATCAGACCCACCATGGCGTACACAGAGATGTAGACCATCTCTTTGGTGCGCTCCTTCTTGAAGGGGAGCTTGTCGAAGCGGATGTCCTTGTTGCAGGAGTCGCTGGACCATCCCATGTAGGTTCGAACACTCAACATCTCTTCATTGGTCTTTATCTTGCTGTGGGGAAGACCAACTCCATTGCGGCAAAGTGGAGTGAAAGTTGGAAGGCTATGCATAGGTTGGGAGGCTCTGAGTGCAAGTTCGATTGAAAGCATAAAGATTCCTCAAACTGTGCGGGCTTTCCTTCTTAAATAAGCCTCTGCAACGCTTGGATGGAAACCGCAATTGGATCGAAATCACATCTTAAAAAATCAACCTCGTCAATGACGAATAGACCCGAGTCCTTCTCGGCAGAAAGGCTGAAGCTATTACCCCAGGTGAACCGTTGTCATGATGGGAAGTGGGAAGCCCGAGGGGGGTGGCCTGACAAGGCACGCGGA
This sequence comes from Tuctoria greenei, assembly GCA_036927565.1. NCBI lineage: Eukaryota > Viridiplantae > Streptophyta > Magnoliopsida > Poales > Poaceae > Tuctoria > Tuctoria greenei. The sequence continues at coordinate 112,029,216 of JAYESD010000010.1, forward strand.
ACTGATACAGTTTTTGCATTGGGAACCGACGACCTTCAATTGCGTGAGATCCGCATGCGAGGATCTCACCTGCCGCATTCAAAAGAAGCCACGCGGCGATGGTTTAACAGTGAACCATCACCCCAACAACACATCAGAAGACCTTTAAAGCTACAGCACGGGAATAGAAGATGGCTCCACCTCTGGTACAATAACTTAACCCAAAGTGTTTCTCCCAGAGGTGGGCCAGGGGGCAACTGTTGGTACCCTGCGTACCGGGTACCCCATGATACCTAAAGAAATACCGAGGAGTTCCACCCGTCCAAGTTGAAGACCTCCAAAGGCTACACGTGGCACACAACACTGGACCCGCCTCTCTCATTTGGGTAGCTCCAGCACTGCCACATGTAACACAAGGCCGGACCTAACACCCCCTATAGGGAAGCTCCGGTCTTGGCACGTGTCTAGTGACCTCGGATCTAACCCCCAGGACAGGGAAGCTCCGGTGCTGCCATGTGTATAGTGGCTTCGGACCTACCTCCCTATGACAGGAAGCTCCGGAGCTACCACGTGTCAAACCTCCGAACCTGAGATAGCAACGAAGAGACTAGCGGATCTCCAACGGTGCAGACATTCAAGGGACAGTTAAAGCTACAATTACAAGACCTGATTGCGTGTCATTAATGCCATATTAATGACACACAATCAGAGGACTCTTAACAATGGTAACACTGCCATTAAGTCGTGTTATCATACTATTAATTGCCCTTAATATGCAATGGTTGTGTATTAGGGATTTAATAACTGCCAGGGCCACATGTCGGGCTAGGATGATGTAACGGCCAGTCCTTAGACTATAAAAGGGTTGCACAACACGATACATGGGGAATTAACTAACTAAGCTCACTTGCTCACAAGCGCCACACACTCATACATACAACAAAACATCCCGTGGAGTAGGGTGTTACGCTCAGGCGACCCAAATCATGTAAAATCATCGTGTCACCGTCTTGTTCATAACATCACGCGTGCCCCATCGAATAAAGAATCTTTGCGGGCTACAATCTAGTAGTACCAGGGGAAGTGTCGATCGCACTCTTCAACAGAAGTTGTTTCCTGTTTCTCTCAAGCAAAAAACCAAAAAATGGTATGACCAAAACGTTGGAAAGACAAACAGAAATTGGAATGAATTATGAGACAAATTTTGTCATGCTTTATTTCCAATTGCCCGAATTGTTTCCTTATGGAAGTACTATGCTTCCAGTGTGGGGACTGGGGTCCACACACCCGAGGATCTCATTGGGTGGTGCCGTGCGATGCGGCACCTAACAACACACACGAAAAGGATACCAAAACCTATGAAGTTTTCATTTCATAATAAGAAGAGTTTACAAAAGAGTGTACAACGGGGGTACACACACAGCGGAAAATTCATACTCATAATCTCACCTAACTAAGCAGGAGAGAAGACATCCATGCCCTAGGATGTTTCTCACTAGCAACATGAAGAACATTCAGCAGCGGCGTGGTTCACATGAGATTTATCTCGATACCTCAAGATCTCATGTGCAACCTGAACGGTAGAAATAAACCTAATACATGCAAAAATTGCTGAAGCGCAAACGTGAGCATAAGGCTCAGCAAGACTAACCCGTCTCACTAGACATATGCAGGGGTAAATACTAAGCATAGGTAAGGAATAGCATAAAGGACTCGCCTACAAGTGGATCCTTATAATCATGTTTTAAGTATAAAATGACATTCTTCAAGCACAGCACATCATAGACTCCACAATCAAACAAGAAACACTTTGTCGATGATATGACATGCCCAAAGCACATAATGCTATTACAGGTAAAGTATGGGGAAACTGTAAACTTTTAATTGTACTATCTCTAGGTCACACAAGGTTGCAAAGCAATTATAATTCAATATATCATATTCTTTTGACTTCTTTAGTATTTACTATGTCCTGGCGCAGTGAACAAGTGGTACACTATTACCGCGAGGGACGGTGATTCGAATCAATGATACCCGAAAAGCACGACACGTATGCTCGTACTGGAAATCACATCAGTGCACTGCATGGACGTCGTACACAGCCACCTTTCCCAAGTTCCGCCCAAGTTGAATCGATTCATCGTCTAGGACAGTATCCCCACTCACGGTGCACCCTTCCGCTGTGAACATGTCGTGAGCGAGTTTCCGAAAGCCTGAGGCGATCGAAAAAGTCTCAACAAAAGCTTCCCAAGGTACATCGGTTTCCTGGACCCCATATATCCAGTATGACTCTGGTATAGTTCAAACTTGCTCAGCAGGGCGGCATACGGATCGGTCCTTAACTAACACAGGCAGGGCTATGCACCCAAGACTCCATCTCGTCGACTCCTATTCCCCCTTCCCGGTCTCGTATTCATTTCATAAGCCATTCTTTCATCTCTCGCCCTTATATGAACTGTTATTCCTATCTCGCGAGTAGATTCCAACTACTCGACTTCTACCGGTGTATCTACACTATTAGCATTGGTGGTTCTACATGTCAAGCTGTAAACCTTTCCAACCCTCCCATAGGATTTGTGGATATGCAAGTGGAGTATAAAACACCTTATACGTAATGCACAATATCAACTGAAGACGTAAGTGAATAAACTGGAAAACATTGAAAAGCTCTTAAATGCGAACCAAGGCTTGCCTTGTTTGCGACTCTATAGCAATGTTAGTTGTTATGGATTGGTCTTCCTCCGGAGAATCCGCCATGGAATTTTGAAGTTGGAACTCCTCGGTATTCTCCTCCAAGAGAAGCTTCTCGTTGATCACCTATCATCATGTTCCTATCGACATGATATGCATATAAGTAATTAAGGTAATCTAATAACGGACTCGACGAGTTGTAAAAACCTTACGAAGAAGAGGCTTGACTAGAAAGATTAGATATGTCTCAGATGGGTGGAGAAACTATGGATAAGTCAAGTGATCATAGTAGTGTCAAGCTGTGAATTGACAGGTGCAATGAAAGCATGTATTGCCATTATTCACTTAACACTCGGAGCTATGCCACTCGAGAAAACCAAGACTGATTTGTGTGGAAGTGTTGGACTGAATAGTGTAAGAATGACTAAGGAATCAAGGTGGGGCATTGAAAACTTAAGGCATGAGTGAAACGTGCAACAATAGGTCATGACTCAGAAGGCGACTGATGAAGTTACACAAACTCATTATAGAGTAAACCTAATTAAGTGACCAGTGTGGTCACAGGGTTCTGAATTAGGATGAATCGATGTGAAACCCTAGCAACACTTGGAAAAGAAGTGAGATCGGCATTGCTTGGACTCAAAGAGTCATCACAAGCATTGTTAACCTAACGTGAGTACCAAGACACGTTCAAAGGACCTTTAGGTAAATCAATCGCTACGACTATCTTCGCAAACATCGTCCAAGTTCTTACATGACATTATTGTAGTGTCCTTTGCAAGATTGTCCAGATGAGCTCGGTGAACTCCTGGAACTCAAACATAAGCCATTACTATGTCGCGACGACATGCCTTGTCACCTTGGGAAGATCATCTCATCGATATTCACATCGACCCGGACTTGTCCATGGTGGTGAGCGGAATACCGGACACCACCTTATGAGTCACAAGGTTAGTGATGTCGACTCAATCGTCGGCAAGTGACTCGACGAACTTGTCGTCGATGAAACGCACACCTAGTTAACAAATTATGCGAACGGTTAGGAAACATCGTCGACACGAACAAGAAACTCTTATCCAAGGTTACCCTTGGTCTAGTTTTCCTTGTCGGTCGCAACATTCTCGCATTACTCAACCACAGGTCACCGGTGATCACCAACCACCTTACTTTGACCTAGAAGGAATTTTATCGAGCACCTTGGCTATACTTAGGACTCGATCACCCTCACATAGACTAAAACCTAATTTGGCTTGACCTCTATTGTCCAATGAGTCATGCTTGTGTTTCAGCACCACACACATCACAAGCATACTTCATCTCGATGCCAGGGCACGGTGATGGCTCGGAGCGTCACGACGACGTATGTGGTCAATGTCGTCGACGCGGCTCATGGTGGAGCGTCACGAGCACGCATGGACAAGCCAACGCGATACAAAAGACAAAGAAGGTCACCGTGGGGATTTCTATAGGAATGATATCAATGCGAACCATGGACCAAAGGGCGAAGGACGACGACAATGACTGACCTTGTAAGCATTTTAGCAAACACCTTGGTTGTGCTCTTGATCCGGTTACTTCATCAACATTCCAAGAGCACTTTGGCACATGTCCTTGTCGATTGCCACCCCAGAATAGACCTGCATCCATAGACCAGCATTGAACGGCAACACACTTAGTTTCGCCTTGTAACCATTTCATCAAACACCTTGGCTGCAGCACTGTCCCAACTAATCTTTGCACAAATCACAGCTAACCTTGAACCAATTGTTGTCGCCATTGTGTCATCAACGTGTTCTTTCATCTCAAACATCTCACAGGTCACTCGCTTTGCTGGTTGGGTGCAGCCATGGCGCGGAACGCTATGATGATGCGAGGAAGCCGACAGGGACGAGAATGGTGATGTGCGTTGCGGGCAAAGGCAGAAAGATGTGTGGCCGCGTGGCGCGCTTCAGTTGAGCAGGGAGGTCGGAACGCGTCGTGACAATGTGAACGGCCAGCGGATGGTGGCCACCACAGTGTGGACGCGTCACTGCAGCGGCATGGGCAAGCAGCGGGGTAGGGCGCATGTGGCGGTGCAGCACGCGAGCTTGAGCATGGCCTCGATAGGACAGGCAACGAGTGCGAGCTGGGGGCAACGAGCATCGCGCAGCGGCTGTGGACGCGAGTTAGGAGGGCTGGCTTGGTGGACGGCGGGGAACTCCATGGCGGCCACGCTAGGGTTGGAGGGATGCGCGACCGTGGGATGCACGAAGGGCGGCGCAGGCGGTGCGGGGCAGAGGCGGGTGCGTCGGGGCATTGCAAGAAGGCGAACTGGCGGTCGGGGTGATGCGGCTCCGGGCGAGGAGGCGAGCGCGGCGGTGAGGGGGCGCGCACGACCGGCGTGGGCACCATGCTGTGGCGGCTGGAAGGCGGCGAGCGGACGGCCGGCGGGGGGGGGGGGGGGGGGGGTAACGCCGTGGCCGTCGGGAGCGGCCAGGGCGAGCGGCGGGCCGAAACGCAGGGCCGTGGGCGGCCGAGCGCAAGGTGAGCAGCACGCCGTGGCGACCGGAGGGAAGCGCAGCGACGGAGCGGACTGAGCAGGCGGCCGGTGCTTGCAGGGACGCGGGGGGGGATCGAGAGAGGAGCGGTGTGTTCCACGGAAGTAAAGAAGAAGAAATGAAATCGGTTTTCTACCGCTGAAAACCATCGCTGGCACATGCATGATGCGGTGTCGCGCTATAACCGATAGGCAGAGGCGGTTCAACCTGGGAGAGGCTTACAGGTGGGGCCCACAACACTCTCCTCCCTTATTCTCCTTCCCAATTTCAAATAGATCTAGCAAACATGCTTAAAAAATATTCAAATTTTGCCCAATGACTAAATAAAATGTGAAGAATTTTATGGTGCAATCAGATTTCAGAACTGAGCAAGTTGAATTTTTAACTCAAGTTTGAATTTGAATTCAAGTGGTGATACTTGACTCAAAGAAATAAATAGTAAATCAGGTTCAAAAATCCTGAAACTTTGAAGTTAACCTTTCTGAACGATAAGGAACCTCGGTAAAAATTTGGAGTTGATTTGGACAAGGTTAAGCACAAAGTTTAAATTTGAAGTCGGCTTTGATTAAACTCTCAGTACGTGTCCAATAAATGGAAAACGTGCTTCAAAAATTTTGAAACTTTACCGAGATTCTATTTGGAATATTAGAAGGTCATGAAAAAATTTACAGCCATAGATTTGAATTTTTTGAATGTCCCATTTTAGGGTTGGAATAATTCCTTTTTCTTTCTCTCTATTTTGTTTTCATTTCTTCTTTAATTTTTCATTGAAAATGTGAATACTTGGAAATTAAGGATCTTACACCTTAAGTTCCAATATACATTAGCAATCATGTTCTATATGTAAAATTTTAACAAGTCCCTATTTTTAGTGAACATTGGTTAACTCATATGGTTCATGTAAGTTTGGACTTCTAAGTCCATTTTCAAAAATTTTAAGGTCGCATTTTTGCATTTTTGTTCTTCCGAAAAGCTGGCTTTTACAATCCTTCCCCCTTAAGGGAATCTCGTCCCGAGATTCTAACAAGTAGAATAACAGAAACGATGAGGGGACGATCCGTAAAAGAGGGTCATTGACTAATGAAAATGACAATGCCCTTAAAGACTTGGGTTCTACGAAGTAGTGATCATCTTAAGATATCTGATGAAACTCTAAAATTTGTTTCAGGTGATTCCAATCTTCATGTTGAAAAGCTTGACAGGATGCTCGACATGACCCTATCTCGTCGTAAAACTTTCACGTCTATTACTGAACTTTTATCATTGTCCTCTTACACTGGCATGACATCTTGTCCTGTCCTAGTCTTGACTGGAAGAATCAGCACTTGTTCTTTGCTTCTCTAGGTCACCATGATAGTTTGAAACTATCTTTGCATTGATTCTTAGTTTCTTGCTTGGTTTTGCATAGATCCTTACAACTTAATATGGTATTTCCCTTGACACGAGTTAAGATGGTTTACAAGGTTAAACAACAATCATTAACCTCGTTTGATGTTTAGTCAACCATAGGATTTCTTAGCTGTAGCATAAGAGAAGCAAGGCACGCAACACTCTTATGTGGGCAAAACAGCAGGAATACTGAAGGTATGGTGACTACAAGGTTTTTGGGCGCTTCAACACCTTCAATTAATAAAAGTAGAAGACGAGGACTATTCGCGGTGGCATATGAGGATTTAAGGATTCAACATCCTCATATGTTTTCAACATAGCAAAAACTCAATCATATGGTAACTACAAGGTAATTAGCATAGCAAGGTTACCATATAACAATGCAAGATCTGAGATGAACCCAAAGAGTTTCACGAGGTTGACAATCGAACGGTATCCTCGCGAGTAAGGAGATTTCATGGATTTTACAAGGTTGATCATCGAATTGATGACCACTCGATGACGAACGGTATCGTTGCAACAATCAAGGTACCTGAACCTAATAAGTCAAGGATGGAAGTTCAAGTGTTTGTTTAGTTGCAAGTGAGGTTGATTAATTGGTTTCCCAAGTATTACTCAATGGAAAAGAGATCAACAATGTACAAAGTTAAATGAAGATGGTGAAATGATCGTAGTCATTAGACACCTTAGCATAGTTTGAATGGGATACACAATCTTGCTCTAAATTTAGTATTACCATGCATTCTATCATTGGTGTTACATTGGTAATGATGCTTCATGATGCATCATATGTTGTATGGTGCAATGAATATGCACATGGTATGGTGCAAATGGTGCATATGTATGGTTCAAATGGTGCATATGTATGGTGCAAATGATGCATATGTATGGTGCAATAGCTTTTATAGTTTGAGCAAGACTAAGTGAACCATGCACACAAAACTCATGTACTGTCTAATGATTTGCATGGATTGGATACCGTGGTCATGAAAGACACTCAATGAGTAGCGTTCCTTTCATGACTCGACCATAGTTAAGTTATTCATAACAAAACGATTGACAAGGAATGTGAGAAACATACCACGTTACCTCGACCTTTTGAAAGCTTGTTCATGTACTATTCCACTTGATTGTATCTTCAACTAGGTCTTAGAGTTACCAGTTGACTTGAGGAGTATCTTCATCAGAAGAAAAACAACTAACTATATGTCAAAGGTTATCCCTAGACACCTGGTCGAGATCACTAGACACAACAACTCTAGTGATACTTCACTTAACCTTCGCTTCAATCAGTTAGGAGGAACGGATATCCTTCTCGATCACTTTAGTGGAGTTGAAGTCACACTCTTCTTAGAGTAACTCAATCTGGTGGTGGATGTTGGATCCTCTTGAAGATGTAATCTTAATTGATCGCCTTCTTGTTGACACGACTCGTTGTTACCAAGGTTGATGGTTGAACACCACTATTACTTAAGTGCTCACCTTCCACCTTAAAGTTTCGAACCAGGATGTCGAAGCATACTTCAAACAATCCTCATGGGAAGATGAGATGCAACTCGAGTAATTGCGACCTGCGTTCAACATCACAAGGTGTGATGTGGCAAGTCACATAAATCAAACAGTAGTATGTCCATCCGAGAGAAAAAAGCTTAAATGAGTTTAACACTCCATTCAACTTGGCAAACAGTTGGTTCCTAACTCTTGGTTGGTTACGACACTCCTTGAATTGAAATCGAGAACCGAATGCCTAACAAAAACCAAAAGGTTCAAACTAGGGAGGCGATGGTGACAACTGACCAGTCTGGACGCAAACTCGATTTTGATCCAGTTAATGGCAAAACCAGATCTTGAGGTGAATAATAAAGTTAAAGTACACTTCAATAAATTTCCAAAAAGTATTGGTTTTCCTCTATATAATCTCTTGTTTGCAAGTTATGCTATTTTAAAGTCAGCAGAACTTTCTGCACTTTCAGCAGAACCTGCTTAAAAAGTAGCAGTTTCGATCTAAAGTTTTCAGGCTGTTCTGATGGAAATCTGGAAATATTCATATTTACAAAGTTGTAGCCAATGTAATAAGATTTCCAGAATGTACTTACCTGTCTTCATATATGTTCTGGTTTAAAAGATATGAATTTTCGAAGTTGGGTAAAATTTCAGCATTCAGAATCTGAATTCAGTTCAGATGGACCACTCTGCATTCAAACTCGATTTGGAATAGGTAGATGACCGATTCAGGTCTAGAGTCAATTGCAAAAATTGTATCTGACTCTCTAACCTTTCCAACGGTTACTCGCGCGACACCCTTGGATCAAGGGTCTGCGAGTTATGGATTAAATTCAGAGGTGTACTGATTGCTGTCCAGTTTGGGTGTGCCTGGACAGTCTCTGCGATTATCCAAATTTCACCCACTTAGAAAAGGATTTTTGGTCTTGAGCTGAATAGAAAACTTGTAAAGTACTTCCAAAAATTTCTAAGGAGTACTTACTTTCCCTCGTAGCACTTCTGGTTGAGAAGATATGACATTTGCAAGTTGACAGTTTTTTCTGAAAATTTGGACAACACCTCCTTTGTTTAAGGCTGATTTTGTCCACAATTTTCAGATATACAAATATCAACATTTGCAAAAATAACACATAGCAAACTGTTTGCATACATTCTCAGGATTCCAAAAATGTAAAACCCAAAGCCAATCGATGAGTCTACTAGAAATTACGATCCGAACAGTAACTGAATATATAGCGGTCCATATTCTGGACTGTTTCGACACCTTAAATGATACTTCCATTTAGACTTGGTTATTTCGAGTTTTAGCCTTCGTGTTGAATAGGAAGTTGATAGAGGACTCTTTAAGCTTTCCAGGAATTTATAAATATGCCTAGGTTGCATTTCTAGTTTAAGAGTTATGGCTGTTCAAAGTTAAGATTTTTTTTGGCTGTTTCAGATAGCACCTATATACATGTACTATCTTCAACTCCAGTTTCTAATTAGTTATAAACTGAATTTGAGGTAACATTGAATAACAAAATTGTAGAATAGCTCTTCTACTTTCCAGAAATGTATCATAATGGAATAGAAGAGCTTTCTACAAAGAGTTATGGCAAAAATTCAGATGCTGTCTTACACAGTTTCAGAACAGCAGCTGAGTTAGTTAGAGGGTTTTCACCATCTTACAATGGTCTTTTGGCTTGGGGGTCAATAGAAAACTTATAGAAGACTTCAAAAGATTTACAAAAAGTATACATTTGCATCCATAGCCATTCAGGTTGAAGAGATATGGATTTTCAAACTCAGGTCAAATTCTGTTAGAGAACAGAACTCACCGGCTTCGAAACACAAGGATTAGGAGCAAACTCAAATTTTGAAACTTAGTTCAAAACTCAAGTCCGATAGCTAGAACTTGCTTTACAACTAATCATTTGCTTTGGAACTAAATGGAATCTTGAAAGAGATTTGACGACCTTCTTATCCATAGCATATCACTATGAATCTTCATGCTTAACCAAAGTTTTAATCCGGCGAAGTCGAGCTAAACTCTTGCCAGGAACAAAGAACTTTGGTTCACCTACTCTTGAAGGGAAACATTTTACCTTGTCCACAAGATATCAGCAACTGATATTTGGACTAAATATGAATATGAAGCCATTCTTTCGTGGGGGATGGTCAAAGTATCAAGTGGGATACTGACAGTACTACGTGCCTTACCAAAAGAAAAGTCTAACCCGTTATATCCGAATACGTCTATAGGATGTTCTAATATCGATCGCTCGCAAAGGTATTCTACACGGGTCGCTACCGGAGTTAGTGTACCTGCAGAAGACAAACAATCCCCTTTCACACCTTCACACCTCAAGGGCAGCACGGGGAAACACAACAGGCAATCACAATAATATATATGAAAGTAAATGCATACAACTCTGGTGTGAGTCGCCTTCGAGCGAAGTCATGTCTCGAGGTATATGGCTGTACTACGTCTGTACAGCAAAGACTCCCGCACGAACCGGCTTATACACGCTCGGGCATACGTGTTTCGCATGCTCCCATAGAACATGAATGGTTCTAGAGATGCATACTATCGGGTTATACACCACCCGACGGGGGCTCCCACTAATTTTGTGTCACGCTGGGGTACCGCGTGTCATATGTTCCCAGAAACATGAATAGTTTCAGAGACTCATATTGACTTTCCGTGCTAAGCCACAGAAATATCACATATCACATCTCGTATGCAGAGCTTACCGAGATTGATCCGCTCTCGGTGGCGCACCTTACCTCTTACCTTGAAGACGGAGCGTCGTTACGGAATAATATAATAAGTAAGTTAGTTCACCACCTTTATAACTTATACTAGTAATAGTCCTTAATGGGCATATAGCTAATCCTCACTCGACTACTTCGGCGTTTTCGAAAATATGATCTTTTCAAGCGTGCTATTCCCAGTGAAGCTCTGATACCATGTCTGTGGGGACCGGGGTCCAAACATCCGAGAATCTCATTAGGTGGTGCCGTGCGATGTGGCACCTAACAGCACACACGAAAAGGATACCAAAACCTATAAAGTTTTCATTTCATAATAAGAAGAGTTTACAATAGAGTGTAAAACAGGGGTACACACGTAGCGGAAAATACATACTCATAATCTCACCTAACTAAGCAGGAGAGAAGACATCCATGCCCTAAGACGCTTCTCACTAGCAACATGAAGAACATTCAGCAGCGGCGTTGTTCACATGAGATTTATCTCGATACATCGAGATCTCATGTACAACCTGAACAGTAGAAATAAACCTAATACCTGCAAAAATCATTAAAGCGCAAACGTGAGCATAAGGCTCAGCAAGACTAACCCGTCTCACTAGACATATGCAGGGGTAAATACTAAGCATAGGTAAGGAATAGCATAAAGGACTCCCCTACAAGTGGATCCTTAGAATCATGTTTTAAGTAGCAAATGACATTCTTCAAGCATGGCACATCATAGACTCCACAATCAAACAAGAAACGCTTTGCCGATGATATGACATGCCCGAAGCACATAATGCTATTACAGGTAAAGTGTGGGGAAACTGTAAACTTTTAATTGTACTATCTCTAGGTCACACAAGGTTGCAAAGCAATTATAATTCAATATATCATATTCTTTTGACTTCTTCAGTATTTACTACGTCACACCGCAGTGAACAAGTGGTACTCTATTACCGCGAGGGACGATGATTCAAATCAATGATACCCGGAAAACACGACACGTTCGCCCGTACTGGAAGTCACATCAATGCACACCACGGACATCGTATGCAGCCACCTTTCTCAAGTTCTGCCCAAGTTGAATCGATTCAATCGTCTAGGATAGTATCCCCACTCACAGTGCACCCTTCCGCTGTGAAGATGTCATGAGCGAGTTTCCGTCTACTTTGCTGCGGCCGAAAGCCTGAGGCTATCGAAAAAGTCTCAACAAAAGCTTCCCAAGGTACATCGGTTTCTTGGACCCCATATATCCAGTATGACTCCGGTATAGTTCAAACTTGCTCAGCAGGGCGACATACGGATCGGTAACCAACACAGGCAGGGCTATGCGCCCGAGACTCCATATCGTCGACTCCTATTCCCCCTGCCCGGTCTCGTATTCATTTCATAAGCCATTCTTTCATCTCTCGCCCTTATATGAACTGTTATTCCTATCTCGTGAGTAGATTCCAACTACTCGACTTCTACTGGTGTATCTACACTATTAGCATTGGCAGTTCTACACGTCAAGCTGTAAACCTTTCCAACCCTCCCATAGGATTTGTGGATATGCAAGTGGAGTATCAAACACCTTATACGTAATGCACAATATCAACTAAAGACATAAGTGAATAAGCTGGAAAACTTTGAAAAGCTCTTAAATGCAAACCGGGGCTTGCCTTGTTTGCCACTCTATAGCAATTTTGGTTGTTATGGCTTGGTCTTCCTCCGGAGAATCCGCCATGGAATTTTGAAGTTGGAACTCCTCGGCATTCTCCTCCAAGAGAAGCTTCTCGTTGATCACCTATCATCACGTTCCTATCGACATGATATGCATATAAGTAATTAAGGTAATCTAATAACGGACTCGACGAGTTGTAAAAACCTTACGAAGAAGAGGCTTGCCTAGAAAGATTAGATATGTCTCGGATGGGTGGACAAACTATGGATAAGTCATGTGGTCATAGTAGTGTCGAGCTGTGAATTGAATTGACAGGTGCAATGAAAGCATGTATCGCCATTATTCACTTAACACATTGAGCTATGCCACTCGAGAAAATTGAGACTGACTAGTGTGGAAGTGTTGGACTGAATAGTGTAAGAATGACTAAGGAATCAAGGTGGGGCATTGAAAACTTAAGGCATGAGTGAAACGTGCAACAAGAGGTCATGACTCAAAAGGCAACCAATGATGTTACACAAACTCATTACAGAGTAAACCTAATTAAGTGCCCAGTGTGGTCGCAGGGTTCTGAATTAGGATGAATCGATGTGAAACCCTAGCGACACTTGGAAAAGAAGTGAGATCGGCATTGCTTGGACTCAAAGAGTCATCACAAGAGCTGTTAACCTAATGTGAGTACCAAGACATGTTCAAAGGACCTTTAGGTAAATCAGTCGCTACGACTATCTTCACAAACACCATCCAAGTTCTTACATGACACTATTGCAGTGTCCTTTGCAAGATTGTCCAGATAAGCTCAGTGAACTCCTGGAACTCAAACATAAGCCATTACTATGTCGCGACGACGTGCCTTGTCACCTTGGGAAGATCATCTCATCGACGTTCACATCGACCCGGACTTGTCCATGGTGGTGAGCAGAATACCGAACACCACCTTATGAGTCACAAAGTTAGTGATGTCAACTCGATCTTCGGCAAGTGACTCGACGAACCTGTCATCGATGAAACGGCACACCTAGTTAAGAAATTCTGCGGACAGTTAGGAAACATTGTCAACATGAAGAAGAAACTCTTATCCAAGGTTCCCCTTGGTCTAGTTTTCCTTGTCGGACGCAACAGTATCGCATTACTCAACCACAGGTCATCGTTGATCACCAACCACCTTGGTTTGACCTAGAAGGTATTTTATCGAGCACCTTGGCTATACCTAGGACTCGATCACCCTCACATCGATTAAAACATAATTTGGCTTGACCTCTATTGTCCAACGAGTCGTTCTTGTGTTTCAGCACCACACACATCACAAGCATACTTCATCTCGATGCCAGGGCACGGTACGGCTCAGAGCATCATGACGACGTCATGTGGTCAACGTCGTCGATACGGCTCATGGTGGAGCGTCACGAGCACGCACGGACAAGCCAATGTGATACAAAAGACAAAGAAGGTCACCGTGGGGATTTCTATAGGAATGATATCAATGCGGACCATGGACCAGAGGGCGAAGGACGACGACAGTGACTGACCTTGTAAGCATTTTAGCAAACACCTTGGTTGTGCTCTTGATCCGGTTACTTCATCAACATTCCAAGAGCACTTTGGCACATGTCCTTGTCGATTGCCACCCCAGAATAGACCTGCATCCATAGACCAGCATTGAACGGCAACACACTTAGTTTCGCCTTGTAACCATTTCATCGAACACCATGGCTGCAGCACTGTCCCAACTAATTTTTGCACAAATCAGAGCTAACCTTGAACCAATTGTCGTCGCCGTTGTGTCATCAATGTGTTCTTGCATCTCATACATCTCACAGGTCACTCGCTTCGCTGGTTGGGTGCAGCCATGGCGGTGAATGCTACGATGATGCGAGGAAGGCGACAGGGACGGGAATGGTGATGTGCGTTGCGGGCAAAGGCGGAAAGATGTGTGGCCGCGTGGCGCGCTTAAGTTGAGCAGGGAGGTCAGAACGCATCACAACAGTGCGAACGGCCGGCGAATTGTGACCGCCACAGCGCGGACACATCACCGCAGCGGCATGGGCGAGCAGCGGGGTAGGGCACATGTGGCGGTGGGCGGCACGCGAGCTTGAGCATGGCCTCGGCACGACGGCGCAACACGCGCGAGCAGGGGGCGACGGGCATCGTGCGGCGGCCGTGGACGCGAGTTAGGAGGGCTGGCTTGGTGGACCGCGGGAACTCCATGGCGGCCGCGCTAGGGTTGGAGGGACGTGCGACCGTGGGACGCACGAAGGGCGGCGCAGCTAGCGGCGCAGGTGGTGCGGGGCAGAGGCGGGTGCATCGGGTCATTGAAGGAAGGCGAACCGGCGGCCAGGGTGGTGCGGCTCTGGGCGAGGAGGCGAGCGCGACGGTGAGATGGCGCGCGCAACCGGCGTGGGCACCGTGCTGCGGTGGCTGGAAGGCGGCGAGCGGACGACCGGCGCGGGGGGGGGGGGGGGGGGGGGGGGGGGGGGGCGACGCCGCGGCCATCGGGAGCGGCCAGGGTGAGCGGCGGGCCGGAACACAGGGCTGTGGGCGGCCAAGCGCGGGGTGAGCGGCGCGCCGTGGCGGCCGGAGGGAAGCGCGGCGACAGAGCAGACTGAGCAGGCGGCCGGTGCTTGCAGGGACGCGGGGGAGGATCGAGAGAGGAGCGGTGTGTTCCACGGAAGTAAAGAAGAAGAAACGAAATTGGTTTTCTACCGCTAAAAACCATCTGGCACATGCATGATGCAGTGTCGCCCTGTAACCGATAGGCAGAGGCGGTTCTACCTGGGAGAGGCTTACAGGTGGGGCCCAGAACACTCTCCTCCCTTATTCTCCTTCCCAATTTCAAATAGAGCTAGCAAGCATGCTTCAAAAATATTCAACTTTGGCCCAATGACTAAATAAAAAGTGAAGAATTTTATGGTGCAATCAGATTTCAGAACTGAGCAAGTGGAATTTTTAACTCAAGTTTGAATTTGAATTCAAGTGGTGATACTTGACTCAAAGAAATAAATAGTAAATCAGGTTCAAAAATCCTGAAACTTTGAATTTAACCTTTTTTAACCATAAGGAACCTCGAGAAAAATTTGGAGTTGATTTGGACAAGGTTAAGCACAAAGATTAAATTTGAAGTCGACTTTAATTAAACTCTCAGTACGTGTCCAATAAATGGAAAACGCGCTTCAAAAATTTTCAAACTTTATCGAGAGTATATTTGGAATATTAGAAGGTCATGGAAAAATTTACAGCCGTAGATTTGAATTTTTTGAATGTCCCATATTAGGGTTGGAATAATTCCTTTTTCTTTCTCTCTATTTTGTTTTATTTTCTCCGTTAATTTTTCATTGAAAATGTGAATACTTGGAAATTAAGGATTTTACACCTTAAGTTCCAATATACATTAGCAATCATGTTCTATATGTAAAATTTTAACAAGTCCCTATTTTTAGTGAACATTGGTTAACTCATATGGTTCATGTTAGTTTGGATTTCCAAGTCCATTTTCAAAATTTTTAAGTTCGCATTTTTGCGTTTTTTTTCTTCCGAAAAGCGGGCTTTTACATCCAGCAGATGGAGAAGGAGTCTTTAGGTGCAGCTTGAGATAGATTTTCTCTTTTGCGAAATTTTGGCCCAGATTTGTCCATCCCTGATTTGTTGCTCTTGCAACACCTCTATATGGCATTAAACAAAGAGTCTGTCCTACATCTTGATATTACGTCTGGAGGATGTTTCCTCCATAAGACTCCAGAAGAAGGCAAGGATCTTCTATACTGAATTCTCGAAAATTCCTCCTTCATTATGGATCTTAATGAGCCTCCTCAAGAGGAAGTAGTGTCAAGATCCGAGGATAAATCTATGGACAAGGAAGAACCTATCTCTTGCTTATCTCAAACCATGTCGGAGGAATCCTCTCCCAAACCTGAAACTACGAAGGGAGAAGACATTCAACTTTTGATGTTTCATTTCTACTTCGAGGAAGAGATATTTGAAGATTTTGGAATTATCTCGAAGTACTGTTGCCATAGGAAACCATCATTGCCATTAACTCCACCTGACCCACGTGATGGAGTGTTCGTCCAACAGACGGTTTTGGAGTTAACCTCTATTCTAAGAAGGGAATGGACTGCGGAAGTTGAGAAGTCACACGAAATCCTTCAGATGACCTCACCTTTGGCAATTATTCTATGCTTTATTAGAGGAAAACCAATGAAGGACCTATACAACCCCACTGTTGGAGCAAATCTCATTTCCGATTCTTGTGCTCTCGCAATTCTAGGTGATGTGCCGTTGGCACCAACATGTAAATCCTTCTGAGATTCTTTCAAAAACATCCTTGAAGGATGCAGGGTTTTGCAACAGGTGTATGTAAGATACAAAGATATTGAAGCCATCCTAGATTTCTATGTGTTCAAAATTCAAGATGACGACATTATGATTGGGATTCCCATTGAGAAATTTCTCAAGGAAATTCCCTTGGAAGGAAACCTCAATGTCAAACTTGGAGGGAGAAAGTTCTCTATTACAATCCTGCATTCCAAGAACAGATCTGCAAAATCTCCCATCCAAGATGACACACTAGAAGAGGTTAGAACTCTTCAATTCTTATCACACCCTAAAGTTAAAGGAGTAGAAGATTTCATCCAAGAGGAGGATGAATTTTAGGAGGCAATTGAATTGCCAAACGAAGAGTTCTTCCCAAAACCTCCTGGCCAGCTAAAAATTCTACCACCAGGACTATTTTATGCCTTTCTAAATGACGATTTGGAAGCCCCTGTCATCATAAGTGACAAGCTTTCAAATGATGAGACACTCAAACTCATTGCCCTATTAGAAAAGCATAGAGCTGTTTTTGGCTATTCATTAGAGGATCTCAAGGGGATTAGTCCAGCGTTATGCACCCACCACATTCCTATTGACCCTGAGAGTGTCCCGTCAAGGGAACCTCTAAGGCGATTGAATAATGCGATGTGGGAAGTTTTCAAGAAGGAAGTCTCGAAACTTCTGCATGTCGGGATTATCTACCCTGTTCCTCATAGTGAATGGGTTAGCCCAGTTCCAGTAGTGCCTAAGAAGGGAGGTATGACTGTTGTTCAAAATGAGAAGAATGAATTAATTCCACAACGAACTGTCACAGGTTGGAGGATGTGCATTGATTACCAAAAACTTAACAAGGCTACAAGGAAGGATCATTTTCCACTGCCCTTCATCGATGAGATGTTAGAGTGGTTGGCAAAACACCCCTACTTTTGTTTCCTTGATGAGTACTTGGGGTATCATCAAATCCCAATCCATCCCGACGATCAAAGTAAGACCAAATTCACATGTCCCTATGGAACTTATGCCTACTAGCATATGTCCTTTTGATTGTGTAATGCTCCTGCCTCTTTTCAAAGATGCATGATATCTATCTTTTCTGACATGATTGAGGAGAGCATGGAAGTTTTCATGGACAATTTCTCTATCTATGGGAAAACGTTTGATCATTGTTTGGAAAATTTAGACAAGGACCTTGTACTTAATTGGAAAAAGTGCCATCATGGTCCGTGAAGGCATCATTCTTGGACACTTAGTGTCTGAGAGAGGGATAGAGGTGAATAAAGCAAAGCTTGAAGTCATTGAAATACTTGCACCTCCTATCAATGTTAAGGGAATCCGTAGCTTTCTAAGTCATGCGGGGTTCTATCGGCGATTCATCAAAGTTTTGTCAAAAGTCACTAGACCTCTCACTAACCTACTATCTAAGGAAGCTCCCTTTGATTTTGATGATGAATGCCTTAAAACATATGATACACTCAAAAAGGCACTCATCTTAGCTCCAATCATTTAACCCCCCGATTGGACGCTGCCATTCGAAATCATGTGTGATGCTAGTGATTTTGCTGTTGGTGCGGTCCTAGGCCAGACCAAAGATAAAAAGCACCTATGCTATCAAAACTTTGACAGGAGCTCAACTCAATTGTGCCACAACTGAAAAAGAACTCTTGGCTGTAGTTTTTGCTATCGATAAGTTTAGGTCCTATTTGGTTGAAGCCAAGGTCATAGTCTATACATGCTGCCTTGAAATATTTGCTCACAAAAAAGGATGCTATACATGCTGCCTTGAAATAGAGTTTGACATAGAAATCAAAGATAAGAAAGGAGTAGAGAATTATGTGGCAGATCATCTCTCACGTATGGAAGTCACTCAAACCTTGGACATTCCTATCAATGACTTCCTACGAGATGATATGCTTCTCAAGGTTACTGACTCTCACCCTTGGTATGCGAATATTGTGAACTTCACTGTCACGGGATACGTACCACTAGGGAAAAACAAAAAGAAACTCATCTATGACAGTCGTAGACACCTTTGGGATGACCATACCTCTATCGAGTTTGTGCTAATGGCCTTCTTAGAAGGTGTGTCCCATCAATCGAAGGCATCAAGATTATTGAGAAATGCCATGCTAGCCCCTATGGTGGCCATTACGGTGTTTACTGTACCCAGGCAAAGATCCGTCAAAGTGGATTCTAATGGCCTTTTATGTATGAAGATACAAAAGAATTCATATGCAGATGTTGGATATGCCAAAAGCATGGAGGAATCTGAGCTCACAATGTGATGCCCCTAACATATAATCTTCAAGTGGAATTATTTGATGTTTGGGGTATTGATTTCATGGGACCTTTCCCTAGGTCCTATGATTGTGAGTATATCCTGATGGCCGTAGATTATGTGTCAAAGTGGGTAAAAACTTTGCCATGCAAAAATGCTGATTCCAAGAAAGCTAGGAAAATGTTCCTTGAGATCATTTTCTCACGCTTTGGCACTCCTCGTATGGTCATAAGTGATGGAGGGTCTCATTTCATAGATAAGACCTTCCAGAACTTTTTGAGGAAGCTTGGTGTCCAACATAACATTGGTACTCCATACCACTCACAAACAAGTGGTCAAGATAAAATGTCTAATAAGAAAATTAAGAATATTCTGCAAAGACCGTCGTGGAAATGGGAACGGGATGGAAGCATAATCTACCCGACGCATTGTCGGCATACCGTACTGCCTACAAAACTCCCATCGGCTTGTCTCCTTTCCAACTTGTCTATGGGAAGACTTGTCATCTTCTTGTGGAGTTGGAATATAGATCTTATTGGGCCATCAAGCGATGGAATAAGGACCTTGACGAAGCAGGAAAACAATGACTAAAGCAACTTTCCAATGTGAAAGAATAGAGATATAAGGCGTACCATAATGCCAAAATCTACAAGGAAAGAACCAAAAGATGGCACGATAAGAGGATTACGTCTAAAGAGTTCAAACCTGGAGATAAAGTTCTACTCATCAACTCTAGGGTTAAACTCTTTTGACATGAGAAGCTTAGAGGTAAATGGGAAGGACCCTTCACTGTGGTAGAAACCTCATCCCATGGAGGAATCACACTCCAAGGTGATTATGATCAGCTATTTAATGTGAATGGGCACTGATTCAAGTCATTTCTTGAATCCCAAGAGGAGGAGGCAGAAAAAGAAATTGATGTGATAAATCTTATTTATTTTCACACTGTTTCTTTAAATTCTGTCTAAATTCTATGAGACCTATGTGTGTTGAATACATTGGCTTTGATGATAACAGTTTTGAATACTACCAAAACACCTTTTTAACAAGGACCGAGCTCCTGCAAGGTCCGGAGCTAGGTCTGACTAGCATTTGTAAGCTCCGGCGCTAGGTACGACTAGCTTTGGTAAGTTTCGGCGCTAGGTCCTACTAGCTCTGGTAAGTTTCGGCGCTAGGTCCTACTAGCTTTGGTAAGCTCCAGTTCAAGGTCTGGTTAGCTTTGGCAAGGTTCGGAGCTTGATCGCAGTAGTTCTGCTTTTAACTTGTAATGTTTCAAACTTACTTTTTGGATTATGGGAAGTTTGCTTAGTATTATTTTACTAAGTTTCTGGTGTGTTTTGGTGGTTATGACTGATACCATTTTGCTGTGGTTTGCAACATACTTATCACTGCAAGGATTCCGATTTATCGCAACGAAAAAATTCGTCGCAATAGGTTGTTTTTCATCGCAATAGGTCGCTGTTGCAATGAAAAAGAGCGTGGCGACAGTTTATACGAATCAACGTAATAATTCCCGTGGTGATAGTTATTGCGATGCCTTGGCATCCGTGGAGAATAGTATGGTATTGCAACGGTTTTACATCGGTGGCAAATAGGACGCTATTGCAATGTTTTCATGTATTGCGACGATTTAACGTATCGCAACAAATTGTACGGTATTGTAACGGGTTCACGATTGTGGCAAATAGTACGATATTGCAACGATTTCATATTCGTGGCAAATAGTATGTTGTTACAACGATTTAGCGTATTGCGACGATTTAACGTATTGCAACAAATAGCATGGTATCGCAACGATTTCACATTCATGGTAATTGTATGCGGTTGGAACGATTTCATAGGCGTGGCAATAGTACGGTATTGTAACGATTTCACATTCGTGGCCAATAGTATGTTATTGCAACGGTTTAGCGTATTGCGACGATTCAACGTATTGCAATGAATAGCATTGTATTGCAACGATTTCGCGTTCGTGGTAATAGTATGTGATTGCAACGATTTTCACATTCATGGCAAATACTACAGTATTGCAATGATTTTCACAGCCGTGGCAAATAGTAACATATTGCAACGAGTTATGGCGTAGCGATGATTTACCATATTGCAACGAATATCACGGTATTGCAATGATTTCACATTCGTGGCAAATAGTATGGTACTACAACGATGTCACAACCGTGGCAAATAGTATGATACTACGACGGTTTAACGTCCGTGGCAAATAGTAGGTTATTGCAACGAGTCAACAAACGTGGCAAATAGTACCGTATTGCAACAATTTCAGATCCATGGGAACTAGTCTGGTACTGCAACGATTTCATATCTGTGGCGAATAGTTGGGTATTGCAACGAGTCCACAAACATGGCGAATAGTATTGTATTGCAACGATTTCAGGTCCGTTGGAGCTAGTATGGTACCGCAACAATTTCACATCTGTGGCGAATAGTTTGGTATTGCAGCGATTTCTTATCTGTGGCAATAGTGTTTTAATGCAACGTTTTTTGAGTCGTTGACAAATGTTTATACTGCAACGTTTTGTCATTCTATTGCCACGTTTTATCATCCGTATTAGCAATAGCTTCCTATTGCAACAATTTATCATTCGTGAGAAGAAATTTGTAATGCCACGTTTTATAATTAGCGGCAATAGAACCCGAATGCACCAGGTTTGAAAATTAGTGGCAACAGAATCACGAGTTTAACAATAAACATCCATCAATTGATATTACAACAGGCATAACAACACTCAAGGATTACTAAAATGACGTGTTTGCATGCTAAGATTTTTCCTAAGCTGACCGGGAATAATTTTTGGAGCAGGTGGATTTTGGCGGTTCCTTTGGTGGACCTTCTGTGGAGTGGTATCCATCATCATTTTGTGCATTTAAGCCATTGAGGCACGCATGTCCTTCATTTCCTTAGCTGTCTGTTCATGATCAGCTGCTATCTGATGAGGACATCACAACAGCAGAGACGCACATTGAACTGCAAGGACCAATCACAAGAGCACGGGCACGGTTATTAAATCAGCAGGTGAATTCGTTCTTAACTCCTTTTGCATGTGAGTTTGAGAATAGATTGCTATGTGATGATTTAATTGTTGTTAGGAATAATGGAAAAGATCAACAAGTGAAGGAAGGAGGCCTTGGGAGTGTGGAGAACCACCTGGGACGTCCACAAGTAGATGGAAACAGTTTACAACTCGGACTCGAGTTCAACTCGGAGTCCAGGAGCAGTCCACCTTAAAACAGACGCCCAGGAGGCATACGGACTCCGTTTTCGACGTTCTACATATGCACGGAAAGAGGAGAAGATAAACTTTCCAATGGATCTAGTCCCACCTCAAAATTCCTCCGTAGTCATTGGGAATCGTCGAAACAAATCGAGTCCATATTTCTGTCTGGTGCTGCGCCACCGAATCGGGCCTTTGGGCCTTGTATCCCGTAAGAGTCCATTAGGGACGCGTCTAATCGTGTTTTGGTCGAACCCTAGCCTATAAATACTGCAGACGCCGGTCATATTTGGTGGGTTTTGCTTAGATTAATAAAATCGCCGTTCTACGGTTTGTGAGACCCCAATTTCGCGATTTCCGATCGTGTCTTCTACGTTCTTGCTCGTGTTCTCGATTGCACTTGCAGGGATTAGCCTTCTTGGCGAGGTCAAGCGTGTGCAGCACGGTTGTTAACCAACGGAGCCGTGGTGTAGTGATTACAGGGGTACTCGAACCGCTCGAGTGCCGCGGATCATCAACGTCGAGTTCTCCACCCCAATCGACATACCTTTCGGAAGATCGGGCCTAAACCTACTCATCAATTGGTATCAGATTTCCAGGTTGCCCGTGAGGTATCTTTGTTTTCCTTCCTTCCATTAGATTGATTTTGTTTCGTACCTAGAGTCCACAAAAAAATTAGATCGTTTTTACCGCTTCCCAGACTATAGTGCCTGCAGTTTCGTTTTTCAATTTGCATTGTTGAGTTTGCATTCGTGTGGTTGAGTCTTGTTGCTGGTTTAGCTTTGTGTTTTTTGGTCCTAGTTATCGTGTTTCGTCCTTGTTTTCTTGCTATTCGACACCTATTCCACAATCCCTAAATAACAAACCGATCCGCCACGTTCATCGGTTTGCCCTAGCTAGCCGCCTTGCGTGAACTCCCGCATCGCCAGCCCTAGATTAGGTGACAAATCTTTGTGCCATTCATCTTTGAATCATCACACACCACCCCATTAGTTGCTGTGCAAATTCCCGATCGTTTTCGTATCCGTTTGCGAGTTCTGTTCTCAAACCGAGTTGGAATCAACATCCAAAAAAACGTAACTCGGACAGCCTACCTTAAAACGGCCATAACTTTCGCATACGAACTCGAAATCGGGCGATTTTTTTTTCAAATTCATCTTCGCGAAATTTCGCATCTGATTTTCCGCGGCATAGCCGCGTTCAGCGAAATTAGATTGCCCAAATTCCCCTCGGAAGATAGGCTATCCGGCCTCCGAAGTTTCAGCACGAATTTTAAAGAACCTTCTTGATTTTCTATAGGCCGCATATTACATCCAATTGAGCTGCAAATTTGTGTGCTTCCTATATTTGTGCTACTGAGTAAAGAAAAAATATCAAAAAAATATTACAAAAAAGAAAAAAAATAGTGAAGAGCACGCATATTAAAGCAATTGGCCTATACCACTTGGTGCTGTTTGTTTGGTTATATCATTCTGTCTTTCTTTTGCCTTGATACTTCCTTGTGTTGTGCTAGGCTCTAGGGCACTCAGTTGACCAGCAACAGTTTCCTACATTGAATACTTATTCAACTTTGTTTAGCTGTTAACGATTTTCTGCTTATTAGCCATCATATTGTGCCATCCAAGCTCCACCTTTCTCTTGAGCATAACAGGTACCTTTGCAATCACCCACGCTTCATTGGTTCATCTCACCGTCCACACCACCTGCTGTGTCGGTAAGAACACTTGTAAGAGCGTGGTAAGACGCTTGAGCGAGAGAGATTGTTTTCTTCCACCTTCCACATTGTCACTGTAGTTGATAGGGATAACATTTTTTTTGTTGTCTTTTGTTTCCTACTAACAATGGCAGGAGAAGAAAATAATGACGAATGTGTTCAACATGTTGAGTTACGTGATATGTTCGCCAAATACAACGCATCAACGGAGGAGTCATTGGCGAACTTGACTCGCAAACTGGATGACCTTGCTCTTCGAATGAATACTTTTGAGGCTCGGTTGCCTCTCGCTGGAAGACAAGAAGACAATGCTTATGATGAACTGGAAGATCACAGTAATCAGCCAAGACTGCCACTTTATCGTCGAGGTATGGGAGGTAATAATCATAACAATTATAACCGCCCTCCTGATGATCCTTTTGCTAAAGTGAAATTTACTATACCCTTTTTTTCTGGTGCTTATGATGCTGAGGCTTATCTTGATTAGGAGATGACAGTAGAGCAAAAATTTAATTCCCATCTTGTTCCTGAACAACATAGAGTTCGTCAAGCCACTAGTGAGTTTAAGGACTTTGTTATCATATGGTGGAATGAACTTATTAAAAGTAGAACTGATCCTCCAACATGGGATAGATTAAAGGAAGCTATGCGTGTTCGATTTGTTCCTCCATCTTTTCAGCGGGACCTTCGCAAAAAATTGCAGCGTTTAGACCAAGGTAACATGTCCGTAGAGGAGTATTATCAAGAGTTACAAAAGGGTATGCTGCGTTGTGGGGTAGTAGAGGACATGGATGATAAAATAGCTCGTTTTTATGGGGGGTTGAGGCGTGAAATTCAGGACATTGTTGATTACAAAGAATATGATACTGTTAACAGATTGTTTCAGCTTGCTATGTTGGCAGAAAAAGAATTGCAGGGCTGACAACAACAGCAACAACGCACGAGGAGCAACTTCACGCCGCATGCAGCAACTACACCATCCAAAACAGCACCATCTTCGGCCCCCCGTGCAGCGACTACACCACCCAATGGCGGCCAACGAACTATACCTGCTGCTCCACCTTCTCGCGTGCCGGAAGGCAGCAACGCGACATCATTCAAGCCTTCGTCGTCCACTCCTTCTACGGGTCGTACTTCCGACA
This sequence comes from Tuctoria greenei, assembly GCA_036927565.1. Classification (NCBI taxonomy): domain Eukaryota; kingdom Viridiplantae; phylum Streptophyta; class Magnoliopsida; order Poales; family Poaceae; genus Tuctoria; species Tuctoria greenei. The sequence goes on from JAYESD010000010.1 coordinate 112,054,386, forward strand.
TTAAGTGTCACCGCTGCCAGGGACTTGGTCATATGATGAGAGATTGCCCGAGCAAACGAGCATACATAGCACGCGACGATGGCGGGTATGATAGTACTTCGGATGTTGAAGATGAATATTCTCTTGCTACTGACTTTACAGATCCAAATGACGAACACACCGAAGAAGAGGTACTTGGTACAGCGGCGACGGAGAACTATAGGAGCATCATTGTGCAGCGTGCCTTGACCTCCAAAGTGGAGACCGACGACAAGCTACAATGACACAACCTCTTCCACATGTTTCTCATCGTCAAGGACTGCCGTGTACACACTATAATTGTTGGAGGTAGCTGCAATAACTTGGTAAACACGGACGTCGTCAAGAAACTCGGTATGACAACAAGAGCACACCCTGATCCGTACCACATTCAATGGTTCAACAACAGCGGTAAGGTTCGGGTAACACAAACAGCGAGAATCCATTTTTCAATTGGTTCATACCATGATTTTGTTGATTTTGATGTTGTTCCTATGGATGCTTGTTCTCTTTTATTGGGTCGTCCTTGGGAATTTGATACAGATGCTATTCATCATGGTAGAACCAATAAATATACTCTCATGCATAAGGGAAAGAAAATCACTTTGCTCCCCATGACTCCTGCTGAAATTGTGCATTTTGAGAAGAGTAAAATTCGTGAGGGCAGAGCAACTAAATTAGAATCTGAAAAACAGCAAGTTATTAAGTTAAAATCACCATCATTGCTTGCAACTAAATCTGAACTTGCTGATTTATTCGATGCTAAGGGGATGTGCTATACTTTAGTTTGCAAAGAAGCCATGTTTTCACTTCATGAATTGTCTATTGCATTGCCCCCTGCTGTTGCTAACCTTTTGCAGGAGTTTGAGGATGTGTTTCCCTCCGAGATACCCCCTGGTTTACCACCGATGAGAGGCATTGAACACAAGATCTATTTGATTCCAGGAGCAAGTTTGCCAAATCGTGCAGCATACAGGGCGAATCCACAAGAAACTAAGGAAATTCAGCGACAAGTCCAAGATCTTTTGGACCACGGGTACATTCGTGAAAGCCATAGCCCTTGTTCTGTTCCTGTTCTTTTGGTTCCTAAGAAAGATGGTAGTTGGCGCATGTGTATTGATTGTCGAGCGATTAATAACATCACCATTCTTATCCTATTCCTCGATTAGATGACATGCTTGATGAATTGAGTGGTGCTATCATCTTCACAAAAATTGACTTGCGTAGTGGTTACCACCAAATTAGAATGGCACTAGGAGATGAATGGAAAACTGCATTTAAAACCAAGTTTGGACTTTATGAGTGGTTAGTCATGCCTTTTGGTTTAACTAATGCACCCAGCACCTTTATGCGATTAATGAACGAGGTTTTACGTGCTTTCATTGGACAATTTGTGGTGGTTTACTTCGATGATATCCTCATTTACAGCAAGTCATATGATGAACATCTTGATCATTTACGTGCTGTTTTTACTGTTTTGAGAGATGCACGTTTGTTTGGTAACCTTGAAAAGTGCTTTTTTTGCACCAATCGAGTCTCGTTTCTTGGCTATGTCGTTTCCTCGCAGGGAATTGAGATGGATGAGGCAAAAATTGAAGCAATCACCAGCTGGCCAGCCCCAACTACCGTCACACAGGTTCGTAGTTTTCTTGGTCTTGCAGGATTTTATCGGTGCTTTGTGCGGGATTTCAGCACCATTGCAGCACCTCTACATGAGCTAACGAAGAAGGGAGTTCCATTTCGATGGGGCGAAAAGCAGCAACAAGCTTTTGATGCTCTCAAATCGAAGCTTACACAAGCACCATTACTACAACTTCCTGATTTTGACAAGACCTTTGAGCTAGAATGCGATGCAAGCGGCATTGGTATTGGAGGCGTTCTCATACAAGGAGGTAAACCCGTTGCTTTCTTTAGTGAAAAACTTCATGGTCCTTCTCTGAATTACTCCACTTATGATAAGGAATTGTATGCCTTAGTCCGTGTATTACAAACTTGGCAACATTATCTTTGGTCTAAGGAGTTTGTCATACATTCCGATCATGAATCATTGAAGTATCTTAAGTGTCAAACCAATCTGAATAAACGACATGCTAAATGGATTGAGTTCATAGAGTCGTTTCCATACATCATTAAGCATAAGAAAGGGAAGGAAAATATCATTGCCGATGCATTATCTAGGCGTTATACCATGCTGTCCCAACTTGATCATAAAATCTTTGGTTTGGAAACAATTAAAGCATTATATCCTACTGATTTGGACTTCAAAGTTGCTTTTGAAAATTGTAGAGAAGGAGGAACTTGGAATAAATATGTGCTGCGAGAGGGTCTCCTCTATCGTGCTAACAAGCTATGCGTTCCAGCTAGCTCCGTTCATCTATTGCTTTTGCAGGAAGCACATAGAGGAGGTTTGATGGGACATTTTGGAGTGAAGAAAACTGAAGACGTGCTGTCCACACACTTCTTTTGGCCAAAGATGAGGCGTGATGTCGAGCGCTACGTGTCACGATGCACTACTTGCAACAAAGCTAAGTCTCGTCTTAACCCACATGGTCTTTATATGCCTCTTCCTGTTCCTAGTGTACCTTGGGAGGATATTTCTATGGACTTTGTTTTGGGATTGCCTAGGACTAAGAGGGGGAGGGATAGTATTTTTGTAGTTGTTGATCGTTTTTCCAAAATGGCACACTTTATACCTTGTCATAAGAATGATAATGCCTCACACATCGCTGATTTATTTATGACGGAAATTGTTCGTTTACATGGTGTGCCAAATACCATTGTTTCTGATCGTGATGCAAAATTTTTAAGTCATTTTTGGAGAACTTTGTGGTATAAATTGGGAACCAAGTTGCTGTTTTCAACTACATGTCACCCACAAACGGATGGACAAACCGAGGTAGTTAATCGTACTTTATCCACTATGTTACGGGCTGTCTTGAAAACAAATTGAAGTTGTGGGAGGAGTGTTTACCACATATAGAATTTGCTTACAACAGATCCGTTCACTCCACGACAAAGGTAAGTCCATTCCAGGTAGTGTATGGTTTCAATCCCCGTGCTCCTATTGATTTACTACCTTTGCCTCCTTCTGAAACTATAAATTTGGATGCTACACAACGATCTGAATTCATTCTTAAGATGCATGAAACTACAAAGAAAAATATTGAAATGATGAATGAGAAGTATAGGATTGCAGGTAGTAAAGGTAGAAAAGAAGTAAAACTTGAACCGGTCGATTTGGTGTGGTTACATTTGAGAAAAGAGCAATTTTCCGACTTGAGAAAATCTAAACTTATGCCACGAGCTGCTGGTCCTTTTAAGATCGTTGAAAAGATTAATGATAATGCATATAAGCTTGAATTGCCTCCCGATTTTGGGGTTAGTCCTACATTTAACATTTCTGATTTGCGACCGTACGTGGGAGAAGAAGATGAACTTGAGTCGAGGACGACTCCAATTCAAGAGGGGGAGGATGATGAGGACATCACAACAGCAGAGACGCGCATTGAACTGCAAGGACCAATCACAAGAGCACGGGCACGGTTATTAAATCAGCAGGTGAATTCGTTCTTAACTTCTTTTGCATGTGAGTTTGAGAATAGATTGCTATGTGATGATTTAATTGTTATTAGGAATAATGGAAAAGATCAACAAGCGAAGGAAGGAGGCTTTGGGAGCGTGGAGAACCACCTGGGACGTCCACAAGTAGATGGAAACAGTTTACAACTCGGACTCGAGTTCAACTTGGAGTCCAGGAGCAGTCCACCTTAAAACAGACGCCCAGGAGGCATACGGATTCCGTTTTCGACGTTCTACATATGCACGGAAATAGGAGAAGATAAACTTTCCAATGGTTCTAGTCCCACCTCAAAATTCCTCCGTAGTCATTGGGAATCATCGAAACAAGTCGAGTCCATATTTCTGTCCGGTGCTGCGCCACCGAATCGGGCCTTTGGGCCTTGTATCCCGTAAGAGTCCATTACGGACGCGTCTAATCATGTTTTGGTCGAAACCTAGCCTATAAATACTGCAGCCGCCGGTCATATTCGGTGGGTTTTGCTTAGATCAATAAAATCGCCGTTCTACGGTTTGTGAGACCCCAATTTCGCGATTTCCGATCGTGTCTTCTACGTTCTTGCTCGTGTTCTCGATTGCACTTGCAGGGATTAGCCTTCTTGGTGAGGTCAAGCGTGTGCAGCACGGTTGATAACCAACGGAGCTGTGGTGTAGTGATTGCAGGGGTACTCGAACCGCTCGAGTGCCGCGGATCATCAACGTCGAGTTCTCCACCCCAATCGACATACCTTTCGGAAGATCGGGCCTAAACCTACTCATCACTATCTGACCTTGTAAGTTCTGGACTTGAACGTTTAACTCTTCATTCTTCTGGTTTATGCAGTCCATCTGGGTGTTTAAGCTATCATTTCTTCCTTCCAACTCCTACAATATTTGATTGAGGCCTGCATTTCTATCTTCTAAGTTTTGAACTTGGTCGTTGAGGTGTTCACACATCTGGATACACATACGTTCATGTTCCGGACTAGTTGGGTTAGCCATATAACCACGCCCCCGAACCTGTGATCCTGCACAACCGCTTGAGGATCTATAACAACACTAGAAGATGTGGTTTCTCCCTAATTTGGAATTGGGCCTCCATGCTCAGCTTCCATGTCGTCAACTTGGGCACGTGCCTAGATCTATGCACGAAAAGAAAAGTCACAGGTAATTTGCAAATATTTATTTAATTGGGGATTGTTTGAAGTGTTACTCAAATGTACAGCTTCTGCCAGCTTGTTTGCCTAGTTACCGTTCCCCAACAAATGGCTTGCTTCCCACAGTTGTATATCATCGGGTTCTTCTCTGGTCTCTGGGTCTCGCTACATAAAATACAAGTAAACTCCAACATGTCGGTATACATATTGTTTGCAGCGCAAAGTAAAAGCGTGATTTATTTTTCATACCTTCTCGTAACTAATTAATTTTAAGAAATAATTCCACAAATGAAAGTAAATGAAATATTTTTTGTATGATGCGAAGCTATTAAAAATTTAGCTGACCTTGAATCGCTCAGACCCAAAATATTCTATTAGGTGCAACCACTCGGGCGCTGTTACGTCAGTAGGCCTGTTTCGTATACGTTCTTCATCGGTAGAATAACTCTCATAGGTGGCATGCAAAGTCGAGCGCCACCCCTTGTAGTGCTCACCAGCAATTTTCAAAATTTTTCTTGCGCTCTCCGGTGTGTCCTCCATGTCCCAGGAATCCTGTACATTGTATAACAAGTTGCTGTAAACGTACATGATGGAGATTGCAAGAAAAAAATACTTATGTGGGGGTGTGACAACACTAACCAGAATGTCTCGTACTATATCTCTCTTGTTACTATGGCCAACCTCTGCCCACTTCCTTGCACCGCTGAGGAATGCATGTCTTTTTGTAAACATAACCACATCATCGACAAAGTGCCGCTGATTAATACCAACCGCAGCACCCAACCTAGCGGAGAACTGAATTGGTAGCTTCACATGCTCCGTTCTACTAACTTGGGATGCATAGCGTATTCTGGCAACCTTAAGTCCTTTAGTCACACTTCTTCCTAGCTTCCTTCCTTCTATTACATTGATTCAAAAGGTAAATGATTAAAGCAAATTACCGCCTGAACAAGTTTAGTATCATGTACAAATAGTGTGAAAAGAAGAAAAGTCTGAAGTTCATACCATCTTCAGGACGAGTGCAGCAAATACGAGCAAGGGACGATCGCATCGTGACAGTACCATTTTGTTCTGTAGTACTCCCTCCTGGTTTATATTAATTGTCGTATCAGACCAACAAATGAATTAAAAATGAACTACTAGTTAAGATTGTGCGAACAACAACTAATTTGATGTGGGGGGGGGTTACATTGTTGACTTCTTTGTTGCTGTTCATACCCTAACATGAGCCATCAGGTACACATGTCAGTGGCGGTACACACTCGTAGTACTGCAGAGGATGTTCAGTCCATGAGCGAAGCAGGCAGGACTATGAGGGGGCATGCAGCTGGCAACGCTAGACTAGACAAAGATAGGGTTCACCACTTCGGTCTGACTGACATCAGCCGGAGCGCGTCTTGAAGAGAATTATTAGTTGCAGGGAAAGTAATGAACGCCAGTGGTAGCAGGTGGCGAATGCAAGACAGATAAGGCAGACAGCTTGCGAGATTGAAATCATCTGCAGTACCGCACCTGTATTAGCTGCCACTGACATGTGGGCCCATGAGACATCGTGTCTACTTGTCAGTGGCGGCTATTGCAGGTGCAGTACTGCATAGTGCCAGGTTGCGACGCTCAACAAAGTGAGGGTTCGGTCTCGCCGAAACTCTCGAGGAGGATTGGTGGCAGGGCGAGTAATGGCCAGGGATTTGCGGGCGGCGGGGTAATCATGGCACGCGAAGGATGGGACGTGGCGATTGGCGAGGGAGACGCGTCGGGGAGGACACTGAAGTGACCAGCAGCAGGGCGTGGGCGCCGGTGCCGGCCGGAGTGGCCGGCGGTGAGAGAGCACAGCGTGGAGGCATAAAAAAATCACACCATCGCACAGGCTGATGAACTGTTAACTATAAAGACTAAGTACTAAGAAAGTAGAATCGCAAGGCATGCTAAAACAATTAGTAGAGCCTAGGAAAGAATGCAAATGACCATGATACACCCATCATCAATACATCTAAAGGACAGAGTGTAGTCTCACAAAATGCTCCAAATTCAATGCCAAAGGAGTAAAAAACAAACACGCTCTGCCAAAACAAATGGCACGGTAGAGAGGCAGGTAGTAATGTGATGTGATATGGGTAGTTGGAAGCTACTACTGAGGATAGAGTTGGAGTGGGACATTTTTTAAGATCCAAAAATAAAATTACACTAGGGCGGAAGGAGTATTTCTGGTTTGTATATCTATACCTGTTGTTGGTTCATGCATCGTAGTACCACGGAGTAAAGAACATCGGGTTCCTGAACATCATGTGCTGCAATATTCTCTATGTACCATGCAAACGATTTAATGTTGTCTAAATTTGTTTAATTTTGATAGTAAACACATTTATAGTTATACCAGGTGCTTGTTGTCCACCATGAATGCTTGTAGACGACATCACGGTTTGGTGTCTTGTTCCTAATGTAAAGAGCATTGTAAGTAGTCATTCCAAATAACAATGATAACATCAGATTACATGACCGACGTAGATTTTGGATCGAACGGTGTTCTTTCTATAAACTACAGTGTTTTTTACTAACGGAGGAATTAGAAAAGAAAGAATAGAAAAACTGTACGATCTAAGAAAGCCACAAGAAAGAAAGAAGTGTAGGAACTAAAAATCTTAGGAATACAAATTTGTAAAACAGGAATGAGAGTACAACATTTGTAGTGGTTGATCAGATAACCCGTGCGTCATTTACTTCTAATTCCAGAAATTACATACTACTACCTTTGGTTTTTAGTATTTGTTGTTCCCGGCCAGGAATTGAACTAGAAATACACTACCGTAATAAGCTGTCGGAGCAACATTTATTTAGGGACAGATGTATTGTGTGTGTGTGTGTGTATATATATATATATAACTAAATTCGTGAAACAGAAGACCATATTTCGTCTTTGTTAATTTATTTAATCTTGGTATATCAGGATGGATCGTGTATAACTTAACTATGCCAAAACTGCATGGATCGTGTAGAACCAAGCCAATATAGCTCTATAAAAAGACGGCATGGATCGTGTAGTTTACCTAGCACAAAACTGGAGTCCGGGATACGATGTCGCAGGGAGGTGTCGGCGATGAAGAGGTTCGGTAGATCCCGTCAAACTTGGTCGCCCGGCGTTGTACCCAGGAGTCAACACCACCAAGAACTTCGATGCGTCACTGCGAGATCCATGGGGGAAAATTGTAAAAACCGTTGGAAATGAAAACACAGGAATTTCTTAGGAATACAAGTATGGAACACAAGACAGAGAGACAACATATTTGGAGTACTGCAAGATCATCGGAAGGGCGGCGCAGCGGTGTGTCGGGAACGGAGGCCAGTGTTTCCATTTATACTCATCGTGGCTGAAATAGGGTTACAATAATAGGCGGGACTGAAATTGGAAGCACAGGTAGTGAAAATTGAATTGTCAAAATCTCAAATGTGGCGCGCCAAGTAGAACGATAAAATTTTCACGGGAGTGGAGAATTTGACGCAAGCCGTGCCCTTGTGCACGCATCCAATCGTGATTAATTACATCTCATGTCGCATTGATTCCTGCACATGGGGCGTGCAGCTAGAGGGGTAGACTTTGTCTTAGAACAACTTGCTCGCTTTTTAATTCATCTTTGTTGCCATGCATGGAGATAAAAATCTAAAAGCAGTCATCTGCTAGCTAGTGGGACATTCCAAAAAAAATATGAAAAAAAAAATATGAATCTCCAAATGTATATGTGCTAATGCAAACGATATGCAAATACAACCAAGTCCACGAAAGGACTATGGTAAACAATAAACATTTTGTAACATTAATCACAATGAAATGATAACATGTAGTATATACTACTACATACTAAAACTACATTTTCCCATGCACCGACTACAAACGAAAACATTGAGTGAAATAACACAAAAGAGGAGAAACACAGCCTCAACCACGATCTCAATGGAGTTTCAACCAAGAGTCGTCGACTGTCGCAACACAATGAATTCTTGGCTAGACATTGAACAACAGTTATCTCGCCATTTTTTCAGAAATGAGTTGTTTTTTGATACTGCATAGGATGCATTGTTCATGAACAAAAAAGACATTTATCATTAAAATAGAAACAACACATATATTACCAACAAGAACTACGAAATCACATAGAAAACAAGAAAAAGAAAAACTACAAATACAACTCTACTTGGAGTCGGGGGAGATCTCCTCCACCTCCTTCTCCGCCAGCGCCGCCTCCTCCTCCGCCACTGCTGCCGCCGCCGCCTCCTCCGCCGCTGCCGCCGCCGCCTCCTCTGCTGCTGTTGCTGCTGCTGTTTCTTCCGGCAATTGTGTCTGAAGCTTCCGAGCAACGGTCCACAGAAGATGCTGGCAGCCCTCCACCCCAGCCACCTCCCCGATCGTCTCGTAGAGGACGTTGAGACGACCAGCCACAAACCCTAACCCGAAGCAGTAGTGGCCGCCGGTGTCCATGCTGGTGCAGACGGGAAGTTTCCCAAGACCCAGACGGTCAAACGAGCGAGATGTATCGGAAAATACATCTCGCGCCAATTTGTCGAGCTTTTTTGCTCGTCTGGCGGTGGCGAAAAGGTGCTCGGTGGCCTCCTTCAGGCGCCGATCGAGTTCATCGAAGCGGTGTTCGACGAGGTGGACAATCTCCTGAACCCAAACGAGATGAGGAGGTGTGGGCGCCGCGGGTGGAGAAGGGAATGGAGGAGGTGTGGGCGCCGCCTCCAGTTCCACTGGCATTGGCTGCGACGAAAACGGAGAAGAAGGAGGTTCGGAGGACGTCGACGGCCTGGAGCGCTTCGGTGCGGGGCTACCCATTTGTGTGGCGACGGAGGTGCGGAGAAAGAGCGAAAGGTGGTCGGCGATGGTGCGACGGTGAAGGAAGAGAAGTTTGGAGGCTACGATCAATGGAGATGGAGTGGTGCGGCGGAGACGCAAGAGGACGGGTGTGCCTTTATAGCGGGTCCTCGTCTTAGACCATCCGCACCAACGTACTCTAAAGCATACTCTATACACTATTCTCCTTCAGCTTTTTCACTACGTACTCTAAATAACACTGCGAGATAGTGTATCTAGTATGCTTTAAAGTACGCCACTGCGGATGGTCTGCGCGAGTGGAGATGATCAGACACTTCAAAAACTGCGCTTTCGAATTAATCCAAACCGCGGTTGGCTTCCTCTAAGTTGTCGCAACGGCTCAAGGCGTCCCATCTCCGCTTCACAGGCAGTTTTTTAATTTTACATGCAAAGGGTCCAGGGTATGCAGTGGCCCACCTAGCATACTTTGTAGGTCCGTCCAGTGGTGTTTCAGTTTTTCAGTTGCAATTTTTAATTTTGAACGCAAAGGGCCCACCGGCCCAATGTATATGCAATGTTCCAGTTTTTTTCAGTTTCTCACGCAAAAGACCTCGATCATGTTCCATACGTTACGTGTTTTCTCTTATTTTTTGAAAGATCGTCATATATATATATATATATATATATTATATATATATATATATATATATATATAGTTGAAAGATCATTAGAAAACACAAGAAAAAAGTACAAGACGATGAACACACCACATATTCATACATTCATTAACACACACACACACACAGATATATATATATATATATATATATATATATATATATATATCACAAAGCCTCGTTCATGTTTTCTCAGTATGACATGCAAAAGACCTCGATAATGCATGTTTGATGACGTTAGGTGTTTTCTAATTTTGTTGAAAGATCGTCATATTTGAGACCCGTTGATCATGTTTGGGGTGTAGCAAGCATGCATGGACAAGTAACATATGCACTTGAAAACCTCGCGACGATCATGTTTGATGACAACATTATTACGTGTTTCTCTGTTTTTTTTTTGAAACATCGTCATATATAGTTTGAGGCTCGTTGACCATGTTTGGGGCGTGACAACTAACATGTTATATATATATATATATATATATATATATATATATATAGTTTTGCTCGTTGATCATATGTTTGGGCGTAGGGTAGCATGCATGGACAACTATAACATGCATGTGAGAGAGACGTCGATGATCATATGTACTCCCCCCCCCCCCCCGTCTCCATGAACTTGTCGCTTTGTTGTAGTTCATTTTTTAACTACAAAAGCCACATCAGAAGAGCTTGTTTATTGGCTCATGGAAAAGGAAAATTCTATGTACGTAGTACAAAAAGTATAAGTTGGTCGGCGTTGCTATTCGTACGCGAAGGATGCGGCCAGGTAGTTGCTCTCGCAGGTGTATGGTAATTACGTGAGTGTTTGGTCGGGTCATATGGTTAGTCCACGATGCACCCTAAACCCAGTGTTGAGGCCGTGTATTTGTCATTTGTGCGTACACTCTAGTGACATGTGACAAAGTGCTCAGTCATCAATTGCATTTGGTTTAACGTCGAAGTTGGATTGGAGATAGATCATCCATTTCTTTTATGTCTTGGATCATCCAAATTAACGTTTGTTTGGATGGACTGGACGATCCAATTTTTTGTTGGTAGGTTGGATGAAACATGATTGGATTATTGAATCATGAAAGTTGATAATTTCATAATATTTATTGTTTATATACTAATTATCATATTACTAGCAAATATTAATGTTAATATCATAATTGTAATTATTAATCAATAATAAACAAGGTAATTATTACTAATTACATTGCTAAGAAGCATAATTAGATAAGGTGGATGGACTCACATCCATCCAAATATCCTGGACCATCTCATCCAGCATCTGCGAGGAATATTTTATATTCCTCAAACCTAGATCTCCCGTCTGACTATGAAACAAATAACACATGACTGAACCATCCAATTAATCCAAGTCCATTCAATCCAAGACAAGCAACCAAACACATATCTTATTGGCCGCGTCGTACGTGCTCGTGCGCATGATGATGGATCGTGCACGCCGAGCGCTAAGTTATTCGGATTGCTGAGCAATGTTCGGACGTGGAGTTCGTGTGCCCATGCGCGCTGCAAGATTCAGTGCGTTTGTGTACGTGGCAATCATTAGGGTAGGGTTGTACAGTCGTGGGAACCATGCAGTGCGCCATTGTAAGATTTGGTGCGTGAACGTACGTGGCAACCATCTGGGTAGGGTCGCACAAAGACGGCTGTGCGGAAGGGCTGCAAAGAATTCGATTTCCGCACCAAGGGTTTGAGAGATAAGACCATCTGATTCGCAGGCCAGTAATGGTGTTTGGGAACACGGTATTTTTGGAGTTTTAGAGCAAGTAGAAATACCGTGGTATTTGAGATTACTATGGTATTTTTTATGGAATGGTGTTTGTCAACCAAACAGTCCTATGTATTATAAAATTGTGGTATTACAAAACTGTGTTATTGAAATACTTTAGTATTGCCATGTCATTTTAAAAATCGTGGTTTCCAAAACTTTAGTATTGAAAAACTCTGCTCCCAAACACAACCTAAAGCTTTACCGTGAACCACTGCGGATGGTCTTAAAGGCAGGGCCGGCTCTGGGCCTACGCGGGCGGAAAAAAAATTATGCGGCCCTGCCGCACAATGTCGCGTGTGCGCCCCCACCCTGCATGTCGTCCCATGGAAATCCTGCTGAGATCCTTCGCTTCGCACTGGGTTTGTTGTCTGGACACCGAAGGATGGACATCCCGCGTGTCCCGCTCCCACGATTATGCGATTTTGATCAGACGGCGTGCGAGGCGGGGGCGCACGCATGATGCTGTGTGGCAGGGTCGCAGAAAATTTGTGGGCTACTGCCTAGGGCCAGGCCGGTGGGTGGGGGTGGTGGGGTGGGCACGATGACAGCTGGTAAAGAGAAAAGAAATAAAATTAATTGGTGTGTAGCTTTTTATTTTCATAATTTTTTGAAATATAATTCTACTACGTATGTCCTACTAATGTGTTTAATACTCCCTCCTTATCTTTTTAATTGTTGTTCAGACAGCAAGTTCTATTTCATATCTAGTTCAATGCTTTGTCCAAAACGTCAAATAAAAGAATAAGGAGGGAGTATTTATTAGATATAGTACAATATTACTAATGTGTTAATTTTCCATATGTGATGTTTTTTGATAAAAGGAGGAGTTTTTCGTTAGTGCATGTACTGTAGGACACATTGTTCATGAGCATAAAATAAAAGACATTTTTCATTAACATAAAAACAACACATATATTACAAACAAGAAAAAAAACATAGAAAACAAAAGAAAAAACTACTACTCATCCTACTCTACTCGGAGGAGGACTTGTCCACCTCCGCTGCCACCTCCACATCCGCCCGCGGCGCCTCCGCCTCCGCCTCCGCCGCAACGGCCGGCGGAGCATCCTCCAACACCAGATCGAACTTCTTCCAGCTGGCGGCATTCACGAGTTGCTCGCGAAACTCCACCTCGGCCTCCTCTACGATCGTCTCGTAGAGGTAGCCGAGACGAGCGGCAACAAAGCCTAACCCGAAGATGTAGTAGCCGGCGGAGTCCATGCTGGTGTGGTGGGGAAGGATACCAAGTCCCAGTCGGCGACAGGAGTGAGATGTATTGTGAAAAACATCCCGTGCCATTTTGTCGAGCGCTTTTGCTTGCACGTCGGCGGCGAACAGGCTTCCGATGACCTCCTTAAGTTTGCCTTCGAGTTTGTTGATGCTTTCCTCGATTAGGCAGACAGTCTCATCATAGTTGGACAGAAGAGGTGCGGGCACCGAGGGCGGAGACGGGAGTGGAGGAAGTGCGGGCGCCGTCTCCAGTTCCACCGGCCTTGGCGGCGACACTAACGGAGAAGGAGGTTTGGAGGACGTCGATGACTTGGAGCACTTTGGTGCGGGGCTACCAATTTGTGCGGCAACGGAGGTGCGAACAAAGAGAGAGAGGTGGTCGATGGTGGTGCGGCGGAGAAGCAAGAGGAGAAGTTTGGAGGCTAAAATCGATCGAGAGGTGCGGCGGAGAAGAAGAGGACGGTGTTCCTTTTATAGCGGGTCGTCATCTAAGCGCGTGAATGGAGATGATCGGATGCTTCAAAAATTGTGCTTTTGAATCGACGGTCAGAGTTACTCCAAACCGTGGTTCGCCTCCTCTCGGTTATCGCAACGGCTCAACATGTCCCATCGGCCAGTTTTTTAATTTGACACACAAATGTGCGGAGATTGAAGTGAACGCGCGTGGCAATCGACCGAGAGTCCATATCTTTTTTTGAGGATCTGACCATTGCCAACCGAGAGTCCATATCGAACTGATAATTGTCGTGATCATGGATGATGTTGGACATGAATGTAATGCATGTGAAAGAGACTCGCGATCAAGCATGTTTGTTCACGTGTTGAGGATTTTTTTGCCCCCTTGTTGAGGAACATGTTAATTGGATTACATTGAGGATCGGATGTGGCGTACATGTTTTCACAAGTGTGTTCATTTGTTCCTAAAATCAGAACACGTAGCGGCTAGCGCCTACGCCTGTCGTTTCTTCGAAAGACGAGTACAATGATACATAATGGAAGCATGCGATCGATTAATTTGATGAACCACGTACGTACGTAGTGAGAGCTATGTGCTTATTTGACGATGGTAGTCCAAATTCTATCCTCGTACCGTCGAGGGAACATCCTTGTGTCAAATTTGTTATCTCTATTGATGATAGGATAATATTCTTCATTAGTGTGGTAGTTAAACCGCCATATAGGTTGAGAATATGATAAATATAGAAATATATATACAACAACAACAACAACAACCAAGCCTTTGTCCCAAACAAGTTGGGGTCGGCTAGAAATGAAACCCAACAATTTTGAAGAAAAGTAATAGAAAATAAGATGAAAGTAAAAAAAAAAAGAATAAAAAAATTTACATTTTATTTATTCTAGAAACGGGTTATAAGAAAGAAGATAAGAGTAACAAATTCCGAATAAACTAAAATTCTAGCACATGAATTGCTAATTTCCATACAGTCCTATCATGAGCCAAATCTCTAGGTATGTCTCACTCCTTTAAATCTCGTTTCACCACCTCCTGCCATGTCAACCTTGGTCGACCTCTACCCCTCCTAAAATTTTCTCCACTCTTTGTAAACCCACTGTTAATCGGTGCTTCTGGAGGTCTCCGCTGGATATGCCCAAACCACCGTAGGCTATGTTGGACTAGCTTCTCCTTAATCGGCGCCACCCCTGCCCTATCACGTATTACTTCATTCCTAATTTTGTCTCTTCTTGTGTGACCGCACATCCACCGTAGCATGCGCATCTCCGCAACACTCATTTGTTTGACATGTTGCCTTTTAGTTGGCCAACATTCCGCTCCATACAGCATCGCAGGTCTGATCACCATCCTATAGAATTTTCCTTTCAATTTTTGTGGAACTTTCTTATCACATAAGATTCCATATGCTTGTCGCCACTTCATCCACCCGATCTTTATCCTGTGGCAAACATCTTCGTCAATATCACCATTGCTTTGTAACATTGATCCTAAATATTGAAATGTGTCCCCCCTAGGTACTACTTGTCCTTGTAAACTAACAATACCATCCTCACACCCGACATCACTAAAGTCGCATCTCATATACTCGGTCTTGGTTCTACTAAGTCTAAACCCCTCAGACTCTAAGGTCTGCCTCCATAGCTCCAATTTTCTATCAACACCATCCCTAGTTTCATCTACCAGCACTACATCATCAGCAAAGAGCATACACCAAAGGATATCCCCTTGTATATCCTTCAACACCTCATCCATCACTAAGGAAAAGATATAAGGACTTAAGGCTGATCCTTGGTGTAACCCTATTGTGATAGGAAAAGTGTCGGTCTCACTATCTCTTACGCGCACACTTGTCACCACATTATCGTACATATCCTTGATAAGGTCAATGTACTTTGTTGGGACTTTGTGTTTCTCTAGTGCCCACCACATGACCGGTCTTGGTACCTTATCGTATGCCTTCTCCAAGTCAATGAACACTAAATGTAGATCCTTCTTTTGCTCCCTATACCTCTCCATAAGCTGACGGAGTAAGAAAATCGCCTCCATAGTGGACCTCCCAGGCATAAAACCAAACTGGTTTTTAGTGACATTGGTCACTTTCCTCAAGCGGTGTTCAATCACTCTCTCCCAGAGCTTCATAGTATGACTCATGAGCTTAATTCCTCGGTAATTAGTACAACTTTGAACATCTCCTTTATTTTTGAAGATGGGTACTAAAATACTTTTCCGCCACTCTTCAGGCATTTTGTTTGACTGAAAAATGCGGTTGAATAGTTTAGTGAGCCATACTATTGCTACATCCCCTAGACATCTCCACACCTCAATGGGGACATCATTGGGGTCGCGGGCCTTTCCTCCTTTCATCCTTTTTAGGGCCTCTCTAACCTCGGACTCTTGTATCCTCCGCACGAATCGTTTGTTGGTGTCATCAAATGAGTCATCCAACTCGAACCTAATACTCTCATTCCCGTCATTGAATAATCCATTGAAGTAGTCCCGCCATGTGTTCCTAATTTCTTCCTCCTTCAATAGAATTTGGCCTGCCTCATCCATAATGCATTTGACTTGGTTGAGATCTCTCACCTTTCTCTCGCGAAGTTTCGCCATCTTGTATATATCCTTTTCGCCTTCTTTTGTCCCTAGCCTCTCATATAGCGCATCATAGGCCTGCCCCCTTGCTTTACTCACAACACGCCTAGAATTTTTGTTAGCCTCTTTATACTTCGCCATGTTACTTGCACTTCTCTCATGATGCCAGCTCTTATAAGACTCCTTCTTCTCCTTAATAGCTTTTTGTACATCTTCATTCCACCACCAAGTGTCTTTATATACAAGTTTCTTACCTTTTGTCCACCCAAGCACCTCCCTAGCAGTCTTCCTAATGTAAGTCGCCATCTTCTCCCACATACTATCTGCATCTTCCTCTTCACTCCAAGGTCCTTATGCGATCATCCTCCTTTTGAATGATTGTTGCGCTTCATCCTTTAACTTCCACCACTTTGTTCTCGTGGTTTTAACACCTTTGTCTCGTGACACACGCACGTGGAAACGAAAGTTGGCTACCACAAGTTTATGTTGTCGAACAACACATTCTCCAGGAATCACCTTACAATCTAAACATGCCCCTCTCTCCCTTCTCCTGGTGAGGATATAGTCGATTTGACTAGAATGTTGGGCACTAGTAAAGGTCACTATGTGAGATAGCCTCTTTGTAAAGAGGGTGTTAGCTACCAATAGGTCATAGGATATGGCAAAGTCTAGGATATCCTTACCCTCCTGGTTTCTATCGCCACACCCAAAACCTCCATGTACCCCCTCAAAACCTACGTTAGTTGTACCTACATGACCATTGAGATCTCCTCCTATAGAAATATATATACATGGTAGGAAATATTATTCTATTATTAGAATACATGTTTGGGATGTAGCATGCATATGTACATCTAACATCCATGTGAGAGACCTCGATCATGTTTGCTGACGTTATGTGTTCTCTTTTTTTGTTGAGAGATCGTCATGTTTGAGGCTCGTTGATCATGTTTAGGGCGTAGCACGCATGAACAACTAACATGCATGTGAAAGACCTCGATGCATGTGAAATAACATGCATGTTTTTAAAAGCAAGATATAGTGTTTCCTCAAGAAAAAATAATTTTATGAGAGATTGGGTGCACAAGCACAAAAGCTAGAACTTGAGCGATGCACCTAGGAATTCCATATGCCGGGATGATCGACGGCAGTTGATCCGCAAACTCGTTAGTAAGATCAGTAGTCGCGGGAGAGCAGCTTGCGGTCGACCTCGAAGGAGACAAAGGCGTTGATGCACGCATAGCTGATCTGCTCGCCAGAGAGATTATACGTGTCCCAGTTGCTCGTCCTCACCCTGTAAGGCTTCTCCATGTCGGCGCCCATCACGGCGCTCGCGATGTCCTTCAGCCCCGCGCGGCGGAGGCTCGGGCGATCCATGTCCTCCTCTGCGAGCTCGGCCAGGTCCACCGTTTTGGCCACCTTCAGCTGCCAGTCCTTCCAAAGTCTGTCGATGTCACCCTCCATGCCGACGCCGATGAAGCGGTAGTCGGAATCGCCGAGAAAATCTTCCAGCTCGTCGGGGAAGTAGTCAGCGTGGATGACCTGGAAGATGAGGCAGCGGCGGCCGACGTAGAGCTGCCAAACGGCGACGGGGTTTGGTCGGCGGAGTAGCTGGGGTGCCACTCGACGTCGAGCCCGACGACGAGCTTGTGAAGGCGCCGACGATGGACAGAGAGGACCTCGTCGAGCCAGTCCTCCACGGCCTTGCCGGAGGACATCACGGTGGTGGTGATCACGTCTTCCTCGAACGTCACGTTGTACACCTGAGTCCCCGCCATTGGGTCTCTCTCCTTGTCGTCCATACGGTTGTCGTCTGCGGCGGGGCGGCGCAACTTCTCTCTTGTGCAAAACCTTCGTCTACACCTTTAGTTTGGATTTTAATTGGAAACGGGCCTGGATATATAACTGATGCAGTTACGATATGAGCGGAGGAGTTTTCGAATATGACGGACCTGAGCCCGGAGTAAAGAGAGTAATGAAGATTTTCAAATCTTATATACTCTTTTTAATTTCTAATTCTTATCGTTATGACCACAAGTTGCATTGTCTCAACCTAACACCACGTACAACAACAACAACATTTCTCAGGAGCCCACCCACTGGATATGTCAGGTGGGCCACGTGATACCCTAGGTCCAGTCACCAGAGAGTAGCTAGTGTGAATACATGCTGGAGAGATCAGCAGAATCGGGAACTGGCCAATGAAGATGGATGTCAGCAGTGTCACGGTTCATGTATCAAAACGCGCGCCATTCTTTTTCTTCTTCTCCTTTTTCTTATAAGTTCATATTATTTTCCACCAATCTTCTAACCCTCCTTTATTTGAAGTTGTGTGGTTGGATCAGGATACGTGGCCAGCGTACACTTTATGACACACTAGTGAAAGTAAAACACCTGATACATTTTATGACACACTTGTGAAAGTAAAATACCGATACATTTTATTATTATGGAAGTCTATAACTAAGACTCAATCCAAATCGGGAAAAAATTTCGATGACCCTGACTTCTAGTTTGTTTTTGCAAGGCATCTGAATCAAGTCTTTTTTGTCTTCACCCTTTTGAAATGACGCCCACGAGCATCTAATCTGGGCTAAAGTTGATACGTACTCCAGAAAATGTTGTTGTGTTTTTTGTGATTTACTACGTGTTTTGCTGTTTGATTGCTCATTATGTTGGATCCGTGTTGGGTTGGAACATAGAGAGTGGGCTTCTCCCTGCTGGTCCTGGCAGATAAACTAGGTGATAGTCACATTCTAGATCTCTAGCTCAGTAGAGTTGGAAGTGGAAATATATTCCATTCTAAAAGATAAAAGAGATAAATAGTCCACTAGTTTATTGTTAAAATAGCAACATTAGAACTTATTTTGCGCACCAATGAACAGAAATATAAAGTTCATTACCTTAAGACGGTACATTACAAACAAGAAAAAAGAAAAACACAAACTACAAACAAGAAAAGAAAAACAACACAACTAAGAACATGAAAAAAACTACTTCTCCTCCACCTCGCTCAACCTACTTCTCCTTCTCCTTCTCCTCCTCCTCCTTGGGCTCCTGGCTGGGCGGGGGCGCCTCCCGTGGCGGAGACGGGAAGCCCAATTTTCTGGACCTCGCTGCCACCAGGATGTCGCGGCCGGTGATGCCGAGCTCGTTCGCCAGCGTCTCCCAGAGGACGTCGAGGCAACCGGCCAAGTGCGTCATGCCGAAGACGTAGTGGCCCGTGGTCCCCATTGCAGCATACTCTGGAAGGGGACCAAGCCCAAGGCGACGCATGGAGCACGATGTATTATTAGATACATCACGCGCCATCTTCTGGAGAGCCCACTCCTTGTCCGGGGGGGGGGGGGGGGGGGTGGGGGCGGGGGGGAGTCCGTTCGGGTACGCTTCCGCTTGGCTTCCTTTGGCGGGCTTGGCGGCGGCGTTGTCTTGTCAGCCGTGGTATTCTTGCGCGATTTTGGGAAGAGAGGAAGAGTGGTTGTGCGGAGAAGACGTTGGCATGCCCGAGTGATCTTATAGCTTAGTACCAGCCTGGCTGGGTTGCTCATCCTCTGCAGTACTGCAGGTGTAGTAGAGGTGGATGACATGTGGGTCCCACACCCTGTAGGGCCCTCATGTTAGCCATCTCTACTGCACCTGCAGTACTGCAGGGGATTTGAACCCGCCTGGTTGTTCGTCCCTCGACGCGCACAGTAGTGGTGATGGGACGCGGAGCGATTCTAATTGAATTCAAAGGTGCGCATGCGCTGCGCGCGTTTAAGGCGCCTCGGTGACTGGCGTGCACGTAAGCTCGGTGCACTCGGTCACATAAGCCGCCTGTACAAATGGCTACGGCTTGAACGAAGGACCAAACCTTATGCGGCAAACAACAACGTATAATACTTCCTCTGCCCCAACTCAACCCTATTTCTGTTTTGGTCGAACTAATTACCTTTGACCAATGATTTATATGGAATTGATTAACTTCGATAACATGTAGTACTAGATTGTATATTATGGAAATATTTTCATGGTGAATCTAAAAGTACAATTCTTGTATTGTTAAAATAGATCAAAATTGAGTAAATCTCAAAGATAGATTTGACGAAACCTAAGACTTCCCTTTGAAAAAGTTTTATATTTTACATTAGTTTTACATATGTAATATGCACATAGGATATATCACTATTTAGTTTTGCAGAAAAACATGGAGGAGAAATATGTATATCCCATATGCTACTACTATGTAAATTAGGGGTGGGCAAATAAACCGAGACCGAAAAACCGAAACCAAAAAAATCAAGATCGAAACTAAAAAGACCGAAATATCGGGTATCGGGTACTTTTCGGGTAGCAAATATAAATAACTAAAAAATAAATGTCGGGTTCGGGTACCACTCTCGGGTAACTGAAATAACCGAATAGTCGGTCCATCAAATAATAAGTTAAATTATGCATGCTAAACTATGAACAATTCAAATTTAGGTATTTTATTTTCAAGTTGTGATGTGTGAAGTTGTTGGATTGAAACGTTTATTTTTTATTTTTCATTTGTCAATTTATAATAAATTACCTCATGGGATCAAATTTACCAATCATATTAAATTTGTGCAAACATGACATGGATATAATGTATAATTCGGATATATCGGAAAGGACCAAAGATCGAACCGGTATTTTGGTACCCAAAATATTCGGGTACCTAATATTATTACAACAATTCGGGTAGTGATTTCAAGAAACCGAATTTTTAAAAAGACCGAAATACCCGAACCAAAATATCGGGTAGACCGAATGCACACCCCTAACGTAAATCCATCCAAAATAATTAGCTAGTTTGACGATGAATGAAGTTGAGCATGCGAGCTTGATGAGCACCATCATTGTTTTGAGCAGCGATTAATTTATGGCATCATAAAATCTGAAGTATTTTTTTCTAGATCATTTGGGGCCAAAAAATTAGTTAACACGCTATATATGAGGAGAAAGATTAGGATATGCTACCTATTGCTTGGGTTGAACAACCCTGCGCCGTGGACAACATATCCGACACTTCATTCTCGTCGCCAGGATCATTCTGCCCCAAGTCATCTGGGGCAGCAGGCGGAGGACCTTGATCATCAGGATAAGGACCAGGCAGGAAATCATTGGTCAAAGGTAAGTTTGACCAAAGATAAAAATAAAGTTGAGTTGGGACGGAGGGAGGAGTACTTTTTATAGACCCCTTTGTAGGCCCCGCTGCGGGTGATCTCCTGCCTGCTAACAACTGCAGCGGCTAAAGTAGCGTACAGCTGCACTTTAGAAGCCATAACCCTAGTTTGCATAAAAGGAATCCCACGGGACAGTTTAAAGGAATGAAATCCTCCAGAACGGAAAGACATTCATACGAGTTTTGTAAGTAGCATTCCAAACGGTGCACTTTAGAAGCCATAACCATCATTAAGCGCGTCTCATCGTCTTCTCTGCACGTACTAATAAAGACACACCATCCTCTTCTCCACAACACACACAGGCCATCCTCTTCTCCGCGTGTACTCTTCCTCTTTGTCTCTGTCACGCGCGCCCTCATTGGTTCCCTTCGAAGCCCATGGAGTTCCCCTTGCCGCACAATATTGCGGTCCTGATCACAGGGTGGGTCGCCGCAACCTCCCCGCAACCCATGGACGACCTCTCCAGTCTGCGAGCCACCTGCAAGGCCATGCACGCGGTGTGCCGGGATCGCGTCGTGGGCAGGCGCATGGCACTGGAGCAGGAGAGCATCTAGATGTTTAACTGGAGCTATGACCGCCTCATGGAGTGTCTGGCAATCGTCAGCAACCCTCATGTTTGCTACGTCACCGGGTTCGACCTCGTCTTCCTGCACGGTCGCGCAAGTGGGCACCCAGTTCCTTGCCCAGGCGGCCACGAATGGCAACATGGTGGCGGCCTACGACCTCGCCATGCTCTACTACAACGGCGACCGCAGGGCCCCCGACGCCTTCGAGTATATCTGGTAGGTCGAAGGTGAGGCCCACGTCGACTACAACGCGGCCGGGTCCATCGCCATGAAGTGGACCAACAAGGAGTGCTGTCGGTGTCGGCATGAAGCCATGAATAGTATCGATGGTGTCGTCTGGAGGTTCCTAGGCAGGCCTTGTCAAGAATCGCCGCTGGTGGCGGTGGCCAACATTGATGATGACGCTTGGGGCTCAATAGGGGGGAACTAGGGAACTGCCTGCTGCGGCAGGCCTACGTGGGAAGAGTGGACAGTCTTCTGTATAGAGAACTGTAGGAATAAGCACGAGCATGACCTGTTCTGCCGTCAGGCATTGTACTCTATGGGTTATATTCCCTCCATTCCCGTTTGGATGCACCCTAGTTCTCCCAACGCCAGCTAAAAGAGAACAAAGGGAGTATATAAAATAGACTTGTAGTATATGTGTTTCCCCTATGTCCGCTCGACTCTGATGAATGTTGCACTTGTTGTGTTTCCCCTATGCGCGCTCTTCTTTTATTTAGCCCCGTTTGCATCAAAGGAAACTCACGGGACAGTTTAAAGAAATGGATTCTTCCGGAAATGAATACATTGAATCATACAGTAGTTTGGAACAAAGGAAACCAGTGTTCCCTTCTCTCTGTTCATTGTCTACACTTTTCATTCTAGTCGTCGCTAATCGACAGAACTAGCTGTTACATAATCCCCAATAAACACAAAATAAACTAATCGGCACATCTAGTCCGCATCACTTCCCTTGAAGCAGTGGAAATAACTTCTTGCCGCGTATAGGAGTAATGGTAATGATTACACCACGTATAGGGGCATAGGGCCAGTGGTACGTTAGAGTTCTACCTATCTTTTTTCTAACATTTTTCTCGTCCTTTCTTTTCTTTTCTCTCTGTTGATTGTCTCCACTTTTCTTTCCTGTCGTTGCTACCTGTTAGTACTATATACTACTTTACAGACCGCTTTGCAGGCCCCGCTGCGGGCGATCTCCTGGCACCTCTAGCGGCTAAAGTATCGTACAGGCAACTTTACAAGCCACCGACGGTGTGGAGGGTCGTTCATTAACAGAGAATACAGATAGAACAGATAGTTCACTAAACAGTAGATAGAAAACAAAATAACAGATGGAACAGAGGAACAATATTGAGTTCATTATCATAAAACATTACAGCCTCCTACCAATATTACTTGTTGTTAGAACAAGTTTTTTAGTTCATATTTGAACTACAAAACTTGTCCTAATTGGATCGATCTACATTACAGTCATTGAATCTTTTTATTTAACCCCCTCCACCAGGTGGAGGGGTGGTGGTGGGGGTGGAAGAGATTAAATGAAAAGATTTAATAACCGTAGGATATATAGATCCAACAGATGAAAATCTTTGATGACACGATTGCACCAAAACTTTAATTGCATGTAGGGCTGTCAAGGAGTCGAACTCGAGCGAGTTTGTTTCTACCATATATAAAAATTGTGTCCCATAGAACATTTTTAATAGAGTTATATAGTTTAGTTAATCATACATACGTATCATAATGATAACAACAAATGAGCATACTCAAACTTTTCGAGCTTGAGCTCATCAAGCTGGCAATACTGAACTTCATCCTCAAACTTTCAATCAAAACTAAGTTTGGTCCTTGAACTTTCAAATGGGTCAATTATTTAGAACATCAACTTCAAAAAACCGTTTCACTTTCATCCTTACTCTGAGTTGGACATCCACATTGGCATGCCACATAGGATAGTTAATGTGTTTTTAATCCTGTTAATTTGTTATAGAAGTTTGTTTTATTTGAATGTTTGAAGTATGCATCATTATATGCATGTAAACTCTTTCTCATGTTGAAGCAAGGAGGCAAGAGTTTAAGAAACGATTTGAATGGACCCCTTAGTTGGATAGCTGGGAAGTACAACTGTCGGATCAAAACAAACGGTGGATGCAGCCTTTACTGCACGCATGCAGCAAAATGTCGCTACGCCAGGCGATCCTGGTCCAGGCAGGTATGCTCGGATTCCTGTCCTCCAACTCCATCTAGGCTTCCGATGACGTAGGCAGTTCACCACCAGACTGTAGAAAGGATAAGCACGCACACATGTAACAGTCATTGCTGACTGCGTTGGTCTAACGTCATTGTTTGACTGCGTAGGCCTATGTTTAGTCATTAACGCTAGCTTTTGAATCTGTGTAGTGCGAAAGGGTTTTGTTTTGGTTTCACACTACACTAGCTAGCCTATATATAGTGTATCTGTGTTCCCTGATGAATACACAACAAACATTATCCATACAGAATGAAGCTTGCATGCCGCTTTCTTCTGCCGGAGGTTCGAAGGAAACTACTAGTACACGGCTGGCCGGGTACACGTACGGTACGCGTGTGCCGGTGTACCTTAACCCCCCGTACGTCGTCCGTCCCCGGTGGTTGTTGGGAAGAGCCTTACAGTTATGCTCCGATTCCTATCCTCTTACTCCATCTCTAGGTTTTCGATGACGCAGGTGGTTCACCACCAGACAAACCAAAAAAGCCTCGATGTTGAGCCGCATGGAAGTATTTTTATGAAAAACTGACTGCGGACGCTGACCTCGGCCTGCTGATGCATCCATCTCTAGTTTTTTGATAACACTCCCGCTGACGTGTCATCATATTATTTGTTGTGAAGGTATGGTAGTTAAACTAAGCATTAATAAAGGGACCAATAACATTTTGACACATCAGCGGGGTGATGCATGGGAGGACAGAACGGGAGGGACACGGCTTGTATACTCCCATTCAGTGCTTCCATGTGTGCTCCTACTTAAGTGTCATGATTTTATTGGCCCTTTCATTTACCTAACATAATGCCTGATTTAAGATCAACCAATTAGATGATGACACATAAGCGGGAGTACACATGGAAGCACAAACTGGAGCACCGAAGTTGCATCCGAATGGGAGGCCCCCGCAGTCAGTTTGTCATGAAGAAATTTGCATGTCGCTCATCACCGAGGCTTTGCTGGTTTGTCTAGTGGTGAAACGCATGCGTCATCAGAAACCTAGATGTAGTTGGAGGTAAGGAATCAGAACATACCTACAAAGGTCTTCCAACTACCACCGGGGACGCACGACGGGGGTTAAAGTACACACCGACACACCCGGACCGTACATATGTGCCAATGAAGATGGAACTCGACAGTCTCATGGTTATGGATAGAAAAAAGGAAGAAGAAAAAGGATGGTGCGCGTTTCGATCTATGAACCGTGAGACTGCTAACTTCCATTTTAATTGGCCAGTTCCTAATTCTGCTGAGTCATTGTTGTTGTACGTGGTGTTTGGTTGAGACAATGCAACTTGTGGTCATAACGATAAGAATTAAAAAGAGGAGTATATCAGATTTAAAAATCTTCATTACACCAGGTCGTATGATGGCCGGACACTCTCCAATCCATTTAGATTGAAGTGGAACCACTCCTACCCAAACGAGGAAAAAAAATTTATGGATACGGTATGCATATCCAAGGCTGTGCATACCGTTCCACATTTGTGACATGTGTCCACATGAACGGACAAGCAGTTGCATAACTGTGACATGTGTGCACATGAACGAACGAGGTCGTATGATGGCCGGACATGACAGGAATAACGCCAAGGAATCGTATCCTCGTCACATGCAATCTATGCACCACCTGGGACCAGGTTGTGCACTGGTCACCTGGCATATTCCCTACGTCTGCCCCCGCACGCGGTGTCCATCACGAATTCGTGGGAGCGATTTTGACAAGCTATGAATGATTTGTGCCACCTCGGAAAGTTGAGCTCGTTGCAACGAGAATATAAGGCAACGCGCGCTATTGTAGTCAGACATCTGATTGAAAAAATATGTCATACAAGACTTCTGCACGCTCCGTTCGACATCGTCCACTCGCCCGGTCGAAGTCGAAAGGAATGTGTAGGAGGCGTGTACGGGGCAGATGATTTTTAGATAAAGCCCTGGGCCCTTTCCGTGTCAAATTAAAAAACTGCCATGCAACTGCGATTTTTTATAAGCATAATTTTTCCCCGCATATGATGGGCCCTTCGCGTGTCAAATTCAAAACTTCTCCCTTTATCGAAAAACATCTCCTTTAACGACGCACCGGAGAGCAAGTGCATACCGTTCTCAGATGGTGCCATACGTACTTCCTTCTCGTGTCTTCAATCGTTGTTCCCTGATCGTGGCACCATCTATATACCACTGGCCTCAACGTAACACTGGCCCAATGCCGCTATACGCGGTGTAATCATTACCACTTACTTGGTGTCCGTAACGAATTCGTGCAAGCGATTTGTACAAGCTGTGAACGATTTGTCCCACCTCTAAAAGTTGAGCTCATTGCAACGAGAATATACGGCAACGCGCGCTATCGTAGTCAGACATTTGATTGAAAAAAGATGTCGTACAAGACTCCTACACGCTCCATTCAATTTCGACCTGGCGAGCATCGTTTGACATCGTCCGCTCGCCCGGTCGAAATAAAAAGGGACGTGTAGGAGGTGTGTACGGGGCGGATGTTTTTTAGATAAAGCCCTGGGCCATTTCCGTGTCAAATTAAAAACTGCCAGTGAAGCCGATGGGACACGTCAAGCCATTGCGATAACCGAGAGGGATGCAAACCCTGTTTTTTATAAGCATAATTTTTTCCCACGTACGTTGGGCCCTTTGCGTGTCAAATTAAAATTTTCTCCTTTTATAGAAAAACATCTCCTTTAACGACGCACCGGAGAGCAAGTGCATACCATTCTCAGATGGTGCCACACGTACTTCCTTCTCGTGTCTTCAATCGCCGTTCCCTGATTGTGACACCATCTATATACAACTGGCCCCAACGTAACACTGGCCCAATGCCTCTATACGCGTTGTAATTATTACCACTACTCCTATACCTGGTGTCCATAACGAATTCGTGCGATCGATTTTGACAAGTTGTGAATGATTTGTCCCATCTCGAAAAGTTGAGCTCGTTGCAACGAGAATATAAGGCAATGCACGCTATTGTAGTCATACATTCAATTGAAAAAAGATGTCGTACAAGACTCCTGCACGCCACGTTTGATTTCAACGGATCTCGCCAGGCTGAAATCAAACGGCTCCGTTGAAATCAAACAGGACGTGTATAAGGCATGTACGGGCGGATGTTTTATATATAAAACCCTGGGCCATTTCCGCGTCAAATTAAAAAACTGCCAGTGAAGCTGATGGGACACGTCGAGTCATTGCGATAACCAAGAGGGATGCAAACCGCGGTTTTTTATAAGCATAATTTTCCCCGCATACACTGGGCCCTCAGCATGTCAAATTAAAAATTTCTCATTTTATCGAAAAACATCTCCTTTAACAACGCACCGGAGAGCACATGCATACCATTCTCATATGGTGCCACACGTACTTCCTTCTCGTGTCTTCAATCGTCGTTCACTGATCGTGGCACCATCTATATACCACTGGCCCCAATGTAACAATGGCCCAATGCCCCTATACGCGGTGTAATAATTACCACTACTCCTATACCCGGTTTCCGTAACGAATTCGTGCGAGCGATTTTGACAAGCTGTGAACGATTTGTCCCACCTCGGAAAGTTGAGCTCGTTACAACGAGAATATAAGGCAACGCGCACTATTGTAGTCAGACATCTGATTGAAAAAATGTCGTACAAGAGTCAGCCACGTTCCTTTCGACATCGTCCGCTCGCCCGGTCAAAGTCAAATGGAACGTGAATGAAGCGTGTACCGGGCTGCTGTTTTTTTTATATAGTCTCTGGGCTCTTTTAGTGTCAAATTAAAAAACTGCCAGTGAAGCCGATGGGACACGTCGAGCCATTGCGTTAACCGAGAGTGATGCAAACCGCGGTTTTTTATAAGCATAATTTTTCCACGCATACGCTGGGCCATTTCCGTGTCAAATTAAAAATTTCTCCTTTTATCAAAAAACATCTCCTTCAATGACACCAAATTTTCCCCTCTGATCGGGATACCAACCCCA
Organism: Tuctoria greenei; assembly: GCA_036927565.1. Lineage (NCBI taxonomy): Eukaryota > Viridiplantae > Streptophyta > Magnoliopsida > Poales > Poaceae > Tuctoria > Tuctoria greenei. Next base: position 112,082,636 of record JAYESD010000010.1, read on the forward strand.
TTGCTACATTAACTTATTTAGATTACAAATTGCCAGAGACAGAGACGTGCGCCCGTACATGGGCTCACGCGTTATGGGGACGAACACCAAGCGTTCCAACGTAGTTTCATCCCAGGAATACAATGTGACTCAACGCAGTTTCAATCCACGAATAACAAGCAGCCCAGCGCAGTGTTGGGCCTACTCTGATAGCTTCACGTACGCTTTGTCCTGGCTCCTCCCCGCCGGACCCTTCGATCCACAACGGCCCCTCTCCCGATTCCATGAAATGCACCTGGAGGAGCATCCACCAGCCGCCAGGCTCTTGGAAGAGCATCCGCCGGCTGCCACACTCTTGGAAGAGCATCCACCATCCACCGGTGTGGAGGAGCATCCGCCGGCCGCCGCACGTGGAGGAGCAACAACGCTAGGTACAATTGCTCACATAATGTTATTGTAGTTCAATCCTCTTACGAATAGGCTGATTGAATTGTTGGAAGCGATGTTAGAAGATAAGACATGGATGCGAAAAGACAGGCGTACGAAGGAGTGGCAGGATGGAATGAAGTCATTTTTAAATTTAGCATTCCAAGATACTCGTGAAGAAGAAACTAAGCCTTGTCCTTGCACGAATTGTCGTAATATTTGCCACGGGACACGCAAGGAAGTTCATCTTCACTTGCTTCATAATGGGATGTCATTTGATTATACTTGTTGGGTACACCATGGAGAAAAACGAGTTGAGAAAAATATTGCTGAGCAATCAGCAAATAATGAGGAGATAATTTCTGATGACGCTGCTATGGAAAATATGTTGTCCAATCTTATTAGAGGCACTGGTGATCATGGTGGTACTTAGCAGATGTTGATGATCCAGAAAATGCTATAAACCAGCAGGAGCCAACTGGGTGTGCAAAGGCATTCTATGATTTAGTAATTGATGACAAAAATGAGTCGTATCCAGGTTGTGAGAAGGTGACCCAATTATACTTCATTGTCAGGTTGTACAAGATAAAGTTTTTAACTGGTTTGAGCAAAAAGTGTGTGAGTTGATCCTTGAACTATACTCATATGTGCTTCCAGAGGGCCATTGCATTCATAATACACTTGATAAAGTTCAGGAGGTTGTTCGTGACCTTGGGCTGAGCTACGAAAAGATCGATGCATGTGTCAATGATTGTGTTATTCTGGAAGGACTATTCTCTGCTGGATCGATGCCCAAAATGTGGTGAATTAAGATGGAAAAATAGTACTGGTGGGGATGCAAGAGATTCTTTACCTTGTGGAAAAGCCAAGAAGCTGTAGCATGCAAGATTCTACGATACTTCCCTCTTATTCCCTGTCTTCAAAGGTTTTATGTGGCAGAATCAACGGCATCAAACATGCGCTGGCACAAAGAAGAACGTATTGATGATGGAATATTACGCCATCCTGCAGATTCGAAAGCATGGAAGCATTTTGATAGCATTCACCCAAATTTCTCATCTGATCCTCGCAACATAAGACTTGGGCTAGCATCTGATGGTTTCAATCCTTTGGAGTAATGAATGTTTCTTACTGTACATGGCCCGTGATTCCAATCCCTTATAATCTACCACCTTGGTTGTGTATGAAGCAGCCTTATTGGTTGATGTCAATGATAATTCCTAGGCCAAAGTCACCTGGAAACAACATTGATGTGTATCTGCAGCCTTTGATTGAAGAAATACTGAAATTATGGTCTAATGGTGTTGAAACATACGACAGTCCAAAGAAAGAGACATTTCTCATGTGAGCTTCTATATTGTGGACAATAAATGATTTTCCAGCATATGCAATGCTATGTGGATGGAGCACAAAAGGTAGGCTAGCATGTCCATACTGCCATGTAAACACTAACGCCTTGTGGTTGAAACATGGACGAAAGTATTGCTACATGGCTCATCGTCGTTTCCTACCTCAGGATCACCGGTGGCGTCGGGACAAAGCTTCTTTCAACAACAAAATAGAGAATAGAGAGGCTCCAACATCACTCTCTGGTCACGAAGTACTCCAACAATACGAGACTTTTGATCAAGTGAGCTTTGGACAGATGAATAATAAGAGAAAGCGCACTGAGGAAGATAGGTGGCATAGTTGGAAGAAGAAAAGTATATTTTTTCAGCTCCCGTATTGGAAGACATTGCTAATAGGGCATAACTTGGATGTCATGCACATTGAGAAAAACATTTGTGGTAGCATATTGGGGACATTTCTTAATATGGATGGTAAAACAAAAGATAGTCTACAAGCTCGTTTTGATATGCAGGAAATTGGTATACGGCCAAAGCAACATTCGGTGGGTATGAAAGGGAAGTATGATTGTCCATCAACATCATATACTTTGCAAAAAGATCAGAAGACCACCTTGTGCAAGTTTTTAGCGGATGTGAAGATGCCCGATGGTTATGCCTTAAACATCAAGAGAAGTATGGACATAATAGCACATAAGGTATCAGGTCTAAAAAATCATGACATCCATATTATATTTCAGAAGCTCCTTTATATTGCAATACGTGACATATTGCCTAAAAAGGTTGTTGAACCTTTAATTGAGTTTAGCATATTCTTTTCTGGAATTTGTTCTAAAGAATTGGCGGAACCAGATTTGGATAAGATGATTGAACAATTTCCTGAAACAATTTGTAAGCTTGAGATGTTGCTTCCTCCCGCTTTCTTTGATATCATGGTACATCTTCCAATCCATCTTGGCGAAGAAGCTCGCTTGGGTGGACCTATTTCTTACATATGGATGTATCCAATTGAGAGGTACCTTGGTACATTGAAGAGGTATGTAGGTAACAGAGCTCACCCGGAGGGTTCTATAGCTGAGGGATATATTATAGAAGAGTGTATGACTTTTTGTAGCCAGTTTTCGGATAACATCAACACCAAGCTCAATAGGCTAGAACATCATGAAGCTACAACTAGGAATGAACCTTCTCTCGAGTCAAATATATTTACAGAAGTTGATAATTCTAAAAAGGGTTTAAATGGGGCCAACTTACTATGGTGGAACTACATAACATTAGGCATTATATTATTTCTAATGTTGAAGAGGCCGCTCCATGGATCAAGTACGTATAACTCAGATGTTCTATACTATATTGGATCATGCTTATTGTAGATGGCTAATTTAATTTTGTACCCTTTTCAGTGAGCATTTTGAAGAGCTGAAAAAGATTCATTCTCGTGATGTTGAAAAACAACATAGAGATGAGTTTGTTTATTGGTTTCAGAAATGAGTAAGTACATGCAAGTTTTTACTTTGATGAAATATTGAAGAAATATCTGTTATGAAGTTGGTTTATCGATGACCCCTTTTATACTAATTAATGTGTACAGATTACGACATTACACAAAGAAGGCAAAGTAACCGATTATTTGTATGAATTATCTAGAGGACCTGATTGTCGGACACATTTTTTTTGTCGATCATTCATAATTGGCTTCTTCTTTTGAACAACAAAGGTGGAAAAAGATTTACGGACGCAATACAATGGTGTTGTTTTTTTGGGATGGTGATCATGAGTGGTATGGAGTAATCAAGAAAATGATTTCTGTTGATTTTGAAAAAAAATCAAGAGGTTCTGTTATTTGAATGTGAATGGTTTGATCGGCCTCGTTCTGGTCAGAGCCAAAGCAGAGGCTACAAAATGGATCGATACGGAATGATAGATGTTAACACTACTATTTCTCAATTTAAGTAGGAGCCTTACATTCTAGCCACCCAAGCAGAACAAGTTTTTTATGTTAGAAGTGTGAAGCAACCTAAATGGGCTACAGTTGTTGAAACGAAGCCACGAAACCTTTTTGCCATGCCCCCTGGAGACAGTGAAAATAATGTCACTGAGACGATGGAGGCTGGGACATTATTTGATGATCGACGACTTACGGATATAAATGAGGATATGACCGCATGGGATAGGAATGACATTGACAGAGCAACCGGTGATGCTTCCGCTCTTTCAAATGAATATGATGACGACGACGACGATGATGATACATATATCAATGATGGTATTGTACCTCCAATATTGGGGGAGGACAGCGAAGACGATGATTTTTTTATATAGGTACTGTGTGAGCTAGCTGTACGTGAACTATGTAATGCAACATTTGTGTTTCGTGGCGATAGATCTTAATGCCACCAACACGTATTTCGTGGCAATAGATCCTAATACAACAATTGTGTTTCATGGTGATAGATCCTATCGCCACGAACTTGTTAATCGTGACATAAGTTCCTAATGCAACGTTTGTGTTTTTTTGCCATGATCCTAACGCCACAAACTGGTGAATCGTGGTAAAAGTTCCTAATGCAGCGATTATGTTCTGTGGTGATAGATCTTAATGCCACCAACCGGTATTTCGTGGCAACAGATCCTAATACAACGATAGTTTTGCATGGCGATAGATCCTATCACCATGAACTTGTGAATCGTGGCATAATGTCCTAACGCGATGTTTGTGTTACGTGGCGATAGATCATAACGCCACGAACTGGTGAATCGTGACAAAAGTTCCTAATGCAACGATTGTGTTCCGTGGTGATAGATCCTAACACCACGAATCGGTATTTCGTGGCAACAAACCCTAATGCAATGATTGTGTTTCGTGGCCATAGATCCTAATGCCACAAACTGGTATTTCGCGGCAACAGATCCGAATGCAATGATTGTGTTTCGTGGTGATAGATCCTATCATCACGAACTGGTGATGCGTGCCAAAAGTTCCTAATGCAATGATTGTGTTCCGCGGTGATAGATGCTAACGCCATGAACTATTGAATCGTGGCAACAAATCCTAATGCAATGATCGCGTTCCGTGGCGATAGATGCTAATGCCATGAACTAGTGAATCGTGGCAACAGATTCTAATGCAATGATCGGGTTCCATGGCGATAGATGCTAACGCCACAAACTATTGAATCGTAGCAACATATCCTAATGCAACAATCGGGTTTCATGGCGATAGATGCCAATGCCATGAACTAGTGAATCATGGCAACAAATTCTAATGCAACGATTGAGTTCTGTGGTGAAATATGCTAATGCCATGAACTAGTGAATCGTGGCCATAGATCCTAATGCCACGAACTAGTGAATCGTGGAAACAGATCCTAGTGCAACGATCGTGTTCCAAGGCGATAGATGATAATGCCACGAACTAGTGAATCGTGGCAATAGATTCGTGGCGATAGATTCTAATGCCACAAACTAGTGAATCGTGGCAACAGATCCTAGTGCAACGATTGTGTTCCGTGGCGATAGATGCTAATGCCACGAACTAGTGAATCGTGGCAATAGATCCTAATGCCATGAACTAGTGAATCGTGCCAACAGATCCTAATGCAACGATCGTGTTCTGTAGCGATAGATCCTAATGCCACAAACTAGTGAATCGTGGCAACAGATCCCAATGCAACGATCGTGTTCCATGGCGATAGATGCTAATGCCACGAACTAGGGAATCGTGTCAAAAGACTAAGCTTACTGCAACGATTTAGTATTCGTTGCAGTACAATCGTTTCAATAGGGCGGAATCCTTGTAGTGTATGTGAGGTGCTCACGTAAGGTGTTGTTGTTTCGGAACTAACGAGAGTCAAGTCGAGGACTTGTGCTCCGAAGTATCGGTTGTTTTTTCATGTGCAGGTGTTGTTTGATTTCAAGACATGGATGGTGACGGGATTCATTGAACTAGTCTTAGGGAGACGATAAGGTTCAACAACAAAGTTTGGGATGAATTGTGGTTGAGTTGATTGGGAAGTTCCGCATCATGTTTGGATCAAGAACAATGCATATGAAGGTATCATGGACGTAATTGGAAGATGTTTTCACGTGTGCAAGGAGTGCATGGACGTGGCTACATGGTTCCGAGGCGTGATGAAGAGATGTGGATGTAAAGAATTGGTCAGAAAGGTCCAACCGACTAGGTTATGGACTCAGGTTGCGGCTGAGTCGTGTTTGACTCAAATATGGAAAGTTTTGAGTTGGTTATGATAGGATTTCGTGTGGGTCACGAATTTGAGTGGGTTTAGAAATGTGGTATATGTTCCTAAGGTGTTTGAAAGTCTTAAGATTGCTTCTATCTACGTATAGAAGAGTCTTGAGCAGTTATGGAAAGTATTGATTCGTGAATTGAGTATGATTAGAGTCCTAGTTAAGTTTGGGTTGGCCTAAGGGCTGGTTATATGAGCAAGAGAGACCAGAGCTTGCGGTGAACGACTTTGGTGTTGTTCCTCTTGTGTTTTGATCAATAAATTTCGTAGTTTGAAGGAACTTTTATGCCTTGTTAGTCTGACTTATTTTTGTCAAGTCTTTCTCGTCGAGTTTCTGCACAGCACTACCTTTCTTTGGTGGTTTTATGATAACTCGAGTCTTACAGATCCGATTGACGTGATTATTTTGAGTTGTCTTAACAACTTAATTTCTATCATCTGTGAAAAATTCACGGTCATTGGATTTGTGGTTTCTGATCTACAGAAGTTTCTTTGCAGTATCCCAGAACTATTTTTCTCGGGTAGGACGGATTGACTTTGTTTGATCTTTCAATTGTAACATGATTTTTTCTCGACGGATTTCTGTGATTCTTGTTGTGAAATCTTTGTTACTTGATTATCCACAATATATACTTGTTTAGTTAAAGTTGATCACCTTTAGATTAGTCGCACACACGATTTCTTTAACAGATTGTTTTTCTGCCGAAGGGTTTTTTGTTACTTCCGCTGAAAAGTTTTAATCTATCATTCACCCCCCTCTGGTAGCTTTACACGTGATCTTCGATCCTACAATTGGTATCAGAGCCACGGTGCTCTAATCTTTGTGATTTGCACGTGTTTTTAACTAATCATCATGGAGAAATACTCCGCAAAACCTTGTGTTTTTAGTGATATTGATTTTCAGATTTGGAAAGCATGCATGAAAGCTTTCATCCAGGCACAAGGTTTCACAATATGGGAAAAACTGTACAAGCCTTACTATGTGCCACCGAACGATCAAGTCACGGCTACAAACTTAAGAGATGTCAACAACAACAACAAAGCCCGCAACTTGATAATCCAAGGACTAACTCGGAGCGACTTCGACTGTGTTGCACACTACCGATCGGCGTACGGTGTGTGGAGAGCACTTTGTGACTACCACGAAGGATCCAACACGGTCAAGGAGGTAAAGCAGGATATGTTCAAAAAGGAATACATGCGCTTCGAGAACCCAGTGAGTCCATTGATGACCTTTTTGCTCGCTTTAATAAAATTTTCAGCAACTTGCGTAGTGTGAATGTTAATGTTTTAGATGTTGAAAATGCTAGGCAATTGTTAAGTGCATTAGACATATCAATTTGGTAGATGAAAGTCACAACTATTCGATCTACTATCATGAGTACACTTACATTATATGTGCTATATTCTAAATTGAAAACTCATGAAATTGACATAATATCAAGTAAGAACCCCATCAAGTCTCTTGCATTTGTTTCTCAACGTTATATGCCTAGCTCCGATCAATCTTCATCTAGCAATACACTTGCTTTGCTGTCTTCACTAACTCTAGAGCAGATTGAAGAAATTCTAGAAGAGGAGATAACACTCATCCCTACTCGGTTCTCAGAAGCATTGCAAAATGTGAGAACGAGAGAGAGAGGAAGCTCCGGACCTCAACGATGTTTTGAATGTGGTAAGACAAGACACTTTTGTACAGATTGCCCTAACCTTTTAGATCCTTCTACCCGTGATGAAAATCAGAATAAAGTCATGTCCTCTTCTGGCAACATCAACAAGAAAAAGAAGGGTATTACAGGACGCAAACTGATAAACAGTTTCATCACCGCACTTAATGAACTTGGCTCGAGTGATGTAGACATTGGAAGTGACGAAGATGAAGATGATCTGGCAAACTTGTGTTTCATGGCGGGAAAATCAATATCAAGTATGGAGGATGCATAACACAACAGTGATAACAAAGAGGTATGTCCTACTTGTGATGAAATGTGTGATGCTATTTCCGGGGCAACTGTTATTGTTAAGAAAAAGGACAAAAAGCTTAGGGACAACGCTGTTAAAATTGAGTCACTAGAATCTAAAATTAATCTTTCAATGATAAAACTGGTTTAGGTTTTGATTCTCATGCTGATGCTGAAGCACATCCCCCTAAAATTGTAAAGTCATTAGGAATTGGTTTGATTAAAACAGTTCCTAAACCACAAGAGGTGGTTTTTAAATCTGCAAGAGTGTTGTCACGTTCGGGTTCAAATAAATATACTGCATGCTCATCTAGACATGAACAAAAAGTTAAATTTCATTGTACCTATTGTGGTAGAGATGGTCATATCATAGATTTTTGTTATAGACTAGCTAAACAACATAAAAAGGACAGAATGCAAGCTAGATCCTATAACTCTCATGCAAAATTTGAATGCAACCTGCTGTTATGAATCAAAAACATTCAAAGTTTACCTTCGAACCTTATGTTTTTGCCTCCGAAGCTACTGATTTTTGTGCTACACAAGTAACACCTTATAGGTCAGTAGTTAAGAACAAAAAATCTCAACCTTTGACTCATAAACCTGTTGTTTTATCTCAGCTTTCACGTGTTTTTCCTACTGCACGTCGTGTGACTCAGTACTAGATTCCTAAATTCCTTTTGACTGACCCCAGTATTGAGTCATCGATATATTTTTATTCTATGTAGGTTACACGCTTGAGGAAGGAGAACATTTGGATATTGGATTCAGGTTGCTCACACCACATGATCGGTAACAAAGAATGGTTCTCCTCCCTCTCTTTTGTGTCAGTGTAGAGAATGTTACTTTTGCCGATAATTCTTCAACTCCTATAATTGCTAAGTGTTCGGTTAGAGTCAATGATCACTACACTTTGAAGGATGTGGCACTTGTTAAAATTTTGAAATACAACTTGCTTTTTGTTTCACAACTGCTAGATGAAAATCTAGAAATTATTTTCACTAAAAATTGCTGCAAAATTGTAAATTCAAATAGTGAGCTTATTTTTAACATGTCTCGGTTTGGAAGAGTTTTTAAAGCTAATTTTGATATGTCTTTCTCTAAACATAGGTGTCTAGTTGTTAATGATTCAAAGGACTTATATTTTTGGCATTGTAGACATGGTCACATAGGCTTTGATCATCTAATGCGTGTTAGTGCTCTTGATCGCATATGTGGGCTGCCTAAGCTTAAAGGGAACAAAGAAATTGTGTGATCTTCTTGTAGACATGCAAGGATGGTTGCAGGATCACATACTCCTCCCACAATGATCATGACAACTGAACCGGGTCAAATTTTGCACCTTGACACCGTAGGACCTTCATGTGTTCAATCCTTCGGAGGTAAATGGTATGTTCTTGTGATTGTTGATGATTATTCTAGATACTCTTGGGTTTACTTTGTGGCATCTAAGAATGAAGCTTTTAGTCACTTTAGAACTTTGTTTCTTAGATTATCAATTGATCACCGAGGATCTTTAAAATAAATTAGAAGTTATAATGGAACCAAATTTAAAAATAAATCTTTTGATCACTTTTGTGCTGAAAAATGGAATAGATCATCAATTTTCTTCACCATATGTACCTCAACAAAATGGTGTTCTAGAAAGAAAGAACATAACCTTAGTTGAAATGGCTAGGACTATGCTTGATGAATATCAAACTCCTAGGAAATTTTGGACTGATGCGATTGCAACCGCTTGGAATGTCTCAAATCGTGTTTTCTTGCGCGCTAAGCTAGGTAAAACACCATATGAGCTCCGGTTTGGGCATAGGCTTAGTGTTACACACTTTTGGGTTTTTGTTTGCAAATGCTTTGTCAAGAAACATGGAAATCTAGACAAATTTAAATCTAGATCCGAAGATGGCATGTTTCTTGGTTATCCATCTCACACTAGAGCTTACCATGTGCTTTTATTATAAACTAACAAAATTATATAGACCTGTGAAGTTTCTTTTGATGAAGCTAGCCCAGGTACTAGCACCGGTACTGTAGGACCAGATACATATCCTCAGGGGGAGGATACTTGCGAAGCAGAAGAAGAGTCGGTGATACTGCCCGATAGTTCTGAAGCTGACACGTGTCCAGCTTCGAACTTTGAACGAGCTCTGACTACCATCTCTGCTGGTCCTAATCGTCTACAAGCCACAAGCTTATCAATCTGCGATAAACCTAATGAAGAAGAAGCATGTGAGACATCTGTTCCCCTACAGTTTTTCAAGAATCATCCCCCTCAATAGATAATTGGAAGCTTGCATGAACAAGTTACAAGATCCAGGTTTTCTGACCCCAATTCTCATGCTCATTTTGCTTTTGTTGTTTTTTTTGAACCCAAACATATATCACATGCACTCACTAATGAATCTTGGATTATTGCCATGCAACAAGAGTTAGAAAAATTTGAAAGAAATAATGTTTGGAAACTTGTACCTCCACCTCAAGATAACACTTTAATTGGAACTAAATGGGTGTTTAAAAATAAAAAAAGTGAGGATGAGGTTGTGATTAGGAATAAGGCTAGATTGGTTGCTCAAGGTTTCACACAAATTGAAGGTCCAAATTTTGATGAAACTTTTGCTCATGTTGCTAGATTAGAAGCCATAAGAATTTTGTTAGCTTTTGCTGCATCTAAAGGTTTCAAGTTATATCAAATGGATGTAAAAAGTGATTTTCTTAATGGCTACATAGATGAGGAGGTTTATGTTAAGCAACCACCGGGTTTTGAAAATCCAGATTTTCCTAATCATGTTTACAAACTGTCCAAAGCCTTGTACGGTCTCAAACAAGCCCCTAGAGCATGGTATGATAGGTTAAAAACATTATTAATTGAAAAGCGATTTACCATGGGCAAGGTTGATAAAACTCTTTTTGTTCTTAAGCATGGCAATGACTCATTATTCGTTCAAGTGTTTGTGGATGATGTTATCTTTGGTTGTGCTTCTCATGATCTTGTGTCCAAGTTTTTAGCAATGATGAGTTCAGAATTTGAAATAAGTATGATGGGTGAACTCACTTACTTTTTGGGGCTGCAAATCAAGCAAACTGAGGAAGGTACCTTTGTGCATCAAACGAAGTATACAAGGACCTGTAAGACCTATGTGTGCGGAATACATTCGCTTTGATGATAAAAGTTTTGAATACTACCAAAACATCTTTTTATCAAGTTTCGACGATAGGTCCGCCATGTTTTGGTTAGCTTTGGCAAGGTTCAAAGCTTGATCGCAGTGGTTCTGATTTTATCTTGCAATGTTTCAAACTTGTTTACACTTATGAAAAGTTTCTTTAGTATTGTTTTATTAAGTTGTTGGTGTGTTTTGGTGGTTAAGGCTGATATTATTTGCTATGGTTTAGGCTATCTCCAACAATGCAGCCCAAATAAGAAAGTTGATTGGGCTATCTGAAAGCATATTTCATATCCTATTTGGTATACATCTCCAACAGGCAACGCAGGATAGTCTATCAGCAACTTTTAGAGTTTGTTCCCGCGACAAGGTGGAAGAACGGCATGCTCTGATAGTTCGTCTGCTGATGATCTCTTGAACAGCGAGATGATGAACCTCCTCATGTCATCCTGCAGGCAACCCGTCAAGTGCGACGACGTAGTTGAAGTGGTCGGTCAGCTTATCAAGGAGCCATGGCTGCAGCGCGGGCACGGGGAGGAGCGCTCGCGCTAGGCTACTCAACATGTACCGGAGCAGAGGAGACCAAAAATGTCAAAAAGAAACTCTCTTGATATGCTAGTAGGTAGAGTAGGCAACCCCATCACTCATACGTCTTGAATGAATCATTACCCTATCGTTTGATTGGAAGGCGCCTATGCCGGGGAATCTCCAGATGCCATTGCTCTCTGGGTACGGGTAGCGCAGCTATCTGTCTGGGCACATGCCGACTTGGATTTCCTGCAAATGCATGTGATGCTGGTGGCTACCACAATGCGCAATGGTACTCCTCGCGGGCGTGATGCAGGTGACGCAGAGGAGCCGCCACGAGCGGATTGGAGAAGGTTGCGACGTGGACCGGTTGGAGAAGGCTGCAGAGGACGGCACTCACGCGAGACCTCAGCAACCTTGTCAGCGGTGAATGCTGAGGACGAGGAAGAGCGCTGGGGGGGGGACAGGATGAAGACGAGTTTTTTTTCCGAGGGAGGAAGAAGACGAGTTGGGAATGAACCAGCGGTTGGGATGGGTAGTGTCCAGTGGCCGCCTATGTTTGGGCTATAGAGGGGAGGCTCCTTTGAATGGGGTTCATGGATGGGTTATCTGTTGAAGTGTGTTTTTGTACTTTTTAATTTCTAAAATAGGGTTTAGGGTATCACCGTTGGAGATAGTCTTACAACATGCTTATGTGAGGTGCTCACGTAAGATGTTGTAGTTTCGGAACTAACGTGAGTCAAGTCGAGGACTTGTGCTTGGAAGTATTGGTTGTTTATTCATGTGCAGGTGTTGCTTGAGTTCAAGACATTGTTGGTGAAGGGATCCATTGAACTAGTCTTAGGGAGAAGATGAGGTTCAACAACCAAGTTTGGGAGGAATTGTGGTTGAGTTGATCGGGAGGTTGCGCAACATGTTTGAATCAAGAACAATGCATATGAAGGTATCGTGGACGTCGTTGGAAGATGTTTGCACGTATGCAAGGAGTGCATGGACGTGGCTACATGGTTCCAAGGCGTGATGAAGAGATATGGACGTAAAGAATCGGTAGGAAAGGTCCAACCGACTAGGTTATGGACTCAGGCTGCGGCTGAGTCGGGTTTGACTCAAATATGGAAAGATTTGAGCTGGTTATGTTAGGATTTCGTGTGGGTCACGAATTCTGGTTGTTTTAGGAATGTGGGATATGTTCCTAATGTGTTTGGAAGTCTTAAGATTGCTTCTATCTATGTATAGAAGAGTCTTGAGCAGCTATGGAAAGTTTTGATTCGTGAATTGAGTTGGATTAGAGTCCTAGTTAGCTTTGGATTGGCCTAAGGGCTGGTTATATAAGCAAGGGAGTCCAGAGCTCTTGGTAGACGACTTTTGGGCTGTTCCTCTTGTATTATATTGAATAAAGATTGTGGTTTAATGGAACTTTTGTGCCTTATTCGTCCGACTTGTTCCAGACAAGTTTTTCTCGTCGAGTTTTCTGCACAACACTACCTTTCTTCGGTAGTTTTATCATAACTCCAGTTTTACAAATCCAATTGACATGATTCTTTTTGGGTTGTCTTCACAACTTGATCATATATAACATGTAAAAATTTCACGGTCATTGGATTTTATTTTTTTGGTCTACACGAGTTTCTTTGCAGTATTGCACATCTGTTTTTTACTCGGTAGAACAGATTGACCTTTGTTCGATATTTCAATTGTAACTTGAGTTTCTCTCGACAGATTTGAGTGATTCTTGTTGTTTTGTATTCGTGACTTTATTCTCTATGATATCTATCACTTTTATCTCATTTAGATTGGTCTCACACATGATTTCTTTAACAGATCGTTTTCTACCGAGGGGTTTTTGTTGCTTCTACTGAAAAGTTTTAATCTACCATTCACCCCCCTCTGGTTGCTTTACACGTGCTCTTCGATCCTACATGACCTTCTCAAGTGCTTCAACATGTACAAAAGCAAGCCTCTTCGGACACCAACAGGAACAACATCAACACTTGAACTTGATGAAGATGGTGAACCCGTGGATCAAAAAGAAAATAGAAGCATGATCGGATCACTTTTGTACCTCACGGCAGCAAGACCGGACATACAATTCAGCGTATGTCTTTGTGCATGGTTTCAGGCTTCCCCACGTTCTTCACATCGTCAATCCATCAAAAGAATTTTCAGGTACTTACATGGAACTCAAGAATTTGGCATTTTTCTTCCTTCTTCCTCAACCATTACTTTGAAAGCTTTTTTGGATGTTGATTTTGGGGGTTGTAGGATTGGTAGGAAAAGTACTTCCTGTGCTTGTCATTTTCTTGGTAATTCACTTGTTGCTTGGTCCTCTAGAAAACAAAGTTCAGTTGCACAATCCACAACCGAATCTGAATATGTAGCTACTACTAGTGCTTGCTCACAAATTCTTTGGGTTGTTCAAACAATTAAGGACTATGGGGTTGATCTAGATAGTGTTCCACTGTTTTGTGATAACACTAGTGCCATTTGCATTGGTAAAAACCCCGTGCAACATTCTAGAACTAAACACATTGATATTAGGTATCACTTTTTCCGTGATAATATTGAAAAAGGAAACATTGTGCTTCACCATGTAGATACCGAACAACAATTGGCTGACATTTTCACAAAACCTTTGGATTTCACTTGTTTTTGTTACATTCGTGGTGTAGAGGTTATGCATCCTCATGGCTTAAATTGAGGGGGAGTTTTGAAACTTGGGAAGTCTATGTGTGAATCTAAACTTAAAATAATATGAGCATAGTATTTCATACATATATGACTTTGTGGTTCCTTTTACATGTTGAAGGTTTTTACTACATTACTCGTGTTATACATTTTATAGTTTTTGCTATGACTAGTAGTTGGAATAATTAATTACACTAAATCTGGTCATGATCGAACTTTCTTGCTATTTTGAACTTGTTGCATGATCACAAGTGCTTTTAATTATAATGAATTAATCAAGTAATCAACTCACATGATGAGTTTTATGAACAAATATAAATTTAGAAAAGATCAAGAGAATATGCATGCATCACACTTCTTCTTTTGAGATGGCTTATCATTGCACTTAGATATGAACTTGGGAGAAGTTGTGTATGACTAAAACCTTGTCCTTAAGCTTCTTATTGTCAAATGACATAGGCTTGGCTTGCTTTGTTAGAATAAGGCAGATGCGCATATAATCTCTTGCAAATTTCACATGATCAAAATTTGTGCTTAAAAAAAGGAAAATTGCAGCAACAAGTATCATGCCTTCATGTTTTAAAATAGTTAAGTTTGTGAGATCATGACTTGCTAAAACTGAGAATTACATTTGATCTCTATCATGGCCTACACTACTGTATGTATCTCATTGTTGTGATAGTGTAAGTTACTTGATAGTATGACTTGGATGAGCTTTGTTTTATATGTATATGTTATAATGTGCTCATAAAAAATTAAGATTTCTCCTTTGTACCTTGCTGAATACATTGTCAAAGGGGGAGAAGTGTGCAAGGGGGAAAAATAAGTATAGGGGGAGAAATTATCTCATTTGATTTTCAAAAAGGAGGAGAAATTGTTTTCAAAACTTTTCATGTGAATAAGCAAATATTCGGATTTTAAGTGGTGTTGCCAATGCATTCATCAAGTGGGAGATTGTGGGACCTATGTGTGCTGAATACATTGGCTTTGACGATAAAAGTTTCGAATACTACCAAAACACTATTTAACAAGGTCCTAGCTCCTGCAAGGTCCGGCGCTAGGTCCGACTAGCTTTGGTAAGTTCCGGCGCTAGGTCTTGCTAGCTTTGGTAAGCTCTGATTCAAGGTCCGGTTAGCTTTGGCAAGGTTCGGAGCTTGATCGCAGTGGTTCTGATTTTAACTTGGAATATTTTGAACTTGCTTTTTGGATTATGGTAGCTTTACACGTGCTTTTCGATCCTACAAATTATACGCGTCTAATTAATGGGCCCATCCAATTATTCATCCATTGGGCCCATTAATCCAGCCCACGAAAACTTAGCCCGAACAGAACCATGAAGGGTTTGCCCGAACCCTAAGGTCGGCCGACCTCCCCCTTGCACCGTCAGCTTTCTATTTTTTCGTGCGGACTCTCCTGATGTATCACAACAAGGCTCTCGGTGCTATCGTACTTTACCCGCTTATATATTGATGGGAACAGAGAGGAGAAACTTGCACCATCTAGAAAAACCCATCTCCTATTCCTCCCATCCAAGTCATGGCCGACAAGAAAATTGTGCCTCATGCCTCCTCTAGCTCAACCTTCAACCTGAGCGGAGACATGAAGCCCGCCAATGACAAGTTCACCCTCGCTTTGGAGTCTGTCATGGAATTGGATGTCGTACCTCTCGCCATAAGTTAGCCGCCAACGATGACTCCGCGTAGGCATAACACCATGCCTCGTGGTGCCGCACGATCGCTCTCCCCTTGGAGGATGCCCATGAAGTCGATGACACCTGCAGGTCATCCGACTACGGCTCGCCTTAAGTCAGTCAAGACTTGTATTTTTCCTAAAAAAATGAAGAGTCTCTCACAAAGCTACAGCCTGGCGAGGAGTTCAGGTACACTCTAAAGACCAAGGACGGTGATGTAGTGAGCCACCACTACAAGTCACCTACATGTACCTCGCGCTGAGCATGTGGGAGACCGCCTCATTATCCACTTTGTGCGCAAGCCTGAAGGAGGCTATGCAAAAGTCTTTTTCAAGCAAATGGATAATGTGTCAATGGAGGAATCAACAGCCTCGTCGCCCTCCAAGATTAGGCGTCACTTCTCGCCACCTGCCATCAGAGGGCTACTTGGCCAATTTGAGGACAGCGACAGGAAATCTCCGTGTGCCCCTAAAGTGGCACAACTTTCTAAGGAGTTAGCTTTTTCTCCATTTGGAGAACAAGAAGCTATCAGACTTAGTTGCTGAAGGGCGCATTGAGAGGGCGGAACTAAATGATGAGTTCATATCCCTCAAGGAGGAGATTGATGGTGTCTGCCGTGGCATGGGTGCCAAGCTGCAGCGCATATGCAATACTGTCAGGAAGCCCGACGTCTACAATGCTTCATAGTTTAGATGTCCCAACTGCATAGGATGCTTACTAGCATAGTTTAGTTTTATTCCAAATTTTTATTTCATTAAATTTAGATTGAATTATGTCAGCATCCCCATATTTTGAGTTCAATAAAGTAAACTTACCGGTTCATCTAACCCGGTAAAGTTCTCCCTTTAGTTTATTTGTGTTGAATAAATAATTCAGGGAACAAGTGCGAGAGAGGCACCCCAAATTCGCGAAACCTCGATGTGCAAAAATAGCTTTGCATCGCAAAACACGTCGCAACTAAACATACGACTCGACACGTGGAAACAGAGCAACAGGAAGGCCAGAAGGGGGTCGGCCAAACCCCCTGGTCAGCTGACCTGTTGTGGGCCCCACACGGCTTCGTTTCGTTCCACAAATTCAGTTTGGATCTTCTATCCCTTAATATGCATGATACGTTACTGTTTGAGTTGATTTAATATTTAATATTGAATATTTGAAAGCCATTCAACTCAACAATTTAAAATGTAAAACTTGGTTGTCAAAATTTGCTTGAGCTGAAAGCTTGAATACTTTATATTTTGATTTATTGCCTTGTTTATGATTCCCACAAGCAAAAGTAGGAAAAACATGTAATCTAAGTATTTGACTAGTGTGATATGGTAAATGAGTTATTCGAGAAGATATCACTTTGCTTAAAATTTATTTTGATGTTTGCACAATTTAGAGTATTGAACTTTGCCTGATTCTCTCATTGGAAATTTAATTACCCACCACGGCCATATGATACAAATTCTTGAAAAACTACATGCATATGCCACTTTGCTTTTCATTGAACTTTGTCAAACTCCTGACCCAATTGAGTGACATGCATGAACTTTTTGACTTAGAAATTCTTGTGCACCTTATTCATGCAAAGTTTCTCACATTGAGAATTTGCATCCACCATTCATCCATCCAATAAAGAAACTCCATACATGTTGGTCATCAAAATCTCTCTAGGAAAATAAAAAGGAGTAGAAGACATGGATACGAAAAAAAGCATCTACTCTTCAAAAGAGGAAGTATGCCAAAAAAAAGAAAAAAAAAGAAAGTAACCATGTTTCATCCTTAAAGAGAAAAAACCATGGAGTTCACAAAATATCCATTCCATTCATGGGCACAAGAATTTTCTTTGTCAATTCGCTTGTTGCATAAGTCTCTCATAAGATCAAGTTTTTGACTTAGCAATATATGAATTGCAATGTGTGCCACAATTATCCCTAACAAGCTCCAGATATAGCCATATTTAGTATAGGGACAAAATTGGCACAACATGCCAAGGAGAGGATGAAAACACTTAAGAGACTTGAGAGATTCCAAATGAGAGATAAGGGCAATTGTTTCCTTGACTTTCCGAATATAGCAAACCGTCAGATCATTTCGGCAAGGAAAGATCCAAGAAAACTACATTCCAACCATTCCGCTCTTCAAACACCCCAAATTGATGTGGTAGCCACATTCCACAAAGGAAATTCATGAATTAAGGTATGAGTTGAAATATCTAGTATTCTCTTTTTCTAACTTATAGCAAATTTATGAAATTACCTTAGTTCTTTTTATTGCCTTCACTCGAGGACAAGGAAATTACTAAGTGTGGGGGACTTCATTGGCGGTCCTTAAGTGCTAAATTTAGACAACCAATTCACCTCATAATGTGCACAAAAGAGAAACACAACATAGTGGTAGGGTTAAAAACTAACCAATTCCACAAGTGTTGGTGTTTATCTGTATGTAGATGAATTTAGATCCAAAATACCAAGACACGCAGGGAGTAATCCATAAAATCTAATTTTGACGAATCAGGCGATGCCACATGTCATCATATGGATCAAATGGCCCACACATAGAGGTATCTGAGGCCATCAAACGGTGTAGCACACATATCAATCAATGGAACCAACCTGGAAGTCACCTCGAGGAAGCACACGAGAATTGGTCCAACTTTATGTTCGATCGACTAGGGGATTCGGCCAAACCCTTTCTGGCGCCAAACTCGGTCAGCTTCCAAGTGTCAACTCCCTGTGGTGCCCTGATCATGATGAAGACTGATTCACACGCATTTGGTGGCGCAAACCGACCCTTCTTCCCCCCCCCCCCCTATAGATAGAACCCCACACCTCACTTCACACACACCCACCAAAAGTTGAGAATAGAATACCACTCCTAAGGTTTAGAGTAGTCGTAGAGGCTGCCAAGTAGAAGGAGAGTGTGATGAATAGTTTAGGAGAAGGAGGCTTGGGCTTGTCAAGTCCCTCTTCTACACTTGTATCCCTACAAAGGTGTACTCAAATCAAGTAAGACCATTGTGAATTCAATTCAAGTTTGATTCTCAATTCATAGTAGTTTGCACAAGTAGTTACTTGTGGGTTCATTGCTTTAATTTATTAGAGGCTCTAGTTGTAGCTTTGTGTTCGAAACAACTAGAGTTGTGATTTAGAACGT
Organism: Tuctoria greenei; assembly: GCA_036927565.1. Lineage (NCBI taxonomy): Eukaryota > Viridiplantae > Streptophyta > Magnoliopsida > Poales > Poaceae > Tuctoria > Tuctoria greenei. The sequence goes on from JAYESD010000010.1 coordinate 112,101,800, forward strand.
AAGCGTGGTGCTTAGGCTAGAAATCACCAGTGAATATCTCGTAGACCCACGGTGGTGACAACCCTAAACCCGTGCCCGAAGAAAGCAGCTACCGCATATTCCTTTGAATTAGAATCAATACATTGAATTTCTCTCTCTTCCTTGCCTACCAAACAACTTCGTGTCCTTGGGTGGATTAGTTCGTAAGTTTATCACATACGCTCCTTGGATTCGATACCCTTGGGAATACTCTCTTGAGGGGGAAGTGCTACACGAAAGTTTCCAAGCGCTTGCAAATTTTTATCTGTGATGTAAGAAATGCCAACACTCTCATGTTTACTCATCGTCGACGAGCCCCGAATAGTGCTCACTAATGACTCGACTAAGCCCATGTAGGATTTCTCACAGAAAGGAGATGGGCCTTCTTGAAGCTTGTCTCCCATATACACTTATCGGCGACACGCCCGCTGCTCGTATCCAGTTACTCTATAACGCGAGACGCGACGACAGAGATGCACTTTTTCTCATCTCCGTTCTTCGTGCAGGCTCGTCTCGAATAAGCCTTTCTCACATAGTGAAATTAAGGTTGCTGTTGGGCCGGTGCTAAGGCTAACGGATGAGGAAGGCCGAGGGAGGTAGGAGACCAATGTGATGGTGGTGGGCCGCTAGTGGTGGGATGGTTTCATGTTATCGGTCAGTTCTTCATAACAAGTTTAAACAGTAAAAAAATCTGAAAGAAGTCAGTTCTTACATACTGGTAACTGAAATTTGCTCCGGTTTGGTTGGTTTCGATTTGTCTTGTTCAATTCTGAATAGTTTGGTTCTGATTTTCGGTTTTTTCCACACTGAGGTTAAAATACTGATCTTCTCTTCCAAAGAGGTTATGACCAGTTTATTACAACCGAATATTGTCTTGAACAAAGTGATGAGAACCTGATTGCTAAATGCACACATGATATTGGACTAAACTTCATAGACCGACATTTTTAGTTCGGGATATTCCCGTTTTCATCCTGTTTTACTTTTAATCGGTATTGAGCCAACCGATAATCCCATGGCCAAGGATCAACACGCATCTAGACCGTAGGCCCACAAAAACCTAGGAGCCCCGACGGCCTAGCAATGCAGCACCAGTCCCCAATCCCCGAAGCTCCGATTGTTGGTAATATGCCTAAGAGGCAACCATAATAATTTAAGGCCTGATGGATATTTGATCCATAAACGATTAGGACACTAATGGGTCTGTGACCTAAAAGCCTATTAACCCGCCTTATAAAAATGAGGGGTGGGGTTAAGAGCGGATTACTCCACCACGTGATAGCTCTAGCTGCCACCCTCCTAGGCCTCATGCTAAATCCCCTGATGTCTGCGCGATGCTATATGAAAGTGCATCTAGAGATTCTCTTGTGGGTTTTGGAAGATTGATGATAAACAAGTGAGATCCTAATGAACTTGTTGAGATGAATGCTGGATAACTCAAATGAGATAGTTTGGTGCACTAAAAAAGTGAATAATGAAGTGATGAAGAAAAATAAAAGCCCAATTGATGAATGAAGCGCAATGTAGACTTAATTGTATAGGATGTGTGTGAGAGACACATCCCAAGAGCTCATTTCTTTGCGTAGGGGTAAGGGCTTAAAGTCAACCTTAAAATTCACTGAGCACCAGACTAGTCTGTTCAACTCTCTGATGTTTCACTTCGCAGTGCACCGCACTTGTCCGTTCATGGATCAGACTAGTCCGTTCAACTCCATGGAATCTCACTTCACAGTGCACTGGATTAGTTCGTTCATCGACCAGACTAGTACGTTATTCTTTCTGATGTTCCATAACACTGTGCTTCAACAAGTCTGTTCATGGATTGGTCTAGTCCGAGAAACTCTCTGATGTTTCATAACACTATGCACCGAACAAGTCCGTTCATGGACAGGACTAGTCCGAGAAACTTTCTGATGTTCCAATTCACAGGGCACCGGACAAGTCCGGACAACTACCGAACTAGTCAGGTATACCTCGCACAAATTAGAGTTTGTAGTGTGCTGCACATTCTACGTGGATTTCATACAGCATATTGGACAAGTCCGGCCTCCAGAGCGGACTAGTCCGACCATCGGGATCCCTAACGGTAATATTTTTGGAAACACTAAAAATAGGAGATCCACAACCCCACAAAGACGTCTCTCGCATCCTACTATCAAGCGCTGAAACCCTAGTGCTGCCACCTGTCCTAAGTGCACAAAAAAGCATCTTCCCAAGCATCTAAGATCCTCAAAAGTGACATTCTTTGAGTATAAAGATTTCGGATTGGGAGATCATTGTCTACACATTATTGAGCTCATGGGGTTTGATCTCTTTACACTCTTGCATTACATGTAATTATTTTCGAGTGTATTAGATCGTTTTTCAACTGTAATTCTTGTGGGAGCCCTCAACGTGTGAGGTTGCCCCACCAACTTGGTGATTACCCGTGATAGTGGAATCAAGTCGGCCTTGTGTGGCGACTTGATGAGGGAAAGGGTTTGAAGAGACCCGGCTCTATGTGGGCTTCCTCGACGAGGACGTAGATCTCTCTGGTGAGATTGAACCTCAGTAAAAATTCGTGTCCCGTGTGCTCATTTACTTTTGCAATTATCATTTCTTAGGGACTAAGTTGATCAACCTTGTAATTTGAATTACATTGTATTCCACATGTAATTTTGCAATACTAATTGTTCAATCAAGTGATCTCAATAGTTGTTCAATTTTTTCTGCTATAATATTTACAATTTCTGCATCAACACTTGATTAACTCACAACACATCAGCACGCCGGACTAGTCCACTACAACACCGGACAAGTCCAGTCCCTCATGTATTTGACAATTTGATTAAGCATGCATAATGTTTTTAAAGCCTATTCACCCCCTCTAGGACACAATCAATTGGTATCAGAGCGAGGTTCTCCATCTATGAGACTCACTGCACGAAGAGATCAATGGCCTCTGACAAGAACAACGAGATCCCGAAGGTGCCCAACACTAAAGAAAAACAGGACACAAAGGCATTCGATGTTCTCAAGGAAAACAAACACGATGATGAAGAAGTGCGTCAACTGAAGGCGCTTCTGAGAAAGAAACTACTAAGCAAAAAGGGCAAGGAAGAAGATGAGAAGACAATGGGGAGTGGTCATCATGACTACTCCCGACATCCTTATAATTACAATCGTCTAAATTCTAATAATCATTATCTTTCAATTCCCATGGGAAAACCTCCGCTGTTCGACGAGAATGATTATACCATGTGGAAATACAATATGAAAATTCATCTAATCTCCTTAAACCCTAATGTTTGGCATATTGTGTGTACATGTGTAGATATCCCAGATACTGACAATGAACTCACTCCAGAGCAAGAACAAGAAGTTCACCACAATGCACAAGCTGTTGCAGTGATCACTTCATCCCTGAGCTGAGAAGATTTCACCAAGATTGATGAACTGGAAAGTGCCAAAGAAATATGGGATACACTCAAGACTGCCCATGAAGGAGATCGCTCAGTTCGTGAGGCAAAAATTGAAATGCTTGAAGGAGAATTGGGGAGGTTTGCCATTGAGGAGGGCGAATCACCTCAAGACATGTACAATCAAATGAAGGCACTTATCAACAAGATCCACGCCTTTGGAAGCAAGAAGTGAACTGAACATGAGGTGGTCAAAAGGATGATAAGATCATTTATGCCAAGGAATGTCACCTTGTGCTCCATGATTCGTGAAAGCCTGGGGTTCCAAAAAATGAATCTGGATGAACTATTGGGCAAGATTATCAACCATTAGATGATGGAGAAGGAGGCCCAATACATCAAAGACCTAGCTGAACTGACTTCCTCCAAGAAGAAGGAAGTTGCCTTCAAATCAACATGTAATCCTAAAGGAAAGGAAGCTCGTGAAGCACAAGATGAAGAAGACACAAGTGATGTGAGCACCGATTTGGAGGATGAAGAGATGGCGCTCTTCATCAAGAAATTCAAGCGTATGTGTAAAAGCCCAAAAATTTCATAGTACAAAGTTCAGTTGGGAGATGCAAGGGATGGGAAAAAGGAATCAAATTGGAATCTAAAAAATTCAAACCGAATTAAACCTCAATTGATGGGATTCGAAAATTCAAATTAGCTCCTGTTCAAACTTTGCCAAAATAAAAATCCGAGTTCACCATTAGCTTCCAAATATTCCAAATAGCTTTCCTTCAAATTTTCATAATATATGGAGCACTAATTCTATTTAATTCAATAGGTACATTGAATTATATTCAAATTCAAATTTGAATTTCACATGAAACTTGTCCGAATTTGAAATCCAATTTTAGAATCTTAATCTCCATGTTGGATTTGGCCTCTCCAGAAAAATCTAGCATTCTTGGACATGTTTAGGTGAGAGAATTGAAGTTCTATAGAAGGATTGGGATGAAAAGGCCAGTGGGACCCACTGTTATCCTCTCCCACTCGAATGAACCGACGGAGCCCCTCTGTTTACGGCTGTCCCCACGCTTCAACGCCGGGAGAGCTCGCCACTGCGACAAGGGCATGCAAAGCAAGTAGCTGCGTGGCCAAAACCGACCTCTCCACTTTACATAAGCACCGGATGACTCCCCTTCGACGTTCACCGTTCATTCTTCCAAACACAAACCATCGGCGCCATCACTAACCGCCTCCCTCTTCTCCACTTCATCCGGCTGTTCTAGCCCTCGGTTGATCGAGCTCAAAGCATCAAAATGTAACCCAGCTCGTTGCTATACCTTCTCCAACCGTTGGTTCAATGTTTCCTGACTTAAATCAGTGGTATTCCTCAGTTTCGCGGACGCTGTCGGAGTTGGGGACAATCGTCGCCTTTGTGCCACCGTTGCCAGCCCTCAACAAGCGGTGTCACGCATCAACTCCAACAACCAAAGGGATTGCCGTCACAAGCTCTTTCTCACGGTAAAACCCGTGCTTCACTTCCTTAAGTATCGAGCAAAGTATTCAAGTTTTTCTTTCGGCCGTTGCCCATGAACTAGCTAGCTTCTCAGTTTAATTCCGTTTCTACGTGTAATGATTTTTCAATCCAATTAAGGATTATAATCCGTACCTCCTAGCGCACCCCTCTGCCAAGAATCGACGGAAACAATCGAATGATTGCTGAGATATCCGAGTTTTCCTCTCCGCCATTGAAACCTCCCCTGCTCACCAACGAACTTGTCGTTACCGGCGGTTCCACGTCATTTTGCACTACCTAGTAACCTTCCTCATGATCCCAGGAGCCTTCCCCGCCCTTTTGCGAGGTGTTTGAGCCATTTCTGTGCGAGTTCGACATAACCGAAACCCTAGCCGCCGCCGCCGTTGTCGCGCCACCATCTCCGGCCATCGTCGCCACGATTGGACCTCACCATTGTATTGCGCGGTCGATTTTAGGGTTAGGCGGTCAAGACTGGGCTGAGGGGAGGTCGACGCAGCCATCCGACCACCCATGGCATGAGGTAGAAGACAACCTCGCGGGCCCCGCAGGTTAGTGGTTGTTTCCCTTACCCTTGGATCTGCTGTGGCCACCGGATCGACTGCGGCTGCGCGGGTTGATCCCTATGGCCCATGTGTGGCCCAGCTATGATTCGGTCATTTTAAACAGTGGGACCCATTTGATTAATTCAAACATTTCCTTTTTCCATTTAATTCCAGATTTCATTCAAACTTCAGAAATCCATTTCTCCTAGTAGATTTGCTCAAAAAATTCCAAATAAATTCTGGTAGACTCATCTTGATCCCTAGTTTGCATTGGTGCAATTTGTTGGACATGAAAGCCCAAGAATTTGCATAATTAATTCCTTTAATCTAACTGCTTGGGAAATTAATTACCCTTGTTCTGTTAATTTGTAAACTTCCCAATTTTGGTCAGAACACTCTTAATAATACACTTGATCTCTAGTAAAAAATTGAAACTTCATTGGACTTCATTTACTGGGTTGATCAGTATTCCAAATCTCTATGTAGTTGAAAATTGGGAAATGTACAGTAACCATTTCAGAATTTCTTGCAAACTTGTAAAATCAATTTATCCCTGTAGGAAGCTTAGAAAATTATGAAACAAATTTTCCTAGAACCAGTGAGACACCCTCTACCTTGATCATCTGCTTTTCGCCATGACAAAGCTCTAGAAGTTAAACCAATATTCAGTGAAGCCTTTTACTTATTGGAATTTTAGAGACAGCTTCCTTGATCATCTCCATTTTTGGGCCAGATCTTCCATATAGATCATAGTGTCCACTGTAAAAATCCCAACGCCAATTAAAATCGTTTACATACCTGATGAGTATTTATAATATCTCTTCTATAGTTTCTATATCACTCATGTACTTTATGTATTGCATATCATATAGTGACCAAGATCGAGGAGGACCCGGAGCCATTGGAAACTCTACTTCCAAAAGCTAACTATCCCTTAGACTCGCAGCCAGGCAAGCCCTGGTTTGCATTTAAGTGCTATTTCAAATTTTCTATTTGTATCACTTATGTCTAGGATGAGTTTATGCACTAGGCCTAAGGTGCTTCTTACTCCACTTGCATGACCCACAAATCCCATGGAGTATTGGGTAGGTCTAGAGCTTGACGAGTAGACAATGTCATGCTAATGTTTATAGGAATGCGGTAGAAGACGAGTAGTTGGAATCTACTCGCGAGATAGGATTTTATCACACGGGAGAAATTGAATCAAAGGATGATTTAGAAGTGAGAAATTGAGACCGAGCAGCGGGTAGGATGCAGCGACACGTAGTCTCACGTGCGTAGCCCTGCTTGTGTCGATTGAGGACTGATCCGTGTGCGGCCCTGCTGGACAAGTTTGAACAGTACCGGATGCATACTAGGCATACGGAACCCAGGAAACCAATGCAACTTGATAACTTGGATGTCGAGGCATAGCCCATTGTCGATAGGGGTGGGCTGAGGGTAGTAAGGTGTAAATTCGCCGGCGGGCACATACACACTCCGTGCGGGATCCTTATGCCGGCGATGGTGGGACTCCTTCGGCGTTTGAGTTCTCTTGTGAAGGGTGGATGTGTATGACGGGGTGAGGAGCACAGCACGTTCCTTAGGCACGGGTGTACGTGATGCGTTATTCGGGTGTGTCCTGATTGCAATCACCGTCCCTCGCGGTTATTTGAGTACTGCTTGTTCACTATGATGTGACGTAGTAAATACTGATGAAGTCAGGAGAATACGATGTATTGAAATATAATTGTTTTACCATTATGAATGCTATAGATTAGGCTCATTGAAGTTACTCTTATTAAACATTTAATCTGCTGCTATTAACTTGTAAAATGCTGATCAATTTATATGTGATTCATTTACTGCTATATCCATCCCTATGTTAAGTATCCCTGCATATAGAGTTTCATGTTTAGGTGAGACAATTAAGTCTTGCTGAGCCTTCATGCTCACGGTTGCTATATTAAGTTGGTTGCGGGTGAGACTTATGAGGAAGGGCCCGAGGATGAGGCGATGCCCCCGTCGGGGTATACCGCCAAATGGGAGCCTGCACGCCGCAGTAAAATTGTGTGTTGCTAGTGTGTAGCGTCTGCGGGCTAGCTAGGCTGAGAGTTTAGCTATGAATATTATCTTCCACTGTATATTAAGTATTATAAAAGACTTCCGCTGTTTCTATAAATAAAACTTTGTATTTTGTCGTATTATTTTTGTGTTTGCTGTTGGATGCCGCATCACACGGCACCACCCTCTGCAATTCTTGGAATATGTGGACCCGGTCCTCACAGCCTAGTATCAGAGCCGCATTGGGAATAGCATGCTGGAAAAGAGCCTATTCTGAAAACTTAAGAATAGTCGAGTGAGGAGTAGTTACTATGCCCACATAAGTTCTATTATAGTATTAGTTACTTAAGGTGGCAAGCTAACTTATGTGTTATTAAATTCTGTAATGACGCTCCGACGTCAGGTAAGAGGTAAGGCACGCCACTGCAAGCGGATCAATTGCGGTAATCTCACCAAGCGAGAGGTAGCATGTGGTTGTTTCCGTGGCTTGGCACGGAAATGTCAATAGGAGTCTCTGAAACTTTCCATGTTTCTGAGAACATATAACACGCGATACCCCAGCGTGCTACAAAATTAGTGGGAGCCCCCGCCGTGTGGGACATACCCGATGCGCCCCCTACTTGTGCAGCACTATGGAAAGACGTGGGACACTTTGGGGTGGTAGAAAACCCGGTCATGTACCTTGAGACGTGTCTTAACTCGGGGCGGCATATAGAATGATACGGGACGGATGTTTTTACTTTCATATATATTATTGTGAACTGTTCGCCTGTGCGGGCTTTGCCGTACAACACCATATGTTTGATCTATCATTTGTTTGTAGAAGCAGTACACTAACCACGTTTAAGTAGCTCGAGTAAAAAAAATTTTGGGAGTGAACGTCATTACTGCCACCGTTGAGACGTATGCCGGAATACCGGCCTAGGATTTTTATTTGGTGAGGGCGTAGTACCTACAGTGCATTCGAGTGTCATCAGGCACTTCGACGACGATGTCCGTGCTGGTGGTGTGACTCGACAACAAGTAAAAATTCCCAACTTAGGACTAAGGTTGAATTTGTAATCTCTGTTTTGGAGCGTGCTGGTCAGATTTAAAATTAATCATGGGGTTGCTGCGGTATGCAGGCCTATGATTTGGGAACTTGAGGAAGTCCTTCGCAAGTTTCATTTTCTGCTCCAAGGCTGTTTCAAGAATAAAAATTTGAAAACTTCATTTGAACTTAAAGTACCCAGTTCCTGGTTCAAACTGTGAACTGGACAGAAAAGTGACTAAGTTTGGAACAGCATAACTTCCTGTGTATTTCACCACTGAAGGTCTACCACACATGGTTGGGAAGTTTAGAGAGTCCTCTAAAACTCTTATGTTCAACTCCAGATCATAATTCCCCTGTAAACTGATGAAAAATCCAAATTTCCAAACTCTGTTAAATCGGGACAGAGACTGGACAATTTCGGTACCCTGTCACTGTCTTGGTCATATCTCCTTGTATAATCAACGAATGACTTCATATAATGCATTTATGTAATCCTGAGGAGGTATACAACAATGTTGTAATTTATTATTTTTGCATATCTTGATGTTTTCTATCTGGAAAAATGTGGACAAAATCAGCCTTAAACAGAGGAGGTGCTGTCAAAATTTTTCCCGAAAACTGTCAACTTGCAAAAATCATATCTCCTTGTACATAAACTATATGGACAAAAATAAATACATTATGGAAATATATTTGAGTGTACTACAATTTTGTAGTTTAACTCAAGTCCTGAATGTGCTTCTAACTAGATGAAAATTTCGAATTTCTCCACACTGGTCAGAATGAACAGAAACTGAGACAGAATTCCAGTGCGATGTTCCATTTGGCATTTGAATTTGATTCACTTTCATAATTCCATTTTCACATCCATGATCTGTTTATCAACCAAGTTTGTTGAATTTGAGTATTTTACTCATTCAAGTGCTTATTTTATAGATGACAGATGTGCTGCTATTGCCGGAGGGATGGGTGTTCTCCACGTGCGCCAACCGTCCGGGCTTCCCGAGCCTGCTGCGGGAGGTGCTCCAACTGTTTGGCTTCATCGAGATGCCATGCTATTGGGGTCAAGAGGCGGTTGACAGAGGCATACTGTCATGTACCATCCTGGTCGACATCCCGGCTAGTCCGTGTTTTTATGGATGGGCTCCTTTTTCGGTCACGCTCCAGGGAGTTCGTTTGGAGAACACGTGGGCCTTTGCAGCGGGTGAAGCGCTTATGAAGCTTTGCGAGCTTCATCAAGATGCCATGGCTGGGACACGGTTTGCTCTTCTCCTGGTCGGTGGTGCTGCTGGTTTTGAGTGGCAACGTCGTATGGTTGCGGCCTATCAACCTTATGGTGACACAACCTCGACAACACTTGGGACATTTGCCGCTGCATCCAGGATGGTGGTTCTTGCACAAGGTGCAATCCTGCAGGAGCAAGTCAAAGCCTTGAGACAAGCGACTGAACGGGGTGACACTCTGGATTATATCAATGAGAACCTACGTTCGTTCCTGGCTCAGACGAATCACCAACTAAATCAATGCGAGGATCAGTTGCATCACACTCGCACTAGACTGCGGAAGGCTCATGCCGAACTGCGGTAAGATCGCAAGGATCTGCAGCAAACTTGGGATGAAGTGCAGGCGAGTCAGTTGGAGGTGCAACAACAGCAATACCAGCTGTTGGTAGTCACCGAGGCACGAGACGAAGCCATTGAGGAAGCTCAGAATTGGGAGTACAAGGCAGAGCAACTTCAGGATAATTTGATTGAGGCCGAAGCACAATTGCAACCAGTTGTTTATCTACCGGCTCATGACATGCCGCTGAATATGGGTGAGCAAGTGCCTTCAGATCCAGAGGAGGAGGAAGATCCAGAGATAATTGAGTACGCCGATGACGATGCATCGGAGTAGGATGGGGCAGCACTACTGCCATCACGGGGCAACGTATAATTAGTGGTTGCTCATGTTTATTTTGTAGCCATGTTTGTGTCATATTATAAACAGTAGTGGGTGTGTGTGAGAGGACAAGATGTGTATGACATCTCATGGAGACCAAGTATGGTTGAGATTCACTTCTATAGAGGGAGTCCATAATTTTGGAGTTCACTACTGTAAACTTGGTCATGAGATAATATATCTTCTATAATGTTTGTACTTTATCAATATATGTGAATGTTATGCAATTATCACATTGTCAATAACCGCACTACTATGGTATGGAATGGATGAAGAAAACAAACATGTTGCTGATTTTTAAATCATGTGGATGCAGAATGGTGCGTACACGCTCTACGCCCGAGAGGAGAGGATATAGCCGGGGTCGTGAGGATGAATCTCCGACCAGGGAGCAAACCACGACACCACAACGACAAGTCCCTCCACCACGACCTCCTGAACCTCTGAGGACGCTCACGGAGTTTCTAGCCGCAGTACTCGGCTCGCGCGATGAGCAAAACGAGTTACTGTGGATGTTGGTAAAAAATTCGTCCCGTCAAGGGGGACGACAAGACAATGGGCAATGCCAGCCCCAACAAAGCTCGTATTCGGATTTCTTGGTGACACATCCACTGGTCTTCACGGAGGCCGAGGAGCCTCTGGAAGCGGACAACTTTATCCGCACTCATGAGGTGAAGTTCGGTTTGCTATGATGCACCAAACAGCAGAAGGCATTGTTTGCAGCGCAACAGCTTCAAGGATCCGCCTGTGCTTGGTGGGCGAACTTCATCGCCTCACTGTCGGCTGGTCATGCGGTCACCTGGACCGAATTCTGGGAGGCGTTCCGTGCATACCATATGCCTCCCGGAATAATGAAGAGGAAGGTTCAAGAATTTTTGGAGCTAAAGCAAGGCGGAAGGAGTGCCCACGAATACTCCCGCGCTTTCAATCACATGGCACAGTATGAGCCCGACTATGTGGGGACGGAAGACAGAAAGAGAGACATATTCTTCTGGGGCCTGAATCCGAAGATGAAGGTCCAACTCGCAAAATGCAACCGCGGCACCTTCAACGACATCGTCAATGCCGCGATTGTACAGGAAGATGCTCAATGCGAGCTTGTTTCTGATAAGAGGAAATGGAGCGCGCCATCGAGCAGCAGCGGGGGTGGTCCGCAGAAAAACCGTGTGGTGTATCGCTCAACATCCGGTCAGTGATGGCAGCCACCGGCGCGACTGCAGCGATTCCGCGGTCGATCTTTCAACGCGCCGCGTTTCCAACCACCATTTCCACAGCAGCAGCAGCAAATGATGGTCCCGCATGCGTATCCACCTCCACCACGCGCACCGCGTCTGCAGCCTGGTGGGAACCCGACACAATACACGTGCTATACGTGTGGCCGTGTCTGGCATTTTGCGAAGGACTGCCCCGAGCAGCGTCAAGGAAGCGGGCAAGCACCATATCGGGGTGCTGTTCAACCCCGCAATCAGCCCAAGAAACCAGCACCAAAACCCGGCAACGTCCACCACTTAGATCTCGAAGACGTGCCAGAAGCGAACCCATCCTCGCGGGTACGTTTTATCTACTCTAAAATCCCGTAGTCATATTATTTGACTCCGGCACCACTCATAATTTCATTAGCCAATCTTATGTTGTCAAGCATAAATTACCTATCACTCCCACAGAAAGTCCATATTTGATTTGCTCTCCGGGTGGGAAAATAGTAGCAGACATGAAAGTCCATAAAGCACAACTTAAGATGGGTGGGAATATCTATCCGACTTCTTTAATTATATTAGAGGGTCAAAATCTCGATGTCATCTTAGGGATATCATGGCTGCACCGTCATAGTGCTGTTCTCGACATTGTTCTACGTGTGGTCCATTTAAACTCTCCACTATATGAACCACACACTCTTATTCTAGACCGCATTATCCAAGAAATTCAAGCCACATACAACACGGAAGCCGCAAAGCTTGAGGAAATTTGTGTGGTCCGTGAATATCCGGACGTGTTTCCTGATGACCTTCCAGGTATGCCACCGGATAGGGACATCGTGTTCGAAATTGAACTTATTCCGGGAACCACACCTATTTCTCGAAGGTCGTACAAGATGGCACCCAATGAGTTGGTGATATTAAATGAGCATTTGAAGGACCTGCTGGACAAAGGTCTCATACGCCCAAGTTCATCACCTTGGGGCTGCTCCGCAATATTTGTGAAGAAGAAGGACAAGACGTTACATCTATGTGTGGACTATCGTCCGCTCAATGCCGTGACGATCAAGAACAAGTATCCACTACCGCGCATCGATATTTTATTTGATCAACTAGTGGGTGATAAAGTATTCTCAAAGATGGATCTTCGGTACGGATATCATCAAACAAAAATCCGATCAGAGGATATACCAAAGACGACATTCTCGACGAGATACGGGCTCTATGAATATCTCGTCATGTCGTTCGGGCTTACCAACGCACAGGCTCACTTAATGTACCTCATGAATTCTGTTTTATGCCGGAGTTGGACAAGTTTGTCATGGTCTTCATCCACGACATTCTGGTGTATTCAAAATCAGAGGAAGAACATGCCAAACACTTGAATATCGTGCTCCAACGATTGCGAGGTCACAAGCTTTATGCAAAATTCAGCAAGTGTGAATTTTGGATCAGCCAAGTGCCTTTTCTTGGTCACATTATTTCAGCCGAGGGTATCGCTGTTGATCCAAGCAAAATTGTGCAAGTGCTGAAATGGAAATCTCCAACGTCCGTACACGGAGTTCGCAGCTTCGTCGGGTTAGCGGGATATTATCGGAGGTTCATTCCGAGCTTCTCAAAAATCGCTAAGCCAATGACAGAGCTGCTGAATAAGGGGACTAAATATATTTGGAGCAAGGCATGTGAGGATGCATTCCAAGCATTGGTGAAACATCTCACAACAGCCCCGGTGTTAGCTCAGCCGGATACGACCAAATCTTTCGATGTTTATTGTGACGCGTCCGGCATTGGTCTCGGCTGCGTGCTAATGCAAGAAGGCCGCGTGATCACGTATGGATCACAGTAGCTCCAAAATCATGAGCAGAATTACCCAACTTATGACCTTGAGCTTGCTGCCGTGGTACTTTCTTTGAAAATATGGGGGCATTATTTACTCAAAAATTTAGTGCACCTCTACACCGATCACAAGAGTCTGAAATATATCTTCACTCAGAACGAACTGAATATGCGACATCGAAGATGGTTGGAATTGATCAAAGATTATGAGATTGAAATTCACTACCATCCTGGCAAGGCGAATGTTGTTGCCGATGCGCTGAGCCGCAAGTCTCACGTTAATAATCTGTCCATCACTTCAGTGGAAGAGGAGGAGCCGAGTTTATACTTGATTCCATATGGAGCGCTATATAATCTTGCTCCCATCCATACCAAACGGGAGGAGATTATGGAGGCTCAAAAGAAAGACGTGGGTATGTCACACATTTCGAGGAGAATGAAGAATGGGGAAATGATGTGCTTCCGAAGTGATGAACATGGTACCCTGTGGTTCAAGGACCATATCGTGGTACCTCGTGACATAGGACTTAGGAAGAAAATCTTGGATGAAGCTCACTTGTCCAAGTATTCTATTTATCTGGGCAGCAACAAGATGTATCAAGATTTAAAAACCAGATTTTGGTGGACACGGATGAAAAGAGAAATTGCAAAGTACGTATTCGAGTGTGATACGTGTCAGCGGGTGAAAGTCGACCACATGAGAAAGGCTGGACAGCTGCAACCATTGAAAATTCCGGCGTGGAAATGGGAGGACATTAGTATGGATTTCATCATCGGTTTGCCTCTCACATTCCACAAGCATAATTCGATTCGGGTGATAGTCGATCGACTAACCAAATCAGCTCATTTCATCCTTGTACATACGAACTACATCTCCAAGAAGTATGCGGAATTGTATATTGCAAGAGTCATGTGCTTGCACGGAGTTCCCCGGACGATTATTTCCGATCGCAGTGTGTTGTTCGTTGCTCGTTTTTGGGAGCAACTGCATGCATCATTGGGGACAAAACTGATCCGAAGCTCCGCATACCACCTGCAAACTGATGGTCAAACTGAAAGGGTGAATCAAGTTTTGGAAGATATGCTACGCGCTTGTGCCATCAACCATGGTAAAAATTGGGATGATCAGTTACTGTTTGCCGAGTTATCATATAACAATGACTATCAAGCTAGCATCAAGATGGCACTGTATGAAGCTCTCTACGGCCGGAAATGTCGCACACCACTCAACTGGTGTGGGGAATTGATCCTGTGAATGAAGCCGAAGAACCAGTGCGAGTGATCCAAGCCAATCTCAAGGCTTCTCAATCTCATCAGAAAAGCTATATGGATAAAAGACGTCGACCTCTCCACTTCGACATCGGAGACCACGTTTATCTTCATGTCTCTCTGGTTGGAAGGGCTCCACGATTCGTCGCTCCGTTCGCCGTCATTGAAAAATGTGGACCCATGGCCAATCGTTTGGAGCTACGGGCGTCACTCTCTGGAGTTCACAATGTATTCCACATTTCTCAGCTGCTGAAATTTCTTAAATCCTCAGCTGAAATCTGCACCGAAGACATTGAAATTCTCCAACCGGATCTCACTTATTCTGAATATCCGATCCGGATTATCGATGAAAATTCGCACAACAAGAAACTGGACTTTGTACATCTACAAAGTATTGTGGAGTAACCATACCGCTGAGAAAGCGACATGGGAAAGCAGGATTATCTCTAATCAAAATATATGGATTTATTATCATCTCATATCTGGTAATCCTTTTACCTCTATCTCTTCTATTTGTAATCTCAAGACGAGATTCTTTTAAGGGGGGAGGAATGTAAAATCCCAAAAATTTCTTAGTGCAAAGTTCAGTTGGGAGATGCAAAAATTGGGATGGAAAAAGGAATCAAATTGGAATCTTAAAAATTCAAACCGAAATAAAACTCAATTGGAGGGATTCAAAAATTCAAATTAGCTCCAGTTCAAATTTGCCAAAATAAAAATTTGAGTTCACCATTAGCTTCCAAATATTCTAAATAGCCCCCCTGCAAATTTTCATAATATTTGGAGCACTAATTCTATTTAATTCAATAGGTACATTGAATTTTATTCAAATATGAATTTGAATTTCACATGAAACCTGTCCAAATTTGAAATCCAATTTCAGAACCTTAATCTCCATGTTGGATTTGGCCTCTCCACAAAAATCTATCATTTTTGGACATGTTTAGGTGAGAGAATTGAAGTTCCAGAGAAAGATTGGGATGAAAAGGGCAGTGGGACCCACTGTCAGCCTCTCCCACTCGAATGAACCGACGGAGCCCCTCTATTTACGGCTGTCCCCGGGCTTCAACGCCGGGAGAGATCACCACCATGACAAGGGCATGCAAAGCAAGCAGCTGCGTGGACTAAAACCGACCTCTCCACTTTACTTAAGCACCGGATGACAGTACTTCGACGTTCACCGTTCATTCTTCCAAACACAAACCGCCGGCGCCATCACTGACCGCCTCCCTCTTGTCCACTTCATCTGGCCATTCTAGCCCTCGGTTGATCGAGCTCCAAGCATCAAAAAGTAACCCAGGTCGTTGCTCTACCTTCTCCAACCGTTGGTTCAACGTTTTCTGACCTAAATCCGTGGTATTCTTCAGTTTTGTGGATGCCTCCGGAGCTGGGGATGATCGCCGCCTTTGCACCACCGTAACCAGCCCTCAACAAGCGATGTCACGCATCGACTCCAACAGAAAAAGGGATCGCCATCACAAGCTCTTTCTCACGGTAAAACCCGTGCTTCACTTCCTTAAGTATCGAGCAAAGTATTCAAGTTTTTCTTTCGGCCGTTGCCCATGAAGTAGCTAGCTTCTCAGTTTAATTCTGTTTCTACGTGTAATGAGTCTTTAATCCAATTAAGGATTATAATCCATACCTCCTAGCGCGTCCCTCTGCCAAGAATCGATGGAAACAATTGCATGATTGCCGAGATATTCAAGTTTTCCTCTCCGCCATTGAAACCTCCCCTGTTCACCGATGAACTTGTACTTACTGGCGGTTCGACGTCGTTTAAACCACCTAGTAACCTTCCTCATGATTCCAGGAGCCTTCCCCACCCTTTTCCGAGGTGTTTGAGCAATTTCCGTGCGAGTTTGACATAGCCGAAACCATAGCCGCCGCCGCCATTGCGCCGCCATCTCCGGCCGTCGTCGCCTCGATTGGACCCCACCATCGCATTGCGCGGTCAATTTTAGAGTTAGGCGGTCAAGACTGGGCTGAGAGGAGGTCGACGCAGCCATCCCGGCGAGCTCACCGGCGCTGTGCCGCCACGGGGAACCCAAACGCCGCCCAGGGCGCGAGGTAGAAGACGACCTCGCGGGCCCTGCAGGTCAGTGGTTGTTTCCCCTCCCCTTGGATCTGCTGTGGCCACCGGATTGACTGCGGCTGCGGGGGTTGATCCCTATGGCCCATGTGTGGCCCAACTGCGATTGGGTCATTTTAAACATTGGGACCCATTTGATTAATTCAAACATTTCCTTTTTCCATTTAATTCCAGATTTCGTTCAAACTTCAAAATCCATTTCTCCTAGTAGATTATCTCAAACTTTTCCAAATAAATTCTGGTAGACTCATATTGATCCCTAGTCTTTTATTGGAGCAATTTGTTGGACATGAAAGTCCTAGAATTTCATAATTAATTCTTTTGAGCTAACTACTTGGGAAATTAATTACCCCTGTTCTGTTAATTGGAAAATTCCCAATTTTGGTCAGAACACTCTTAATAATACACTTGATCTCCAGTAAAAAATTGGAAGTTCATTGGAATTAATTTACTGGGTTGATCAGTGTTCCAAATCTCTATGTATTTGAAAATTGGGGAAAGTACAATAACCATTTCAGAATTTCTTGCAAATTTGTAAATTCAATTTCTCCCTGTAGGAAGCCTCGAAAATTACGAAACAAATTTTACAAGAACCAGTGAGACACCCTAAACCTTGGTCATCCACTTTTAGCCATGACAAAGCTCTAGAAGTTAAACCAAAATTCTGAGAACCCTTTTATTTGTTGGAATTTTAGAGACAACAAGTTTCCTTGAACATCTCCAATTTTTGGTCCAAATCTTCCTCATAGATCCTAGTGTCCACTATAAAAATGCCAAGGCCAATTAAAATCATTTACATACCTGATCAGTATTTATAAGATCTCTTCTATAGTTTCTATATCACTCATGTACTTTATATATTCCATATCACGAGATCGAGGAGGACCCGAAGCCATTGGAGATTCTACTTCTAGAAGCTAACTATCCCTCTGACTCGAAGCTAGGCAAGCCCCAGTTTGCATTTAAGTGCTATTTCAAATTTTCTATTTGTATCACTTATGTCTAGGATGAGTTTATGTATTAGGGCTAAGGTGCTTGTTACTCCACTTGCATGACCCACAAATCCCTTGGAGTATTGGGTAGGTCTAGAGCTTGTTGAGTAGACAATGCCATGCTAATGTTTATTGGAATGCAGTAGAAGTCGAGTAGTTGGAATATACTCGCGAGATAGGATTTTATCACACGGGAGGAATTGAATCAAAGGATGATTTAGAAGTGTGAAATTGAGACCGAGCAGCGGGTAAGATGCAGAGAGATGTGGTCTCACGTGCGTAGCCTTGCTTGTGTTGATTGAGGACCGATCCATGTGTGGCCCTGCTGGACAAGTTTGAACAGTACCGGATGCATACTGGGCATATGGAACCCAGGAAACCGATGTAACTTGATAACTTGGATGTCGAGGCATAGCTCATTGTCGATAGGGGTGGGTTGAGGGTAGTAAGGTGTAAATTCGCCGGCGGGCTCAGACACACTTCGTGCGGGAACGTTATGCCCGCGATGGTGGGACCGGTTCGGCGTTTGAGTTCTCTTGTGAAAGGTGGCTGGGTATGACGTGGTGAGGAGGACGGCACACTCCTTAGGCACGGGTGTACGTGACGTGTTATTTGGGTATGTCCTGATTGCAATCGCCGTTCCTCACGGTTATATGAGTACCGCTTGTTCAGTGTGCTGTGACGTAGTAAATACTGAAGAAGTCAGGAGAATACGATGTATTGAAATATAATTGTTTTACCACTATGATTGCTGTAGATTAGGCTCATTAAAGTTACTATTATGAAACATTTAAGCTGCTGCTATTAACTTGTAAAATGATAATCAATTTATATGCGAATCATTTACTTCTATATCCATCCCTATGTTAAGTATCCCTGCATATAGAGTTTCATGTTTAGGTGAGACGATTAAGTCTTGCTGAGCCTTCGTACTCACGGTTGCTATATTAAGTTGTTTGCAGGTGATACTGATGAAGAAGGGCCCAAGGATAAGGCGATGCCCCCGTCGGAGTATACCGCCGAATGGGAGCCCTGCACGCCACAGTAAAATTGTGTGTTGCTACTGTGCAGCGACCGCAGGCTGGACTGTTGTACTTTTGCATAGCTAGGCTGAGAGTTTAGCTATGAATATTATCTTCCGCTGTATATTAAGTATTGTAAAATACTTCTGCTGTTTCTATAATGTATTTTGTCGTATTATTTTCGTATGTGCTGTTGGGTGCCGCATCACACGGCACCACCCTCTGGGATTCCTGGAATGTGTGGACCCGGTCCTAGTATGATGAGAAGAAGGAAGGGCAGCAACTCCAGTGATTAGAAGAGCAAAGAGAAAGGAAAATCCAAGGCACGATGTACCTGCTACAACTGTGGCGAGTACGATCACTTTAGGGTTGACTGCACATATGAAGAAAATAAAAAAAGGATGTGAAGCCTCAAGAGAAGAAGACCTTCAAGAAAAGGAGGCAAGCCAACCATGCGCACATTGGCAAGGAGTGGGGCTCAAACGACGGGTCCTCATCTGATGAAGAAGAAGAGAAGGCCAGCATTACCATCAAGAAGTCTACCAAGAAGTCTACGCTCTTCCAGGACATGGGAGGATGGGAGACTCATAATCGTACTTGCCTCATGGCTAAGGAAGGCAAGAAAAAGGTTCGACCTACACCTCCCTTGATTAATTCCTCCATTGATGATTTTGATAGCTCTAGTGAAAATGAGGATATGTTTAAAGGCTTAAGTAAAACTGTTTAATGAAAATGAAAATGTTGTCAAATGAAATTTTTGAGAAGGAGGAGCTTGTCAACCGACAAGAAGATATGCTCATCCGCGAAAGGAAGAGATATCAAGAGGTTGAGAAACTCCTTGAGCTTGAGAAGGAGAAGAACAAGTCACTTGAGCATGAGCTAGCCTTGAGTAAGGAAACATACTCAAAACTAGAAGCCTCACATATTGCAATCAAGAATGAACTTGCTAACTTGTTAGAAGATAACAAGATCCTTGAAGTGCAAGTTGGGTCACTCAAGCAAAGTGACTCCTCCTCCTCCAAGATATCACCTTCCAAAGGTGTAAATTCAACAACAAAGATAACTTGCACATGCTCTAATAAGTAAAATATTGTTAAACATGATTCTTCTGTTTCACACGCTAAACATACATCCCAAAGGGGCATCTTTGCCAAGGAAAAGTTTAAATACGCACATAGTGCATATATGGTCACTAGACCTCCTAACGTCAAAGATGGTCTTCGGTTTACTAAAAATAAACACATGTCCACTAATGTTCAAGTTAAGAAGCAAATTACTTTTGTTAAGGGAACATCAAATGAATCTGAATTGCAAATACTATTTCGTACTTTTGATGCTTCCTATGTACTTATGATAGATAAATCTAGACATGTCTTTGCTAATATGCAGGGCAACGCCACAAGAACACATGTGTGGGTGCCCAAGACTCTTGTGACTAACCTGCGAGCACCCAAGAAAGCTTGGGTACCCAAAACCAAGAAATAACTCTGTTTTGCGGGCCTACTCCTCCAGTGGATCAAAATGGGTGCTGGACAGTGGATGCTCTAATCGCATGACTGGAGAGAGGAGTATATTCGTGGAGTATGAGCACAACGGGGATCCAAGTGAAGGAATATACTTTGGAGACAATAGCCAAGGAAAGGTCCTTGGTAGTGGTACAATTGAAATTTCTTCTCAACATACTCTTTCAAATGTTTTACATGTCGATTCTCTAGATTATAATGTTTTGTCCATATCTCAGCTATGCGACAAAAGTTATAACTATTTATTCACTAATGAGGGTGTGATTGTTTTTAGAAGAAGCGATGGCTCGATTGCATTCAAAGGAATGTTGAAGGGAGAGCTTTATCTTGTTGACTTCAACAAAGATAAAGCTGAACTCAACACTTGCTTGATTGCTAAAACTAACATGGGATGGCTGTGGCATAGACGGCTAGCCCATGTTGGGATGAGAAATCTTCAAAAACTTCTAAAAGGTGGTCACATTCGAGGTTTAAAAGATGTTGTTTTTGAGAAAGACAGGTCGTGCAGCGCATGCCAGGCGGGAAAACAAGTTGGAGCACCACACCACGCCAAGAACGTGATGACTACCTCAAGACCGCTGGAACTTCTTCACATGGCCCTCTTTGGCCCAATTGCTTATATAAGCATCGGCGGTAACAAATATGGATTGGTTATTGTTGATGATTTTTCTAGATTTACCTGGGTGTTTTTCTTGTATGATAAGTCAGAAACTCAGGGAATCCTCAAGAAATTTCTTAAAAGGGCGAAAAATGAATTCTCCTCAACATCAAGAACATTAGAAGTGACAATGGAATAGAGTTCAAGAATACTCAAGTTGAGGAGTACCTAGATGAAGAAGGAATAAAGCATGAATTTTTGGCACTCTACTCTCCTGATAAAAATGGGGTGGCCGTAAGGAAAAACAGGACCTCATCGAGATGGCGAGGACAATGCTGGATGAATACAAGACTTCAGACCGATTTTAAGCTGAACCGGTAAACATCGCTTGTCATGCAACAAATCGGCTATATCTTCATCGACTTTTGAAGAAAATGCCATATGAGCTCCTCACCTGTAACAGACCAAATGTTTCCAATTTTAAAGTATTTGGATGCAAATGATTTATCTTTAACAAGAAACTGAGGACTTCAAAGTTCCCTTCGAAATCTGATGAAGGGTTCTTGGTTGGTTACGATTCGAATGCCTATGCCTATCATGTTTTCAACAAAGTCTCTGGTGTTGTTGAAGTAGCACGTGACATAGTGTTTGATGAAACTAATGGCTCGAAAGTGGAGCAAGTTGATAAGTGTGTGACGGATCAAGAAGAAGCCCCATCCGAAGCGTTGAGGAGGATGGCCCTTGGTGATATTCGACCTTAAGAGCAACCAAAAGACTCAAGTCCTCAGGATGAACCTCAACAGGAAAGCAATGATCATGGGGGAGCTCATGCACAAGATCAATATCAGGAAGATCAGGAAGATCAATATAATCATGGAAGCAATTATCTAGGGGGAGACATTGACAATGAAGAAAATTAAGTGCAAGCAACTTCACAATTCCCTCGCCCAAGAGTACATCAGAGTATACAAAGATATCATCCTGTCAACAACATCATTGGAGACATTGCTAGGCGAGTAACCACTGGATCTCGCATAGCTAATTTCTGTGAATATTACTCTTTTGTCTCTTTTCTTGAACCATATAGGGTATAAGAAGCACTAAAGGATCCAAATTGGGTGATTGCAATGCAAGAGGAGCTGAACAACTTCAAGAGAAATAAAGTGTTGGAGCTTGTAGAAAGACCAAAGGCGAACATTGTAGGAACCAAATGGGTCTTTCGAAACAAGCAAGATGAAAATGGAGTGGTAACAAGAAATAAGGCGCGACTCGTGGCAAAAGGTTACTCACAAGTCGAAGGTTTGGACTTCGAAGAAACTTTCGCTCACGTAGCTAGACTTGAGTCCATTCGTATTTTATTAGAATATGCTACTCATCATAATTTTAAGCTATATCAAATGGACGTCAAAAGTGCTTTTCTCAATGGTCCCATTAAGGAGGAAGTGTATGTGGAGCAACCACCGAGATTTAAAGATCAAGAGTATCCCAACCATGTGTATAAACTGCGTAAGGCCCTCCATGGCCTCAAACAACCTCCTCGAGCTTGGTATGAGTGCCTTATAGATTTTTTAACTCAAAATGGTTTAAAATTGGAAAAGTTGATTATACTTTGTTCACAAGACATTTTGATGATCATCTATTTTTATGTCAAATCTATGTTGATGATATCATCTTTGGTTCTAATAATAAGTCTTTTTGTGAAGAATTTAGCAAAATTATGACACATGGATTCGAGATGTCGATGATGGGCGAATTGAAGTTCTTCTTGGGATTCCAAGTGAAGCAACTAAGAGAAGGAATCTTCATAAGCCAAACCAAGTACATGCAGGACATCCTCAAGAAGTTCAATATGGACAAAGCCAAGCCCATCAAAACACCCAAGGCAACTAATGGACATCTCGATCTCAGCGAAGATGGTCCAAATGTTGATCAAAAGGTATATTGATCTATGATTGGTTCATTACTGTATTTATGTGCATGTAGGCCAGATATCATGCTTAGTGTTTGTATGTGTGCAAGGTTTAAAGCTGCATCTAAAGAGTGCCATTTAATAGCTATAAAAAGAATTTTAAGATACATTGTGCACACACCTAACTTGGGCCTTTGGTATCCCAAAGGATCCAAGTTTAACTTAATAGGATATACCGATATCGACTATGCAGGATGCAAAGTCGATAGAAAGAGTACATCGGGGACTTGCCAATTTCTTGGCAGATCCTTAGTTTCATGGTCATCTAAAAGCAAAACTCCATTGCTCTTTACACAGCTGAAGCAGAGTTTGTTGCAGCCGGTAGTTGTTGTGCTCAACTACTTTGGATGCGACAAACTCTAAGAGATTATGGTTACAACCTGAACCATATTTCACTCCTATGTGATAATGAAAGTTCAATAAAATTTGCACACAACCCAGTAGAGCACTGAAGAACTAAGCACATAGATATTGGTTATCATTTCATAAGTGATCATTCATTAAATGGTGACATAGTAATTTCACATGTTAGGACTGAAAAACAACTTGCAGACATTTTCACCAAGCCATTAGATGAAAAGAGATTTTGTGAGCTAAGAAATGAACTAAATATACTTGACTCTTGAAATGTGGCTTGAAACACTGCATACCTGGTCGTGATTTCAAAATTTACTTATTTTTTTCGAAAATTTGCCCCCTATTTTGATTTTCTCTTGAAAACTATTTAAATTAGTGAATCTTGGTGAATTATGTCCATTGTATGATTGTTGATTACTTACTGATCATGTTCATCAAGATTATTTGTGAAATGATGTCCTTTAGATCACTATTAGTTCAAACTCCCAAAATCAGTTTGTTACATTCTATTCTGTCCAGCTAACCCTGACTAGTCTGGCGTTAACATTGGACTAGTCCGTTGTTAGCACTGGACTAGTCTGTTATCTCAGACTAGTTCGGCCCTGGTCCGGCATACCGGACTCGTACGTATTTATTGGGCTTAACCCTAGCCCGCCGACAGGACTTCATCTTCCTCCTCTCATAATTGCTTTTGCTCTCTCTCTCCTCAAGCTTGAGCTGTCAAGGCGATTACTGCATCTAGCCATCAAAATGAAATATTTCTCCACGGGAAATCTTCTACTCGGTGCGAAGCTTCCCCACTCCGGACTAATCCTGACCTCACTCCGCGCCTCCTCTTCGAATCGTTGATTTTCCGGTAAAATCTCCTCAACCCTAGTTCTCACCTTTTCTCAAATCTTGCTTATTTTTTTTTGATTCCTAGGGCATACACTACCTTTATAGATGTATCCTACTATATCCCTATTCATTGTTCATCATTCGAACTAGATTTATTAAAAATAGGAAGTTAGGGTTCATACGTCAGTCCGGACTAGTCCAGTGTTCTAGTGCGGACAAGTCCAATACTCCGAACAAGTCCGCACTATGAACACGGACAAGTCCAGTACCCTGACAATTTGAACCTCTAAATTATTATTTTCACAAAGTCTACATTCAATTCTTATCAATCCTTGAATTCCTCTATAAGGCACGATGTCATCAGCTTCAGAAGACAACTTGTTTGATTATTACGAAAAGCGTGACTGTGCAAGAGTGCATAGAGCCAAAGAGAAAGTCATGAAGAAGAGGCATGACCACAATGTTCACTCCTGTCCTCCCGACAATTCTCTTCCTAAGAAGAGGAGAGTGGTAGTGAAGAAACCTCTGACCATGGAAAGTGCTGGAAGCTCATCGGCACCTAAGAGAAGCCTCAACAAGGGCAAAGGATTGGCTAGTGGTCCTATTGGTCTGTTGAAGATGAAGGCTCCTATTCATCGCAACAGGCAGCCCTCAAGTGGTCATTTTGCTGGAAAAGAGAATGAACTGGCTGACAAATACAGGAAGATTGAAGTCTATGAGCAACCTAAAAAGTCAGCTGACCCAAGATTCTGGAGTAACTTTCATGTTGATTATTATGAGCATGTTTACATGAAGATGAGGAACCCCGTTATTGAAAGTTAGTGGGTCAATATCACCTACCTCTAATTCAATAAGTGCCAAGCCTATCAAGAGGTACTTGAGCCGTTGGAGAGACATGGGTTTAAGAATCTCATATCCTTCCAGTGCGATTGGAACAATGAGGTTATAACTCAGTTTTACTCCACTCTCTACTTCGCTAGTGATGATGGGGACAAGATGATAAGGATGACACATGGATCAAAGTACAATGTCACTTATGGGGATGTTGCCAGGATACTTCAGCTTGAAGATACCTTGGAAAATGATCTCATTATTTATAACTTGAAGCCTCTGGAGAAAGATGAGCTAGATTTCGTCTATCATACAAGAATGCCTTACAAGTCTCCAACTACCAAGTATTTGAAGCCATTCTTTGAAGTTCTGAATAGAATTCTGAGGAAAAATCATAGATCCCAAGGAAATAGATGAAGAAACAATCCTAGGGACCCTAAGGACCTTGATGAAAGTGATAAGCAAGAGAAGGACCTTCAATGTCTTTGAATACATCTACAATGACATTGTGAACATCTCCATTACTCCAAACAGGTCCTGTGGCTATGCACCTTATATTATGTACATGATTGAAAAGGTGACAGGACTTGAGTTTGTCAAAGATGTTCCTCACACAGGCCTCAAGCCCCAGAAGCCTACAGTATACACTGTTCCCTCTACTCCTACCTCACCTGCAGTGGAACAGGGATCTAAGGGGCCTCATGAAGGCACAAAGACTCAAAGTGCTACTCCTGCTCCTCCACCCTCTAGAAAGTCCTCCAGTGGTGTGCTGAAAATGCTTTCCTCCATCTTTGCATCCTATAGCAAAGTGGAAATTAAGCAGCACAAGGAAAGTGTAGCTAGGAAGAGACATCAAAGATATGTGAAGACCAACATCAAATCTATCTGTGAGATGCTAGACATTGAGCCAGTGGGGTCACCTCAGATTTTAGAAGATTCTAAAGAGGCTTTCACTGAAATGGCACCTCCCCTCAGAGCAAGAATTGGCTTCATTTGGACTAGGTGGCGTCTTCACTCCTCCTCCTCAGCAAGCACCTGAAGATGAAGAAGAAGATGAAGATAGAACCGAGAGTGAGGGAGGCAGTGGCGACGAGTGTTTCCCTCAATTTTTCCCTTTTTGGTGCCTTGATGCCAAAGGGGGAGAGATTGAGACTAGTAGCTTATTTTGTAGCCTTAAGGACTTGTGATCAAGGACATGTATCTTAATTTCAAATTATTGTAATCTTTTTGGATTTTCCTACTTTACTTAATGTGTGATGCTTAGTTTAATGTTAATGTGATGATTGCCGCTATAATTGTTATGTTCTTATCATTTTCTCATGACATCATTTGATCACACACTCTATAGGCACCCCCACCATAAAGAAAACATATATGTGAGAAGTTTTTATTACTGATTTGTCATTCTCATATATGCACACTTTATGAAAATCAATTTTTACTCTTAATTGTGAAATCTCAATTGGTTGTCATCAATCACCAAAATGGGGGAGATTGAAAGTGCATCTAGGCATTCACTTGTGGGTTTTGGATGATTGATGACAAACAAAAGGCATCCTAATGAACTTGTTGAGATGAATGCATGTTAACAAAAATGATATAGTTTGGTGCACTCAAAAAGTGAAAAATAAAGTGATGAAGAAAAAGAAAAGCCCAATGTTGACGGCTGTTATATACCAATTTCACCTGTCAATATAACTCAATTATGTGAAGGAATTGAAATTTCTTGCACACATCACCTTTCTATTTAACCTATTTCCACTTGTCCTTGGAGAAAGTAGTGCATGCAGGGATTCTATGCAGAAATGAATTGAAACAAGGGGATGGATTCTATAAAATATAATTCCAGCCAATCAAGCGACAACACATGGCACCACATGGATCAAATGGCCCACAAACAGAAGTATTTGAGGCCATCTAATGGTGTAGCACCCATATAATGTATTGGGACCCACCTGGTAGATACTTGAAGGAAGTACAACCCCAACGGGGCCAAGACCAGGTCGGCTGACCTCTCTAGTCGGCCAATTTGTTCTTGCCCCCAAAAGCGGTCAAACGCCATGTGTTGGCTCCTCCTGGCTTGAAGAGGTAATGGGTGACTGATTCATGTTCTTTTGGTTGCGGGAACCGACCCTTCTCCAAGCTATAAATAGGACCCCTCACCCCTCACTTCAACACACACCACTTGAGTATTCATCCATTGTATCCACTACTCTCCATAGGTTTAGAGGAGTATATGGTGTAGAGAGGATAGCCTCTAGTCCATAGTACAAGTAGGAGAGGAGTAGAAGGAGTCTCTTCCCAATTGGTAAATGTATGTCTCCAATATTCCTATTTGTACTTGTGACTTTATTCATAATAAAGATGATATATTTAGTCTGCTATTGTTCATATACTTGGATGAAGCGTTTCTTGTTTGATTGTGGACTCCATTTATGTTGTAGGAATAGTATTTTTTGATTGTGCTATACCATTCTTATTACATTATCATAAACACTATAAACCTCCACTATAGTCTAATTAGCTATGATATGACTATGTTAATATGAATCACTTATGTTGTGAATTAACATTGGTTCAACGATGATTTAGTTCATTGCCTTAGGATGGCTTGTGCCTAGGATCTTAAGGTAATTACTTAATATGCTAGCATGGTGCTAGGACAGAGAGTCGCGTTGAATGTCTCGTGGACCCATGGGTTGAAGAGGTAGGCAGTAGGTGGTGACAACCCTATCTGTCCTTTGTAATCCTCCATGTTTGGCTATGCCACAAGCTCTTGGGGGAAGTCGCCTAGTGTTGCATGAGAATTCATAATTAATATAACCATTAGTAACTAACTTACGCTATGTATATGTGCATTAGAAGCATAGTAGGAGTATCTACCTAACTCTTAGCCTAGTCCCTCTGTTACCTCAGTTATCCCCTTAGGATAGAATGCTCTTGTGTGTGTCACACTGCCACAACTTATCATTAAACCCATCCTTGCTACAACCCTATCTAGGCCAACCTAACTTTTCCACTTGATGATTGTCTTACTTCCACATAGCCTTCCTTTAGGAAAATATAAATGAGACCCTTTGGGAATACTCTTTAAAGGGTAAATGCTACATCGATAGTTTCCGTGCGCTTGCAGACGTTCACTTGAGAGTTAAAACCTACCAACAAGCATTTCTGGCATCACTACTAGGGATGAAATTTTAGTAGTGCGTAGGAAATATCAACAAGAATTTCTGGCGCCGTTGCCGGGGAAGGCAGGCGAAGTATTGCATGATTGAGTGAATAGGATAGGACCTTGGTAGGTTTTAGTAGTATGACCCTTCTTTGTTTTCGCATTTTATGTGAAAACAGGGTAGTGTATGTTTGGTTTTCGCTTGCCGGAAAGCTTTGTTGAAGATCTCAAATCCCTTTTGAGAGATCAACCTTGTGCCGTGCCTCCTCAGAAGCTTTGAGCGGCAAAGCAATCCAACACAACTGCACCAACAACCGAAACACCAATGGCCCAGAAGACCCTTCGTGAGTTTTTGGCTCCCTCTGCTAACAATATGCCTGTTGGGCCCACTGTTAACACGGGAGACGTGAATTTCGAAATCAATAGTGGCCTAATCACAGTGGTGCAAGCCAACCCATTTTGTGGGAAGGCTAACGAGGATGCAAGAGCTCATTTGCAACAGTTCCTTGTGATTTGTAGCACTTTTAAAATAAAGGACGTATCTCCTAATGTTGTCCATCTTAGGCTGATCTCGTTCTCTCTTCTTGGGAGAGCGAAACAGTGGTTCTACGCGAACCAAAGTGTTGTAGACACTTGGGAGAAATGTTCTACGACATTCCTCGCCATGTTTTTCCCATTGGGCAAGACCAATGCCCTACGTGGAAGAATTTCCAACTTCTAGCAAGATGCCAAGGAATCTATTCTCGAGACTTGGGAAAGGCTGCAGGAGTATATCCTAGCCTGTCCCCACCATGGGATGGATGACTAACTTATAATACAAAACTTCTACAACGGGCCGATCCCTTCCACCCGTGACCATGTTGATGCTGCTACTGGAGGTGCCTTCTTCTCATTGACGGTGTCCAAATCCAAATATTTGATTTAGAAGATGGTGTCAAACATGGGATGGAGCAACGAGTGTATCCATACCCGCCAGTGAAGCATGCACACCTTGAAGGAGGTGGACATGATTGCTGCTAAATTGGACCTCCTTATGAAGGAAATTGATGGACAAGGCAATGGTGAAGTATGCGGCAATGTCTATGCCTTAGACTCTCACATCACTTGTGAAGTCTGTGGCAACAGGGGCCATTTGGGCAACGACTGCCCAGAAAACCATGAGGATGCCGTATATGTAGCCAACAATGGAAACAACAATGGCTATCGTCCAGGAGGTCAAGGGTGGGGCCAACCACGCCCATTCTTTCAAGGAGGGTACAACAACAATGGCAACAATGGAAATCAACCCAACTTGAGAGAACATGCCATTAGCCAGCTGAAGATTAATGATGCTCTATCCACGAAGCTGTCAGCTAATGACAAGACCCTAGAGAGCACCAATGCTAAGATTGAAGGACTATCCTCAGCCTTCAAGAATCAATTGAGTTTCAACAAGATGTTGGAGACTCAATTGGCTCAACTGGCAGCTGGTGTTCCTCCAATGGAGAATGGCAAAATGCCAGGACAGCACGAACCTCCTGTGGAAAGTGCCAAGATGATTTCTTTATAAGGAGGCAACTGGCTGAAGGACCCTAGACGTCTTACAATCTCATGCTCAATTGGGGCACACCACTTTGACAAGGACCTTTGTGACCTTAGAGCAAGTATGAGTGTGATGCCCAAGGTGGTTTTTGACCAGCTGAACTTCACAGAGCTTACTCCAACACAAATGCAGCTCCAACTGGTTGATTCCTCAGTCCATTATCCGGCGGGATTGCCGAAGATGTCCCGGTGAAAATACGGAACTGTTTCATACCCGTGGATATGCCGCTCATTCTTGGGCGCCCATTCCTAAGCACTGCGAAGGTCGCCTAGATGTGGGAGCTAGAGAAACACACTTCCATATCGATGGCAAGGAGGAGAAATTTAACTTTCACCCAAAGTTGGAGCAATGCTCAATGATCCGTATCAAGTATGGGCCAAATGTTAAACACATTCAAGAAGTCGAAATCACACCCCCAAAGGTGGACCCGCTCATTGCATTCATGAGGAAATTGATCTATGTGGAAAATATGTCTTGTCGTCCACGCCGACACCCCAAGACGACGGAGAACTTCTGGCCTCCTCAAAGGCCCAAGTCCACCAAGCCGCCAAAGTAGGAATGGCAGAAGCAGCAAGACAAGGCGTCCGAGCCCATCCCTTCGAGCCCAGATGTCGAGAAATGAAGGAGGAGTGTCCATCTCATTGGACGGTGGTGAGACAGAGCAATTTTGTTAAATTGGTAGTTATCCTTTTCTTTGTTTTTCTTTTCTCTTTATTTGGATTTCCCCATTTAGTTTGATTCTCCTAACTTCATATTTGGTTTTCCTAGTAAGTTGAGAATCTTATATTCTCAACTATCATTTTTATTTCTGTATTTTTCACAAAAATAAAATTGTTGGGTTTTGAAAAAGGAATTTTTATTTAGAAAACAATTTTTTGACTGCAAAAGTGGTATTTCACCAACGTGCTGATTCCATAGCCGTTGGGGAGCCACCTGCCAAAATGGAGAATAGGGGAAGGGGGGGTGGGGGGCACCTGTCAGATCGGCCGACCCCCTGCTCGGTCGACTAGGGGAAAGAGCCAATTTGGCTCTCTCTCCTCCAACAGCTACATTTGGTTCTTTGGTGACCGTTGGGGATTGCACACTATCAATGGTGTCCGTGAGGAGCACTTCTCCTCATACATCACCTCATTTCTTACATTCCCAAAGTCAATCTCGCTGAAATTGTTTTTCTTGTTCTTCATTGAAGCACTCTTGCTCAAAATCCAACTCAAAAGATTTGCTTTTGATTGCATTTGCAATTTGCTCTCAAGTTCTTCAAGGGAAAATTCATCGGGGTTTTGTTTTCAATAACATCACCTCTTTCGAGTTTTTGCCTTGTTGTGTTCATGCTTGTTGTGGCTACGAAAGGAATGAAAAGGTTGTTTGGAAAGAGGAAGGAGATTGCAAGCTCAAGCCATGGTGGAGACTTAAGTGCAAGCCCCTCTTCCATTGCTACACCAAGTTCACGGAGGAGGAGTGTAGGAGAGGACACTCCCATGGGTGAGAGAAGCAACCCTCACCAACTTCTTCACAACGACAACCTCGACATCTGAAGTGAAGTTGAAGATCAAGCACGCAAGCTCCTCCAAGATCGTGATTTTTCTCATACAAAAGCTTATATTTTATCTCCAAAATTGGTATGGATTCCGAATTCTTTTCCATTGGCGTGCATTAGGATGTGAAAACTTTGCTCACATAAAGGAGAATGGTTCACGCCTTATATCCATACAATTCCTTTGCACACTCAAAATAGGATTTGATGGCATTACTTTTAGATTATTTCAAAAAATGGAACATCATATGGAAAAAATTTAGTGAAATCCTAGGCTTCCATAAACAGTGTTTGCTAGAATTAGACACTTCGCCTAAGTTTAACAAACAAAGTTTTTGGCATGAATTAACTGTTGAGGTCACATTGTAAAATCCCACTTTTTCCTTTCATGTGAAGTTCAACTACAAGTTGTTTAGCAAACATAATGGAGGTCAATATAGTTGTGCACATAAAATTGACCTCACTAAAAAGTTTTCTTTCTACTCATGTTTAAATCTTATTAACATGAGGACTGGACTTCACCCTAATCCTAGAACATTTTAATTAAACCTTTCTGCAAAGTTAGGAATTTAATTGATTGAAATGGCTAGGGCAAATTATATTGCAGCAATATAAAAATCAAAACAAATGTAATTTGATTATGTTGCTATGCATAATTGGCCCTGCCAAATAGATTCAAATCCAAGGCTCCAAATTTTTCCTTGTCTTCTTAAATATCTTAAATAGCTTCTCGGAAAATTTTCAAGATTTTTGAAGTACATATTCCACTTGTTTGGACACGTACAAGGGATTCATTTCGCGTCGATATCAAATTTAGCTTTGCACTGAACCTTGCCCAAATCAACCCACAATTTTTCCTAAGACCTTTTATGGTTCAGGGAGCTTTGTTTCAAAGTTTGGAGATTTATGGACTTCATCTACTATTTATTTCAATGAATTTTATAAACATGTTTGAATTCAAATTTGATTTTAAATTTGAAACAAACTATCTCCAAATTGAAATCTGATTGCAGAATTCAGTTCCCCATATTTTTCTTAGCCTGTCTGTAAATTTTGGGAATATTTGGACAATTGAGCTGGAATTTAGAGGAACATATAAGGGAGAGTGGTGGGGCCCACATGTCAGCCGGGGAGACCGTTTAACTGGCCCTGTTTCTTTCTCCGCGCGACACAGCGTCCTTATCTACTGCGGCGAAGACTATAAAGTCACCCCCCCCCCCCCGGTCGACCAGTGTCACTGACCATTTCACCTTTCATCGCGCCGCACCATTTCCTCGTCGCCGCGATCACCACAGCGCTGCCCGACGCCACTCAGCCTCACCACCAATACAGCCACCCCGTCTTCTGTAGTCTATAGCAAAAAGGTGTGCAAAGATCTCGTGAAGCTTCTGGTTAAGTTTGAATCCCTATCGTTCATCCTAGCATCTGTATTCCGTAGATTACCGAAGCACTTTTATAGCTTCAAAGCTAGTTCGTGGGTTTAATTCTGATTGTACGCACAAAATTTCTTTGATCCAGTTAGAAGTCATGATCTACATATCTTAGAACACCTTCCCTCCAAAAATCAGAAAGAACCATCGACTAATTAGCAAGTTATTCAATTTTTTCCCTTCCGCCATTGATGGAGCTCGGTTCACCGTCGACCTTGGTGTTGCCGGCTATGACACGAGCTCTAGCCCCTCCTAAGCTCTTTCCCATGCTTCCACGATGCTTCCTGAGCTTTCAAACGAAAGTTTTAGCTAGGGAATCGAGGGTCTCAACATAACCGAAACCCTAGCACCCGCCGCCGCCACCAGGAGTGGTTTTCCGGTCACCCCTCGTTGTTGGGAGTTAGCCCAGCATGTTCCCCACGCAAAAATAGGGTGGGGCGGTGAGTACCGAGGCCTCCCGTGGTCTGGAAGCCATCGCCGGCGAAATCGCCGCCGCACGCAGGTGAGAACGCCGCCGCCCGAGCCGTGGTCAAAGGTTGAAGAAGACAGGGACGCGGGTCCCACTTGCCAGCGAGTGCAAAGGCGCCGGATCAGTCTGTGGCTAGGGATTTAGTGTGGCCACGTGGGAAAATTTATGGCTCCGATGTGGCTAGCTCCTAATTGGATGATTTTAAACCCATTGGGCTCTGGCGCCAAATTTAAAAACTGCAAATTCTAATTATATGCAGAACCATTTCCAAAGTTTAAAAATGAATATCTCTCTGTAGACTGCTCCAAAAATATTCAAACAAATTTTGTTTGAAAGCCTTGAGCTCTAGTTTCTGTCATTACCAATTAGGTTCTGTGAAACTCCCATTTAAACTTTTTAGAAAACAATCTTTCCAAATGCACATACAATTTTTGCAGGTGAACTTGCCACTGGAAAATCCCCAAAATTCACATAAAATATATTATCCTATAATTGAAATCCGGAAAAAGTTTGGGAGCCATTGCACCTGTATAACCCCCTGTATATTTCAATAACCTTTTTCAGTTATTGAATTTTAAAAGATGTTCAATTGAATTATTATGTCCCAAAATTTGGACTGAACCTTTCTTTAGTCATACACTAGTTCCTGTAAAAATCTAGAATTTAATTGACCTAATATCCTTGTCCTAAATAAGTTGCAAACTGAATATTAATTGAAAAGCTAAAAAATCAATTATAAAATAATTCCAGAAATTCTTGCGAACTTTGAAATTCAATAACTCCTTCACCAAGGGTTAGAAATTTATGAAACAAATTTTTCTAGAACCAGGACAACTTCCTCTATCATGATTATCAACTGTCAGCTATGTTCAACCTACAATTTCTTCTCTAAAATTTTTGGAAGTTTATTGCTTGCCATAATTTTGGAGACAACAAACTGCTTTGATCATCTCCTGTTCTTTGCAAGAGCTTCAATCATATTCCCTAGTATCTACCATCAAAGTTCCAAATCCAATTAGGTCATTATCATATAATGATCACCATAGATTAAATTATGGTCTTGGTAGTAATTATTTTTCAAAGTCATTCATATACATATTATATGCATATCGTGTAGTGACCGAAGTCGAGGAGGAACCAGAGGCCTTGGAAGTACACCTGCCAGATACTAACCCTGACTCTGACCTGCATCCAGGCAAGCAAGGCTTTACATTTAAGTCATTTATAAAATTTTACTTTATCACTATGATATTAGCATACGAATTGTGCATTACGTTTAGGATACTTGAATACTCCAGATGCATGACCCACAATCCCATTGGTTAATTGGGTAGGTTAATAACTCGACGTGTAGAATTGCTATGCTAATGTTGTAGGTAAACTGGTAGAAGTCGAGTAGTTGGAATCTACTCGCGAGATAGAAATTTACACTCATATACACTGGGATAACATTTATAGAAAATAATTGTTACATCTAAGACTTGAGAACGGTCAGAGATGAATAGGAAGCAGCAAGACATGGTCTTGGTCGCATAGCTCTGACTGGTCAGTTAAGGCCCGTCTGTATGCGGCCCCTTCGAACAAGCTTGAATTTTACTGGCGACATAATGGACATATGGAATCCAGTAAACTGATGTAACTCAATAACTGGGATGTCGAGGCCCATTAACTCACTATCGATAGGGGTGGGTTGAGGACAGTAAGGTGTAAATCGGTCAGCGGACACAAGAGGTGTTCCGTGCGGAGACCTTCTGTTCGCGGAGGTGGGACGGGCTCGACGTTCGAGTTTCTTGTCAAAGGTGGCCATATGCGACTAGTACTGAAGTGTTACGTAGGTACTGGTGTACTCGCTGACACTTTTGAACGACGTATGTGTCTTGTTGTCCGGGTGTGTCCTGATTGCAATCACCATCCCTCGCGGTAATTGAGTACCACTTGTTCACTGAGCTGTGACGTAGTAAATACTAAAGAAGCCAAAAAAATATGTTGTATTGAATTATAATTGCTTTGCAACCTTGTATGACTTAGAGATAGTAAAATTAAAGTTTACAGTTTCCCCATACTTTAGCTGTAATAGCATTATGTGCTCTGGGCATGTCATATCATCGGCAAAGCGTTTCTAGTTTGATTGTAGAGTCTATGATGTGCCGTGCTTGGAGAATGTCATTTTCTACTTAAAACCTGATTATAAGGATCCACTTGTAGGCGAGTCGTTTATGCTTCACCTTACCTATACTTAGTGTTCACCCTTGCATATGTCTAGTGAGACGGGTTAGTCTTGCGGAGCCCTATGCTCATGTTTGCAGTTAACGAGTTTTTGCAGGTTATACGATTGATGAAGGGTTTGATGATGAGGATGCACCCCCTCCAGGGTTTACAGCCGAGTGGGAACCCTGCACGCCGCTGTGATTTGCGTGTTGCTAGTGCGAAGTATCCAGGGCATGGATGACTTTGCTTTTGCATAGCTAGTGCTGAGAGCGTAGCTATGATATATATGTTTCTTTCCTTCCGCTGGTATTGTAAAACTTTCATTGTATGATAACTAAAAGACTTCGTCTTGTATTTTATTCTAGTTCTGATCTTGTATACGGTTGCGTGTCGCATCGCACGACACCACCCAATGAGATCCTCGGATGTCGGGATTCTGGTCCCCACAGACATGGTATCAGAGCATCATTGGGAATAGTGTACCTGAAAAGAACATATTTTCAAAAATTAGGATTTGAGTGAGGAATTAGCTATATGCCCTTATAAGGAGTATTATTAGTATAAGATATAAAGGTGGTAAACTAACTATGTGTTATTATATTCTGTAACGACGCCCCGACGTCAGGTAAGAGGTAAGGTACGCCACCGAGAGCGGATCAATCTCGGTAAACTCAGCATACGAGAAGTGGTATGTGAAATTTCCGTGGCTTGGCACGGGAAGTTAATAGGAGTCTCTGAAGCTTTCTATTTTTCTGAGAACCTATGACACGCGGTACCCCAGCGTGCTTCAAAGTTAGCGGGATCCCCCGTCGGGTAGTGTATAACCCGATAGTATGCCTCTCTAGAACCATTCATGTTCTATGGGAGCATGCAAAACACGTATGGCCGAGCGTGTATAAGCCGGATCGTACGGGAGTCTTTGCTATACAAACGTATTTACAACCATGTACCTCGAGACATGACCACGCTCGTGGGCGACTCACACCAGAGTCGTATGCATTTATTTTCATATGTATTATTGTGACTGCCTGTCGTGTTTCCCCGTACCTCCCTTAAGGTGTGAAAGTGTGAAAGGGGATCGTTTGTCTTTTGCAGCATTGACTATGGTAGAAGACCGTATAGAAACCGTTTGCGAGAGAACGATATAGGAACCACCTATAGACGTAACCGGATATACCGGATAGAATTTTCTTTGGTGAGGTACGTAGTACCGTCAGTATCAAACATGATACTTGACCATCCCCAATGACAGAATGGATGCATAATGTTTTGGAAAGTCCAAATATCAGATGCTGGTAGGTTTGGACTCCGTAAAAAGGGACTCCGACTCGATAGGGTAAGTAGAATCAAGATTCTTGATTTGTGGCAGGAGTTGGCTCGACTTCGCCGTGTTGTAATCTTGGTTATCATATAGATAACATAAGGGTATCCTATATGGATGGAAAGCTCGTGAATACCTCTACAACGTTTCTGTTGACCATCAGGGCAGAAAAGTTTGATAATCTGTTGAAATATGGAGTATACTAAAACTGCTCCAGATGACCCAACCATTGTACCAGTTCCAGAAATATTGCCATAACTCACTGTATAAACATCTTCTGCCTTATTGTGACACATGTCTGGAAATTTCAGAGGCAGGTATACAGGTTTGTTGTTTATAGTTTTTCCTAATTCGAATTTGAGTTAAATCAAATTTGGAAATCAAAACAGTGGACTGCAGGACTGCTGGTGCAAACCAGTCAGTTCAACTGTTTAGTTTGGATAGTTATAACTTTTAATCCAGAATAGTGACCTAGTCACATATATACATTTATGGAAAGCTTAGGAAGTCCTCTATCAACTTTATTTTGCATTCATTATCTGATTCTGGGTATAGCGGTGTCCAATACCATTTGTCGCAAACTTGGTTCTGGCAGTCCAGAATTTGAAGCAGTTTGCACATAGTTGTGAATTCGCGCGCGATACCTGTATAACCAACTTTTCGAGGGGTAACTCTTTTACTTATGGATTTTTAACCTGATGTTATACAAATTTTATTTTGTCATTACCTCAAAATATTGTCATGATATCCCTGTATAAGTTGTGGACATCACTACATATACAGGGGAGGTTCTGTCAAAATTCCCAGAAAATATGGGTCAACTTAAAACCTGTATAGATTATATTTCCTAGCTCACTTGTAGCTGTATGAGTACAATCTGGAAAGCTTGGAAAGTATACTACAACTCTGGTATTCAACTTAACCTTTGATTCTGACAATTCCTGTATGAAACTGTGGTGTTTCTACAGGAAGATGGCAGCAGAGATGATCCAATTACCTAACGGTTGGGTGCACGCGACATGCACTGGCCAAGGCGGGTTTCCGGATTTGTTTGTCTTGCTGATAAGCCAGTGCGGATATGAGGAGGTGTCTAGCTATTGGGGAAAGGAATTCCATGACAAGAGGGTGAAGAGGTGTGTCATCTATGTCGACGTGCCGGCTGGTCCACCAAGCAACGGATGGGCCTCCTTTTCTATCAAAACAAGGGGTGTTCTGTTGGAAGAAACTTGGGGCTTCGCCGCAAGTGTTGCTATGGGAAGGTTTTGCAAACTTCACCATCATCAGCTAGTGGGTACTCCGTATGAGTTCTTTCCGGTCGGCGGTAGAGCTGTTAAAGGGTGGGCTAACCGATTGACCGCAGATTATGACCTCCGCGGTAGAACATCGGTGACAGCCTTAGCGGTGTATGCATCAGCATCAAGTCGCGAAAATGGCACCCAGAAGGTGTGCATTAAGGAGTTGGTGGATAATCTGAGGGAAACCATGATTCGAGGGGATCATTTTGAGCGTGAAAATAAATCGCTTAGAACCTCGATCGCTCCTCTCAACCAACGTCTCCGCTTCAAAGAAGAGCAGTATGAGTTAATTGCTCAAGACCTGTGCGAGGCTCGTGGAGCAACTCAAGAGATGGAAACTTAGTTAGAAGCAAGCTTAGTTGATGTGCACCAGCTGGGTACTCAGTTGAGCACAATGACTGAAGATCAAGATTGGTCCAGGGCGGAGACTCAGGACTGGAAAGCCAGTTGTGAACAGGCCCAGCAGGAACTTGACGGCTTTAGGATGTTTATGGTGCAGGCCGATGTACAAGCATTGGCTGTCACAAAAGCATCGATAATGGGTGAGGCAGTAGCTTCTACTTCAGCACCCGTACCAGTGGTGCCCAATCCTGAGGATGAAGAAGAAGATCCTGAGGAACTCGAATACATCGAGTAGGACGTATTGAAGTGGGATGTGGCAGCATTTCTGCCAACACGGGGCAACATATAGTTTAATAGTTTCTCGTGTTTTTCTTTTGTGACCATGTTTGTGTCATATTAAGAGTAGTGGTAGTTATGTCTAAGATGACCAGATGTGTACGACATCTCATGGGGACCAAGTGTGGTAGAGATGTATTTCCATAGTGGGAGTCCATCATTTTGGAGTTTACTACTGTAAACTTGGTCACGAGATAATATATCTTGTATAAAGCTTGTACTTTATCAATATATGTTGATGTTGTATATTATCTATCGTGGTCTACCACATTACTATTTATATGGAAGGATGAACTTGAGGCAATGAGACTTATGGTGTAAATCGTTGTATTGCAGCATGGTGCGTACACGTACAGCCCCGGAAGTGGGAGGCTCAAGTGGGGGACTGGGGGATGACACACCACCCCCGGGGCAGAACACGCCCCAGACACAGCCACCTCCACCACCTCCACATACACTTCCCAGAAGTCTCGCGGAGGTTCTCGCAGCAGTGCTCGGCTCGCACGATGAGCAAACCGAGTTGTTGCGGACCCTTGTACAGCAATCGTCCCATCAAGGGCGACGACAAGCTGATGGGCCACGTCAGTCATATCTGAGTTCATACTCGGATTTCACATCGACGCATCTGCCGGTCTTCAGGGAGGCCGACGAACCTTTGGAGGCGTGCAACTGGCTCCGCACCATTGAAGAGAAGTTCTGTTTACTCGATATAACCGAACAATAGAAGACTCTATTTGCAGCTCAACAACTGCAGGGTTCTCCTGGTGCGTGGTGGGCAAACTACCTCGCCGCACGCCCCGCAGGCTATGTCGTGAGCTAGGCAGAATTCCGGGAGGCGTTCCGCGCCTACCATATTCCTCCCGGGATTATGAGGAGGAATCTTCAAGAGTTCTTGGAGCTGAAGCAGGGAGGAAGGAATGCTTACGAGTACTCCAAGACTTTCAGCCACTTGGCCCAATATGCATAGGACCAGGTGAACACGGAAGACAGAAAGCGAGAGTGCTTCTACCGGGGGTTGAACCCCAAGATGAAGGACAAGCTTGTCTTGTTCAACCGCGGCAGCTTCAACGACATTGTCAACGCTACGATCATGCAAGAGGACGCTACTCAAGAGCTATCCTCAGACAAGAGGAAGAGGAGTGCTCGGCAGGGCAGTGGGGGTCGTGCTTCTCAGAAGTATCGAATGGTGTACCGATCACCATTCGGCCAGAGGTGGCAACCACCATCACGACCACCGATGTTTAGTGGTCGCCAGTTCGGCAACACGGGTTTCCGACTGCAGCAACAGCAGGGGATGAGCCCACGTGCACTTCCACCTCCACCGCGTGCACCGGGATTCCGTCCTCCCATTCGTACCGGCCAAAACCCGTACACGTGTTTCACGTGTGGACGCACGGGGCACTTCGCCAAGGACTGCCCACATAGTAGGCAGGGCGGAGGACAGTCATCATACGAGGGCGCCAACCAACCCCGCAACCAGCCCAAGAAGCCAGTTCCTAGACTCGGCAACGTCCACCACCTCGCCATTGAGGACGTTGTGGAAGGCGCACCCATACTCACGGGTACGTTCTCTATCTTTGATCATCCCGTAGTCATACTCTTTGACTCTGGAGCTTCACACAATGTCATTATCATGTCTTTTGTCATTAAAAGTCAATTGCCTATTATCTCCACAAAAACTCCGTATGTGATTTGCACTCCGGCAGGGAAGACAATAACAAATGAGTTGGTTTCTGGGATACCACTTAACCTAGATGGAACTATATATCTTACTTCACTTCTGATACTAGAGAATCAGAGGATAGATGCCATCTTGGGAATGGCATGGTTACAATACCATGGTGCTATTCTAGATCTTGTTCCTCAAAAAATATATCTAAATTCTCCACTTCATCCTTCCCAAGTCCTCAATCTTGAGAGAACCATTCTAGTGAATCCATCTACTCACAATACCGAGGTTATTGAACTTAAGGATATTCCGGTAGTATGTGAGTACCCGGACGTGTTTCCCGAAGATCTTCCTGGTATGCCCCCAGAAAGAGATATCGAGTTCAAGATTGAGCTTGTACCGGGAGCAGTGCCGATCTTAAGGCAACCCTACAAGACGGAACCCAAGGAACTTGCAGAACTGAAGGAGCAGTTAACCGAACTTGAGAACAAAGGTTTCATTCGTCCAAGTTCCTCACCATGGGGATGTTCTGCATTGTTCGTAGAGAAGAAAGATAAGACCTTGAGACTGTGTGTGGACTATCGTCCGCTCAATGCTGTCACTATCAAAAACAAGTATCCACTACCACACATTGATATTCTTTTCGACAAATAGTGGGTGCTAAAGTATTTTCGAAGATGGATCTTTGTTCTGGTTATCATCAGATTAGAATCCGACCAGAAGATATACCAAAGACAGCATTCTCGATGAGGTATGGACTGTATGAATACCTTGTCATGTCCTTTGGATTGACCAACGCACCGGCTCATTTTATGTATCTCATGAACTCGGTGTTCATGCCGGAATTGGACAATTTTGTCGTGGTCTTCATTGACAACATCCTTGTGTATTCGAAATCCAAAGAAGAACATGCTCAACACTTGCGTATCATGCTTCAACGATTACGGGACCACCAGCTATATGCTAAGTTCAGAAAGTGTGAATTCTGGATCAGCCAGGTGCCATTTCTAGGGCACATCATATCAGCAGAAGGAATTGCAGTTGATCCAAGCAAGATAAAGCAAGTACTCAAATGGGAGTCTCCAAAGTCTCTACATGAAGTTTGAAGTTTCCTAGGTTTAGCTGGGTATTACTGGAGGTTCATTCCCAGTTTCTCCAAAATAGCTAAGCCAATGATAGAACTTCTGAAGAAGGGGAAGAAGTATGTATGGACTGAGGCATGTGAGGGAGGTTTCCAGGTATTGGTAAAACACCTCACAACGGCACCAGTATTAGCTCAACCGGACACAACCAAATCATTGACGTGTATTGTGATGCATCAGGAATTAGTTTGGGTTGTGTGTTGATGCAGGACAGGTGAGTGATCACTTATGGATCACAACAGCTTCGGAACCATGAGCAGCACTATCCGACTCATGATCTAGAGCTCGCTGCTATGGTACTAGCATTGAAGATATGGAGACATTATCTACTAGGTAATTTAGTACATCTCTACACCG
Organism: Tuctoria greenei; assembly: GCA_036927565.1. Taxonomy (NCBI): domain Eukaryota; kingdom Viridiplantae; phylum Streptophyta; class Magnoliopsida; order Poales; family Poaceae; genus Tuctoria; species Tuctoria greenei. Next base: position 112,143,676 of record JAYESD010000010.1, read on the forward strand.
ATCACAAGAGTGTGAAGTACATCTTCACCCAAAAGGACTTAAATATGCGACAGCGTAGATGGTTGGAATTAATCAAGGATTATGAGATTGAGATCCACTACCATCCAGGCAAGGCAAATGTAGTCACAGATGCTCTGAGCCGCAAGTCCCATGTCAACAATCTTTCCATTACCTCAATGGGAGAAGAAGAACCGAGTCTCTACTTGGTTCCATATGGGGCACTCTACAACCTAGCTCTCATTCCTACTATCAGGGAGGATATTATAGCAGCTCAGAAGAAGGACAAAGGGATGTCGCACATTCGGCAAAGAATGGAGAAGGGGGAGATGAAATGTTTCCGATGTGACGATGAAGGTACCCTCTGGTTTAAAAACCACATAGTGGTACCCCGAAACCTGGAACTTCAGAAGAAGATACTGGATGAGGCTCATTTATCCAAGTATTCCATTCATTCGGGAAGTAAAAAAATGTACCAAGACTTAAGGAAGAAGTTCTGGTGGACTCGGATGAAGAGAGAAGTAGGAACATGCGTATCCGAATGTGATACATGTCGACGAGTTAAGGCAGACCATATGAAGGCAGCTGGGCAGCTTCAACCGTTAAGCATACAGGCTTGGAAATGGGAGGATATCAGCATGGATTTCATTGTTGGGTTGCCTCCCACTCTCCATAAGCACGACTCAATTTGGATGATCATTGACCGATTGACCAAATCAGGTCATTTCGTACCGGTCAGTGTGGATTATGATGCAAAGCGGTATGCAAAACTTTATATCTCCAGAATTTTGTGCCTACATGGAGTACCCCGCACTATCATTTTAGATCGTGGATCTATTTTCGTTGCTCGTTTTTGGGAGCATCTCCACGATGCATTGGGTACCAAACTGATTCAAAGCTCGGCTTATCATCCCCAGACTGATGGACAAACCGAACGGGTGAATCAAGTGCTAGAGGATATGCTTCGTGGCTGGGCATTCACCATGGTAGGAATTGGGATGATCATCTACCATTGGCGGAATTTTCATACAACAACGGTTACCAGGATAGCATCCAGATGACGCTATATGAAGCTCTTTATGGCTGGAAGTGTCGCACACCCTTGAACTGGTGCGAATCTGGTGAACAAGTGGTATATGGCATCGACTTGATAAATGAAGCTGAAGAACAAGTATGTATTATTCAAGCAAATCACAAAGCCGCTCAGTCTCATCAGAAGAGCTATGCGGACAAACGACGTCGACCTCTTCACTTCGATATTGGGGATCAAGTTTACCTCCGGGTATCCCCAATGAAGGGAATTCATCGATTCGAAGTGAGAGGGAAGCTAGCTCCACGTTTCATTGGGCCGTTCGCAATAATTAAAAGATGCGGACCTGTGGCATATCAATTGGAGTTACCACCGTCGCTGGCAGGGGTCCACAATGTGTTTCACATTTCTCAGTTGCGGAAATGTCTCAAAGCCCCAGCGAATATAAGTATTGAGGATTCGGAAGCTCTCCAACCGGATCTTACCTATTCCGAGCATCCAACCCAGATCATTGATGAGAAAACTCGCACCACAAGGAGAGGCACCTTGCGTTTCTACAAGGTCTTGTGGAGCAACCACAGTGCTGAAGAAGCCAGTGAGAAAGCGAGGAATATGTTAAAACAAACTATCCGGATTTGTTAGCGGCACAAGTTTAGTAGGTCTTTACCTTTTGTCTTTCCTTTGTAATCTCAGGACGAGATTCTTTTAAGGGGGGAGGAATGTAAAATCCCACTTTTTCCTTTCATGTGAAGTTCAACTACAAGATGTTTATCAAACATAATGGAGGTCAATATAGTTGTGCACATAAACTTGACCTCACTAAAAAGTTTTCTTTCTACTCATGTTTAAATCTTATTAACATGACGATTGGACTTCACCCTAATCGTAGAACATTTTAATTAAACCTTTCTGCAAAGTTGGGAATTTAATTGATTGAAATGGCTAGGGCAAATTATATTGCAGCAATATAAAAATCAAAACAAATGTAATTTGATTATGTTGCTATGCATAATTGGCCCTGCCAAAAAGATTCAAATCCAAGGCTCCAAATTTTTCCTTGGCCTCTTAAATATCTTAAATAGCTTCTCGGAAAATTTTCAAGATTTTTGAAGTACATATTCCACTTGTTTGGACACGTACAAGGGATTCATTTCACGTCGATATCAAATTTAGCCTTGCACTGAACCTTGCCCAAATCAACCCACAATTTTTCCTAAGACCTTTTATGGTTCAGGGAGCTTTGTTTCAAAGTTTAGAGATATGGACCTCAGCTACTATTTATTTCAATGAGGTTTATAAACATGTTTGAATTCAAATTTGATTTTAAATTTGAAACAAACTATCTCCAAATTGAAATCTGATTGCAGAATTGAGTTCCCCATATTTTTCTTAGCCTGCCTGTAAATTTTGTGAATTTTTGGACAATGTTTGAGCTGGAATTTAGAGGAACAGATAAGGGAGAGTGGTGGGGCCCACATGTCAGCCGGGGAGACCGTTTAACCGCCCCTATTTCTTTCTCCGCGCGACACCGCGACGCTGCATGCCGCCAGTGCACCGCCGGCAATCGGTCGCCTCCAGCTGCCTCCAGCGTCCTTATCTACTGCGGTGAAGACTATAAAATCACCCCCCATCGACCAGAATCACTCACTGTTTCACCTTTCATCGTGCCGCGCCATTTCCTCGCCGCCGCGATCACCTCAGTGCCGCCCAATGCCACTTAGCCTCGCCGCCAATACGAGCCACCCCGTCCTCTGCAGTCTATAGCAAAAATGTGTGCAACGATCTCGTGAAGCTTCTGGTTAAGTTTGAATCCCTATCGTGCATCCTAGCATATGTATTCCGTAGATTACCGAATCACATTTATAACTTCGAAGCTAGTTCATCTGTTTAATTCCGATTGTATGCACAAAATTTCTTTGATCCAGTTAGACGATATGATCTACGTATCCTAGCACACCTTCCCTCCAAAAATCAGAAAGAACCATCAACTAATTAGCAAGTTATTCGATTTTTCCCCTTACGCCATTGATGGAGCTCGTTTCACCATTGACCTCGGTGTTGCCGGCTATGGCACGAGATCTAGACCCTCCTAAACTCTTTCCCATGCTTCCACGATGCTTCCCGAGCTTTCAAACGAAAGTTTTAGCTAGGGAATTGAGGGTCTTGACATAACCAAAACCCTAGCACCCGCCGCCGCCGTCGGGTGCGGTTTTCCGGTCACCCCTCACCGTCGGGAGTTAGCCCAGCATGTTCCCCGCGCGATAATAGGGTTGGGCGGCGAGTACCAAGGCCTCCCGTGGGCCGGTAGCCATCACGGGCGAAAGCGCCGCCGTGCGCTGGTGAGAACGCCACCGCCCGAGCCGTGGCCAAAGGTTGAAGAAGACAGGGACGCGGGTCCCACATGCCAGCGAGTGCAAAGGCGCCGGATCAGTCTGTGGCCAGCGATTTAGTGTGGCCATGTGGGAAAATTTATGGCCCCGGTGTGGCTACCTCCGGATTGGATGATTTTAAACCCAGTGGGCCCTGGCGCCAAATTTAAAAACTGCAAATTCCAATTATATGCAGAACCATTTCCAAAGTTTAAAAATCAATATCTCTCTGTAGACTGCTCTAAAAATATTCATACAAATTTTGTTTGAAAGCCCTTGAGCTTTAGTTTCTGTCAGTACCAATTAGGTTCTGTGAAACTCCCATTTAAATTTGGTAGAAAACAATCTTTCCAAATGCAAATACAATTTTGCCAGGTGAACTTTCCACTGGAAAAATCCCCAAAATTCACATAATATACATTGTCCTATTCTTGACTACCAGAAAAGTTTGGGATCCATTGCACCTGTATAACCCTATGTATAGTTCAATTACCATTTTCAATTATTGAATTTTTACAGATGTTCAGTTGCTTTATTATGTCCCAAATTTGGACTGAACCTTCCTTTAGCCGTACACTAGTTCATGTAAAAATATTGGATTTAATTGACCTAATCTCCTTGTCCTAAATCAGTTGCAAACTGAATATTAATTGAAAAGCTAAAAATTCAATTATAAAATAATTCCAGAAATTCTTGCCAACTTTGAAATTCAATAACTCCTTCACCAAGACTTAGAAATTTATGAAACAAATTTCCCTAGAACCAGGACAACTTCCTCTATCATGATTATCAACTGGCAGCTATGTTCAAGCTACAGTTTCTTCTCTAAAAGTTTTGGAAGTTTATTGCTTGCCATAATTTTGGAGACAACAAACTACTTTGATCATCTCCTGTTCTTTGCAAGAGCTTCTATCATATTCCCTAGTATCTACCATCAAAGTTCCAAAGCCAATTAGGTAATTATCATATAATGATCACCATAGATTAAATTATGGTCTTGCTAGTAATTATTTTTCAAAGTCATTCATATACATATTATATGCATATCGTGTAGTGACCGAAGTCGAGGAGGAACCAGAGGCCTTGGAAGTACACCTGCCAGATACTAACCCCGACTCTGACCTGCATCCAGGCAAGCCCCGGTTTGCATTTAAGTCATTTATAAAATTTTACTTTATCACTATGATGATTAGCATACGAATTGTGCATTACATTTAGGATGCTTGAATACTCCAGATGCATGACCCACAATCCCATTGATTAATTGGGTAGGTTAATAACTCGACATGTAGGATTGCTATGCTAATGTTGTAGGTAAACCGGTAGAAGTCGAGTAGTTGGAATCTACTCGCAAGATAGAAATTTACACTCATCTATACTGGGATAACATTTATAGAAAATAACTGTTACATCTAAAACTCGAGAACGGTCAGAGATGAGTAGGAAGCGGCAAGACGTGGTCTTGGTCGCATAGCTCTGACTGGTCCGTTAAGGCCCGTCTGTATGCGGCCCCTTCGAACAAGCTTGACTTGTACTAGCGACATAATGGACATATGGAATCCAGTAAACTGACATAACTCGATAACTGGGATGTCGAGGCCCATTAACTCACCATCGATAGGGGTGGGTTGAGGACAGTAAGGTGTAAATTGGTCGGCGAACACAAGAGGTGTTCCGTGCGGAGACCTTCTGTTCGCGGAGGTGATACGGGCTCGGCGTTCGGGTTTCTTGTGAATGGTGGCCATATACGACTAGTACTGAAGTTTTACGTAGGTACTGGTGTACTCGATGACACTTTCGAACGGCGTGTGTGTCGTATTGTCCTGGTGTGTCCTGAGTGCAATCACCGTCCCTCGCGGTAATAGAGTACCACTTGTTCACTGAGCTGTGATGTCGTAAATACTAAAGAAGCCAGAAAATTGTGTTGTATTGAATTATAATTGCTTTGCAACCTTGTATGACTTAGAGATAGTAAAATTAAAGTTTACAGTTTCCCCATACTTTAGTTGTAATAGCATTATGTGCTCTGGCATGTCATATCATCGCAAAGCGTTTCTTGTTTGATTGTGGAGTCTATGATGTGCCATGCTTGGATAATGTCATTTGCTACTTAAAACATGATTATAAGGATCCACTTGTAGGCGAGTCGTTTATGCTTTACCTTACCTATACTTGGTGTTCACCCTTGCATATGTCTTGTGAGACGGGTTAGTCTTGCTGAGCCTTATGCTCATGTTTGCAGTTAATGAGTTTTTGCAGGTTATACGATTGATGAAGGGTTTGATGATGAGGCTGCACCCCCTCCAGGGTGTACAGCCGAGTGGGAACCCTGCACACCGCCGTGATTTGCTTGTTGCTAGTGCGAAGTATCCAGGGCATGGATGACTTTGCTTTTGCATAGCTAGTTCTGAGAGCTTAGCTATGATATATATGTTTCTTTCCTTCCACTAGTATTGTAAAACTTCTGCTGTATGATAACTGAAAGACTTCGTCTTGTATTTTATTCTAGTTCTGATCTTGTATACTGTTGGGTGTCGCATCGCACGACACCACCCAATGAGATCCTCGGATGTCGGGATTCTGGTCCCCACACACATGTAGTGCACCTAGGAATAGCTACTTGCACAACCCTACTTTACACTAGAGACTATGTTCCCTAGAGAAGATGTAAGGATAGTGCATGATGATGAGCTGAAAATTTTATTTGCCATGATTAAAAAGATAAAAGTTGCTCCAGTTATTGCCATGATGACACAATGGTTAGATTACATTCCAAGGGTAGGGCCAATTGAATGCACTTCATTGATTACCCGTATTGCTACTAGGGTAGGAGCACTAGAATATTCTTCATTTGAATACATTGAAAATAAAAGAGAATTAATTGATGAAGAATATTTAGTGCAAGGACATACCATTAAGCATGATCAGGATGGCTCTTTGATATTTTATTATACTGTCTTTGTCAATAAAATTCGGTTACCTAACCCAGATGCTCATTTGAACAAATGTCGAAGGCTAACCATTGACCTACTTCCCATCGAGGAAGCCTGAAGAAGTAATGTCTCTGGCAGGGTAACTAGAAGCCGTACAAGGAAAGCGGTGATGCCCCTAACAACCTCCAAAGTCCATTAGTACGAAGAGGAAGAGAACCCAACGGGTGATGTACTGGATGGACTCAACCGCCATCGTAAGAGACCAAAGGTTCGTCTCGGCATGGATGGCCAGGTGCCACATGGGATACACCCCTATCCACTTCAAGCTCTAGCAGCTTGCCTCCAACATCTATGAGGAGATGTCATTCCACTTTGGCTAGAAGTCATCGTGACTATAGCCAAAAAATGACGGACCTCTCTAGACGTATGGAGGAGCTTGAAGTAAGGATGGGTGACATCTACAACACTCTCCAAGGCATGTCCAAGGTACCAACCACTAGCAACAACACATGGACGCTCAATTAACTAACTTCAACTCCATGCTACAACAACAACAAGCCGATCTCACGGCATACTTCCGTCATCAGAGGTTCAACTCTCAACACGGAGGTGAGTGAAGAACAAGCTTGGGGGACGATGCCCACTTGAGGTAAATTGTATCAACCCCTTTCATATTTATTTTCCACTTACCCATCATCCACCTTGCATCTAAAAAAATAATAATAGGATATGTTTTATTTCCAAATAAAATAAATGATGTGCGGTAAGAATGACTTGGAATTCACGTAGATGAACTGATGAATAGTTGATTTGTTTTTTTTAAGTACCTAGTTTACAACTTACTACTCTCCAACATATTGCTCTCATTGGCTAAAATTGCTTTTGCCTTGATTTGGAAATTGTGGGTAGCAAAAGCTTAATACATTCTAAGTTATTGTGAAATATGATATAGTGATATGGCTGCTATTCCTAGTTTGATAGTGAAACTTAGATTTCCGGAGAAATTATAAAAAGATTTAAGTTATCCTCATTTGATTGGAAATACCCACTGAAGCCATATGGTACACTATATTGATAGACCTTATGCATATGCTATTTTCTTACGCATTGAGCTTTGTCAACCTAGTATAGTCCTATGTGAGATTTTATTCATTACATTTTGAATTCAATACTTCACTTGCACATGCTATACTTCTACACTAGAAGTAAGCAAATTTCCATCATACCACCACTCCACAATAAAAATAGAAACTCCATATCATTCATGCTTAGTACTCTCTCCAAACTTTATTGCATAAAAACAGAGTTGAAGACATGGCTAAAAGAAAAAGAAAATGCATGATTACATCATAAGCATGAGAAAAAAAAGAGAGAAAGAAGTAGCCATGTTTCATCCCTGCAAAATAAGAGAGTCCACTCAAAAAGGAGTCATCTCAAAATATCCACATCTACTCCATTCCATCACACATGCACAAGTCTTGAGTCAAATTGTTTTGAAATTGATTTCTCCTAAGGCTTGCTCTTTCGACTTAGCAATATTATGTGTTTCAAATATGCCTACTATATTCCCTACCAAGCTCCACATACAAGCCTTATGTAGAGGTAGGATGAATTTAGGCACAATGCCTTGGTGAGGAAATATTTCCACTACACAAAAAGGAGAGACTTGAGGGAATCAAATTGACATACTTAAAATATAAATTGAACTCTCCAGAATTTGTGTGGAACATGACTTCTAGGGTATGTGTGCTCAATTTGCTGTTCTATCTTTCAACCACCCATGAATAAGAGATGGCATAAGACCCGTAATGACCTAAGATGGGTGAAGTACCGTGCCAATTTTTGCAATACTAGGTAGAGTATTTTGTGTGCCATTGGTACTGTTGAAAAATAGAACATAGTAGCAACTCCTAATCATCAACCTAAAGTCTTGACTTTGCTTGGGACGAGTAAATGATAAGCTTGCGGGAGTTTGTTGACGGCTGTTATACACCAATTTCAATCGTCAATATAACTCAATTATGTGAAGGAATTGACATTTCTTGCACACATCACCTTTCTATTTAACCTATTTCCACTTGTCCTTGGAGAAAGTAGTGCATGTAGGGATTCTATGCAGAAATGAAGTGATACGAGGGGGTGAATCCTATAAAATATCATTCCAGCCAATTAAACGATGACACATGGCACCAAATGGATCAAATGGCCCACAAGCATAAGTATCCGAGGCCATCCAACGATGTAGCACCCATATAAAGGAATGGGACCCACTTGAAAGAGACCAGAAGGAAGCACAACCTCAACGGGGCCAAGACCAGGTCGACTGACCTCCCTAGTCAGCTGACTTGTTCTTGCCCCCAAATGCGGTCAAACGCCACATGTTGGCTCCTCCCGACTTGAAGAGGTCATGGGTGACTGATTCACGCGCTTGTGGTGGCGGGAACCGACACTTCTCCGAGCTATAAATAGGACCCCTCACTTCAACACACACCACTTAAGTATTCATCCATTGTATCCACTACTCTCCATAGGTTTAGAGGAGTATAGGCTGTAGAGAGGAGAGCCTCTAGTATATAGTCAAAGTTGGAAAGGAGTAGAAGGATCGTCTTCCCAAATGGGAAAGGTATGTCTCCCATATTCCTATTTGTACTTGTGACTTTATTCATAATAAAATGATATCTTTAGTCTACTATTGTTCATATACTTGGATGAAGTGTTTCTTGTTTGATTGTGGATTCCATGTATGGGGTAGGAATAGTATTTTTGATTGTGCTATACCATTCTTATTACATTATCACAAATACTATAAACCTCCACTTTAGTCTAATTAGCTATGATATGACTATGTTAATATGAATCACTTATGCTATGAATTAACATTGGATCAACGATGATTTAGTCCATGGCCTTAGGATGGCTTGTTCCTAGGATCTTAAGGTAACTACTTAATATGCTAGCATGGTTCTAGGATAGAGAGTAGCGTTGAATGTCTCGTAGACCCATGGATTGAAGAGGTAGGCAGTAGGTGGTGACAACCCTATCTGTCCTTTGTAATCCTCCACGTTCGGCTATGCCACAGGCTCTTGGCGGAAGTCGCGTAGTGTTGCTAGGGGTAAACCCATGCCCGATGTGTTAATCCACTTACCATGAGAATTCATAATTAATATAATCATTAGTAACTAACTTAGGGTATGTATATGTACATTAGAAGCATAGTAGGAGTATCTACCTAACTCTTAGCCTAGTCCCTCTATTACCTCATTTATCCCCTTAGGATAGAATGCTCTTGTGTGTGACACTACCTCAACTTATCATTAAACCCATTCTTGCTACAACCCTATTTAGGACAACCTAACTTTTCCACTTGATGATTGTCATACTTCCACATAGCCTTCCTTTAGGAAAATATAAATGAGACCCTTTGAGAATACTCTTTAAAGGGTAAATGCTACATCGATAGTTTCCATGCGCTTGCAGACGTTCACTTTAGAATTAAAACCTACCAACAAACATTTCTGGCATCACTGCTAGGGATGAATTTTTAGTAGTGCGTAGGAAATATCGACATCCAATTGAATGAAGCGCAAAGTAGACTTAATTGTATAGGATATGTGTGAGAAACAAATCCCAAGAGCTCAAGTCTTTGCATAGGGGTAAGGGCATAAAATCAACTTTAAAATTCACTGAGCACCGGACTAGTCCGTTCAACTCTATGATATCTCAATTCATAGTGCACCAGACTAGTCCGTCCATGGACCGGACTAGTCCGTTCAACTCACTGGAATCTCACTTCAAAGTGCATCGGACTAGTCCATTAATCTTTTTGATGTTCCATAATACTGTGCTTGGGGCAAGTCCGTTCATTGATCGGACTAGTCTGAGAAAGTTTTTGAAGTTTCATAACACTATGCACCGAACAAGTCCGTTCATGGACTGGACTAGTCCAAGAAACTTTATGATGTTCCAATTCATAGGGCACTGGACAAGTCCGGACAACTACCGAACCAGTCCGGTATACCTCACACAAATTCGGGTTTCTAGCGTGCTGCACATTCCACGCGGATTCCACACAGCACACTGGACAAGTACAGTCCACAGAGCGGACTAGTCTGGCCGTCGGGATCCTTAACTGTAATATTTTTGGAAACACTATAAATAGGAGATCCACGACCCCACAAAGACATCTCTCGCATCCTACTGTCAAGAACTAAAACACTAGCGCCGCCACCTGTCCCAAGAGCACAATAACACATCTTCCCATGCATCTAAGATCTTTAAAAGTGAAATTCTTTGAGTCTTCTGATTTGCGATTGGGAGATCGTTGTCTATTCATTCTCTTGGGGTTTGATCTCTTTATATTCTTGCATCACTTGTAATCATTTTTTAGTGTATTAGATCATTTTTCTGCTATAATTCTTGTGGGAGCCCTCAACGTGTGAGGTTGCCCCACCAACTTGGTGATTACCTGTGATAGTGGAATCAAGTCGGCCTTGTTTGGTGACTTGATGAGGGAAAGGGTTTGAAGAGACCCGGCTCTGTGTGGTCTTCCTCAACGAGGATGTAGATCTCTTTGGTGAGATCGAACCTTGATAAAAATATGTGTCCCGTGTGCTCATTTATTTTTGTAATTATCATTACATAGGGCACTAAGTTGATCAACCTTGTAATTTGAATTACATCATATTTCACGTGTAATTTTGCAATACTAGTTGTTCATTCAAGTGATCTCAATAGTTGTTCAATTTCCCCTGCTGTAACATTTACAATTTCTTCAACAACACTTGATTAACTCACAACATATTAGCACACCGTACTAGTCCGCTACAACACCGGACAAGTCCGGTCCATTAGGTACTTGACGATTTGATTAAGTGTGCAAGAAGTTTTGAAAGCCTATTCACCCCCCCTCTAGGCCACATTCACTATCAGACCGGTGCACAACGTTCCTCCCCCGTACGTGTAGACTCCATGGAGGCGCTGCTGCTGCAACTCTGATCGGCTATGGTGACGTGAGGTTGCTTCGATGGTGAGAACAAGGACGAGATGATCGTGATATGAGGACAAGATTATCGTGATCGGCTACTTCCTCTACATCAATGAGGATTGTGATCGCCTACTTCCTCCACACCGACATGGACTGACGATTGGATCTTTCGCTACATTGCGCGTCTAGTGGTAACGATTCATGTCTTCTTTACTCACATGTTTCTTGGGTGATGCAGTAAAACTGATAAAGTAGTATACCGTGTATTTCCCAATAGTGGTATCAGAGCTAGGTTGAGTAGCTTTTGGTCTGGATCTTGTTAGTAGATGCGATCTACTCCATACATTTTCATCTAATGAATTTTTATTGCACGGTTTTTGGGGTTTTGGAATTGGTTAAAGTATATTGCAATCATATGACTAACTAATTAGTTCATGCTCCTTCTCTGCTATGTGTGTAACTTGTTCCTACCGGCCGAAATCACTATCGAGACTAATTGTGTACATAGCTAACAGATTGTGCCAACAGATCATGGCCACGTGCTGCAATCTTATCATGAATAACCAATCATATTGAAAATCAAGGCATTCTGAATGGCTTGGATTCGGGTTGATTTGATCAGTCCGATGAGAATTTCATAGTGATTTCTAGATGTGATTTATATAATTCCATTCGCCGCCGTTATTGTCTGCTATAGTGATATCATAGTGTCATTTCACGATAGAAATCGCTACGCTTAACTCGTTTTTGCAGGAAATGATGATATGTGTGTAACATTCGTGCAGTCTGCTTGTTGTAAATTTAACACAATCGGATTAAGGTTGTCACATAATTGTATAACAACATGCGTGTCAACCTGTTATGCTTGATCTCTCATGTAATTTATTTGGTAGCTATTAGATGTATTAGCTTCTTTTATGTTTATGGAGATGTCTTCAAACATGGTGTAGATGGTGATCACAACAAGAACAGAGGCATAGCAGCATAGCATGATGGAACCATGACGATGGAGACCACTATGATTATAAAGGTCGTACTATTCACAATATGATATGATCATATATCTGTGATGTTTATTATCTCGTGTTACTATTATTTTCATGTTTTTCATATAGTGGATGTTTTTTCATGATAGAATAGCTTCTCTCGCGGATGTTGAATATTCGCTTTCATTTACCAATAGCTGCACCTTTGTAGTTTTGATCTTTTTGTGGTACATTTGTCAAAGAAAAATACCATCATTTATTGTAATGAGGGTGAATGATAGGCATTCACATTCATAGTGATGGTTTACTCAACAAAGATATCAAAGTAGTTTTGGTCTTTATGGCATTGCTGACGGTTCTTAAGTGCTATATTTAGACCGTCAATTCACCTTATAATGTGTACAAAAGAGAAACACAACATAGTGGTAGGGTTAAAAACTAACAAATTCCACAAGTGTTGGTGTTTATTTGTATGTAGGTGAATTTAGACCCAGAATACCAAGACATGCAGGGAGTAATCTATAAAATTGGATTTCGACGAGTCAGGAGACTCCACATGTCATCACATGGATCAAATGGCCCACAAAACAAAGTATCTGAGGCCATCCAACGGTGTAGCACCCATATCAAGGGATGGGACCCATCTGACAGAGACCTAGAGAAAGCACAGCTCCAGCGGAGCTATGACCAAGTCGGCTAACCTCCCTAGTTGGCCGACAAGGGAGTGGCGACAAACCCGGTCAAATGCCACGTGTTGGCTCCTCCTGACTTGAAGAAGTCGGTGGTGACTGATTCACACAAATTTGGTGGAGGGAATTAACACTGCTCCACCTATAAATAGCAGTCCACACCTCAATTCACACACACACACACACCAAAAGTTGAGAATAGAATACAACTCCTAAGGTTTAGAGTAGTCATAGAGGCTGCCAAGTAGAAGGAGTGTGTGGTGAGAGTCTAGGAGAAAGAGGTTTGGGCTTGTCAAGTCCCTCTTCTACACTTGTACCCCTACAAAGGTGTTATTCAAATCATGTAAGCCCTTTGTGAATTCCTTTCAAGTTTGATTTCCAATTCAAGGTAGGTTGCACAAGTAGTTACTTGTGTGTTCATTGATTTAATTTATTAGAGGCTCTAGTTGTAGCTTTGTGTTCTAAACAACTAGAGTTGTGATTTCGAACGTAAGTGTGGTGCTTAAGTTAGAAATAGCCAATGAATATCTCGTAGACCCACGGATTGAAGAGGTAGGCAGTAGGTGGTGACAACCCTATCTATCCTTAGTAATCCTCCACGTTTGGCGATGCCATAGGTTCTTGGCGGGAGTCGTCCTAGTGTTGCTAGGGGTAAACTCGTGCCCGAAGCAAGAAGCTACCGCAAATTCTATTGAATTAGAATCAACACTTTGAATTTCTCTCTGTTGCTTGTCTACCAAACAACTTTGTGTCCTTGGGTGAATTAGTTAGTAAGATTAGCACACATGTTCCTTAGATTCGATACTATTGGGAATACTCTTTAAGGGGAAGTGATACACAACAATTTCTGTACGCTTGCTGATTTTTATTTGTGACTCAAGAAATATCAACAAGCATTTATGGCGTCATTGCCGGGAATGGTTGCTATTAATCTTCGAACCTTGTTCACCCTCGTTTCTATTTTCTTTCCACCACCACATATATGGAGCAGCCCACCATTCTTTCTTATACTGCCCCAAAGGACAAGTTCAATGAGCACCGCCTTCGGCGGAATTCATTTGTTCTACTAGCTATGAACTTCGCCCTGGCTTTATAGCCATGGTTCAGGAACAATCCTTCTTAGAAACGGATTGTGAAAACCCATAGCACCATCTACGAGAGTTTGAACTATTTTGTTCATGCCTTCTAATTAAGGGTATGACACAAGAAACTCTCAAATGGAAGTTGTTTCCTTTTTCCCTCAAGGAAATAGCTAAACAATGGTAAGACCACAACGCTGGGAAAATAAATGGAAATTGGAAAGAATTACGAAACAGATTTTGTCTTGCTTTCTTTCCAATTGTCTGAAATGTTTTCTTGCGGAAGGAAATACTGTGCTTCCAGAAGATGGAAAAGGAATCCATAGGTGCAGCTTGGGATATATTTTTTCTTTTGAGAAATTTCAACCTAGATTTGTCCATCCCTGATCCGTTGCTCTTGCAACACTTCTACATGGGACTAAACAAAGAGTCTGCCCTTCACCTTGACATTACGGCTGGAGGATCATTCCTCCATAAGACTCCGGAAGAAGGCAAGGATCTTCTAGACCAAATTCTAGAAAATTCTTCCTTCATTATGGGTCTTAATGAGCCTCCTCAAGAGGAAATAGTGTCAAGAACCGAGGATAAATCCATGAATAAGGAAGAACCTATCTCTTACTTATTCCAAACCTTGTCGGAGGAATCCTCTCCCGAACCATAAACCACGAAGAGGGAAGGAATTCAACATTCAGAGTTTCCCTTCTACTTCGAGGAAGAGAAATCTGAAGATTTTGGAAATACCTTGAAGTATTGCTGCCGTAGGAAACCATCATTGCCCCTAATTCCACCTGACTCACCTAATGGAGTGTTTGTTCAACGGACAATCAAGGAGTTAACCTTTATTTTAAGCAGGGAATGGACTGCAGAAGTTGAGCAGTCACCCGAAATCTTTCGGATGACCTCATCTTTGGCAACTATTCTATGCATTATTAAAGGGATACCAATGAAGGTCCTATACAACCCCACTGTTGGAGCAAATCTCATTTCCGATTCTTGTGCTCTCGCCATTCTGGGCGATGTGCCGTTGGCACCAACATTTAAATCCTTTCGAGATTCTATCGGAAACATCCTTCAAAAATGCTATCCTACACTTCCATGTATTCGAAATCCAAGATTTAGATATTATGATTGGGATTCCGATTGACAAATTTCTCATGGAAATTCCCTTGGAAGGAAACCTTAATGTCAAACATGGAGGGAGAAAATTCTCTATTCCTATCCTGCGTTCCAAAAACATATCCGCAGAATCTCCCATCCAAGATGAACCATCAGAGGAGGTTAGAACTCTTTAATTCTTAGCACCCCCTAAAATTGAAGGAGAAGAAAATTTCTCCCAAGAGGAGGATGAATTTCAGGAGGCATTTGAATTGCCAAAAGAAGAGTTCTTTTCAAAACCTTTTGTTGAGCTAAAAATTCTACCTCTAGGCCTACGTTATGCCTTTCTAAATGGTGATTTGGAAGCCCCTGTCATCATAAGTGAGAAGCTTTCAGACGATGAGACACTCAAACTCATTTCCATGTTAGAAAAGCATATAGCTATTTTTGGCAATTCACTAGAGTATCTCCGGGGGATTAGTCTAGCGTTATGCACCCATCACATTCCTATTGACCCTGAAAGTGTCCCCTCAAGGGAACCTCAAAGGCAATTGAATAATGCAATGTGGGAAGCTGTCAAGAAGGAAGTCTTGTAACTTCTGCCTGCCGAGATTATCTACCTTGTTCCTCATTGTGAATTGGTCAGCCCAGTTCAAGTAGTGCCTAAGAAGGGAGGTATGACGGTCGTTCAGAATGATAATAATGAATTAATTCCACAATGAACCGTCACGCGATGGAGGATGTGCACTGACTACCAAAAACTTAACAAGGCGATAAGGAAGGATCATTTTCCACTGCCCTTCATATATGAGATGTTAGAGCGATTGGCCAAACACTCCTACTTTTGTGTCCTTGATGGGTATTCGGGTTATCTCAAATCCCAATCTATCTTGATGATCAATGTAAGACCACATTCACATGTCCCTATGGAACTTATGCCTACCGGCGTATGTCTTTTGAACTGCGTAATGCTTCTGTCTCTTTTCAAAGATGCATGATGTCTATATTTTCCGAAATGATTGAGGAGATCATGGAAATTTTCATGGGCGATTTCTCCGCCTATGGGAAAACTTTTGATCATTGTCTAGAAAACTTAGACAAGGTCTTACAAAGATGCCAAGAGAAGGACCTCGTGCTTAATGGGGAAAAGTGCCATTTCATGGTCCATGAAGGCATCGTTATTGGACACTTAGTATTTCAGAGAGGGATAGAGAAGGACAAAGCAAATATTGAAATCATTGAAAAATCAATGTTAAGGGAATCCGCAACTTTCTAGGTCATGTGGGGTCTATCGACGATTCATCAAAGGTTTCTCAAAAGTCGCTAGACCCCTCACTAACCTACTAGCTAAGAAAGCTACCTCTGATTTCGATGATGAATGCCTTAAATCATTTGATACACTCAAAAAGACACTTATCTCAGCTGAATCATCCAACCTCCCAATTGGACGCTACCATTCGAAATCATGTGTGATGCTAGAGATTTTGCTGTTGGTGCGGTCCTAGGCCAAACCAAAGATAAAAAACATCATGCAATAGCCTACGCTAGCAAAACTCTGACAGGAGCTCAACTCAATCATGCCACAGCTGAAAAAGAGCTCTTGGTTGTAGTTTTTGCTATCAATAGGTTTAGGTCCTATTTGGTTGGTGCCAAGGTCATAGTCTATACAGACCATGCTGCCTTGAAGTATCTCCTCACCAAAAAGGATGCTAAACCAAGGCTAATCCGTTGGATTCTTCTACTTAAAGAGTTTGACTTAGAAATCAATGATAAGAAAGGAGTAGTGAATTATGTGGCAGATCATCCCTCGCGTATGGAAGTCACTCAAACCATGGACATACCTATTAATGACTTCCTACGAGATGATATGCTTCTCAAGGTGACTGACTCTAACCCTTGGTATGTGGATATCGTGAACTTCATGGTCACGGGATACGTACCACCAGGAGAAAACAAAAAGAAACTCATATATGAGAGTCGTAGACACATTTGGGATGACCCATACCTCTATCGAGTATGTGCTGATAGCCTTCTTAGAAGATGCGTCCCATCAATCGAAGGCACCAAGATTATTGAGAAATGCCATGCTACCCATATGGTGGCCATTACGGTGTTTACCGTACCGTCGAAGTGTTATTGTGACACTTCCCCCAGATCTGCTATGGAGCAGCCACGGAGGTTCTTTGATCGGCAGAGCTTAGTCCTCTACCGAGTGATCGCGCGTATGAGAGAGTGAGACTGTGGTTTTTATGTGGTTCGGGCCGCAAGAGCGTAACACCCTACTCCACAGTGAGGTTGTATTACTGGTGTGTGTGTATGTGTGAATGCATAGATTGGGGATCCTTTGTAACTGTGGCGGTCTGGTCCTTTTATAGACAAGGTCAGACGCCTTACAAGTAGGGTCCGTGGCCCGATAGGTGGCCCCGGGGCGATCTTATCCTAAATCTATGGCTTCACGCATAAGCTTCCTTTGATCGAGGCTTAAAGACTTGTTGTCTTGTCGCCTTAGTCACCAGTGGCCCATGCGTAGTCATTGATGATGGCAGGGAGTGTCTCGTCCAACTGTACCTATCATCGTAAGTTACCCACACGGCGGAGTCTGGTAGGCCTGCGATGACTTCACTGCGATGCGATTGGGTGCAGCGGTACCTGACAGTAGGCGTGCGCTGCGTCATGTGCCTGGGGAACAAGTGAGTCATCAATGCTTGATTTAGACAAGGCGTACCACCCTCTTAACTCCCGCAACCCACCATCTAGGGCAAGTTCCAGGGTATGCAGCAGCTCAGGAGCTAGCTTCTGCGGGGGAGGCCGGGTCCCAACTCGTAGACCACGTGGCAGCCCCGGATCCTAACCCTGAGTAGAGCGGGGGTTCCAGGGCCGCGGGACATGTGGCGGAACCGGAGCCCGCCTCTATGGGAGGTGACCTGTCTAGTGCCTCGAAATACATGGAAGCACTAGAGCCCTGCCCCATGGGGGAGCGAGATCCCGTCCTGCTGAACACATGGCCGCTTGGGAGCTCGTCTCCAAGGGGGGGTTGGATTACCCCTTGGGGTCCCCGTGGTTACTCCAGACCTCGTATCTTGGGTAGAGGGGCGTGGGCCTTCTAGACACGTAGCGCCCTCGGACCCTGCCTTAGTAGGAAGGCAGGGCTCCAAGGCGGTTTAACTTGTGCACGAGGGTACCCGGTATGCCGTGTACCGATAGTGGCTCTTGGGTCCACCCTAGGGGGAGGCGTTGAGCCCGAGGGTGGTGCCCTATCCCTGCTTTCCCGTGCTGTCTTTTGATTTTGTCTTGATCAGTCAAAGCGATGTGCACCTCTATCATCATGGCCACGCGCCCCTCTCTAGTTGATTTCTCGCGGCAACGAGATCTTTGCTTGCTGAAGCTTTTTCCGTGATAGTTCCCAAGGCGACTGCTACACTTCAGCTGCTTTCACTTTTGCCTTTATGGGAACTGCCGGGTTGCCTTCTCAGATGGGGGTCCGCTCGAGCCAATCTCCTTGACAGGGATCTGGGCCTCGCCGTTAGGGACGCTGTGGGTTGAGCAGCGGGTTTTGGCCCTATGCGATTTGCACGGTGCACTCAACCGTCATTAGGGTGTTAAAAAGGAAACCTTAGTGAGCAAAGGTGGTTCCTCCCTTACGCACACCCCAATGTTCGACCCTTCATCTTCCTCCTTGAGCACCCACCCTTTCTCCACCTTTGAGGTTCTTAGCTCCTCCAATGGACTCAGCCAACCTCCTTCTCGCGTGGAGGACGTAGCATCCATGAGGCGGCTATTTGGCTGGGCGGACAACGAGCAGCGGGATCTGATTTGTCCCTGCTCCTTGCCTCTGGAGTTGGGGGAGAAAGAGATCATCTTCTTCTAGTCATATGCGTACTCTTGGTTCATTCCTCCCGTTTCTTCCCGGTGACGCTCCTTGAGGTCCTCGGGCTCCAGCTTCATTACCTGTAGCCGAACTCTCTGGTGGTGATGGCGGTGTTCTCGCACTTCTGTGAGATGTTCATCCGTGTGTACACGTCCGTGCCGGTGTTCTGACAGTTCTTTATGTTGAGGCAGACCAGGAAGGAGAGCAAGACGAGCTTCCTCGACAGCTACTACTTCCAGCATTGGCCAATAGCCCCTTCAAGTACATCACCCCGCTCTCCTCAACGAAATGGGCTAACTGGATGAATGACTGGGTGATAGTACATGCCGATGCCCACAATCGCATGGTCATGCTCACCAACTGGCCGGTACATAAAAATAAAACCTTGGAGGAGCGCTCGGAGTTGAAGCCGGCGTATACCTTAGTGATGGAGAGGATTCAATTCTTGGTGGATCATGGTTTGTCGGAGCTAATGGTGCTGGCGGGCTTCCTGCGTTGATGCTTGGCCCCCCTCCAGCATCATAGCCGTCCTGCCTGGCTATACTTCAGGCCGCAGGACAACACCAGGATGGTGCGGGATCGCGACACGATGACGACCCCGCAAGAGGTGTTTGATGTAATGTCCAAGTTGTGCGACAACCCGCTATCATCGGATGTCTTCATCATTTTGTGATCTTGCCGGCCGGTTTGCTCGGATTGGGAACTACAGGTGAAGATCCTGAAGGAGATGTCGAACCTGGACATGCTCGGTCTTGTGCGCATGACAGGTTGGCGATGCGGATCGTGGACTGGCCATCGTCGACCCTCCATAGGAGTCTACACCTGCTCCAGGCTTCGAAGTGTCAAGGGTGGAAGATGCGCTCTCTGACGGAGGGAAAGGCAAGGCGCTGGTCCCCGACTCAGGGAAGGGGATGGTGCCGGTCCCCAACATAGGGAAGTAGAAGTCGCTGGTCATCAAGGTTGTAAAGGAGAAATGCGCTCGATCGCCACCGAGGGCACCATCGTTGGTGGTCCTCACTCCAAGTCAACGTCCGACGGAGCGCCCCTCCTCAGGATTGGGTGTTGGCAGTTCTTCGGGGGGAGGCCCAGCCCGTCAAGCGGTGGTTCCGAAATCGTCTACAATCGGCACATCGGCCAGCATCTCTGCCACCAGTGCAGCCCAAGCTGCCAAGGAGGGCTCCGGGAGCGCTACACCTACGGAGGCTCAGGCAAAGAGGCCTCAGGCCGACATCAGCGGCAGCTCAAGAGGAGGCTCCAGAGTGGCACCATTGGAGTCAGTGGGGACATGTCGATGTAGGGTGGCAACATTGTCGTTGGTAGCGATGGAGGTCCGGTCAGGTCGATCCCGCCTATCACGCCATCGATAGGGCCCGCAGCCTCAGAGACGCCAAAGGTTGAGGCCCGCTGGAGCTTCCGGGGACATCGGTAAGGCATTCTTACCAATGCTTGCATCATTGTCTCATCTGTTCTTCTTGTTTGAATAGACTTTGATTCTGATCTGCAGGTCTATGTTAGCTGTTGTGAAGCCTTTATCGCTAGGGGTAGTGTCCCGGAGCACTCCAAAGTCAGCCCAGGAGCCTACAACTGCACCGACGGAGTAGACTGCTAAGCTGGTACAGGGGAGCATTGCTACATCGTTCGCTGCACCTTGCATGGGTAGTGAAGCATCTTCGGCCCCCGTACCAGAGGCACCTCCGGCCGTTGTACCGGAGGCAATGTCGGAGTTGGCTTAGCGAGCTGAGGGCGCGACCTTCGAGGTTGTTGATCCAACAGGCTCCATGGGTGATGGTGGTGCTACCGCTTCGGGTCACGCTGCAACTTCCGCTCAGTCCCCAGGGACGAGGCCGCCAATATTAGTGGCCTCGCCTTCATCGCCACGATATTAAGAGGTTCCCGAGATGATCACCGAGCGGCCTTCCATAACTTCATAGGAACTAGAGCGCCTCTCCGATGTCATGGGCTTGGCTTTGTCCAGCATCAACCTGGTGCAGTCCAACCTTTACGGGGCACAGGGGGCCCTTGCTGCAGAGTGGTACAAGCTGCGAGCTGAAGGTGAGCGCCTCCGAGCCTGGGAGAAACTTCTGAGGCCCAGGATCACTAAGGAAAAGGTGAAGTATCAGAAGGAGTGTGAGGAGATGGAGTTGAGGCACCGCTTGGTGAAGGCCATGGACGCAATGCCCCAGAAGATTCTGGCCGACGCTGAGGTAACCAATGATATGGCTGACGCTCGCCTACGTGCCCTTGAAGAGGATCGAGAGGCCCTGGGTCGCCACGAGGCCGCTGTTGCTGAGTAAGAGGCGGCGGCCCAAGCGATGATGACTCTGGATGTAGTGGACTGGGACAGGCTGCAGTCTTGCGTCGAAGACCTTGAGCTTTGAGAGAGCAATCTGGCGCGGGATCAGGAGCAGCACCTAGCCGAGCACCAAGAACTCCTCCTGCTGGAGCTCGATGTTCGGGCTCAGGAGCAGACTTCGGAGTTCCAGGCTCGGGAGCTCGATATGCAGGAGTGGCAGCTAGCTAGCCGTCTGGAAGTCGAGGGTAGAGTGGTGGCGGAGACTGTGTCGTCCCATGTTCTGGTGTGCTACTGGAGTCGGTACTCTGAGATACTACTGGACCCAGTTTTTCAGGGCCCCATCGAGGAGCGCGAGGAGACGGTAGCGGCAGAGGTTAAGGAAGCTGCCAAACATGTCATCGCGCAGTTTGCCAGGGATTAAGACTGGCAGCCCGCCTTTGTATCTGGGGTTCGTCCCTTTGTAAATATTCTTCAATGAATTAGACTTTTTGTTTGGTTTCTTAGCTTGTATTGTGCTTCTCAATCTGTCATCCCGACTCCTTAGTTCCGTAAGGGCTTGAGGAATTTTGTTGAGTTTGTTAGTTTTTGAGAAACAAATGATCCCACATTTAACATGGCCGATCTCTCATCAGTTGACGTCCTGCCTATGGAACCCTCTTGGAGGCGCCCTGGTAGATGTGGCCAGGTGGCTGGGCACACCTACCACTTGATCGTAGGATGTCTTCGACGGGCCCCAAGCAGAGCGGGAGAGTTTGAGTGGATGGCTTCAGTGGGGCCCCTAGAGCCAAGCTTTGTCTGAGTAGGGACGTTGGCGGTAGGCTCCTTGGGTGGTGCCGGAGTTGGATACTTCAGCGTCGCCCACCATCGTCGAGTCGTCGATGACAGGCCCACTGGGATGTTCCGGAGTTGGATACTCCAACGTCGTTGTTGATATTTTCTACGCACTACTAACAGTTCATTTCTTGTAGTGATGCCAAAAATGCTTGTTGGTAGTTTTAATTCTCAAGTGAACGTCCGCAAGCACACGGAAACTATCGATGTAGCATTTCCCCTTTAAAGAGTATTCCCAAAGGTTGTCATTTATATTTTCCCAAAGGAAGGCTTGATGGAAGTAAAACAATCATCAAGTGGAAAAGTTAGGTTGGCCTAGGTAGGGTTCTAGCAAGGATGGGTTTAATGATAAGTGGAGGTAGTGTGACACACATAAGAGCATCCTATTCAAAGGGGATAAATGAGGTAATAGAGGGACTAGGCTAAGAGTTAGGTAGATACTCCTACTATGCTTGTAATGTACATATACATAGCCTAAGTTAGTTACTAATGATTATATTAATTATGAATTCTCATGCTAAGTGTATTAACACATCGGGCACGGGTTTACCCCTAGCAAAACTAGGTGACTCCCGTCAAGAGCCTGTGGCATAGCCGAAAGTTGAATATTACAAAGGACAGATAGGACTGTCACGACCTACTGCCTACCTCTTCAATCTGTGGGACTACGAGACATTCAACGCTAGTCTCTATCCTAGCACCATGCTTGCATATTAAGTAATTACCAGAATAGCCTAGGCACAAGCCATCCTAAGGCAATGAACTAAATCATCGTTGAACAAATGTTAATTCATAGCATAAGTGATTCACATTAACATAGTCATAACATAGCTAATTAGACTGTAGTGAAGGTTTATAGTGTTTATGATAATGTAATGAGCATGGTATAGCACAATCATAAATACTATTCCTACCACGTACATGGAATCAAAAATCAAACAAGAAATGCTTCATCCAAGTATATGAACAATAGTAGACTAAAGATATCATCTTTATTATGAATAAAGTCACAAATACAATTAAGAATATGGAAGGCATACCTTTTCCAATTGGAAAGAGACTCCTTCTACTCCTCTCCTACTTGGAATATGGACTAGAGACTCTCCTCTCTACAGCCTATACTCCTCTAAACCTATGGAGAGTAGTGGATACAAAGGAAGAATACTCAAGTGGTGTGTGTTGAAGTGAGGGGTGAGGGGTCCTTTTTATAGCTTGGAGAAGGGTCGATTAATGCCACCAAAAGCTTGTGAATCAGTCACCCTTGACCTCTTCAAGTCGGTAGGAGCCAACACATGGTGTTTGACCGTCTTTGGGGGCAAGAACAAGTCCGCTGCCTAGGGTGGTCGGCCGACCTAGTCTTGGCCCCGTTGGCGTTGTGCTTCCTCCAGGTCATTGCCAGGTGGGTCCCTGTGAGACCTATGTGTGCTGAATACATTGGCTTTGACGACAAAAGTTTTGAATACTACCAAAACATCTTTTTATCAAGATTCGATGATAGGTCCGGCATGTTTTGGTTAGCTTTGGCAAGGTTCGAAGGTTGATAGCAGTGGTTCTGTTTTTATATTGCAATGTTTCAAACTTTATTCACACTTATGGAAAGTTTTCTTAGTATTCTTCTACTAATTTTTTAGTGGGTTTTGGTGATTAAGGCTGATAACATTTTGCTATGGTTGACAACATGCTTATGTGAGGTGCTCACGTAAAATGTTTTAGTTTCAGAACTAACGTGAGTCAAGTTGAGGACTTGGTCTCGGAAGTATTGATTGTTTATTCATTTGCAGGTGTTGCTTGAGTTCAAGACATGGCTGGTGACGAGATCCATTGAACTAGTCATAGGGAGAAGATGAGATTCAACAACCAAGTTCGGGAGAAATTGTGGTTGAGTTGATCAGGAGGTTGCGCAACATGTTTGAATCAAGAACAATGCATATGAAGGTATCGTGGACATTGTTGGAAGATGTTTGCACGTATGCGAGGAGTGCATGGACGTGGCTACATGGTTCCAAGGCGTGATGAAGAGATGTGGACGTAAAGAATTGCTCGGAAAGGTCCAACCGACTAGGTTATGGACTCAGGCTTCGACTGAGTCGGATTTGACTCAAATATGGAAAGATTTGAGCTGGTTATGTTAGGATTTCATGTAAGACACAAAGTTGAGTTGTTTTAGGAATGTGGGATACGTTCCTAGGTGTTTGGAAGTCTTAAGATTGCTTCTATCTGCGTATAGAAGAGTTTTGAGCAGTTATGGAAAGTTTCGATTTGTGAACTGAGTAGGATTAGAGTCCTAGTTAGGTTTGGGTTGGTCTCAGGGCTGGTTATATAAGCAAGGTAGGACAGAGCTCATGGTAGACGACTTTGGGGCTGTTCCTCTTGAATGCTATTGATTAAAATTCGTAGTTGAAAGGAACTTTTGTGCCTTGTTCGTCCAACTTGTTGCAAACAAGTTTTTCTAGTCGAGTTTTCTGCACAGCACTATCTTTCTTCGGTGGTTTATCATAACTCGAGTTTTACAGATCCGTTTGATGTGGTTATTTTTGGGTTGTCTTCACAACTTGATTATCTATCATCTATCAAAATTTTACGGTCATTGGATTTGTAGTTTATTATCTACACGAGTTTCTTTGCAGTATTGTAGATCTGTTTTTTACTCTATTCGATCTTTCAGTCGTAACTTGAGTTTCTCTCGACGGATTTGAGTGATTCTTGTCGTGTTTTCTTTGTTGCTTGATTCTCTATGATATATATCATTTTTCTCACGTTGAAACATGTTTACATTATTCGCACACACGGTTTCTTTAACAGATCGGTTTTCTGCTGAGTGTGTTTTCGTTGCTTCCGCTGAAAAGTTTTTAATCTACCATTCACCCCCCTCTGGTAGCTTTACATGTGCTCTTCGATCCTACAATTGGTATCAGAGCCACGGTGCTCTAATCTTTATGATTTGCACGTGTTTTGACTGATCATCATGTAGAAATACTCTACAAAACATT
This sequence comes from Tuctoria greenei, assembly GCA_036927565.1. Lineage (NCBI taxonomy): Eukaryota > Viridiplantae > Streptophyta > Magnoliopsida > Poales > Poaceae > Tuctoria > Tuctoria greenei. Next base: position 112,168,820 of record JAYESD010000010.1, read on the forward strand.
GTGTCTTTAGTGGTATTGATTTTCAGGTTTGGAAGGCATGTATGGAAGCCTTCATCCAGGCTCAAAGCTTCGCAATATGGGAGAAGGTGTACAAGACTTTCGAAGTGCCGTCAAATGATCATGTTACAGCTACAAATCTGAGAGATGTCGACAACAACAACAAGGCTCGGAACTTTACCATACAAGGATTAACTCAAAGTGACTTCGACCGTGTTGCACACCTACGATCTGCATACGATGTGTGGAAAGCACTTTGCGACTACCATAAAGGATCTAACACAATCAAGGAGGTAAAACAAGATATGTTCAAAAAGGAATACATGCGTTTTGAGATGCAACCCGGTGAGTCCATTGATGACCTCTTTGCTCGCTTTAATAAAATTCTCAGCAACTTGCATAGCGTCAATGTAAATTTTTCAGATGTTGAAAATGCTAGGCAATTACTAAATGCATTAAACATGTCAATTTGGGAGATGAAAGTCACATCCATTCGTGAATCTACTGTCATGAGTACACTTACATTAGATGTTCTTTATTCTAAATTGGAAACTCATGAAATTGACATAATCTCACGTAAGAACCCCAACAAGTCTCTTGCATTTGTTTCTCAACGTGATATGCCTAGCTCTGGCCAATCTTCATCTTGTGGTACACTTGCTTTGTTGTCCTCTCTAACCCTTGAACATATTGAGGAGTTTCTAGATGAGGAGCTAGTACTTCTCTCTACTAGGTTCTCGAAAGCATAGCAAAATATGAGAGCTAGAAGGAGAGGAAGCTCCGGACCTCAACGATGTTTTGAATGTGGTAAGACAAGACATTTTCGTTCAAATTACCCTAACCTTTCAGGTCCTACTTCCCGGGATGAAAAGCAAACAAGGACGAAGCACTCCTCTGCAAAAGATACGAAGAAAAAGAAGGGTTTTACAGGACGTCAATTGGTGAGCAGTTTTATCTCCGCACTTCGAGAACTTGGCTAAAGCGATGTGGACACTGTAAGTGATGAAGATGAAGATGATTTGGCAAACTTGTGCTTTATGGCAGGCAAGAGAAGATCAAGTATGGAGGAGGCTGAACACAACAACGACAATGAAGAGGTATGTCCTACTTGCCAAGAAATGTGTGATGATATTTCTCGTGCCACTGTTATAGTTAAGAAAAAGGACAAAAAGCTTAGGGACAATGCTGTTAAATTGAGTCACTAGAATATAAAATTAATTGTTTGGAATCCTTGATTCCTAGTGATGATTCTTGTTCCTCATGTGATTTAATATATGAACAATTGTACTCATTAACAAGTGCGCACACCTCCACAATTGATAAACTTGAGTTAGAAATTGAAAAGAACAAAGAGCATGTTGCACTTAATGATAAAAACTTGAAAGATGCTAGCTGTTCTACAATTGATTTGTATTGTTCTACTTGTGATGATGTTGATAAGAAACTACAAGATGCTATGAATGAAATTTTTATATTGAACAATGCTTTACGTTCTCATGAAGTTTAATATTGTTCCAATTGCAAATTAAAAGGAAAAACTTAATGTGAAAATTGTCTTGATCTGTCCAATAAACTTGATGACATGCATAGGACATTAGATCAGTTTTGTAATGGGAATAAGAACCTAAACTTGCTGCTGAATTCTTCCAAGTCTTGCAATGATAAAACTGGTTTAGGTTTTGATTCTCATGCTCATTCTAAGGCACATCCACCAAAAATTGTAAGGTCATTAGGAAGTGGTTTGATTCAAACAGTTCCTAAACAAAAAGAAGTGGTTTTCAAATCTGCAGGAGTGTTGTCTCATTCGGTTTCAAATAAACATGTTGCTTGCCCATCTAGACATGAATACAAAGTTAAATTTCATTGTACCAACTGTAGTAGAGATGGTCATGTCATAGATTTTTGTTATAGACTAGCTAAACAACAGAAAAAGGAAAGAATGATTGCTAGACCTCATAACTTTCATGCAAAATTTGCTGCAATTGCTAAACCGAATAATAAGAACATGTAATCTGCTGTAATGAGTCAAAAACATGCAAAGTTTGCTTCCAAACCTACTGTTTTTCATGCTACACATGTAACATCTCGTAGGACAGTAGTTGGGCACAAAAGTCCTCGAACTTTGACTCATAAACCTGATGTTTTATCTTAGCTTTCACGTGTTTTTCCTGCTGCACATCGTGTGACTCAGTACTGGATTCCTAAATGCCTTTGACTAACCCCAATATTGAGTCATCGACGTATTGTCCTTATATGTAGGTTACACGCTTGAGGAAGGAGAACATTTGGATTGTGGATTCAGGTTGCTCACGCCACATGACTGGTAACAAAGAATGGTTCTCCTCCCTCTCTTTTGTGTCACATGTAGAGAATGTTACTTTTGCCGATAATTCTTCAACTCCTATAATTGTTAAGGGTTCAGTTAGAGTAAATGGTCACTACACTTTGAAGGATGTGGCACTTGTTAAAAATTTGAAATACAACTTGCTTTCTGTTTCACAACTGCTAGATGAAAATTTGGAAATTATTTTCACTATGGGGCTTATGCCATCTCCTATTATGGGTGGTTGAAGGATAGAACAACAAATTGAGCACACATACCCTAGAAGTCATGTTCCACTCAAATTCCAGAGAGTTCAATTTATATTTTAAGTATCTCAATTTCATTATCTCAAGTCTCTCCTTTTCCTGTAGTGGAAATATGTACTCACCAAGGCATTGTTCCTAAATTCATCCTACCTATACATAAGGCTTGTATGCGGAGCTTGGTTGGGAATATAGGAGGCATATTTGCAACACATAATATTGCTAAGTCAAAAGAGCAAGCCTTAGAAGAAATCAATTTCAAAACAATTTTGATTCAAGACTTGTGCATGTGTGATGGAATGGAGTGGATGTGGATATTTTGATATGACTCCCTTTTGAGTGGACTCTCTTATTTTTCTGTGATGAAACATGTCTACTTCTTTCTCTCTCTTTTTTCTCATGCTTATGATGTAACCATGCATTTTCTTTTTCTTTTTCTTTAAGCCATGTCTTCTACTCCCTTTTTATACAATAAATTTTGGAGAAAGTACTAAGCATGAATGATATGGAGTTTCTCTTTTTATTGTGGAATGGAGGTATGATGGAAATTTGCTTACTTCTAGTGTAGAAGTATAGCATGTGCAAGTGAAGTCTTTGAATTCAAAAAGTAATAAATGAAATCTCACATAGGTCTATACTAGTTTGACAAAGCTCAATGTGAAGACAAATAGCATATGCATAAGGTCTATCATTATAATGTATCATATGGCTTTGGTGGGTATTTACAATCAAATGAGGATAACTTAAATCTTTTATAATTTCTCGGGAAATCTAAGTTTCACTATCAAACTAGGAATAGCAGCCCTATCACTATATCATATCTCACGTCAACTTAGAATGGATTAAGCTTTTGCTACCCACAATTTCCAAATCAAGGCAAAAACAATTTTAGGCAATGAGAGCAATATGTTGGAGAGTAGTAAGGTGTAAACTAGGGACTTAGGAAAAATAAAACAGAGCAACTATTCATCATTTCATCTATGTGAATTCCAAGTCATTCTTATCGCACATCATTTATTTTATTTAAAAATAAAACCTATCCTACTATTATTTTTTAAATGCAAGGTGGATCATGTGTAGGTGGAAAATAAATATGCAAGGGGTTGATACAATTTACCTCAAGTGGGGGTTCTCCCCCAAGCTTGTTCTTCACTCACCTCAGTGTCGAGGGTTGAACCCTTGATGATGGAAGTATGCCGCGAGACCGGCTTGTTGTTGTAGCGTGGAGTTGAAGTTCGTGAATTGAGCGTCCATGTGTTGTTGCCAGTCTTGGATACCTTGGACATGCCCTTGGAGAGTGTTGTAGATGTCACCCGTCTTTACTTCAAGCTCCTCCATACGTCTAGAGAGGTTCGTCATTCCTTGGCTATAGTCACGATGACTTCTAGCTGAAGTGGAATGACATCTTCTCATAGATGTTGGAGGCAAGCTGCTAGAGCTTGATGTGGATAGGGGTGTCTCCCATGTGGCACCTGGTCATCAATACCAAGACGGACGTTCGGTCTCAAATGATGGAGGTTGAGTCCATCCGGGTGCATGACCTGTTGGGTTCTCTTCCTCTTCGTACTCGTGGATTGTGGAGATTGTCGGGGGCATGGCCGCTCTCCTTGTACGGCTTCTAGTTATCCTGCCAGAGACATTACTTCTTTCGGCTTCCTCGATGGGAAGTAGGTCAATGGTTAGCCTCCGACATTTGTACAAATGATAATCTGGGTTAGGTAACCAAATTTCATGGACAAGGCTAGGATAATAAAATATCAAAGAGCCATCTTGATCAGCTTAAGGGTATGTCCTTGCACTAAATATTCTTCATCAATTAATTCTCTTTCCTTTTCAATGTACTCAAATGAAGAATATTCTAGTGCTCCTACCATAGTAGCAATACGGGTAATCAATGAGGTACATTCAATTGGCCCTACCCTTGGAGTGTAATCTAACAATTGTGTAATCATGGCAATAACTAGAGCAACTTTTATATTTTTAATCATGGCAAATAAATTTTTGAGCTCATCATCACGCACTATCCTTACATCTCTTCTAGGGAACGTAGTCATAGCCACCCATCTATGCATGAAGCATAAAGTGGGTTGTGCAAGTGGCTATTCCTAGGTGCACTACATCTGATCTCGCCAGTTAAATCTTGCCAAAGACTATGTTTGTTAAACTTAGGCAAAGCGTCTAAATCTAGCAAACAACGTCTATGGAAGCCTAGGATTTCACTTAACTCTTTCCATAGGATGTTGTATTCTTTTTAAAATAATCTAAAAGTAATACCATCAAATCCTATTTTGAGTGTGCAAAGGAATTGTATGGAGAGAAGGCGTGAACCTTTCTCCTCTATGTGAGCAAAGTTTTCCCATCCTAATGCACGCCAAATGCAAAAGAGTTCGGAATCCATATCTATTTTGGAGATTAAATCCGGACCATAAGCTTTCGTATGAGAAAACTCACGATCTTGGAGGAGCTTGTGTGCTTGATCTTCAACTTCAATTTGTATGTCGTGGTCGTCCTCGTGAAGAAGTTGGTGAGGGTTGCTCTGTAACACCCTCATTTTCATGCACCATGCATTGCATACATCATTAAATATGTTTAACATTAATCCACATAAAAAGGAACAAGTTTAAAATAAATTAGAAGCAAAACCACGTTTAAAAAGTCTGAGAAGTGCAGACTTGTCCGATTTGCCCCGGACTAGTCCGAATTTTTCTCTGAACCCATTTTGGACATGTCCTATTTCCTGCTGACTAGTCCGTTTTTCCCTCTATACCAGTCTAGGACTTGTCTGGTCCATTGCGGACTAGTCCGCTAGTCCCATCTTCGAAAATTTTGCCAAGTCATCAAACTTGTCCGTTTTTCGCCGGACTTGTCCGTTTTGCTCTCTGACTAAAATCGGACTTGTTCGATTTTGGCCAGACTTATCCGTTTTCGTCTCTGTCTAATATCGGACTAGTCCGGTCTAGTGCGCACTTATTCGGTGTTGGCGACTCCAATTCAATCTTGTCTTCCATGACTTGTTATTGGGTATTTACCTTAATTGGGCCCAAGGACGTCATGTCTAACCCTTTTGGACCCCATGTGGGACCTCTAGACGGCCTCCACCCTCCTTAGACTCCAATTCCATCAAAACCTATGATCAGTAGGTTTAGGCCCGATCTTCCGAATGGTAAGTCGATTGAGGTGGAGAACTCGACGTTGATGATCCGCGGCACTCGAGCAATTCGTATACCCCTGCAATCACTACACCACTACTCCGTTGGTTATCAACCGTGCGACACACGCTTGACCTCGCCAAGAAGGCTAATCCCTGCAAGTGAATCGAGAACACAAGCAAGAACGTAGAAGACACAATCTGAAATTGAGAAGTTGGGGTCTCGCAAACCGTAGAATGGAGAAAATGTTATTCTAAGAAAAACCCAATGAATATGACCGGCGGCTGCAGTATTTAAAGGGTAGGGTTCTGCAAAAACACGATTAGACGCGTCCCGAATGGACTCATACGGGATACAAGGCCCAAAGGCCCGATTCGGTGGCGTAACACCGGATAGAAATCTGGACTCGACTTGTTTAAACGATTCTCAATGACTCCATAGGAATTTTGAGGTGGGACCAGAGCCATTGGAAATTTTATCTTCTCCTCTTTCCGTGCATATTTGGAACGTCAAAAACAGAGTTCGTATGCATCCTGGGCGTCTGTTTCAAAGACTCGTGGACGTCCCAGCATGTTCTGCATGTTCCCAAGGCCTCTTCCCTTCACTTGTTGATCTTCTCCATTGTTCCTAACAAAAATTAAATCATGACATAGCAATCTATTCGCAAACTCACATGGAAAGTAAGATAGGAACAAATTCACCTACTGATTTATTAATCGTGCTCGTGCTCTTATGATTGGTCCTTGCAGTTCAATGTGTGTCTCCACTGTTGCGATGTCCTCATCATCCTCCCCCTCTTGAATTGGAGTTGTCCTCGGCTCGATTTCATCTTCTTCTCCCAAGTACGGTCGCAAATCTAAAATGCTAAATGTAGGACTAACCCCAAAATCGGGAGGCAATTCAAGCTTATATGAATTATCATTAATCTTTTCAACAATCTTAAAAGGACCAGCAGCTCGTGGCATAAGTTTAGATTTTCTCAAGTCAGGGAATCGCTCTTTTCTCAAATGTAACCACACCAAATCACCTGGTTCAAGTTACTTCCTTTGTACCTTTACTACCTGCAATCCTATACTTCTCATTCATCTTTTCAATATTCTTCTTTGTAGTTTCATGCATCTTAAGAATAAATTCAGACGTTGTGTAGCATCCAAATTTATAGTTTCAGAAGGAGGCAAAGGTAGTAAATCAATAGGAGCACGGTTATTGAAACCATACACTACCTGGAATGGACTTACCTTTTGTTGTGGATTGAACGGATCTGACGTAAGCAAATTCTATATGTGGTAAACACTCCTCCCATAACTTCAAATTTATTTTCAAGACAGCCTGCAACATAGTGGATAAAGTACGATTAACTACCTCAGTTTGTCCATCCGTTTGTGGGTGACATGTAGTTGAAAACAGCAACTTGGTTCCCAATTTATACCACAAAGTTCTCCAAAAATGACTTAAAAATTTTGCATCATGGTCAGAAGCAATGGTATTTGGCTCACCATGTAAATGAACAATTTCCGTCATAAATCGGCAATGTGTGATGCATTATCATTCTTATGACAAGGTATAAAATTTGCCATTTTGGAGAAACGATTAACAACTACAAAAATACTATCCCTCCCCCTCTTAGTCCTAGGAAATCCCAAAACAAAGTCCATAGAAATATCCTCCCAAGGTACACTAGGAACAGGAAGAGGCATATAAAGACAATGTGGGTTAAGGCAAGACTTAGCTTTATTGCAAGTAGTGCATCATGACATGTAGCGCTCGACATCACGCCTCATCTTTGGCCAAAAGAAGTGTGTGGACATCACGTGTTCAGTTTCTTCACTCCAAAATGTCCCATCAAACCTCCTCCATGTGCTTCCTGCAAAAGTAATAGACGAACGGAGCTAGCTGGAACGCATAGCTTGTTAGCACGATAGAGGAGACCCTCTCGCAGCACATATTTATTCCAAGTTCTTCCTTCTCTACAATTTTCAAAAGCATATTTGAAGTCCAAATCAGTAAGATTTAATGCTTTTATTGTTTCCAAACTAAAGATTTTATGATCAAGTTGGGACAGCATGGTATAACGCTTAGATAATGCATCGGCGATGACATTTTCCATCCCTTTCTTATGCTTAATGATGTATGGAAATGACTCTATGAACTCAATCCATTTAGCATGTCATTTGTTCAGATTGGTTTGACACTTAAGATACTTCAAAGATTCATGATCGGAATGTATGACAAACTCCTTAGACCAAAGATAATGTTGCCAAGTTTGTAATACTCACACTAAGGCATACAATTCCTTATCATAAGTGGAATAATTCAGAGAAGGACCATGAATTTTTTCACTAAAGAAAGCAACGGGTTTACCTCCTTGTATGAGAACGCCTCCAATACCAATGCCACTTGCATCGCATTCTAGCTCAAAGGTCTTGTCAAAATCAGGAAGTTGCAGCAATGGTGCTTGTGTAAGCTTCGATTTCAGAGCATCAAAAAGCTTGTTGCTGCTGTTTGCCCCATTGAAATGGCACTCCCTTCTTCGTTAGCTAATGTAGAGGTGCTGCAATGGTGCTGAAATCCCGCACAAAACGCCGATGAAAACTGCAAGACCAAGAAAACTATGAACATGCATGACAGTTGTTGGGGCTGGCCAGCTGGTGATTGCTTCAATTTTTGCCTCATCCATATCAATTCCATGCAAGGAAACGACATAGCCATGAAACGAGACTCGATTGGTGCAAAAGACACACTTTTCGAGGTTACCAAACAAACATGCATCTCTCAAAACAGTAAAAACAGCACGTAAATGATCAAGATGTTCATCACATGACTTGCTGTAAATGAGTATATCATCGAAGTAAACCACCATAATTGTCCAATGGAAGCATGTAAAACCTCGTTCATTAATCGCATAAAGGTATTGGGTGCATTAGTTAACAAAAAGGCATGACTAACCACTCATAAAGTCCAAACTTGGTTTTAAATGCAGTTTTCCATTCATCTCCTAGTACCATTCTGATTTGGTGGTAACCACTACACAAGTCAATTTTTTTGAAGATGATAGCACCACTCAGTTCATCAAGCATGTCATCTAAATGAGGAATAGGATAACGATATCAAATGGTGATGTTATTAACGCTCGACAATCAACACACATGCGCCAACTACCATCTTTCTTAGGAACCAAAAGAACAAGAACGGAACAAGGGCTAAGGCTTTCACGAATGTACCCACAGTCTAAAAGATCTTGGACTTGTTGCAGAATTTCCTTAATTTCCTCTGGATTCGCCATGTATGTTGCATGGTTTGGCAAACTTGCTCCTCGAATCAAATCGATCTTGTGTTCAATGCCTCTCATTGGTGGTAAACCAGGGGCTATCTTGGAGGGAAACACATCCTCAAACTCCTGCAAAAGGTTAGCAACAGCAGGGGGCAATGCAATAGACAATTCATGAAGTGAAAACATGGCTTCTTTGCATACTAAAGCATAGCACATCCCCTTAGCATCGAATAAATCAGCAAGGTCAGATTTAGTTGCGAGCAACGATGGTGATTTTAATTTAATGACTTGTTGTTTTTCAGATTCTAGTTTTATTGCTTTGCCACCACGAATTTTACTCTTCTCAAAATGCACAATTTCAGCAGGAGTCATGGGGAGCAAAGTGATTTTCTTTTACTTATGCATGAGAGTATATTTATTAGTTCTACCATGATGAATAGCATCTGTATCTAATTCCCAAGGACGACCCAATAAAAGAGAACAAACATCTATAGGAACGACATCAAAATCAGAAAAATCATGGTGAGAACCAATTGAAAAATGTATTCTCGCTGTTTGTGTTACCCGAACCTTACCGCTGTTGTTGAACCATTGAATGTTGTATGGATGCGGGTGTGCTCTTGTTTTCAAACCAAGTTTCTTGACGACGTCCGTGTTCACCAAGTTATTGCAGTTACCTCCATCAATTATAGTGTGTACACGGCAGTCCTTAATGACGAGAAACATGTGGATGAGGTTGTGTCGTTGTAGCTTGTCGTCGGTCTCCACTTTGGAGCTCAAGGCACGCTGCACAATGATGCTCCTATAGTTCTCCGTTGCCGCTGTACCAAGTACCTCTTCTTCCGTGTGTTCGTCATCTGGATTTGTAAAGTCAGTAGCAAAAGAATATTCATCTTCAACATCCGAAGTACTATCATACCCGCCATCGTCGCATGCTATGTATGCTCGTTTGCTCGAGCAATCTCTCGTCATATGACCAAGTCTCTGGCAGCGGTGACACTTAATGTCGGAAGTACGACTCATAGAAGGAGTGGACAACGAAGGCTTGAATGATGTCGCCTTGCTGCCCTCCGGCACACGAGAAGGTGGAGCAGCAGGTATAGTTTGTTGGCCACCGTTGGATGGTGTAGTCGCTGCACGGGGGGTCAAAGATGGTGATGTTTTGGATGGCGTGGGCATCAAATGCAGCGTGAAGTTGCTCCTTGTGCGTTGTTGCTGTTGTTGTCGGCCCTGCAATTCTTTTTCTGCCAACATAACAAGCTGAAACAATTTGTTAACAGTATCATATTCCTTGTAATCTACAATGTCCTGAATTTCACGCCTCGCCCCCATAAAAACGAGCTATTTTATCATCCATGTCTTCTACTACCTCACAATGCAGCATACCCTTTTGTAACTCTTGATAATACTCCTCTACGGACATGTTACCTTGGTCTAAGCGCTGCAATTTTTTGCGAAGGTCCCGCTTAAAAGATGGAGGAACAAATCGAACACGCATAGCTTCCTTTAATCTATCCCATGTTGAAGGATCAGTTCTAGTTTTAACAAGTTCATTCCACCATATGATAGCAAAGTCCTTAAACTCTGTAGTGGCCTGACGAACTCTATGTTGTTCAGGAACAAGATGGGCATTGAATTTTTTTCTACTGTCATCTCCCAATTAAGATAAGCCTCAGCATCATAAGCACCAGAAAAAGAGGGTATAGTAAATTTCACTTTAGCAAAAGGATCATCAGGAGGACGATTATAATTGTTATGATTATTACCTCCCATACCTCACTGATAAAGTGGCAGTCTTCGCTGATTGTTATGATCTCCCATATCATCATAAGGATTGTCTTCATGTCTTCCAGCCAGAGGCAACCGAGCCTCAAAAGTATTCATCCGAAGAGCAAGGTCATCAAGTTGGCGAGTCAAGTTCGCCAATGACTCCTCCATTGATGCGTTGTATTTGGCGAAGATATCTGTCATAGTCTTTATCATATCACATCACTCAGCATGTTGAACACATTCGTCATCATTGTCTTCTCCTGCCATTGTTAGTAGGAAACAAAAGACAACAAAAATTTGTTATCCCTATCAACTACAGTGACGATGTGAAAGGTGGAAGAAAATAATCTCTCTCGTCAAGCATCTTACCACACTATTAGAAGTGTTCTTACCTACACAGCAAGTGGTGTGTATGGTGAGATGAACCAATGAAGAGTGGAGTAATTGCAAAGGTACCTGTTATGCTCAAGAGAAAGGTGGAGCTTGGATGGCACAATATGGTGGCTAAGAAGCAGAAAATCGTTAACAGGTAAACAAAGTTGAATAAGTATTCAATGTGTGAAACTGTTGCTGGTCAACCAAGTGCCCTATGGCCTAGCACAACACAAGGAAGTATCAAGGCAAAAGAAATACATAATGATATAGCCAACAAAACAGCACCAAGTGGTATAGGCCAATTGCTTTAATATGTGTGCTCTTCACTATTTTTTTGTAATATTTTTTTGATATTTTTTCTTTACTCAGGAGCACGAAGATAGGAAGCACACAAATTTTCAGCTCAATTGGATGTAATATGCGGCCTATAGAAAATCAAGAATATTCTTTAACATTTGTGTTGAAACCTCAGAGGTCGGATAGCCTATCTTCCGAGGGGAATTTGGGCAATCTAATTTTGCTGAACGCGGCCACGCAGGGGAAAATCAGATGCGAAATTTTGCGTAGATGAATTTGAAAAAAAAAAATCGCCCGATTTCGAGTTCGTATGCGAAAGTTATGGCCGTTTTAAGGTAGGCTGTTCGAGTTACAATTTTTGGATGTTGATTTCAACTCGGTTTGAGAATAGAACTCGCAATCGGATATGAAAACGATCGGGAATTTGCACGGCAACTAATAGGGTGGTGTGTGATGATTCAAGGATGAGTGGCACAAAGGTTTGTCACCAAATCTGGGGCTGGCAATGCGGGAGTTCACGCAAGGCGGCTAGCTAGGGCAAACCGATGAACGTGGTGGATCGGTTTGTTATTTAGGGATTGTGGAATAGGAGTTGAACAACAAGAAAACAAGGACGAAACACGATAACTAGGACCCAAAACACAAAGCTATACCAGCAACAATACTCGACCACACGAATGCAAACTCAACAATGCAAACTGAAAAATAAAACTGTAGGCACTATAGTCTAGGAAGCGGTAAAAACGATCTAATTGTTTTTGTGGCTTTTCTGTGGCTACTGGGTACAAAAAAAAAACGATCTAATGGAAGGAAACCAAAGATACCTCACGGGCAACCTGGAAATCTGATACCAATTGATGAGTCGGTTTAGGCCCGATCTTCCGAAAGGTAAGTCGATTGGGATGGAGAACTCGACGTTGATGATCCACGGCACTCGAGCAATTCGAATACCCCTGCAATCACTACACGACTACTCCGTTGGTTATCAACCATGCAGCACACACTTGACCTCGCCAAGAAGGCTAATCCCTGCAAGTGAATCGGGAACACAAGCAAGAACGTAGAAGACACGATCTGAAATTGAGAAGTTGGGGTCTCGCAAACCGTAGAACGGCGAAATTGTTTTTCTAAGAAAAACCCACCGAATATGACCAGCGGCTGCAGTATTTAAAGGCTAGGGTTCGGCCAAAACACGATTAGACGTGTCCCTAATGGACTCATACGGGATACAAGGCCCAAAGTCCCAATTTGATGGCGCAGCACCGGATAGAAATCTGGACTCGACTTGTCTGAAATATTCTCAATGACTCCAGAAGAATTTTGCTGTGGGACCAGATACATTGGAAATTTTATCTTCTCCTCTTTCTGTGCATATGTGGAACATCGAAAACGGATTCCATATGCATCCTGGGTGTCCGTTTTAAGGTGGACTGCTCCTGGACTCCGAGCTGAACTCAAGTCCGAGTTGTAAACTGATTCCATCAACTTGTGGACGTCCCAGCAGGTTCTCCATGTTCCCAAGGCCTCTTCCCTTCACTTGTTGATCTTCTCCATTGTTCCTAATAACAATTAAATCATCACATAGCAATCTATTCTCAATCTCACATGCAAAGGAAGTTAGGAACGAATTCACCTGCTGATTTATTAACCGTGCTCGTGCTCTTGTGATTTGTCCTTGCAGTTTAATGTGCATCTCCGATGTTGTGATGTCCTCATCACCTTACACCTCCACCCTATATAAGCAACCCAATACCCCTAGTTCATGGGAGCCACCATCAAGAGGAGATCTAACAGCACGGAGGAGAAGGAGATCACGAATAAGGATCAAGCAATCAAGATATTCATCGACTTTGCATTTTTCATCACCAATTCACCCTCAACTCTTCATCATCAACCCTAGATCGTCAAGATCCAAGTGTTGTATTCAATTTTCGATCCTTGGAGTTCTAGAGACGTGGTATACCTTCTACTTTCTCCTTCCCACGTGAATTCAACCCCAATTCTCCAAATTCTCATAGATCAAGAAAACCCGAACTCGCTGGTTCTGCTCAGGACGGACTAGTCCGGCCTCTAGATCTGATTTGTGCTGAATTAATTCCAAATTGGCTCAAGTCGATTCCAAACCTATCCAAACTTGTTAAAAACTATTAGAACCAGTTAGTAAACATTAATAGCAACTCATTAAAAAGTTTTACCACGTAATTGCATTAATCATGCCATGACATGTCATATTGAGTACTATATGAGCATTATTTGATTGAATTGTGTTTTGCATGTTTATCGCTCGGAACAGAAGGTGTTGCGCTAGAGGGTGCTGTCAAGGACCTCCAGTACCAGAACTTCGAAGCTTTTGACCCTAACCAAGCTCAGGAGCAAGGCAAGTGTCCTTGATCATATTGATCCAGTTTTTAAATGTTTGCAAAACTGCATACTTGTGTCAAATTGATGGTAAACCCAAGATAGGTGTTTAATAGTCTTGTTTGACCATCCTTGTCGCTTGGAATACATTATAGAGAGTCGGAAGGGCTTTTTATCTTTTTGCCTCGCTCTAATTAATTGTAACGGGAAAACAACCAAAATGCTTAATCATGATTTGGTGATCCTATGGATGATGTAAATTGATGAACATACACTACTACAATAAGCCTCATCACAGGCGGCTCCAAACCTATTATCACAGACGGCTTTTATAACCGCCTGAAACGAAGAGTCTGTGATAATCCGCAATTTCACAGGCGGAGAAGTGAAACCGCCTGTGAAGACTAATTATCATAGGCGGTTCTTCACTAAGGATAGCCGCCTGTGAAGACCGATTATCATAGGCGGTTCTTTACTTAGGCTAGCCGTCTGTGAAAATACTTTATCACAGACGGGTCGTGCAGCATATATAACCGTCTGTGATAAACGTCTTATCACAGACGGTTATTGAAGAATAACTAACCGTCTATGATAAGAAGTCTTCACAGACGGGTATTGAAGCATTACTAACCGCCTATGATAATTTGTATTCACAGGCGGATTTTGAAGCATAACTAACCGCCTATGATAATATGTCTTCACAGGCGGGTTTTGAAGCATAACTAACCGTCAATGATAATGTGTCTTTACAGACGGTTATTGAAGCATAACTAACCCGTCTATGATAATGGTGTTATCACAGACGGAGTTTACCTATACCAGCCGTCTGTGAAGACCCTTTAACGCAGCCGGTTTCTACCATAACAGACACCGCCTGTGAAAATTAGGTTATCACAGATGTTTCTTTACTTGTATCTAGCCGCCTGTGATAATTGTTTTTCACAGTCATGCAGTACTACTGCTGTTATTTCTAATTTCCAGGTCAATTCAATATAATCACAGAACAAAAAACAACAATCATCACAGAACAAAAGACAACAATATTATCATCACAGAAGTCAATTTCACTAAAACAATATACATACACACAAGTTACAGATACAATTTCATCTCAAAGTTTACAAGTTTTCACTAAAAACTGTTTAGATTGGTATAGTCGCAAAGTTCTGGCACATCAGGTGCTGAACCTCTCTTATCAAAGAACTTCCCCGTTTTGTGCAAAATTTCGCGACGAATGAACTGACAGAGTTCAGAAGCAATCCTGTCGGCTCCTCCATCAGGAATACTTCTACAAACCGGCCATTCTTCGTTCAGATTCTTCTTGTGCTGCAATATAACACATAACAAGGTTTAGAATGTGTTGGTTTGAACAATCTCAAAGTATAGATCAAAGTGAGAGTATACAAGAATTTAGTAGGTATTTTTGGAGCAGTTGTACTATGAGCAATTGAATTTTGAAGTTGGAATCAAAATATGAAAATAATGTTTCTGGTAATATTGAACAGCAGAGAATATAAGCATTAAACTATGCTAGTTACAATGAAAATGAAACACAAAAGTAAGAAAATAAGGTATCGACATTAAGGATAACTTACATCCTCACGATTGACTCTATATACGGCGGCGGTCCGAAGATGCTCGCATACATAATACCCGCATAAGACACTCCCAGCAGGCTGCTTCGGACAAGCATAATACGTTTTAATGTCCAATGCATTCGTATTAGGAGGTCTCTGACCGCCAAGCTGTTCCGCGTAAAACCGCCAAGCGCTGTAATACAAGAAATGTCATATAAAACTTGTCAACACATTCTAAATGTGCGTAAATTAAAATTATTGAATAAACGTACTTTTTCAAAATGGAAAGGAAATCTTTGTACGATCTGGTGGGTAATCGGCCGAGTCCAAGACTGTTGCCATTCCCTGCGTTGGCTTGATGAAGATCATTATGTAGTGATTACTGCAAACATACAAACACACGTGTTAACAATTACCAATAATTGCTATTTCAATGCCATGTGTCGAACTTACTCGAAGTGGTACGGAGCCTTTACGAGGTCCTGGCCGTCTCTGACAAAGTTAAACATCGCATGTCCTATGTAAGCTGCAACTTCTGCCTTTCTATCCTTCTTAAGTTTTGCAATTGCTCTTTCAAAATCTTTTTTTTTTTCATGTGTTTGTACTGGCTTGATTCTCGATTTGCCTGGACGTCGAATAGCGACTTTGCAATCCTAGTAGGGTCAAGGATACCTGTCTTGTGCGCCAACTTTTCATTATCCATGTATTGCATCCTATTGAAGAAGTCCAGAATTGTTATAATCTCATGAAATGCGTATGCGTGTAGTAAGAAAAGCAAATACAAAATATTAGAGCACTTACAAGCACCAGACGAGCAGCAGGTTGATTTCGAGCATGCCCCGATGGAAAAGGGAAAGCAGCTCTTCAAATAAAATGACTCGTTTATCTACTCCAGTGCTCCAGAATGCTTCTTTTGGAATACGAAATGTGACGCACTGAAGACCATATTTTGTGCTGGCAGTGATGTACCACTCATGCATTCTTCTGAGCGCGACGGGTTGTTTGCTAAGTTGTACGGATGTCATTAACGGCTTCCCATTCTCAAATTTAGGAGGAACATCCTCAAGCTTGTATATTGGAACTCCTGGTTTAACTAAAGCCGTCCGCCGATTATACATGACACCGTCTTCTTCCCACTCCTCGATATCTTCTAATGCTGGCTCATGAGAAGAACGAGATGCACTCGATTTTCTAATATTTTCCTTCATAGCTTCCAAATACTTTGTCACTTCTGATGAAGGTTTCTTATTTTCGTATGAGCTAACTTTGACAGGCACTGATGATCGAGGAGTAGTCGTCGGAAGTTGGACACTGGCTTGTTGTTGAACCTGTTGTTCAACTGATTGCTCTTTACTCCCAGCAGCTGGCTCTAGTACTACTTCAAGCTGTTGCTCAACTAGTTGCTCTTTACTAGCAACAGCTTGCTCTGGTACTGCTTGAAGTTGTTGTCCAACTTGTTGCTCTTGGATATCATCATCCTTGCTCAGACATAGGGGGAGTGGATCTTCCCGGACTGGGAGTGGATCTTCATGCACTTTCGCCTTAGAATATGGGGTTGCAGTATTTGGAGATGCGACGGGGCTAGAAATTGGCTCATCGTCCAACACGATATCGCGTCGGTGCCAAAGGATTAATTGGTTGACAGCCTGCCCCAGAGTCGCGATCCCCTCAAGTGTGACGTGGTCTATTTCATAATCTTCATAATCATTATCAATGATCTGAAGAACTTGCACCACAGAATAATACAACGGAAGTGGACTCCCGTTGAAGTCACGATCAGGCTTTGCCATAGCAGTGGCAACCTGTTTGGTTTTGTTCCCTGCTCTGCCTATCGGGACAAGAAGACGACAAGATTTGTCGTTAGCAATATCATCGACAGGGAACTTATGGGCTGACCCTGAGCCTGGCACGGAACCAACGCTGCTAGGGTAGGCAGTTGGAGATACTAATTGCTCCTTTTGCACCGGAACCATCATTGTACTCGGTGCCACTAATTGTCCTGATTGTCTAAGTTGTTCCATTATTTCTTGCATATTTTCTTTGACCTTTTGAGCAATTGTTTCATCAAGTGTTTTCTTAAACTTCTCACGTCTTCTATATGTGTCTTTATCTTTAGGGAAACCATCTAGCCAAGACATTTGAGAAGAGACCGCTCGAACCCGTCCGCTGTGTTCAGGGTTTCCCAAGATAGCGGTAAGTTGGTCATTCTCCCTCTTCGGCTTGAAGAGACCCTTCTGTTGCTTTTCAATTACTTCTTTCATTTTATCATCTACTTCATTCAGAGAGTCGGGCTTTTCAAGTTTGCCCTCGCTGGTCAAACCTGACCGAGCAAAGACCCAGCGTTGAGTTCGCTCATCGCACCCTTCTAATGGGTGAGGATTGCCCTTACTAAGAATTTCGTCTAATATCTTATTCCATTTCTGGACTTTGGGTCCATATCCGGCAGACCCCAAGCGATGATGGTATTTGTTCTTTTTTGCAAGCTCTGACCTAGTTGCACTTAGAGCTTTAGCATCAGGTGTGCTCTTTTGACGAACAAACTCTTGCCACTGAGCTTGTGTGATTTTTCCCATCTTCCTCGGACTAGGGACCTTATTGGCCTTAACATAAGCATTCATTTCACTCTTCCAGCATCGAAACTTCTTGCCGCAAGAGACCAATGTTGCTTTCTTTACAGCTTCTTCTGTGCCTTTCGGGAACTTGAATTGTTTCTTTATCTTTTCCCACAACTCATTCTTGGTCTGCTCGGGTAATTTCCTCCAATTCTCGGTTGTGATCGGCACAACCTCCCTAACAAGAAAACCGCATGCATTACGGTACTTGGTAACTGAATCCAGTGGTTCTTGGGGAAGCCCACTTGGACCGACCCTTGTTATGTACATGATGCGGTCCAATAGACCCTTATTGGGACCTCGTTGCCCTCGTTTCCGCTTGAGTGAAGCTGAGGATTCATCCATTGGTGAACCTTCTGCGGTTTTAGGAGCCGATGTCACCTCATTGGCTTCGAGATTAATCTAGGTAGAAAAAAATTATAAGACTTCGTATACTTGACAACCAACATTAACTTGAACTGCTGAAGTTAAGATTCGTGATCCATACCTCGTCGGCAGGATCATATTCCGGGTCTAGATCCACTGAAGTCTTTTTAATTTTTATATTCGGAAAAGGATCCGAAGGACTGTGATAGGAGCCTGAACTGCTGGAGTCAGTAAACTCCATATTGTCTTCTTTGTTGTTACAATCAGGACCAGTCTTCTTAGGGCTTTCCATGCTAGATCTAATAAGACAAAAAATCTAATAAATGGCATAACTAAATTTGGTCATATTTAAAACAAATTTTCTCAATCTCTATGATACAAGAATTTAGTTAGACCTATATAACTTCAAAAATGTGTTTTGGCTAAATTTACTTAATTGAGCCAACGGCATCATATGCTCAGACTCCATCGCCACACCTAGTGTTACCTAGATATGGGCGTGAGGATGCTCCTGGCATCACAAATGAGTTGGCCAGCAACTTTTGTTTGGCTTCAGAGCTAAATATAGCATAACTTTGGTAGCTCAGATTAGGTACAATTGCTCAAATGAAGCTGATGGAGCCACAAGTGCAGACATCTTTGGTAGCACAGATTAGCTACAATTGCTCAAATGAAACTTAGAGAAATAAAAGCAAACTTAGCCAAACTTAGTCTAGCATAGCTAACTCTAAGCAAAAGTAGCCAAATATAGCTAAATATAGCATAACTTAGTCAAAATTAGTCAAGTATAACTATATCTAATGTAACTTAGCCAAAATTAGCCAAATTTGGTCAACTTAACCAAATATAGCTAAATCTTGCCCCTAATAGAGAATTATGTGGCATATGCAAGGCCGATGACAGAAATAGGGAATATACTGCTGTTACTAGAGTCTAGAATCATGTTTACCACTAATGTGTCAGAACAGTTTCAGACACACAGAACCAACTACCAATTTATCGTGATATAACCATCCACATAAATCTTGCCCCACCGAACCCTAACCAAAGATGCCACCGAACTTGACAGTTTTTCGAATTCCACCGAACCCTAACCAAGGATGCCTACCATTATCTAATTCCCGAACCCTAACCAAGGATATGCAAGGCGGCAGCGAGGGCGGGGAGGGAGGCGGCACAGCGAAGGAGGATGGAAGGTCGAAGGGTTTAGGGTTTACCTTGAAGCTCGGCGGCGACGGAAATGGCTTCGCTTGGCGTACCTGGAAGTGAGGAGGGCGAAGCTCGGCGACGACGGCGAAGCTCGGCGACGGCGAAGCTCGGCGGCGTACCTGGAAGTGACGAGGGGGAACACTTGGCGGCAAACGAAATTTTGGCAGCCTAACGGCGTCTAAGTGTTTCGCCCGGGTTAGGTTTTTCCAATGCTGCCAAGGGGTATATATAGACTCACATTTTCGCAGGCGGATTTTAAGTACCGACCGTCAGGGAAGACTGTTATCTCAGTCGGATTTTACTTACCAACCGCCTGAGAAGATACAATTATCTCAGGCGGTTGGTTAGTAACACCCGCCTGAGAAGATACAATTATCTCAGGCGGTTGGTTAGTAACACCCGCCTGAGTTAAACATGGGCCTGTGAAGATATTTACTTCTTCTTAATTTGATGAACGCCTACATAAAGACCCCTCACCAACCGGGATGAGGATCCCCTGACTTAATCAGCGGTCACTGACATGTGGACCCGGTCCCACACGTCAGTGACCATGTCACGCGTGCGCGACCTTTCTTTTCCCCGAGGTGCGACCTTTCTTTTCCACTCCGCGCGGCCTTAAAGACGCGCTATCGCTCACAAGCCCTCCGCTCACAACTCCTCTTGTTTTCTTCGTCTTCCTCCGCTCCGACGACCCAACACCACTATGGCCGACCTTCCGCCGCCAAGCCCTCCGAGGGAGCCACCTTGCAAGAAACAATGTTGCAGCTCCCCCGAGAAGATCAACGCCGAGCAGCGCCTCCTCATGGCGCGAGAGGCGTACAACAATACGTCTCGCGCCATGAGTGCCTTGGGGCTGGGTACCCTTCCAGAGTATACTGGAATGGGTACCTTGGGCCACTACCTCTACGCCCTCGTGGGGGTGGCTGATCGTCTCGACATTCTGTTCGCGACGATGGCCCAGGTTCTTGGCCCTGAGGGCCGTAGAACGCTGGTGGAGGCGACGGCTAGCAACCTCGGGGTTGCACCGCCGGTGCAGCCGGTGCAGCCGGTGCAGCCGGTGCAGCCGGTGCAGCCGGCCCTGTCTCCTGTTGCACCGGTGCCGGAGTCGCCGCCGGAGGACGAGGAGGAGGAGATGGAAGAGGAGTAGGAGTAGGATTTAATTAGTTTTTCTTTTTGTTGTTTTTAGTTGCTTCTGTTTTGTAAATATTGTTAATGAATGAAATCTATCTTTTTTCATCTATGTGATTGAATATTACTTGTGTATCTTTTGTGTTCTTGTGTGTTCTTGTGTAAATATTGTGCATCTTGTGTGTTCTTTTGTGAGATGTGCATATTGTTAATGAATGAGTATCTTGTGTGTTCTTCAACTGTGTGAATGATTGAATATTGTTAATGAATGTAGTGTGTTCATCGTTAATTAAAATTTCACGTCTGAGAAGAAATTAATTTGATATTTACCAAAACATTACAATGTCAGCTATACAAGTTTTAAAAATATTTTGTTCAGGTGGTAGATGTTAATTTTATACAAATGTAGAAGAAAGAATCATCGAATTTGGACACAATTTGCAGAATCTAAACATGTTTGAGTATTTATATTGGAATCTAAATAAAAAAGAAGCAAGGGATAAGGAAACTGAAGAACAATATCGGGCATTATCTCAGGCGGTTGTTAAGCAATAACCGCCTGTGAAGATATTTACTTCTTCTTATTTAATATTCTTGATTAAATGTGGTCCTTTAAAAAGGGCAAAAATCCACTTTCTTGTAATATTATTGATAAGTAAAGGTTACCATTAAATTTCACTTCATAAATCCTTTTAAATTTGTCAGAACATAAAAAACATACAACAAATGCTATTTTTCATTTTTCTATCTTGATGAATATAATGCTTTTTTCATTTATTTTTTCAGTGGACATTTTTAATCATCATACCAACATCTACGAATTTTTTCATATTTTTTTAAATTTTTTGGAATCAATGTGTGTTCATAATTTGATGAATGCCTCATATGAATATGAGCATTTAGTTAGAATGGTGGATAATTTGAAGTTTGACATGTTGGAATGCTTTTAAAAAAATTAAAAAAATTCATACATGTATAAATTATACAAATATGTTCATACCAACAATTTTGAGTGAAGGAACCTTTTTTTTATGAGATACACAAATGTGAATAATATGTGAGTAGAAATTAATTTGATATTTACCAAAACATTACAATGTCAGCTATACAAGTTTTAAAAATATTTTGTTCAGGTGGTAGATGTTAATTTTATACAAATGTAGAAGAAAGAATCATCGAATTTGGACACAATTTGCAGAATCTAAACATGTTTGAGTATTTATATTGGAATCTAAATAAAAAAGAAGCAAGGGATAAGGAAACTGAAGAACGGTATCGGGCATTATCTCAGGCGGTTGTTAAGCAATAACCGCCTGTGAAGATATTTACTTCTTCTTATTTAATATTCTTGATTAAATGTGGTCCTTTAAAAAGGGCAAAAATCCACTTTCTTGTAATATTATTGATAAGTAAAGGTTACCATTAAATTTCACTTCATAAATCCTTTTAAATTTGTCAGAACATAAAAAACATACAACAAATGCTATTTTTCATTTTTCTATCTTGATGAATATAATGCTTTTTTCATTTATTTTTTCAGTGGACATTTTTAATCATCATACCAACATCTACGAATTTTTTCATATTTTTTTAAATTTTTTGGAATCAATGTGTGTTCATAATTTGATGAATGCCTCATATGAATATGAGCATTTAGTTAGAATGGTGGATAATTTGAAGTTTGACATGTTGGAATGCTTTTAAAAAAATTAAAAAAATTCATACATGTATAAATTATACAAATATGTTCATACCAACAATTTTGAGTGAAGGAACCTTTTTTTTATGAGATACACAAATGTGAATAATATGTGAGTAGAAATTAATTTGATATTTACCAAAACATTACAATGTCAGCTATACAAGTTTTAAAAATATTTTGTTCAGGTGGTAGATGTTAATTTTATACAAATGTAGAAGAAAGAATCATCGAATTTGGACACAATTTGCAGAATCTAAACATGTTTGAGTATTTATATTGGAATCTAAATAAAAAAGAAGCAAGGGATAAGGAAACTGAAGAATAGTATCGGGCATTATCTCAGGCGGTTGTTAAGCAATAACCGCCTGTGAAGATATTTACTTCTTCTTATTTAATATTCTTGATTAAATGTGGTCCTTTAAAAAGGGCAAAAATCCACTTTCTTGTAATATTATTGATAAGTAAAGGTTACCATTAAATTTCACTTCATAAATCCTTTTAAATTTGTCAGAACATAAAAAACATACAACAAATGCTATTTTTCATTTTTCTATCTTGATGAATATAATGCTTTTTTCATTTATTTTTTCAGTGGACATTTTTAATCATCATACCAACATCTACGAATTTTTTCATATTTTTTTAAATTTTTTGGAATCAATGTGTGTTCATAATTTGATGAATGCCTCATATGAATATGAGCATTTAGTTAGAATGGTGGATAATTTGAAGTTTGACATGTTGGAATGCTTTAAAAAAATTAAAAAAATTCATACATGTATAAATTATACAAATATGTTCATACCAACAATTTTGAGTGAAGGAACCTTTTTTTTATGAGATACACAAATGTGAATAATATGTGAGTAGAAATTAATTTGATATTTACCAAAACATTACAATGTCAGCTATACAAGTTTTAAAAATATTTTGTTCAGGTGGTAGATGTTAATTTTATACAAATGTAGAAGAAAGAATCATCGAATTTGGACACAATTTGCAGAATCTAAACATGTTTGAGTATTTATATTGGAATCTAAATAAAAAAGAAGCAAGGGATAAGGAAACTGAAGAACAGTATCGGGCATTATCTCAGGCGGTTGTTAAGCAATAACCGCCTATGAAGATATTTACTTCTTCTTATTTAATATTTTTGATTAAATGTGGTCCTTTAAAAAGGGCAAAAATCCACTTTCTTGTAATATTATTGATAAGTAAAGGTTACCATTAAATTTCACTTCATAAATCCTTTTAAATTTGTCAGAACATAAAAAACAACCGTCCCCGAGATAAATATATTCTCAGGCGGTTGGTAGTAAGTACCAACCGCCTGCGAAGATGTTAATTAACTGACGTGCCGCACGAGGTCTGCGGAGAAGTTAAGAAGTCGTGGTGCAGGGGACGCGTGCGACGGAAGGATCTCTCAAGATCGTCTTCCACAGTGGTTTAATTGTGCGTCGCACGAGGTCTGCAAAGAGTTCAATGCGCAATGAACTAAATATTTTGTTTAGTTGGTAGATGTTAATTTAATACAAATGTAGAAGAAAGAATCATCGAATTTGAACACAATTTGCAGAATGTAAACATGTTTGAGTATTTATATTGGAATCTAAATAAAAAAGAAGCAAGGGATAAGGAAACTGCAGAAGAGTATCGGGCATTATCCCAGGCGGTTGTTAAGTTATACCCGCCTTAGATAAATATATTTGCAGACGGTTGTTAAGTACCAACCGTCTGTGAAGATTTTTACTTCTTTTTTCTCAGGCGGTTCATAAGTAATAACCGCCTGAGATAATCATTTTTGAAACTGACGCGCCGCACGAGGTCCGCGGAGAAGTTGAGAAGCCGTGGTGCAGGGACGCGTGCAAGGATCTCTCAAGATCGTCTTCCACAGTGGTTTAATTGTGCGCCGCACGAGGTCTGCAAAGAGTTCAATGCGCGGGAAACGAACCGCTCCCTCGTCTACTCCGCACAGACCTATATAAGGCGCGTCGTCGGTTATGGACAAGCACAAAACTTTTCTCCACTCCTTTCTTCTTCTCCTAGCCCGCCGCCGATTAACCACCACAGCCATGGCCAACCTTCCGCCACCTAGCCCGCCGAGGCAGCCACCCTGCAAGCGGATACGCTGCAGCTCCCCCGAGAGGGTGAATGACGACCAGCATGTTCCACCGCCGGTGCAGCCGGAGCCACCGGTACAGCCGGAGCAATCGGCTCAGCCGGAGAAGCCGACCCTCTCTCCTGCTGCATCGTCGCCGGAGGAGGAGGAGGAGGAGGAGGACGACTTCGACGACGACGACGATGATGACGATGATGACGACGAGTCGTCCTCCGACGACGGCGACGACGAGTCGTCCTCCGACGACGGCGACGACGAGTCGTCCACCGACGACGGCGACGACGATTCGTCCACTGACGACGGCGACGACGACGACGGCGACCACCACCATGGTGACGACTACGACGACGACGACGACGAGTCGGAGGAGGACCGCTTGGCTTGGTTTGAGAAGCTGGCGGAGAGGATGGAGGAGGCGGGGCCGTAGTGTAGTTTTAGGATTTCAATCAAGTGTTCTTGTACATTTTTCTTTTGTTTTGTACATATTTCAATCAAGTGTCAATGAATACTGGTGGTGGATAATTTGAAGTTTGACATGTTGGAGTGCTTTTAAAAAAATTAAAAAAATTCATACATGTATAAATTATGCAAATATGTTCGTACCAACAATTTTGAGTGAAAGATCTTTTTTTATGAGATACACAAATGTGAATAATATGTGAATTGAAATTAATTTGATATTTACCAAAACATTTCAACGTCAGCTATACAAGTTTTAAAAATATTTTGTTCAGTTGGCATTATCTCAGGCGGTTGTTAAGTAATACCCGTCTGAGATAAAAATCTTCCCTGGCGGTTATTAAGTACCAACAGCCTGTGAAGATATTTACTTCTTAATTAATAAATATCATCTCAGGCGGTTGGTAAGTAAAACCCGCCTGCGATAAAGTTAAAAACCGCCTGTGAAAAACCTACGTCTATATAAGGACCCCTCACCGCAGTCAAAACGCAACCCTGGAGAATTTATATCGACGCCGCCAGGCTGTTGAAATTTCCCCTGCGCCGCGCCGCCGCTCCGCCGCCCAGCCCATACTGCCGCGCCGCCGCTCAACCCCGCACCGCCACTTCTCCACCCAGCCGGCCCACCGTGCTGACGCCTCCCCACCGTGCTGACGCCTCTGCAAGGTAAATGTAGTTTCCTTACTTTTTCTTTGTATATTTTCATTAGCTGATAAGCTGTTAGTTTTGTGTGTTCTGGTATATGGATTCTGTCCTTTTGCATGTGTAAGGACTGTATGGATTGTGTTCTGGTATATTGATGTATGGACTATATGGATTGTTTCCTTTTTGTACCTATTATGTGACATGAATATGATGTTTAATTAACAGATGCTATTGTAATATATATAAGATGCATCTGGGCCTTGTTTCCCGATATAACGGACTGGATCCCACCCAGACCTAGCCCATGCTGCTGGGCCTGTTTCCCCCTTTGACTCCGTCCGCCTCAAGACGTCGCCCGTCTCCTACATTAGTCGCCCTAATCATACTTGTTATGTCTCTGTAAATTCATTTTATAGAAGACCTTTAGAGAATATTTGTGGCCAAATTTTGTAAATCTGACAAAAAATTCTATTATTGAAGCATGGACCGTCGAGCGTGGATGTATAACATGCCAAGACCCGATCCTATGTACATTCGTAATGTTGCAAATTTTATTGAAGCATCCAAGAGACATGCGAAGTTGCAAAAGATAGATGACATATTATGTCCATGTATCGACTGCGAAAATAAGATTGCTTGGACGGATACTATAGTAATCCAATCTCATTTGGTGAAAAGAGGTTTCAAAAATAACTACACAATATGGACAGAGCATGGTGAGTTAGATACACATGATGTGGATAAAGATGATGAGAGAGGCTCAGATGATGATAATGTTCATATCGATGATGGTAGTGACAATCAAGCTGGTGATGATGATGATGAGTTCGATTGTGAGGAGATGTTGCGTCACATTGAACCATATGTACTGACTTCTATGGGAGCAAGCAAAGGTTTAAGTAAAATGGAGACATTGCAGAATGCGGCCACAGAGCTTTTATATGATGAATCAAACGGTTGTGATAAAGAGTTTACTACATTGCGTGCAGTCTTAGAACTACTAAAGTTGAAAGCTACGCACGGATGGTCCGATTGTAGTTTCTCTGATCTTTTGAATCTTCTGGCAGAAATTCTTCCAAATCCAAATAAACTGCCTAGAAGCACTTATAAAGCGAAGAAACTTCTTTGCCCGATGGCACTAGGTGTGACAAAAATACACGCTTGTGTGAACCATTGTATTCTGTATCGCAAAGAGCATGAGCTCGCAACTAGATGCCCCATTTGTGGTGTCAGTAGATATAAGAAGGACTACAATCACCAGTATGTTACCAACATGAAAAAGACTCAGAAGAATAAGAAGTTTATTATTGGTCCTGAAGGTGACGATGACGATACTTCTGGCGATGCAGACGGAAAGAATAAGAGAAAAATTCCTGCATTGGTGATGTGGTACCTTCCGGTAATTGATCGCTTGAAGCGTTTGTTCTCAAACCCTAGGGAGGCTGAACTTATGCGTTGGCATTCCGAGGAACGCAAGAAGAATGAAAAACATATACGACACCCTGGTGATGCAACGCAGTGGAAAAATTTTTATATTCAGTATCCAGAATTTGCGAAGGAAATCAGAAATGTGAGGTTTGCCTTGGGTACAGATGGAATGAATCCGTTTGGTGAAAAAAGGAGCATACACAGCACATGGCCCGTGGTCTTAACTATGTACAACCTACCGACGTGGTTGTGTCACAAAAGGAAATATATCTTATTATCTGTTCTTATCCAAGGTCCGAAACAACCCGGCATCGAAATTGATGTGTTCTTGGAACCTTTAATGGAAGATATGGCGAAATTGTGGAATGAAGGGGTACGTACATGGGATGAGTACAAGCGGGAGTATTTCACGCTAAGAGCAATGATATTCGTTACCGTGCATGATTATCCCGGACTGTTTACATTATCGGGACAAATGAAAGGGAAGAAAGGTTGCGTTAGGTGCGTGGATAGAACTGGATATCTATACCTCACTTCATCCAGAAAGACGGTGTACATGAGACATCGACGGTTCTTGACAGATACACACAAGTATAGGAAGATGAAAGAACAATTTGATAACAAAATCGAAAAAGATACTGCACCGAAACCTTACAGTGGAAAACTTGTGTTTGAAATGGTCAAGAACATTCATATTGCTTTCGGTAAGGGAAAAAAGAGTAAAGGAATTAAGAGAAAGAAAAGTACATCTTCGGATGATACAACTGACATGGCTTTCAAGAAACAATCAATTTTTTTCAAGTATCTTCCGTATTGGAAGAATCTGGAATGTTGCCATAGTATTGATTTGATGCACGTTACAAAGAATGTATTTGACAGCATCATTGGGACCTTGCTGGACATGCCGAGGAAGACAAAGGATGGATTAAATTCACGTATGGACCTAGTAAATCTTGATTTGAGACCAGAGCTTCATCCAGTAGAAAAGGCGAACGGGAAGCATTACCTTCCCCCAGCCAGCTACAACTTGACGCTAGAAGAGAAAAAAGCAATTTGCGAATGCTTGCGTGGGATCAAAGTGCCCACAAGTTTCTCATCCAATATCCGCAAACTAGTCTCGACGAAAGACTTTTCTTTATTCGGTTATAATTCTCACGACTGTCACATGATGATGACAGTTTTCCTTGCCATTGCAATAAGAGTAATCAAACCTGAGCATATAAAAGTTGTCATCACACGTTTGTGTTACTTCTTCAATGCAGTATCGCAAAAGGTGATAGCACGTGAAGATTTAGACTATCTGAAAACATACATCGTCGAGACAATGTGCAAGCTTGAGATGTGTTTCCCACCATCCTTTTTTGATATGCAAGTACACCTAATCATACATCTTGTTGATCAGATAAAAGCATTGGGGCCACTATATTTACATCATATGTTTTCGTTGGAGAGATATTTAGGAGTATTAAAAGGTTATGTGCGGAACCGTGCTCACCCAGAGGGTTCAATTATGGAAGGATACACCACTGAAGAAGTGATTGAGGGTTGCGCTGATTACATCAAAGATGGAAAATCGATAGGTGTGCCTATACCGGTACATGAGGGTAGACTACGTGGGAGAGGCAAAGTGGGTAAGAAAACTTTTATTGTTCAAGATTACAAGAATGTACACCGTGCACATTTTGGTGTACTACAACAGCTCGCAATAGCTGAGCCGTACATCGAGGAACACCAAATTGAGCTTCGTGATAAAAACCAAGACCGCAAAGAGGACTGGATCATGAAAGAGCACAGAAGATGTTTCACTG
This sequence comes from Tuctoria greenei, assembly GCA_036927565.1. Classification (NCBI taxonomy): domain Eukaryota; kingdom Viridiplantae; phylum Streptophyta; class Magnoliopsida; order Poales; family Poaceae; genus Tuctoria; species Tuctoria greenei. Next base: position 112,197,676 of record JAYESD010000010.1, read on the forward strand.
AATGGTTAATGGACAAAAATATATCATACGGAAACACTATAGAAGAGGCAACAATGAAAAAGTTAGCTTGTGGCCCATCTGCTTTGGTAACATCATGGCAAGCATATGACATCAATGGTTACACATTTTACACTAAAGAAAAAGACGGTAAGAGTGTTGCACAAAATAGTGGTGTTCGTATTGAGGCTTATGATTCACAAGGGCAGAAGACCACATACTTCGGGTTCATAGAGGAAATATGGGAACTCGATTATGGCGAAAGAATGGTAATGCCCGTATTTAAGTGCCAATGGGTCAAACATCCTGATGGTTTGAAAGTGGACAATTACGGACTGACACTGGTAGACTTGAATAAAGTGGGTTACAAAGATGACCTGTGGGTTCTCGCCGATAATGTTGCACAAGTTTTTTATGTTCAAGATCCAGAAACTGAGAAGTTGCACGTAGTTGTTTCTGGAAAGCAAAATATTGTTGGGGTTGACAATGTGGGAGATAATGAAGAGGAATATAATCAGTATGAAGAGATGTACCTTTTCACCGAACCAGAAAACATCAAGCGCGTAGAGAGAAGCATTAAAAAGAATTTGAAACCCTATATGCGAGAAGATGTCAATGCTGGAAAAAATGTATATAGCAATGCGAGATGATATATATTGTATATATTTGTATCTTCTGAAATCAACTTAGAACAATGTTGGTATATGGATTGTGTCCTTTTGCATTTGTGTACATATGCGTTTGGACTCAATGATATGGAAGTTTGGAAGTTTGGTCTTTCTTCAGATAATGATGTCTCGGGCGTGTAGCCGATTGAAGGAGGAGCGCTTGGCGTGGCGCAAGAACCATCCCCATGTATGTACATATGGCACACCGGTCACATGGTTGTATATACATATGTATCTGTAATGGACTGATGAACTTAACTGTAGTTTGTTTTTCCGTGTTGTTTGTTTTTGGTATTTTCAATTTCTCCGCGTAGGGTTTCTCTGCGAAGCCTGAATCGGGAGATTTATTGAAGTGGCAGTGCATCGTCCCCGGTAAAGAAGGGGTAAGTCATGAAGAACAAGCACAATATGAGTTTAACTATCGTCCTCCTATTAATAAATTTCTTTTGCAGACTGAATGGGAAGATGGTTACTACCCCCTGACAATCTCCTTCTCTGAGGACTATCCCTTGGTGCCTCCAAGATGCTCCTTTCCAATTGGGTTCTTCCACCCAAATGTCCGTCGTTCGGGAGCACTCTGCATCGGGATTCTTGATCAAGAGACTGTAAGATAGACCTATTTTGTTCATGTAATTATTACTTATAATTTTTGTCGAACTTATTTGAACTGGTTTCTTATATTGCTTAAATTATATTTCGTAGGGGTGGTGCAGTGCTTTTACAATCAAAACTATACTACTTGAAGTTCAGCGTTTGCTGCATCAGCCAAATGTGCCTGATGTTGAAAATGATTGCTATAATCTACTTATCAAGGTTAGATGACACTTTGACTTAGTGACCAATGTAGGTTATTCATTCCTCCTTCGACATTTGTTAATTTAAATAATGTCAATATTTTCAGGATCCAGCGGAATATAAGAGACGTGTTCGGGAGCAAGCAGGACGGTACAATTTAGATTGATCGATGGGAGCTTCATCGTCGATCTACAATGAATGTAGCATGATTTTTGTTCAGTGTGTAAAGAAATTATCTTTGAACAATTGTAAAGCCTCTAATGGTGTATTATCACAATTAAGCCAGCCTCACTGGTGATCGAGCATTTCCTATAATGCATTACTGTACTAGTATCCGCTAGCTCATCTGTGTTTTTTTCCTGATACAATTTTGCCTGCACGACTACATGCGGCTGTGATATATAATTGCAACTACATCCCTGTAATTTCAATGAAAACCGCTTATGATAATTAAACAATGACCGCCACTGAAAATACATGATCTTCTTAGGCCGTTGTTAATCAAGAACCGGCTATGAAGTTCATTGCATTACAGACGGTTATTAATTAAGAACCGCCAACGAAGATCATGTATTTACTCAGACGGTTGTTTCTTAAAATCCATCTGTGAAGTTCATTGCATTACAGACGGTTATTAATCAAGAACCGCCAACGAAGATCATGTATTTACCCAGACGGTTGTTTCTTAAAATCCGTCTGTGAAGTTCATGGCATTGCAGGCGGTTAATAATTAATAACCGTCTGTGAAGATCATGTATTTACCCAGACGGTTGTTTCTTAAAATCCGTCTGTGAAGTTCGTTGCATTACAGACGGTTCTTAATTAAGAACCGATTCTGAAGATCATGTATTTACCCAGACGGTTGTTCTTTAAAATCCGCCTGTGTTGTTCTTTCATCACAGACTGTTATTATATCATTCGTCATCACAGTCGCATATTTTTAAGGACCGCCTGTGTTTGAAAAATTGAGGCTCCTGTAAAAATGCTTTTTGTAGTAGTGATAATTAATTGGTAACATGGGATTTGGGAGATCTAAGCAAGCATAGTTTGTGGATTGGGTTGGATGTTATGGTGGTTTGCTTGCCTTGGATCTAAGGAACGATTCATGCAAGAATAGGCCAGTACAACAGTGCCACCACGAGGCCAAGTATGGGTATGGTGTAGCTGATTAATTAGGGTATTGCTAGTATTGCGCGAACCATTTGGAAGAGCAGGGAAGCGTAGCCGATTAATTGGGTTTGTATGAGTGGCGGGACTCCCTGGGATCTGAACGGCACAAGAGGGGGCCCTTGGTTTAGGATGTTCTCAGTTGGAGGCATCGCCACCAGTGAAACCTTAGTGGGTCCCTACATTCCTTGCCATACACCTAAGGAAGTGTAACTGGCATAAGGGAGGTTTCTTTAGTCGCCGACGGGTGATGAAATCACGTACTTGTGGGTAAAGTGGTACAACCTCTACAAAGTGTTAAAAACTATCATGATAGCCGTGCTCCCAGTTAAGAGCACATGGATGACCTACATGATTAGAGGGGATTTGGGACGGTATTGGTATTTGATGTGGTTATGGTTATGGATTGAGTTATGATAAATGGACATGGATGACGATGATAGTAATAATCAGGTATATGGATGGATAATTGATTATGGTTTCGTATTATGTTAATTATGTGGGATATGATATGATTAATTCACATAGACATCTTAGTATGCTTTTTATATGTTTTGAATGTACTTTTATGCAAATAGCTAATGTTTACTATCATGCCTTGTTTAAGCTACATGTCATACTTTCCTACACTTGCTGAGTACGACATGTACTCACCCTTGCAATTCCCCCACCAATAGTTTCAGGTCAGGATTGGGAGTATCATGATGATAATGCGGGGTACTAGGCTATGTGCTGCCATCGACTTGCCTGTGGTGTTGCTTGGAGCCACGCTACCCTTTATGCTCAGTTTGCTTAGTTTTCTTAATTAGATTATTTCCACTGTAGTTATAGATCAATAATGATCATTAGAGTTGTAAGTTGAGGATTATTTGAATATTGTAATAAAATTACTTATTTAATAATTTGAGATGTGGTAATTGTCTGTTTATCATTTGTGAATCACTTGTGTATGTGTGTTAAACATCCTGGGCACACATATACTGCACTTGGTTTATTTTTTTTGAACCGGGTGTCACAAATTGGTATGAGAGCCACAAGTTGACTGTTAGGATGCAGGCAAGAAAGAATAGACACTTTAGATCACATAAGGGCACCCAAGAAGCGTTGTGATTTGTTTGGTGTGATGATTGTTATATATGTTGCTTGTGTGCTTAGTAGAGGACTGTGGGATGCTTTAGCATTGCCATGTCCATATAGGCTTGCATAGGTAGTTGTCTAGTTTCATATCCCTTGATGCATATAGTTTGGAACATTTTCTAAATTCTTCTCTCTTGCTTTTCTTCAGATGGTGAGGACTCGTAACCAGAGGGATGGCAATGATGAGGAGGAGAAAATGGTGCACCTCAGAACAACAATGGACAAGGACCTGCCTAGGGAGCTATCAACCTTGAGCAGCTATTGGCTATGCAAAACAAGCTCATGCAAACAATGATACAAACTATGGGACAGTTGCAAGATGGCAACACCAATCAGCCCCACATGCCTCCACCGCCACCACCCCCACCACATCATAACAGGTTGGTAGAGTTTATGAGGACCAGGCCACCCATATTTGCTCAAGCTATTGATCCTATGGAGGCGGATGATTGGTTGAAGTCCGTGGAGAAGAAGCTTGCTATTGTCCAATGAAGAGATTGGGAGAAGGTCCTATTTGCTTCTCATCAACTAGTTGGAGCAGCTGCAGATTGGTGGGATACTTTATGCAACGCCCATGAGAATCAGGAGAGGATCACATGGGATAAATTGAAGGAGAGCTTATGTTCTCATTATGTGCCGAAAGGTGTTATGATCCTAAAGAGGCAAGAATTTGAGAACTTGAGGCAATGAAGAACAAGCATGAGTGAATATCTTGGTAAATTCACTCAACTTTCAAGGTATGCACCAAAAAATGTCAGCCGGGACGGCCGGAAGCAATATTTGTTTATGAGGGGCCTTAACAATGAGATCCAAGTGCAATTGCTCAATTGTGATTATGCCATCTTTCAAAAGCTTGTGGACACAGTAACTGTGGTTGAGAACAAGGTTCGCGACATGGAGCAAGATAACAAGAGGAAGGTGCCATATCAAGGACAATTGCAAGGAAGCAATGTTCGCCCCCGCTTTGCACCACCCAATGCGCCACACTACAAACCCTCAGTTCCTGCATATCGTGTTGCTATTCCACCGCGTCCAGCTCAACCAATGCAGCAACGTCCTGCTATGCAAGCACCTCGTCGTCCAATGCCTCAAGCACCCCCCGCCAACTTTCCTGCCAATGCCCAAAATCATGTTCGCCCTAACAATACTGGTGCAGCAAGGTCGTGATATACTTGTGGTGAAGTAGGACACATTGCATCTCAATGTCCTAAGTCAGGCCTTGGTCAAGGAAGCAATGCTCCAAGACAGAACCCAAGACCGAATGGAGGAGTGCCACAAGGCACCATGGACAGCAGAATTTTGCTCGTGGCAATGTGAACTATGTCTCTACGGAGGAAGTGCAACAAGCGGATGATGTGGTGATTGGTATGTTTCTGCAAACTCCAACCCGACGACTATGTTATTTGATTCTGGAGCATTGCATTCATTCATTGCATTGAAGTATGTTGCCAAGTATAGTTTGTCTATCTCTCATAGGAAGTATACTTTGTTGGTTAAATCTCCTGGAGGAGAGATGAGGACAAATAGAGTATGTCCAAAAGTAATCCTTAGAATAAGGGGGGTAGACTTCTTTGCCAACCTCATTGTTTTGGATTCTCAAGGATTGGACATTATACTTGGTATGGGCTGGTTGAGGAAGCACAATGGAGTTATACAATGTACCACAAAGACAGTGAAGTTGACCAATGATGAAGGGATCACCATAGAATTTGAAGTATATCAACATGCACCGAAGCAATTGGAGTTGAACCACATGAATGGTGCCGCAATTGAGGAGATTACAGTGGTTTGTGAATTCTTGGATGTGTTTTCGGACGAGTTGCCAGGTAGGCCACTAGATTGAGTCATAGAATTTTTTATTGAGTTAATACCTGGAACTGCACCTATAGCTAAGAGGCCATATAGGATGCCTGCTAAGGAATTAGCAGAGCTTAAGAAGCAGATTCAAGAGCAACTAGAGAACGGTTTCATTTGCCCAAGCTCTTCACCTTGGGGAGCGCCTGTACTTTTGTGGACAAGAAGGATGGATCCCAAAGAATGTGTGTGGACTACTGAGCTCTCATCGAGGTGACAATCCAGAACAAGTATACTTTGCCCCGCATAGAGGATTTGTTCGACGAGATGAAGGGTGCTTGCGTTTTCTCCAAGATTGATTTAAGGTCATGCTACTTCCAAATGAAGATAAGACCGGTAGATATACCCAAAACAACTTTTCGGACACGGTATGGATCTTATGAGTACACCTTGATGTCTTTTGGATTGATAAATGCACATGCGTACTTTACGTACCACATGAATAAGGTCTTCATGGAGTACTTTGATAAATTTGTTGTGGTGTTCATTGATGACATTATGATCTACTCGGAAAGCAAGGAGGAACATTTGAGGCTCATGTTGCAAAAACTTAGGGAACACCAATTATATGCCAAATTTTGCAAGTGCCAATTTTGGTTAAGGGAGGTGTCATTTTTGGGCCATATCATCTCTGGAGGAGGAGTATCGGTCGATCCCGGGAAAGTGAGGGTCGTGTTGAAATGGGAACCACCACAGAATGTGAAGGAGGTTAGGAGTTTTCTTGGAATGGCTGGATATTACCGTCGGTTTATCAAGGACTTTTCCAAGATAGTGAAGCCCATGACTGAAATGTTAATAAAGGGGGAAGCGTTGCAATGGACTCAAGCTTGTCAAGACAGTTTTGAGGAGTTGAAGAAGAGGTTAACTACAGCCCCAGTCTTGATCTTACCGGATGTGATCAAAAGTTTTGATATCTATTACGATGCATCATGACAAGGACTTGGATGTGTGCTCATGCAAGAAGCTCAAGTGGTAGCCTATGCATCAAGTCAATTGAAGAAACTTGAGAAGAATTATACTACGCACGATCTCGAACATGCAGCTGTGGTACATGCATTGAAGATTTGGAGGCATTACATTCTTGGTCATAAGTGTGAAATTTATACGAATCATAAGAGCCTCAAGTATACTTTCACACAAACGGACCTAAATTTGAGGCAACGAAGATGGTTGGAGCTCATCAAGGATTATGATGTGGGAATCAACTATCATCTAGGGAAGGCGAATGTAGTGGTCGATGCTTTGAGTTGGAAAGGAGTAAGCCACCAACTCATGGTTCGAGAGCTGCCATCCGAGCTATGCAAGGAGTTTGAACAGTTGAACCTTGGATTTGTGAATGAGATGGGGATAATGGAGTTAAATACGACCTTGGAGCAAGAAATTTGAGAAGGTCAGACCAAGGATGAGGAAGCTCAGGAAATCAAGGAAAGGACCCAAGAAGGGAGAGAATTCAGGTTTGATGAGGATGAACATGGTACTCTATGGCTTGGAAGGAGAATTGTTTTGCCTAACGTGAAGCATATTCAGGGAACGATACTAAAGGAGGTACATGACTCACCTTACTCGATCCATCCCGGCTGTACAAAGATGTACAAAGACTTAAAGACTTGTCATTGGTGGGCCAGCATGAAGAAGGATATAGCTGAATATGTCGCCTTGTGTGATGTGTGCCAACGAGTGAAGGCGGAACATCAAAGGCCAGCCGGGTTATTGCAGCCATTAAAGATTCTGGAATGGAAGTGGGAAGAAATCGGAGTGGACATCATAGTTGGATTACCTCGAACCCAGTCCGATTATGACTCAATATGGGTTATTGTGGATCGGTTGACCAAATCAGCTCATTTTATCCTTGTCAAGACCACATATACCACCGCGAAGCTAGCAGAATTGTATATGAAGATATTGTGTACCGACATGGAGTTCCAAAGAAAATAGTCTCGAACCGAGGTTCTTAATTCACCTCTAAGTTTTGGCAGAAATTGCATGAAGCATTGGGTACAATGTTAAATTTCAGTTCAGCATATCATGCACAAACCGATGGACACACCGAGAGGAGAAATCAAATATTGGAAGATATGTTGAGAGCTTGCACCCTAAAGCATTGACGCAGTTGGGACAAAAGCTTGCCATACGCTGAGTTTTCCTACAATAACAGTTACCAAGCAAGTTTGAAGATGTCACCATATGAAGCATTATATGGAAGGAAGTGTAGGACACCCTTGTTTTGGAGTGAGACAGGGGAGAACCAAGTATTTGGACCTGATGTGTTGCAAGAAGCTGAAAAACAAGTCCAAATAATCCGCAAGAATTTGAGGGTTGCCCAATCAAGACAAAGAGGATATGTGGATAATAGACGGAGATACCTAGCATTTTAAGTGGAAGACTTCATTTACCTCAAAGTGTTGCCCATGCGAGGTCATAAGAGGTTTAATGTCAGAGGCAAGTTAGCACCTCGCTAATTGGACCATTCAAGATTTTTGACAAACAAGGAGTAGTAGCTTATAAACTGGAGATGCCAACACATCTTTCAGATGTCCATGATGTGTTTCATGTTTCACAACTCAAGAAGTGCTTGAGGGTACCATAAGAAAAAGTGGCAATGGAAGAATTGGAACTAGAGGCAGACTTGACTTATGCCGAGCAACAAGTCAAAATCTTAGAAACCAAGGAGAGGGTCACGAGAAACAAGGTCATTAGATGGTGTAAGGTACAATGGAAGCATCATACAGAATTAGAAGCGACTTGGGAGCTAGAAGATGAGATCAAGAAAGAATTTCCCTATCTCTTTCCTGTGTGAGATTCATTTTAAGGGGGGTAGGTTTGCAACACCCTCATTTTCATGCATCATGCATTGCATACATCATTAAATATGTTTAACATTAATACACATAAAAAAGAACAAGTTTAAAATGAATTAGAAGCAACACCGCGCTTAAAAAGTCTGAGAAGTGCAGACTTGTCCGATTTGCCCCAAACTAGTCCGAATTTCTCTCTAAACCCATTTCGGACATGTCCGTTTTCCTGCAGACTAGTCCATTTTTCCCTCTGTACTTGTCTCGGACTTGTCCGATCCATTGTGTACTAGTCCAGTAATCCCATCTTCAAAAATTATGCCAAGTCCCCAGACTTGACCGGAAATGTTCGTTTTCCACTGGGCTTCTCTCTTTTGATCTTTGACAAAAATCAGACTTGACCTATTTTGGCTAGACTTATCCGTTTTCGTCTCTACCTAATATTAGACTAGTCTGGTCTAGTGCGGACTTGTCCGGTGTTCGCGACTCCGATTCAGTCTTTTCTTCCATGACCTGTTATTGGGTATTTACCTTAATCGGGCCCGAGGATGTTGTGTCTAATCCTTTTGGAGCCCATGTGGGACCTCTTCATGGCCTCCACCCTCCTTAGACTCAAATTCCATCAAACCCTACACCTCCAACCCTATATAAACAACCCAATACCCCAATTTCTCATCTCTTTGCCACTTTTGAAAGACCACCAAACCCTAGTTCATGGGAGCCGCCATCAGGAGGAGATCCAGCAGCAAGGATGAGAAGGAGATCACAAATAAGGATCAAGCAATCAAGATCTTCATCAACTTTGCGTTTTTCATCACCAATTCACCCTCAACTCTTCATCATCAACCCTAGATCGTCAAGATCCAGGTGTTGTCTTCAATTCTCGATCCTTGGAGTTCTAGACACGTGGTGTACCTTCTACTTTCTCCTTTCCATGTGAATTCAACCCCAATTCTTCAAATTCTCGTAGATCAAGAAAACCCTAACTCGCTGGTTCTGCGCAGGGCGGACTAGTCCGGCCTATAGATCTGATTTGTGCTGAATTAATTCCAAATTGACTCGAATCAATTCTATATCTGTCCAAACTTGTTAAAAACTATTAGAACCAATTAGTAAACATTAATAGCAACTCACTAACAAGTTTTACCACATAATTGCATTAATCATGCCATGACATGTCATATTGGGTACTATATGAACATTATTTGATTGAATTGTGTGTTTTGCATGTTTATCGCTCGGAATAGAAGGTGTTGCGCTAGAGGGTTCTGTCGAGGACCTCCAGTACAAGAACGTTGAAAGTTTTGACCCTAACCAAGCTCAGGAGCAAGTAAAGTTCCTTGATCATATTGATCCAGTTTTTAAATGTTTTGTCTGCAAAACTGCATGCTTGTGTCAAATTGAGGGAAAACCCAAGATAGGTGTTTACTAATCTTGTTTGACCATCCTTGTCGCCTGGAATACATTGTAGAGAGTCGGGAAGGGCTTTTTAACTTTTTGCCTCGCTTTAATTAATTGGGATGGGAAAATAACCAAAATGCTTAATCATGATTTAATGAACCTATGGACGATGTAAATTGATGAACATGATTAATTGGTAACATGGGACTTGGGAGATCTAAGCAACCATGGTTTGTTGATTCGGTTGGATGTTATGGTAGTTTGCTTGCCTTGGATCTAAGGACCGGTTCATGCGAGAATAGGCTAGGACAACAGTGCCACCACGAGGCCAAGTATGGGTGCGGCGTAGCTGATTCATTAAGGTATTGCTAGTATTGCGCATACCACTTGGAAGAGAGAGGAACGAGAGTCGGATTGGGTTTGTATGAGTGGCAGGACTCCCTGGGATCCGTACGGCACAAGAGGGGGCCCCAGTTTGAGGGATCGCCACCGGTGAAACATTAGTGGGTCCGTACATGCTGTTAGTCCTTTTGTAAAGGCTATTTTGTGATCTCGTGGCCATACACCTAAGGAAGTGTAACGAGCATAAGGGAGGTTTCTTGATTTGCTGACGGGTGACAAAATCACAAACTTGTGGGTAAAGTGGTACAACCTCTGCAGTGTTAAAAACTATCATGATATCCGTGCTCTCGGATAAGAGAACCTGGATGACCTACATGATTAGAGGGGATTTGGGATGGTATTTGTATTGGATATGGTTATGGTTATGGTTATGGATTGAGTTGTGATAAATGGACATGGATGATGACAATGGTAATAATCTGGTATATGGATGGATAATTGATTATGTTTTTGTATTATGTTAATTATGTGGGATATGATGGGATTAATTCACATAGACATCTTAGTATGCTTTTTACATGTTTTGAATGTAATTTTATGCAAATAGCCAATCTTTACTATCATGCCTTAATTAAGCTACATGTCATACTTTCCTACACTTGTTGAGTACGACATGAACTCACTCTTGCAATTTCCCCACCAGCAGTTCTAGGTCAGGATTGGGAGTATCATGATGATAATGCGGAGTACTAGGTTGTGTGCTGCCGTTAACTTGCTTGTGGTGTTGCTTGGAGCCGCGCTACCCTTTATGCTCAGTTTGCTTAGTTTGCTTAATTAGATTATTTCCGCAGCAGTTATAGTTCAATAATGATCATTAGAGTTCTAAGTTGAGGATTATTTGAATATTGTCATAAAAGTACTTATTTAATAATTTGAGCTGTGGTAATTGTCTATTTATCATTTGTGAATCACTCGTGTGTGTGTGTGTTAAACATCCTAGGCACACATATACTGCACTTGGTTCAAGTTTTTTTTGGAACCGGGTGTCACATGCTCCTCTCACCCATGGGAGTGTCCTCTCCTACACTCCTCCTCCGTGAACTTGGTGAAGCAACGGAAGAGGGGCGTGCACTTGAGTCTCCACCATGGCTTGAGCATGCAGCCTCCTCCCTCTTTCCAAACAACCTTTTCATTCTTTTCATGGCCACAAAAAACAAGAACACATGGCAAAAACTCGAAAGAGGTGATGTTAGTGAAAACAAAACCTTGACGATTTTCCCTTGAAGAACTTGAGAGCAAATTGCAAATGCAATCAAAAGCAAATCTTTTTAAGTGGATTTTGGGCAACAGTGCTTCAATGAAGAACAAGAAAAACAATTTGAGCAAGAGTGACTTTGGAGATGTAAGAAATGAGGTGAAGTGTGAGGAGAAGTGCTTCTCACGGCCACCATTTATAGTGGGCAATCCCCAACAGTCACTAGGAAATCAAACGTAGCCGTTGGAGGAGAGAGAGCCAAATTGGTTCCTTCCCCTTGTCGGCCGAGCAAGGTGGTCGGCCGACCTGACAGGTGGGCCCCCATGTTCTCCCTTTTGGCAGGTGGCTCCCCAATGGCTATGGAATTAGCACGTTGGTGAAATACCACTTTTGCAGCTCAGAAAGATTGTTTTCCAAACAACAATTCATTTTTGAAAACCCAACAATTTTCTTTTTGTGAAAAATAAAGAAATAGAAACGATAGTTGAGAATATAAGATTCTCAACTTACTAGGAAACCAAATATGCAGTGGGGAGAATCAAACTAAATAGGGAAATCCAAATAAAGAGAAAAGAAAAACAAAGAGAAGGATAACTATCAATTTAACCTATTGGCTAGGTCTCACCACCGTCCGATGAGATGGGCATTCCTCCTTCTTCATTTCTTGACATCCGGGCTCGGACTGCTTGTCTTGCTTCTTCCGCCATTCCTTCTTTGGCGGCTTGGTGGTCATGGGCCTTTGAGGAGGCCCGGACTTCTCCATCTTCTTGGGGTGTCGGTGTCGACGACAAGACGTGTTTTCTGCATAGATCAATTTCCTCATGGATGGAATGAGCGGGTCCAACTTTGGGTGTGTGTTTTCGACCTCTTGAATGTGTTTAACATTTGGCCCATACTTGATACAAATAATTGAGCATTGCTTCAACTTTGGGAAAAAGTTAAACTTACCCTCCTTACCATTGATATGGAAGTGGATTTCCCCAGCTCCCACATCTATGTGAGCCTTCGCATTGCTTAGGAATGGGCGCCCAAGAATGAGTGGTGTATCCTTCTCGACTTCCACTTCGAGCACCATAAATCTACGGGTATGAAGCAGTTCCGGATTTTCACCGGGACATCTTCGGTGATACCCGCCAGGTAACAGACTGAAGAATCAACCAGTTGGAGCTGCATTGGTGTTGGAGTAAGCTCCGTGAAGTTCAGCTAGACGAAAACCACCTTGGGCATCACACTCACACTAGCTCCAAGGTCACAAAGGGCATTGTAAAAGTGGTGTGCCCCAATTGAGATTGAGATTGTAGGACATCCATGGTCCTTCTTTTCTGGAAGCCTATAGAGGATGGTTGCGCTGCAATCTTCCATAAGCTTGACGACCTCAGTGGTGGGCAATGGTTGCTTGTTATTCAATATGTCCTTGAGATAGCGAGCATAAGTGGGTACTTTCATCGCATCAATCAAGGGCACATTGATGTGGAATTTCTGGATGATCTCAATAAAGCAGTTGAATTGCTCATCCACTATTGGCTTCCTTTACCTGTGAGGGAATGACAATAAGTCGGTGTCCTCAAAGTGCTTGGCCATTCTCTCACTAAGTGGTTCACTTATGCCAACTGGGATATCCTCCTTATCCTTTGTAGTTGTCCTCTTCTCTTGTGTGGGATACTATGGGTCACGAGTTGTCTTGCCACCTCTTGAGCCACCGCACTCACTTTCTCCGCTGGAGGAACAACAACAGCCAGTTGGGCCAATTGAGTCTCCAAAATCTTGTTGAAACTCAATTGATTCTTGAAGGTTGAGGATAGTCCTTCAATATAGGCATTGATGCTTTCTAGGGTCTTGTCATTAGCCGAAAACTTCTTGGATAAAGCATCATTGATCCTCAGCTGGCTAATGGCAAGTTCTCTCAAGTTGGGCTGATTTCCATTGTTGCCATTATTGTTGTACCCTCCTTGAAAGAATGGGCGTGGTTGGCCCCACCCATGACCTCCTAGACGATAGACATTGTTGTTTCCATTGTTGGCTAGGTATAGGGCATCCTCACGGGGTTGTGGGCAGTCATTGTCCAAATTGCCCGTGTTTCCACAGACTTCACAAGTGATGTGAGAGTCTAAGGCATAGGCATTGCCGCATACTTCACCATTGCCTTGTCCATCAATTTTCTTCATAAGGAGGTCCAATTTAGCAGCGACCATGTACACCTCCTTCAAGGTGTGCATGCCTCGCTGGCGGGTATGGAGACGCTCATCGTTGCAACCCATGTTTGACACCATCTTCTGAATCAAATCTTTGGCTTTGGGTACTATTAATGAGAAGAAGGCACCTCCAGCAGCAGCATCAACATGGTCACAGGCAAAAAGGATCAACCCGTTGTAGAAGTTTTGGATTATAAGCCAGTCATCCATCCCATGGTGGGGACAGGCTAGGATATACTCCTGCAGCCTTTCTCAAGCCTCGGGAATAGATTCCTTAGCATCTTGCTGGATGTTGGAAATCCTTCCACGTAGGGCATTGGTTTTTCCCAATGGGAAAAACTTGGCGAGAAATGCCGTATAACATTTCTCCCAAGTGTCTATAGCACTTTGGTTCACGTAAAACCACTGTTTTGCTCTCCCAAGACGAGAGAACGGGAACAGCCTAAGACGGACAACATCAAGAGATACATCCTTTATCTTAAGAGTGCTACAGATCTCAAGGAATTGTTGCAGGTGAGCACTTGCATCCTTGTTATCCTTCCCACAACATGGGTTGGCTTGCACCAAAGTGATTAGGCCAGTCTTGATTTCGAAGTTTACGTCTCCCGTGTTAACAGTGGGCCCAACAGGCACATTGTTAGGAGCGGGAGCTGAAAACTCACGAAGGGTCTTCTGGGCCATTGGTGTTTCGGTTGTTGGTGCGTTTGTGCTGGCTTGCTTTGCCGCTCGAAGCTTCTTAGAGTGAGACATATGTGTGCTAAATACATTGGCTATGGCAATAAAAGTTTTGAATACTACCAAAACACCTTTATCATCTAGGTCCGAGCTCCAGCATGGTCCGATGATAGGTCTGGCTTGTTTTCAGTAGCTCCAACAAGGTCCGACGCTAGGTCTGACTTCTTTGTCTATGTCCGACTAGTTTTGGTTAGCTCCATCTCTAGGTCCATATAGCTTTTGCATGTTCCAGCGCTAGGTCCTATTAGCTTTGGTAAGCTCTGGCTCAGGGTCCGGTTAGCTTTGGCAAGGTTTGGAGCTTGGTCGCAGTGGTTCTGCTTTTACTTTGAATTGATTCGAACTTGCTTTACATCTATGGAAAGTTTGCTTAGTATTATTTTACTAAGTTTTTGGTGTGTTTTGGTGGTTATTTCTGTTATCAATTTGCTATGGTTTGCAACATGCTTATGTGAGGTGCTCACGTAAGGTGTTGCGGTTTCAGAACTAACGAGAGTCAAGTTGAGGACTTGTGCTCGGAAGTATCGGTTGTTTACTCATGTGCAGGTGTTGCTTGAGTTCAAGACATGGATGGTGAAGGGATCCATTGAACTAGTCTTAGGGATAAGATGAGGTTCAAGAATCAAGTTCGGGAGGAATTGTGGTTGAGTTGATCGTGAGGTCGCGCAACATGTATGAATCAAGAACAATACATATGAAGGTATCGTGGATGTCATTGGAAGGTGTTTGCACGTGTGCAAGGAGTGCATGGACGTGGCTACATGGTTTTGATGCGTGATGAAGAGATGTGGACATAAAAAATTGATCGAAAAGGTCCAGCCGACTAGGTTATGGACCCAGGCTGCGGTTGAGTCGTGTTTGACTCAAATATGGAAAGTTTTGAATTATTTATTATAGAATTTCGTGTGGATCACAAATTTAAGTTTTTTTAGGAATGTGGGATACGTTCCTAAGGTTTTTGGAAGTCTTAAGATAGCTTGTATTTGTGTATATAAGAGTCTTCAACCATTATGAAAAGTTTTGATTCATGAATTGAGTAGGATTAGAGTCCTAGTTAGTTTTTGGTTGGCCTAAGGGCTGGTTATATAAGGAATGGAGGCCGGAGATCATGGTACAAGACTTTGGGGCTGTTCCTATTGTGGTTTAATCAATAAAATTCATAGTTTGAAGGAACTATTGTGCCTTGTTCGTCCGACTTGTTTTCAGACAATTTTTTCTAGTCGAGTTTCTGCACAACTCTACCTTTCTTCGGTGGTTTTATCATAACTCGATTTTTACAGATCCGATTGACGTGATTCTTTTTTGTTTGTCTTCAAAACTTGATTTTCTATCATATGTGAAAATTTCGCAGTCATTGGATTTGTGGTTTCTGATATACATGACTTTCTTTGCGTGTTCCAGAACTGTTTTTTTCGGGTAGAATTGATTGACCTTTGTTCGATCTTTCGATCATAACCTGATTTCTCTAGATGGATTTTCGTGATTCTTATTGTGACATTATCATGACTTGATTCTCTACAATCTATACAAGTTTTGTCACAGTTGAACACGTTTAGATTAGTTGCAGACACGGTTTCTTTAACACATCGGTTTTCTGCTGAGGGGTGTTTCGTTGCTTCCCCTGAAAAGTTTTAATCTACCATTCACCCCCCCCTCTGGTAGATTTACATGTGCTCTTCAATCCTACAATTGCTATCAAAGCCACGGTGTTCTAATCTTTGTGATTTGCACGTGCTTTTGACTAATCCTCATGGAGAAATACTGGGCAAAACCTTGTGTGTTTGTTGGTATTGATTTTCAAGTTTGGAAGGCACGCATGGAAGCTTTTATCCATGAGCAAGGCTTCGCGATATGAGAAAAAGTGTACAAGCCTTACGACATGCCGCCAAATGATCAATTCACGGCTACAAACATAAGAGATGTCGACAACAACAACAAAGCCCGCAACTTGATAATCCAAGGACTAACTCAGAGCGTCTTTGACTGTGTTGCACACCTCCGATCGGCATACGATGTGTGGAGAGCACTTTGTGATTACCACGAAGGATCCAACACGATCAAGGAGGTAAAGTAGGATATGTTCAAAACAGAATACACGCTTGTCGAGATGCAACTCGGTGAGTCCATTGATGACTTTTTGCTCGCTTTAATAAAATTCTCAGCATCTTGCGTAATGTCAATGTTAATTTTTTAGATGCTGAAATACTAGGTAATTGTTAAGTGCATTAGATATGTCAATCTGGGTGATAAAAGTCACATCTATTCGTGAAATCTACTGTCATGAGTACACTTACATTTGATGTGCTATATTCTAAATTGAAAACTCATGAAATTGACATAATCTCATGTAAGAACCCCAAGAAGTCTCTGGCATTTGTTTCTCAACGTGATATGCCTAGCTCCGGCCAATCTTCTTCTAGCAATACACTTGCTTTGCTGTCTTCACTAACCCTGAAATACATTGAAGAATTTGTAGAAGAGGAGCTAGCACTCATCTCTACTCGATTCTCAAAAGCATTGAAAATGTGAGAACCAGAAGGAGAGGAAGCTCCAGACCTCAACTATGCTTTGAATGTGATAAGACGTGACACTATCGTACAGATTTCCCTAACCTTTCAGGTCCATCTACCCGTGATGAAAAGCAAAAAAAAGTCAAGTTCTCTTCTGGCAACATCAACAAGAAAAATAGGGTTTTTATAGGACGCAAACTGACAAACAGTTTCATCACCGCACTACAAGAACTTGGCTCAAGTTATGTAGACATTGGAAGTGATGAAGATGAAGATGATCTGGCAAGCTTGTGCTTCAAGGCGGGCAAATCAAGATCATGTATGGAGGATGTAGAACACAACAGTGAGAACAAAGAGGTATGTCCTACTTGTGATGAAATATGTGATGCTATTTCCCGTGCAAATGTTATTGTTAAGAAAAAGGACAAAAAGCTTAGGGACAATGCTGTTAAAGAGAGGTGGTTTTCAAATCTGCAGGAGTGTTGTCATGTTCGGGTTCAAATAAACATACTACATGCTCATCTAGTTAAATTTCATTGTACCTATTGTGGTAGAGACGGTCATGTCATAGATTATTTTTATAGACTAGCTAAACAACATAAAAAGGAAAGAATGCAAGCTAGATCTTATAACTCTCATGCAAAATATGTTGCACATACTAAACCGAATGTCAGGAACATACCACCTGCTGTTATGAGTCAAAAACAAACCTAGTTCACACGAGTGGATTCTTTCACAGCGTGCCTTTATTTACGCTAGAAAGGGTTATAAAAGAAAAGGCGACGAAAGTAGTCTACTACAGTACAGTCAAAGTCAGCGGCTGAGTTTGTCAGAGTTTACCTCCAGACCTTCTATTCTTGCCTCCGGAGCTACTGATTTATGTGCTACACAAGTAACACCTTATAGGTCAGTAGTTAAGAACAAAAAATCTCAAACTTTGACTCATAAAGTTGCTGTTTCATCTCAGCTTTCGCGTGTTTTTTCCTGCTGCACGTCGTGTGACTCAGTATTGGATTCCTAAATGCCTTTTGACTAACCCAGTACTGAGTCATTGATGTATTGTTCTTCTATGTAGGTTACACACTTGAGAAAGGAGAACATTTGGATTGTGTATTCAGGTTTCTCATGCCACATGACCGGTAAGAAAGAATGGTTCTCCTCCCTCTCTTTTGTGTCACGTGTAGAGAATGTTACTTTTGCCGATAATTCCTCAACTCCTATAATTGCTAAGGGTTTGGTTAGAGTAAATGATCACTACACTTTGAAGATACAACTTGCTAAAAATTTGAAATACAACTTGCTTTCTGTTTCACAACTGCTAGATGAAAATTTGGAAATTATTTTCACTAAAAATTGTTGTAAAGTTGTAAATTCAAATAGTGAGCTTATTTTTAACATGTCTCAGTTTGGAACAGTTTTTAATGCTGGTTTTAATATGTCTTCCTCTAAGCATAGGTGTCTAGTTGCTAATGATTCAAAGGACTTATATTTTTGGCATTGTAGACTTGGTCACGTAGGCTTTGATCATCTAACGCGTGTTAGTGCTCTTCATTGTGTGACTAAGCTTAAAGGGGACAAAGAAATTGTGTGCTCTTCTTGTAGACATGCTAAGATGGTTGCAGGTTCACATACTCCTCTCACAATGATCATGAAAACTGAACCGGGTCAACTTTTGCACCTTGACACCGCAGGACCTTCACGTGTTCAATCCTTCGGAGGTAAATGGTATGTTCTTGTGATTGTTGATGATTATTCTAAATACTCTTGGGTTTACTTTATGGAATCTAAGAATGAAGCTTTTAGTACCTTTAGAACTTCATTTCTTAGATTATCAGTTGATCACCCAGGATCTTTAAAAGCGATTAGAAGTGATAATGGAACCGAATTTAAAAATCAATCTTTTTTATCACTTTTGTGCGGAAAATGGAATAGATCATCAATTTTATTCACCAGATGTACCTCAACAAAATGGTGTTGTAGAAAGAAAGCATAGAACCTTAGTTGAGATGACTAGGACTATGCTTGATGAATATCAAACTCCTAGGAAATTTTGGGCTGATGCGATTGCAACCGCTTGTTATGTCTCAAATTGTGTTTTCTTGCGTGCTAAGCTAGGTAAAACACCATATGAGCTCCGGTTTGGAGATAGGGCTAGCATTACACACTTTCAGGTCTTTGGTTGCAAATGCTTTGTTAAGAAACATGGTAATCTTGACAAATTTGAACCTAGAACCATTGATGGCATATTTCTTGGTTATTCATCTCATACTAGAGGCTACCGTGTGCTTTTACTTGACACTAACAAAATTGTGGAGACTTGTGAGGTGTCTTTTGATGAAGCTAGCCCATGTACTAGCTCAAACATTGAAGCTCCGGATCCATATCCTCAGGATGAGGGTTTTCCAAAGAAGAAGAAGAAGAGTTGGTGATATTGCCTGATAGTTCCGAAGCTGACATGTGCCCAGCTCCAAACTTTGAACAAGCTCTAAATACCATCTCTGTTGGTCCTGATCATCCACAAGCCACAAGCCCATCAATCTGCGGTGAACATGATGAAGAAGCTTGTGAGACATCTGTTCCCCTAAAGATTTACAAGAATCATCCCCCACAATAGATAATTGGGAGCTTGTATGAATGAGTTACAAGATCCAGGTTTTCGAACCGCAATTCCCATGCTCATTCTGCTTTTGTTGCTTTTTTTGAACTCAAAGATATATCACACGCACTCACTAATGAATCTTGGATTATTGCCATGCAAGAAGAGTTAGAAAATTTTGAAAGAAATAATGTTTGGAAACTTGTACCTCCACCTCAAGATAACACTTTAATTGAAACTAAATGGGTGTTTAAAAATAAACAAAGTGAGGATGGGGTAGTGGTTAGCAATAAGGCTAGATTGGTTGCTCAAGGTTTCACACAAATTGAAGGTCTAGATTTTGATGAAACTTTTGCTCCTGTTGCTAGATTAGAAGCCATAAGAATTTTGTAAGCTTTTGCTGCATCTAAAGGTTTCAAGTTATATCAAGTGGATGTAAAAAGTGATTTTCTTAATGACTACATAGATGAGGAGGTTTATGTTAAGCAACCACCTGGTTTTGAAAATCCATATTTCCCTAATCATGTTTTCAAACTGACTAAAGCCATGTATGGTCTAAAACAAGCTCCTAGAGCATGGTATGATAGGTTAAAAAAATTCTTACTTGAAAAGGGGTTTACCATGGGCAAGGTTGATAAAACTCTTTTTGTGTTTAAGCATGTCAATGACTCATTATTCGCTCAAGTGTATGTGGATGATATTATCTTTGGTTGTGCTTCTCATGATCTTGTGTCCATGTTTTCAGCAATGATGATTTCATAATTTGAAATGAGTATGATGGGTGAACTCACTTATTTCTTGGGGCTGCAAATCAATCAAACCGAGGAAGGTACCTTTGTGCATCAAACGAAGTATACAAGTGATCCTCTCATGTGCTTGAACATGGACAAAAGAAAGCCTCTTCGGACACCAATCGGAACAACATCAACACTTGAACTTGAGGAACATGGTGAACCCGTGGATCAAAAAGAATATAGAAGCATGATCGGATCACTTTTGTACCTTACGGCTTCAAGACCGGGCATACAATTCAGTGTATGTCTTTGTGCACGGTTTAAAGCTTCCCCACGTGCTTCACATCGTCAAGCCGTCAAAAGGATTCTCAGGTACATACATGGAACTCAAGAATTTGGCATTTTTCTTCCTTCTTCAACTGTTACTTTGAAAGCTTTTTCGAATGATGATTTTGGGGGTTGTAGGATTGATAGGAAAAGTACTTCCGGTTCTTGTCATTTTTTTGGTAATTCACTTGTTGCTTGGTCCTCTAGACAACAAAGTTCAGTTGCACAATCCACAGCCAAATCTGAATATGTATCTGCTGCCAGTGCTTGCTCACAAGTTCTTTGGATTGTTCAAACACTTAAGGACTATGGGGTTGACATAGATAGTGTTCCATTATTTTGTGATAACACTAGTGCCATTTGCATTGCTAAAAACCCCGTGCAACATTTTAGAACTAAGTACATTGACATTAGGTATCACTTTCTCCGTGATAATGTTGAAAAAGGAAACATTGTGCTTCACTATGTAGATACCGAACAAAAATTGGCTGACATTTTGACAAAACCTTTGGATTTCACTCGTTTTTGTTACGTTCGTAGTGAAATCGGGGTTATGCATCCTCGTGGCTTAAATTGAGGGGGAGCTTTCAAATTTGGGATCTGAACTAAAAAATAATATGAGAATAATATTTCATACATATATGACTTTGTGATTCCTTTTACATGCTAAAAGTTCTTACTACATTACTCGTGTTATACATTTTGTAGTTTTTTCCATGACTAGTAATCGGAATAATTACTTACACTAAATCTTGTCATGATCGAACTTTCTTGCTGTTTTGAACTTGTTGCATGATCACAAGTGCTTTTAATCATAATGAATTAATAAAGTAATGAACTCACATGTTGAGTTTTATGAACAAATATAAATTGAGAAAAGATCAAGAGAATATGCATGCATCGCACTTCTTCTTTTGAGATGGCTTATCATTGCACTTAGATAAGAACTTGGAAGAAGTTGTGTATGACTAAAACCATGTCCTTAAGCTTCTGGTTGTCAAATGGCATAGGCTTGGCTTGGTTGGTAAGAATAAGGCAGATGCACATATAATCTCTTGCAAATATCATACAATCTTAAGTTGTGCTTTGAAAAATAATAAAATGCAGCAACAAGTGTCTTGCTTTCAGGTTTTGAAATAGATAAGTTTGTGAGATCATGACTTGCTTAAACTGAAAATTACACTTGATCTCTAGCGTGGCTTACACTACTTTATGTATCTCATTGATGTGATAGTGTAAGTTACTTGATAATATGACTTGGATGAGCTTTGTTCTATATGTAGATGTTATAATGTGCTCATAACAAATTAAAATTTCTCTTTTTTACCTTGATGAATACATTTTCAAAGGGGGAGAAGTATGCAAGGGGGAGAAATAAGTATAGGGGGAGAAATTTATTTCTATCGATTTTCAAAAGGGGGAGAAGTTGTTTTCAGAACTGTTCATGTGAATAAGTCAATGTTTGGATTTTAAGTGGTGTTGCCAATGCATTCATCAAGAGGGAGGTTGTGAGATGTATGTGTGCTCAATACATTGGCTATGGCGGTAAAAGTTTTGAGTACTACCAAAACACCTTTATCATCTAGGTCCGAGCTCCAGCAAGGTCCGACGATAGGTCCGGCTTGTTTTAGGTAGCTCCGGCAAGGTCCTAGTTCTTTGTCTAGCTCTAACTAGTTTTGGTTAGCTCCGGCTCTAGGTCCGACTAGCTTTGTTAAGTTCTGGCGCTAGGTCCTGATAGCTTTGCCAAGCTCCGGTTCAAGGTCATGTTAGCTTTGGCAAGGTTCAGAGCTTGATCGCAGTGGTTCTGCTTTTACTTTGAATTGATTCAAACTTCCTTTACATCTATGAAAAGTTTGCTTAGTAATATTTTACTAATTTTTATGTGTGTTTTGGTGGTTATTTTTGTTATCAATTTGCTATGGTATGCAACATGCTTATGTGAGGTGCTCACATAATGTGTTGAGGTTTCGGAACTATCTAGAGTCAAGTGGAGGACATGTGCTCGGAAGTATCGGTTGTTTATTTATGTGCAGGTGTTGCTTGAGCTCAATACATTGCTGGTGACGGGATCCATTGAACTAGTCTTAGGGAGAAGATGAGGTTCAACAACCAAGTTCGGGAGGAATCGTGGTTGAGTTGATCGGGAGGTCGTGCAACATGTATGAATCAAGAACAATGCATATGAAGGTATCGTGGACGTCATTGGAAGGTGTTTGTATGTGTGCAAGGAGTGCATTGACTTGACTACATGGTTCCAAGGCATGATGAATATATGTGGACGTAAAAAATTGGTCGGAAAGGTCCAACCGACTAGGTTACGAACTCAGGCTGTGGCTGAGTCATGTTTGACTCAAATATAGAAAGTTTTGACTTGGTTATTATAGGATTTCGTGCGGGTCACGAATTTGAGTTATTTTATGAATGTGGGATACGTTCCTAAGGTGTTTGGAAGCCTTAAGATTGCTTCTATGTGTGTATAGAAGAGTCTTGAGTTGTTATGGAAAGTTTTGATTCCTGAATTGAATAGGATTAGAGTCCTAGTTAGTTTTGGGTTGGCCTAAGGCCTTGTTATATAAGCAAGGGAGGCCAGAGCTCGTGGTACACGACTTTGGGGCTGCTACTCTTGTGGTTTGATCAATAAAATTCGTAAGTTGAAGGAACTTTTGTTCCTTGTTCGTCCGACTTGTTTTCAGACAAGTATTTCTTGTCGAGTTTCTGCACAGCACTACCTTGTTTTGGTGGTTTTATCATAACTCGAGGTTTACAGATCCGATCACTACTACAAAAAGCATTTTTACAGGCGCCTCAATTTTTCAAACACAGGCGGTCCTTAAAAATATGCGACTGTGATGATGAATGATATAATAACCGTCTGTGATGAAAGAACAACACAGGCGGATTTTAAAGAACAACCGTCTGGGTAAATACATGATCTTCAAAATCGGTTCTTAATTAAGAACCGCCTGTAATGCAACGAACTTCACAGACGGATTTTAAGAAACAACCGTCTGGGTAAATACATGATCTTCACAGACGGTTATTAATTATTAACCGCCTGCAATGCCATGAACTTCACAGACGGATTTTAAGAAACAACCGTCTGGGTAAATACATGATCTTCGTTGGCGGTTCTTGATTAATAACCGTCTGTAATGCAATGAACTTCACAGATGGATTTTAAGGAACAACCGTCTGAGTAAATACATGATCTTCGTTGGCGGTTCTTAATTAATAACCGTCTGTAATGCAATGAACTTCATAGCCGGTTCTTGATTAACAACAGCCTAAGAAGATCATGTATTTTCAGTGGCGGTCATTGTTTAATTATCATAAGCGGTTTTCATTGAAATTACAGGGATGTAGTTGCAATTATATATCACAGCCGCATGTAGTCGTGCAGGCAAAATTGTATCAGGAAAAAAACACAGATGAGCTAGCGGATACTAGTACAGTAATGCATTATAGGAAATGCTCGATCACCAGTGAGGCTGGCTTAATTGTGATAATACACCATTAGAGGCTTTACAATTGTTCAAAGATAATTTCTTTACACACTGAACAAAAATCATGCTACATTCATTATAGATCGACGATGAAGCTCCCATCGATCAATCTAAATTGTACCGTCCTGCTTGCTCCCGAACACGTCTCTTATATTCCGCTGGATCCTGAAAATATTGACATTATTTAAATTAACAAATGTCGAAGGAGGAATGAATAACCTACATTGGTCACTAAGTCAAAGTGTCATCTAACCTTGATAAGTAGATTATAGCAATCATTTTCAACATCAGGCACATTTGGCTGATGCAGCAAACGCTGAACTTCAAGTAGTATAGTTTTGATTGTAAAAGCACTGCACCACCCCTACGAAATATAATTTAAGCAATATAAGAAACCAGTTCAAATAAGTTCGACAAAAATTATAAGTAATAATTACATGAACAAAATAGGTCTATCTTACAGTCTCTTGATCAAGAATCCCGATGCAGAGTGCTCCCGAACGATGGACATTTGGGTGGAAGAACCCAATTGGAAAGGAGCATCTTGGAGGCACCAAGGGATAGTCCTCAGAGAAGGAGATTGTCAGGGGGTAGTAACCATCTTCCCATTCAGTCTGCAAAAGAAATTTATTAATAGGAGGACGATGGTTAAACTCATATTGTGCTTGTTCTTCATGACTTACCCCTTCTTTACCGGGGACGATGCACTGCCACTTCAATAAATCTCCCGATTCAGGCTTCACAGAGAAACCCTACGCGGAGAAATTGAAAATACCAAAAACAAACAACACGGAAAAACAAACTACAGTTAAGTTCATCAGTCCATTACAGATACATATGTATATACAACCATGTGACCGGTGTGCCATATGTACATACATGGGGATGGTTCTTGCGCCACGCCAAGCGCTCCTCCTTCAATCGGCTACACGCCCGAGACATCATTATCTGAAGAAAGACCAAACTTCCAAACCTCCAAATCATTGAGTCCAAACGCATATGTACACAAATGCAAAAGGACACAATCCATATACCAACATTGTTCTAAGTTGATTTCAGAAGATACAAATATATACAATATATATCATCTCGCATTGCTATATACATTTTTCCCAGCATTGACATCTTCTCGCATATAGGGTTTCAAATTCTTTTTAATGCTTCTCTCTACGCGCTTGATGTTTTCTGGTTCGGTGAAAAGGTACATCTCTTCATACTGATTATATTCCTCTTCATTATCTCCCACATTGTCAACCCCAACAATATTTTGCTTTCCAGAAACAACTACGTGCAACTTCTCAGTTTCTGGATCTTGAACATAAAAAACTTGTGCAACATTATCGGCGAGAACCCACAGGTCATCTTTGTAACCCACTTTATTCAAGTCTACCAGTGTCAGTCCGTAATTGTCCACTTTCAAACCATCAGGATGTTTGACCCATTGGCACTTAAATACGGGCATTACCATTCTTTCGCCATAATCAAGTTCCCATATTTCCTCTATGAACCCGAAGTATGTGGTCTTCTGCCCTTGTGAATCATAAGCCTCAATACGAACACCACTATTTTGTGCAACACTCTTACCGTCTTTTTCTTTAGTGTAAAATGTGTAACCATTGATGTCATATGCTTGCCATGATGTTACCAAAGCAGATGGGCCACAAGCTAACTTTTTCATTGTTGCCTCTTCTATAGTGTTTCCGTATGATATATTTTTGTCCATTAACCATTCAGTGAAACATCTTCTGTGCTCTTTCATGATCCAGTCCTCTTTGCGGTCTTGGTTTTTATCACGAAGCTCAATTTGGTGTTCCTCGATGTACAGCTCAGCTATTGCGAGCTGTTGTAGTACACCAAAATGTGCACAGTGTACATTCTTGTAATCTTGAACAATAAAAGTTTTCTTACCCACTTTGCCTCTCCTACGTAGTCTACCCTCATGTACCGGTATAGGCACACCTATCGATTTTCCATCTTTGATGTAATCAGCGCAACCCTCAATCACTTCTTCAGTGGTGTATCCTTCCATAATTGAACCCTCTGGGTGAGCACGGTTCCGCACATAACCTTTTAATACTCCTAAATATCTCTCCAACGAAAACATATGATGTAAATATAGTGGCCCCAATGCTTTTAACTGATCAACAAGATGTATGATTAGGTGTACTTGCATATCAAAAAAGGATGGTGGGAAACACATCTCAAGCTTGCACATTGTCTCGACGATGTATGTTTTCAGATAGTCTAAATCTTCACGTGCTATCACCTTTTGCGATACTGCATTGAAGAAGTAACACAAACGTGTGATGACAACTTTTATATGCTCAGGTTTGATTACTCTTATTGCAATGGCAAGGAAAACTGTCATCATCATGTGACAGTCGTGAGAATTATAACCGAATAAAGACAAGTCTTTCATCGAGACTAGTTTGCGGATATTGGATGAGAAACTTGTGGGCACTTTGATCCCACGCAAGCATTCGCAAATTGCTTTTTTCTCTTCTAGCGTCAAGTTGTAGCTGGCTGGGGGGAAGGTAATGCTTCCCGTTCGCCTTTTCTACTGGATGAAGCTCTGGTCTCAAATCAAGATTTACTAGGTCCATACGTGAATTTAATCCATCCTTTGTCTTCCTCGGCATGTCCAGCAAGGTCCCAATGATGCTGTCAAATACATTCTTTGTAACGTGCATCAAATCAATACTATGGCAACATTCCAGATTCTTCCAATACGGAAGATACTTGAAAAAAATTGATTGTTTCTTGAAAGCCATGTCAGTTGTATCATCCGAAGATGTACTTTTCTTTCTCTTAATTCCTTTACTCCTTTTTCCCTTACCGAAAGCAATATGAATGTTCTTGACCATTTCAAACACAAGTTTTCCACTGTAAGGTTTCGGTGCAGTATCTTTTTCGATTTTGTTATCAAATTGTTCTTTCATCTTCCTATACTTGTGTGTATCTGTCAAGAACCGTCGATGTCTCATGTACACCGTCTTTCTGGATGAAGTGAGGTATAGATATCCAGTTCTATCCACGCACCTAACGCAACCTTTCTTCCCTTTCATTTGTCCTGATAATGTAAACAGTCCGGGATAATCATGCACGGTAACGAATATCATTGCTCTTAGCGTGAAATACTCCCGCTTGTACTCATCCCATGTACGTACCCCTTCATTCCACAATTTCGCCATATCTTCCATTAAAGGTTCCAAGAACACATCAATTTCGATGCCGGGTTGTTTCGGACCTTGGATAAGAACAGATAATAAGATATATTTCCTTTTGTGACACAACCACGTCGGTAGGTTGTACATAGTTAAGACCACGGGCCATGTGCTGTGTATGCTCCTTTTTTCACCAAACGGATTCATTCCATCTGTACCCAAGGCAAACCTCACATTTCTGATTTCCTTCGCAAATTCTGGATACTGAATATCAAAATTTTTCCACTGCGTTGCATCACCAGGGTGTCGTATATGTTTTTCATTCTTCTTGCGTTCCTCGGAATGCCAACGCATAAGTTCAGCCTCCCTAGGGTTTGAGAACAAATGCTTCAAGCGATCAATTACCGGAAGGTACCACATCACCAATGCAGGAATTTTTCTCTTATTCTTCCCGTCTGCATCGCCAGAAGTATCGTCATCGTCACCTTCAGGACCAATAATAAACTTCTTATTCTTCTGAGTCTTTTTCATGTTGGTAACATACTGGTGATTGTAGTCCTTCTTATATCTACTGACACCACAAATGGGGCATCTAGTTGCGAGCTCATGCTCTTTGCGATACAGAATACAATGGTTCACACAAGCGTGTATTTTTGTCACACCTAGTGCCATCGGGCAAAGAAGTTTCTTCGCTTTATAAGTGCTTCTAGGCAGTTTATTTGGATTTGGAAGAATTTCTGCCAGAAGATTCAAAAGATCAGAGAAACTACAATCGGACCATCCGTGCGTAGCTTTCAACTTTAGTAGTTCTAAGACTGCACGCAATGTAGTAAACTCTTTATCACAACCGTTTGATTCATCATATAAAAGCTCTGTGGCCGCATTCTGCAATGTCTCCATTTTACTTAAACCTTTGCTTGCTCCCATAGAAGTCAGTACATATGGTTCAATGTGACGCAACATCTCCTCACAATCGAACTCATCATCATCATCACCAGCTTGATTGTCACTACCATCATCGATATGAACATTATCATCATATGAGCCTCTCTCATCATCTTTATCCACATCATGTGTATCTAACTCACCATGCTCTGTCCATATTGTGTAGTTATTTTTGAAACCTCTTTTCACCAAATGAGATTGGATTACTATAGTATCCGTCCAAGCAATCTTATTTTCGCAGTCGATACATGGACATAATATGTCATCTATCTTTTGCAACTTCGCATGTCTCTTGGATGCTTCAATAAAATTTGCAACATTACGAATGTACATAGGATCGGGTCTTGGCATGTTATACATCCACGCTCGACGGTCCATGCTTCAATAATAGAATTTTTTGTCAGATTTACAAAATTTGGCCACAAATATTCTCTAAAGGTCTTCTATAAAATGAATTTACAGAGACATAACAAGTATGATTAGGGCGACTAATGTAGGAGACGGGCGACGTCTTGAGGCGGATGGAGTCAAAGGGGGAAACAGGCCCAGCAGCATGGGCTAGGTCTGGGTGGGATCCAGTCCGTTATATCGGGAAACAAGGCCCAGATGCATCTTATATATATTACAATAGCATCTGTTAATTAAACATCATATTCATGTCACATGATAGGTACAAAAAGGAAACAATCCATATAGTCCATACATCAATATACCAGAACACAATCCATACAGTCCTTACACATGCAAAAGGACAGAATCCATATACCAGAACACACAAAACTAACAGCTTATCAGCTAATCAAAATATACAAAGAAAAAGTAAGGAAACTACATTTACCTTGCAGAGGCGTCAGCACGGTGGGGAGGCGTCAGCACGGTGGGCCCGCTGGGTGGAGAAGTGGCGGTGCGGGGTTGAGCGGCGGCGCGGCAGTATGGGCTGGGCGGCGGAGCGGCGGCGCGGCGCAGGGGAAATTTCAACAGCCTGGCGGCGTCGATATAAATTCTCCAGGGTTGCGTTTTGACTGCGGTGAGGGGTCCTTATATAGACGTAGATTTTTCACAGGCGGTTTTTAACTTTATCGCAGATGGGTTTTACTTACCAACCGCCTGAGATGATGTTTATTAATTAAGAAGTAAATATCTTCACAGGCTGTTGGTACTTAATAACCGCCAGGGAAGATTTTTATCTCAGGCGGTTGGTAAGTAAAACCCGCCCGAGATGATGTTTTTTTAATTTTTTTAAAAGCACTCCAACATGTCAAACTTCAAATTATCCACCAGTATTCATTGACACTTGATTGAAATATGTACAAAACACAAGAAAAATGTACAAGAACACTTGATTGAAATCCTAAAACTACACTACGGCCCCGCCTCGTCCATCCTCTCCGCCAGCTTCTCAAACCAAGCCAAGCGGTCCTCCTCCGACTCGTCGTCGTCGTAGTCGTCACCATGGTGGTGGTCGCCGTCGTCGTCGTCGCCGTCGTCAGTGGACGACTCGTCGTCGCCGTCGTCGGTGGACGACTTGTCGTCGCCGTCGTCGGAGGACGACTCGTCGTCATCATCGTCGTCGTCGTCGAAGTCGTCCTCCTCCTCCTCCTCCGGCGACGATGCAGCAGGAGAGAGGGTCGGCTTCTCCGGCTGAGCCGATTGCTCCGGCTGTACCGGTGGCTCCGGCTGCACCGGCGGTGGAACGCGCTGGTCGTCATTCACCCTCTCGGGGGAGCTGCAGCTTATCCGCTTGCAGGGTGGCTGCCTCGGCGGGCTAGGTGGCGGAAGGTTGGCCATGGCTGTGGTGGTTAATCGGCGGCGGGATAGGAGAGGTGGAACGATGGAAGAAGAAGAAAGGAGTGGAGAAAAGTTTTGTGCTTGTCCATAACCGACGACGCGCCTTATATAGGTCTGTGCGGAGTAGACGAGGGAGCGGTTCGTTTCCCGCGCATTGAACTCTTTGCAGACCTCGTGCGGCGCACAATTAAACCACTGTGGAAGACGATCTTGAGAGATCCTTGCACGCGTCCCTGCACCACGGCTTCTCAACTTCTCCGCAGACCTCGTGCGGCGCGTCAGTTAATTAACACTTCTCAGGCCGTTAATTAACATATTGTAGTTTCAAAAATGATTATCTCAGGCGGTTATTACTTATAAACCGCCTGAGAAAAAAGAAGTAAAAATCTTCACAGACGGTTGGTACTTAACAACCGTCTACAAATATGTTTATCTAAGGCGGGTATAACTTAACAACCGCCTGGGATAATGCCCGATAATGTTCTGCAGTTTCCTTATCCCTTGCTTCTTTTTTATTTAGATTCCAATATAAATACTCAAACATGTTTACATTCTGCAAATTGTGTTCAAATTCGATGATTCTTTCTTCTACATTTGTATTAAATTAACATCTACCAACTGAACAAAATATTTTGTTCATTGCGCATTGAACTCTTTGCAGACCTCGTGCGGCGCACAATTAAACCACTGTGGAAGACGATCTTGAGAGATCCTTGCACGCGTCCCTGCACCACGGCTTCTCAACTTCTCCGCAGACCTCGTGCGGCGCGTCAGTTAATTAACACTTCTCAGGCCGTTAATTAACATATTGTAGTTTAAAAATGATTATCTCAGGCGGGTATTACTTATAAACCGCCTGAGAAAAAAGAAGTAAATATCTTCACAGGCGGTTATTGCTTAACAACCGCCTGAGATAATGCCCGATACTGTTCTTCAGTTTCCTTATCCCTTGCTTCTTTTTTATTTAGATTCCAATATAAATACTCAAACATGTTTAGATTCTGCAAATTGTGTCCAAATTCGATGATTCTTTCTTCTACATTTGTATAAAATTAACATCTACCACCTGAACAAAATATCTTTAAAACTTGTATAGCTGACATTGTAATGTTTTGGTAAATATCAAATTAATTTCTACTCACATATTATTCACATTTGTGTATCTCATAAAAAAAGTTCCTTCACTCAAAATTGTTGGTATGAACATATTTGTATAATTTATACATGTATGAATTTTTTTAATTTTTTTAAAAGCATTCCAACATGTCAAACTTCAAATTATCCACCATTCTAACTAAATGCTCATATTCATATGAGGCATTCATCAAATTATGAACACACATTGATTCCAAAAAATTAAAAAAAATATGAAAAAATTCGTAGATGTTGGTATGATGACTAAAAATGTCCACTGAAAAAATAAATGAAAAAAGCATTATATTCATCAAAATAGAAAAATGAAAAATAGCATTTGTTGTATGTTTTTTATGTTCTGACAAATTTAAAAGGATTTATGAAGTGAAATTTAATGGTAACCTTTACTTATCAATAATATTACAAGAAAGTGGATTTTTGCCTTTTTAAAGGACCACATTTAATCAAGAATATTAAATAAGAAGAAGTAAATATATTCACAGGCGGTTATTGCTTAACAACCGCCTGAGATAATGCCCGATACTGTTCTTCAGTTTCCTTATCCCTTGCTTCTTTTTTATTTAGATTCCAATATAAATACTCAAACATGTTTAGATTCTGCAAATTGTGTCCAAATTCGATGATTCTTTCTTCTACATTTGTATAAAATTAACATCTACCACCTGAACAAAATATTTTTAAAACTTGTATAGCTGACATTGTAATGTTTTGGTAACTATCAAATTAATTTCTACTCACATATTATTCACATTTGTGTATCTCATAAAAAAAAGTTCCTTCACTCAAAATTGTTGGTATGAACATATTTGTATAATTTATACATGTATGAATTTTTTTAATTTTTTTAAAAGCATTCCAACATGTCAAACTTCAAATTATCCACCATTCTAACTAAATGCTCATATTCATATGAGGCATTCATCAAATTATGAACACACATTGATTCCAAAAAATTTAAAAAAATATGAAAAAATTCGTACATGTTGGTATGATGATTAAAAATGTCCACTGAAAAAATAAATGAAAAAAGCATTATATTCATCAAGATAGAAAAATGAAAAATAGCATTTGTTGTATGTTTTTTATGTTCTGACAAATTTAAAAGGATTTATGAAGTGAAATTTAATGGTAACCTTTACTTATCAATAATATTACAAGAAAGTGGATTTTTGCCTTTTTAAAGGACCACATTTAATCAAGAATATTAAATAAGAAGAAGTAAATATCTTCACAGGCGGTTATTGCTTAACAACCGCCTGAGATAATGCCCGATACTGTTCTTCAGTTTCCTTATCCCTTGCTTCTTTTTTATTTAGATTCTAATATAAATACTCAAACATGTTTAGATTCTGCAAATTGTGTCCAAATTTGATGATTCTTTCTTCTACATTTGTATAAAATTAACATCTACCACCTGAACAAAATATTTTTAAAACTTGTATAGCTGACATTGTAATGTTTTGGTAAATATCAAATTAATTTCTTCTCAGACGTGAAATTATAATTAACGATGAACACATTACATTCATTAACAATATTCAATCATTCACACAGTTGAAGAACACACAAGATACTCATTCATTAACAATATGCACATCTCACAAAAGAACACACAAGATGCACAATATTTACACAAGAACACACAAGAACACAAAAGATACACAAGTAATATTCAATCACATAGATGAAAAAAGATAGATTTCATTCATTAACAATATTTACAAAACAGAAGCAACTAAAAACAACAAAAAGAAAAACTAATTAAATCCTACTCCTACTCCTCTTCCATCTCCTCCTCCTCGTCCTCCGGCGGCGACTCCGGCACTGGTGCAACAGGAGACAGGGCCGGCTGCACCGGCTGCACCGGCGGTGCAACCCCGAGGTTGCTAGCCGTCGCCTCCACCAGCGTTCTACGGCCCTCGGGGCCAAGAACCTGGGCCATCGTCGCGAACAGAATGTCGAGACGATCAGCCACCCCCACGAGGGCGTAGAGGTAGTGGCCCAAGGTACCCATTCCAGTATACTCTGGAAGGGTACCCAGCCCCAAGGCACTCATGGCGCGAGACGTATTGTTGTACGCCTCTCGCGCCATGAGGAGGCGCTGCTCGGCGTTGATCTTCTCGGGGGAGCTGCAACATTGTTTCTTGCAAGGTGGCTCCCTCGGAGGGCTTGGCGGCGGAAGGTCGGCCATAGTGGTGTTGGGTCGTCGGAGCGGAGGAAGACGAAGAAAACAAGAGGATTCAAAGTGAGCGATGCGCTTGTGAGCGATAGCGCGTCTTTAAGGCCGCGCGGAGTGGAAAAGAAAGGTCGCGCACGCGTGACATGGTCACTGACGTGTGGGACCGGGTCCACATGTCAGTGACCGCTGATTAAGTCAGGGGATCCTCATCCCGGTTGGTGAGGGGTCTTTATGTAGGCGTTCATCAAATTAAGAAGAAGTAAATATCTTCACAGGCCCATGTTTAACTCAGGCGGGTGTTACTAACCAACCGCCTGAGATAATTGTATCTTCTCAGGCGGTTGGTAAGTAAAATCCGACTGAGGTAACAGTCTTCCCTGACGGTCGGTACTTAAAATCCGCCTGAGAAAATATTCGTAGATGTTGGTATGATGATTAAAAATGTCCACTGAAAAAATAAATGAAAAAAGCATTATATTCATCAAGATAGAAAAATGAAAAATAGCATTTGTTGTATGTTTTTTATGTTCTGACAAATTTAAAAGGATTTATGAAGTGAAATTTAATGGTAACCTTTACTTATCAATAATATTACAAGAAAGTGGATTTTTGCCTTTTTAAAGGACCACATTTAATCAAGAATATTAAATAAGAAGAAGTAAATATCTTCACAGGCGGTTATTGCTTAACAACCGCCTGAGATAATGCCCGATACTGTTCTTCAGTTTCCTTATCCCTTGCTTCTTTTTTATTTAGATTCCAATATAAATACTCAAACATGTTTAGATTCTGCAAATTGTGTCCAAATTCGATGATTCTTTCTTCTACATTTGTATAAAATTAACATCTACCACCTGAACAAAATATTTTTAAAACTTGTATAGCTGACATTGTAATGTTTTGGTAAATATCAAATTAATTTCTACTCACATATTATTCACATTTGTGTATCTCATAAAAAAAAGTTCCTTCACTCAAAATTGTTGGTATGAACATATTTGTATAATTTATACATGTATGAATTTTTTTAATTTTTTAAAAGCATTCCAACATGTCAAACTTCAAATTATCCACCATTCTAACTAAATGCTCATATTCATATGAGGCATTCATCAAATTATGAACACACATTGATTCCAAAAAATTTAAAAAAATATGAAAAAATTCGTAGATGTTGGTATGATGATTAAAAATGTCCACTGAAAAAATAAATGAAAAAAGCATTATATTCATCAAGATAGAAAAATGAAAAATAGCATTTGTTGTATATTTTTTATGTTCTGACAAATTTAAAAGTATTTATGAAGTGAAATTTAATGGTAACCTTTACTTATCAATAATATTACAAGAAAGTGGATTTTTGCCTTTTTAAAGGACCACATTTAATCAAGAATATTAAATAAGAAGAAGTAAATATCTTCACAGGCGGTTATTGCTTAACAACCGTCTAAGATAATTGTATCTTCTCAGGCGGTTGGTAAGTAAAATCCGACTGAGGTAACAGTCTTCCCTGACGGTCGGTACTTAAAATCCGCCTGAGAAAATGTGAGTCTATATATACCCCTCGGCAGCATTGGAAAAACCTAACCCGGGCGAAAGACTTAGACGCCGTTAGGCTGCCAAAATTTCGTTTGCCGCCAAGTGTTCCCCCTCATCACTTCCAGGTACGCCGCCGAGCTTCGCCGTCACCGAGCTTCGCCGTCGTCGCCGAGCTTCGCCGTCGCCGCCGAGCTTCGCCCTCCTCACTTCCAGGTACGCCGAGCGAAGCCATTTCCGTCGCCACCGAGCTTCAAGGTAAACCCTAAACCCTTCGACCTTCCATCCTCCTTCGCCGTGCCGCCTCCCTCCCCGCCCTCGCTGCCGCCTTGCATATCCTCGGTTAGGGTTCGGGAATTAGATAATGGTAGGCATCCTTGGTTAGGGTTCGGTGGAATTCGAAAAACTGTCAAGTTCGGTGGCATCTTTGGTTAGGGTTCGGTGGGGCAAGATTTATGTGGATGGTTATATCACGATAAATTGGTAGTTGGTTCTGTGTGTCTGAAACTGTTCTGACACATTAGTGGTAAACATGATCCTAGACTCTAGTAACAGCAGTATATTCCCTATTTCTGTCATCGGCCTTGCATATGCCACATAATTCTCTATTAGGGGCAAGATTTAGCTATATTTGGTTAAGTTGACCAAATTTGGCTAATTTTGGCTAAGTTACATTAGATATAGTTATACTTGACTAATTTTGACTAAGTTATGCTATATTTAGCTATATTTGGCTACTTTTGCTTAGAGTTAGCTATGCTAGACTAAGTTTGGCTAAGTTTGCTTTTATTTCTCTAAGTTTCATTTGAGCAATTGTAGCTAATCTGTGCTACCAAAGATGTCTGCACTTGTGGCTCCATCAGCTTCATTTGAGCAATTGTACCTAATCTGAGCTATCAAAGTTATGCTATATTTAGCTCTGAAGCCAAACAAAAGTTGCTGGCCAACTCATTTGTGATGCCAGGAGCATCCTCACGCCCATATCTAGGTAACACTAGGTGTGGCGATGGAGTCTGAGCATATGATGCCGATCTCTATGATACAAGAATTTAGTTAGACCTATATAACTTCAAAAATGTGTTTTGGCTAAATTTACTTAATTGAGCCAAAATTGAGAAAATTTGTTTTAAATATGACCAAATTTAGTTATGCCATTTATTAGATTTTTTGTCTTATTAGATCTAGCATGGAAAGCCCTAAGAAGACTGGTCCTGATTGTAACAACAAAGAAGACAATATGGAGTTTACTGACTCCAGCAGTTCAGGCTCCTATCACAGTCCTTCGGATCCTTTTCCGAATATAAAAATTAAAAAGACTTCAGTGGATCTAGACCCAGAATATGATCCTGCCGACGAGGTATGGATCACGAATCTTAACTTCAGCAGTTCAAGTTAATGTTGGTTGTCAAGTATACGAAGTCTTATAATTTTTTTCTACCTAGATTAATCTCGAAGACAATGAGGTGACATCGGCTCCTAAAACCGCAGAAGGTTCACCAATGGATGAATCCTCAGCTTCACTCAAGTGGAAACGAGGGCAACGAGGTCCCAATAAGGGTCTATTGGACCGCATCATGTACATAACAAGGGTCGGTCCAAGTGGGCTTCCCCAAGAACCACTGGATTCAGTTACCAAGTACCGTAATGCATGCGGTTTTCTTGTTAGGGAGGTTGTGCCGATCACAATCGAGAATTGGAGGAAATTACCCGAGCAGACCAAGAATGAGTTGTGGGAAAAGATAAAGAAACAATTCAAGTTCCCGAAAGGCACAGAAGAAGCTGTAAAGAAAGCAACATTGGTCTCTTGCGGCAAGAAGTTTCGATGCTGGAAGAGTGAAACGAATGCTTATGTTAAGGCCAATAAGGTCCCTAGCCCGAGGAAGATGGGAAAAATCACACAAGCTCAGTGGCAAGAGTTTGTTCGTCAAAAGAGCACACCTGATGCTAAAGCTCTAAGTGCAACTAGGTCAGAGCTTGCAAAAAAGAACAAATACCATCATCGCTTGGGGTCTGCCGGATATGGCCCCAAAGTCCAGAAATGGAATAAGATAATAGACGAAATTCTTAGTAAGGGCAATCCTCACCCATTAGAAGGGTGCGATGAGCGAACTCAACGCTGGGTCTTTGCTCGGTCAGGTTTGATCAGCGAGGGCAAACTTGAAAAGCCCGACTCTCTGAATGAAGTAGAGGATAAAATGAAAGAAGTAATTGAAAAGCAACAGAAGGGTCTCTTCAAGCCGAAGAGGGAGAATGACCAACTTACCGCTATCTTGGGAAACCCTGAACACAGCGGACGGTTTCGAACGGTCTCTTCTCAAATGTCTTGGCTAGATGGTTTCCCTAAAGATAAAGACACATATAGAAGACGTGAGAAGTTTAAGAAAACACTTGATGAAACAATTGCTCAAAAGGTCAAAGAAAATATGCAAGAAATAATGGAACAACTTAGACAATCAGGACAATTAGTGGCACCGAGTACAATGATGGTTCCGGTGCAAAAGGAGCAATTAGTATCTCCAACTGCCTACCCTAGCAGTGTTGGTTCCGTGCCAGGCTCAGGGTCAGCCCATAAGTTCCCTGTCGATGATATTGCTAACGACAAATCTTGTCGTCTTCTTGTCCCGATAGGCAGAGCAGGGAACAAAACCAAACAGGTTGCCACTGCTATGGCAAAGCCTGATCGTGACTTCAACGGGAGTCCACTTCCGTTGTATTATTCTGTGGTACAAGTTCTTCAGATCATTGATAATGATTATGAAGATTATGAAATAGACCACGTCACACCTGAGGGGATCGCGACTCTGGGGCAGGCTGTCAACCAATTAATCCTTTGGCACCGACGCGATATCGTGTTGGACGATGAGCCAATTTCTAGCCCCGTCGCATCTCCAAATACTACAACCCCATCTTCTAAGGCGAAAGTGCATGAAGATCCACTCCCAGTCCGGGAAGATCCACTCCCCCTATGTCTGAGCAAGGATGATGATATCCAAGAGCAACAAGTTGGACAACAACTTCAAGCAGTACCAGAGCAAGCTGTTGCTAGTAAAGAGCAACTAGTTGAGCAACAGCTTGAAGTAGTACTAGAGCCAGCTGCTGGGAGTAAAGAGCAATCAGTTGAACAACAGGTTCAACAACAAGCCAGTGTCCAACTTCCGACGACTACTCCTCGATCATCAGTGCCTGTCAAAGTTAGCTCATACGAAAATAAGAAACCTTCATCAGAAGTGACAAAGTATTTGGAAGCTATGAAGGAAAATATTAGAAAATCGAGTGCATCTCGTTCTTCTCATGAGCCAGCATTAGAAGATATCGAGGAGTGGGAAGAAGACGGTGTCATGTATAATCGGCGGACGGCTTTAGTTAAACCAGGAGTTCCAATATACAAGCTTGAGGATGTTCCTCCTAAATTTGAGAATGGGAAGCCGTTAATGACATCCGTATAACTTAGCAAACAACCCGTCGCGCTCAGAAGAATGCATGAGTGGTACATCACTGCCAGCACAAAATATGGTCTTGATTGCGTCACATTTCGTATTCCAAAAGAAGCATTCTGGAGCACTGGAGTAGATAAACGAGTCATTTTATTTGACGAGCTGCTTTCCCTTTTCCATCGGGGCATGCTCGAAATCAACCTGCTGCTCGTCTGGTGCTTGTAAGTGCTCTAATATTTTGTATTTGCTTTTCTTACTACACGCATACGCATTTCATGAGATTATAACAATTCTGGACTTCTTCAATAGGATGCAATACATGGATAATGAAAAGTTGGCGCACAAGACAGGTATCCTTGACCCTACTAGGATTGCAAAGTCGCAATTCGACGTCCAGGCGAATCGAGAATCAAGCCAGTATAAACACATGAAAAAAAAAAGATTTTGAAAGAGCAATTGCAAAACTTAAGAAGGATAGAAAGGCAGAAGTTGCAGCTTACATAGGACATGCGATGTTTAACTTTGTCAGAGACGGCCAGGACCTCGTAAAGGCTCCGTACCACTTCGAGTAAGTTCGACACATGGCATTGAAATAGCAATTATTGGTAATTGTTAACAAGTGTGTTTGTATGTTTGCAGTAATCACTACATAATGATCTTCATCAAGCCAACGCAGGGAATGGCAACAGTCTTGGACTCGGCCGATTACCCACCAGATCGTTACAAAGATTTCCTTTCCATTTTGAAAAGTACGTTTATTCAATAATTTTAATTTACGCACATTTATAATGTGTTGACAAGTTTTATATGACATTTCTTGTATTACAGCGCTTGGCGGTTTTACGCGGAACAGCTTGGCGGTCAGAGACCTCCTAATACGAATGCATTGGACATTAAAACGTATTATGCTTGTACGAAGCAGCCTGCTGGGAGTGTCTTATGCGGGTATTATGTATGCGAGCATCTTCGGACCGCCGCCGTATATAGAGTCAATCGTGAGGATGTAAGTTATCCTTAATGTCGATACCTTATTTTCTTACTTTTGTGTTTCATTTTCATTGTAACTAGCATAGTTTAATGCTTATATTCTCTGCTGTTCAATATTACCAGAAACATTATTTTCATATTTTGATTCCAACTTCAAAATTCAATTGCTCATAGTACAACTGCTCCAAAAATACCTACTAAATTCTTGTATACTACTTTGATCTATACTTTGAGATTGCTCAAACCAACACATTCTAAACCTT
This sequence comes from Tuctoria greenei, assembly GCA_036927565.1. Classification (NCBI taxonomy): domain Eukaryota; kingdom Viridiplantae; phylum Streptophyta; class Magnoliopsida; order Poales; family Poaceae; genus Tuctoria; species Tuctoria greenei. The sequence goes on from JAYESD010000010.1 coordinate 112,237,129, forward strand.
GTTATGTGTTATATTGCAGCACAAGAAGAATCTGAACGAAGAATGGCCGGTTTGTAGAAGTATTCCTGATGGAGGAGCCGACAGGATTGCTTCTGAACTCTGTCAGTTCATTCGTCGCGAAATTTTGCACAAAACGGGAAAGTTCTTTGATAAGAGAGGTTCAGCAGCTGATGTGCCAGAACTTTGCGACTATACCAATCTAAACAGTTTTTAGTGAAAACTTGTAAACTTTGAGATGAAATTGTATCTGTAACTTGTGTGTATGTATATTGTTTTAGTGAAATTGACTTCTGTGATGATAATATTGTTGTCTTTTGTTCTGTGATGATTGTTGTTTTTTGTTCTGTGATTATATTGAATTGACCTGGAAATTAGAAATAACGGCAGTAGTACTGCATGACTGTGAAAAACAATTATCACAGGCGGCTAGATACAAGTAAAGAAACATCTGTGATAACCTAATTTTCACAGGCGGTGTCTGTTATGGTAGAAACCGGCTGCGTTAAAGGGTCTTCACAGACGGCTGATATAGGTAAACTCCGTCTGTGATAACACCATTATCATAGACGGGTTAGTTATGCTTCAATAACCGTCTGTAAAGACACATTATCATTGACGGTTAGTTATGCTTCAAAACCCGCCTGTGAAGACATATTATCATAGGCGGTTAGTTATGCTTCAAAATCCGCCTGTGAATACAAATTATCATAGACGGTTAGTTATGCTTCAATACCCGACTGTGAAGACTCATTATCATAGGCGGTTAGTTATGCTTCAAAATCCACCTGTGAAGACAAATTATCATTGGCGGTTAGTAATGCTTCAATACCCGTCTGTGAAGACTTCTTATCATAGACGGTTAGTTATTCTTCAATAACCGTCTGTGATAAGACGTTTATCACAGACGGTTATATATGCTGCATGACCCGTCTGTGATAAATTATTTTCACAGACGGCTAGCCTAAGTAAAGAACCGCCTATGATAATCGGTCTTCACAGGCGGCTATCCTTAGTGAAGAACCGCCTATGATAATTAGTCTTCACAGGCGGTTTCACTTCTCCGCCTATGAAATTGCGGATTATCACAGACTCTTCGTTTCAGGCGGTTTTAAAAGCCGTCTGTGATAATAGGTTTGGAGCCGCCTGTGATGAGGCTTATTGTAGCAGTGGATTGATGTGATTCTTTTTGGGTTGTCTTCACAACTTTATTTTCTATCATCTGTAAAAATTTCACGGTCATTGGATTTGTGGTTTATGATCTACACGAGTTTCTTCGTGTGTTTTCCAAAACTGTTTTTCTCGGGTAGGACACATTGACCTTTGTTTGATCTTTCGATCGTAACTTGAGTTTCTCTAGACGGATTTTCGTGATTGTTGTTGTGATGTATTCATGACTTGATTCTATACAATCTATACTAATTTTGTCAGAGTTGAACACATTTAGATTAGTCGCTCACACATTTTCTTTAACAAATCGGTTTTCTGCCGAGGGGTGTTCCTTTGCTTCGGCTGAAAAGTTTTAATCTACCATTCACCCCCCTCTGGTAGCTTTACACGTGCTCTTCGATCCTACACTGAGGGGTCACGACACGAGGTCGATCTCTCAAAAGGGATCTTCAACAAAGTTTTCTGATAAGCGGAAAGCAGACATACACAACCCTGTTTTCACAAAAAATGCGAAAACAAAGAGGGGACATCCTACTAAAACCTACCAGGGTCCTATCCTATTTACTCAGTCATGTAATACTTTGGCTTCCTTCCCCAACAATGGCACCAGAAATGCTTGTTGATATTTCCTACGCACTACTAACAATTCATCCCTAGCAGTGATGCCCAAAATTCTAGTTGGTAGGTTTTAATTCTCAAGTGAACGTCCACAAGCGCACAGAAACTATCGAAGTAGCATTTTCCCTTTAAAGAGTATTCCCAAAAAGTGTCATTTATATTTTCCCAAAGATAGGCTAGACGGAAGTAAAACAATCATCAAGTGGAAAAGTTAGGTTGGCCTGGGTAGGGTTCTAGCAAGGATGGGTTCAATGATAAGTGGATGTAGTGTGACACACACAAGAGCATCCTATCCTAAGGGGATAAATGAGGTAATAGAGGGACTAGGCTAAGATTTAGGTAGATACAACTATGCTTCTAGTGTACATATACATAGACTAAGTTAGTTACTAATGATTATATTAATTATGAATTCTCATGCTAAGTGGATTAATCCGTCGGGCACGGGTTTACCCCTAGCAACACAAGGCAACTCCCGCAAAGAGCTTGTAGCATAGTCAAACATGGAGGATTACAAAGGACAGATAGGGTTGTCACCACCTACTACCTACATCTTCAATCCGTGGGTCTACAAGACATTCAACGTTACTCTCTATCCTAGAACCTGGCTAGCATATTAAGTAAATACCTTTAGAGCCTAGGAACAAGCCATCCTAAGGCAATGAACTAAATCATCGTTGAACCAATGTTAATTCATAGCATAAGTGATTCACATTAACATAGTCATATCATAGCTAATTAGACTATAGTGGAGCTTTATACTGTTTGTGATAATGTAATGAGCATGGTATAGCACAATCATAAATACTATTCATACCACATACATGGAATCCACAATCAACCAAGAAACGCTTCATCCAAGTATATGAACAATAGTAGACTAAAGATATCATCTTTATTATGAATAAAGTCACAAATACAATTAGGAATATGGAAGGTTTACCTTTCCTAATTGGGAAGAGACTCCTTCTACTCCTCTCCTACTTGGACTATGGACAAGAGACTCTCCTCTCTACATCCTATACTCCTCTAAACCTATGGAGAGTAGTGGATACAAAGGAATAATGCTCAAGTGGTGTGTGTTGAAGTCAGGGGTGAGGGGTCATATTTATAGCTTGGAGAAGGGTCGGTTCCCGCCACCAAAAGCGCGCGAATCAGTCACCCATGACCTCTTCAAGCTGTGAGGAGCCAACACATGACGTTTGACCGCGTTTGGAGGCAAGAACAAATCGGCCGACTAGGGGGTCGGCCGACCAGGTCTTGGCCCTGTTGGGGTTGTGGTTCCTCCAGGTCTCTACCAGGTGGGTCCCATTTCTTTATATGGGTGCTACACCATTGGATGGCCTCGGACACTTTTGTTTGTGGGCCATTTGATCCATGTGGTGCCATGTGTCATCGCTTGGTTGGCTGGAATGATATTTTACAGGATCCATCCCCTTGTTTCACTTCATTTCTGCAAAGAATCCCTGCATGCACTACTTTCTCCAAGGACAAGTGGAAATAGTTTAAATAGAAAGGTGATGTGTGCAAGAAATGTCAATACCTTCATATAATTGAGTTATATTGACGGGTGAAATTGGTGTATAACAACCGTCAACAGTCGCCCACCACCGTCGTAAAGATGTCGATGGCAGGCCCCTTGGGTGGTACCAAAGTTGGATGCTCCGGCGTCGCCTACCACCGATGTGTAGCACTTCGACCGCTGGCCCCCTAGGAGGTGCCGGAGCTGGATGCTCTGGCGTCGCCCACCATCATCGCAGAGACTTCGACAGCAGGACCCTTGGGGGTGCCAGAGCTGTCAGCTCTGGCGTCGCCCACCATCATCGTAGAGATGTCGACGGCGGGCCCCTTGGGTTGTGCCAGAGCTGGCTGCTCCAGCGTCGCCCACCATCATCGTAGAGTCGTCGACGACAGGCCCTTGGTGTACATATTACCACAAGAGAACCCTATTAGCAACAAGAGCGGGACGGGAGAGTGTAATCATGAATCATCATCATAGAGATATCGACGGCGGGCCCCTTGGGTGGTGCCGGAGCTGGCTGCTCCGACATCGCCACCATCATCACATAGTCGTCGGCAGTAGGCCCCCTAGGAGGTGCCGAAGCTGGATGCTCCATCTTCGCCCACCATCATCGTATAGACGACGACGGCAGGCCCGAATTAGCACTTGTTGCTGTCTTCAACATGCTGGGACATCGACGGAGGACCCCCTAGGTGGTGCCGGAGCTAGCTGCTCTGGCGTCACGCACCATCGTCGCAGAGTCATTGACGACAGGCTCCTTGGGAGGTGCCAGAGTTGGATATTCTGGCGTCGCCCATCATCGTTTTATATACGTCAATGACATACCCCTTGGGAGGTGTCGAAGCTGGATGCTCCAGTGTCGTGCACCATCATTGCAGAATCGTCGATGGCAAGCCCCCTGGGCAATGCAGGAGCTAGATGCTCTGTCATCTTCCACCATCGATGTGTAGTACTTCGACGGCATGCCCTTGGTGTACAGTTTACCACAAGAGAACCCTATTAGTAATAAGAGCGGGATGGGGGATTTTACCGACAAATCAGTGCTTGTTACTTCCTTTGATGTGCTGGGACGTTGACAGCGCACCCCCTGGGAAATGATGGAGCTGGATTCTCCAGCGTCGTCCACCATCGATGTGTAGTACTTCGATGTCAGGCCCCTTGGATGGTGATTGAGCTGGATGCTCCGCCATCGCCCACCATCGTTGCAGAATCGTCGATAGTAGGCCCCCTAGAAGGTGTCAGAGCTGGATGCTCTGGCGTTGCCCACCATCGTCATAGAGACGTCGATGGTAGGCTCCCTGGGAGGTGCCGAAGTTGGATTCTCCAGCGTCCTCCACCATCATCGTAGAATTGTCGACAGCAGGTCCCCTAGGAGGCGTCGGAGCTGGATGCTCTGGCGTCGCCCACCATCATCATAGAGATGTCGACGGCAGGCCTACTTGGGTGGTGTCGGACCTGGACGCTCCGGCGTCATACAACACTGATGTGTAGAACTTCGACGTCAGGCCCCTGGTGTACAGGTTACCACAAGAGAATCCTATTAGCAACAAGAGCGGGGTGGGAGAGTGTACTCACGAATAAACACTTTTTGTTGTCTTCGACGTCCTGAGACATCGACATCGGGCCCCCTAGAAGCTGCCGGTGCTGGCTGTCCTGCACACACGATAAAGGAGGGACTAGTTTGCTCACTAGTTTTACCCGTTCCTCTTTCTTAGGTTTGTCATGTCTTACTGTTCTGAGCTGAGACACGGGGCTTGGGTAATGGAATGCGCTAGTGCTTTGGGGTCTGGCTCCCATCATCCTTAGGGTACAGGACCCCCAGTACGCAGTCGTAGCGCTGAGAGGCAGGATGTGCGTGCTTAGGGTACAAGACCAGAGTAAGCTGTTCACACACTCTGGACCTCCAGTTTGGCGTATACCTTTCCTCGGAGGCCGTCCGGCTTCACAGGACCCCAAGGATGGGGGCAGCCGAGAGAACCCCTCACACGTTGCAGGTACCTCAAGCAGGCCCGCCTGCAGTAGGTTTGCACAACTCTAGCAAGGTTGAGATACAGAATGCATTTTCTTGTATATGAAGGCAATATACAATAAACGAGTCTGGCATGGTTTATCATAAAATTAATGCATAATTGAATGCACATTGTTAGAGGAACTTAGAGTAAGACAGTGATTCTTTTATATCGTTATTCATAGTAGGAGACAGACTTTTACAAAATAGGGCAGCTGCTTGATTTTGGATGTCGAGGGAGGCAGGGTGCACAGGCTTAGGGTTCGGGACTGTGCTAAGCTGACTGCGCACTCTGGACCTGACCCTTCTGGAGCTTGGTTGTCCTTAACGCTATTCCTAGACTCTATGAAAACCTTTACACTGTCCTACTAAGCTAAGTTTAACATATAGGGGTGCCCAAAGCTCTGAGGATAGCTGTGACGGTTGTCAGGCAACTTGTCGTCGATAGCTTACAGTGGAGCGATGAGTAGGCATCCCTACTTTCTGCCCTAGCCCCCTGCCTTGTGGGTGGTCGGAGCAGAGTTGGGACTAATCTTGACAGCTTTGATGGGAACGTCGGTGCTATCAGAAGGTTATAGACCGGGTGCAGCGGGTGAGCTGCGCTGGCGCAAGCTCGATGGAGGCTGACTTGGTCCAGCGCCGCCCTGGGCTGGTGCTGGGTCTGCTGTAAGGGCTTGGAGCTTTTCCAAGACTAACACCGCAGCAGTGCGGTCTCTGCAGATCCTGAGGACACCAGAGGGGGTCGACATCTTCAGGACAAGGTAGCCGTAGTTGGTTACGACCATGAATCGATACAGGGCAGGCTTGCTGATAATGGCGTTGAGGGGTAGGCTGACGTCCGTGATGTCGAACAATATGCTCTCCGTCCTGTAGTTTTCAGGTGTCCCAAAGGTCACCCAGAGGTTGATGTTGCCATACAGGATGATGTTCCCTTGCCCCACTTGCGAGATTGGGCTCGAGGGGGTGAGCTTGGTGTTGACGGCTCCTAACATATACTAACAAAACATCCTCGGCAAAGGCGCCAGAAATGCTTGTCGATATTTCTTATACACCATTAACTAAACATCTCCAACTGATGTGTCAGAAATGCTTGTTAATGGATCTATTGGATCACATAGTGAATTCCGCAAGCGCACAGAGATATCATTGTAGCATTTCCCCTTAAGAGTATTCCAAGGGTGTCATTTATTTGATCCCAAAGGAAGGCAGGGTAGAGATATAACAATCATCAAGTGGAAAGGGTAGAAAGGTCTAGGTAAGAATCTCGTAAGGATGGATAAAATAATAGTGGAGGTAGTGTGACACACACAAAATCTTTCAAGTCTAAGGGGGGTAAGAGGATCCTAGAGGATAGTTAAGGTTGAGAGTTATGGAGGTACTCCTACTATGCTCTAATGTACATATACATAGTCTAAACTAATTATTCATAAGCTAGATCAATAGCGAATACTTATGCTATGTGGTTCAACAAATCGGGCACGGGCTTACCCCTAGCAATACTAGGGCAAATCCTGCCAAGAGTCTGTGGCATAGCCGAACGTGGAGAATTACAAAGGACAAATAGGGTTGTCACCACCTACTGCCTACCTCTTCAATCCGTGGGTCTACGAGACATCCAATGCTACTTAGCTATCCTAGCACCATGCTAGCATATTAAGTAATTACCTTAAGAGCCTAAGCATAATCCGTCCTAAGGCAATGAATTGAATCATCATTGATCCAATGTTGATACACAACATAATTATCCATACTAACCTAGTTATGTTGTAATTAACTAGACTATAGTGGGGGTCTATAGGTTCTATGGTAATGAGATATGTTCATGATGAAACATTCATAGAAGTTATACCTTCCACATACATGGACTCCCCAATCAAACAAGAAACGCTTTGCCCAAGTATTTATATATGTAGAGGCTAAAGATACTATCTTTATTATGCATAAAGTCACAAATACAAGAAAAAATACATGAGTCATACCTTTCCCAATGTAGGATTGGGAAGAGAGAGACTCCTTACTCCTTTCCCAATTTGGACTTGGGACTAGAGACTCTCCTCTCTACAACCTAACTCCTCTAAGACTATGGATGATAGTGTATACAATAGAGATGAAGCTCAAATGGTGTGTGTTGAAGTGAGGGGTAGGGGGTCCTATTTATACTAGTGTTGAGGTCGGTTCCCGCCACCAAAAGCGCGCGAATCAGTCACCATTGACTCCAGGGAGCCGGGAGGAGCCAACACGTGGAGGCTGATCGAGTTTGGTGTAGAGACCAGGTCGGCCGACCCCCTGGTTCGGCCGACCTGGTCATTGCACCGTTTCTCATGTGCTTTCTCTAGGTGGCTGCCAGGTGGGTCCCATTGATGTATATGGGTGATACACTGTTGGATCTCCTAGGATACTTCTGTTTGTGGGCCATTTGATTCATGGGATGTCATGTGTCGTCGCCTGATTGGCTGGTATGATATTTTATAGGATTGGTCCCTCTACATTTCCTCATTTCCTGCATAAAATGTTGCATACACATATTTCTCCAAGTCCAAGTGGAATTGGATTAGATAGAAAGGTGATGTGTGCAAGAAATGACAAATCCTTCATATAATTGAGTTAAATTGACGGATGAAATTGGTATATAACAGCCGTCAACAAACTCCCCCAAGCTTATCCTTTGCCCGTCCCAAGCAAAGTCAAGAATTCAGGTTGACGATCAGGAGTTGCTACAATGTCTTATTTTCAAAAGTATCTAATGCACAACAAGATACTCTACCTAGTATTGCAGAAATTGGCTATGATACTCTACCTTTCTTAAGTTATCATGGGGCTTATGCTTTTTCATATTCATGAGTAGTTGAAAGGTAGAATAGCAAATGGAACAAACATAGCCTAGAAATCAAGTTCCACTTAAATCCCGGAGAATTCAATTTAGATATTAAGTACCTCAATTTGATTCTCTCAATCACTCCTTTGTGGATAGTGGCAATATTTCCTCAACAAACCATTGTGCCTCTACTATTCCTACTCATTGAATATGGCTTGTATGTGGAGCTTGGTAAGGAAAGTAAGTAGGCATATTTGCATCACATATATTGCTAAGTCAAAAAAGTAAGCCTTAGGAGAATTCAAATCAGAACTTTTTGATTCAAGACTAGTGCATGTGTGATGGAGTGGAAGTGGATGTGGATACTTGAGATAACTCATTTTTGGTATAATCTCTCTTTCTTTTGCAGGGATGAAACATGGCTACTTTTCTCTTTTGTTTTTTGTAGCCATGTCTTCTACTCCCTTTCTTTGCAATGAATTTTGAAGAGTGCTAAACATGAATAACATGGTGTTTCTCTTTTTGTTGTGGTATGGTGGATATGATGGATGTTTTGCTTACTTCTAGTGTAGAAGTATAGCATGTGCAAGTGAAGTCTTGAACTCAAAAAGAGTTGAATGATTTCTCACATAGGTCTATACTAGTTTGACTAGGCTCAATGTGAAAGGAAATAGCATATGCATAAGGTTTTGTCTATGTATAAACATCATATGGCTTTGGTAGGTATTTCCAATCAATTGAGGGAAACTTAAATATTTTTAGAATTTCTCCGGAAATCTAAGTTTTGCTTTCAAACTAGGACTAGCAGCCCTATTACCAATTCTAATCTCGCAACAACCTAGAATTAGATTAAGCTTTTGCTACCCACAACTTCCAAATTAAGGTAAAAGTATTTCAAACCAATGAAAGCAATATTCGGAGAGTAGCAAGTTGTAAACTAGAGACTTAGGAAAATAAAGCAGAGCAACTATTCATCATTTCATCTATGTGAATTCAAAATCATTCTTAACGCACATCTTTATTTGATGAAAGCAAATCTAACCTATATTTTTTTAGATGCAAGGTGGATGATGGATGGATGGAAAATAAATATGCAAGGAATGTGATACATGTTACCTCAAGTGGGGGTCCTCCCCCAAGCTTGTTCTTCAACTACCTCCGCGATAAGGGTTGAATCCTTAATGACGGAAGTACGCTGCAAGATCGGCTTGTTGTTGTTGTAGCGCCGTGTTGAAGTTGGTGAATTGAGCATCCATGTGTTGTTGCCAATCCTGGGTACCTTGAACATGCTCCTGGAGTGTGCTGTAGATGTCACCCGTTCTCACTTCAAGTTCTCCCGTACGTCTAGTGAGGTCCATCATTCCTTGTCTATAGTCATGATGACTTCTAGCCGAAAAGGAATGACGTCCTCTCATGGACGTTGGGGGCAAGCTGCCAGAGCTTGAAGTGGATAAGGGTGGATCCCTTTGCCATTCTTGCCAAGATGATCCCCCGGTCTCATACGTTGGAGGTTGAGTCCATCCGGGCTCATAACCCGTTGGGTTATCTTCCTCTTGTTATTCATGGACCAGAGAGATTATCGGTGGCATGCCTGTGGCTGCAGCCCTCGCACGATTCCTTGTTACCCTGCCAGAGACATTACTTCTTCTTGCTTCCTCAAGGGGAAGAAGATTAATGGTTAGCCTCCGGCATTTGTAAATTTGTGTTAGGTAACCGAATTTCATTGACAAAGCCAGGATAGAAAAATATCAAGGAGCCATCTTGATCTTGCTTAAGGTTATGTCCTTGCACTAAATAGTCTTCATCAATTAATTCTCATTTAGTTTCAATATATTCAAATGAAGAGTATTTAAGTGCTCTTACCCTATCAACAATATGAGTAGTCAATGAAGTGCATTCAATTGGTCCTGATTTTGAAATGTAATCTAACCATTGTGTCATCATGGCTTTGACTGGAGCAACTTTTATCTTTTTAGTCATGGAAAACAAAATTTTCAATTCATCATCTTGCACAACCCTAACATCTCCCCTAGGGAACATTGTCATAGCCAACCCATCTATGCATGAAGCGTAAGGTAGGGTTTTGGATGTGGCTATTCCTAGGAGCCCTACAAGTGACCTCGCTAGTTAGCTCATGCCAAAAACTTTGTTTGTTAAACTTAGGCAAATTGTCTAAATCTAGCAAACACCATTTATGAAAGCCTAGGATGCTACCTATTTCTTTCCGTAGGATGTTGTATCTTTTTGAAATAATCTAAAAGCAATACCATCAAATCCTATTCTTAGTGTGCAAAGGAATTGGATAGTGAGAAGGCGTGAACCTTTCTCCTCTATGTGAGCAAAGTCATCAAATCCAATTGCATGCCAAATGGAAATAAATTAGGAGTCCATACCTATTTTAGAGATCAAATATGGATCGTAAGCCTTGGTGTGGTGGAACTCACGATCTTAGAGAAGCATGCATGCTTGATCTTCAACTTTGCTTCGTATGTCGAGGTCATTGTCATGAAGAAGTTGGTGTGGGTTGCTTCTCTATTCCATGGGAGTGTCCTCACACACACTTCCCTTCTTGGGCTTGTACCCATGGAAGAGAGGCGTGCACTAGAACCTTCACCATGGCTTGAGCTTGCAGCCTCCTTCCTCTTTCCAAACAACCTCTTCATGTCTTCTTGAGTTCAACAAGCAAGAACAAAACAAGGCGAGAAAAATCCGAAAAGAAGCGATGTTTGGAAAACAAAACTCTCGACGAATTTTTTCCTCTTGAAGGCTTGAGTGTAAAATGCAAATGCAAATAAAAGAAAATCTTTTTGAGGATGGATTTGAGCATGAGTGTTGCAATGAAGAGCAAGAAAAACAAGGTGAGCTAGAGAGTGACTTGGGGAGGTGTAAAATGATGTGGTGTGTGAAGAGAGGTGCTCCTCACGACCACAATTTATAGGGTGCACCCTCCAACAGTCACTTGGGGTTCAAAATGTAGCCGTTGGAGGAAGGGGAGCCGATTTGGCTCCACTCCCTGTTCGGCCGACCAGGGGGTTTGGCTGACCTGACAGGTGGCCCCCCTGGTTCCCCTTTTGGCAAGTCGCTCCCCAACGGCTATAAAGTTAGCACGTTGGTGAAATGCCACATGTGCAACTCATAAAAATTGTTTTTCAAATAAAAACCTTTTTTCAAATCCAATAAAAATTTTCTTTTGAATAGAAAGAAAGAAAAATGATAGTTGAGAATATAAGATTCTCAACTTGCAAGGGAAAATCAAATATGCAATGGGAAAAATCCAAATGGGGTGGAAAAAGAAAGAAAGAAAAATAGAGTGGGATAACTACCAATTTAACCTATTGGCGTAGGTCTCACCACCGTCTGATGAGATGGACATTCCTCCGTCTTCATTTCACACCCGGGCCCAGAGGGATGGGCTCGGACGGCTTGTCTCACTTCCTCTGCCATTCCTTCTTTGGCGGCTTGGTGGACTTGGGCCTTCGGGAAGGTCCAAATGATTCCGTCGCCTTTGGATATCGGCGTGGTCGAAATGACAGATTTTCCTCATAGATTAATCTTCTCATGAATGCAATGAGTGAGTCCACCTTTGGAGGTGTGACTTTGACCTCTCTGATGTGTTTATCATTCGACCCATACTTGATTCGAATCATCGAGCATTGTGCTGATTTTGGCCGAAACTTAAACCTTTCCTCCTTGCCATTGATATGGAAGTGAATTTCTCCAGCTCCCACATCTGTGCGAGCTTTTGCAGTGTTGAGGAATGGGCGCCCAAGAATGAGTGGTGTATCCTTCTCGGTGTCCATGTCTAGCACCACAAAATCCACGGGTATGAAGCAGTTCTAGATCCTCACCGGGACGTCTTCAGCAATACCCGCTGGATAACGGATTGAAGAGTCAGCCAGTTGTAGCTGCATTGGTGATGGAGTCAACTCTGTGAAGTTCAGTTGGTCGAACACAACCTTGGGCATCACACTAACACTTGCTCCCAAATCACAAAGTGCCTTGTCAAAGTGGTGAGCCCCAATTGAGCATGAAATGGTAGGACATCCGGGGTCCTTCTTCTTTTCAGGAAGCCTATTGAGGATGGCTGCACTGCAGTCTTCCGTTAGCTTAACGACATCAGTGGTGGGCAATGGCCGTTTGTGGTTCAATATGTCCTTGAGATAGCGAGCATAAGTGGGGACTTGCATTGCATCAATCAAGGGCACATTGATGTGGATCTTTTGGATGATCTCAACAAAACGGTTGAATTGCTCATCCATTGTTGGCTTCCTTTGTCTGTGAGGGAATGGCAATAAGTTGGTGTCTTCAAAGTGTTTGGCCATTCTCTCACCAAGTAATCCACATGGGACATCCTCCTTCTCAGGCTCAGTTGTCCTCTTTTCTTGTGTAGGATATGGAGGGTCACGAGTGGTCTTTCCTCCTCTCGTAACCACTGCACTGATGTTCTCCACTGGGGCTTCTGGCTGCCCCGGAATTTTGTTGTTTTCTAATGGAGGGACAACTGCAGCATGTTGTGCCAACTGAGTCTCCAGCATCTTGTTGAAGCTTAGTTGATTCTTGAATTCTGAGGATAGTCCTTCAATCTATGCATTTATATTATCTAGGGTCTTGTCATTAGCTGACAGCTTCTTGGATAGGGCATCGTTGATCTTGAGCTGGCTAATGGCAAGTTCTCTCAAGTTGGGCTGATTTACAAGGTTGCCATTGTTGTTGTACCCTCCTTGAAAGAATGGGCGTTGTTGACCCCACCCTTGACCTCCTTGACAATAGCCATTGTTGTTGAAATTTCCATTGTTGGCGAGGTATAAGGCATCCTCACGAGTTTCTGGGCAATCATTGCCCATATGACCCGTGTCGCCACAGACTACGCACGTGATGTGAGAGTCTAGTGCATAGGCATTGCCAGACACTTCACCACTGGCTTGTCCATCAATTTTCTTCATTAGGAGGTCCAATTTTGCAGCGATCATGTCCACCTCCTTCAAGCTGTGCATGCCACGCTGTCGGGTATGGAGATGCTCATCGTCCCATCCCATGTTGGACACCATCTTCTCAATAGGATCTTTAGCTTTTGGCACCGTCAATGAGAAGAAGGCAGCATCCAAATGGTCACGAGCTGATGGGATCAGCCCGTTATTGAAATTTTGAATAAGGAGCTAGTCATCCATCCCGTGGTGCGGACAGGCTAGGATGTACTCTTGAAGCCTTTCCCATGCCTCGGGAATAGATTCCTTGGGCTCTTGCTGAAAGCTAGAAATCTTCCACGTAGGGCATTGGTTTTGCCCAACGGGAAGAATTTGGCGAGGAATGTCGTAGAACACTTCTCTCAAGTGTCTACAACACTTCAGTTTGCGTAGACCACTGTTTCGCTCTCCCAAGGAGAGAGAACAGGAACAGTCTCAGACGGACCGCATCCGGAGACACGTCCTTGATCTTAAAAGTGCTACAGATCTCGAGGAATTGTTGTAGGTGAGCACTTGCATCCTCGTTAGCCTTCCCACATAATGGGCTGGCTTGCACTTTAGTGATAAGGCCAGTTTTGATCTCGAAGTTCACATCTCCTGTGTTAATAGTGGGCCCAATAGGCATATTGTTAGCATAGGGAGCTGAGAACTCACGAAGGGTCTTCTGAGCCATTGGCGTTTAGATTATTGGTGCAGAAATGTTGGCTTGCTTTGCCGCTCGAATCTTCTGAGGAGTAATGACTAGGGGTCGGTCTCTCAGAAGAGATTCGGGGTCTTTAACAAAGTTTTCCGGCAGGCGGAAACCAGAAATACACTACCCTATTTTCACATTTAAAATGCGAAAACAAGGAATGGTTATCCTACTAAGATCCTACCCAAGGTTCTATCCTATTCACTTAGTCATGTTATATATCTATTTTCCTTCCCTGACAATGATGCCAGAAATGCTTGTTGATGGCTCCTAAGATATACTAACAAATCATCCCCGGCAAAGGCGCCAGAAGTGCTTGTCGGTATTTCTTATACACCATTAACTAAACATCTCCAACTGATGTGTCAGAAATGCTTGTTAATGGTTCTATTGGATCCCAGAGTGAATTACGCAAGCGCACGGAGATATCATTGTAGCATTTCCCCTTAAGAGTATTCCAAGGGTGGCATTTATTTGATCCCAAAGGAAGGAAGGGTAGAGATATAACAATCATTAAGTGGAAAGGGTAGAAAAGTCTAGGTAAGAATCTAGTAAGGATGGATAAAATAATAGTGGAGGTAGTGTGACACACACAAAAGCTTTCAAGTCTAAGGGGGTAAGAGGATCCTAGAGGTTAGTTAAGGTTGACAGTTATGGACGTACTCCTACTATGCTCTAATGTACATATACATAGTCTAAACTAATTATTCATAAGCTAGATCAATAGCGAATACTTATGCTATGTGGTTCAACACATCGGGCACGGGCTTACCCCTAGCAATACTAGAGTGACTCCCCCCAAGAGCCTGTGGCGTAGTCGAATGTGGAGGATTACAAAGGACAGATAGGGCTGTCACCACCTACTGCCTACCTCTTCAATCCGTGGGTCTACGAGACATCCAATGCTACTTAGCTATCCTAGCACCATGCTAGCATATTAAGTAATTACCTTAAGAGCCTAGGCACAATCCATCCTAAGGCAATGAATTGAATCATCATTGAACCAATGTTGATACACAACATAATTATCCATACTAACCTAGTTATGTTATAATTAACTAGACTATAGTGGGGGTCTATAGGTTCTATGGTCATGAGATTTGTTCATGATGAAACAGTCATAGAAGCTATACCTTCCACATACATGGACTCCACAATCAAACAAGAAACGCGTTGCCCATGTATTAGTATAAGTAGAGACTAAAGATACTATCTTTATTATGCATAATGTCACAAATACAAGAAATAATACATGAGTCATACGTTTCCCAATGTAGCATTGGGAAGAGAGAGACTCCTTACTCCTTTCCCAATTTGGACATGGGACTAGAGACTCTACTCTCTACAACCTAACTCCTTTAAGACTATGGATGACAGTGTATACAATAGAGATGAAGCTCAAGTGGTGTGTGTTGAAGTGAGGGGTAGGGGGTCCTATTTATACTAGTGTTGAGGTCGGTTCCTGCCACCAAAAGTGCGCGAGTCAGTCACCATTGACTCCAGAGAGCCGGGAGGAGCCAACACATGGAGGCTGACCGAGTTTGGTGCAGAGACCAGGTCGACCGACCCCCTGGTTCAGCCGACCTTGTCATTGCTCCGTTTCTCGTGTGCTTCTCCAGGTGGCTGCCAGGTGGGTCCCATTGATGTATATGGGTGATACACCATTGGATTTCCTCGGGTACTTCTGTTTGCGGGCCATTTGATCCATGGGATGCCACGTGTCATCGCCTGATTGGATGGGATGATATTTTATAGGATTGGTCCCTCAACATTTCCTCATTTCCTGCATAAAATGCTGCATACACATATTTCTCCAAGTCCAAGTGGAATTGGGTTAGATAGAAAGGTGATGTGTGCAAGAAATGACAAATCCTTCACATTATTGAGTTAAATTGACGGATGAAATTGGTATATAATAGCCGTCAACACTTGGACACCGAGATCTGCAGCTGGTCAGAGGCTGCACGGCTGATCAGGTTGAGGCTGGCCCCGCCATCTATCAATACACAGTGGAGCCTGATGTTGGCAATGGTGAGGGCAACCAGGAGAGGCAGGTTCCTTGCTCCTGCCATGTTCTTGGGGCAGTCGGAGGCGTCAAAGCTGATTGGCGTCTCCTTCCACTTGTGCAGTGCTGGAGTGGGAGCAAGGGGTATTAAAGCCACTGGTCGGCACAATGTCTTGGCCGTGTTCCGGGACGTGGGATCCCAAGACCCCACGAAGATGACATGGAGAGTTTTGCGATACTCATGGTCACTGCTGGCATCGGAGTCCCCATCTTGGTGGAGCACCTTGACGACCTTTCCTGCTTTAGGTAGTCCATCTCCTCGTCGTTGTCGACCTTCTGCTTGCCCTCTCGCAGGCGGAAGGGGGCACCGTCAGGATGCAGCTGCGCCCGCTCTTGGTATCACTCAGCATATCTCTTGATCTCGTGGCACTAGCCCGTAGTGTGGTCGTGAGTCTTGTGCATCGGGCAGGGCTTGATGCCGTCATCAGTAGTAGGTGGCTGACGTGGGCATTTGTCGGAGTGTGGGGGTCTTCCACCACCGATCGCTGCTGCTGCAGTGACGGGTGACCTATGCAACGGCTTGTTATGGCCGCTGCCCCGGTTCTTTGTTCTTTTTGCCACTAACCGGGTTAACGGCACCTTCGCTGGTCTAGCCGACTCCACCCACACTGTGGGCGGGCTGGGTGTGCCAATCATGGCCTTCTCCCGCCGTGGCACCGGTCGACGATGGAGAAGAGCTCGGAGATATCTTGCTCGTTGTGCATGGCTAGCTTCTCGAGCACCTTCCTGTCACGCACTATGTGCCAAAATTCCACTACGAGAGAAGCATTCGAGATGTTGGGGATGGAGTTGCATACCTGGGAGAAAATCTAGATGAATGATCGCAGAGTCTCCTTGGGTTGCTGGCGCACGACGTGCAGGTCGAGCTCGGTGCCGGGGCGCATGTAGAAGTTGCTGAAGTTTACTTTGAACTGTCGGCAGATCTTAGCCAAAGAGGTTATGGACCCCTCAGGCAAGTTCATTAGCCATGACCGGGTAGAGTCAATCAGGGCGATGGGGAAGTAGTTCACCAAATCAGACTGATCGACTCATGCAGCAAGGAGTGTCGTGTTGTAGAACTGCATGAACTCAACTAGGTTGACGCTCCCATCAAACTTCTTTGGCAGGTGTGGTCAGAACTTGCGCGGCCACATCGTCGGGCATAGGTATGGTGCCAAGGCCATGCACCCACCAATGGGCTTTGCCGTGGAGGCATACGGAATAGCATACCCCAGTGGAGTTTGCTGCATAGCATGCGGCTGTTGTGGAGCTTGCTGCTGCTGCGGAGCCTGCTGCTGTGGTGCAGGCTGAGCCAGGTACTGCTGCTGCAGCACCTGCTGCACAGAGTACTGCAGGGGGGCGGTCGACTCCACATAATCCAGGTGAGGTGGCGGCATAGGGTTTACCTATGGTGCTCGAACAGAGAATGCCTCCTACTCAGGCCCTTGTGGACCGTACTCGGCGTCAAGATTCCGTCGTCTCTCTTGCTGCTGCTCGATGATGACGCGGCCACCTATTCGAGCTTGACAACGGTCAAGCTTGACCCTAAGGTCCTCCGTGTGGATCCTACCAGCGCTAGCAAGCCTGGTGGAACGGGAGTCGAAGGTGCGATGGTTGATGGATGGTGTGCGTGATAGCGACACGTGACGACTCCCTCCGTTGGGGGAGTTGATGGCCGCAATGACAAAGTTGTCAATGTCTTGGACCCACTGCTGAGCCACTCTCTGGGAAGCATTCAAGGACGGTGGGTGGTGGAGAAGGGCTTTTGCTGTTGCTAGAGCACTCTTTAGACTTGCAGTTGGTGGCTCTGGGGGCGCTGACTGGGCTGGGATGTGCCCAGACGTGCCACCCTGGCCAGCTGCATCTGTGCGGGGGCATGATGAACTAGAATATGCTACTCGGGCGATGGATCCGGTCACCGAACAGCAACCTCAGAAAGGGCCATCCACGGGCTTGATGAACACCATTGCTGTGAAAGTGCAACCACTTTTTTGAGTAAAAAGCTCCTACCTTGCGCGCAAAATGTCTTAGTGTTTTTGCACCACCATACAACCTAAAGAGTTCAAACCTAGAGATGGCACAATAAGAGGATTACGCCCAAAGAGTTCAAACTTGAAGATAAAGTTCTACTCTTCAACTTTAGGGTTAAACTCTTTTGATATGGGAAGCTTAGAAGTAAATGGGAAGGACCTTTCCCTGTAGTAGAAACCTCATCCCATGGAGCAATGACACTTCAAGGTGATGATGATCAACTATTTAAAGTGAATGGGCACCAACTCAAATTATTTCTTGAATCCCAGGAGGAGGAGGCGGAAAAAGAAATTGACGCGATAAATCTTACTGATTTTTATGTCATTTCTTTAAATTCTGTTTAAATTATTCGCGTCTAATTAATGGGCGCATCCAATTAATCATCCATGGGGCCCATTAAGCCAACCCATGAAAACTTAGCCCGAACGGAGCTAGGAAGGGTTCAGCCGAACCCTAGGGTCGGTCGACTCCTCCTTTGTGCTGTCGGCATTCTGTTTTCTCGTGCGAACTCTCCCAACTTATCCCAACAAGACTCTCGGTGCTATCATCTTTTCCCCACTTACTTATTGACGGGAACAGCGAGGAGAACCTTGCAGCATCCAGAAAAAATCCATCTCTTGCTCCTCCCATCCAAGTCATGGCCAACATGAAAATTGTGCCTCATGCCTCCTCTAGCTCAACCTTCAACCTGAGCGGAGACATCGCGCTAGCCAATGACAAGTCCACCCTCGCTATGGAGTCCAACATGGCATTAGATGTCGTACCTCTCGCCATGATCCCGCCACCAACAATGACTCCACGTGAGCGTAGCACCACACCTCGTGGTGCTGCACGATCGCTCTCTCCTCGGAGGACGCCCATGAAGTCGACGACACCTGCACGTCGTCCGACTACGGCTAGCCTTAAGTCAGTCAAGACCTGTCTTTTTCCTTAAAAAGATGAGTCTCTCCCAAAGTTGCAGCCTAGCGAGGAGTTCATGTACACTCTAAAGACCAAGGATGGTGATGTAGTGAGCCACATCTTCAAGCCACCTGGCCAATTTGAGGACAGCGACGGGAAATCTCCTCGTGCCCCTAAAGTGGCAAAGCTTTCTAAGGAGTTAGCTTATCTCCGTTTGGAGAACAAGCTATCAGACTTAGTGGTTGAAGCGCTCGTAGAGAGGGCAAAACTGAAGGATGAGCTCATATCCCTCAAAGAGGAGATTTATGGTGTTCATTGTGGCATGAGCACCAAGCTGCAGCGCGTATGCAATGTCGTCGGGAAGCCCGACATCTACAACGCGCTATAGTTTAGATGTCCCGACCGCATAGGATGCTTACCAGTTTAGTTTAGTTTTATTCCAAATATTTATTCATTAAATTTAGATTGAATAATGTAAGCATCCCCAATATTTTGAATTCAATAAAGTGAAATTATCGGTTCATCTGACCCAGTAAAGTTCCATCTTTAGTTTATTTTGTGAATAAAGAATTCAGGGAACAAGTGTGGAGGAGGCACCCCAAATTCACGAAATCCCAACGTGCAAAAATAGTGTTGCATCTCGAAACGCGTCGCAAGCGAATATACGACTCGACAAGTCAAAACCGAGCAACAGAGAGGCCAAAAGGGGGTCGGCTGAACCCCCTGGTCGGTCGACTTAGTGTGAGCCCCACACGGCTCCATTTTGCTCTACAAATTCGGTTTGGATCTCCTACCTCTGAATATGCATGCTACGTTACTGTTTGAGTTGATTTAGTATTTAATACTAAATATTCGAAAGCAATTCAACTCAATGATTAAATTTAAAACTTGGTAGTCAAAATTTGCTTGAGCTGAAAATGAATACATTATATTTTGATTTATTATCTTGATTGTGATTCCCACAAATAAAATAGAAACAACACTTCATCTAAGTATTTGACTAGTGTGATACGGTAAATGAGTTATTCAAGGAAATATCTCCTTGCTTAAAATTGATTTTGATGTTTGCACAATTTGACGTCTTGAACTTTGTCTGATTCTTTCATTGGAAATTTAAATACCCACCATGGTCATATGATACAAATTCTTGAAAACCACATGCATATGTCACTTTGCTTTTTCATTGAACTTTGTCAAACTCGTGACCCAATTGAGTCACATGCATGAACTTTTGACTTAGAAATTCTTGTGCTCCCTATTGATGCAAAATTTCTCATATTGAGAATTTGCATCCACCATTCATCCATCCAATGCAGAAACTCTGTACATTTTGGTCATGAAAGTCTCTCCAGAAAAATAAAAAGGAGCAGAAGACATGACTACAGAAAGAAAGTGGAAGAAGAAAAGAAAGTAGCCATGTTTCATCCTTAAAGAGATAAAACCATGGAGTCCACTTAGCAATATATGAATTGCAATGTGTGCCACATTTATCCCTATCAAGCTCCAAATATGGCCATATTTAGTACAGGGAAAAAATTGGCACAACATGACAAGGTGAGGATCAAAACACTTTGAGAGATTCCAAATGATTAATAAGGGCAATTGTTTTTTTGACTTTCTGAATATAGAAAATCATATGTAGGATCGAAGAGCACGTGAAAAGCTACCAGAGGGGGGGGGGGGTGAATGGTAGACTTAAAAATCTTACGCAGCGGAAACAATTAAACCCCAAACCCTCTCGGCAGAAAAACGATATGTTAAAGAAATCGTGTGTGAGACTAATCTAAATGTTTTTCACCGTGACAAAAGTGATAGATATCAGAGATAATCAAGTCATGAAGACAACACAAAAAGAATTACTCAAATCCGTCATGAAAAACTCAAGTTATGATCGAAAGATCAGACTATGGTCAATCTGACCTACCCGAGAAAAACAGTTTCTGGAATGCTGCAAAGAAACTCGTGTAGCTCAAGACCCACAAATCCAATGACCGTGAAATTTTGACAGATGATAGAAAATCAAGTTGTGAAGACAACCCAAAAAGAATCACGTCAATTGGATCTGTAAACCTCGAGTTATGATAAAACCACCGACAATAGGTAGTGCTGTCCAGAAACTCGACGAGTAAAACTTGTCTGAAACAAGTCGAACGAACAAGGCACAAAAGTTCCTTCAAACTACGAATTTTATTCAATAGAAAACAAGAGGAACAGCCCCCAAAGTCGTCCCCCACGAGCTTTGGCCTTCCCTTGCTTATATAACCAGCCCTTAGGCCATCCCAATCTCAACTAGGACTCCAATCCTACTCAGATCACGAATCGTAACTTTCCATAACTGCTCAAGATTCTTCTATACGCAGATAGAAGCAATCTTAAGACTCCCAAACACCTTAGGAACGTATCCCACATTCCTAAACAACTCAAATTCGTGACACACACGAAATCCTAACATAACCAACTCGATACTTTCCATACCGAGCCATAACCGACTCAGCCGCAGCCGAAGTCATCAACTGATACGATCCGATCCTTCCAACCAGATCTTTCCTTCCTTATCCTATCTTCGGAACCATGTTGCCACGTCATGCACCGCATGCATACGTGCGAACACCTTCCTTCGACGTCCAGTAACCTTCATATGCACTGCCCTTGATTCAATCATCCTGCGCGACCTCCTGATCAGCTCAACCACAGTTCCTCCCGAACTTGGTTGTTGGAACCTCATCTCCTCCCTGAGACTAGTGCAATGGATCCCGTCACCAGCCATGACTTGAACTGAAGCAACACCTGCACATGAATAAACAACCAATCCATACGAGCCCAAGTCCTCGACTTGACTCAAGTTAGTTCCGAACACAACACCTTACGTGAGAACCTCACATAAGCATGTTGCAAAACCATAGTAACACGATATCATCCATATCATCCAAAACGCACCAAAAACATAGCAAATGAATACTAAGCAATCTTTCCAACAATGTAAAGCAAGTACAAAACATTGCAAATGAAAAGCAGAAGCACTTAGGTCAAGTTCCGGACCTTGCCAGAGCAACCCGGAGCTTGAGCCGGAGCTAACAAAAGCTAGTAGAACCTAGCGCCGGAGCTTACCAAAACTAGTAGATCCTAGCACCGGAGCTTACCAAAAACTAGTCAAAACTAGTCAACCCAAAACCAGAGCTAGACAAAGTACGTCGGAGCTTAGCAAAAGCATGCCGGAGCTATCAAATATATGTCAGAGCTAAAGATAAAGCTCACCGGAGCTAACCAAAGCTAGTCGGACCTTACCAAGAAGCCGGACCTAGCATCTAATGTAGCCGGAGCTACCCAAAACAAGTCGGACCTATGGTCGGACCTTGCTATAGCTCGGAGCTAGAGTCAGACCTCTATAAAAAGGTGTTTTGGTGATATTTAAAACTTTTATCATCAAAGCCAAGTGTATTCACTACAAGCCAATGTATTCAGCACACATAGGTCTTACAATGTCCCCCTTGATGAATGCATTGGCAACACCATTTAAAATTAAAATACAAACATTGGCTTATTCAAATAAAAGTTTTTGAAAACAATTTTTCCCCCTTTGTAAATCAAAAGTAAAAAGAGAAGAAAATGAAAATCTCTCCCCCTTTATTATCTCTCCTTATGCCCATATTCTCTTTCTCTTCATGCTTATCTCTCCCCCTTTGACAATGTATTCAGCAAGTCATGAGCATATAAACAAATTTTCTCTCCAACTTTAGTTGTTATGAGCATATTATAACATATACATGTAAACAAAGCTCATCCAAGTTATACTATCAAGTACCTTACATTATCACATCAATGAAATACATAAGGTAGTGTAAGCCATGCTAGAGATCAAATGTAATTTTTCAATTTAAGCAAGTCATGATCTCACAAACTTAACTATTTAAAAACCTGAAAGCATGACACTAGTTGCTGCATTTTATTATTTTTCAAAGCATAAATTTAGATCATATGATATTTGCAAGAGATTATACGCGCATCTGCCTTATTCTAACCAACCAAGCCAAGCCTATGTCATTTGACAATCAGAATCTTAAGGACATGGTTTTAGTCATACACAACTTCTTCCAATTTCATATCTAAGTGCAATGACAAGCTATCTCAAAAGAAGAAGTGCGATGCATGCATATTCTCTTGATCTTTTCTCAATTTATATTTGTTCATAAAAACTCAACATGTGAGTTGATTACTTTATGTATTCTTAATAATTAAAAGCATTTGTGAGCATGCAACAAGTTCAAAGCAACAAGAAAGTTCGACCATGACCAGATTTAGTGTAAGTAATTATTCCAATTACTAGACATGGCAAAAACTACAAAATGTATAACACGAGTAATGTAGTAAGAACTTTCAGCATGTAAAAGGAATCACAAAGTCATATATGTATGAAATACTATGCTCATATTATTTTAATTTCAGATTCACACATAGAATTCCCAAGTTTCAAAAACTCCCCCTCAATTTAAGCCATGAGGATGCATAACCCCTATTTCACTACGAATGTAACAAAAACGAGTGAAATCCAAAGGTTTTGTAAAAATGTCAGCCAATTGATGTTCGGTATCTACATGGTGAAGCACAATGTTTCCTTTTTCAACATTATCTCTGAGAAAGTGATATCTAATGTCAATGTGCTTAGTTCTAGAATGTTGCACGGGGTTTTTAGCAATGAAAATGGCACTAGTGTTATCACAGAACAGTGGAACACTATCTAGATCAACCCCATAGTTCTTAAGTGTTTGAACAATCCAAAGAATTTGTGAGCAAGCACTAGCAGCAGCTACATATTCAGATTCGGCTGTGGATTGTGCAACTGAATTTTGTTTTCTAGAGGACCAAGCAACAAGAGAATTACCAAGAAAATGACAAGCACCGGAAGTACTTTTCCTATCAATCCTACAACCCCCAAAATCAGCATCTGAAAAAGCTTTCAAAGTAACGGTTGAGGAAGAAGCAAGAAAAATGCCAAATTCTTGAGTTCCATGTAAGTACCTGAGAATCCTTTTGACGTCTTGACGATGTGAAACACGTGGGGAGGCTTGAAACCGTGCACAAAGACATATGCTGAATTGTATGTCCGGTCTTGATGCCGTGTGGTACAAAAGTGATCCGATCATGCTTCTATATTCTTTTTGATCCACGGATTCACCATCTTCATCAAGTTCAAGTGTTGTTGCTGTTCCCTTTGGTGTCCGAAGAGGCTTGCTTTTGTCCATGTTGAAGCGCCTTAGGAGGTCTTTGGTATACTTCGTTTGATGCACAAAGGTACCCTCCTTGGTTTGCTTGATTTGCCGCCCCAAAAAGTAAGTGAGTTCACCCATCATACTCATTTCAAATTCGGAACTCATCATTGCTGAAAACTTGGACACAAGATCATGAGAAGCACAACCAAAGATAATATCATCCACATACACTTGAATGAATAATGAGTCATTGCCATGTTTAAGCACAAAAAGAGTTTTATCAACCTTGCCAATGGTAAACCCCTTTTCAAGTAAGAATGTTTTTAACCTGTCATACCATGCTCTAGGGGCTTGTTTGAGACCGTATAAGGCCTTGGACAGTTTGTAAACATGATTAGGAAAATCTGGATTTTCAAAACCCGGTGGTTGTTTGACATAAACCTCCTCATCTATGTAGCCATTAAGAAAAGCACTTTTAACATCCATTTGATATAGCTTAAAACCTTTAGATGCTGCAAAAGCTAACAAAATTCTTATGGCTTCTAATCTAGCGACGGGAGCAAAAGTTTCATCAAAATCTAGACCTTCAACTTGAGTGAAACCTTGAGCAACCAACCTAGCCTTATTCCTAACCACAACCCCATCCTCACTTTGTTTATTTTTATATACCCATTTAGTTCCAATTAAAGTGTGACCTTGAGGTGGAGGTACAAGTTTCCAAACATTATTTCTTTCAAAATTTTCTAACTCTTCTTGCATCGCAATAATCCAAGATTCATTAGTGAGTGCGTGTGATATATCTTTGGGTTCAAAAGAAGCAAAAAAAGCATAATGAGCATGAGAGTTTGGATCGCAAAACCTGGACCGCGTGACTCGTTCGTGCAAGCTTCCAATCATCTGTTGTGGGGGATGATTTTTGTAAAAGCGTAGGGGAACAGATGTCTCACAAGCTTCTTCTTCATTAGGTTCATCGTAGATTGATGAGCTTGTTACTTGTGAATGATCAGGACCAACATAGGTGATAGCCGGAGCTTGTTCAATGTCCGAAGCTGGACACGTGTCAACTTCAGAACTACCAGGCAGTATCACCGGCTCTTCTTCATCTTATAAAATACCCTCCCCCTGAGGATACAGATCTGGTCCTGCAACACCGGAGCTAGTACCTGGGCTAGCTTCATCAAAAGACACTTCACAAGTCTCCACAATGTTGTTAGTGTCAAGTAAAAGCACACGGTAGCCTCTAGTATGAGATGGATAACCAAGAAACATGCCATCAATGGATCGAGGTACAAACTTATCAAGATTACCATGTTTCTTAACACAGCATTTGCAACCAAAGACCCAAAAGTGTGTAACACTAGGCCTATGTCCAAACCGAAGCTCATATGGTGTTTTACCTAGCTTAGCACGCAAGAAAACACGATTTGAGACATAACAAGCGGTTGCTAACGCATCAGCCCAAAATTTCCTAGGAGTTTGATATTCATCAAGCATAGTCCTAGCCATCTCAACTAAGGTTTTGTTCTTTCTTTCTACAACACCATTTTGTTGAGGTACATATGGTGAAGAAAATTGATGATCTATTCTATTTTCAGCACAAAAGTGATCAAAAGATTGATTTTTAAATTCAGTTCCATTATCACTTCTAATTGCTTTTAATGATCCTGGGTGATCAATTGATAATCTAAGAAATAAAGTTCTAAGTGACTAAAAACTTCATTCTTAGACGCCATAAAGTAAACCCAAGAGTATCTAGAATAATCACCAACGATAACAAGAACATACCATTTACCTCCGAAGGATTGAACACGTGAAGGTCCTACGGTGTCAAGATGCAAAAGTTGACATGGTTCAGTTGTCATGATCATTGTGAGAGGAGTATGTGAACCTGCAACCATCTTAGCATGTCTACAAGAAGAGCACACAATTTCATTGTCCCCTTTAAGCTTAGGCAGCCCACGTATGCGATCAAGAGCACTAACACGCGTTAGGTGATCAAAGCCTACGTGACCAAGTCTACGATGCCAAAAATATAAGTCCTTTGAATCATTAGCAACTAGACACCTATGCTTAGAGAAAGACATATCAAAATCAGCTTTAAAAACTCTTCCAAACCGAGACATGTTAAAAATAAGCTCACTGTTTGAACCTACAACTTTGCAGCAGTTTTTATTGAAAATAATTTCTAGATTTTCATCTAGCAATTGTGAAACAGAAAGCAAGTTGTATTTCAAATTTTTGACAAGTGCCACATTTTTCAAAGTGTAGTGATCATTTACTCTAACCGAACCCTTAGCAATTATAGGAGTTGAAGAATTATCGGCAAAAGTAACATTCTCTACACGTGACACAAAAGAGAGGGAGGAGAACCAAACTTTGTTACCGGTCATGTGGCGTGAGCAACCTGAATCCACAATCCAAATGTTCTCCTTCCTCAAACGTGTAACCTACATGGAAGCACAATATGTCGATGACTCAATACTGGGGTTAGTCAAAAGGCATTTAGGTATCCAGTACTAAGTCACACGACGTGCAGTAGGAAAAACACGCGAAAGGTGAGACAAAACAGCAGGTTTATGAGTTAAAGGTTAAGGTTTTCTGTTCTTAACAGTTGATTTAGAAGTTGTTACTTGTTTAGAGTGAAAACCAGTAGCTCCGGAGGTAAAAGCAAAAGGTCCGGAGGCAAAAACTGAAGCTCCGGAGGGAACAACAGAAGATCCGGGAGCTCTCGGAGCTATCAGAACTATCGGAGCTGCTTTTGCGGATTTCTTACCAGAAGGTCCGGAAGCTACCTTTTCAAATTTCTGACTCACTAAAGCAGGTTGTGTTTTTCTAATTGCATGAAAGTTATGAGATCTAGCAACCATTCTTTCCCTTTTTTGTTGTTTAGCTAGTCTATAACAAAAATCTATGACATGACCATCTCTACCACAGAAGGTACATTGAAATTTAACTTTGTGTTCATGTCTAGATGAGCAAGCAATATTTTTATTTGAAACCGAGTGAGACAACACTCCTGCATATTTGAAAACCACTTCCTTATGTTTAGGAACTGTTTGAATCAAACCACTTCCTAATGACTTTACAATTTTAGGTGGATGTGCCTTAGCATGAGCATGAGAATCAAAACCTCAACCAGTTTTATTATTGCAAGACTTGGAAGAGTTCAGCAGCAAGTTTAGGTTCTTATTCCCATTACAAAACCGATCTAATGTCCTATGCATGTCATCAAGTTTATTGGACAGATCAAGGAATTTTCACATGAAGTTATTCCTTTTAATTTGCAATTGGAACAAAATTTAACTTCATGAGAACGTAAAGCATTGTTCAATATAGAAATTTTATTCATAGCATCCTGTAGTTTCTTCTCAAGATCATCACAAGTAGAACAATGCAAGTCAATTGTAGAACAGCTAGCATCTTTCAAGTTTTTTATCATTAAGTGCAGCAAGCTCTTTGTTCTTTTTAATTTCTTCATCAAGTCTATCTAGAGTGGAGGAGTGTGCACTTCTTAATATGGACAATTGTTCATAGATTAAGTCACATGAGGGACATGCATCATCACTAGGAATCAAAGTTTTTAAACGGTTAATTTCAGATTCTAGTGATTCAATTTTAGCAGCATTATCCCTAAGCTTTTTGTCCTTTTTCTTGACAATAATAGTTGCACGAGAAATAGCATCACACATTTCATTGCAGGTAGAACATACCTCATCGTCTTCACTGCTGTGTTCTGCATCCTCCTGACTTGATCTTGATCTGGTTTTGCCCGTCATGAAGCATAAGTTGGCCAGATCGTCATCATCTTCATCACTTTCAAAGTCTACATCACTTGAACTAAGTTCTTGAAGCGCGGTGATGAAACTGTTGATCATCTTGCGTCCTATGGTACCTTTCTTCTTCTTGTTGGAATTTCCAGAGGAGGTCCGGACCTTGCTTTGTTTTTCTTCTCGGGTGGTCGGACCTGAAAGGTTAGGGCATTCTGTATGAAAGTGTCCTATTTTACCACATTCAAAACAGTGTTGAGGTCCGGAGCTTCCTCTCCTTCCAGTTCTCACATTTTGCAATGCTTTTGAGAATCTAGTAGAGATGAGTGCCAACTCCTCTTCTGGAAATTCTTCGATCTGCTCCAGGATTAGTGAGGACAACAAAGCAAGAGTATTGCAAGATGTTGATTGGCCGGAGCTAGACATACCACGTTGTGAAACAAATGCAATAGACTTGTTTGGGTTCTTACGTGCTAGGATGTCAATTTCATGAGTTTTTAGTTTAGTATAAAGTACATCTAATGTAAGAGAACTCATGACAGTTGATTCACGAATGGATGTTACTTTCATCTCCCAAACTGACATGTCTAATGCACTAAGAAGTTGCCTAGCATTCTCAGCATCAGAAAAATTAACATTGACACTTCGTATGTTGCTGAGAATTTTATTGAAACGAGCAAAGAGGTCATCGATAGACTCACCTGGTTGCATCTCAAAGCGCATATATTCCTTTTTGAACATATCTTGTTTTACCTCCTTGATTGTGTTGGAGCCTTCATGATAATCACAAAGAGCTCTCCAAACATCGTATAATGATTGGAGGTGCGCGACAAGATCAAAGTCGCTTTGAGTGAGTCCTTGGATGATCAAGTTTCGGGCTTTGTTGTTGTTGTCAACGTCCCGTAGGTTTGTGGCCGTGACTTGATCATTAGGTGGCACTTCATAAGGCTTATACACCTTCTCCCATATTGCAAATCCTTGTGCCTGGATAAAAGCCTCCATGTGTGCCTTCCAAACCTGAAAATTAATACCAGCAAACGCACAAGGTTTGGCGGAGTACTTCTCCATGATGATTAGTCAAAAACACGTGCAAATCTCAAAGATTAGAGCACCGTGGCTCTGATACCAATTGTAGGATCAAAAAGAACGTGAAAAGCTACCAGAGGGGGGGGGTGAATGGTAGATTTAAAAATCTTACGCAGCGGAAACAATTAAACCCCAAACCCTCTCGGCAGAAAAACGATCTGTTAAAGAAATCGTGTGTGAGACTAATCTAAACGTGTTTCACCGTGACAAAAGTGATATATATCAGAGAGAATCAAGTCACGAAGACAACACAAAAAGAATTACTCAAATCCGTCGAGAAAAACTCAAGTTATGATCGAAAGATCAGACTATGGTCAATCTGACCTACCCGAGAAAAACAGTTTCTGGAATGCTGCAAAGAAACTCGTGTAGCTCAGAAACCACAAATCCAATGACCGAGAAATTTTGACAGATGATAGACAATCGAGTTTTGAAGACAACTCAAAAAGAATCACGTCAATTGGATCTGTAAAACTCGAGTTATGATAAAACCACCGACAAAAGGTAGTGCTGTCCAGAAACTCGACGAGTAAAACTTGTCTGAAACAAGTCGGACGAACAAGGCACAAAAGTTCCTTCAAACTACAAATTTTATTCAATAGAAAACAATAGGAACAGCCCCCAAAGTCGTCCCCCACGAGCTTTGGCCTTCCCTTGCTTATATAACCAGCCCTTAGGCCATCCCAATCTCAACTAGGACTCCAATCCTACTCAGATCACGAATCGTAACTTTCCATAACTGCTCAAGATTCTTCTATACGCAGATAGAAGCAATCTTAAGACTCCCAAACACCTTAGGAACGTATCCCACATTCCTAAACAACTCAAATTCGTGACACACACGAAATCCTAACATAACCAACTCGATACTTTCCATACCGAGCCATAACCGACTCCGCCGCAGCCGAAGTCATCAACCGATACGATCCGATCCTTCCAACCAGATCTTTCCTTCCTTATCCCATCTTCGGAACCATGTTGCCACGTCATGCACCGCATGCATACGTGCGAACACCTTCCTTCGACGTCCAGTAACCTTCATATGCACTGCCCTTGATTCAATCATCCTGCGCGACCTCCTGATCAGCTCAACCACAGTTCCTCCCGAACTTGGTTGTTGGAACCTCATCTCCTCCCTGAGACTAGTCCAATGGATCCCGTCACCAGCCATGACTTGAACTCAAGCAACACCTGCACATGAATAAACAACCAATCCATACGAGCCCAAGTCCTCGACTTGACTCAAGTTAGTTCCGAACACAACACCTTACGTGAGAACCTCACATAAGCATGTTGCAAAACCATAGTAACACGATATCATCCATATCATCCAAAACGCACCAAAAACTTAGCAAATGAATACTAAGAAATCTTTCCAACTATGTAAATCAAGTATGAAACATTTCAAATGAAAAGAAGAAGCACTTAGGTCAAGTTACGGACCTTGCCAGAGCAACCCGGAGCTTGAGCCGGAGCTAACAAAAGCTAGTAGAACCTAGCGCCGGAGCTTACCATAGTAGATCCTAGCACCAGAGCTTACCAAAAACTAGTCAAAACTAGTCAACCCAAAACCGGAGCTAGACAAAGTACGTCGGAGCTTAGCAAAAGCATGCCGGAGCTATCAAATATATGTCGGAGCTAAAGATAAAGCTCACCGGAGCTAACCAAAGCTAGTCGGACCTTACCAAGAAGCCGGACCTAGCATCTAACGTAGCCGGAGCTACCTAAAACAATTCGGACCTATGGTCAGACCTTGCTATAGCTCGGAGCTAGAGTCGGACCTTGATAAAAAAGTGTTCTGGTGATATTTAAAACTTTTATCATCAAAGCCAAGTGTATTCACTACAAGCCAATGTATTCAGCACACATAGGTCTTACATCATCAGAACATTTCAGAAGGGGAAGATCTAAGAGAACTACATTCCAACCATTCCACTCTTCAAACACCTAACAATTATGTGGTAGCCACACTCCAAAAAGGGAATTCATGAATTGAGGTATAAGTTGAAATATCTAGTATTCTCATTTTCTAGCTTATAGCAGATATATGACAACACCTTTGCTCTTCTTCTTGCCTTCACTCAAGGACGAGCGAAGGACTAAGTGTGGGGGAGTTTGTTGATGGTCCTTATGTGCCATATTTAGACTGTCAATTCACCTCATAATGTGCACAAAAGAGAAACACGACGTAGTGGTAGGGTTAAAAACCAACCAAATCCACAATTGTTGGTGTTTATTTGTATGCAAGTGAAATTAGACCCAAAATACCAAGACATGCAGGGAGTGATCCATAAAATTGGATTTCGACGAATCAGGCAACACCACATGTCATCACATGAATCAAATGGCCCACAAACAGAATTATCCGAGGCCATCCAACAGCGTAGCACCCATATCAAGGGATGGGACCCACCCAGCAGAGACTTTGAGAAAGCACAGCTCTAACGGAGCTAAGACCAGTCAGCCGACCTCCCTACTCGGCTGACTAGGTAGTGGCACCAAACCCGGTCAAATGCCACGTGTTGGCTCCTACCGGCTTGAAGAAGTCGGTGGTGACTGATTCACGCGCATTGGATGGTGCCAACCGACCCTTCTCCACCTATAAATAGCACCCACACTTCACTTCACACACACACACACCAAAATTTGAGAATTGAATACCACTCCTAAGGTTTAGAGTAGTCCTAGAGGCTGCCAAGTAGAAGGAGAGTGTGGTGAGAGTCATGGAGAAGGAGGCTTGGTCTTGTCAAGACCCTCTTCTACACTTGTACCCCTACAAAGGTGTTATTCAGATCAAGTAAGCCCTTTAAGAATTCATTTCAAGTTTGATTTCCAATTCAAGGTAGTTTGCACAAGTAGTTACTTGTGTCTTCGTTGCTTTAATTTATTAGAGGCTCTAGTTGTAGCTTTGTGTTCGAAACAACTAGAGTTGTGATTTCGAACGTAAGTGTGGTGCTTTGGTTAGAAATCACCGGTGAATATCTCGTAGACCCACGGATTGAAGAGGTAGGCAGTAGGTGGTGACAACCCTATCTGTCCTTAGTAATCCTCCACGTTCGGCTATGCCATAGGCTCTTGGTGGGAGTCGTCCTAGTGTTGCTAGGGGTAAACTCGTGCCTGAAGCAAGTAGCTATCGCAAATTCCTTTGAATTACAATCAATACTTTGAATTCCTCTTTGTTCCTTGCCTACAAAACAACTTTATGTCCTTGGGTGAATTAGTTAGTAAGATTAGCACATACGTTCCTTGGATCCGGTACCCTTGGGAACACTCTTTAAGGAGAAGTGCTACACGACAATTTGCGTGCGCTTGCGGATTTTTATCTGTGACATAAGAAACGTCAACAAGCATAGAGTTAGGAGTCGGTACATTGGATGTGACCCAACAAACAGAGTTATATAGAGATATGATTAACAATTTGTTAGTTACCTATGCTGCTAATTTTCTTGCGGCGAAGCCAAAGCTTACTAGGAATTAGTGAATATTTATCTTGAACCACTATATATCGTTAGAGGGAGGATGATACTCATATAGTGGTGATGTATTTTATTAAAATGTTAATAGAATATCGATACATAACATAGTGCTAAAACCTTGTGTATTTATTTTCTATTGTAGATCATGTCTGCTAGTAACAATTCTGGTTTTCGTGAGACCTATGTGTGCTGAATACATTGGCCATTAGAATAAAAGTGAGCGTCGACATGTAAAGTTTGAATATTTCCAAAATACTTTCTTTGGAGTGTCCGAACTTTTCCGCACGTGAAGCACATCTTCGACACTTAGGACTGTCTGGACTTTTGCTCACATGAGCTGCACATGAGTCAACACATTGGAATCATTTGATTTTCACAAATGTGCTTTCGGGAGTAACAGTTACTTCTCAATCAGTTTGGACTGTCCAAACTTTCTCAATGCATATTGAGAGTGACATCGTTACTGTCGAAAAGTCTGGACTGTCCAAACATTTTAATGTGCTTTTGGGATTAACGTTACCCTCTATGGTTTTGGAGTGTCCGAATTTCAAGAGTAACATTTACACTGCAAAGTTTTCATATTGAGTCCGGTTGCTCCGTTTTGCTCTGTTTTAAATGCAATGCTATCGAACTTGCTTTAAACTTATGCGAAAGTTTGCTTAGTACTTTTAGACTGAGTTTCTGATGCATTTTGGCTAATCATGGTTGCTATATTTTGCTATGTTTGCAACATAGTTATGTGAGGTGCTCACATAAGGTGTTGTGTTTTTTGGACTAACGAGAGTCAAGTCGCAGTCTTGTGTTGGGAAGAATTAGTTGTTTGTTCATGTGCAGGTATTGCTTGAGGTCAAGACATGGCTAATGACGGGATCCATTGAACTAGTCTCAGGGAAGAGATGAGGTTCAACAACCAAGTTCAGGAAGGATTGTGGTTGAGTTGATCAGGAGGTCATGCAACATGTTTGGGTCATGAACAATGCATATAAAGGTGTGAGACATATGTGTGCTGGATACATTGGCTTTGACGATAAAAGTTTTGAATACTTCCAAAACACCTTTTTCAACAAGGTATGACTTTAGGTCCGAGCTTTTGCAAGGTCCATCAATAGGTCCAACTTGTTTTGGGCAGCTCCGGCAAGGTCCGACGTAAGGTCCGACTTGTTTTGTCTAGGTCTGACATGTTTTGACTAGGTCCGACTTTTTTGTCTAGGTCCGACTTGCTACGTCTAGGTCCGAAATGTTTTGCTAGCTCTGGCGCTAGGTTCGACCTAGCTTTGGTAAGCTTCGGTGCTATGTCTTGCTAGCTTTAATAAGCTCCAGCTCAAGGTCCTATTAGTTTTGGCAAGGTCTGGAGCTAGATTGCAATGGTTCTTCTTTTACCTTGCAATGTTTTAAACTTGCTTTACATCCATGGAAAGTATGCTTAGTTTTCTTTTACTAAATTTTTGGTGTGTTTTGGTGGTTATGGCTGATATCATCTTGCTATGGTTTGCAACATGCTTATGTGAAGTGCTCACGTAAGGTGTTGTGGTTTTGGAACTAACGAGAGTCAAGTCGAGGACTTATGCTCAGAAGTATCGGTTGTTTATTCATGTGCATGTGTTGCTTGAGTTCCAGAAATGTCTGGTGACGGGATCCGTTGAACTAGTCTTAGGGAGAAGATGAGGTTCAACAACCAAGTTCAGGAGGAATTGTGGTTGAGTTGATCAGGAGGTTGCGCAGCATGTTTGAATCAAGAACAATGCATATGAAGGTACCCTGGACGTCATTGGAAGATGTTTGCATGTGTGCATGGACGTGTCTGCATGGTTCCAAGGCGTGATGAAGAGATGTGGACATAAATAATTTGTCGGAAAGGTCCAACCGACTAGGTTATGAACTCAGGCTGCGGCTGAGTTGGGCTTGACTCAAATATGGAAAATTTGAGTTGGTTATGATAGGATTTCGTGTGGGTCACAAATTTGGGTTGTTTTAGGAACGTCACGTTCCTAAGGTGTTTGGAAGTCTTAAGGTTGCTTCTATACGCGTATGGACGAGTCTTGAGCAGTTATGGAAAGTTTTGGTTGAATGTGAGTAGGATTTGAGTCCTAGTTATGATTGAGTTTGCCTAAAGGCTGGTTATATAAGCAAGGGAGGCCAAGGATCGTGGTGCATGACTTTGAGGCTGTTCATATTTTGGTTTTATTAATAAAATTCGTAGTTTAAAGGAACTTTTGTGCCTTGTTCGTCCGACTAGTTTTCATCAAGTCTTTCTCGTCGAGTTTCTACACAGCACTACCTCGCTTCGGTGGTTTTATCACAACTTGAGTTTTACAGATCCAATTGACGTGATTCGTTTTGGGTTGTCTTCAAAATTTGATTATATATCATCTTTGGAAATTTCACGGTCATTGGATTTTTGGTTTTGGATGTACACGACTTTCTTTATAGTATTACAGATCTGGTTTTTCTCAGGTAGAACAGATTGACCTTCGTTCAATCTTTCGATCGTAACTTGAGTTTTTCTCGATGGTTTTTCATGATTCTTGTTGTCGTGTCTTCGTGACTTGATTCTCCACAATCTATACTGGTTTTTTCACAATTGATCAAGTTTAAATTAGCCGCACACACGGTTTCTTTAACAGATTGTTTTTCTGATGAGGGGTTTTTGTTTCTTCCCCCGTCTGGTAGCTTTACACGTGCTCTTCGATCCTAAAAATGGTATCAGAGCCACGGTGCTCTAATATTTGTGATTTTTACGTGTTTTTTACCAATCATCATGGAGAAATACTCTGCAAAATCTTGTGTGTTTAGTGGTATTGATTTTTTGGTTTGGAAGGCACGTATGGAGGCTTTCATCCTATTGCAAGGCTTCGCCATATGGGAAAAGGTGTACATGCCTTATGACGTGCCGCCAAACAATCAAGTCACGGCTACGAATATGAGAGATGTTGACAACAACAACAAGGCACGGCACATGATCATACTAGAATTAACTCAAAGCGACTTCGACCGTGTTGCTCACTTCCGATCTGCGTACAATGTTTGGAGAGTTCTATGTGATTACCACGAAAGATCAAACATAATCAAGGAGGTACATCAAGATATGTTCAAAAAGGAGAACATGCATTTTTAGATGCACCCTGGTGAGTCGATCGATGATCTTTTTGCTCGCTTTAATAAAATTCTCAGCAACTTGCGTTGTGTCAATGTTAATTTTTTTAGAAGCTAAGAATGCTAGGTAATTACTAAGTGCATTAGACATGTCAATTTGAGAGATGAAAGTTACATCTATTCGTGAATCCACTGTCATGAGTACACTTACATTAGATGTACTATATTGAAAACTCATGAAATTCACATAATCTCATGTAAGAACCCCAACAAGTCTCTTGCATTTGTTTCTCAACGTGATATGCCTAGCTCCGGTCAATATTCATCTTGTGGTACACTTGCTTTGTTGTCCTCTCTAACCCTTGAACAAATTGAGGAGTTTCTAGAGGAGGAGCTAGCACTTCTCTCTACTAGATTCTCAAAAGCATTGCAAAATATGAGAACTAGAAGGAAAGGAAGCTCCGGACCTCAACGATGCTTCGAATGTGGTAAGACAGAACATTTTTGTTTGGATTGCCCTAACCTTTTAGGTCCTACTTCCCAGGAAGAAAACAAACAAGGACGAGACACTCCTCTGCAAATGATAAAAAGAAGAAGAAGGTTTTAACAGGTCGCCAACTGGTGAATAGTTTTATCTTTGCACTCCAGGAACTTGGCTCGAGCGACGTGGACATCAAAAGTGATGAGGATGAAGACAATTCGACAAATATGTGCTTAATTGCGGGCAACTCAAGATCAATTATGGAGGAGGCAGAACACAACAGCGATGATGAAGAGGTATGTCCCACTTGCGAAGAAATGTGTGATGCTATTTCTTGTGCCACTGTTATAGTTAACAAAAAGGACAGAAAACTTAGGGACAATGCTGTTAAAATTGAATGACTAGAATCTGAAATTAACTGTTTGAAATCTTTGATTCCTAGTGATGATTCTTGTTCCTCATGTGAGCTTATATATGAACAAGTGTCCTCCCTAAGAAGTGCACACACCTTCACACTTGACAAACTTGAGTTAGAAATTGAAAAGAACAAAAAGCTTGCTGCACTTAATGATAAAAACTTGAAAGATGCTAGTTGTACAACAATTGATTTGCATTGTTCTACTTGCAATGATCTTGCTAAGAAACTACATGATGCTATGAATGAAACTTCTATATTGAACAATGTTTTACATTCTCATGAAGTAAAATATTGTTCTAATTGCAAACTAAAAGGAAAAACTTCATGTGAAAACTGTCTAGACTTGTCTAAGAAATTTGATGACATGAATAGGACACTAGAGCGATTTTACAATGGGAATAATAACCTAAACTTGCTGCTGAATTCTTCCAAGTCTTGCAATAATAAAACTGGTTTAGGTTTTGATTCTCTTGCTCATACTAAGGCACATCCACCTAAAATTGTAAAGTCATTAGGAAGTGGTTTGATCGAATCAGTTCCTAAATATAATGAAGTGGTTTTCAAATCAGCAGGGGTGCTGTCCCATTCAGGTACTAATAAACATGTTGCTTGCTCATCTAGACATGAACACAAAGTTAAATTTTATTGTAACTACTATGGTAAAGATGGCCATGTCATAGATTTTTGTTATAGACTAGCTAAACAATAGAAAAAGGAAAGAATGCAAGCTAGATCTCATAACAACCATGCAAAACTTGTTGCTCATGATAAACCGAATGTTAGGAACTTGCAACGTGTTTTGATGAGTCATAAACATGCAAAGTTTGCTCCCAAACCGACTATTTTTCGTGCTAAACATGTAACACCTCATAGGTCAGTAGTTGGGAACAAGAATTCTCAAACTTTGTCTCATAAACCTGCTGTTTTATTTGAGCATTCGCGTGTTATTCCTGCTAGATGTCGTGTGACTCAGTACTGGATTCCTAAATACCTTTTGACTAACCCTAGTATGGAGTCATCGACGTATTGTGCTTCTATGTAGGTTACACGCTTGAGGAAGGAGAACATTTGGATTGTGGATTCAGGTTGCTCACACCATATGACCGGTAACAAATAATGGCTCTCCTCCCTCTCTTTTGTGTCAAGTATAGAGAATGTTAATTTTGCCGATAATTCTTCAACTCCTATAATTGCTAAGGGTTTAGTTATGGTAAATGATCACTATACTTTGAAAGATGTGGCCCTTGTCAAAAATTTGAAATACAACATGCTTTCTGTTTCATAATTGCTAGATGAAAATCTGGAGATTATTTTCAATAAAAAATGTTGCAAGGTTAGGTTCAAAAAGTGAGCTTATTTTTAACATGTCTTGGTTTGGAAGAGTTTTTAAAGCTGATTTTGATATCTCTTCTTCTAAGCATAGGTGTCTAGTTGCTAATGATTTCAAAGACTTATATTTTTGGCATCGTAGACTTGGTGACGTAGGCTTTGATCATCTCACGTGTGTTAGTGCTCTTGATCGCATACGTGGGCTGCCTAAGCTGAAAGGGGACAAAGAAATTATGTGCTCTTCTTGTAGGCATGCTAGGATGGTTGCAGGTTCACATGCTTCTCTCACAATGACCATGACAACTGAACCGGGTCAACTTTTGCATCTTGACACCGTGTGACCTTCACGTGTTCAATCCTTCGGAGGTAAATGGTATGTTCTTGTGATTGTTGATGATTTTTCTAGACACTCTTTGGTTTACTTTATGGCATCTAAGAATGAAGCTTTTAGTCACTTTAGAACTTTATTTCTTAGATTATCAATTGATCACCCAGGATCTTTAAAAGCAATTAGAAGTGATAACGGAGCTGAATTTAAAAATCAATTGTTTGATCAACTTTGTGCTAAAAATGGAACAGATCATCAATTTTCTTCATCTTATGTACCTCAATAAAACGGTGTTGTAGAGAGAAAGAACAGAACCTTAGTTGAGATGGCTAGGACTATGCTTGATGAATATCAAACTCCTAGAAAATTTTGGGTAGATGCAATTGCAATCGCTTGTTATGTCTCAAATCGTGTTTTCTTGCGTGCTAAGATAGGAAAAACACCATATGAACTTCAGTTTGGACATAGGCCTAGTGTCACACACTTTCGAGTCTTTGGTTGTAAATGCTTCGTTAGGAAACATGGTAATCTTGATAAATTTGAAGCTAGATCTGTCGATGGCATGTTTCTTGGTTATCCATCTCATAGCAGAGGCTACTGTGTGCTTTTACTTGACACTAACAAAATTGTGAAGACTTGTGAGGTTTCTTTTGATGAAACTAGCCCAGGTACTAGCTCTAATATTGTAGATCTAGATCCATATCTGCAAGAGGAGAGTATTTTCATCGAAGAATATGAAAAAGTGGTGTTGTTGCCCAAAAATTCAGAAGCAAATGACGTTGATCACGCTGCTGATTTTGCACCACAACCAGCACCAACAACTACTGCAGCTGGTACAGATCGTCCTCAAGCCACAAGTTCTTTGATCTGTCATGAACATGAAGAACAAGGAGCTTGTGAAGTGTCTACTCCCATCCGAATCCTCAAAAGTCATCCTCTACAACAAATCATTGGGAGCTTGCACGGATGAGTCACACGGTTCAGCTATGATGACCTCAGAATTTGAGATGATTATGATGGGAGAACTCACATACTTTTTGGGGCTGCAAATCAAGCAAACCAAGGAAGGTACCTTTGTGCATCAAACAAAGTGTACAAGAGACCTTCTTAAGCGTTCAACATGGACAAAAGCAAGCCTCTTTGGACACCAATGGGTACATCAATGACACTTGAACTTGATGAAGATGGTGAACCTGTGGATCAAAAACAATATAGAAGCATGATCAGAGCACTTTTGTACCTCACGGTATCAAGACCAGATATACAATTCAACATATGTCTTTGTGCATGATTTCAAGCTTCCCAACGTGCTTCACATCATCAAGCCATCAAAAGAATTCTCAGGTATTTACATGGAACTCAAGAATTTGGCATTTTTCTTCATTCTTCCTCAATCGTTACTTTGAAAGCTTTTTCGGATGCTGATTTTGGGAGTTGTAGGATTGATAGGAAAAGTACGTTGGGTGCTTGTCATTTTCTTGGTAATTCACTTGTTACTTGGTCCTCCAAAAATAAAGTTCAGCTGCACAATCCACAGCCAAATCTGAATATGTAGCTGTTGCTAGCGCTTGCTAACAAATTCTTTGAATTGTTCAAACAGTTAAGGACTATGGGGTTGATCTAGATAGTGTTCCACTATTTTGTGATAACACTAGTGCCATTTGCATTGCTAAAAACCATGTGCAACATTGTAGAACAAAACACATTGACATTAGGTATCACTTTCTCCGTGATAATGTTGAAAAAGGAAACATCGTGCTTCACCATATAGATACCGAACAACAATTGGCTGACATTTTCACAAAGCATTTGGATTTCACTCGTTTTTGTTTCATCCGTAGTGAAATAGGGGTTATGCATCCTCATGGCTTAAATTGAGGAGTTTTCAAACTTGGGAAGTCTATGTGTGAATCTGAATTTAAAATAATATGAGCATAATATTTCATACATATATGACTTTGTGATTCCTTTTTACATGCTGAAAGTTCTTACTACATTACTCATGTTATACATTTTGTAGTTTTTTCCATGACTAGTAATTGGAATAATTACTTACACTAAAGCTGGTCATGATCAAACTTTCTTGTTGTTTTAAACTTGTTGCATGCTCACAAGTGCTTTTAATAATGGAAAATTAATCAAGCAACTATTAATATGTTGAGCTTTTAAGATCAAATAAAAATGATAAAATATCAAGAGAATATGCATGCACCGCACTTCTTATTTTGATATGGCTTATCATTGCACATAGATATGAACTTGGAAGAAGTTATGTATGACTAAAACCATGTCCTTAAGCTTCTGATTGTCAAATGTAATAGGCTGGCTTGGTTGGTTGGAATAAGGCAGATGCGGCATATAATCTCTTGCAAATGTTATCTGATCAAAATTTGAGCTTTAAATGATATTAAAAGAAAATAAAATTGCAGCAACAAGTGTCATGCTTTCAGGTTTTGAAAAATAGTTAAGTTTGTGAGATCATGACTTGCTGAAATTGAAAACTACACTTGATCTCTAGCATGTCTTACACTACTTTATGTATTTCATTGATGTGATAGTGTAAGTTACTTGATAGTATGAGATAAGCCTTGTTTTTTATGTATATGTTACAATATGCTCATTAACAATTAAGATTTCTCTTTTGTACCTTGTTGAATACATTATCAAAGGGGGAGAAATTGATCACACATTGCACACATTCACAAGTGTTTTGGCATGATTCTTCTCAGGGGGATAATTTTTGTTTTTCTTCTCATTTTATTTCTGATTTACAAAGGGGGAGAAATATTTCGGGGAGAAAATTGTTTTCAAAACATTTTATGTGAATAAGCCAATGTTTTAAGTGGTGTTGCCGATGCATTCATCAAAGGGGAGATTGTGAGACCAATGTGTGTTTAATACATTGGCTTTGAGGATAATAGTTTTGAATACTTCCAAAACACATTTTTCAACAAGGTCCGACTTTAGGTCCGAGCTTCTGCAAGGTTCGACAATAGGTCCAACTTGTTCTGGGTAGTTCCGGCAAGGTCCGACGTAAGGTCCAACTTGTTTTGTCTAGGTCCGACCTGTTTTGACTAGGTCCGACTTTTTTGTCTAGGTCCGACTTGCTATGGCTAGGTCCAACATGTTTTTGCTAGCTCTGGCACTAGGTTCGACCTAGCTTTGGTAACCTCCGGTGCTAGGTCCAGCTAGCTTTGGTAAGCTCCGGCTCAAGGTCTGGTTAGTTTTGGCAAGGTCCGGAGCTAGATTGCAATGGTTCTGCTTTTACCTTGCAATGTTACGAACTTGCTTTACATCTATGGACAATATGTTTAGTATTCTTTTACTAAGTTTTTGGTGTGTTTTGGTGGTTATGGCCAATATCATCTTACTATGGTTTGTAACATAATTATGTGAGGTGCTCCCGTAAGGTGTTGTGGTTTCAGAACTGACAAGAGTCAAGTCGAGGACTTGTGCTCAGAAGTATTGATTGTTTATTCATGTGAAGGTGTTGCTTGAGTTCAAGACATGGCTGGTGACAGGATCCGTCTTAGGGAGAAGATGAGGTTCAACAACCAAGTTCAAAAGGAATTGTGGTTGAGTTGATCAGGAGGTCTCGCAACATGTTTGAATCAAGAACAATGCATATGAAGGTATCGTGGACGTCGTTGGAAGATGTTTGCATGTGTGCATGTGTGCATGGACGTGGCTACATGGTTCCAATGCATGATGAAGAGATATGGACATAAAGAATTGGTCGGAAAGGTCCAACCGACTAGGTTATAGACTGAGGCTGCAACTGAGTTGGGTTTGACTCAATTATGGAAAGATTTGAGTTGGTTATTATAGGATTTCGTGTGCGTCACGTACTGGGTTGTTTTAGAAATGTGGGATACATTTCTAAATTATTTGGAAGCCTTAAGATTGCTTCTATTTGGGTATGGAAGAGTCTTGAGAAGTTATGGAAAGTTTCGGTTGAATTTGAGTAGGATTTGAGTCCTAGTTAGGATCGGTTTGGCCTAAGGGCTGGTTATATAAGCAAGGGAGGCCATCATGGTGCACGACTTTGGGGCTGTTCCTCTTGTGGTTTGATCAATAAAATTTTTAGTTTAAAGGAACTTTTGTGCCTTGTTCGTCCGACTTGTTTTCGTCAAGTCTTTCTAGTCGAGTTTCTGCACAACACTACCTTGCTTTGGTGGTATTATCATAACTCGAGTTTTACAAATCCAATTAACGTGATTCTTTTTTGGTTGTCTTCAAAATTTGATTATATATCATCTTTGAAAATTTCATGGTCATTGGATTTGTGTTTTTGGATGTACACGTGTTTCTTTGTAGTGTTGCAGATCTTGTTTTTCTCGGGTAGAATAGATTGACATTCGTTCAATCTTTTGATCATAGCTTGAGTTTTTCTCCATGGTTTTTCGTGATTATTGTTGTCATGTCTTCATCACTTGATTCTCCACAATCTATACTGGTTTTGTCACAATTGATCACATTTAGATTAGCCGCACACACGGTTTCTTTAACAGATCATTTTTCTTCCGAGGGGTTTTTGTTGCTTCCACTGAAAAAGTTTTAATCTACCATTGATCCCCCTCTAGTAGCTTTACACGTGATCTTCAATCCTACAGAAGGTATTGTGGACGTTGTTGGAGAGTGTTTTCACGTGTTCAAGGGTGCATGCACTTGGCAACATTGTTCCAAGGCGTGATGAAGGTATATGGATGTGAAGATGTGGCCTCAACGGTCCAACCGGCTGGATTATGGACACAGGCTGCGGCTGAGTCGGTTATGGTTCGAATATGGAAAGTTTCGAGTTGGTTATGGTTAGATTTCATATGGTTCATG
This sequence comes from Tuctoria greenei, assembly GCA_036927565.1. Classification (NCBI taxonomy): domain Eukaryota; kingdom Viridiplantae; phylum Streptophyta; class Magnoliopsida; order Poales; family Poaceae; genus Tuctoria; species Tuctoria greenei. Next base: position 112,279,904 of record JAYESD010000010.1, read on the forward strand.
AAGTTGAGTTATTTTAGCAATTTTTAGTACATTCCTAAGTGTTTGGAAGTCTTAAGATTGCTTCTATCTGCATATGGAAGAGTCTTGAGCAGTTATGGAAAGTTTCAGTTGAAACTGAGTAGGAGTAGGAGTCCTAGTTACGATTGGGTTGGCCTAATGGCTGGATATATAAGCAAGGGAGGTTAGAGCTCGTGGTGCACGACTTTGGGGATCTTCCTCTTGTGTTTTGATCAATAAAATTCGTAGTTTAGGGGAGCTTCTGTGCCTTGTTCATCCGACTTGTTTTTGTTAAGTATTTACCATCGAGTTTGTGCACTGCTTGATCTTATTTCTTTATTTTTTTGATCGTACCTTGAGTTTTAGAGATCCAATTGACGTGATTCTTTTTGTATTATCTTCACAACTCAACACTCTACCATCTTGAAAATTTCACGATTATTGGATTTGTAGTTTTTGAGTTACATGTGTTTCTTTGCAGAGTAGCAGATCGGTTTGCTCTATGTTAGAATAGATTGACCTTTGCTAAGGGTTTCGATCATAAATTGAGTTTCACTCGACATTTTCTCATGGTTCTTGTTGTCATGTCTTTGTGACTTGATTCTCTACAATTTATAGCTGCTTTTCACGGTTGATCATGGTTAGACTAGTCACACACACTTTTCTCTATCGGGTTGATTTTCTGCTGCTCAAAATCTGATACCAATTGTAGGATTGAAGAGCACGTGAAAAGATACCTGACAAGGGGGGGTAATATTTGTGATTTGCATGTGTTTTTACTAATTAACATGGAGAAATTCTCCGCAAAACCATGTGTATTCAATGGAATTGATTTTCAGGTTTGGAAGGCTCACATGGAGGCTTACATACAGGCACAAGGTTTCGCAATATGGGAAAAGGTCTTCAAGCGCTTTGTCATTCCTTCAAATGATGAAGTTACGGCTTCCAACATGAGATACATTGACAAAAACAACAAGGAAAAAAACTTGATCATACAACTTTGATCGTGTTGCCCACCTCCAACCTGCGTACGATGTGTGGAAAGCATTATGCGACTACCACGAAGGCTCCAAATCAATCAGGAAGGTACATCAAGACATGTTCAAAAAGGAGTCTATGCCATTTAAGATACAACCCGATGAATCGATCGATGATGTTTTTGCTCGCTTTAATAAAATAGTCAACAACTTCCGTTGCGTCGATGTTAATTTTTCAGATGCTAAAAATGCTATAAAATTATTAAGTGCACTAGACATGTCAATTTGGGAGATGAAAGTTACATCTATTTGTGAGTCCACCGTCATGAGTACACTTACATTATATATGTTATATTCCAAGTTAAAAACTCATGAACTTGACATTATATCACGGAAAAATCTCAACAAGTCTCTTGCATTTGTTTCACAATGATACATGTCTAGTTCTAGTCAATCTTAATCATGAGGTACACTTGTTTTGCTGTACTCTCTAACACTTGAAAAGATTGAAGAGTTTCCGGAGGAGGAGCTAACACTTCTCTCTACACGATTCTCGAAAGAATTGCAGAATGTGAGAACCACAAGGATAGGAAGTGGTGGATCTCAACGATGCTTCAAATGTAGTGAGTTTGGACATTTTCATAGAAATTGCCCTAACCTTTTAGGATCTACTCCCCGTGATGAGAAGCAAACAAAGTTCAAGTCCTCAACAAACAACAAGAAGAAAACGAAGGGTTTTAGAGTTTGCTAATTGGTAAACAATTTTACCTCCGCACTTCAAGAACTTAGCTCGAGCGATGTGGACTCTAGAAGTGATGAAGATAAAGACACTTTAGCAAATATGTGTTTCATGGCGGGCAACTCAAGATCAAGCGTGGAGGAAGCAAAACATAACAGCGACGATGAAGAGGTATGTCCCACTTGCGAAGAAATGTGTGATGCTATTTCTTGTTCCGCAATTATACTTAAAAAAAGAACAAAAAAGCTTAGGGACAATGCTATTAAAATTGAATCACTAGAATATGAAATTAATCAGTTAAAATCATTGATTCCTAGCTGTGGAAGTGTAATAACGACACTTCCCTCGGTACTACAAAGAAGTAGTCCACGAAGGTTCGTATTTAGGCAGGGCGCTAATCAAGATCCCAGAGCAAGGTGACACAGGGAGTTTTACGTGGTTTGGGCCGCCTGAGCGTAATACCCTACTCCACAGGATGTGTGTTGTTTTCTTGAGAGTGCGTAAGCCTGAGCTTAGTGTGGATTGCCTGAGTTCTACTATGCAGCGCAGCCCTTTTATATTCCAATGACTGGCTGTTACAGTATGTGTCGTAGCCCGACAGGTGGCACTAGCTGTAATAACCGCCCTATACATGATCTATGGGTGTTAAGGGGGGTTAATTATGCGATAATGTGTCTTAATGGCAGCGTTACCAATCCTGATAGTCCTCTGATCATGCATCATTAATATAGCATTAATGCGCATTAACTAAGTCTTGTAACGACTGATTGATAGCCCTTGAATGTTCGCGCCGATGGAGATCCCGATATCTTCCCGTTGCAGACATAGGTCCGGATGTGTGACACGTGGTAGCTTTGAAGCTTCCCTCTGCGCGGAGGCATGTCTGGAGCTACTAGACACGTGGTAGTGCTCGAGCTTCCCCTGTTAGAGAGGCAGGTCTGGCACAGCGAGACACGTGGCAGTACCGGAGCCATCCTAAGGAGGGAGGTAGGTCCGACACTGCAGGACATGTGGCAGCACCGGAGCCATCCTAAGGGGGGAGGCAGATCTGGTACTGCAGGACACGTGGCAGCGCCGGAGCCACCCTATGGAGGGAAGCAGGTCCGGCACTACAGTACACTATTGACGTTTCTTACGTCACATATCATCTCTCGAAAGAGATGAGGTCCGCAAGTGCACGGAAACTATCATGTAGCATTTGACCCAAGAGTATTCTAAAGGGTATCATATTTATCCCAAAGGAAGGCATTGAAATGAAGTAAACACTACTCTTATGATAAAGTTATGGGATACTAATCAATTATCAAGACAGGGGTAAGTTGATAATATCTGGGTCGTGTGACACACACCTAAGCAATATATCCTAAGGGTAAATGGGTCCTAGTGGAGATTAGACTGAGAGTTGAGGAGTTGCTCCTACAATGCTTCTAATATACATCTACATAGCCTAGGTTAGGTACTAATGAGCATGTCATGGTGAATACTTATGCTATGTTGTTCAACATATCGAGCATGGGTTTACCCCTAGCAGTACTAGGACAACTCCCGCCAAGAGTCTGTGGCATAGCTGAATGTGGAGGATTACAAAGGACAGATAGGGTTGTCACCACCTACTGCCTACCTCTTCAATCTGTGGGTCTACGAGACATCCAACGTTACTTAACTATCCTAACACCATGGTAGCATGTTAAGTAAACACCTGAAGAATCATTACATCTTAAGGAAATGACTAACCTAAACATCGTTGAACCAATGTTGAGACATAGCATAAGTTATTCACATTAACACGATCATATCATAACTAATTAGACTATAGTGGGGTTGGTAGTGTTTATGATGATGGAATAGGAGTGGTATAGCATAATCATAAAGGCTACTGCTACCACATGCATTGAATCCACAATCAAACAAGAAACATTTCATCAAAGTACATGAATAAAAGAAGACTAAAGATAATATCTTTATTATGCGTAAAGTGACAAATATAAGAAAAGATACATGAGCCATACATTTCCCAACTTGGACTTGGGACTAGAGGCTCTACTTTCTATAACCTAACTCCACTATGGACTAAGAGAACTAGTGTATACAATAGGATGATGCTCAAGTGGTGTGTGTTGAAGTGAGGGGTGAGGGGAACTATTTATAGCTTGGAGAAGGGTCGATTCCCACCACCAAAAGCGCGTGAATCAGTCACCACTGACTTCTTCAAGCTGGGAGGAGCCAACATGTGTCGTTTGACCGCGTTTGGTGCCTGTACCTAGTCAGCCGACTAGGGGGGTCGGCCAACTTGGTCCTGGCTCCAAACGGCCAGTTCTTCTTATAGGTGACTGACAGGTAGGTCCCATTCCATGATATGGGTGCTACACCGTTGGATGGACTCGGATACTTCTGTTTGTGGGCCATTTGATCCATGTGGTGCCATGTGTCGACACTTCATTGGCTGGGATGATATTTTATAGGATCCATCCCCTTGTTTCACTTCAATTCTGTGTAAAATGTCTGCATTCGCCAATTTCTCCATGTACAAGTGGAACTGGGTCAAATAAAAAGGTGATGTGTGCAAGAAATGATACTTCCTTCACATAATTGAGTTATATGGATGGGTGAAATTAGTATATAACAGCTATCAACAAACTCCTCCAAGCTTATCCTTTGCTCGTCCTGAGCAAAGTCATGACTTTACGTTGATGATCAGGAGTTGCTACAATGTTCTACTTTTCAAAAGTACCATGTGCACAACAAAATACTCTACCTAGTATTGCAAAATTTGGCATGGTACATCACCCGTCTTAAGTCATTATAGGCGTATGCCATCTCTTATTCATGGGTGGTTAAAAGATAGAATAGCAAATGGAGCACACATACCCTAGAAATCAAGTTCCACTAAATTCCGGAGAGTTCAATTTAGATTTTAAGTATCTCAATTTGATTCTCTCGGTCTTCCCTTTATGTGTAGTGGAAATATATCCTCACCAAGGCATTGTGCCTAAATTCATCCTACCTCTATATAAGGCTTGTATGTGGAGCTTGGTAGGGAATATTGTAAGCATATTTGCGACACATAATATTGCTAAGTCAAAAAAAAGCAACTCTTAGGAAAAATCAATTCAAAACTATTTGATTCAAGACTTGTGCATCTGTGATGGAATGGAGGTGGATGTGGATATTTGAGATGACTCCTTTTTGAGTGGACTCTCTTATTGTGCAGGGATGAAATATGGCTACTTTTCTTTTTTCTCTTTTCTTTTTTTCTCATGCTTTTGATGAAAGCATGCATTTTTTTCTTGTAGTCATGTCTTCTACTCCCTTTTTATGCAATAAATTTGGAGAGAGTACTAAACATGAATGGTATGGAGTTTCTCTTTTTATTGTGAAATTGTGATATGATGGGAATTTGCTTACTTCCAGTGTAGAAGTACATCATGTGCAAGTGAAGTCTTGAATTCAAAAAGTAATAAATGAAATCTCACATAGGTCTATACTAGTTTGACAAAGCTCAATGTGAAGACAAATAGCATATGCATAAGGTCCATCAATGTAATGTGTCATATGGCGTTGGTAGGTATTTCCAATCAAATAAGAGTGACTTAAATCTTTTTAGAGTTTCTCCAGAAATCTAAGTTTCACTTTCAAACTAGGAATAGCGGCCCTATCATTATATCATATCTCACAACAACTTGGAATTGGATTAAGCTTTTGCTACCCACAATTCCGAAATCAAGGCAAAAGTAATTCTAGCCAATGAAAGTAATATTTTGGAGAGTAGTAAGTTGTAAACTAGGGACTTAGGAAAATTAAAACAAAGCAACTATTCATCATTTCATCTATGTGAATTCCAAACTATTCTTACCACACATCTTTTATTTTATTTTGAAAGCAAATCTATTCTACTTATTTTTAAGTTTTTTTATTTTATATGCAAGATGGATGATGGGTGAATGGAAAATAAATATTCAAGGGGTGCGATAGAAGTTACCTCAAGTGGGGGTCCTCCCCCTAGCTTGTTCTTGTTCAAGGTCCGCGATAGGGGCTGAAACCCTAACGACAGATGTAGGCCATGAGGTTGGCCTAACCTTGTTTGCAGCATGACTTTGACATTGGAGGGGTTGAGTGTTTATGTTGGATTGCCTTCCATGGATTCCACGAGTGTGGTCGAGGAGAGTGTTGTCGATGTCGCTCATCCACACCTTAAGGTTTCCGCAGGTTGGATGTACCTTTTATTCCATAGCTAAGGTAATGATAATCCTTAGCTACAAAGGAATGACGTGCACTCAACATTGTTGAGTGTGTGTTCCGTCATTCTTTGGCTAAGGTGTATCATACCTTCTTGTCATAAAGTAATAACTTGTACCCCTCATGTATTGTGTGTGATCCGTCATTCCTTGGCTAAGGTAGTGATACCCTTTAGTCACAAAGGATTGACATGTACCCAACATGTTTTGAGTATGATCTGTTATTCCTTGACTAAGGTAAAACATACCTATAACCACAAAGGGATGACGTGCACTCAACATGGGTTGAGTGATCCATTGTTCCATGACTAAGGTATAAATACCTTCTGGACACATAGGAACAACTTGCACCCAATATACATTGAGTGTGATCTTGTCATTCCTTGGTTAAGGTACATCATCCCTTTTAGCCACAAAGGAATAATGTACACCCAATGATGGTGGAAATTCCCTTGAGCTTGAATGAGTGCTTAGAATAGTCAAGAGCATAATGCTCTCACATATTCGTAGCAGCCCATTGGTTGCTCATGGAGGGTTTCCATGACAAATCTCCGGCCTCATATAGTTATGGTTGACCTTCGGGCTTAATTTACGATGGGTAGCGACCATCCTAATTTACTCATTGGCCAAGAGATATTGAAATGGAATACTCTTAGGGTTTCCAACAATCGGATCTTTGAACGCATGCATAGTTATTTCACTCCTGCAAACTTCCTCTCTATGATAGAGAGGGATGGTTAGCTCTCGATACTTGTATAAATGCCGGGTTAGGTAACTGAATCTTCATTTGGATGTACGGGGAAGAACGAGATCTAAGATGCATTGGGTCAAATTTCAAGTGTATTCATGAACAATGTGTAATTCATTTATAAGAGTGGGGCTTTATGGATAAATCAAGTTGAACATTTTCTAAAGCTTCTACTCATAGCAATGCAGGTGATATAAATACACTATATGGATCCCTTCATATTGTAAAATTTGTAACCATCATAACTTTTTGCAAGAGCAAATATTTATTATGAGATCATGGCAAACAAGATTCTCAATTTTATCCTCCTAAATATTTTTAATTTATTGCCTAGGAATTTGAAATTTAGTGATCCATGCATGAATGAATTTCAAATCAAGAATTATAGACATCACTATTCCTTGATTTCTACATACCAATTCAACCATCAAGTAATTCCATAAGCATTGTTTACTAAACCTAAGCAGAAAATGTCTAAGTCAATTTTAGCAATGCTTATGAAATTCTAGGTACTTGTTTCAATTTATTGCCAAGTAAGATTGACATTCATTTTTGAAGAATCAAAAAGAGTAATGTCGACATGTACTCTTGTGAGGATGCATAAGAATTGAATGATGAGAAGGTGTAAACCTTCCTTACCATTGTATGCAAAAATCATTCAATCCTAATGCAATTGAAACGACGGAAAATTTGAACTTGTACCTCAATTGAAGAGCAGTACAGGTTGAAGGTTGTTGTGTGAGAATTTCACGACCATGAATTTTGGTGTAGCCTTCATGTTCAATGTCTTTTGCCAATTTGAGGTTGGAGTTGAATGGGTTTCATCTTGCTCCTCCATTGGGCCACTATCTTGAGTATTCCTCCACCATGAACTCAAAATGAGATTGATGGAGGGATATGTGCTTGATGGGGCCCTACAACCTCTTTGCAAATTTTGTCTTGGCTGCACTAAAATCAATAACAAACAAAATAACTCGAAAACGGGTTACGTTAGCTCAAAATCATGTTGTACCCTTTGCCAAATTGTTTTGCCCAACTTGAAAGAACATGCAAATGCGTTGAATATTAAGGGAAATATTTTTGGTTTGAATTAGGCAGATGAATTCAAGTGGTTATGCCCAAGGTTAATATCCAAATAAATTTATTTCCTAATTCAAAATTTTAGTTTTTGGATGGCTGTAAATTTTACTTTCCAAAATACAAGTGTGAAAATTCAAACATGCTAAATGTAAATGCAAAGAACGATGGGGAATTCAAATATGCAATTGGGAAATCAAATATGAGATAACTACCAATTTACCTAATTGCAAGGACTCACCGAAATTTTTTTTGAAGTCCGATGAGTAGGACTTATCTTCGTCCATTTTAGTGCGATGGTTTGTTTTTCAATCTCGGAGTTGAAGATGTGGACAACTTCTCTTGATTGACATGCAAAACCTCCTTTGGCAAGTCTGTTGGACATGTGGGCCACATGGTGGCCCAAATGTCTTCATCATTTTCATGAAGACTTGTTGATGTAGTGGCGACTTCTAAATTTTGAAGATATTCTCTTATGAGCATTGTGAGGCTTGTCCTTCTTTATGGGTGTTACTTTGAACTTATTGATATTCCTTAAGGTTATCCCATGCTTTGATCATGGATCAAAAGCTTCCTTGGGCATGATGACATGTGGACTCCACAATCAAACAAGAAACGCTTCATCCACAATGTCACTTGCCCTAGGTTGCATGGGCTTGGTTGAAGGGAAGTAATCCCAACAAGTAATTGTGGAATATATTGGTTCTTGAATGCTCTTTTAGTTTCTTGTCCTTGGCCAAGAGCCTCATGTAAATGGTGTCTTGATTTCTTTCTTGGCCATGGACGAGATACTTCAAGGTAGGCTAGTTGAACTTAAATCCCTTGAAATCCTTATAGCCTCCTTAATTAGAAGGGTGATGTTGATTCCACCCTTAACCTCTTTGTAGGTTATAGCCATTGGAGTTGTGTTTGAAAGGAAGAATCCTTATGGGTTTTAGGTAAATGATTCCCCAAGTGGCCCATTTTTGACATGGATTTTCACAAGTTATGTGATTATCCATGGCTTTGATAATTCTAAACACTTCTCCATTGACTTGATCTATCATGATACTTCAATGGGAGGTGTAGTTCCATTGCTACAATGTACACCTTGTTAAGTGGTGTGTATGCAAAGCAAAAGGAACTAGAGCACTCTTCAATCCACCCTTTGAGTAGAGACCATATTCTCATCCATGATGAAGGACAATAGGACTCCTTCAGCTCTAGCACAAAGGTTGTCGTGGATTGTTGGAGCCAACCCATGATATGAGTGTTGGAGGAAAAGCCAACTATCCACCCTATGGTGGAGGTAAACCAAGAACAAATCTTGGAGCCTCCCCCAAGCTTGGGGATTGATGATTTTGGCTCCTACTGGCAACTGAAATTCTTCCGCGAAAGGCAATGGTGTTGCCTAGTGGACATTTGTTGAGGTACGCCATCAATCATCATGCAGTTGAGCACTAGAGTCCTCATTGGCCATCCCATGAAATGGGTTAGGCAACACTACCCCGTTTTCACTACAAAAGGAGAAAACAAAAAAGGGTAATCATGTCTAATAACTATTAGCACCTATAGCTTAATCACAAGTGATAGCTATCCTTCACTTCCTTTGCCTTTCCTGGCCACGGCACCAGAAATGCTTGTTGACGTTTCTTACTTCACAGATCATCTCTCGAAAGAGATGAGGTCCGCAAGCGCATGGAAGCTATTGTGTAGCATTTCACCCAAGAGTATTCCCAAGGGTATCGTATTTATCCCAAAGGAAGGCAATGAAGTAAAGTAAACACTACTCTTATGATCAAGCTATGGGATACTAATCAATTATCAAGGCAGGGGTAAGTTGATAATATATGGGTAGTGTGACACACACCTAAGCAATCTATCCTAAGGGTAAATGGGTCCTAGTGGAGATTAGACTAAGAGTTGGGGAGTTGCTCCTACAATGCTTCTAATATATATATACATATATATATATATATATATATATATATATATATATATATATATATAGCCTAGGTTAGGTACTAACGAGCATGTCAATGGCGAATACTTATGCTACGTCGTTCAACATATCGGGCACGGGTTTACCCCTAGCAATACTAGGACGACTCTCGCCAAGAGCCTGTGGCATAGCCGAACGTGGAGTATTACAAAGGACAGATAGGGATGTCACCACCTACTGCCTACCTCTTCAATCAGTGGGTCTACGAGACATCCAACGTTACTTAACTATCCTAGCACCATGCTAGCATGTTAAGTAAGCACCTTAAGAATCATGACATCTTAGGGCAATGACTAACCTAAACATCGTTTAACCAATGTTGAGACATAGCACAAGTTATTCACATTAACATGATCATATCATAACTAATTACACTATAGTGGGGGTTGGTAGTGTTTATGATGATGGAATAGGAGTGGTATAGCATAATCATAAAGGCTACTCCTACCACATGCATGGAATCCATAATCAAACAAGAAACGATTCATACAAGTATATGAATTAAAGAAGACTAAAGATAATATCTTTATTATGCATAAATTCACAAATATAAGAAAAGATACATGAGTCATACATTTCCCAACTTGGACTTGGGACTAGGGGCTCTACTTTCTATAGCCTAACTCCACTAAGGACTAAGAGAACTAGTGTATACAATAGAATGATGATCAAGTGGTATGTGTTGAAGTGAGGGGTCCTATTTATAGCTTGGGGAAGGGTCAGTTCCTGCCACCAAAAGCACGCGAATCAGTCACCACTGACTTCTTCAAGCCTGGACGAGCCAACACGTGTCATTTGACTTCGTTTGGCACCAGGACCTAGTCGGCCGACTAGGGGGGTCGACCAACCTGGTCCTGGCTCAAACGGCTAGTTCTTCCTCCAGGTGACTAACAGGTGGGTCCCATTCTGTGATATGGGTGCTACACCGTTGGATGGCCTCGGATACTTCTGTTTGTGGGCTATTTGATCCATGTGGTGCCATGTGTTGACGCTTGATTGGCTGGGATGATATTTTATAGGATCCATCCCCTAGTTTCACTTTAATTATGTGTAAAATGTCTGCATGCACCAATTTCTCCAAGTACAAGGGGAACTAGGTCAAATAGAAAGGTGATGTGTGCAAGAAATGATATTTCCTTCACATAAATGAGTTATATTGATGGGTGAAATTGGTATATAAAAGCCGTCAACAGACACGCGTTGCCTCCGGAAGTCCACAACACTGGAAGGTGGAACACTACGCGTCTTCTTCTGGTAAAAAGGGATACCTGGTATGCAGGGTATCAACACTAGCAATAATTCTTGTTTCTTATGTGCATTAATGTATGAACAATTGTTCTCTTTAAGAAGTGTGCACACCTCCATTTTTGATAAACTTGAGACTAAAATTGAAAAGAACAAAAAGCTTGCTGCACGTAATGATAAGAACATAAAATATGATAGTTGTTCTACAATTGATTTACATTGTTATAGTTGTGATGATCTTAATAAGGAAATACATCATGCTATGAATGGGATTTCTATTTTGAAAAATGCTTTCATTCTCATGAAGTTAAATATTGTTCTAATTGCAAATTAGAAGGAAAAACGTCATGTGAAAATTGCCTTGATCTATCCAATAAACTTGATGACATGCATAGGACACTAGATTGGTTTTGTAATGCAAATTAGAATCTAAACTTGCTGTTGAATTCTTCTAAGCCTTGCAATAATAAAATTGTTCTAGGTTTTGATTCTCATGCTCATGCTAAGGCACATCCACCTAAGGTTCTAAAGTCACTTGGAAGGGGTTTGTCTCAAACAGTTCCTAAACAAAAGAGGTGGTTTTTATGTCAGCAGAGGTGTTGTCTCATTTGTTTTCTAACAAACATGTTGCTTGCTCTTCTAGACATGAATATAAAGTTAAATTTCATTTTACTTACATTGTAGAGATGATCATGTCATAGATATTTGTTATAGACTAGCTAAACAAGAAAAATAAGCAAAGAATGCTAGTTAGATCACGTAAGAATCAAGCAAAACTTGTTGCACGTGCTGAACAAAATGTTAGGAGCTTGCAACCTGCTGTGATGAGTCAAAAACTTTCAAAGTTTGCTCCCAAACCTACTATTTTTCTTGCTACACATGTAACACCTCATAGGTCAGTAGTTGGGTACAAAAATCCTCAAACATTGGCTCATAAACCTACTGTAATTTCTCAGCTTTCGCGTGTTATTCCTGCAGGACGTCGCGTGACTCAGTGCTAGATTCCTAAATGCCTTTTGACTAACCCAATATTGATTCATCGACGTATTGTGCTTCTATGTAGGTTACACGTCTGAGGAAGGAGAACATTTAGCTTGTGGATTCAGGTTGCTCACGCCACCTGACCAGTAACAAAGAATGCTTCTCCTCCCTTTCCTTTGTGTTACGTGTAGAGAATGTGAGATAATTCTTCAACTCCTATAATTGCTAAAGGTTCATTTAGAGTTAATAATCACTACACTTTGAAAAATGCGGCACTTGTTAAAGATTTGAAATGCAACCTTCTTTCCGTTTCACAATTGCTAAATGAAAATATTTAAGTTAGTTTCATGAAAATTGCTGCAAGGTTGTAGATTCAAAAAGTGAACATTTGTTTAACATTCATACTAAGTGCATGACGGGTTTTATTCTAAAATGTGTGAATTGCCTGTCATTATGATTTCTCATGCCTTTAATTTGTTAATTGAGGTTTCAAGATTTAATTGCTTCATGATTCTATTTTGTTCATGTTCAAGATTCAGGTTATTCATTTAACTATCGTTCAAGTACCGGTTAAGTCCGGAGTCGTTCTTATATTCAAGTTCATGTGAGTAAGTGTTGGCCCCATTTGCTCGGCTTTACTGGTAAATGGTAAGGAGAATTCAAGTGTCGTCCGTTCCAGACGGAAACTACTATTTCATTGTTCTTCATTTCAATATCAAGTATCGCTATATATCATTCTTTTTGATTTTATTGTTCTTCAAGCTCTAAGTGTACTTGCTGAGTGTTTTTACTCACTCTTTTGTTCATTTGGTTTTTAGGTACCCATTGATCAAGCATGCACTGGGAGGAGGGTAACATTTGCACATGAGCATGCAAACCATTTAATAAGCTTGGTTTATTAATATTCTCAATTAAATTACATACCTTTTGGATCGTTGAGACTGCGGTGTGGTTATTTGAGTCTTTAATTCACTTGTGGGAATGAATGTGAGCTTAATAGTGTTGCTATAAAATATTATGCCTGTTATGGTGTTCTGCTGCCAGCGGATGATAGAGATTTCAAGTAAGACTCTGCCGAAATTTTTAATATTATTGTTACTTAGTAAGAATGTTTAGATGGTTTTAGTCGCGTCCATGAGTGTTCATACCTGGGGTGTTACAGTTGGTATCAGAGCCTACATTTTATAGTTTACTTATAAATTTTAATGACCAGTGAGAAAAAAATAACTACATAGATCTAAAATTAAATTTGACACACTTATGCACAATAGAACGGGTTCATGAACATACCTTTCATTCTTCTTTTCATTGCATTATTTCTCATGTTTATTTTTGTTATGATGATATGTTATTTAATTATACTTTTCTTGTACTTTAGAATTATGCCGCCGAGACGGAGTGCACGTGTTGCCGCACGTAGGAGAAGTCGCGGTAGAGGTCGTGGTAGTGGTGGCCGTAGTAGAGGTGATGCTAACTAGGAGGTTGATAACGAATAAGTAGACCAAGTAAACGAAGATGAATGTAGGCCTAGAGGGGGGGTGAATAGGCCTTTTGAATTTTTTTTTCGGATCTTGCAACACTCAATAACAAGTTCAATACCAGAGAAATCGAACTAGTCCGGTAAAGTGCGGACTAGTCCGGTGTTCACGGACTAAGTTGATCAAGATTAATCGATTAGGTTGATTCTTTAATGTATGCAGCGGAAATATAGAATCAAACAACAGTTTAACAGTTATATATTGGATTGTATCACAATTAAGGCTTGTGTTCAACAATTTAATGTAAATTGAACAATGTGTATCAAACCCTAGAGTAAGTTGATCAATTTGAGTGATGAACACAAAAAGGACAAGACACACGATTTATCCCATGGTTCGGCTACCACGAAGGCAACCTACGTCCACGTTGAGGAGTCCACAAAAGGACTGGGTCTTCTCCAACCCTACCCTCGTCGGATCGCCACGAAGGCCAATCCTCTTCCACTAATCACAAAGGGGTGAATAACCAAATTCAAGGGGCGTTCTCACACGTTGAGAGCTCCCTTAGATTACAAATCACAATGCCACCAAAAACACACTCAAAAATTACTATTGAAACGCAGGAGTGTGTTAGAGATTCAAACCAAGAGCTCAATGATGTGTGCCAAGTGTCTCTCCAATGATCTAGAAGTGATCCTCAAAGGATTGATCGATTTTGCACTTAATTTCGTGGAGAGAAGTGGTTTCTGAGTCTCTTGGGAGGAGTGACGGCGCTAGGGTTCAAGAGATTCTAAAAGTGGGCCGTGCACCTCTATTTATATGGGGTTTGTAAACATGATCGTTAGGGTTCAGAAAGATCGGACTAGTCCGTGGTGGTCACCGGACTAATCCGGTGTGCTGTGTGTAGCAAACCCTAAGTGTCCCGAAATATCGGACTAGTTCGGTCAAAAACGGACTTGTTCGATTTCACTACTGGAAATCTTCGAACTAGTCCTATAGCCATCGGACTTGTCCGGACATATGAAACCCTAAGTGTGGTTGATGACAAGCACACTTGGAGGACTTGTCCGATTTAGATCAATGGGTATTTCGGACTAGTCCGTGTAAACATCGGACTTGTCCGAAGTGGATCAGAAGGAATATCGGACTAGTCCGGTTAAAAACGGACTTGTCCGATTTTGTGTGACTTGTGAAGTGTTTTGAGGACTAGTCCGCCCTGGGGAGGACTAGTCCGACTCAAGTCAGAAAGATATCGGACTAGTCCGACAGATCTCGGACTTGTCCGATCTGGTGCAGAAAGGATATCGGACTAGTCTGGTTGATATCGGACTAGTCTGGTCCTGTGTAACTTTGTGCAATATGTGTGTGTGCTTAAATATGATTGAGCTATTGGGTGTGTTTCCTTAACACACTGCATACACGATAATCTACTATTTCTTTTCCTTGAGCTCAAGTTTACTTTGCTCCTCATTATCCCTTTTGTTTGGTATTTTGCTCATTTTTCATTATTGGCCTGCATTCGTCTCAACAAAAAGGTTAGGATCCCAATTGCTTGTCATAAATCATCCAAAACCCACAAGGGAGTCCTAGATGCACTTTCAATCTCCCCTTTTTTGGATATTGATGACAACCAATTGAGATTTCACAAAATATGACAAAAAGAGATGAGATTTTCATAAAGTATGCACATATGACTCAAAAATACATCAAGCAGTAAGAGAAATATCCATATGTGCATTCTTTATGGTGGGATGCATAACTAAGTGCATTGAGAGATTGAGTATGACATAATTTACATTGATGAATCAATACAAAGTACATATGTCATTTCAGGAGCAAAATTGCATATTTCAACACATACTTGCAAATTAATTAAGCATTTCAACACAGAACCATAGTTAACATGAAAACAACATTAAAGCATTACAATCACAAAGAAAGATAAAGAGAACTCTCTCCTCGCACCCTACCACAGCTAAAGCTAAGACTCCCCCTCAATCTCTCCCACTTTGGCATCAAGACACCAAAAAGAAGGAGAGGAGGGTCCTAGGGTCTTCACTCTTCACTGTTGATCCTCTCGTCGTCGTCTTCGTCTTCATCATCATCAGCTTGACGAGGAGGGGAAGGAGGAGGGACGGAGCCACTTGAGCCCCCAATGCCAAAGTAGGCAAGCTCGGAGGGGTTCAAGGGTGCGAGCTCAGTGAAGTCTGGGTCAGAATCCTCAGAAATCACTGGAGATCCAATGGGATCGATCTCCAGCTTCTGGCAAATTTGCTTTACATTGGCCTTTATGTACTTCATGTCCTCCTTTCTTCTCTTGTTGAGCTTGTGGACCTTCACTTCGGTCTTTTTGCAGGAGGAGAATATGGCGGCCAGGTACTTGAGGATCCCACTAGCTGATTCTCTTTGAGGGGCTTCCCTAGAGGTAGGGACAGCCCTGGCACCACTTCTTTATCTTGCCGGTGCCTCGGGACTGGAGGCCGGCGAGGGAGCAGCCTGGACACTCACTGGTTGAGGCTTCTGAGGCCTCAAAGGAGTGTGCTCCACATCCTTCACGAACTCAATACCTGTGACTTTCTCAATCATATACATG
This sequence comes from Tuctoria greenei, assembly GCA_036927565.1. NCBI lineage: Eukaryota > Viridiplantae > Streptophyta > Magnoliopsida > Poales > Poaceae > Tuctoria > Tuctoria greenei. The sequence goes on from JAYESD010000010.1 coordinate 112,295,955, forward strand.
AGGTAGGGAGCATAGCCACAAGATCTATTGGGAGTGCAGGACATGTTTACCATATCATTCCAAATGTATTCCGCCACATCAAATGGGCGGTCCTTGCTTATGACTCTCATGAGAGTCCGGAGGTATCCTTGCACACTCCCTGCATCTCCATCTTTAGGAGCAGTAGTCTTCCTCAGCACTCTGTTGAGGACCACAAAGAATGGTTTCATGTTCTTTGTAGAGGGAGGGACATACTTTGAGTTCGGCTCATATAGGAATTTCATCCTATCCTTCTCCATGACACCTATGTTGTGGATGTTCAGCCTGTCATGTCCAGAGGTGTCCAGATGGAGCACATTAGTAAAGTCCTCTTGAGTGATACTATACTTAGATCCATGTGTCATCCAAGTAACACTCTCTTCATCCTCACTTGAGAAGTGGCAAGTTGCAAAGAACTGTGCAATCACTTCATCATTCCAGTTATGCCTGAAGGTAAAGAGATCCTTCAGGCCATGCCTCTCAACTGCTGCAATGACTTCATCAAAAGCTGAGCACTTCTTCTTCTCAAGGTGTGCCCAGTCAATCCACTGACTGCGCACCACCAGTGTCTTCATTGGGAGATACACCGATTTGTAGAAATCAGCATGGAAGTTGCACCAGAACCTTCCATCGACAGCTTGATTCGGCTTGCCATACCAGTCAATGCTTCTGAACTTGGCTGCAGAATCACTGCCCTTGTCGTTGAACTTCTCCTCAGTAGGGTCCCGGACCCCTTCCCTGGGAGCATGGAGCTTCAAGGGCCCGACTGGCCCCGTTGCTATCCCCTTGCCCTTGCCCTTGGCTTGGCGAGAGGCACCTGAGGATGCTGCTGCCTTTGACATTGGCTTCTTTGCCAGCACCTTCCTCCGAACCTGAGGAGGTGAAGGAGCTGGCTCCGAGGGTCTTTCTTGGCGTTTCTTGCCAAGACCTGTCGAGGACCGAGGTGCCACCTCGTGGTCCAACTCGGCCTCAAAGTCGGAGATTTCATTGTTTGAGCTCGACATGATCTAAGAATGATGGTAAGTGATACAAGGCATAGGTATGAAAAGATAGCAATGAATTGCATTGAGGAATTGAAAAATTAGGTTTTCAGTTCAGAAACATCGGACTTGTCCGGTGCTTAGGCACGGACTAGTTCGGAGGACCGGACTTGTCCGTGCATGTATGGGACTAGTCCAGTTTTCATCCTCAAAAACCTAACAGATTGGTCAAGGGATGATTCCTAATGCAAATCTAGTCTAGCATACGCGTAGTACATCAAATAAGCATGTATCTAGTGAAGGATTCTAGGCTATACGATCAACAATGGAGAAAAACAAGATTTCTAGGGTTTTGAAGAAAGTTACCGAAGAAATCAATTGAAGCTTGAAGGTTTGGGGGTTGGAGGCCGGACAAGTCCGCTAGCTTCAATCCCCAAGAGGTCAAGCTTGATCTCCGCCCAAATGTGGACTTTTTCGACGGAGGGAGCAGAGAATCGCCTTGGTAGCTCGAGCGCAAGAGAGAGGAAGGCGTGAGCAAATGTGGGGATGAGAAGATTAGGGTTTGGTGGCGGCTAGGGTTATGGACATGAAAAATCGGACAAGTCCGGACATGATCGGACTAGTCTGAAGTCATCCAAAGAGCTATATCGGACAAGTCCAGACATGAACGGACTAGTCCGAAGTCATCCAGAGAGCTATATCAGACAAGTCCGGACATGACCGGACTAGTCCGAAGTCATCCATACAGCTATATCGGACAAGTCCAGACATGACCGGACTAGTCCGAAGTATTCCAGAGAGCTATATCGGACTAGTCCATGGTCTATCGTACTAGTCCGGTCTAACCGGCACTCTGCGGACTAGTCTTTAAGAGCGGACTAGACCGGGTAACCACGGACTAGTCCGTGGTCACCAGGAGAAATTGCATAGCCCATTCATATATATTTGAAGGTTCATTAATAGAGAGTAGGTGGGACAAAACAAATAAATTAATCTTGATGAATTTGACCAGTAAGCATACAACAATCACACAATGATCATAATTCATCAAGATCTAATAATTGACATAGTTTTTCGACAAAAAATGAAGAGGGATGATTTTCACAATTCAGTCAAAATTTTGAAGAGGTCATACAGGTATGCAACTTTTCAAACCACACTCCGAGAGTCAAGGATATTTAGTTCATTTCGGAGTTCGCAAAAACACTTTTCATCAAGTGGCTTGGTGAATATGTCGGCCAATTGTTTTTGGGTGTTGACATGTGAGATGGTAATGTCTCCTTTCATGGAATGGTCTCTCAAGAAATGATGTCTTATGTCTATGTGTTTAGTTCTAGAGTGCTCAACTGGATTGTGGGCTATTTTAATGGCACTCTCATTGTCACAAAGGAGAGGAATACGGTTCATATTGTAACTGTAATCTCTTAGAGTTTGTCGCATCCAAAGGAGTTGTGCACAACAACTCTCGGCTGCAACATACTCTGCTTTGGCTGTGGATAAAGCAATGGAATTTTGTTTCTTGGATGACCAAGAAACTAAGGATCTCCCTAGGAATTGGCATGTGCCGGAGGTGCTTTTTCTATCTACTTTGCTCCCGGCATAATCTGCATCGGAGTAACCAATGAAATTGAATTTTGAGCCTTTTGGGTACCAAAGACCAAGGTTGGGTGTATGAACTAAATATCTCAAGATTCTTTTTACGGCTGTCAAGTGACATTCCTTAGGGTTGGCTTGAAATCGTGCACACAAACATACACTCAACATAATATCTGGCCTAGATGCACATAAGTAAAGTAGAGATCCAATCATGGAGTGATATACCTTTTGATCGACGCTAGGTCCATCTTCATTGAGATCCAAGTGGCCATTCATTGCCATGGGGGTCTTTATGGGCTTTGCCTTGTCCATGCCAAATTTCTTGAGTATGTCCTGCGTGTACTTGGTTTGGCTTATGAACGTTCCTTCCCTTTGTTGCCGCACTTGGAATCCCAAGAAGTACTTCAATTCTCCCATCATTGACATTTCAAACCTGTCTGTCATGATTCTACTAAATTCTTTACAGAAGGATTGGTTAGTTGACCCAAATATTATGTCATCAACATAGATTTGACAGATAAAAAGATCATTATCTAAATTCTTTGTGAATAATGTATAATCTACTTTGCCAATTTGAAAACCATTATCAATTAAGAAGTCTCTAAGACACTCATACCAAGCTCTAGGAGCTTGTTTGAGGCCGTAGAGAGCCTTACGCAATTTATATACGTGGTTGGGGAATTCTTCGTCTTCAAACCCGGGTGGTTGCTCCACGTACACCTCTTCCTTGATCGGTCCGTTGAGGAAGGCGCTTTTCACGTCCATTTGATACAGCTTGAAATCATGGTGAGTAGCATATGCAAGTAATATTCTAATAGATTCAAGCCTAGCTACTGGAGCAAAAGTCTCATTGAAATCCAAACCTTTGACTTGTGAGTACCCTTTGGCCACAAGTCGCGCCTTGTTTCTTGTTACCACTCCGTGTTCGTCTTGTTTGTTGCAGAAGACCCACTTGGTGCCCACTATGTTTGCATTGGGTCTTGCCACAAGTTCCCACACCTCGTTCCTCTTGAAGTTGTTCAATTCTTCTTGCATTGCCACCACCCAGTCCGGATCCTTCAATGCATCCTCAATCCTGCGCGGTCCCTAAAAGGAGACAAATGAGTAATGCTAACAAAAGATAGCTATGCGAGATCTAGTGGTTACTCCCTTTTGGATGTCACCGATGATGTTGTCGATTGGGTGATCCCTTTGAATGCATTGGTGTACTCTTGGGTGAGGCACTTGGGGAGTTGTGTCTTCATGATCGTTTTCTTCTCCCCCTGAGTGGTTGCCCTTTTTTACTTGTTGATCATCTTCATACTCTCATGCTTGTGTTGAAGCTCCCCCTTGATTGTTGGTCTCCCCTTGTGGTTCATTTTCCTCATTTATGTGTGAAGGTGACTCTTGTGGTCGAACTTCACCTAGAGCCATTCTTTTCAATGCTAGACAAGGAGCTTCTTCTTTACCTAATTCACATGGATCAACTTGCTCCTTTTGGGAGTCGTTAGTCTCATCGAACACTACGTCACGTGCTACTTCAACAAGTCCGGAGGCCTTGTTGAAAACACGATAGGCGTAGGTGTTCGAATCGTAACCGAGTAAGAAACCTTCATCGGACTTCGAAGCGAACTTTGAAGTCCTGGGCTTCTTGTTCAGGATATAACATGGAGAACCGAAATCTCCAAAGTATGAAATGTTTGTTTTGTTACCGGTGAGTAGCTCATAGGGAGTTTTCTTGAGTAGTCGATGAAGATAAATCCGATTTGCGGCGTGGCAAGCGGTGTTAATCGCTTCCGCCCAAAATTGATCTGAAGTCTTGTATTCATCGAGCATTGTTCTTGCCATCTCTATGAGTGTTCGGTTCTTCCTTTCGGCAACTCCATTTTGTTGTGGTGAGTATGGCGCTGAAAATTTGTGCTTGATGCCCTCTTCATCAAGGTACTCCTCCACTTGTATGTTCTTGAACTCCGTGCCATTGTCGCTTCGAATACTCTTGATTGACAATGAAAACTCGTTTTGAGCTCGCTTGAAGAATTTCTTGAGTGTTCCTTTTGTTTCTGACTTATCATGCAAAAAGAAAATCCAAGTGAAGCGAGAAAAATCATCAATGATAACCAAACCGTATTTGTTACCGCCGATGCTTATGTAAGCAACTGGACCAAACAAGTCCATGTGAAGTAGTTCGAGCGGCCTTGTTGTAGTCATGATGTTATTTGCGGGATGATGTGCTCCAACTTGCTTCCCGGCTTGGCACGCGCTACAAGGCTTGTCTTTCTCAAAAACAACATCTTTCAAACCTCGGATGTGATCGCCCTTGAGGAGTTTTTGAAGATTCCTCATACCAACATGCGCTAGCCGTCTATGCCACAGCCAACCCATGTTGGTTTTTGCAATCAAGCATGTGTCGAGTTCGGCTTTATCCTTGTTGAAGTCAACAAGGTAAAGCTTTCCCTTCAACATACCCTTGAATGCAACAGAACCATCACTCCTCCTTGAGACGGTCACACCCTCGTTAGTGAACAAGCAATTATAACCTTTGTCACATAGTTGAGATATGGACAGCAGGTTATAATCTAAAGATTCAACATGTAAAAAATGAGAAAGCATGTGTTCAGAGGATATTGCAATTTTACTGGTACCGAGCACCTTTCCTTGAATATTATCTCCGAAGTAGATGCCTTCGTTTGGGTCCTCGTTTTCTTCATATTCCACGAACATCCTCCTTTCTCCGGTCATGTGGTTTGTGCATCCACTATCTAGCACCCATTTGGATCCACCAGAGGAATAGGCCTGCAAAAACAAATTATGCTTTGGTTTTAGGTCCCAAGCTTGCTTGGGTCCTTGGAGGTTAGTTACAATACATATGGGCACCCACACATGGGATTTTGTGTTCCCATGGCGTGGCCCAACATAATAAGCATAAACCTTACCAAGATTGTTTCTCATTAATACATAAGAGGCATCAAAAGTTTTAAATAGAAGTTGCTGTTGTTTATGAATCGGACTAGTCTGGGTGGCCGGACTTGTCCGGACACCGACCGGACTAGTCCGGTATTCATGCGAGTTCAGTTTCTTATTCTTCAACTTATCAGTTTGAGAGGATCTTCCCTTCACAAAGGAGATCCTTCCCCTGTTATTCTTATGACTTCCAGCATGTTGCTTTTCATCATAAGAGTAACCAATGCCATATTTGACATTTGGAGGTCTTTGGACCAAGTATGCACTACGTGCATAGTTGATCTTCTCCTTGTCAAATATTCCATACTGGGTAGAATTTTTATCCTTTGTGGAGGTTGACTTCTCCTTCAAACTGGTGTTGATTTTACTACATGTGCACATATGAACAAGATCAGTTTTAGTGGGTTGAGAAGGTGAACTTGAAGAGGAGGAAGGTTCACTTAGCTTGAGTGACTCAACTTGCACTTCAAGGATTTTGTTAACCTTGATCAGGTCAGCAAGTTGGTCCTTGATTGCAACATTTGAGTTGGTTAACTCCAAGCAAGTTTTCTTGCTTGAAGCTAGCTCAAGCTCTAGTGAACTGTTTTTCTCCTTTTCAAGCTCTAGGAGTTTGTCAAGTTTGACATACTTCTCCTTTTGGGAGATAATCATGTCCTCTTGACGATCAATTAACCTCTCCTTCTCAACAAGTTGGTCAAGTAAAAATTTCATTTTAGTAGCAGTTTTCCTATCTAGTCCATTTAGCATATCCTCATCATCACTATCTAGTTCATCATCTCTAGAGTAGGAATGCATGGAAGGGGTTTTGATGTTTACCTTGCATTTACCTTCCTTTGCCATGAGACAAGTGCCATTTCCCTTCTTTGCACCGAGTGTGGGGAAGAGTGTGGATTTCTTGGATGTGCTTTCTATGGCTATGCTAGCCATCTCTTCTTCATCGGATGATGAGGACTCATCATTTGAGTCCCACTCCTTCCCAATGTGTGCTTGTTCGGCTTGTTTCTTTTTCTTGAAGAATTTCTTAGGTTGAGGCTTGGTTTCTTTAGTTTTCTTCTTGTTGTCCTCATACGGGCAATCGACTATAAAGTGGTTATACTCACCACAATTATAGCACGCCCGCCTCATCTTTGGCTTCGTCCTTTCCTTGTACTTTCCTTCACTTGATTTTGTTCCTTGTCTCTTCTTCATTATTCTCTTGAACTTTTTCATGAACAAAATCATATCCTCTTCATCTAGCTCACTACTCTGGTCATCACTGTCCTCATCTAGTTGTGCTTCTCTTGCTTTTTTGGATAGAGGCTTGAGAGTAGATTTTAGGGCAACTCCTTTCTTCTTGGCCGAGGTGAGGTCGGCAATTTCTTTGACGTGCTTGGCTTGTTTCTCCATCATTTCAAAGTTGATAATTTTACCAAGCAATTCATCCGGAGTCATCCTTTTGTAACCGGGGCTTTCTCTGATCATTGAGCATAGCGTGACATTGCGAGGCATAAAAGCTCTAAGGATGAGCTTTACCACCTCGTGTTCATTCCACTTCTTGCTCCCATATGATCGAACTTTGTTGACAAGTGTCTTCAATCGATTGTACATATCGTGGGGTGACTCGTCTTCCTCAATTGTGAATCTTCCTAGTTCGCCTTCGATCATTTCAATTTTTGCCTAACGCACATGCCGGTCACCTTCATGTGCTGTTTGTAGTGTATCCCATATCTCCTTAGCAATTTCGAGTCCATCCACCTTGGTGAACTCGTCTCGATTGAGAGAGGAGGTGATTACGGCTGCGGCTTGAGCGTTTCTATGGATGGCCTGCTCTTGACTTGGGGTGAGCTTTTCGTTGTCATCCGGAATATCTATCCCTGTACATACAACATGCCATAAACTTGGGTTGAGGGAAATCAAATGCATCTTCATATTCTGCCTCCACATGGAGTAATCACTCCCATCGAAGTGTGGGGCTTTTCCAAGTGGGATAGATAAGTAGTGATTGTTATTGCAATTTAGACGATCATAATTAAAAGGATATCGGGAGTAGTCCGTGTGACTACTCCCCTTCTTCTTCTCTTCAACTTTCGCTTTCCCTTTTGAAAGTGCCTTCTTTCTGAGGAGCGCCTTTAGCTCCAGCGTCTCCTCATCGTCGTCCTCGAAGTCTTGAATGGCTTCGAGGTACTTCTCCAATTTTTGGGTCTTGTCGTTGTTGACTTCCTCTTGGTTGTTGATTTTGTGGACATCCTTCATGTCCGACATGATCTCTTCGAGTGGTTAAACTCTTTCTTGGAGAACCAAGCTCTGATATCAATTGAATGTAGGCCTAGAGGGGGGTGAATAGGCCTTTTGAATTTTTTTTTCGGATCCTGCAACACTCAACAACAAGTTCAATACCAGAGAAATCGGACTAGTCCGGTAAAGTGCGGACTAGTCCGGTGTTCACAGACTAAGTTGATCAAGATTAATCGATTAGGTTGATTCTTTAATGTATGCAGCGGAAATATAGAATCAAACAATAGTTTAACAGTTATATATTGGATTGTATCATAATTAAGGCTTGTGTTCAACAATTTAATGTAAATTGAACAATGTGTATCAAACCCAAGAGTAAGTTGATCAATTTGAGTGATGAACACAAAAAGGACAAGACACGCGATTTATCCCGTGGTTCGGCTACCACGAAGGCAACCTACGTCCACGTTGAGGAGTCCACAAAAGGACTGGGTCTTCTCCAACCCTACCCTCGTCGGATCGCCACGAAGGCCAATCCTCTTCCACTAATCACAAAGGGGTGAATAACCAAATTCAATGGGCGTTCTCACACGTTGAGAGCTCCCTTAGATTACAAATCACAATGCCACAAAAAAACACACTCAGAAATTACAATTGAAACGCAGGAGTGTGTTAGAGATTCAAACCAAGAGCTCAATGATGTGTGCCAAGTGTCTCTCCAATGATCTAGAAGTGATCCTCAAAGGATTGATCGATTTTGCACTTAATTTCGTGGAGAGAAGTGGTTTCTGAGTCTCTTGGGATGTGTGACGGCGCTAGGGTTCAAGAGATTGTAAAAGTGGGTTGTGCACCTCTATTTATATGGGGTTTCTAAACGTGACCGTTAGGGTTTAGAAAGATCGGACTAGTCCGTGGTGGTCACCGGACTAGTTCGGTGTGCTGTGTGTAGCAAACCCTATGTGTCTCGAAATATCGGACTAGTCCGGTCGAAAACGGACTTGTCAGATTTCACTACTGGAAATCTTCGGACTAGTCCGATAGCCATCGGACTTGTCCGGACATATGAAACCCTAAGTGTGTTGGATGACAAGTCTGCACTTGGAGGACTTGTCCGATTTAGATCAGTGGGTATTTCGAACTAGTCCGTGTAAACATCGGACTTGTCCGAAGTGGATCAGAAGGAATATCGGACTAGTCCGGTTAACAACGGACTTGTCCGATTTTGTGTGACTTGTGAAGTGTGTTGAGGACTAGTCCGCCCTGGGGAGGACTAGTCCGACTCAAGTCAGAAAGATATCGGACTAGTCTGACAGATATCAGACTTGTCCGATCTGGTGCAGAAAGGATATCGGACTAGTCCGGTTAATATCGGACTAGTCCGGTCCTGTGTAACTTTGTGCAATATGTGTGTGTGCTTAAATATGATTGAGCTCTTGGGTGTGTTTCCTTAACACACTCCATACACAATAATCTACTATTTCTTTTCCTTGAGCTCAAGTTTAATTTGCTCCTCATTATCCCTTCTATTTGGTATTTTGCTCATTTTTCATTATTGGCCTGCATTCATCTCAACAAAAAGGTTAGGATCCCAATTGCTTGTCATAAATCATCCAAAACCCACAAGGGAGTCCTAGATGCACTTTTAGAAGAGGTTGAGGGGGGGAGGAACACTCAGTGGCTGTTGAAGCTCCTATTGCTCGGTGTGGCAATGTCGTGGTCCAGACAATGACGTTCACTAGGTGGATATCTATGCGCTTGGACACCTTTGATGGTTCTGGAACACCTACTGATGCCGCTGATTGGCTACAAAAGATGGAGAAAGTCATGACTGCTTGTAGGATGACAGAGGAGGAGATGATCTTGTTCATTCCTCACCAGGTGACAGGTCAAGCTGATATTTGGTGGGTAGGAGTATGTGACACTTGGACTCCTTCTCGTGGTGCTATCACTTGGGATGTATTCTTGGATCAATTTAGAGCTAAATATTATCCAGATTCCTTCAGAGACAAGATGAATGATGAGATGAACCATATCCAACAGGGGGACAAAATGTTGGATGATTATGAGCGAGATTTCAGCAACATCGTTTGCTTTTGCCTAGTGTTACGAGCAATGAACGTGAGAAATCTAGGAAGTTTTTCATGGGGCTTAACACTCGGTACAGAGAGGTGATGGGTAGGAACCCACCCACTACATATATCACAGCAGTTGAGGAGGCTAGAGGTATGGAGAACCAGTTTCAGCTTACAGCTCTACAGAAGTAATGTAATGGTAATGGAGTAATACAGGAAATGATCAGAAGAGGGTTCATCGGGAAAGAGGAGAGTCATCTCAAAAAACATCATTCAAGAAACCTAAGACCAACAATTCCTCTCAACAATCCTTCAAAAGCTGGCCCTTAGGTGCTCAATCTTCCTTGGGGCAGCACACTTTGAGTGCTTCGTTTATGTGTCCTGTTCCAGGGCAGTGTTTGATTTGTTTCAAGTGTGGGAAGCCACATCGTGCTTCAGAGTGTGGTTTTTCTGGAACCTGCCGTCTCTATGGGAGAGAGGGACATATGGCTCTAGTTTGCAAGAAAAATCCAGATTCTATTATCAAGTGGCAAAGGGCAAACTCTTCCTCACTCGGACCCATGTCCATGGCTAGCTCTAGGGGTTCAGCTCCGACATTTAATGCTCCTCGTGGTACTGTTTAGATGTAGTCTGGTCCTTCAGCTCCAAATTATCGGTTCCCTCACCAGTATTTTCCTCCATCATGCTACCTCTGACCCGTGCCTCAGCTTCTTGCTCCATATGTTCCACTACAGCTGTCTGCTCCTCCTGCTCCTCCAGCTCAGTCTGCTCAACATGCTGTAGGCGGATCTTCTTCCGCTCCTGCTGGAGTCTACACCGTGCCAACACAATCCTCTTTGGGTCACCCAGATGTGGTTTTAGGTACTCTTATTGTTGACTCTCATGACGCTCATGTTTTATTTGATTTGGGTGCTACCTTTTTGTTCATTTCACTTGATTTCTTAAGAAAGGCGAATATTTCTAGTCAAGAGATATCTCTGTCAGTTCGTGTTAGTTCTCATGGGGGCTTGGTTTCCAGTTCTGTTGTGTGTCCTGGTTGCACTATTTCTATAGGGGATGACGAATTCGTAGCTAATCTAATGGTGATTCCACTACCAGTTTTTGATGTTATCTTGGGCATGGATTGGCTACATTGCTATCGAGCCATTGTATCTTGTTTTTGGAAAACCATTACATTAGAGGCACCATCTGGGAAGATTACCACTTTTCAAGCGGATGCACCTCTTTGTTCTTTATCTATGATGACAAATCTTTTTCCTGATCACTATCCTGTAAAGGCCATCTTCCTTTGCAGCCTTAGAGAGAAGCAAACAAAGTCATTCGAGATTATAGATATTCCAGTAGTGCGAGACTATTCTGATGTCTTCCCTGATGAGCTACCAGGAATGCCACCTAAGCGAGAAGTGGAGTTTCACATTGATCTTATACCTGGTACCAGCCCTGTATCCATAGCTCCCTATTGATTATCTCATCCTTTTCAAGAGGAGTTAAGGAAATAGTTGGATGATCTATTGGCTAAGAAAATGATATGTTGTAGTGTTTCACCATGGCGAGCTCCAGTATTGTTCATTAAGAAGAAAGATGGAAAGTTGCGTATGTGTGTGGATTATCGTGGCTTAAATGCTGTGACGATTAAGAACAGGTATCCATTACCTCGCATTGATGTGTTATTTGATCGATTAATAGGTGCCAAGGTGTTTTCTAAAATTGACCTTCAATCTGGCTATAATCAAATTCCTGTTCGAGGGGAGGATATTGAGAAGACAACCTTTTCCACTATGTATGGTCATTATGAGTTCAAAGATATGTCTTTTGGACTCCCTAATGCACCTGCATACTTTATGGAGACGATGAATAATATGCTTCATGGATTGGAGGAGTTCGTAGTGGTCTTTATTGATGATATACTCGTCTTCTCCAAGACAGAAGTAGAACATGAGAACCATTTGAGAAGAGTTCTTGAGACTCTGAGGAGTCATAAATTTTATGGCAAATTGAAGAAGTGTGAGCTTTGTCTCTCGGATGTTGGCTTTCTGGGTCATGTAACTAATCAACATGGCATCTCGGTTGTTCCAAGCAAAGTCTCTATAATAGTTGAATGGGAACGACCAACCAATGTCAATGATGTTAGAATTTTCTTAGGTATGGTTGGTTATTACCGTCGCTTAGTAAAGGATTTCTCTAGAATTGCTAAGCCTATGACACGACTTACCCAGAAGAATGTCAAATTTGTGTGGACTCAGGAATGTGAGTGTTGTTTCCAGTTATTGAAGGAGAACTTGGGTCACTGCCCCTATCCTTGCCATTCCTGAGTCTGGTAGACGTTTCACCGTCTATCAAATGCCTCTCGTGTGGGACTCATTGTTTACTTATGCAACAAGGAAAAGTGATTGCTTATGTCTCAAGACAGTTAGAGACACGTGAGCAGAATTATCCCACCCATGATCTAGAGCTTGCTGCTGTAGTCTTCGCGCTAAAAATTTGAAGACATTATTTATATGGCGAGTCATGTGACATTTTCATAGACCATAAGAGTTTGAAGTACATATTCACTCAGAAGGATCTAAACTTGAGATAATGAAGATGGTTGGAGTTGATTATGGACTATGACTTGAATATCCAATACACACCTCGTAAAGCAAATGTGGTGGCTGATGGAATAAGCCGTAGAGCTACTCCTCCTACTATAAATTCCTTAATAGATGATTTCGAGCGGATGGATATATTATTGCTATGATTAAGTTTTGGAGGTAGAGACTCAACTAATCATATCGTCAGATATCCCAGAACGAGTCTTAGAGGCACAATGACAAGATCGCTTGTTCCTAGATGTTAAGAAACAAATTCAAGAAGGAAAGGGAGGATATTTCACTTTGGACGCCGTTGGGGCCGTTCAGTTTCGTGGTCGCTTATGCGTGCCACAAAGATCTCAAGTTAAAGAAGATATTCTTAAGGAGGCACATCGTGCTCATGATACCGTACATCCTGGAGAGAATAAGATGTATCATTACTTGAAGAAAATCTATTGGTGGAAGAGAATGAAGGTGGGTGTAGCAAAGTATGTGGCTTCATGTGGGGTTTGCCAAAGAGTGAAGGTTGAGCATAAGAGTGTCGCTGAGAATATTACAGCCACTCGAGGTTCCCGTGTGGCCATGGGAGGATATCGCTATGGTTTTTGTTGTTGGCTTACCACGTTGAGGATGAGATACTATTTGGGTCATAGTTGATCGTCTTAGTAAGGTGCCTCATTTTATTCCTATTCGGTCAACTAGTTCAGCGAGTGATTTGGTCCCTATTTATATGAGAGAAGTAGTGCGACTGCATGGTGTACCCCGCACCATTGTTTCAGATAGGGATGCTAAGTTTGTCTCTAAGCTGTAGGAGAGCTTACAATTAGCGTTGGACACAACACTAAGGATAAGCACCGCATTCCACCCTCAGACTGATGGACAGTCAGAGCGTACGATTCGAACTTTGGAAGATATGCTTAGATCATGCGTACTATCTTGGCAAGGAAGTTAGGAAGATCACTTATCTCTTGTGGAGTTCTCTTATAATAACAGCTATCACTCTAGCATTGGATGTGCACTATAGGAGGCTCTTTATGGAAGGAAGTGTAGGTCGCCCATTTGTTGGGACGCGGTTGCTGAGAAAGCTGTTTTGGGTCCAGATTGGGTTCAACAATCGACTCAGCGAGCTGCTAAAATTTGACAACACATGTTTGCAGCACAAAGTAGGCAGGAGAGCTATGCCGACATTAGAAGACGATACTTGGAGTTTCAAGAAGGTGATGAGGTTCTTCTTAGAGTGTCGCCTACCAAGGGTGTTGTGAGATTTGGTACCAAGGGAAAGCTTAGTCCAAGATATATTGGACCCTTTGTTATCAAACAACGAGTGGGGAAATTGGCATATCGATTAGAGTTGCCAGAGTCAATGAGAGGAGTTCACAATGTATTCTATGTCTCAATGTTGAGAAAGTATCTGAGAGATCTAGAGTATCACATAGTCGTAGAGCCAGTGACAACTGAACAAAATCTATCAGTTGAATCTCGTCCTGAGGATTTTGGAATCATCTGAGAGGGTGCTTAGACGCAAGTCATTTAAGTTTGTGAAGGTTCTGTGGACAAACCAAATTGAGCGTCAAGCCACTTGGGAGCTTGAATCTGAGATGCAAGAGAAATACCCTGAACTATTCGAATCCGGTGAGCAATTATAGTTTCTTCAAATAATCAGTTTCACATCATTTATCTATAATGATAATAAAGAATTCGAGGGCAAATTCTGTTGAAGGGGGGGGGGGGGAGAACGTAATATCCCGAATATTTAAGGAAAAAAATCACATCAGAAACAATAAACGGTTGACCAAACTTTGACTCATTGAACCATTCCTCCAATGGTCGATCAAAGACCCTATGTGTGTTCAGTTCGCTGAAATCATTTACACAAAATTAACCTTGTGACGAGAAGGTTACCGAAGTTTGACTTTTTGAATCCTTGATCGGATGGACAATCGGAGACTGTAGATGCGTAGAGCTCGTTGATACGACTCCGTTTCACTATTGATACGCTTGATTCGAGGATTGGATGAATCGGTTATGAGCCGAATTAATTTCAACCATTCGATGGGTCACTAGGTCAACTATATATAAAAAAGAAACCCCAATTTTTTTTCTTCCTGACCTAGCGCCACCGGAACATATTTTCAACCTCACCAACACCGTCAAAACCTATCAGTTCTTGTCTCTGCCCAAGTTCCAGCGCCGCCGCTGCTTGATCTCGATCCCCTTCGGTTGCTGACCTCCATGCATCTTCCTTCGAACCTGCACTCTCACGTTGGATGTCTGCTGCCGCTGTTCCTTGCCAGGAGCTCTGCCATCGAGGAGGTAAATCAGAGAAGCAGCTGTGAGGTGCTGCTGCTTGCTGGAATTCTTTGCTTGCTGCGTCTTTGCTTGATGCACGTGCCTGATGGTGCTCTTTCCTGCTCCAGTTTTCCACTACTGATGTCTTCAATTTGGATAAGCATGCTGCTGCTTGGTTGATTAGAGGCGTGGACTGGTGCTCTGCAGGTTAGCATTTGCAGTCAATGGGGTAGTGCCTGCCACTGTTGTTGCTTCAAGGTGATGGTGTGGCTGCCGCTATTATTTTATTTTTAAGTCATTGTTGCCGGTTAATCTGGAGGAGGTCAGGGCGAGTGGTGCCTCTGGAAGCCTTGATCTTGAGCGGTTCTGAGTCAGGGCTGCTTCTCGGTGAAGCAGTGCAGCCAGCGTTGTATTTTTATTAAGAGGAAAAAAACACAGTGGTTGCTATTAGGCTAGTTGCTACCGCTAGTAATTTTGCTGCATGCCTGCTTAAGAGAGAAGAGAAATTATAGATTGGAGTGAATTGACAAAAGTTTTATTGTTTATATATATATATATATATATATATATATATATATATATACATGATAATTGGTTGAGTACAATGAAGAGTTTATATTTATAGGATTCGAGAATTCTCATGTCGAGAGGACATCTTCAGGTTCTTGCCAAAGTTAAAGCAAGTGCATAACGGGTTTTATTCTAAAATGTGTGAATTGTTTGTGATTACACTTTCTCATGTCTCTAATTTGTTAATTGAGGTTTCAAGATTTAATTGCTTCATGATTCTATTTTTTTCATGTTCAAGATTCAAATTATTCATTTAATTATCGTTCAAGTACCGGTTAAGTCCGGAGTCATTCTTATATTTAAGTTCCTGTGAGTAAGTGCTGGTCACACTTGCTCGGCTTTACCGGTAAATGCTAAGGAGAATTCAAGTGCCATCCATTCCAGACGGAAACTACTGCTTCATTGTTCTTCATTTCAAGTTCCAGTATCGCTATGTATCATTCTGTTTGATTCTATTGTTCTTCAAGCTCTAAGTGTTCTTGCTGAGTGTTTTTACTCACCCTTGTGTTCATTTGGTTTTTTAGGTACCCATTGATCAAACATGCATTGAGAGGAGGGTAGCATTTGCACATGAGCACACAAACCATTTAATAATCTTAGTTTATTAATATTCTCAATTATATTACATACGTTTTGGATCGTTGAGACTGCGATGTGGTTATTTGAGTCTTTAATTCACTCGTGGGAATGAATGTGAGCTTAATAGTTTTGCTATATAATATTATGCCTGTTATGGTGTTTTGCTGCCAGCGGATGATAGAGTTTTCGAGTGAGACTCTGCCAAAATTTTTAATATTTTTCTTACTTAGTAAGACTGTTTAGATGGTTTCAATAGCGTCTAGGAGTGTTCATACCTCGGGCGTTATAGCAACCTGCAAGCCCGCTTCAAAAGAAGCTTGAGAAACTCATAAGGAAGATGATGATGATGACGAAAGTAGTGATGTCGATGAAGAATACATGACCTTGTTCATGAAAAAGTTTAAGAAAATGATGAGAAGAAGAATGGGTGGTAGCTCAAATGAAGTAAGACATAGGGACAAACAAAGACCCAAGATGAGACGTGCATGCTATAGTTGTGGAGAGTATGATCATCTAATAGTAGATTGTCCACATGAAGATAATAAGAGGAAGAGTAAAGACAACAAGCCTCAACAAAAGAAAGTATTCAAGAAAAAGAAGTAGTATATCCAAGCACATCTAGGGAAGAAGTGGGACTCCAATGATGAGTCCTCATCTGAAGAAGAAGAAGAGGAGATGGTCACTATAGCCATCAAGAAGCCTACCAAGAAGTCAACTCTTTTCCCAACCATGGACGCACGGAAGGACACCGACCACACATGTCTAATGGCCAAAGAAGGAAAAAGAAAGGTTTTAACTAAATCTTCCTCCTCACTTTCTTTTACTAGTGATATTGATAATTATAGTGATCATGAAGACATGCTTAGTGGTTTAGATAAAAAGATTGCTACTAAAATGAAATTTCTAATGGATAAGATTGTTGATAAGGAGGAGCTAGTCAATCGCCAAGAAGATATGATAATTCTCTAAAAGGAGGAATATCTTGAGATTGAAAAGCTCCTTGAGCTTGAAAAGGAGCAAAGTAAATCACAAGAAGTTGAGTTTGCTTCAAGCATGGAAGCTTGTTTGATGTTAAAAGACTCAAACATGACTATCAAGGATGACCTTGCTAACTTAACAAAAGTTAACAAGATCCTTGAGACACAAGTTGAGTCACAAAAGCAAAGTAGTTCTTCATCCTCTTCAAGCTCACCTTCGCAACATATGAAATCTGAAACTGTCACTAAATGTACATGTGCTAAAAATAACACCAACTTGAAAGAAAAGTCCAACTTGACAAAAGACAAGCATCCCTCCCAAAGTGGCATTTTTGACAAGGAGAAGGTCAAGTATGCACGCAGTGCATACTCGGTCACAAGACCTCCTAATGTTAAATATGGCATTGGGTATTATTATAGAGAAAGGCAAAATGCTAGAAGCCACAAGAATGATAAGGATTGCATTGCTTTTGTCAAGGGAAACTCTTCCCAAGTTGGAAAACATGATAACATTGATAATTGAACATTTGTGAACTCATATGGACAACAAATCTTGTTTAGAACCATTGATGCTTCATATGTGCTTATGAAAAATGGTTATGGAAAAGCTTATGCTAAATATGTTGGGTCATACCATGAGAACACCAAGTCTCGTGTGTGGGTGCCCAAATCACTTGTGACTAACCGTAAAGGACCGAAGCAAGCTTGGGTACCTAGAACCAAAGCATAATTTCTTTTTGCGGGCTTATTCATTTGGTGGAGCAAAATGGGTGCTAGATAGTGGATGCAAAAATCACATGACCGGAGAAAGAAAAATGTTCGTGGAGCATGAACAAAATGAAGACTCAAGCGAAGGCATCTATTTTGGTGATAATAGTCAAGGAAGGGTGCTAGGTACCGGTAAAATTGCAATTTCATCACAGCATACACTTTCTCATGTTTTACATATTGATTCCTTAGATTATAACATCTTTTCCATATCTCAACTATGTGGCAAAGGTTATATTTGTTTATTCACTAATGAGGGTGTGACTGTCTGTAGGAGTGATAACTCTATTGCATTCAAGGGTGTGTTAAAGGGAAAACTTTCTCTAGTTGACTTCAACAAAGATAAAGCCGAACTTGACACATGCTTGATTGCAAAGACTAACATGGGTTGGCTGTGGCATAGATGGCTAGCACCTGTTGGTATGAGGAATCTACAAAAACTTATAAAAGGCGATCACATCCGAGGTTTAAAGGTTGTTGTTTTTGAGAAAGACGGACCTTGTAGAGCGTGCCAAGCTGGGAAGCTAGTAGGAGCACCCCCATCCCGCAAAGAATGTCATGACTACAACAAGACTGCTTGAGCTCCTCCACATGTACCTATTCGGTCCAACTGCTTACATAAGCATCGACGGTAATAAATATGGTTTAGTCATTGTTGATGATTTTTCACGCTTCACGTGGGTTTTCTTTTTGCATTATAAGATAGAAACTCAAGGAACACTCAAGAAGTTTCTCACGCAAGCTCAAAATGACTTCTCATAGACGATCAAGAACATACGAAGTGACAATGGAACAGAAATCAAGAATACTCAAGTTGAGGAGTATCTAGATGAAGAAGGAATAAAGCACGATTTTCAGCATCCTACTCTCCTCAACAAAATGGGGTAGCCGAAAGGAAGAACCGAACACTCATTGATATGGCGAGGACAATGCTCGATGAATACAAGACTTCAGACCGCTTTTGGGCTGAAGCGGTTAGCACCGCTTGTCACACCATAAACCGACTATATCTTCATCGTTTACTCAAGAAAACATCATATGAACTACTCATCAGTAACAAACCAAATATTTCATACTTTCGTGTTTTGGTTCAAAATGTTATATTCTAAAAAAGAAGACTAGGGATTCAAAGTTTGCTTCGAAGTCTGGTGAAGGTTTCTTGCTTGACTATGATTCGAACTCCTACGCTTATCATATCTTCAACAAAGCCTCTGGACTTGTAGAAGTAGCATGTGACATAGTGTTCGATGAAACTAACGGCTCTCAAGTAGAGGAAGTTGACCTTTGTGTGCTAGATCAAGAAGAAGCTTTGTGTCAAGCATTGAGAAGAATGGCGTTGGGCGATATTCGACCAAAAGCATCTCCTCAAAATCCGAATGAAGAAGATGAACCACAAACGGAGGAAAATGATCAAGGGGGAGCTTCAACACAAGATCAAAGTCAAGGAGATCAAGATAATTAAAACATTAATGAGGGCAGCTATCCAGGGGGAGACGAAGAAGATGATGATCATGAGGATTCGAGATCACAAGTGCCACATCCAAGAGTACACCAAAGCATACAAAGAGATCACCCCGTCGACAACATAATTGGTGACATCCAAAAGGGAGTGACAACTCGACCTCATATAGCTAATTTCCGTTAATACTATTCTTTTGCATCCTCTTTGGAACCATACAGGGTTGAAGATGCATTAAGAGATCCTGGTTGGGTGATGGCGATGCGAGAAGAATTGAACAACTTCAAGAGGAACGAAGTATGGGAACATGTTGAACGACCCAAGTCCAACATCGTCGGCACTAAATGGGTCTTCCGCAACAAGTAAGACGAACACGGAGTGGTGACAAGGAACAAGGCACGACATGTGCCCAAAGGTTACTCACAAGTCGAAGGTTTGGATTTTAACGAGACTTTTGCTCCCGTATCTAGGCTTGAATCAATCTGTATATTACTTGCATATGCTACTCACCATGATTTCAAGCTATATCAAACGGACATCAAAAGCGCCTTCCTCAACGGACCAATAAAGGAGGAGGTGTACGTGGAGCAACCCCATGGTTTGAAGATCAAGAGTACCCCAACCATGTATTCAAACTGCTCAAGGCTCTCTATGGCCTCAAACAAGATCCTAGAGCTTGGTATGAGTGTCTTAGAGATTTCTAGTTGAAAATGGCTTCAAAATTGGTAAAGTTGATTACACTTTGTTTACCAAGCACTTTTATGATAATATATTCATTTGTCAAATTTATGTTGATGATATCATATTTGGTACAACTAACAAATCTTTTTATCAAGAATTTAGTAAAATCATGACAGATAGATTTGAGATGTGTATGATGGGAGAGCTGAGATACTTTTTGGGATTCCAAGTGAACAACTAAAGAAAGGAACGTTCATAAGCCAAACAAAGTACACCGAAGACATTCTCAAGAAATTTCGCATGGACAGAGCGAAGCCCATTAAGACTCCCATGGTGACAAATGGACACTTAGACCTCAATGAAGATGGACCTAACGTGGATCAAAAGGTATACCGTTCCATGATTGGCTCTCTACTTTATTTATGTGCATCTAGGACTGATATCATGTTGAGTGTATGTATGTGTGCAAGATTTCAAACCAATCCTAAGGAATGTCATTTGGTAGCCGTAAAAAGGATATTACGATATTTAGTTCATACACCCAACCTAGGCCTTTGGTATCCTAAAGGTTCAAAGTTCAATCTCATTAGATACTCTAATGCAGATTATGCCACATGCAAGGTAGATACAAAAAGCACCTCCGGTACATGCCAATTTCTGGGTAGGTCCCTAGTTTCTTGGTCCTCCAAGAAACAAAACTCCATTGTCTTGTTCACGGCCGAAGCGGGGTATGTTGCAGCCGGGAGTTGTTGTGCACAACTCCTTTGGATGCAACAAACTCTAAGGGACTACAGTTACAATATGAACCGTATTCCACTCCTTTGTGATAATGAGAGTTCCATTAAAATTGCACATAACCCTGTTGAGCACTCTAGACCAAAACACATTGATATCCGGCATCACTTTTTGAGAGACCATTCAATGAAACGAGACATAGCCATTTCCCACGTCAAAACTGAGAAACAACTTGCCCATATCTTCACTAAGCCACTTGATGAAAAACGCTTTTGGGAGCTTCGAAATGAACTAAATATCCTTGATGCTCGGAACGTGGCTTGAAATCTTGCATATTTGTATGCCATCTTCAAAATCAAGTTCTTTTTGTTGAAAACTCATCTTTCCCTGTTTTCTCCTAAAAACTATGTTAATTATTAGATCTTGATGAATTATGGTCATAGCTTGATTGTTGTGTGTTTACTGATCATATCATCAAGAATATTTGTGTGTCTTTGTCCCCTATTTCTTTATTAGGCACCTTCGGATATATACGAAAGGCTTTTATATTTCCCTGTCCATGTGACCACGGACTAGCCTGTGGTTACCCTGGACTAGTTCGTGTAGTGTCCGCTTGTCCGGACTTGTCTGGTATGACTACGGACTAGTTTGGTGTATCGATGCCTTAACCCCTTAGGTTGGTGCAGACCCTTTTTCTTCCTCCTCACAACTTCCCTTAAGTTCTCTCTCCTCACACAAGTGCTTCCAAGGCGATCTTGTGAGTTCTCCCTCAAATTTGCTCAAATCTCCGTGGGAATTGATCTACATTGCAAGGAGATTGAAGACCCCGGACTAATCCGCACCAACAACTCTTCAAACTCCTCGAATCAAAGGATTTGTATAATGTCGACCTCGAACGAGAATCTCTACGACTTTAAGGCCGAAATGGATCAAGATATGTTGCCTCATGCTTCGGAGCCTCGTTCAAACAAAAGGCAAGAGTGTGCTGCTGAGCCTTCTCCCGCTCCACCTCGGGTGCGACGAAAAGTCCCAGCTAATAAACCACCTTCCAAGGGCAAAGATGTAGTTGGATCCAACTCGGCGACTCCTCGCCAAGCTAAGGGCAAAGGGAAAGGAATTTCCTGTGGCCATATTGGCCCCCTGAAGATGGATCCTCCAAGACAGAGAAACATAAGTTCTTTAGAAGAGAGATTCAATGAAAAGGGCAGCAATGTCGCTTGGAAGCTCAGGAAGGTTGATGTTTACAGCAGTGGGAAGATAGCTGTTGATCCGAGGTTTTGGAGTGATTTCCACTCGGACTACTACAACAGTGTCTACCTCACGATGAAGACTCCAGTAGTTCACAGTGAGTGGATATATTGGGGCTACATTGAAAGGAAAAGTTGTGATGCTTTTGATGAGCTAGTGGACGCAACAGAGAGGCATGGTCTAAATAATTTGTTATCCTTTAGATACAACTAGAATGATGATGTGATAGCCCAATTCTATGCCACTTGCCACTTTGCCAGTACGGGTGAAGAAAGAGTAACCTGGATGACTTATGGATCAATCTACTCTCTCACCTATGTTGACTTTGCAAAGTTGTTACATCTTGAGGACACCGGAAACCATGAGATCATGATCCACAATGGCAGCCCTCTGGAGAAGGACAAGATGGAGTTCCTCGATGACACTCATCTCCATTACAATCCCGCATCGACCAAGAACGTGAAGTCATTTTTCATTGTCCTCAATTGAGTGCTTTGGAAGACGATTGCTCCTAAGGATGGGGATGCAGGCAGCGTCCAAGGTTACTTGAGAACCTTGATGAAGGTGATAAGCAAGAGGAGAAGATTTGATGTGTTCAACTACATTTGGAATGATATGGTAAACATATCTTGCACTCCAAACCATTCCTGGGGCTATGCGCCAGACATTGTGTTCATGATTGAGAAGGTCACAGGAATTGAGTTTGTCAAGGATGTAGAGCATACTGCTTTAAGGCCTTAGAAGCTGCATCAAACTACTCTCCCAGCAGCTCCCTCTCCTACCTCAAGTGAGGAGCACCCAAGGAGAGCCCAAGAAGAGACAAGGCCTCCCTCTAGCTCTAGGTCCCCTCCATCTCGCAAAGGGTCCACTAGCGGTATATTGATGTATTTGGCTGCTATCTTTAGTTCTTGCTGCAAATCAAAGGTGAAGCTACAGAAGATGAATAAGGCGGGAAAGGAGCAAATGCAGTACATGAAGGAAAATGTCAAAGCCATTTGCCAAAAACTGGAGATTGGGCCTATTGGGTCTCCTGTTATTTTAGAGGACTCTGGATCTGATTTCTCAGAGCTTCCATCTCTCACCAACTCCGAGCTTGCTTACTTTGGCCTTAGGGGCACGACGAGTGGTTCTTCTTCTTCTTCTCCTCCTCCTCCTTCTCCTCAGCCTGATGAAGAAGATGAAGAAAGGACCAACAACACGGATGGAGCCGGCGACGACGAGTAGATCCCTCCTTCTCTTCCTTTTTGGTGCCTTGATGCCAAAGGGGGAGAGATTGAGGGGGAGTCCTAGGTCGTAGCTCAGGTTGAGAGAGAGAGAGAGAGAGAGAATCCTAGATCTCTTTTGTGTCTTGTTGCTCTGATTCTTCTTTGAGACTCTGTCATGCATTTGGTCTTGTAAAACTTATATTATGTTCTCATTATGCTTTTGGAAATGTATTATAAAGTTATGATTATACTTTACTATGATCAATGTTTTATGCTTTAAAGTTGCTATGTGTACTTGATAATCTTGATGATTTTATGATTATGCTTTTTACCTCATTCACATCAATATTATTGATCACACACACATAGTTTTGCACCCCTACCATAAAGAGTGCACATATGAGTATTACTTCTACATTTACTATTTTTCTCAACATTCATATGTGCACACTTTATGAAAACTTGAATTTTTCATCGTATTTGTGTAATCTCAATTGGTTGTCATCAATAACCAAAAAGGGAGAGATTGAAAGTGCATCTAGGCATCTCTTGTGGGTTTTGGTTGACTAATGACAAACAAATGATATCCCAGCAAAATTGTTGAGACGAGCGCAGGTTTTAAAGAGATTAGAAGGAAATCACAAAACGAAAGGAGAATGAGGATCCAAAAGGTAAAGAGCTCAAGATTTGAAAAGAATAGATTTATTTTATAAGGAGTGTGTTGGAGAAGCACACCCCAAGAGCTCAAGTGAAAAAGATTGCACTCACTGCACAAATATCAAGAAGAGCAGACTAGTCCGATATCCACCGGACTAGTCCAATTTTTTTTGAACAGAAAACAGACAAGTCCTCCAAGTGCGGACTTGTCCGCAGCTCATCACATTTGCACAACAACGGACTAGTCCGATATCCACCGGACTAGTCCGAAAACATTCTGAATAAAAATCGGACAAATCCTCCAAGTGCGGACTTGTCCTTAGTTCTACACTATTTCACAAACACCGGACAAGTCCGATATCTACCGGACTTGTCCGAAAACTTTGTGAGCCAGGATCGGACTAGTCTGCACCTTAACGGACTAGTTCGGTATCCATCAACACTTAGGGTTTTTCACACACTCACACCAGACTAGTCCGGTGTCCACCACGGACTAGTCCGAACCTTGCAAACCCTAACGGTAACTTTTGGAAACCCTTGTATAAAAAGAGGTGCACAACCACACAACAAACCTTCTCGACTCCCTGCGCCATCACACCTTCCAAGAGCCCAAAAATACTTCTCTCCACTCATTCTAAACCTAAAAGGATCAAATCTTTGAGGACTAGGGATTGGACAAAGAAGAGAACTTGTTCTACATGATCTTTAGCTCCTGGGTTTGATCTCTCGCACACTTTCATTGTTTATTGTACATCTTTTGAGTTTGTTCGGTGTGTTCCTTCATTGTAATATTTTGGGAGCCCTCAACTCGTGAGAAGGCCCCCTTCGAAGAAAGTTAGTGAGTGAAAATCATCCTCCGTGGCGATTACCCGGAGGGAAGGGTTAGTGAAGACCCGATCCTCCGTGGACTCCTCAACGAGGACGTAGATTCCAGTGTGGAATCAAATCACAGGATAAATCATGTCTCGCGTGCTCTTGCTTTACCTTTTGTCATATTCTAGGGTTTGCATAGTCTTCTGTAATTCACATTGAAACATTTGATTAAACTTGATAATTGCAATATCTTATTTCATTGTCATAATACACTTATATTGTCAATTGCTTTCCGCTGCATAGACTACTAGAAGTAAAATTAAAGATATGCTTTGATTTTTCAAGTCCGCGTATGCCGGACTAGTCCGTAGCATAATGGACTGGTCCGACCTCTCTGTATTTGATCTCTTTGTTAAGTGTTTCAGGGATCGATAAAAGTTCAAAAAGCCTATTGACCCCCCGCCCCCCTCTAGGCTGCATTCAGTTTACAAACTGTACAAAGCCTTGTTCGGTCTCAAACAAGCCCCTAGAGCATTGTATGTTAGGTTAAAAACATTCTTACTTGAAAAGGGTTTTACCATGGGCAAGATTGATAAAACTATTTTTGTACTTAAGCATGGCAATGACTCATTATTCGTTC
The DNA here is from genome assembly GCA_036927565.1 of Tuctoria greenei. Classification (NCBI taxonomy): domain Eukaryota; kingdom Viridiplantae; phylum Streptophyta; class Magnoliopsida; order Poales; family Poaceae; genus Tuctoria; species Tuctoria greenei. Next base: position 112,320,966 of record JAYESD010000010.1, read on the forward strand.
AAGTGTATGTGGATGATATTATCCGGTTGCGCTTCTCATGATATTGTGTCCAATTTTTCAGCTGTGATGAGTTCAAAATTTGAGATGAGTATGATGGCAGAACTCACATACTTTTTGGGGTTGTAAATCAAGCAAACCAAGGATGGTACTTTTGTGCATCAAATTAAGTATACAAGATACCTTCTTAAGCGCTTCAACATAGAGAAAAGCAAGCCTCTTCGGACACCAATGAAAATAGCAACGATGCTTCAACTTGATGAACATGGTGAACCCGTGGATCAAAAAGAATATAGAAGCATGATCGAGTCACTTTTGTACCTCACGGCAGCAAGACCGGACATACAATTTAGCGTATATCTTTGTCAACGATTTCAAGCTTTCCCACGTGCTTCACATCGTCAATCCGTCAAAAGGATTCTCAGATACTTACATGGAACTCAAGAATTTAGCATTTTTCTTCCTTCATCCTCAACCATTACGTTAAAAGATTTTTTGGATGCTGATTTTGGGGGTTGTAGGATTGAATATAGCCTAGAGGGCGGGGGGGGGGGGGGGGGGGTGAATAGTCTTTTTGAATCTTTGTCGATCCCTGAAACACTTAACAGATTGATCAAATAAAGGAAGGTCGGACTATTCCGATGTACATGGACTCAAAAGATTAAGATTGATCGTTAATTTGACTTCTAGTAGTCTATGCAGCGAAAAGCAATTGACAATTTAAATGTATTATAACGATGAAGCCATATATTGCAATGATCAACTTTAATACAATACTTCAATGTGAGTTATACAAGACTATGCAAACCCTAGATCATGATGAACGATAAAATAAGAACACGCAAGACAAGGTTTTATCCCGAGGTTCAATTCCACAGGGAAATTTACATTCCCATTGAGGAGTCCACGGAGGACCGGGTCTTCACTAACCCTTCCCTCGTTTAATAGCCACGGAGACCGATTCTCTAACCACGAAGGGGCAAATAACTCATTCAAGGGGCCTTCTCACAAGTAGAGGGCTAGAATTACAGCGATGAACACCACAAAACACACTCAAAAGATATACAATGAACAATGAAAGTGTGCGAGAGATCAAACCCAAGAGCTCAAGATCGTGTGGAACAAGTTCTTTCCTTTTTCCAATCCCTAATCCTCAAAGATTTAATCCTTTTAGGTTTAGAATGAGTGTAGAGATGTATTTTTGGGCTCTTGGGAGGTGTGACTGCACAGGGAGTCGAGAGATATAATTGTGTGGCCATACACCTCTTTTTTATACTAGGTTTCCAAAAGTTACTGTTAGGGTTTGCGAGGTCCGTACTAGTCCGTGGTGGACACCGGACAAGTCCGGTGTGCTTGTGTGCGAGAAATCCTAAGTGTTAATGGAAACCGGACTAGTTTGTTAAGGTGCGGACTAGTTCGATCAAGGCACAAAAACTTTTCGGACTAGTCCGGTTGACATCGAACTTGTATGTTGTGGTGAACAATGTATAGACTAAGGACAATTCCGCATTTGGAGGGACTTGTCCGATCTTAGTCAGAGAGTTTTCGGACTAGTCTAGCGGATATCGGACTTGTCCGGTGTTGTGAAAAATTGTAGGGTTGAGTATAAGTCCGCACTTGGAGGACTTGTCCGATTTTAGTAAGAGGATTATCGGACTAGTCCAGATGATATCGGACTTGTTCGGTGTTTTGCAAATTTGAATGGCTACGGACAAGTCCGCACTTGGGGGGAGTTGTCTGTTTTTAGTCAGAGAGATATCGAACTAATCCAGTTGATAGTGAACTAGTCCGTACTGCTGATTTTTGTGTAGTGGGTGAAATCTCTTTCACTTGAGCTCTTAGGGTATGTTTCTCCAACACACTCCAAACAAAATAATTCTAATCTTTTCAGCTCTTGAACTCTTTTCCCTTTGGATCCGCATTCTCCTTTCTTCTTGTGCTTTCTTTCTAATTGCTTTAAAACTTGTGCTCATCTCAACGATTTTGTTAGGAACTCATTTGTTTGTCATTAATTAACCAAAACCCACAAGGGATGCCTAGATGCAATTTCAATCTTCCCCTTTTTGGCGATTGATAATTACCAATTGAGATTACACAAATATGATGAAGAATTCAGATTTTCATAAAGTTTGCACATATAAATTTTGAGCAAAATAATCAATGTAGAAGTAATACATATGTGCACTTTTTATGGTGGGGTGCAAAAATTATGTGTGTGAGCAGTAATATTGATGTGAATGACATAAGGAGCATAATCATAACATCATCAAGGATAACAAGCACAAATAGTAGTTTTAAAGCATAAACCATTGATCATAATATGACAATCATCATGTCACAAAACATGTCCAAAAGGATGATGAGAGCATAATTTAGGTTTTACAAGATTAAAAGTATGACAGAGTAGCAACAAACACAAAAGAGGAATAAAACTCTCTCTCTCTCTCAAACTATTGCTACGACCTAAGACTCCCCCTCAATCTCTCCCCCTTTGGCATCAAGGCACCAAAAAGGAAGATAAGGAGGGATGTACTCGTCGCCGCCGCCTTCATCCGCACTGTTAGTCCTTTCTTCATCTTCTTCATCAGGATGAGAAGGAGGATGAGAAGAACCACTTGTTGTGCCCCTAAGGATAAAGTAGGCAAGCTCGAAAGGAGAGAGAGGTGGAAGCTCTGAAAAGTCAGAGTCAGAGTCTTCAGAGATAACTGAAGATCCAATCGGCTCAATCTCTAGTTTTTGACATATTGCTTTGACATTGTCCTTCATGTATCTCATTTGCTCTTTTCTTGCCTTTTTCATCTTATGAAACTTCACCTCAGGTTTGCGAAAAGAACCAAATATAGCAGCAAAGTATTTCATAATCCCACTAGCGGACCCTTTGTGAGATGGAGGGGCCCTTGAGCTAGAGGAAGGTCTTGCCTCTCCTTGGGCTCTCCTAGGAGCCTCTTCACTTGATGCAGGTGAGGGAGCAGCTGGGAGAGCAGCTTGAGGCAGCTTCTGAGGCCTCAAAGCAGTGTGCTCCACATCATTCACAAACTCAAGCCCTGTGACTTTTTCAATCATGAACATCAGGTATGGTAAATAGCCACAAGAGCGGTTTGGAGTGCAAGAAATGTTCACCATGTCATTCCAAATGTAGTTGAATACATCGAACCTCCTCTTTTTGCTTATCACTTTCATCAAGGTTCTCAAGTAACCTTGAACGCTGCCTGCGTCCCCATCCTTAGGAGCCATCATCTTCCGAAGCACTCTATCGAGGACAATGAAGAATTGCTTCATGTTCTTGGTCGATGGGGGATTGTAGCAGAGGCCAGTGTCATAGAGGAAATACATCTTTTCCTTCTCCAGGGGACTATAATTGTGAATCTCTATCTCATGGTCTCCGCTATCCTCAAGATGTAACAACTTTGCAAAATCAGCATAGGTGATAGAGTATATTGATCCATGAGTCATCCAAGTTACTCTTTCTTCACCTCTTTTGGAAAAGTAGCAGGTGGTAGAACTGGGCTATCACTTCATCATTCCAGTTGTATCTAAAGGATAACAGATCCTTTAGACCATGCCTCTCTGTAGCCTCTACCACATCAAAAAAAGCATCACAACTCTTTCTTTCAAAATGTTGTCAATCCATTGGTTGATAACCACCAGATTCTTCATATTGAGATAAACAATGTTGTAGTAGTCCGAGTGGAAATGACTCCAAAATCTCGGATCAACGGCCAATTTCCCACTGATGTAAGCATCAAGTTTTTTGAATTTCCATGCCACATCACTGCCCTTGCCATTAAATATCTCTTCTTAGGAGTTCCTACTCCCTTGTCTCGGAGATGTCATCTCCAAGGGACCAATTAGGACAGAGGCAAGCCCCTTTCTTTTGCCCTTCGCTTGGTGTGAAGCCGCCGAGTCTGGTCCAACAACATCCTTGCCCATGGAGGTTTGTTTCGTAGTCGGAACCTTTCGCCTCACCAGAAGTGGAGTGGGTCAAGGCTCGGCAGCATGATCTTGCCTCTTTTTTGTGCGATCTATCGTAGCACGAGGCAAGAGCTCTTGATCCATCTCGGTCTCAAAGTCAGAGAGATGCTCGTAGAGTTTGACATTGTCATGAAAAAGAGGAGATATACGACGTAGATAAGAATTGGTGGCAAGAGATGGCATTTAGTCGAGGTATGCTAGGGTTTTAATCAGCAACCACCGGACTTTTCCGTTGTTTAGGTGCGGACTAGTCCGATATGCGGCTGCTCAAACCCTATCCAAACTAAATCATGGAGTTCCCCAATTCAAAAGTGAAGTAGTGTAGATTTAATACAACAGGGAAGCATGTATTTGACAAAAGGAGTCAAGCTATTTGAGGAATATCAAAGAAAATTGAAGAGTTAGGGTTTGGTGAGAAAAATTACCAAATCCTTCGATTCAAGGGGGTTTGGAGTGTTGTTGGAGCGATTAGTTCGATGTCTTTGATCTCCTTGCAATGCAGATCGATTTCCGCGGAGATTTGAGGGGATTTGATGGAGAACATGCAAAATCGCCTTGGGAGCACTTGAGTGAGGAAAGAGAACGTGAGGGGGGTTGTGAGGAAGATGAAGGATAGGTCTGTGCCAGTCCTAAGGGGTTAAGGAGTCGAAATACCGGACTGGTCTGTGGTCGGAACAGACTAGTTTGGACTAGCGGACACTCCGCGGACTAGTCTACAATGTGCGGACTAGTCCAGGATAACCACGGACTAGTCCGTGGTCACTAGGATAAAAATTATATAGACCTTTCATATATATCCGAGGGTGCTTAAAAAGAAATAGGAGACAAAAACACACAAATATTCTTGATGAATATGATCAGTAAACATAAAATGATCAAGCTATGACCATAATTCATCAAGATCAAATAATTAACATAGTTTTTTGGAGAAAATAGAGAAAGATGATTTTTCAACACAATGAACTTGATTTTGAAGATGAGATACAGATATGAAAGATTTCAAGACACGTTCCGATCATCGAGGATATTTAGTTCATTTCGGAGCTCATAAAAAACGTTATTCATCAAGTGGCTTGGTGAAGATATCGGCTAGTTGTTTCTCAGTTTTGACATGGGAAATGGCTATGTCTCCTTTTAATTGAATGGTCTCACAAAAAGTGATGTCGGATATCAATATGTTTGGTTCTAGAGTGCTCAACAAGGTAATGGGAAATTTTAATTGCACTCTCATTATCACAAAGGAGCGGAATATGGTTCATATTGTAACCATAGTCCCTTAGAGTTTGTCGCATCCAGAGGAGTTGTGCACAACAACTCCCAGCTACAACATACTCTGCTTCGGGTGTGGAGAAGGCAATGGAGTTTTGTTTCTTGGAGGACCAAGAAACTGGGGACCTACCCAGAAATTGGCAAGTACCAGAAGTATTTTTTCTATCCACCTTGCATTCGGCATAATCTGCATCAGAGTATCCAATGAGATTGAACTTTGAACCTTTAGGATAACAAAGGCCTAGGTTGGTGTATGAACTAAATATCGCAAGATCCTTTTAACGGCTGTCAAATGGCATTCCTTAGGATTGGATTGAAATATTGCACACATACACACACTCAACATAATATCAGGCCGATATGCACATAAATAAAGTAAAGAGTCAGCCATGGAGCGATATACCTTTTGATCCATGTTAGGTCCATCTTCATTGAGGTATGAGTGTCCATTTGTCGCCATGGGAGTCTTTATGGGCTTCGCTTTGTCCATGCCAAATTTCTTGAGAATGTCTTGGGTGTACTTTGTTTGGCTTATGAACGTTCCTTCCTTTAGTTGTTTCACTTGGAATCGCAAAAAGTATCTCAACTTTCCCATCATGGACATCTCGAATCTATCTTTCATGATTTTACTAAATTCTTGACAAAAAGATTTGTTAGTTGAACCAAATATGATATCATCAACATAAATTTGACAAATGAGTAGATCACTATCAAAGTGCTTGGTAAACAAAGTGTAATCAGCTTTACCAATTTCGAATCCATTTTCAACTAGAAAATCTATAAGGCACTCATACCAAGCTCTAGGAGCATGTTTGAGGCAATAGAGAGCCTTACGAGGTTTGTACACATGGTCGGGGTACTCTTGATCATCAAATCCGGGCGGTCGCTCCACGTACACCTCCTTTTTGATTGGTTCATTGAGGAAGGCACTTTTTACATCCATTTGATATAGCTTGAAATCATGGTCAGTAGCATATGCAAGTAATATACGTATTGATTCAAGCCTAGCTACGAGAGCAAAAGTCTCGTCAAAATCCAAACCTTCGACTTACGAGTAACCTTTGGCCACAAGTCGTGCCTTGTTCCTTGTTACCACTCCATGTTCTTCTTGCTTGTTGCGGAAGACCCATTTAGTGCCGACGATGTTGAACTTATGTCTTTCAACAAGTTCCCATACTTCATTCCTCTTGAAGTTGTTCAATTCTTCTTGCATCGCCATCTCCCAGTTGGGGTCTTTCAATGCATCTTCAATCCTGTGTGGTTCCAAAGAGGATACAAAATAATATTATTCACAAAAATTTGCTATACGAGATCGAGCTGTCACTCCCTTTTGTATATCACCAATTATGTTGTCGAAGGGGTGATCTATTTGTATGCTTTTGGTGCACTCTTGGATGTGGCACTTGTGGTCTTGAGTCCTCATTATTATCATCTTCTTCGTCTCCCTCTGGATAGTTACCCACATTGCTGTTTTGATCATCTTGATCTCCTTGAGTTTGATCTTGTGTGGAAGCTCCCCCTTGATCGTTTTCCTCCATTTGTAGTTCATCTTCTTCATTTGGATTTTTAGGTGGTGCTTGGGGTCGAATATTGCCCAGCGCCACTCTTCACAATGCTGCACATGGAGCTTCTTCTTGATCTATTACACACTGGTCAACTTGCTCCGCTTGAGAGCCATTAGTTTCATTGAACACTATATCACGTGCTACTTCAACAAGTTTAGAGGCTTTGTTGAAGACACGCTAAGCATAGGAGTTTGAATCATAGCCAAACAAGAAACCTTCATAGGACTTCGAAGCCCTAGGCTTCTTGTTGAGAATATAGCATTTTGAACTAAAGACTCGAAAATATGAAAATATTTAGTTTGTTACACATGAGTAGTTCATACGAGGTTTTCTTGAGTAGACAATGAAGATATAGTCGGTTTATGGTTTGACAAGCGCTGTTAACCACCTCAGCCCAAAACCGGTCTGAAGTATTGTATTCATCGAGCATTATCCTCTCCATATCAATGAGTGTTCGGTTCTTCCTTTCAGCTACTCCGTTTTGTTGAGGAGAATATGGTGTTGAAAATTCATGATTTATCCCTTCCTCATCTAGATACTCCTCAACTTGAGTATTCTTGAATTTTGTCCCATTGTCACTTCGTATGTTCTTGATCTTCAATGAGAATTCATTTTTGGCTTGCCTGAGAAACTTCTTGAGTGTTCCTTGAGTTTCTACCATATCATGCAAAAAGAAAACCCACGTGAAGCGTGAAAAATCATCGACAATGACTAAACAATATTTATTACCGTCGATGCTTATTTAAGCAATTGGACCAAATAGGTCCATGTGAAGGAGCTCGTGCGGTCTTGTTGTAGTCATGACATTCTTCACGGGATGAGGTACTCCTACTTGCTTTCCGACTTGGCACGCGCTACAAGGCATGTCTTTCTAAAAAACAATATCCTTTAAACCTTAGATGTGATCGTCTTTTAGAAGTTTTTGTAGATTCCTCATACCAACATGTGCTAGCCGTCTATGCCACAGCCAACCCATGTTGGTTTTTGCAATCAAGCATGTGTCAAGTTCGGCTTTATCTTTGTTGAAGTGAACTAGATGAAGTTTTCCCTTTAACACACTCTTGAATGCAATAGAGTTATCACTCCTTCTAGAGGCGGTCACACCCTCATTAGTGAACAAACTATTATAACTTTTGTCACATAATTGAGATATGGACAACAGGTTATAATCTAAGGAGTCAACGTGTAAAACATGAGAAAGTGTATGCTGTGATGAAATTGCAGTTTTACTAGTACCTAGCACCCTTCCTAGACTATTATCACCAAAATAGATGGCTTCGCTTGAGTCTTCATTTTGTTCATATTTCACGAACATTCTTCTTTCTCCAGTCATGTGATTTATGCATCCACTATCTAGCACCAATTTTGGTCCACCGGATGAATAAGCCTGCAAAAAGGAAATTATGCCTTTGCCTTAGGTATCCAAGCTTGCTCGGGTCCTTTGAGGTTAGTCACAAGTGATTTGGGCACCCACACATGAGACTTGGTGTTCCCATGGCATGGCCCAATATATTTTAGCATAAACTCTTCCAAGATTACTTTTCATAAGTACATATGAAGCATCAAAACTCCTAAACAGGATTTGTTGTTCATATGTGTTCACAATGTTAAATTTATCACTATTATTAAGTTCTCTAACTTGAGAAGAGTTTCCCTTAACAAAGGCAATGTGATCCTTGTTATTCTTGTGGCTTCTAGCGTTTTGATTTTCACCATAAAAATACCCAATGCAATATTTGACATTAGGAGGTCTTGTGACCGAGTATGCACTGCGTGCATACTTGACCTTCTCCTTGTCAACTATGCCACTTTGGGAAGGATGCTTGTCCTTTCTCAAGTTTGGCTTTTCCTTCAAGTTGGTGTCACTTTTAGCACAAGTACAAGTAATAACAGTTTCTGAAGAACCACTTTGCTTGAGTGACTCAACTTGTACCTCAAGGATCTTGTTAACTTTGGTTAAGTTAGCAACTTCATCCTTGATAGTGACGTTTGAGTCTTTTAACTTCAAGCAAGCTTTGTTGCTTGAAGCTAACTCAAGTTCTAGTGATTTACTTGGCTCCTTTTCAAGTTCAAGAAGCTTTTCAATCTCAAGATATTCCTCCTTCTGGGAGATGATCATATAATTCTAACGATTGACTAACTTTTCCGTATCAACAATCTTATCAAGTAAAAATTTCATTTTAGCAGCAGTATTTTTATCTAAACCCCTAAGCATGTATTGATTTTCATCACAGCTGTCATCCTCACTAGAATTATCACTATCACTAGCAAAATAACGCGAGGAGGAAGATTTAGTTGTTACCTTTCTTTTACCTTCCTTGGCCATTAGATATGTGTCGTCGGTTTCCTTCCATGCGCCCATGGTTGGGAAAAGAGTGGACTTCTTGGTTGGTTTCTTGATGGCTATAGTGGCCATCTCCTCTTCTTCTTCGGATGAGGACTCATCATTGGAATCCCACTCCTTCACTAAGTGCTCTTGGCCATATTGCTTCTTCTTCTTGAATATCTTCTTTTGTTGAGGCTTGTTGTCTTTATTCTTCCTCTTGTTGTCTTCATGTGAACAGTCAACTATGAAGTGATCATACTCTCCACAATTATAGCATGCACGTCTCATCTTGGGTCTTGGTTTGTCCCTATGTCTTCCTTCATTTGAGCTACCACCCTTTCTTATTCTCATCATTTTCTTGAACTTCTTCATGAACAAGATCATGTCTTCTTCATTGACATCACTGCTTTCATCATCTCCATCATCTTCTTCATGAGCTTCTCAAGCTTCTTTTGATGTCAGCTTGCAGGTTGCTTTTAGACCAACCCCTTTATTCTTTGTTGAGGTAAGATCGGCAAGTTCCTTGACATGTTTGGCTTCCTTCTCCATCATTTTGAAGTTGATGATCTTGCCAAGAAGTTCGCCCGGGGTCATTTTGCGATACCCTGGACTTTCTCTAATCATAGAGCATAATGCCAAGTTCCAAGGCATGAATGCCCATAGAATCAATTTCACAACTTTGTGATCTGTCCACTTCTTGCTTACATAAGCTTGGACTTTGTTGATGAGGGACTTTAGTCGATTGTACATGTCTTGGGGTGTTTCATCTTCTTCTATAGTGAATCTTCCCAATTCACCCTCGATCATCTCGATTTTGGCTTCACGTATATGGCGATCACCTTCATGTGATGTTTTGAGGGTATCCCAATTTCCTTGGCGATCTCGAGTCCATCCACCTTGGTGAACTCATCTCTAATCAATGATGAAGTGATGACAGCTGTGGCTTGAGCATTTTGATGAATGGCTTTCTCTTGACTTGGAGTTAACTCTTCATTATCATCTGGAATATCTATCCCTCTGCACACTATATGCCAAAGACTTGGGTTAAGAGATATTAGGTGCATTTTCATACTTTGTCTCCACATTGAATAGTCATTTCTGTCAAAGTAAGGTGCTTTGCCTAAAGGAATTGATAAGTAATGACTATTGTCAGAATTTAGACGTTCATAGTTAAAAGGATATGGGGAGTAGTCTGTGTGACTACTCCCCTTCTTCTTCTCATCTTCAACCTTTTTTTTCCCTTTTGGGGAGAGTGCCTTCTTCCGCAGGAGAGCCTTGAGTTCTAGCAACTCATTATCATCGTCCTCACAGTCTTGGATGGCATCGAAGAGTTTCTCCAATTTCTGGTTTCTTCGATCATCACCCTTTTCCTAGTTGAGCCCCTTGTGTTCACCCTTGATGTCCGACATCGTCTCTCCGAGTGGTGAGTCTGTTTTGAAGAGTTTTGCTCTGATACCAATTGAATGTAGCCTAGAGGGGGTGAATAGGCTTTTTGAATCTTTATCGATCCCTGAAACACTTAACAGATTGATCAAATACAGAGAGGTCGAACTATTCCAGTATTGTACGGACTAGTCCGGTGTACATGGACTCGAAAGATTAAGATTGATCGTTAATTTAACTTCTAGTAGTCTATGCAGCGGAAAGTAATTGACAATTTAAATTTATTATAACAATGAAGCCAGATATTGCAATGATCAACTTTAATCCAATACTCCAATGTGAGTTATACAAGACTATGCAAACCCTAGATTATGATGAACAATAAAATAAGAACACGCAAGACAAGGTTTTATCCCGAGGTTCAATTCCAGAAAGAAATTTACATCCTTGTTGAGGAGTCCACGGAGGATCGGGTCTTCACTAACCCTTCCCTCGTTGAATCGCCATGGAGATCGATTCTCTTTCACTAACCACGAAGGGGCAGATAACTCGTTCAAGGGGCCTTCTCACAAGTTGAGGGCCATGAATTATAGCGATGAACAACACCAAACACACTCAAAAGATATACAATGAACAATGAGAGTGTGCGAGAGATCAAACCCAAGAGCTAAAGATCGTGTGGAACAAGTTCTCTCCTTTTTCCAATCCCTAATACTCAATGATTTAATCCTTTTAGATTTATAATGAGCGGGGAGATGTATTTTTGGCCTCTTGGGAGGTGTGATGGTGCAGGGAGTCGAGAGATATAATTGTGTGGTTGTACACCTCTTTTTATACTAGGGATTCCAAAAATTACTGTTAGGGTTTGCGAGGTTCGGACTAGTCCGTGATGGACACCGGACTAGTCCGGTGTACGTGTGTGCAACAAACCCTAAGTGTTGATGGATACCGGACTAGTCCGTTAAGGTGCGGACTAGTTTGATTGGGGCACAAAAACTTTTCGGACTAGTCTGGTTGACATCGGACTTGTCCTGTGTGGTGAACACTGTATAGAGTGAGGACAAGTCCGCACTTGGAGGGACTTTTCCAATCCTAGTTAGAGAGTTTTCGTACTAGTATGGTGGATATCGGACTTCTACGGTGTTGTGAAGAATTGTAGGGCTAAGGACAAGTCCACACTTGAAGGACTTGTCCGATTTTAGTCAGAGGATTGTCGGACTAGTCCGGTTGATATCGGACTTGTCCGGTGTTGTGCAAATTTGAAGGGTTGCGGACAAGTACGCACTTGGGGAGACTTGTCTGTTTTTAGTCAAAGAGATATCGAACTAGCTCGGTTGATATCAGACTAGTCCGTACAAGCTGATTTTGGTGCAGCGAGTGTAATTTCTTTCACTTGAGCTCTTAGGTATGTTTCTCCAACAAACTCCATACAAAATAATTCTAATTTTTTCAGCTCTTGAGCTCTTTTCCCTTTGGATCCTCATTCTCCTTTCTTTTTGTGCTTTCTTCCTAATTGCTTTAAAACATGTGCTCATCTCAATAATTTTGTTGGGATCTCATTTGTTTGTCATTAGTCAACCAAAACCCACAAGGGATGCCTCGATGCACTTTCAAGGATTGATAGAAAAAGTACTTCGGGTGCTTGTCATTTTCATGGTAATTCACTTGTTGCTTGGTCTTCTAGAAAACAAAATTCAGTTGCACAGTCCACAACCGAATCTGAATATGTAGCTGCTAGTAGCGCTTGCTCACAAATTCTTTTGATTGTTCAAACACTTAAGAACTATGGGGTTGATCTAGATCGTGTTTCACTGTTTTGTGATAACACTAGTGCCATTTGCATTGCTAAAAACCCCGTAAAACATTCAAGAACAAAGCACATTTACATTAGGTATCACTTTCTCCATGATAATATTGAAAAAGGAAGCATTGTGCTTCACCATGAAGATACCGATCAACAATTGGATGAATTGTTTTTGTTTCATTCGCAGTGAAATAGGGGTTATACATCCTCATGGCTTAAATTGAGGGGGAGTTTTTTGAAACTCACGAAGTCTATTTGTGAATCTGAATTTAAAATAATATGAGCATAAGTATTTCATACATATATGACTTTGTAATTCCTTTTCATACTGAAAGTTCTTACTACATTACTCGTGTTATACATTTTGTAGTTTTTGCCATGACTACTAATTGTAATAATTACTTACACAAAATCTGGTCATGATCGAACTTATTTGTTGTTTCCAACTTGTTGCATGCTCACAAGTCTTTTAATAATGAAAAATAATCAATCAACTATCCACATGTTGAGCTTTTATGATCAAATAAAAAATGAGAAAAGATCAAGAGAATATACACGCGTTATACTTCTTCTTTTGAGATGGCTTATCATTGCACATAGATATGAACTTGGAAGAAATTGTGTATGACTAAAACCATGTCCTTAAGCGTCTGATTGTCAAATGACATAAGCTTGACTTGGTTCGTTAGAATAAGGATGATGCGGCATATAATCTCTTGCAAATGTCATGAGATGAATTTCGTTCCTTCAAAGAAAATAAAAATGCAGCAACAAGTGTCATGCTTTTAGGTCTTAAAATAGTTAAGTTTGTGAGATCATGACTTCCTAAAATTGAAAATTGACTTGATCTCTAGCATGGCTTACACTACTTTATGTATCTCATTGATGTGATAGTGCAAGTTACTTGATAGTATGACTTGGATGAGCTTTGTTTTATATGTATATGTTATAATATGCTCATACTATTGAAATTTCTCCTTTGCTCAAAAAAAAACTATTGAAATTTCTCTTTTGAACCTTGCTGAACACATTGTCAAAGAGGGAAAAATATGTACAGGAGGACAAATGTGATGTGAAGATTTGCAAGGTGCCTACGGATTTGAATGTTGCAGATCCGTTGACAAAACCTCTTCCACAATCAAAGCATGAGGCGCACACTAGATCTATGGGTATTGGATACTTACATCAGTGATCCTAGTTTGTTTGTGGCGGACTTGTATCATAGCTATGTTTATGTATTGTTAAATAAATTTTTATATGAGAAATCATTATTTATATTGATTATCAAGTATGCAACTTGTTCATGATACTCTTTGTTAATTATAATGTTACTCAAAATGATCTCTAGTCTATATTGCTATATGAGATAATGATAACACATAGACTAGCACATGTATTAATTCATGATCAATGTTTCATGGATCATATATATGGAGATATCAAGAGTGTGTTTGGTTTGAAGGATATGGTGGGACGGGACAGGACGATTCAACTTTTCTATTGTTTGGTTCGGAGAGATATGGAATGGAGTCATCTCTCAATTAGAAATATTCCCTCAAGATGCGAGACAGACTCATCCCTCAAAAAACATAGGGACGAGTCCATCCCACCTTCGCTACGTGTGCACTGGTCACCGCTCTATCCCACATCATCCTCACAAACATTTTTCACATCCCACAATACAAACAATAGATGGGATCATTTTGTCCCACATCATCCTCCAAATCAAAGAAAAAATAGGGACCGTCTTATCCCTTCAAACGAACAAAAAATAGGATCATCCCATCCTTGAAAAGTGAGATAGATCCGATCCATCCTACTTTGTCTCCGAACCAAACACAAAGTAAAAGAAAATTTACACTGAAGTTTTGAACTTGCGCAGTGGTTGAATCACAGCCCAGTCCGACCGTTAAATTATTGGGCAAGCATGGAGGGAGGGCGGGACCATTGAGTTTGTATTTTCACCTTTCAGAGCTCACTGACTCTCATTCGGCAGCTGGCAAGTTGGTGATCATTTAAGGTACTGGACCAGTGCAAAATCAGATTATGCAGACAAAGAAATGTTATAATCATGATTTTAAATACAGCCACTACTCTTGTGAATTGCTAAATAATGATTTCAAAGACAAGAGTTTCTTATAGAATAATTCTGGCATAGGTAGAAAATGTGCAAATTTATTACAACAGTGTTCATAGAAAACCCAACGTTCATTCTCAACAAAAGAACCAAGCACTAGTTTATTCGGCATAAAGTGTATATTGTGCAATAAAAATGAAGTTCAGACATGAGAACTGTGGAATGGTCTCCCAGGTTCTTCTTGGCCAAGCCTTAGTTTATAGAAGTCGGTTTGTAATCGATTATGAGGGTCTTGTCCAGTGCAGGCAAGAACTCATTTGCAAATTTAACATGTTTTGGGTGCTCAATGTACTCTTTGATTCCTTTTGTACTTTCAAATGTTGACTCAAAGACATGAGTGAACCCTTGATGCATGTTTTCTATGCTCACATCAGTTCGCCTGCAAATTGTAGAGGAAATATGAAATTGGCAGTGGCAGATGGAATGGAGCGGGAACATAACATTAGGGGGGGGGGGTTTCGACCTAACGGTTGCACTCAAATCAGTACTGATTGACAAATGGGTGCATCAAGATTGCTAGGATTTTACAAACTAATACACTCAGGAAATATGTAGTTGTCTGGGTATTTGAGCAACCTGGCACATCATGATCCAATCCCACTCGTGCTCGAGCCAATTTTATTAAGAATGAATGACATGATAAAAGACTTGGACCATGTTGTGCTAGACATGGGCCTTGCTGGCTATCCAAAGCATGGGCCGTTATGTTAAGCATGCTTAAATGGACTGCCAGCACTCTCCCTATACTACGCGCACACTCCAGCTCCGAGGATCTACAAGAAACTGGAGCATGGAGCTTCTCCACCGTTCACCAGCTACATCTCCCATCTACAACTTTTTAACACCAATGTGCCAGAGATCGAGGTGTTCAAGGAATCTCTATCGGCGATTCTTACGTCAGCAATGGCGATTTTGCGTTTCCTGAGGGGGTCAAGCCATTTCTCACATTGGGCCAAGTCCCACATCAGAGTTTGAGTCTTCCGCAAGGGGGGGGGGGGGGGGGGGCTCTCACTTAGCACCTTGGGCGCGGGGGAGTTTTCCCTTGGATGAAAGCGGGAAGGTGCAAAATGCCTTGCACATAATCCTTGAGAGCTTCACTCATCAGGGCATTTCGCGCCCAATGTTAAGGTTCCTCGCTCCTCCACCTCTTGCACATTTCACTTCCAATCTGCAAAAATTCCTGGGTCACTTTTGGGGGAACAAATCCGCGAGACCCTACGGGGAGGTGGTCAGGTCTAAGGCTGCTCCGGTGATCATGGTACTCGGCGGCGGTGATTGGGGGTGGAGCGAAAATTCAAAGGGCGGAGAGTTGTTTGGGGATAGGAGGAAGAGGTGCTGGTCGGGCCAATGGCGGTCCAGGAGGGTACCGTGGTGGCTTCGATGGCGACTGGGGAAGAGGAGGACGACATTGGGAGCGTGGAGCTCCGGGTGGATCCGGCGGCCATTTCAAAGGAAGGGGACAAAGTCAGTTTAACCGAACTTGGAAGCATCCGATCGATCATGGTGGTCCTGAGGTGAAAGCTGTGGAGGTTGAAAATCAACCTCTACAACAGTCCCAAACCCTGGATGAAAGTCATCGGGAAGTGAGAGGTCTCGATGGAATCACCGTCCAGAGATGATGGAATCAAGCAATATTTCACAGGAAGAAGAAGAGGGGCAACCAATTCCGCATAAGCCAACAGTGAAGAAGGTGGTGGAAAAAGGGTAATCGTCCAAGGTTGAGATACTTCCTAACTTTGACATTGTAGGCTGTCTTAGATGTGGTAGTCTTGATCACCATATTATGGAGTGCCCTAGAAATATGTCGTGGGCTAGATGTAGTAAGTTTGGCCATGATGCTGCTAGTTGCAAGGAAAAGAGGTTGCAAGAATGTGTTGCTGCTTTGTTTGCATCCCTGGTTGAAGATCAGAGTTTCTTTTTAATCTCTAATTGCCCTTTTGTGAGCACTATCAAGGAAAAGGCTAATGTGTGTATTGTTAAAGTGATTTCTGGTAATTTAGAGAAATTCCTGGGTGAAATGCTTGGAAGTGAATGCAAGAAGGATTAATGATAAAACCTACTCGTTGAGATTCCCCACTGCTAGTATGATCACTGATTCGAGGAGATTCAACATGGGAATACCTAAAATAGGAGCCCTGCATTCTCTTACACCGTGGTCTTCGTCTATTGAACCCAAATGGGAACTCCAACAAGCCTGGTTTCGAGTGAAAGGGATTCCTTATGATAAGAGATGTCAAGAGACCTTGGCATATGTAGGCTCTCTGGTTGGTATGATGGTTGAAGTGGATGAAAGATCCAAGGTACAGCAGAGGCAGTGAGGATGAAAATAGCTTGTAGGGATCCAACAAGAGTTCCTTACTCAGCAGAGGGGGTGATTTTCCCTTTTGGGTATGATTTCTTTTTTTGAAAGGGAAATTCCCTTCAAAGAGGATCAACCTAAAAACCTAGTGGTGATTCCTACTAAGACTGCTGATTCTTTACCTGAGAGGAAACAGTTGGGAGGTGGTGACAAATTCAAGGAAACAGGAAGTGCTTTAGGGAAGTTGGATAAGTAAAAACAAGTAGTGATGGATAACTCACAATGTTTCACCAATACTATATCTGTAAAGATGAATCAGATGCTAGAAGTTAGAAGCAATGCCTCGTTGGTGATTAAGGAAGCGAATCTGGCTGAGGTGAAGGAAAGGAGAGAGAAACTTAAACCAAATTGGATGAGAAAGATGGCAAACTGCACAATTCCTAGGATGCTGATGAAGATGATTTGCTAGATGAATCAGGGGGAAGTCATTTCTCAAGCAAACATGTCGAGGTGTCTAACTGACACCTCCCCCGGACCTGCTCGGAAGCAGCCCGTGGAGGTTCGATGTATTTTCGGGGGGCTAGTCCTAGTAAGATCGAACGCAGTGAACGGTGAATGCAGGGGATTTACATGGTTCGGGCCGCCTGGGCGAAATACCCTACTCCACAGTGGTTTGTGTATGTTGTATTGCTCAAGCGTGTGTCTGGGTCTAAGCGGGGATGTTTAAGTTGATGGTTGTCCGGTCCTGTTATAGTCCAAGGTCGGACAGCTTACAAGTGGGGCCCGACAGGTGGCCCCGGGAGTAACCATATCCAATCTAAGATCTGTGAGCAAATGCTATCTACTGACAATGGCTTCAATGTGCTGATTGGCCATGCCCTGCAGCAGGGCTACACATAGCCCCTCATGATGGTTGGGCACACCCTGTCTGTCTTGTCGCGGCCTCCCATTCGTCCGCCGTACGTAGTAGTTCGGCATCGGCCTGTCATAACAAGACTTGATACTGGCCCCTTGACTTATGAGCACGCACCCCTGCTTACCTAGGGAAGGCGAGCATACTTACTGCTTGGACACAGTGGACATGTCTTACTTTACTCTTGCTTCCTTCCGCCCCTCGGTAGCCGTTAACCAAGTGGCTGAGCCGGGGCCATCTTCCGCAGGAATGCCTATGCCTGACGTTGTAGGACATGTGGCAGCGACATACCCTTTGTCAGCGGGGAGGCGGATCCGGATCTGTAGGACACGTGGCTGCACCGGACCTCTCCTCATCGGGGAGGTGGGTCCAGAGCCGCAGGACACGTGGCTGCGTCGGACCTCTCCTCATCGCGGAGGCGGGTCCAGAGCTGCAGGACACGTTGCCGCGCCGGACCTTCCCCCAACGGGAGGGAGGGGGGCAGGTCTGGAGCTGCAGGTCAAAAGCTACGGGAGACGTGGCTGCGCGGGCCGCGTCCTCAATAGAGAGGTTCGGCCCGAAGCTACAATGCACGTAGAAGCTCTGGGCCTCCTCTCAGTGCGGAGGCGGGTCCGGAGGTACAGGACATGTGGCGGTGTCAGGCCTACCCTTAGCGGGGAGGTTGGTCCAGGAGCTTCGCGTCACGTGGCTTACGCCAAGACCTGCCTCCATGAGAGGCGACCCCCAACACGTCCTCTTCCTTGTATCTATGGGTACCCGGTCTGTCAGGTATCGACAAAATAGAAGGGTGTGGTTGTTGCAATGCAGCAACCCTCATCCTATGATGCATATTGTGGTAGAAAGGATTGATGTTAGGAAGTTAAATTTTCTGAATACGGCAGGCCCCAAGGAAGACTCCATTCTTATTCATCAGGACCAGATGATTTCTCCAAGGAGGCATAGTGTGAGGTTAAAGGGGAGCCTTGGCACAACGGTAATGTTGTCGCCTTGAGACCATGAGGTCACAGGTTCAAGTCCTGGAAACATACTCTTGCAAAAATGCAGGGAAAGGTTGCGTACAAAAGACCCAAATGGGTCGGACCCTTCCCCGGACCCTGCGCAAGCGGGAGCTACATGCACCGGGCTGCCCCTTTAGGCATAGTGTGAGGTTGCAAAAGACAGAATGCAGGAGATGGCAGTGCAGCCAAGCAGGAAAAAAATCTTTTCAAGTTATGTCAAATAAAAAAACAAATTCGTTTGCAGTTTTTTCTTATTTTGATATTGCCAATATTGCTAAGTATATGGGTATTAATATCTCTGTGGGAGACTTTGGGAAGATTACTTTGATAAGAGATCTTGAGGAGGCTAGACTTGCTTTAGTTAATAAGAATTCCTTTAATCTGGTACAGGAAAACAATGTAGAGGTTGAGGAATATAGGGGGGACAGTGGTAGGTTGATGATTGAATGGTTAGAAAATAATGATGAATTGGAGGAAAATTTGGTAACTAAACAGTTTAAGAAATGTAAAAAAACCACTAAGATTAGGGAGGAAAAGGTTTCATCGGTTATAAGAAGTAAACGACAAACCCCATCAGTGTATAGGAAGCCTATGAGTAAGAAGGAAAATCCTGTCTGTAGAGCTTCCAAACATAATAACAAAAGTAAAAGACGATAGGAATCTTTTGGAATTGTAGAGGGTGGAGGAAAAGAGGGATGAAACCTTACTTTGGAGTTTTCTTAAGGAATATAGATTTGAGTTTATTTGTATCCAAGAGACTTTGATGCAAAAAATTCTTGTATCTATAAATAGATGTGTGGATCCAGATGGCCTTTTTATTGGTTCTGGACACCTGCCAAAGGCAGGTCTGGAGGTCGGGTTGTGGGAGTTCAAAACGATAAGTTTGATATGAGGAATTTTGTGGATGTCATTTTTATGAGTAAAACTACCCTATGGGATAAACAAATTAAATAAGAATGGTGTTTAATGAACGTTTATGGGTCTGCTCAGGATGAGCAGGTGGAGGATTTCTTATGTGAACTTGTTGATTTTTGTTACAGGGAAAGGGGTGCTCATGTGGTAGGAGGAGATTTCAATATTATTAGGGAGGCTGGGGAGAAAAATAAAAAGTTTATACCTAATAGAATTAATGAGACGTTCAATAACATCATAAAGTTGTATTGTTTGAGAGAAATTAAAGGACTAGGTGAAATTTTCACTTGGTCTAACAATAGGAAGAATCCCACTTTGGAGGTTTTTGATAGGATCCTGATAAATGTTGACTGGGAGGAGTTTTTTCCAACGTTGCAGCTTATTAAGTTGCCTAGATTGATGTCTGACCATAACCCACTTATTATTAGGTTTATGAACAGTGAGCAAAACTCTAAAATTGAACTTGAGTTTGAATTAACCTGGTTAAAAGATGATGAGTTTTTTAGAAATTGTGAAAAAACTCTAGGATGAACCAACCAAAGATAGGGATATCATGGGGAGAGTTCTTTTTAAGTTGGAAAAATTGAGGAAATACCTAAAAGGTTGGGGTTTTAACAGATTAGGCAAGAGAAAGAAACGAAAAGAATTTATCTCTTCCATAATTGGGGAATTAGAAAAGAAGGAAGAATCCAGTCTTTTGAGTAAGGATGACTGGATGGAAAGGACTAAATTACAGGAAGAACTTTTTGGCATTTTGGAAGAGGAGTTATTTTGGAACAAGAGAAGCCATGAGATATGGCTACACCTAGGAGATAATAATATTGAGTTCTTTCATAGGATTGCTAATGGGGGGGGAAAGAAAGAGTACCATTTATTCCCTTATGGATGGTTCTCATTAAATTAAAGGCACTAAGAATTTATTAAAGCATGCCACTAATTACTACAAGAATTTATTTGGAAAAGTGGAGAACAACTCTTTTGAGTTGGTTAATAATATGTGGGAGGCGGAGGATAGGATCTCTGAAGTGGATAATGCTTTGCTTACTCGCCCTTTTGAGGTAGATGAGATTAAGAAAGCTCTTTTCCAAATGGAAAGAACAAAGTTGCAGGCTTAGATGGGTTCCCAATTGAGTTCTAAACTTGATGGGAGACAGCTAAGGATGATTGTGTAGAACTATTTCATGCATTCCATGGAGAAAGTTTAGACATTTATAGAGTGAACTTTGGAGTGCTGACCTTGTTACCAAAGGTCAAAAACATTGTTAGGATACAACAGTTCTGCCTCATTTGCTTGTTGAATTGTTTGTATAAGTGGATTACTAAGGTCAATACCTTAAGATTAGAACCTGTAGCTGATAAGATCATTAATAAGGCACAAACAACCTTTATTCCTAATAGAAACATAATGTACACCATCCTCTCCTTGCATGAAATATTGCATGAAATAAGGAAAAATGGCAGGGGAGCTGGAATTATTTGGAAACTAGGCTTTGCAAAGGCCTATGACAAGGTGAGTTGGAAATTTATTTTGGATTGCCTGAGGAATAGGGGTTTTAGTTGAAGATAGTGGAAAATGGAACTATTAGTGTGAAACTGAATAATAAAATTGATCCCTATTTTCAAAATTATAGGGGAGTGAGGCAGGGAGACCCTTTATCTCCTTTACTTTTTAATGTGGTGGCTGACACTTTGAACAGGATGGTACTATTAATGCAGAGGAATCGGCTTATTAGGGGGTTGGCCCCAAACTTGGTTCCCAATGGGATAGCCATTTTGCAATATGCAGATGTTCAGGAAAATGCCATATACTTGAAATTACTAATGTATATGTATGAAAACATGTCATGGTTGAAAATCAACTTTGATAAAAGTAAAATTTTGATAATTGGGGGAGATAATGACATGGCTACCAAATATGCAAATATCTTTAATTGCCAGATTGGGAGTTTCCTCATTATGTATCTAGGGGTACCTGTTAACTCCAAAAAACCTAATGTTGGGAATTGGTAATATATGATTGAGAAAGCTAATAAAAAAATAAATGTTTGGAAAGGGGGATTTTTATCCATGGCTGGTAGGGCAGTACTTATTAAAGCAAGTTTATCTAATGTCCCTACTTATTACATGTCCATGTATCTCCTTCCCAAAATAGTGATTGATGTGATGAAAGAAAAATGGCTGCCAGGTAGCACTTTGTGTGCAATACCCTGTCTTGTTTTATCTAGCTTCTAATAAGGAAATGTCTGTTGATGAATGTGCCAATAATAATTGGGTTGTAACATTTCAGAACCCCTTGCCTAGCTATTTGCATAATGAATGGTACAGATTGTGCAACAGGTTAAATGGGATTTCTATCTCCAACAGCAAAGATATTCCTATTTAGGTATATACAAACAGGTGACTAAGACAGAGGAAGGTGCTGGTTTCAATAATATTTGGGAAGCTAAAATGCCACAAAAGATCAAAACATTTATGTGGCTAATGATGCATAGGATGCTATTCTTACTAAAGATAACATGTTAAAAAGAAATTGGAAGGGAAGCCCAGCTTGCTATTTCTGTTCTGATCAGGAAAGTTTGACCCACCTATTTTTACCTGTCATGTATCCAAAGCCATCTGGTCTGTAATTGGACGATGTTTGGGTAGTTCATACAGACCTCTAAATTTACAACAATACTTTGCTTGGGTGTTACAAAATCTCCCTGGGGTAGGGAGGAATATGTTTTCATTTTGTCGGCTGTTGGTTGGGCAATTTGGAAAGCTAGGAACATAGCTTATTTTGAAAAAAAAAATTTGATCAAACATCCATGTGAAATTCTTCTACATGGTTGTGTGTTTATGAACCATTGGTCAGGATTGTTCAAATGGGAGATGCAGAAGACTATCAAAGCAGGTGTGGAGTCGCTGATGAAGTCAACGTTCCAGGTGCTACATGACCAGGGGCAGCTGCTGAGGATTATCGATGCCCCGACAGGGAAGGATGAACCTCTGGATGGACAAGTGTTGTGAGCTGTCAAGGCGCAGCTACGAGGAGTGACCTTTCGTGATGAGGATAGTATTGTGCATGTTTTGTTTTGTCTTGCTAAAGATTAAGTAATTGGTAGTTGAGTCATTCCCGTTTAATTACTATTGTCGATAGATGGCTCATCTGGTTGTTAGAGACTTGGCTCAAGGGTCTATCTTTACATTTTTGTGGTGAGTGTACTGCTCTTGGTCCTGCTCGATGAGCAGAGGTTTGCATCAGACTTATGTGGATCTCTGTTTCGCAATGGAATGGAGGGGAATGATTCTGATAAAAAAAAGGACTGCCAGCACGGTTGGCCGAGTCCAAGACTATTGCCATTCCCTGCGTTGGCTTGATGAAGATCATTATGTAGTGATCACTGCAAACATACAAACACACGTGTTAACAATTATCAGTAATTGCTATTTCAATGTCATGTGTCGAACTTACTCAAAGTGGTACGGAGCCTTTATGAGGTC
This sequence comes from Tuctoria greenei, assembly GCA_036927565.1. NCBI lineage: Eukaryota > Viridiplantae > Streptophyta > Magnoliopsida > Poales > Poaceae > Tuctoria > Tuctoria greenei. The sequence continues at coordinate 112,344,024 of JAYESD010000010.1, forward strand.
CTTGCCATCTCTGACAAAGATAAACATCGCATGTCCTATGAAAGCTACAACTTCTGTCCTCTTATCCTTCTTAAGTTTTGCAATTGCTTTTTCAAATACTTTTTTTTTCATGTGCTTGAACTTTGCTGAGTCTCGATCCGCCTTGACGTCGAATAGCGTCTTTGCAATCCGTGTAGGGTCAAGGATACCTGTCTTGCGTTCCATCTTTTCATTATCCATATATTGCATCCTATTGAAGAAGTATAGAATTGTTATAATCTCATGAAATGTGTATGCGTGTAGTAAGAAAAGCAAATGCAAAATATTAGAGGCACTTACAGGCACTAGATGAGCAACAGGTTGATTTCGAGCATGCCCCGATGGAAAAGGGGATGCAGCTCTTCAAATAGAATGACTCGTCTATCTGCTCCAGTGCTCCAGAATGCTTCTTTTGGAATACGAAATGTGACGCAAGAAATCTCATATTTTGTGCTGGCAAGGATGTACCACTCATGCATTCTTTTGAGTGGGGCAGGTTGTTTGCTAAGTTGTACGGATGTCATGAACGGCTTCCCATTCTTAAATTTAGTAGAAACATCCTCAAGCTTGTATATTGGAACTCCTGGTTTAACTAAAGCCATCTGCCGATTATACATGACACCATCTTCTTCCCACTCCTCGATATCTTCTAATGCTGGCTCATGAGAAGAACGAGATGCACTCGATTTTCTAATATTTTCCTTCATATTTTCCAAATACTTTGACACTTCTGATGAAAGTTTCTTAATTTCGTATGGGCTAACTTTGATAGGCACTGATGATCGAGGAGTAGTCGTCAGAAGTTGGACACTGGCTTGTTGTTGAACTTGTTGTTCAACTGATTGCTCTTTACTCCCAGCAGCTAGCTCTAGTACTACTTCAAGCTGTTGCTCAACTGGTTGCTCTTTACTAGCAATGCGACGGGGCTAGAAATTGGCTCATCGTCCAACACTATATCGCGTCGGTGCCAAATGATTAATTGGTTGACAGCCTGCCCCAGAGTCGCGATCCCCTCAGGTGTGACGTGGTCTATTTTATAATCTTCATAATGATTATCAATGATCTGAAGAACTTGCACCACAGCATAATACAACAGAAGTGGATTCCCGTTGAAGTCACAATCAGGCTTTGCCATAGCAGTGGCAACCTATTTGGTTTTGTTCCCTACTTTGCCGATCGGGACAAGAAGACGACAAGATTTGTCATTAGCAATATCATCGACAGGGAACTTATGGGTTGACCCTGAGTCTGGTACAGAACCAACGCTCCTAGGGTAGGTAGTTGGAGATACTAATTGCACCTTTGGCACCGGAACCATCGCTATACTCGGTGCCACTAATTGTCCCGGTTGTCAAAGTTGTTCCATTATTTCTTGCATATTACCTTCTCACATCTTCTGTATGTGTCTTTATCTTTAGGGAAACCATCTAGCCAAGACATTTGAGAAGAGACTGCTCGAACCCGTCCGTTGTGTTCAGGGTTTCCTAAGATAGCGGTAAGTTGGTCATTCTCCCTATTCGGCTTGAAGAGACCCTTCTGTTGCTTTTCAATTACTTCTTTCATTTAATCCTCTACTTCATTCACAGAGTCGGGCTTTTCAAGTTTGCCCTCGCTGGTCAAACCTGACCGAGCAAAGAACCACCGTTGAGTTCTCTCATCGCAGCCTTCTAATGGGTGAGGATTGCCCTTACTGGTAATTTTGTCTAATATCTTATTCCATTTCTGGACTTTGGGGGCATATCCGACAGACCCCAAGCGATGATGGTATTTATTCTTTTTTGCAAGCTCTGACCTAGTTACACTTAGAGCTTTAGCATCAGGTGTGGTCTTTTGATGAACAAACTCTTGCTACTGAGCTTGTGTGATTTTTCCCATCTTCCTCGGGCTAGGGACCTTATCGGCCTTAACATAAGCATTCATTTCACTCTTCCAGCCACGAAGCTTGCGTTAGCTTTCTAGGGAGATGGTTTTATAACTCACCCATTTAGTTACCATCGTTGGTTGGGATCTGACATCAAGATATAACGGACTGGATCCCACCCAGACCTAGCCCATGCTACTGGGCCTCTTTGCCCCACGACTTCAATCCTTCACCCCCACTTGCTGCGCTCGACGCCTTTGACTCCGTCCGCCTCAAGATGTTGCCCGTCTCCTCCAGACTCCGCTCGACACCGCCGCCTCCCGTCCGCCGCGCTTTCTGTTCGTCGCCGATCTTAGAGTCTTATTTGACGTTGCCGCCTCTCTCCTACGTGCCACCTCTCTCTACAACTCTGTATCGACTTAGTATTACCGTAAAAACCTTGAGGACGACCGAACATCGATTAGCAATCGACTAGGGTCGATTAGTCGCCCTAATGAACAGACCTACATTATACTAGTATTCACTCGTATGATACAGTCTTGTTATGTCTCTTTAATTCATTTTATAGAAGACCTTTAGGGAATATTTGTGGCCAAATTTTGTAATTCTGACAAAAATTCTATTATTGAAGCATGGACCGTCGAGCATGGATGTATAACATGCCAGGACCCAGTCCTATGAACATTCATAGTGTTGCAAATTTTATTGAAGCATCCAAGAGACATGAAAAGTTGCAAAAGATAGATGACATATTATGTCCATGTATCGACTGCGAAAATAAGATTGCTTGGACGGATACTATAGTAATCCTATTTCATTTGGTGAAAAGAGGTTTCAAAAATAAACTACACAGTATGGACAAAGCATGGTGAGTTAGATACACATGATGTGGATAAAGATGATGAGAGAGGTTCAGATGATGACAATGTTCATATCGATGATGGTAGTGACAATCAAGATGGTGATGATGATGATGAGTTCGATTGTGATGAGATGTTGCGTCACATTGAACCATATGTATTGACTTCTATGGGAGCAAGCAAAGGTTTAAGTAAAATGGAGACATTGCAGAATGCGGCGACAGAGCTTTTATATGATGAATCAAACGATTGTTATAAAGAGTTTACTACATTGCGTGCAGTCCTAGAACTACTAAAGTTGAAAGCTACGCACGGATGGTCTGATCGTAGTTTCTCTGATCTTTTGAATCTTATGGCTGAAATTCTTTGAAATCCAAATAAACGGCCCATAAGCACATATAAAGCAAAGAAACTTCTTTGCCCGATGGCACTAGGTGTGACAAAAATACACGCTTGTGTGAACCATTGTATTCTGTATTGCAAAGAGCATGAGCTCGCAAATAGATGCCGCATTTGTCATGTCAGTAGATATAAGAAGGACTACAATCACTAGTATGTTACCAACATGAAAAGTCTCAAAAGAATATGAAGTTTATTATTGGTCCTGAAGGTGACGATGACGATACTTCTGGCGATGCAGACGGGAAGAATAAGAGAAAAATTCCTGCCTTGGTGACGTGGTACCTTCCGGTAATTGATCGCTTGAAACGTTTGTTCTCAAACCCTAGGAAGGTTGAACTTATGCGTTGGCATTCCGAGCAATGCAAGAAGAATGAAAAACATATTCGATACCCTCGTGATGCAACACAGTGGAAAAATTTTGATATTCAGTATCCAGAATTTGCAAAAGAAATTAGAAATATGAGGTTTGCCTTGGGTACAGACGGAATGAATCCGTTTGGTGAGAAAAGGAGCATAAAAAACACATGGCCCGTGGTCTTAATGATGTACAACCTACCAACGTGGTTGTGTCACAAAAGGAAATATATCTTGTTATTTGTTCTTATCCAATGTTTGAAACAACCCGGCATCGAAATTGATGTGTTCTTGGAACCTTCAATGGAAGATATGGCGAAATTGTGGAATGAAGGGGTACGTACATGGGATGAGTACAAGCGGGAGTATTTTACGCTAAGAGCAATGATATTCGTTACCGTGCATAATTATCCCGAACTATTTACATTATCGGGACAAATGAAAGGGAAGAAAGGTTGTGTAAGGTGCGTGGGTAGAACTGGATTTCTATATCTCACTTCATCCAGAAAGACGGTGTACATGAGACACCGACGGTTCTTGACAGATACACACAAGTATAGGAAGATGAAATAACAATTTGATAACAAAATCAAAAAAGATACTGCACGAAAACCTTACAGTGGAAAACTTGTGTTCGAAATGGTCAAGAGCATTCATATTGCTTTCGGTAAGGGCAAAAAATGTAAAGGAATTAAGGGAAAGAAAAGTACATCTTCAGATGATACAACTGACATGGCTTTCAAGAAACAATCAATTTTTTTCAAGTATCTTCCGTATTGGAAGAATCTGGAATTTTGCCATAGTATTAATTTGATGCACGTTACAAAGAATTTATTTGACAACATCATTGGGACCTTGCTGGACATGCCGAGGAAAACAAAGGACAGATTAAATTCACGTATGGACCTAGTAAATCTTGATTTGAGACCAGAGCTTCATCCAGTAGAAAAGGCGAATGGGAAACATTACCTTCCCCCAGCCAGCTACAACTTGACGCTAGAAGAGAAAAAAGCAATTTGTGAATGCTCGCATGGGATCAAAGTGCCCACGAGTTTCTCATGTAACATCCACAAACTAGTCTTGATGAAAGACTTGTCTTTATTCGGTTATAATTCTCACGACTGTCACATGATGATGACAGTGTTCCTTGCCATTGCAATAAGTCATCAAAACTGAGCATATAAAAGTTGTCATCACACGTTTGTGTTACTTCTTCAATGCAGTATAGCAAAAGATGATAGCATATGAAGATTTAGACTATCTGAAAACATACATCGTCGAGACTATGTGCAAGCTTGAGATGTGTTTCCCACCATCCTTTTTCGATATGCAAGTACACCTAATCATACATCTTGTTGATAAGATAAAAGCATTGGGGCCACTATATTTACATCATATGTTTTTGTTGGAGAGATATTTAGGAGTATTAAAAGGTTATGTGCGGAACCGTGCTCACCCAGAGGGTTCAATTATGGAAGGATACACCATTGAAGAAGTGATTGAGGGTTGCGCTGATTACATCAAAGATGGAAAATTGATAGGTGTGCCTCTACCAGTACATGAGGGTAGACTATGTGGGAGAGGCAATGTGGGTAAGAACTTTTATCGTTCAAGATTACAAGAATGTACATCGTGCACATTTTGGTGTACTACAACAGCTCGCAATAGCTGAGTCGTATATCGAGGAACACCAAATTGAGCTTAGTGATAAAAACCAAGACCGCACAGAGGACTAGATCATGAAAGAGCACAGTAGATGTTTCACTGTACGGTTAATGGACAAAAATATACCATACGGAAACACTATAGAAGAGGCAATAATGAAGAAGTTAGCTTCTAGCCCATCTGCTTTGGTGACATCATGGCAAGCATATGACATCAATGGTTACACATTTTACACTAAGGAAAAAGATGGTAAGAGTGTTGCACAAAATAGTGGTGTTCTTATTGAGGCTTATGATTCACAAGGGCAAAAGACCACATACTTTGGGTTCATAGAGGAAATATGGGAACTCGATTATGGCGAAAGAATGGTAATGCCCGTATTTAAGTGCCAATGGGTCAAACATCCTGATGATGTGAAAGTGGACAATTACGGGCTAACACTGGTAGACTTGAATAAAGTGGGTTATAAAGATGACCTGTGGGTTCTCGCCGATAGTGTTGCACAAGTTTTTTATGTTCAAGATCCAGAAACTGAGAAGATGCACGTAGTTGTTTCTGGAAAGCAAAATATGGTTGGGGTTGAGAATGTGGGAGATAATAAAGAGTAATATAATCAGTATGAAGACATGTACCTTTTCACCGAACCAGAAAACAACAAGTGCGTAGAGAGAAGCATTAAAAAGAATTTGAAACCCTATATGTGAGAAGATGTCAATGCTGGAAAAAATGTATGATATATATTGTATATATTTGTATCTTCTGAAATCAAGTTAGAACAATGCTCTATTTCAACTTTAGATAGCATGTTTCGAACATTATTAAATTCAGCTTCTATTTCGAACATTATTAAATTCAGTATGTGTATATAAATTTCTTCTGATCTATGATGATCAGGCTTGCCTTCCAACAGCTCGGTTCCAAACAACATCTAGAAGCACAACTCTTGAAGCTCCTGTCAAGCTAATCCTTTCACAGCAAGCTCTTGTAGATGCAAGTAACACCCGAGACTCATCATTTGGATTGTTAAAAGCTTCAATTGAAGTCTGACAATACTTCCTGTCCATTTGAAGGCTTGTTTGGATAGGAATGGATCCACTTCGATATAAGTGGTTTGAGGTGGATTGAGGAGAAAATTAGTTCATTCTTCACTTCAATCCAATTAGATTGAGTACACCCAAACAAGCCCTGAAAGATTTCTTTCTCTTCTCTCCATTTTAAACACTTATGAAGATGCTACTTTATCAGTTCTAATGGTTGAATATATTGACTAAAAATCAGTACCATATCTCTTATTGCTTCACCTAAGTGACGAAGCGTACAACTTCAATCACAAATCTTATTTTTACCATTTTTCATAGGAATTTGACCTTAATCTTTCAAGCATAGATTTATCAATAATTGAACCTTCCTCATCAGACATGTTAATGGCAGTTACAAGTGAAGGGTTTGTCGAAGCTAACGAAATCTCAACGGGACTGAAGACAAAGAGATGCTGCATATGAGTGACAATGTCCAGGTTAAACAGCATGAAGCTATGATGGCAGCCTCCGACAACATGAAAAGTTATGCCAAGGTTATGCTTGCATCAACCAAGACATGTTGTGAGGGTATAACACTTGTTGGGGCAAGCATAACCTTGAACAAGGTTATGCTTGCCCCCAACAAGTGGTATACCCTCACAACATGCCTTGATTGATGCAAGCATAACCTTGGCATCACTTTTCATGTTGTTGAAGGTTGTCATCATATCTCCACGCTATTTAACCTGGACATTGCCGCTCATATGCAGGATATCTTTATCTTCAGTCCGATTCAGATTTCGTTAGCTTTCGACACATCCTTCACTTATAACTGCCATTGACATGTGTGATAAGGAAGCCTCACTTATTTTATAAATCTATGCTTGAAATATTAAGGTTAAATCCCTTTGAAAGTGTAAAAACAAGATTTGTGATTGAAGTTGTTCGCTTACTCGCTTGTGTGAAGCACTAAGAAAGTAGGTACTGATTTCTAGTCAATATATTTAGGCATTAAAGCTGAGAAAGGAGCATCTTCCTAAGTTTTCAAATGGACAGGAGGGAAAGAAATCATTCAAATGGATGGGAAAATCCTTCTAAGGAACGCCAGGCTTCAAATTGATGCTTTCAACAATCCAAATGATGAGCCACGTATGTTACTCGCATCTACAAGAGCTTGCTGTGCAGGGATTAGCTTGACAGGAGCTTAGCAGCATCACAGGCGGTTCTTAAACAATGACCGCCCATGGAAATCATATATTTTCTCAGGCGTTGGTTAATTAAGAACTGTCTGTGATGTTAGCTACATCTCAGGCGGTTCTTAATTAATAACCGCCTGAGAAAATACATGATTTCCACGGGCAGTTGTTTCTTAAAATCCGCCTGTGATGTTTTGTCATCACAGGCGGTTATTGTATCATTCGTCATCACAGTCGCATTTTTTTACGGACCGCCTGTGTTTGAAAAATCCAGGCGTCTGTGAAAATGCTTTTTGTAGTAGTGTGATCTGGAATCACCCTTGTCTGTTTATAAGGTAGCATCGATGTAACCTCTTACAACGAGTTCTCACCTCCAAACACTAGGAACCCATCCTCCAAAAACTCGCACAATATTTTCATGTCACACATGAACATTTGAAAGAGCAAATTGTTGAATCTTTGGAATAAATGATTGCACATGGATCTTACAGCTCTGGAAATACAAACAACAGGATGTTATATATATGGAAATATAAACAGCAGGCCCTTAGTACTATTACAAACTTAATTGCACAAAATAAGAACACTTTATGCTATCAAGGACACTATCAAATGGACTGATGTACAATAATGAAGGATCCAATTTTATTTTCATCATACTGATGTTACAGTGAACTAGTTATTTTTAATCATTTTTGAACTTTCTTGCTTAGAGGACATATAGCTAAAAGGAATGAATATTGCCAGCAAAGAAAGGATTTTAATTCACTTGTGATCCTAGTTGCATGGTGGCTCTGGAAACACTGGAATATGTGCATTTTTGAAGGGCCATCCCTAAGAATCCTTGGGATAATACTGGACGCTAAAATGAGGCCATTGCTTGGTGTTTGATAGGTGCTACTGGGCTGAATAACATTTGGCCTCAGATGGGTTAGTGTGGCTAATACAATGTAAAGAAATTGTGTGAGTATCTGTTACTTGCCTGTCAGGCCGGTTGTCATGATTTCTGTACCTTTTTCGTCTTCTTAATATAATGATGTGCAACTCTCTTGCATGTTCGAGAGAAAAAGAAATGAATATTGAACAATTTTATGTCTTGAGAAACAAATCTGTGAGCTTAAGTTTGATCTATAGTGAGGAGTTAATGTATACATTTAACAAAATTAGCATCATAAATTTCAGGTGGCTTCTTATCATGGTTGGATTAAAGTATAGAAGTGTGCATGATGTAAGGCGCAAGCTAGATAAAGGATATTTTTTTCTTATACGCGCAAGAGAGCTGCGCATCATTTTATAAAGAAGAAGAAAATGTCTAGAAATCATTACAATCCGACTAAAAGGTCAATAAGAGCAAAAACACACCACACTAAGGTTTTGTTTGGATAAATTGAATCTACTTGCTTTGGAGTGGATTGAAGTGGAAAATGAACTAGTCTTCATCTCAATCCTCTCTAATCCACTTAGATTGGAGTGGATCCACTTCTATCTAAACGAGTCCTAAGCCGTCTAAGGAAAATGATGTTCAGCCCAGCAGCACCTGCAAACACCACATTTTGACCTCATTTTGAATGTCTAGTAAAATAACAATGATACTTGGGGATGATCCTTCAAAGACATGCGTTTTGGTGCTTCCAAATCCACCGTGCAACTAGAATCACAAATGAATTAAAACCTTTTCTTTCCTGACTTGAGATCTTTAATTCAGTGGCTCTCCACCAATCTTGAAACACATCGTCGCTAGGTCCTTTTATAAGCTGTTGTAAGCTGACGACGGATAAAGTCCTGAATCAAACCTCTTTATCAATGACGCATGACACCAATAGATGTTGTATTGTTTCATCCTCCTATTCACAAAGTGGACATTGGTCTGGATGGTCCAGGTCACAGCAGGCTAAGCTATCCACTGTCCAACATCTATTTGCCGATGCTAACCACATGAATAACTTGCAGTTCTAAGGCGTCCAACTCCTCCAAACTCGTTTAGCTTATTGTCACATATGAGTGCATATGGGCACTGGCTAAGAAATCAGACAAAGATAATTAGATTATTAATTTCCATAGATTAAATTAGGGAAAAAGAATAAATAGATTAGTTTCTATATTAGAGATACAACCCATATTGTTTCTTAGAGATAGAGTCCTAGCTTCCTAATGTAACATGCAGACCAGCTATATATTGTGGCCAGCGTGGAACAAATCAATCAAGCAAGAATTATAGTCCAAGAAAACTCATCTCTTCTATCCCTGCCCCTGTTCATCGCAATGTCCAGCGACCGCGCCGATGATCAGGCGACAGGTTCAACGGTGTTTACAAGAACGTCTATGTCGAAGTGTGTGATACGACACTTCCCCCGGACCCGCTAAGAAGCAGCCCGCGGAGGTTCTTTTGTAGTTGGGACACACAGACATCAAGATCAAGATGGTGACCTCAGAGATTTATGTGTTTCGGGCCACTTGAGTGTAATACCCTACTCCACAGGGTTTGTGTTTTTGTATTGTGTGAGTATGTTCGGTAGAATCAGCTTCTATCCGATTGTCCCCTGATGTTCGTGCGGTGCAACCCTTTTATAGTTCTAAGGATTGACTATTATAAATCTTGCCTAGCTCGACATGTGGCCCTGGCATGTTTAATGACCTAATACACTGTCTAAGAGTATTAAGCATAATTAGTTGTGTGGTAATGTACCTTAATGGCCGTGTTACCACTATTAACAATGCATTGATCGTGTGTGTCATTAATATGGCATTAATGACACATTATCAGGCCTTGTAACTGCTGCATTAGCGGTCCTTGAATGTTTGTAATGGACGTGGTCTGCTTGTATTTATGTCGGCGATGAAGGTCCGGAGGCTCCACACGTGGCAGATCCGGAGCTTTCCCTTGCGGGAGGGTAGGTCCCGGGTCGCTGTATAGGTGTCGGCATCGGAGCTCCTCTCTGACAGGGGCTAGGTCCGGGGTTGTTGTACACGTGTAGTCACCGGGGCTTCCCTTGGTTGGGAGTTCAGTTCCGGTCTTCTTTTACACGTGTTAACCCGGGAGCCATCCATGTGAGGGGAGCGGGTCCGGTGCAACGTGACATGTGGGACCTACAAGGGCCTTTGACTCTGGCGGGTGGAACATTCTTGCATTTTTTGCGGTATCGCGGGGTATCCGGTAAGTAGGGTACTGACAGTGGCCCCCGGGCCCACCTCTGGGAGAAATCCTTTGGGTTAAGTTATTCTGCCGGAGGTGGGGCCATTCTCAATTCCCGCGCTTCGATTTTCAAAAGTCCTCTGATCCGCCGATAGAGTGATGGTCTGAGAGTGAACCTTCGACGCGTGGCTTGTTATGAATACGGCAGATGAGATCATTGTGTGCGGATCTCACGCAATTGAAGGTCGCCGGTTCCCAATACGAAAACCGTATCGATTCTATCCACCCTGTCAGAGTGCCGACTTTGGGCTTCCCGCCGTTCATCATGACAACAGTTCGCCTTGGGTAAGAACCTTGATCTCTTCATCGAGGTGGCCCCAGGACCACTCGTCATTGACGGGGTAGATTTCTGAACAGTGCCTTCGATCTCACTGCAGTTTCCATCCAAGCGTCGCGGAGGCTTACTTAAGAAGGAAAGTGTGGACAGTTGAGGACTCTTTACTCCTTCGATCATCATTGCGCTCAAAGCCTCCCAAACTCCGCCTAACATTCCATTCTTTGCTCCACTTTGTCACGATGGAGTTGGTCTCCCCAAGAGCCGCCTCAAGAGCAATGATGATCTGAAGAAGGTCCAAACCTACATGGGGTGGTCCAGCGACTCCTTCAAGCATTTGGTCCGCATCGGCAAACTCCCGTTCAAGAAGGAGCGCAGTGGCGATATGGTGTACTTCACAATGTACGCCATGGTGGGGTTCATTCCACCTTTCTCTTCTTTCCTTTGATGCTGCTAGACTTTTAGGGTCTGCATATATACACGTTGGCCCCCATTCCCTTCTTCCCGTGGGGACATTCGTCCACTTCTGCGAGATGTGGGTGGGTATTCCCCCCTGCGTCGAGCTTTTTTGCACCTTGTTCACCATCCACACCACTGGCAAGGGGTCCGAGTTTCTTGGCATCTACTATTTTGTGAAGCGCAAGAACTGCCTCTACAAATACTTGAAGTCGTTTCCTTTCGGCAAGCGGGATGACTGCAAGAAGGATTGGATCATCGTTACGGCGGAGGAGCACGAGAAATTGGAGCTACCCGATGGTCTCCCAAATGTTGACACTAACACTTGGAGTGTGGTTCCGGTGCTGTCAGATGCCTTCAACCCTATTTTGACCAGGATCCGCGAGTGCGTGGAAGGTGGAGTGACCCCCCAGATGGTCTTCTACAACTTCCTGGTCAACAGGTGGGCTCCGCTGAAGAAGAGGGAGAATCTCGCATGGGGCCTCAACAGCGTGATGGATGACGACCGGATTGAAACCGGTCTGAAATCTAACTTGGATAATGAATCCTTGGAGTTTCATTTGAAGAAATTCCAGCATGGGATTAACGTCAATGGTGACGACTTGGCTCCACCAGTAGCCTTCCGCCCCCTGAACATGGAGGCGCAGTTCAGTAGGGAGCTCCGGAGGAGTATGCCGGTGCTTGACGACCTTGGCGAGGTAGAGAGGCGTTAAACCACCAGATTGGTGATCCCTGGAGCTTCCAAGGGTGGTCCTGCCTCCGCTCCGAGCCGAGAGACTGAAGACACCGGCAAGGGCAAGGGAAAAGAACCAGCTGAGCCCTCCATCCGGAAGAGGAAGTTGAAGCACGCTGACGGAAGGTCCATCAGACCTGCCCCTTCCACGACGGTTGCTTTTCCCCGGCGGGGCAGGTCTTCTGTAGCTGCCCCTACTCTGGTGCAAGCGTCTTCAAGAGGCGTAAGCTCCGAGCAGGCGACCCCGGCCTCAGTGTCTGCTAGAAGTTCTAGATACGGGGGTTCTTCCCAGCGAAGAGAAGCTCCAGCCGAAAGGACTCCGGCGACTGCGAGTGTTCCTTAACTGAGGCTCGAAGTAGTTGTCTCACCAGATTTGGTGGGCTCTAGCTCTGGGCCCCAGAAGACGAGGTTCTAAGGTGACTGGGGTGGTAGAATCCTGAGGTAAGCATGGATTGCTCACCCTAAAACGCTAGTCTTGTTTTTGATGTGTTCTTAATCTTCTCTTCCCTTTATTTCTAGGGTGTCGAAGAAAGGATCCGGAGTTTCAGCGCCTGTTGCAGCGGCTGGGGCTGCACCTGTCGAAGCTTCGGCTTCGAGCACTGAACCTCCTCATGAAGCAGAGGCGGCAGTTGCGACAGCTCCGACGCCTGTTGTCGTGAGCTTGGACTCGGAGTCCTCACCCGAAGCTCCTGTGGTAGCGCCGGACCACAGGAGAGAAGGTGAAGATGTACCCCTGGCGGCGAAGGCTGATGCTCCAGCACCGGCGATGCCAGAAGTTCCGGCTTTTGAGCCGAAAGTTGTCGAAGCCCTGGCTGTTGAGCCAGGAGTAGTTGAAGCCCCAACCATTGAGCTAGAAATGGTTGAAGAACCGACAGCTAAGTCGAAAGTGGTAGAAGGTCCGACGGCTAAGCCGGAGGTGGTTGAAGGTCTAGCCGCTGAGCCGAAGGCACCTGAAGCTCCTGTAGTTAACCCGGAAGTAATCGCCGTGCCGGAACCTGAGCCAGCGGCAGTTGAAGCTCCAGTCGAAGCCCCGGCTGCTGCTCCAGAGGTGGTGGTCCCAGAGGTACCTAGCCAAAACCGGAGCAGCCTGAGGAAGTGACGACAGGTCCTTCTTCCTCAGTGCCCGTGACTGAAGGTCCGGAAGCGGCACCTTCATCTTCCGTGCCGGAGGTGGGTATTCCCCCAGCGGGTTCTTCCTTCGCTACCACTGACGGGCTTCCAGAAAGCGGCCCTAGCGCTGCAGGAGTCCAGGGGACCACTATTGTAGAGTGGGTCCCAATTTTTGTTATGGAAAATCCTTTGGAGCCTGAAGAAATGGTACCAGCAGGCCCGGAACCTATCCCTCTGACAGGTCCAACTTGCCTTCGATCATGAGAGCAAAGCCTTGGAAGAGGAGCGCCACACCTTGAGACGGTGGCGGAATAGACTCCATTTTGAGACCAGGCTTGCCCAAACAAGGCTAGCTGACCAGAAGGGGTGTATTAAGAGGGAGAAAGCCTGTATAGAATACTATGATAAGTTGGTGGAAGAGAAGGAAGCCGCCATCTGGGCGCTCGATGCTAACTCCAGGGAAATCCTGGAGCAAGCCAAGGAGAGACGTGACGCTGATGACGAGCGTCACAAAAAGCTCACTGAATTGAATGAAATTCTCCTGAAGCATCGGGCGGACCTAGAGGCGAGGGAGGAAAAACTCCTGGAGCAACAGGAGGATGTGGTGAGGAGAGAGGCGGAAGTCACCCAGAAGTTGACTCTGGGTGAGAAAAATTTGGCGGATCGCAGCAAAAAGCTGGATCTATGGAAGGAGGAAGAGAGGAAGAAGAACTGGAAGGTGGGGAAAGAGCTCTCAAAAAGAGAGTTTGACATTGCCGCTAGGGAGGAGAGAGTTAAAGGCAGGGAGACAGACCTTGCTAAAAGGCGGAACTGCATCCACCTTCGGGAGACGAAACTGGCCGACCGGGAAAAGCAAGTTGCTGAGAGCATGCATCAGCATGCTAAGTTGGCTGAGCGCCTTGCCCATGATGGTTTAGAGCTTGCGGCTGCCCGGAAGTTGCTGGAGGAGCTGCGGAGCTTGATGGAGACTGAAGCCATTCAAGTGTGGGATTTCTTAGGGCGCGCTAATGACGTTCTAACAACGTTGGGCTTCAGTCCTGTACATCCGGACAACCCGGAACTGGACTTGGACCAAGCGCTGGTGGCCCTCAACGGTGTGCTGGCAGCAAACTTGACGCAATGGGCGATGTCATCGCGGATCAGCTGGAGACAGAGGGGAAGTCTTTGGCTACAAACGTCGCAGAATACGTGTTGACGTGTTATGTGAGCCGAGATCCCAGATTCCCACTGGACCTAGTGCTCGAAGGTTCCATCGCTGAAGAGGAAGACGCCGCCAAAGCCAGCGTCCAAGAAGCTGCCAAAAAAGTAGCTTCATTCTTCCGCAGGTCTTAGGTTCTCCAGTAGCTAGGGCCTTCTTTCTTTTTCCCTCTGCTGTACTCTCAATTTTGTAATCCAGTATTCTTGATTAATGAAATCCTCCTTTCAAACCTGAATTTCACTTTTGTCTTCAATATACTGTGCCATATCTTGTTGGCCCCCTGGTACATGTGTACAATTGATGTGTGTACATGTACCAAAGGTTGTGGCAGTATGTTGACGACTTGGATGCTTCGCACATGTAGATTTTAGGTCCAAAGTCTTAGGTTGTAGATTTTGAGGCGTCGAAGACAGGCCCTCTGGGATGGTCGGAGCTTGGTAGCTCCTATGTCTTCCACTGTCAACATATTAGACATTGACGGTGGACCCCTCTTGGAGGATGTCAGAGCTTAGTAGCTCCGGCGTCATCCACCATTGCTATGAATTTTTTCTTTTCCTTCACATTAAAGGAAAGAGAAAAAGTAAAATTTGTCCTCTTGTCTATGAATTGGTTGTGACTTATCGTTCTTATTTGGACTTTAGTTATGAAGAAACTCAACATGATAACGATCATTTTGATATAACCTTTCTAGATCTGCATGCCTTTTTAGTACTCACCCTACTGAGGCCTGCTGGGTTTTAGGTAGAGCGGCGTACTTAGGGTGAAGGACCAGTCTAAACCGATAGCACATTTCGGACTTATGTTGGCTTGGCGTTCAGGCAAGTAGACTATGTAGCAATGTTAAGATCCAAAAAGACTATCAATAAGGCTTGTAATGCATGTGAATTACTTGGAACAAAGCTCAAAAAGATTTGCACAACTTCATTATATACAAGTGGGGTAAAAATTATTTGATATATTGAGCCTTGCACAAAAGGTAAATGCATGTGGAGTCTGTTTTCACACAGCAATGCCTTTCATTATAGGTCTGGGTTACAGGGGAGACAAGGACACACTTAGGGTGTTGGACCAAGCTAAATGTGCTATACATCTTGTGGTAGCCCAGAGCAAGTAGTTACACTTTTACTGTTGTGACTGTCTCAAGTGTTCCTTGAACTTCCCGAACCCTCTCGGAGGTGTCCGGATGTTCTCCCAGAGGACTTGCCCGTCTCTATATAATGACTCTACAACATGCATTGTGTGTAATTACACACTCACCTCCGTGATTCTAAGCATAAAACTTACATAGGTGCTTGATGTTCCAAGGATTGGGAAGCGGGGTCCCATCCTCTGTTGCCAAGCGAACGCATCCTGGTTGAGATACTTTAATTATTCCGAAGGGACCCTCCGAGCTGGGAGAAAGTTTTTTCATTCCTTCATGGCTAAGTATCTTCCGAAGCACCAGGTCACCTTCTTCAAGTTGTCGATCACGCACATGCCTTTGATGATAGCACTGGAGCGCTTGGCGATAATGTGCATTCTGAAAAGCTACTTGGCCCCTTCCCTCGTCGACGAGGTCAAGGTCTTCACGCCGGAGCTGGTCGTGCATGGCTTCGTCGAAGATTCGGACCCGTAAGGACCCCAAGGTGATTTTAGGAGGAAGGACTGCTTCAGCTCCGTACACCAGGAAGAATGGAGTCTCCCTAGTTGACCGGTTGGGTGTTGTCGTGTTCGCCCATAATGTGGACGGAAGCCCCTCAATCCAGTTAGCCCCATGCTTCTTCAAGCGCTCATATGTGCGCGTCTTGAGTCCTTTTAAGATTTCTGCATTTGCTCTCTCGGCTTGGCCATTGCTTGTTGGATGAGCTACTGAGGTGTAGCTATGTTGAATGCCGAGGTCTTCACAATATTCTTGGAATGCAGCACTTGTAAATTGAGTTC
Source organism: Tuctoria greenei (assembly GCA_036927565.1). Lineage (NCBI taxonomy): Eukaryota > Viridiplantae > Streptophyta > Magnoliopsida > Poales > Poaceae > Tuctoria > Tuctoria greenei. The sequence goes on from JAYESD010000010.1 coordinate 112,360,283, forward strand.
CGTTGTTAGTTATGACTTTGTTTGGAGCTCCAAATCTGCATATAATGGACATTAAGAACTTAATTGTTGATTGTTTGTTGATTGTTACTACTGGAGTTGCTTCCAGCCACTTGGTGAACTTATCGATGGCGACATATAGGAACCTGTAACCTCCGACGGCTTTTGGGAAAGGTCCCAAGATGTCCATGCCCCACACAGCGATGGCCATGTAGGAGGTATCATTTGTAGTGATTGAGCCGATGTAGGAATCTGTTTTGCATGGAATTGACACGCTTCACATTTTTTTCACTAGCTCAATCGTATCCTGAAGTGTTGTAGGCCAATAAAAGCCATGCCGGAAGGCTTACCGACCAGCGTGCGAGAAGAAGCATGGTTCCCGCACTCGCCTCCTAGGATGTCCGCGAGGAGCTCGCAGCCTTCTTCCCTTGCAATGCACCGCATTAGGATGCCATTGGCACCGCGTCGGTAGAGATCCCCATCTACCAACGTGTATCTTTTAGCCAATCTGACAATCCGGTCAGCGGATACACTGAAGGATATTGTCTTTCAAGTAGCTCCGGATCTTCAAGATCCATGCATCGGAGCTAACTTGAGCTTCCGAGTCTTGCGTCCTGGGTTGCTCGGAGCTTCCGACAGCACCTACGACCCTTGGTGGATGCCATGGTAGCAGGACCACCGGGACTGCCAGCTTCGAGGTGCTGGTCTTGCCCCCTTCACTTAGTTCGGCAGGCTAAGCTGTTGGTTTTGACAACCTCCGGACAAAGATTCCGTCAGGAGCCAGAGCTCTGATTGAGGATCTCATTGAGAGTTCGTCGGCTTCAGAGTTTTGAAGACGATGAACATGATGGAGATCCAAGACTTCGAAGTCTTTCTGAAGCCTCTGGACTTCGAGGAGATAAGCACCTAATTGAGAGTTGTTGCAAGAACATTCTTCTTTCACTTGTTTGATAATGAGTTGCGAATCTCCCTTTACCAACAGCTATTTAACACCATAAGATAGTGTCACCTTGAGTCCATAGATGAGAGCTTCGTACTCCGCCATATTGTTGGTTGCCTTGAAATCAAGGTGTACCATATACTTGACCTTCTCCCCAGTTAGAGCCACGAGGAGGATTCTAGCTTCGGCCCTTTGCTTCTGCACAAAGCCGTCAAAGTAGAGGGTCCAGTGAGGCTCAATTAATACCGGAACTTTGAGATCTGGTTTCTTCTCACTGTGGCTCCCAGGGTTTGATGGAGAGGGGGTCCATTTCGCCACAAAGTCAGCCAAGGCTTGACTTTTAATTGCTCGTCTTGACACGAATTCTAGATCAAATTCTGCTAGCTCTGCTGCCCACTTTGCAATGTTCCCAGTAGACTTTGGGTTATGAAAAATTGCACGTAGTGGAAAAGAAGTTACCACTGGTATTTTATGGGCTTAGAAGTAATGATGAAGCTTACTTGAGGCAATAAGAACTGCGTAAAGCAGTTTATGCACCTCAATGTATCTTGTCTTGACGTCGTGGAGTACTTCACTGACGAAGTACACAGGGCGTTGGATGGTCCGGACCCTTTTAGAAGAACTCGTAGCTTCCTCTGCATCGACCCGAACCCTGCTAGAGGGTCTCGGACCTTCAAGTTGTGCTTCTTGGACCCTCTCGGAAGGGTCCAAAACTTCTTCTTGTTCAACCCAGATCTCACTAGGAGGATCTAGATTATCTTGCTTAGCCTGGTGAACCTCTTTAGACGAAAGGGATTGATCTCCTAGCACTTCGTTTTGAGGTTCCGTGTCTGGGAGCTGGGACCCAGTCACGTCTTTAGGTGATTCCGGACCCTCCTGGGGGGGTCCGGACATCTGAATCCGATATGGCTCTGGTCTTTCTGCAACTAGGACCATACTGACAACTTTAGTTGTTGCCGAAATATAAAGCAGTAAAGGCTCACCAGGATTCGGAGCTACCAATATTGGTAGTTTGGTGACGAGATGTTTAAGCTCTTGAAATGCCTTTTCTGCTTCTTGAGACCAATGAAATGGTCCAAACTTCCTCAAGAGTTTGAAAAAAAGGTACTGCTCGTTCTGCCAGTCTTGAGATAAACCTGCTGAGCGCAGCTAGGCATCCAGTTAGCTTTTGGACATCTTTAATGCAGGCTGATGGCCACATTTCTTCTATAGCCTTGATCTTCTCTAGATTTGCTTCAATTCCTCGGTTAGTCACCAAGAACCTCAAAATCTTTCCGGGGCTAACCCCGAAGACACACTTGTCTGGGTTCAGCTTGGTGCGCGTTGTGTGCAGCTTGTCGAAGACGGCTTGTAAGTTGTCAAGGAGTTACTCCTTGTGTTTGATCTTCACGACGATGTCATCAACATACACCTCCACCAAGTCTCTAATTAGCTCTCCAAATGTTTTGTACATGGCTCGCACAAATGTTGAAGCAGCATTTTTAAGACCGAATGGCATGGTTGTATAACAATAAAATCCATCTACTTTTATGAAGACAGTATGCTCTTCATCTTCCTTAGACATTTGGATTTGATGATATCCAGAATATGCATCTAAGAAACATAGTAGCTCACACCCAGAGGTGGAGTCCACTATTTTATCTATTCTAGGTAGTGGGAATGGATCTTTTGGACATGCCTTATTTAAGGTGGTGTAGTCAATACACATCCGAAGCTTCCCACTCGCCTTGGGTACAACAATTGGGATTGCCAACCATTTTGGATGGAAGACTTCCCTGATGAATCCAGCTTCAAGCAACTTCTTGATTAACTGTCGGATGAAGTTTTGTCGCTCGATTGATTGCTTCCGGGACTTCTGATGTACAGGCCGAGCTGTCGGTACCCTAAAAACCATACACCCCCTGAGGTTACAAAGATCTCAAGGGAAGGACCTCTACTCAAATTAAAGACCCTCGGGGGCCCACTTGTCAGACATAACCGGACCTGCTTCTCCAACATGGTTAACCCCTAGGTTGCCACGTGTACTGCCAGACCGGAGCTACTACCCACAAGGATGAAGCTCCGGGCTAGGTACCGAGACGGCACCTCCGGACTTAGCCCCTGACCGGGAGAAGCTCCGGACCTGACACGTGCCAGGCCACCCCGGAGCTTCCCGCTTCCCACAAGCAAGCTCCGGAGCTGCCACGTGTCCATACGTCGGAGCTGGCCGCTTCAAACCTCCGGGAGACATTGTAACGGCTCCGGATCTTCAAAGGACAGCCGCGGACTTCAAGACCCGATTAATTGTCATTAATTCCACATTAATGACAATTAATCGGACGATCTTAACACCTGTAACGGCACTATCGGAGCCGTTACAGGGTTATTAACAACAATTAATCTCGTGTATCAATGCTAGTAACCGCCAGGGCCACATGTCGGGCCAGGCTGACTTGTAACGGTTTGTCCTTGTACTATAAAAGGACAAACCGACGATACACGAGGGGATCGGACTCTCAAACGTTCTCGAGCTCACAAGTTAATACAACACACACACACACCCGTGGAGTAGGGTATTACGCTCAGGCGGCCCGAACCACGTAAACCACTGTGTCTCTCGTGTCCAATCGTGATTCACCTTCTTGAGTCTCCGCGCGCCCAAACCGAACTACAAACTCCTTCAACACTTTAGTAGTGTCAGGGGATCTGCCGACTCCAACAGTTGACAGCTGGCGCGGTAAATCTTCAGATTATGCTCAATCACCTCCCTAGGGATCCTAGGCATTTGTGACGGTTGCCAGGCAAACACGTCGACATTAGCCCGGAGGAAATTGATGACCGCAAGTTCCTATTTTTGGTTTAGACTCCCCGATATATGGGTAGTTTGGGCAGCATCAGAACCAATTTGGATGACTTTGACGGGAATGTTGGCATCGCCGCTTGGTTGCAAATGAGGTGCGGAGGTGGAACCTTTGTGACGAATGCTTGGAAGATTCGGAGCTGGCTCCTTACCGGATGCTTCCTCTTGTGTTGTGGTAAGCGCATAGAGTTCTTCCAGTGAAGTAGCCCCTATGGTATGATCTCCCCAGATCCGGAAAATGCCTGTGGGTGTTGGCATCTTCAACACCAAGTAACCATAATGGGCAGCAGCCATAAACTTGTATAAAGCTGGCCTGCCCAGAATGGCATTGAAAGGCAGACTAATCTGCGCGACATCGAAGACTAGATTCTTAGTTCTGTAGTTCTCTCGGGTCCCGAAGGTCACTGGGAGTGTGATGGAACCGAGAGGAGTAATAGTTCTCGGACCCACTTTGGAGAAAGGTTGGGATGGGCGAAGGTCCGAAGGTCGGAGTTGAAGCTTAACGAAAGCTTTGAAGTTTATGAGATTTAGCCTGGAACCTCCGTCCATCATTACATGGTGGATTTGAATATTGTTAATGGTGGGTGACACCATCAACGCGAGTTGACCAGCCCCGATCATATTTTGGGGGCAGTCCGAAGCATCAAAAAGATGGGTGTATCCATCCACTTCCGATTGTGTTCCACCTTAGCAGCGGGAGCTACCATGGCCATGTCCCGCCGCATTGTCTTGAGGATGCCGCGAGAGGTGATGTCCCAAGAACCACCATAGATAGTGTTCAAGGTCTTTCGACATTCATTGTCAAAGACATCGGAATCATCATCGACAGTGTTGTAAATGGCTTTCAAGACCTTTTTGGGGTCCTGGAAACCTAGCTCCTCGTCAGCCGGAGCTTCGTCGACTTTTTGTTTTCCTTCCCTTTGACGGAAAGGAGCTTCTTCACGGCGCTTGTTATAGCGCTCGGCAAGGTTTTGGACCTCCCAACACTCTTCCAAACTTTGTTGGTTCGTCTTGTTAATCGGACACCATGCTTTGGAATCATTGTTGTCCTTCGATGAAGGACGAGGTCGCTTCTCGGGGTGTGGCCCCCGGCTTCCAAGAGCCGCAACAGCAGAGGCTGGAGCGCCGGCTGACGGCTTCTTTTTGCCGTTGGGCTTCTTTTTCTTCTTGCCACTACCGGAGGTAACGGTTTTGGTTTTAGAGGACTTCTGGTTTGCCTCCGGAGCTGGCTTAGAGTGCATTTCATGGCCCTCTGCAGCTCTAGCACATTTGTCAGCTAGGCTAAAGAGTTCCTGACGCTGGTAACTTCTTTAATGGCCAACTTCTCTAGCATCTTCTTATCTCGAACACCCTGTCTGAATGCAATGATAACAGAGGAGCTCAAGATTGAGGAATGGTATTTCGTACCTGAGAGAACCGCTGGATGAAGGACTGTAGCAATTCCCCCGATGTTTTCTTTATGGCAAACAGGTCCAATTCAACGCCGGGCAGGGTGTAGGAGCTCCCGAAGTTGGCAGTGAATTGCTCACATAGCTCCGCCCAACTATTAATGGAGTCGGGTGGAAGACTCATGAACCAGGACCTTGCAGTCACAGTTAAAGCCACCGGGAAGTAATTGTCCATTACAGCTTCATCACCTCCCGCTGCCAGTATGGCAGTGGAGTAGATTTGAAGAAATTCGGCGGGGTTGATAGTGCCATCGAATTTTTCCGGTAGATGAGGCCAAAACTTCTGTGGCCACCTGACCATACGTAAGTGCATGGCCAGGGCAGAACAACCTCCTCCTACTCCATGAGGAGCAGGGTTGTCTCGAGCTTCTCGCCTCTCACGAGCGTGCTCAATGTGGACACGGCCGTCCTATTGCCGGTAACGGCGATCCAGTTCCGACTGCAGGTCATGAGTCAGAATCCTGGTAATTGTGTGGGTGCGTCGTGCCCCAAGAGGCAACGAAGTCACCTGTTGGGAGGCAGCACGTCCCCTTTGTTGAGAGGCTTGTGGGCCAAGTCGGTCGGACAAAGTCCATCGTTGTGAAGGTGCTCGCCCTGAAGGGGAAGGACCTTGGTTGCTGATGCCTGCAGCCGCAGCTGCGACGAGATGGTCAACATCAGCCCTCCACTGCTCCATAGCACCCTGGGGTGCACTTGGAGGTGGTGGGCGTTGTAGAAGAGCTCGCGCAGCAATGAGCGTGTGCTCGGGGTTGTTGTTTGTTGATGCACTGATCGACGCAGATGCTCCATCTTGTTGACCAGCATTGTTTGCTGGAACAGATGGTGGATGTGGTGCCACAGCGCCTACTGGAACAACAACACCTGCTGGTTGTTGGGCGTTGGAGGGATTGCCTTCGGCAAGTTGTCCAGCGTGGTTGCCATTGGAGGATCCAACAGCTGAATTCACCATCTTCTGATCTCGAGATTTAGGCCCCCTTATCTAGCGCGCCAAATGTCAAAGTGTGTGATACGACACTTCCCCCGGACCTGCTAAGAAGCAGCCCGCAGAGGTTCTTTTGTAGTTGGGACACACATAGATCAAGATCAAGATGGTGACCTCAGAGATTTATGTGGTTCAGGCCACTTGAGCGTAATATCCTACTCCACGGGGTTTGTGTTTTTGTATTGTGCAAGTATGTTTGCTAGAATCAACTTCTATCCGATTGTCCCCTGATGTTCGTGCGGTGCAGCCCTTTTATAGTTCTAAGGACTGATCGTTACAAAGCTTGTCTGCCCCGACATGTGGCCCTGGCGTGTTTAATGACCTAATACACTGTCTAAGAGTATTAAGCATAATTAGTTGTGTGATAACGTACCTTAATCGCCGCGTTACCACTATTAACTATGTGCTGATCATGTGTGTCATTAATACAGCATTAATGACACGTTATCAGGCCTTGTAACTACTGCTTTAACCATCCTTGAATGTTTGTAATGGACGTGGTCTGCTTGTATTTATGTCGGCGATGAAGGTCCGAAGGCTCCACACGTGGCAGATCCGGAGCTTTCCCTTGCGGGAGGGTAGGTCCGGGATCAATGTATACGTGTCCGCACCGAAGCTCCTGTCTGACAGGGGCTAGGCCCGGGGCTGTTGTACACGTGTAGTCGCTGGAGCTTCCCTTGGTTGGGAGTTCAGTTCCGGTCTTCTTTTCCACGTGTTAACCCGGGAGCCAGCCATGTGTGGGGAGCGGTTCCGGTGAAACGTGACATGTAGGACCTACAAGGGCCTTTGACTCTAGCGGGTAGAACTGTCTTGCACTTTTTGCGGTATCGCGGGGTATCCGGTAAGTAGGGTACCGACAGTCTATGATAATTTGGTATCACGATCCAGAAACAAACTTATGGGCAACAACATTGCGCTCGACGCTACGTGCGGTAAGATTGATAAAATCACCGTAATAGTTCACGAGATCATTGAACAGCTGAAGCGTAGCTCCGCGATTTTAGATGTTTTAGGTCCAGTTCCAGTTGACGAATCTCCGGTTTGGCCTGAGATCAATTTCAGTTTTAATTGCATACAAGAGGAAGAAGTAATGTTCGTCTCTGATCGGTCACCCGAAAAAGAAAAAGCCGCGAAAGCTCCTCATCTCCAAGATGCGGACCACATTGAGTGGACATTACCAACTACAACACCTGCGGACGAACACGATCTGGATGAAGCCGATGACATCCACAGCGCCCTAGAGACGATTTGGGTCACTCTAGAACTGCGGCTGACGCTTCTGCGCCCGATTCTAACAATATAACCATTTAAACATGTCATTAGTTGCTTGTTCTTAAAGTGACCATAAAAATTGGCACCCAGATGTCTCATACACCATCTAGATTCTATATCTGGCCATGTAATTGAAATATAACGATCAAGATTTCTGCACTTCAAATCCATTATAGCTTTCGGAAGTCCAGCATGACGATCATGCATAAAATAGAAATTTTCACGACCGCGAACCATATTATACTTCACCCGATGCAGAAACCAATATGAACTATTAGCGTTTTCACTCTCAACAAATGCAAAAGCAACAGACAACAATTTATTATTGGCATCCACTGCTATAGTTGTAAGAATTTTCTCTTTGTACTTTCCTATTAGAAAAGTACCATCAATACAAAGTATTGGTCTACAATAGTTAAATACATTTATGCATGGATCCAAAGTCAAGAATGCTCGTTCAAGAATCAACTTCCCAAGAATTCTTAGGTTTGGAACATCCATAATGTCCACAAATGTTCCATGATTTCTCATTCTTATGGTGTCTAACAATCTTGGCAAATTATCATAAGATGCTTCAAAGGTACAAAATATCTTCTCTATCACCTTTACTTTGGCATTCCAAGCCTTCGAATAACTTATCGTGTACTTAAAATCTTGCTCAATGGTGTTGATAATTGATTTTGGCTCAAAAGCAACATTATACACAACTCGCGAGTACATGTAATTTGGAACAAACTGCGATGTAAGAGCAGTATTGCACTTCTCAAGTTGTCGCAACACACAAGTATGATCACTCAATATTAAACATTTCCAGAGATTGCTCCACTTTTGACCATATCTGTGCACACAAAACGGACAACTTGGGAAAACACATCTAACATCATAAATTTTTTTATTGTACCTTGAAACTACAAATGATCTTTTTAATGAAAGAGATCAGTATTTAACAACATCTTTTAATGCTTCTTTATCTTTAAATAAAGATCCTACAAATACCTCATTCTCGTTATATTCCCATGGAATATGATAACCTTCTGTAACCCTTAAATTATCAAAATTTTGATTTTTCCATTATGTAGGTATTGGAACTTCTTCTTCATCATCTGAGGAGTTATGTTCACGAATATTCTCATAATCTCTACCTTCCTGCTCAATTTGATCAACTAAATGACCTAATTCTTCACCTTCATCGGCTACACCTGTAGCCTCACTATGAACATTATTAGGTGCATCTTCGTCCCCTTCATTCTCCGATTCTTCAGCTTCTCCATCATTACCATCCTCGTCATTATCATCGACCGGATTAGGTGTCTCATCAATTATCTCTTTTACTTCTACTTTAAGAACCAGAATTAAAGGCCATCCAAATTGAATGCCCCTTTTAGCATAATTCCTCCAAACCGCCCTTTCATTCATCTCAAGTAACTCTCCATAAAACTGACAACTGCATAATACTTCAATTGATATTGTTCTTCATTCAATCTAAACATCCGCATTAACCAATTATGAATACCCAAATTAGTTCAATCATAGGAATTTGGTATTCCTTTCGTGGTGGACGAACATTTAGATAAATTGACACCATTTGAATCATATAGTATCTCCCCGTCTCCAAAATAAATTTGAAATGGTATCTTATCCGTCATACCTACTCAACAATATATGGAGTTAATAAACTATAATTATCTCTCAACGATATATTTTTTAACATTTGTTATTAATCTATTAAAATTATATATAATTATTACTAAATTATATATATTTATTAATATATATATATATCTTTCTTAAATAATATATTATTATTAATGCACCACTATTTTGTTGCTAACATAGAACATTTAAAAAGTTACTATTACTCGTAATAATAACGTATCTAACATACTACTAATTACACCTACTTAATAATGCAATAAAAATTACTACTAATAATAATACCACTATTAATACTTACTACTACAACTACTACTACTACTAAATCTATTAAAAAAGTAATACAAACTAAATTAACTAAATACAAAAATAAAACAATTATTATTAAAAATATCACTATTAATACAAAAAGATAATCTAATATTAGCTAACTAAATAAAAAAATATGTGACACGGTTCCGAAAATGAACCAAGTGAATGCATATGTGTGCCCAGGACGTTCAATACACATACACGAGTGCATTCACAAAAGGATATACATAAAATTACCACAGAACAAGATTTATTAACCACTTTTATTGCACAATTCATTTTACCCTTGAATACAAGCTCTAATGAATATTAATGACAAGTTTGAACTAATGCAGCAGAAACAACTAAACTGAGCAAACTAAGCATCTAAGCCGCATAAGCAAATAGGGTATAGCGCAGCTCCAATCAAAACCACAGGCAAAGCTAACGGCAAACACGGCCTAGGACTCCGCATTATCATTGTTATACTCCAAAATATGACCTGCAACTGTCAGTGGGAGAATTACAAGGGTGAGTACATGTCATACTCAGGAAGTGTGGAAAGTATGACATGTAGTTGATACAAATGACGAATATAATAATGACTAAGTGTTGAAAAAGTACATTAAAACATTTGAAAAACAATATATTATACGTATGTGAAGTAAACCCATCATAAACTATTTAGTTATCATAATACCAGTCCATATTTCAATACCATCATCCATATTCCAGATTTGCTCATTACCAATAACCATATCCAATACCAGAATTTAATCCATAACCAGCCGTAACCATATTACCAACCATAACCATTACCAAACCATCCCATATTCCAATTTCCCTCTAATCATGTAGGTCATCAAGGTTCTCATAACCGGGAGCATGGCTACCATGATAGTTTTAATAGACTCTACAGAGTTTGTACCACTTTACCCATGTGTTTGTGATTTTTTCACCCGTCGGCGACTAAAGAACCTCCCTTATGCCAATTATACTTTCTTTGGTGTATGGCAAAGAGATCACAAAATAGCCTTTACAAAGGGACTACTAGCATGTACAGACCCACTGAGGTTTCACCAGTGGCGATGTCTCCAGCTGAGCACATCTTCAACCAAGGTCCCCCTCTTGTGCCATTTGGATCCCAAGGAATCCCACCAACCATATCCAAACCCAATCCAACTCCCCTTCACTGGTGCGGCAAGTGATCCATGCAATATTAGCAATACCTTAATTAATCAGCTACGCCGCACCCATACTTGGCCTCGTGGTGGCACTGTTGTCTTGGCTTATTCTCGCATGAACCGGTCCTTAGATCTAAAGCAAGCAAAACCACCATAACCATAGCATCCAACCCATCCACATACCATGCTTGCTTAGATCGCCCATTACCATGTCATATTAACCAGTTCATATTAACCATAATCTCATTAATGTATAATTAAATAGTATATTTGTTTTCCCATCCCAATTAATTAAGCAAAGCAAAAATGTAAAAGCCCTTCCCGGCTCTCTACCATGTATTCCAGGTTACAAGGGTGGTCAAACAAAGCTAGTAAACTTCCTATCATAGGATTCTCATCAAATTGACCCAAGCATGCAGTTTTGCAAACAAAACATTTATTTTAGAAACAAGGTCAATATGTTCAAGGACACTTGCCTTGCTATTGAGCTTGGTTAGGATCAAAGACTTCAAGTTCTTGGTGTTGGAGATCCTCCGCGGCACTCTCTAGCACAAATCTGTCTAATCCGCACAACGAACATACAGGACAAGAAACACAATCAAGTAGTGCACAAATATTACTCAATATGACATGACATGCATGATTAATGCAATTGCAAAGCAAAACTAGTTAATAAGTTGTTAATAATGTTTATTAATCAACTACAATGGTTATTAAGAAGTCTACACAGGTTTGGGGTTGATTCGATCAAATTTTGGAATTAATTTAACATAATTTAACTAGAAAAATCGGACTAGTCCGCTAGGGACCAGACTAGTCCGTACTTCGCGGAACTAGCAAACTAGGGTTTTCCAGATCGATGTAAATCTGGAGATTTGAGGTTGAATTCATGTAAGGAAAAGGAAGTAGAAGGTATACCAGGTGTCCAAGACTCCAAAGAATCAAGGGTATTGGAGGCAACACTTGGATCTTGACGATCTAGGGTTGATGAAGAACTTGATGGTGAATTGTTGGCGAAGAACGAAAACTTGATGGAGATCTTGACCCTCCATCGTTTCCTCCTCTTCTTCTTCTTGCTCTAGATCTCGTTCTCACTCTTTGGTGGCGGCTATTCACGAGCTAGGGTTTGGGTGTGGTTGAAAAGTGGCAAATAGATGTCAAGCCAAGGGGTGGGGTTGTTTATATGGAGGTGGAGGCTAGGGTTTGATGGAATTTGAGTTTAAGATGGGTATAGGCCGGTGTGGTGTCCCACGTGGGCTCCAAAGAGGTTGGACACGACGTCTCTGGGCCCAAATAAGGCGGTTACCCAAAAACAAATGGTGAGGAAATAACAGAAACTGAGTGGAACTCAGCAGGTCGAACTAGTCTGCATAACGAAGAAAACTAGACCGTTTTGGAACAAAAACAATATCGGACAAATCCGGAGGAAGGTCCGGACAAGTCCGGTCTTGTCCAGAGAGCAAAACGAACAAGTCCGACATGGATCAGACAAGTCTGGGGATTTGACAACTTATTCGAAAACCGGACCAAAGATCGGACTAGTCTGCACTCAATCATGGACAAGTCCGGAACGGAATAGAGAGTCAATCGGACTAGTTTGCAGCGAAAACGGAGAAGTTCGGAGGGCAACAGAGAGGGAAACCGAACTAGTACGGGGTAAAAACGGACAAGTTCGTACTTGTACAGACTTTTAAGTGTTTTTTTGCTTCTAATTCATTTTAAACTTGTTCCTTTTTATGTGGATTGATGTTAAACATGTATATGAACTTATGCAATGCATGATGCATGAAAATGAGGGTGTTGCAATCCTACCCCCCTTAAAATGAATCTCGCCCTCGAGATTCAACGCGGAATAGAAGAGATAGGGAAATTCCTTCTTGAGATCATCCTCCAGCTCCCATGTTGCCTCTGAATGTGTATGATGCATCCATTGAACTTTGCACCATTGAATAAACTTGTTCCTTGTGACTCTCTCCTTAGTTTCCAAGATTTTGACCGGTTGTTCAGCATAAATCAAATTTGCCTCTAATTCCAATTCTTCCATTGGGACTTGTTCTCCCGGTACCCTTAAACACTTCTTGAGCTGGGAAACATGAAAGACATCATGAACATCCGATAAGTGAGCTGACGTCTCCAACTTATATACTACTTCTCCTCTTTTGTTCAAAATCCTGAATGGTCCAATATATAGAGGTGCTAGCTTGCTTCTTATATTAAACCTCTTATGACCTCTCATTGGTGACACCTTGAGGTAAACGAAATCTCCCACTTCAAAGGCTAGTTTCCTTCTCCTATTATCCACATAGCCTTTTTGCCTTGATTGAGCAGCCCTCAAATTCTCACGAATAATCTGAACTTTCTTTTCAGCTTCTAGTAACACATCTTGACCAAATACTTGATTCTCCCCAGTCTCACCCCAAAACAAGGGCATATTACACTTCCTTCCATATAGCGCTTCGTATGGTGACATCTTCAAACTTGCTTGGTAGCTATTATTATATGATAATTCTGCATACGGCAAACTCTTGTCCCAACCTTTCCCATGCTTCAAGGCACAAGCTCTTAACATGTCCTCTAAAATCTAACTGGTCCTCTCAGTTTGTCCATCCGTTTGAGGGTGATATGCTGAGCTGAAATTCAACCTACTCCCAAAGCTTGATGCAATTTCTGCCAAAACCTGGAGGTAAATTGAGAACCTCTATCCGAGACTATCTTCTTTGGAACCCCATGTCGGCACACAATGTGCTCCATATATAGCTATGCCAGCTTCGCGGAGGTATAGGTGGTCTTGACAGGAACAAAATGAGCTGACTTGGTTAAATGATCCACAATTACCCAAATTGAGTCATAACCGGACTGGGTGCGTGGCAACCCAACTATAAAGTCCATACCGATTTCTTCCCACTTCCATTCTGGAATCTTCAACAGTTGCAATAATCCAGCTGGCCTTTGATGTTCTGCCTTGACTCGTTTGCACACATCACACAATGCTACATACTTAGCTATGTCCTTTTTCATGCTAGCCCACCAATAGCATGTCTTCAAGTCTTTGTACATCTTTGTATAACCAGGATGAATTGATTAAGGTGATCCATGTGCCTCTTTTAGTATTGTCTCCCGAATATGCTTCACATTAGGAACGACAACCCCTTTTCCAAGCCATAGGGTACCATGTTCATCCTCATCGAATCTGAATTCTCTCCCCTCTTGGGTCCTTTACTTGATCTCCTGAATCTCCTCATCCTTTGTTTGACCCTCTCAAATTTCTTGCTCTAAAGTCGAATTTAACTCCATCATCCCCATCTCATTTACAAATCCGAGGTTCAACCGTTCAAACTCCTTGCATAGCTTGAATGGCAGCCCTTGAACCCTAAGTTGATGACTTACTCTTTTCCGGCTCAAGGCATCGGCCACTACATTGGCTTTTCCCGGATGATAATTGATTCCTAAATCATAATCCTTGATGAGTTCCAACCATCTTTGTTGCCTCAAATTGAGGTACGTTTGTGTGTATATATACTTGAGACTCTTATGATCCGTATAAATTTCACACCTATGTCCAAGGATATAGTGTCTCCAAATCTTCAATGCATGTATCACGGCTGCAAGTTCCAAGTCATGTGATGGATAATTCTGCTCATGTTTCTTCAATTGTCTCGATGCATATGCAACCACTTGACCTTCTTGCATGAGCATGCATCCAAGTCCTTGTCTCGATGCATCATAATAAATATCAAAGCTCTTGCTTACATACGGCAACACCAAAACTGGGGTTGTTGTTAACCTTTTCTTCAACTCCTCAAAACTTTCTTGACAAGCTTGAGTCCATTGGAAAGATTTCCCCTTCATCAACAATTCCGTCATTGGCTTGGCTATCATAGAAAAGTCCTTGATGAACCAACAGTAATATCCAGCCATCCCAAGAAAACTCCTTATTTCCTTTACATTCTGCGGCGGTTCCCATTTCAACACGTCTCTCACTTTTCCTGGATCAACCGATACTCCTCCTCCCGAGATGATATGACCCCAAAACGACACCTCTTTCTACCAAAACTAGCACTTGCTGAACTTGGCGTACAATTCATGCTCTCTCAATTTCTGCAACGTAAGCCTCAAGTATTCCTCATGTTCCTTCTCATCCTTCGAGTAGATCATAATGTCATCAATGAACACCACAACGAACTTATCCAAGTACTTCATGAAGACCTTATTCATTAGGTACACAAAGTATGCAGGTGCATTGGTCAATCTAAAGTACATCATGGTGTACTCATAAGATCCATACCATGTCCCGAAAGCTATTTTGGGTATATCCGAGGGTCTAATATTCATTTGAAAGTATCCCGACCTCAAATCAATCTTGGAGAAAACACAAGAAACCTTCATCTGATCAAACAAGTCTTCTATGTGTGACAAGGTGTACTTGTTCTTGACGGTCACCTCGTTGAGAGCTCGGTAATCCACACACATCCTTTGGGATCCATCCTTCTTGTCCACAAACAGCATGGGCGCTCCCCAAGGTGAAGATCTTGGGTGAATGAAACCTTTCTCTAGTTGCTCTTGAATCTACTTCTTGAGCTCCAATAATTCCTTAAGAGGCATCCTATATGGCCTCTTAGCTATAGGTGTAGTTCCAGGTATTAATTCAATAACAAACTCAATGTCTCGATCAGGTGGCATATCTGGCAACTCGTCCGGAAACACATCCAAAAATTTGCACACCACTAGAATCTCCTCAATTGCGGCACCGTCCATGTGATTCAGCTCCAATTGTTTCAGTGCGTGTTGGGATGCTTCAAATCTATGGTGATCCCTTCCTCATTGGTCAACTTCACCATCTTCGTGGCACATTCAGTAACTCCATTGTGCTTCCTCAACCAGTCCATACCAATTATAATGTCCAATCCTTGAGAATCCAAGACAATGAGGTTGGCAAAGAAGTCTACCCCCATTATTCTAAGGCTTACCTTTGGACATACTATATTTGTCCTCATCTCTTCTCCAAGAGACTTAACCAATAGAGTAAACTTCATATGAGAGATAGGCAAACTATACTTGGCAACATATTTCAATGCAATGAATGAATGTGATGCTCCAAAATCAAATAACATAGTCGCCAGGTTGGAGTTTGCGAGAAACATACCAATCACCACGTCACCCGCTTGTTGAGCATCCTCCGTAGAGACATGATTCACGTTGTTGCGAGCAAATTTATGCTGTCCACGGTTCCCTTGCGGCTGTCCTCCATTGGGTCTTGAGTTCTATCTCGGTGCATTGCTTCCTTGACCAAGGCCTGACTTAGGACACTGATGCGCAAAGTGTCTAGCTTCTCCACATGTATAGCACTTCCTAACTCCACCAGCATTATTGGGATGAGCTTGGTTCTGCGCATTGGCACCAGGAAAGTTGGCACGAGGTGCATAAGGCATTGGAGGCCTAGGCGCTTGCATAACAGGGCGTTGCTGCACAAGTTGAGTTGGGTGCGGTGTATATCCAGGGCGATGAGCAGTCGCAAGAGAGTTGAAATATGGCGCATTGGGTGGTGCAAAGCGAGGGCGCACGTTACTTCCTTGTTGTGGTCCTTGATATGGTGCCTTCCTCTTGTTATCTAGTTCCATCTCACGGACTTTGTTCTCCACAACAATTGCTTTGTCCACAAGCTTCTGTAAGTTTGCATGATCACAGTTGAGCAGTTGCACTTGGATCTCATTGTTCAAGCCTCTCATGAACAAGTATTGCTTCCGGCTATCCCGGCTCACATCCTCAAGCGCATACCTTGAGAGTTGAGTGAATTTATTGAGGTATTCACTCACGCTTGACCTTCCTTGCCTCAAGTTTTCAAACTCTTGTCTATTCAGGATCATAACACCTTCCGGAACATAATGAGAATGGAAGCTCTCCATAAACTCAGCCCATGTAATTCTCTCTTGGTTCTCATGAGCATTGCATAATGAATCCCACCAATCCGCAGATGCTCCAACAAGCTGATGGGAAGCAAATAGAACCTTCTCCAGGTCACTGCATTGGACAATAGCTAGCTTCTTCTCCATAGACTTGAGCCAATCATCGGCGTCGATAGGGTCAGCAGCTTGAGCAAAGGTTGGTGGCCTGGTCCTCATGAACTCTCCCAATTGGTTATGAGGCGGTGGAGGCATGTGGGGTTGATTGTTGTTGTTACCAGCCTGAAGTTGTCCCATAGTCTCTATCATGGCCCGCATGAGCTGGTTTTGCATAGCCAAAAGTTGCTCAAGGTTAATAGCTCCCTGGGCAGGTCCTTGTCCACTGTTGTTCTGAGGTGCTCCATGGTTCTCTTCCTCATCATTGCCATCCCTCTGGTTGCGAGTTCTCACCATTTGAAGAAAAACAATAGGTAAGAATTTAGAAAACGTCCCCAACTATATGCATCAAGGGATATGAAACTAATCAACTACCTACACAAGCCTATGTGGACATGGCAATGCTAAAGCATCCCCAAATCATCTATTAAGCACACAAGCAAACAATATATAGCAAACAACACACCAACCGAAAACACATTGATTCCTGAGTGCTCCTATGTGCTCTAAAGTGTCCATTCTATCTAGGTTGCGTCCTATGATCAACCTGTGGCTCTGATACCAATTTGTGACAGCCGGTTCTGAAAATGAACCAAGTGAACACATATGTGTGCCCAGGACATTCAGCACACATACACGAGTGCATTCACAAAAGGATATACAGAAAATTACTACATAACAAGATTTATTAACCACTTTTATTACACAATTCATTTCACCCTCGAATACAAGCACTGATGAATATTAATAACAAGTTTGAACTAATGCAGTGGAAACAACTAAACTTAGCAAACTAAGCAACTAAGCAACATAAGCAAATAGGGTATAGTGCAGCTCCAGTCAACACACAGGCAAAGCTGACGGCAGACACGACCTAGAACTCTGCATTATCATCGTCATACTCCCATATCTGACCTGCAACTGTTGGTGGGAGAATTGCAAGGGTGAGTACATGTCGTACTCAGCAAGTGTGGAAAGTATGACATGTAGCCGATACAAATGATGAATATAATAATTGCTAAGTGGTGGAAAGTACATTAAAACATTTGAAAAACAATATATTATACATATGTGAAGTCAACCCATCATAAACCATGTAGTTATCATAATACCAGTCCATATTTCAATACCATCATCAATATTCCAGATTTGCTCATTACCAATAACTATATCCAATACTAGAATTTAATCCATAACCAGCCGTAACCATATTACCAACCATAACCATTACCAAACCATCCCAAATTCCAACTTTTCTCTAATAATGTAGGTAATCCCGATGCTCATAACCGAGAGCATGACTATCATGATAGTTTTAATAGACTCTGCAGAGTTTGTACCACTTTACCCACGTGTTTGTGATTTCATCACCTGTCGGCGACTAAAGAACCTCCCTTATGCCAATTACACTTCCTTTGGTGTATGGTCAAGAGATCACAAAGTAGTCTTTACAAAAGCACTACTAGCATGTACGGACTCACTGAGGTTTCACCGGTGGTGATGTCTCTAGCTGAGCACATCTTCAACCAAGCGTCCCCACTTATGCCATTCAGATCTCAGGGAGTCCCACCAACCATATCCAAACCCAATCCGACTTCCCTTCCCCGGTGCGCCAAATGATCCATGCAATACTAGCAATACCCTAATTAATCAGCTATGTCGCACCCATACTTGGCCTCGTGGTGGCACTATTGTCCTGGCTTATTCTTGCATGAACCGGTCCTTAGATCTGAAGCAAGCGAAACCAATATAGCATCCAACCCATCCACATACCATGCTTGCTTACATCACCCATTACCATGTCATATTAACTAGTTCATATTAACCATAATCTCATTAATGTATAATTAAATAGTATAGTTGTTTTCCCATCCCAATTAATTAAGCAAAGCAAAAAGGTAAAAGCCCTTCCCTGCTCTCTACCACGTATTCCAGGTGACAAGGGTGGTCATACAAAGCTAGTAAACTTCCTATTATAGGATTCCCATCAAATTGACACAAGCATGAAATTTTGCAAACAAAACATTTATTTTAGAAACAGGGTCTGTCCGTACCCTGCATTCCGGGTAACCCACGATACCGCAAGAAGTACAAGAGAGTTCCACCTGTCAGAGTTGAATGTCTCCTTAGGCCCCACATGTCACATTGCACTGGACCCGCTTCTCTCAGATGGGTAGCTCCTGGGCTAACACGTGTAATATAAGACCAGAGCTAAACTCCCAACATTAGGAAACTCCGCAATCAACATGTGTATAACAACCCCGGACCTAACCCCTAGCAAAGGGAAGCTCCGGTGCCAACATGTGTATAGCGGTTCCGGAGCTATCTCCCCACAAGGGGGAGCTCCGAAGCTCCCACGTGTGGAGCCTTCGGACCTACACTACCAACAAGTACACTGGCGGATCTCCAACAGCACGGACATTCAAGGGACAATTAAAGCAGCGGTTACCAAACCTGATTATGTGTCATTAATGCTATAGTAATGACACACGATTAGAGCACTGTTAATAGGGGTAACACAGCCATTAAGGCACGTTCTCACACTATTAACTGCGCTTAATACTCTAAATAGTGTATTAGGCAATTAAATACGCCAGGGCCACATGTCCGGCCAGGCAAGCGTTGTAACGGTCAGTCCTTGGATTATAAAAGGATTGACCGCATGATACAGAGACAGGCTGATCCATGCTAAGTCAGGCACTACGTATACTAGTGACACTCAGGCCCCCTTTGGCACACCTCCACAAAGCTGATTCTCTAGATTCACTTCTGATTCTCTAGTGAAGTGATTCTGTGGCTGAAAATGATTCTCTATGATTTTCTAGAATAAACTCTTAAAATTAGGACAGAGAATCACTTCACAGAATCAGGAGAAGCTACTTTTTTCAGCTTCCAGCCCCTTAGTTCATTTCAGAGAATCACTTCACAGAATCAGCCAAGAATCACTTCTTCTAAAAAACAGTGTTTGGCACAACTTCCCTGATTCTGCTTGAGAATCAGCTTCATGAAGCTCTACCAAAGGAGGCCTCAATACAACAACACACACTCCATGGAGTAGGGTATTACGCTCAGGCGGCCCAAACCACATAAATCTCCCATGTCACCATCTTGTTCTAGATGTCTGCGTGCCAAAACCCATACAAGAACCTCCGCGGGCTACAATTTAGTAGTACTGGGGGAAGTGTCATTCTCACACTTCGACATTCTGGCGCACCAGGTAGGGGAGCTATGTACAAAACATTTGGAGAGCTAATTAGAGACCTAGTGGAGGTGTACGTCGATGACATCGTCGTGAGGATCAAGAACAAGGAGTCACTCCTTGACAACTTACAAGCTGTCTTTGACAAGCCGCGCATCACGCACACCAAGCTGAACCCGGACAAATGTGTCTTCGGGATTAGCTCCGGAAATCTTCTAGGTTTCTTGGTGACTCACCGAGGAATTGAAGAAAATCCGGCGAAGATCAAGGCTATAGAAGATATGCGGCCCCCAATCCTCATCAAGGATGTCCAGAAGTTAACTTGATGTCTAACTGCGCTCAGCCTGTTCATCTCAAGACTGGCAGAACGGGCACTACCCTTCTTCAAACTCTTGAGGAAGTCCAGACCATTTCATTGGTCTGAAGAAGCAGAAAAAGCGTTTCAAGAGCTGAAACAGCTCCTCACCACACTATCGATCTTGGTAGCTCCAAATCCTGGTGAGCCTTTACTGCTTTACATTTCTGCAACCACAGAAGTTATCAACATGGTCCTGGTCGTGGAAAGACCGGAACCACATCCAGTCCAGGAGCCCAGACTCCTCCGTGAGGGTCCAGAGTTACCTGTCGGTGTGTCTGGGTCCCAGCCCCAAACATGGAACCTTGAGGCGAAATGCTAGGATATCAACCTCATTCACCTGAGGGGGTTCACCTGGCCGACTAAGATGATTCGGACCCTTCTACCAAGATTCGGGTCGAACAAGAAGAAGGTATGGACCCCTCCGGGAGGGTCCAAGAAGCTCAGCAAAAAGGTACGGACCCCTCCGGGAAGGTCCGGGTCGATGGAGAAGAAGCTCCGGGCCCCTTTGAGAGGGTCCGGACCGTCCAGCGCCTAGTGTACTTCATCAGCAAAGTACTCCATGATGCCAAGACAAGATACACTGAAGTGCATAAGATTCTTTATGCAGTTCTTATCGCCTCAAGGAAGCTTTGTCACTACTTGCAAGCCCACAGAATATCAGTGGTAACTTCTTTTCCATTGCGTGCTATTTTGCATAATACTAACTCTACTGGGAACATAGCAAAGTGGGCAGCGGAGCTGGTCGAGTTCGATCTCGAATTCGTGTCACGACAAGCAATCAAAAGTCAAGCTTTGGCTGACTTCATGGCGCAATGGACTCCCTCTCCATCAAACCCTGGGGGACCCAGTGAGCAAAAACCGGAACCCAAGATTCCGATATTCACAGAGCCTCACTGGACTCACTACTTTGACGGCTCTGTACAGAAGCAGGGGGCTGGAGCTGGAATTCTTCTCCTTGATCCGACTGGGGAAAAGGTCAAGTACATGGTTCACCGTGATTTCAAGGTGACCAACAATATGGCGGAGTATGAAGCTCTCATCTACGGACTCAAGGTGGCACTATCTTATGGTGTCAAACAGCTGTTGGTGAAGGGTGATTCACAACTCATCATCAAACAGGTCAAAGGTGAATGCTGTTGTAATCATCCCCAACTAGATGCTTATCTCCTTGAAGTCCAGAGGCTCCAGAAGGACTTCGAAGTACTGGATCTCCACCATGTTCAACGTCTTCATAACGCTGAAGCTGACGAACTCTCGACGAAGTCTTCAACAAGAGCTCTGGCTCCCGACAGAATCTCCATCCGGAGGTTGTCAATACCAACAAGTTAGCATGCCGAAATGAGCGAAGGGGGCGAGACCAGCCCCTCAAAGCTGGCAGTCCCGGTGGCTCTGTTACCATGGCGTCCACCAAGGGTCATAGGTGCTGTCGGAAGCTCCGAGCAACCCAGCACATAAGACTCAGAAGCTCAGGTTAGCCCCGATGCATGGATCTCGGAGATCCGGAGGTACTTGAAAGACAATATCCTTTCTAAAGATAGTGTATCCGCTGACCGGATTGTCAAATTGGCTAAAACATACACGTTGGTAAAAGGGGATATCTACTGGCGCGGTGCTAATGGCATCCTAATGCGGTGCATTGCAAGTGAAGAAGGTCGCGTGCTCCTCGCGGAGATCCATGGAGGCAAGTGTGAGAACCATGCTTCCTCCCACACGTTGGTAAAGCTTTCCGGCATGGCTTTTACTGGCCTACAACACTCCAGGATGCGGTTGAGCTAGTGAAAAAATGTGAACCATGCCAGTTCCATGCAAAACAGATCCATACACCGGCTCAATCACTACAAATGATACCTCCTACATGGCCATTCACTGTGTGGGGATGGACATCTTGGGACCATTCCCAAAAGTCGTCAGAGGTTACAAGTTCCTGTATGTCGCCATTGACAAGTTCACCAAATGGCCGGAAGCAACTCCAGTTGTAACAATCAACAAGCAATCAGCGATCAAATTCTTGAAGTCCATTATATGCAGATTTGGAGTTCGAAACAAAGTCATAACTGACAACGGAATCCAATTCACAAGTGCTGCATTTCAATAATATTGCGAAGACCTCGGTATGCAACTGAGCTACGTCTCAGTAGCTCTCCCACAAAGCAATGGTCAAGCCGAGAGAGCAAATGCAGAAATTTTAAAGGGACTCAAGACGCGCACATATGAGCGCCTAAAAAAACATGGAGCCAACTGGATTGAGGAGCTTCCATCCACATTGTGGGCGAACAGGACAACTCCAAACAGGTCAACTAGGGAGACTCCCTTCTTCCTGGTGTACGGAGCTGAAGCAGTCCTTCCTCCAGAGATCACCATGAGGTCCGTCCGGGTCCAGACCTTTGACGAAGCCGTGCAGGACCAGCTCTGGCGTGAAGACCTTGACCTCGTCGACGAGGGAAGGTGCCATGTAGCTATTTGGAATGCACGCTATCACCAAGTGCTCCAGTGCTATCATTAAAGGCATGTGCGCAACTGACAGCTTGAAAAAGGCGATCTGGTGTTACAGAGAATACTAACTTGCGAAAGGATGAACAAACTTTCCTCCAGCTGGGAAGGTCCCTTCCAAGTGATCAAAGTATCCCGTCCTGGATGCGTTCGCTTGGCAACGGAGGATGGGACTCCGCTTCCCAATCCTTGGAACATCGAGCACCTCCATAAGTTTTATGCTTAGAATCACGAAGATGATTTTGTAATTACACACAATGTATGTTATAGAGTCAATATACAAAGATGGGTAGGTCCTCTGGGAGAACATCTGGACTCCTCCGGGAGGGTCTGGGAAGTTCAAGTACACTTCATACAGTCATAGCACTAAAAGTGTAGCTACTTGCCCGGGGTTAGTACAAGATGTATGATGTACTTAGCTTGGTCTTATACCCTAAGTGTGTCCTTGTCTCCCCTGTAATCCGGACCTATAATGAAAGACATTGTTGTGTGAAAACAGACTCCACGTGCATTTATTTCTGTACAAGGCTCGATATACCAAATTATTATTTTTACCCTGCTTGTCTATAATGAATTTGAGCATTTCTTTTTAAGTTTTAGTGCAAGTAATTCATATGTATTACAAGTTTTATTGATGGTCTCTTTGGATCCTAACATTGCTGCATAGTCTACTTGCTTGAACGCCAAGACAACATAGGTCCGAAGTGTGCTATCAACTTGGTCTGGTCCTTCACCCTAAGTACAACATTCTACCTATATCCCTGCAGGCCTCAGTAGGGTGAGTACTAAAAAAGGCATGCGGATCCAGAAAGATTATACCAATAAGCTTGTTATCATGTCGAGTTTCATCGGATATAGAACTCAAATAAGAATGATAAGTCACAAACGATTTATAGACAAGAGGACGAATTTTACTATTTCCTTGTCTCAAATGCACAGGAAAAATAGAAACATATAGTGATGGTGGACGACGCCTGAGCTACTAAGTTCTGACATCCTCCAAGGGGGCATGCCGTCGACGTGTCATATGTTGATGGAGGGTATCGTCGGAGCTACCAAGCTCTGACAATCCGAGGGGGCCTGCCGTCGACATCTCAAAAAACAGACTTTGGACCTAAAATCTACAAGTTTGAAGCGTTCAAGTCATCAACATATTGTCAAATCCTTTTGGTACATGTACACACTTGAATTGTGCACATATATCAGGGGGCCAACAAGGCAGAGCACAATATATTGAAGACAAAACAACAATAAAGTGAAGTTCATGGCAACGTGGATTTCATTAATTTGAAGCATTGGATTACAAAATTGGGATTACAGCAGAGGACAAAAGGAAAATTGTCCTAGCTACCGGAGGATCTAAGTCCTGCGAAAGAACGAGGCGACTTTCATGGAAACTTCTTGGACGTTGGCCTTGGTGGCGTCCTCCTTTTTAGCAACGGGACCCTTGAGTACCGGATCTAGGGAGAATTGGGGGTCTCGGCTCACATAGCACGTTAGCTCATATTCTGCGACGTTCGTAGGTAAAGACTTCCCCTCTATCTCCAGCTGGTCCACAATGACATCACCCATCGCGTCGAGTTTGCTGCCAGCAACATT
This sequence comes from Tuctoria greenei, assembly GCA_036927565.1. Classification (NCBI taxonomy): domain Eukaryota; kingdom Viridiplantae; phylum Streptophyta; class Magnoliopsida; order Poales; family Poaceae; genus Tuctoria; species Tuctoria greenei. The sequence goes on from JAYESD010000010.1 coordinate 112,384,591, forward strand.
GAGGGCCACTAGCGCTCGATCCAAGTACAGATCTGGATTGTCCGGACGTACATGATTGAAGCTTAGTGGTGTCAGCGTGTCGTTGGCTCGCCCCAAGAAGTCCCACCCTTGAACGGACTCTGTCTCCATCAAGCTCCGCAACTCCCCCAGTGACCTCCGGGCGGCCGCAAGCTTCGAACCTTCTCGAGCGAGGCGCTCAACAACTTTGGCATGATGCTACATATTTTTCAGCAACTTGCTTCTCGCGATCAGTCAGCTCCGTCTCCCTAAGGTGGATGCGGTTCCGCCTTTACACCAGGTCTTTTTCCCTGCCTCTCACTTTCCCTTCCCTAGTGGCGACATCAGCTTCTCTTTTCGAGAGCTCCTTCCCCAGTTTCCACTACTTCTCCTTTTCCTCTTTACTCCACTGCTCAAAGTTCTTTGAGCGATCCGCCAAATTTTGCTCTCCCTGAGTTAGCTTATGGGTGAGCTCCTCCTCCCTCTTCAAAAGATCCTCTTGCTGTTCCAGGAGCTTTGCTTCCCTTGCCTCATGGTCCGCTCGGTGCTTCAGGAGGACGTCATTTAAGTCATTGAGTTTTTTATGACGCTCATCAGCAGCATCACTCCTCTGCTTGGCTTGCTCAAGGATCTCCCTAGAGTTAGCATCGAGTGCCCTGATGGAAGCTTCCTTCTCCTCCAGTAGCTTTTCCCAGTATTCCATCCGAGCCTTTTCCCTCTTGACCCACTCCTTCTGGTCAGCAAGCCTTGTCTGAGCAAGTCTGGTCTCAAAATGGGGCCTGTTACGCCAACGCCTTAAGGTGTTGCACTCCTCCTCCGGGACCTTGCTCTCATGATCAAAGGCGAGCTCAACTTGTCAGAGGCTCGAGCAGGCGTTGTCTATGGACAACGCCAGAGGGATAGGCTCTGGGCCTGCAGGTGTCAATTCCGCTGACTCCAGGGGGTTTTCCATAACAAAAATAGAGTTCCACTCTACAAGTGTAGTTTCCTAAGCTTCTGCAGCACCAGGGCTGCTCTCCGGAAGCCCTTCTGCAACAGCTGAGGAAGAACCCAATGAGGGAACTCCCACCTCCAGACTGGAAGTCGAAGGCGTTGCTTCAGGGTCTTCAGTTACCGGCTCCGAGGGTGGAGGACCCGCCGCCATCTCTTCATGCTGCTCTGGCTCTGGCCCAGACACCTCCGGGGCAACGGTTGGAGCTTCATCCGGCGCCGCTACCACTGCTGGCTCCGACACCGGCTCGTTAGTCACTTCTGGTTCAGCGACCGGAGCTTCAAGCATTTCTTGCTCAACCGCCGGACCTTCAACAAATTCTTGCCCAAGGGTCGGAGCTTCAACCATCTCCGGCCCAATGGTCGAGGCTTCAATTGTCTCTGGCTCAGCGGCCAGGGCTTCGATGACTTCCGGCTCAAAGGCTGGAGCTTCTGACATCTCCGGCTCTGGTACGAGAGCATCAGCCTCTGGCACTGTTGCCAGAGGTACCTCTTTAACTTCTCCCCCGTGGTCCGGTGCTGCCACGGGAGCTTCTGGCGATGACTCTAAATCCAAACCCACGACAGCTGGCGCCGGAGCTGCCGTGACTTCTGCCACCACTTGAGGAGGAGGCTCGGTGGTCGAAGCCGGAGCTTTAGCATGCGTAGCCACAACCGCTGCAACAGATGCTGAAGTCCCTAACTCCTTTCTCAACACCCTGGAAATAAAGGGATGAGAAGATTAAAGAGACAACAAACAAGATTAGCATTTCAAGGCGAGCACACGATGCCTACCTAGGGATACAACCACCCCAGTCGCCACGAAACCTCTTCTTTTGAGTCTCGGAATAGAGCCCACCAAGTCTGGTTAGACAACGACTTTGAAGCTCAGCTGGGGACCACATGCGGCAGACGGAGGCCTCACGGCCGGAACTTCTCTTGGTCGGGAAGAACTCCCAGGCCTGGAGCTCTTAGCCGGCACTGAGGCCAATGTTGACTGTCCAGAGCTAGTGCCTCTCGAAGATGCCTGCTCCGGAGAAGGTGTAGCCGTAGAATGCCGTTGGCACCACCGTCGGTAGAGATCCCATTCTACCAGCATGTACCTTTTAGCCAATCTAACAATTCGGTCAGCGAAAGACCACAGACTAGTCTGAAGACCACGGACTAGTCTGGCCCCCAGAGCAGACTAGTCCAGCCTTCCCAGACTTAGTCTTTGAGGCACTGACTTCTCTCACACCCGGACTAGTCGAGCCCCCAGGGCGGACTAGTCCGATCCCAGTCAGGACCTCTTGGTCCGGACCAAAATGGACAAGTTCGTGGTTTTGGGACTTAGTCCCCAAAACCCACTCCACGACTACCCAGACTAGTCCGTCCCACTACGGACTAGTCCGAACTCAGTCAGACCCTTCTGGTCCGGCTGAAAACGAACTTGGCCGTACAGGGGCAGACTAGTCCGGCCACCTGCACGGACTAGTGTGGCCCTACTTCCAGACTCCTTACAACTCTTTTCTCTCAATGGGTTTGACCTCTAAACCGCTTTGAGCTCCCAACTTGATCTCAATGCACTTTACACACACATCCTCACATGTATTTGGCTAGTCTAAACTCGACAGACTAGAAACCCTAGTTTCTCCTTTTCGAGTTGACATCGCCATTGTCATCCTTTTCCTTTTTGAGGGATTGTGCTTCCACTTGAGTCCACACCTATGCTTAAGATCACTGAGCTCATTAGTCATTTATTTGTCATCATCAATCATCCAAAACCCACGGGAATCCTAGATGCACTTTCAATTTCCCCCATTTTGGTGATTGATGACAACACATTAAGTCTTCATATAAAAGAGTATAAATTTGTGGTTTTAATAACGTGCGGGTGTATGAGTGACTCCCCCTTAATGAATGCATCGTAAAAGAGAGATTAAGGAAGTCCTTCATACATACACACGTTATGGTGGGGTGCCTACGTGTTGTGCTCAGCAATTTGTGACAAGACATAATAAGTATGAATATGATCAAAAGATAGACATTCAAAGCATCATATTGATATTGAACATTCAAATCATAGTCTTGCACAAATTTAAACATCCAACATGACATAAATATTACAATAAGGAGTGCAACATGTCCAAGGATCCGAAATAAAGGGATACAACTAATTACCCTCCTTTCTAACTCTCCCCCATCTAACTCCCATCTAACTCTCCCCCTTTGGCATCAAGACACCAAAAAGGAAAAGAAGAGGGGGAACTCGGACCCTTAACCACTCAGTCGTCACTATCTTCACTATCATCGGCCCCAGCGTCGGAGTTGCTCTCCGTGGCCTCCAGGTCCACGTGATCGTCGTCGTCATCGTCAGAGGCACGAGCCGAAGGAGCTGCCCGGGAAGAGCTCCCGTCCTCTTGGAGTTGGGCGAGCTCGTCAGGGGTGAATTCGAGGAATGGTGTGATATCCCCATTGCTCGCCTCCGAAGAGGACATAGGAACCTCCAGCTTGTCACACACCGCCTTGAGGTACTTCTCTTGGCGCTTGTGTGCCCTCTGGTTCCTAATCTCCTGCTTCCGGCGGGAAGTGGAGATCTCCTTGAAACACTTGAAGAAGGCGCTCATGGATTGAGGTGGAGGCGGGAAGGAAGGCGCCACGGGCCGAGAAGATGGCATCGCCGAGGAGGAGGGAGGCTCCGCATTCTTCCGCCGTGAAGGAGGCGGGACAGCAGGGGGTGTCTGAGGATGGAGCGGGCAATGAGTCACATCCTTGACGAAGGTCACACCCGACACCTTCTCAATGAGGTACATGATGTAGGGGGCATACCCGCAAGAACGATTGGGGGTATGCGAGATGTTGAAAATGTCATCGAAGATGTAGTCGACGAGATTGAACTTCTCCTCCCCATCAATGAGAAGTAGCAGGTGCCTCAGGTTGCCTTGTATCACCCCTGCATCACCATCCTTTGGTGCTATGGTCCGCCTCAGGATCCTGTTGAGAATGCTGTAGAAAGGCTTGATGTTGCGAGCAAGTCCTGGATCATAGGACACATGGCTCGGGTACATGTAGTCCAGCTGATCTCTGTCAACGGCCTTGAGGTTAGAGATGATTATCTCATGGTCCAAATGAGCCTCAAGACCTAGAATCTTTGCAAACTCCTCAAATGTGACTGAGAGTTGCTCGCTATGCATCATTCATATGATCCTTCTATCACCAGAGGTGGTGAAGTAGACGGTGGAATAAAACTGTAGGATGACTTCGACGTTCCAGTCATACATGAATCCCATGATGTTCTTGAGCACATGGCGTTTAGCTGCTTCAATGACCGCATCAAAAGCAGAATGCTGATCTTGGCCATGTACTCCCAGTCTACCCACTATGCTTCAATCACAGGCTTCCTCATGCTCTGGTAGGCGAGACGGTAATAATCACAATGAAAGTCGCACCAAAACCGAGTGTCAACGGTGCTCCTTTCATACTTGTACACCTTGTCCGTCCTGAGCCTTCTTGCTTTCTCGGCTCCCTTTCAATGGAAAACATTTGCAGCTATTTCACGCTACCTATTGGGGTTCCTCTCGGGAGTGTGCACTTCTAGGGGGCCAATCGGTTTGGCCTTCCCTTTCTCCTTGATAGCAATGCCCTTGGCCTTCACAGCCGGGACCTTTACTATGTGCTTTTTCTTCTTGGGCTCCACGGGAGCTGGAGCCTTGACCTTCTTCGGATCTCGCTCGATCCGGCGTTCAGCGATTTCTCCTTGGGCTGGCTCCTTGCCCTTCTCTTTCTCTCCAAGGGTCACAAGTCTCTTCCGCTTGGAGACTTGTGCAGCAGCGGCCTGAGAGTTATGAGCCTCACGCTCCTCTCTCTTCTTCTTTCGGAGTTCCTTGCGGGACTCCTCAATGGCCCGAGCCATTGCTTCATCTTCGTTGTAGGCCAAAGTTGCGGCCCTTGCTTGTTGCTTCTTGGCTGCTATTGCTTTCTCATGCTGCTCGAGATACTTCTCGGCAGCCTCAACTTCGGCTCTTGCCCGTTCTTCGGTGAGGCGAAGATGCTCCACCTCCCACTCGGGGTCAGTGGGGGGAGAAGCGGAACGGCGAGGAGCTGCCATTTCAGCTGAAAAGAATAGAAGCCATGAGATAGTAGGTCAAGGAGTTGGAATAATGTGAAAGAAATCTCGAGAAATGACCAAAGTTGGAATTTGACCTGTGTACACCGAACTAGTCCGCCGGGCGGACTAGTCCGCCTGGCACCAGACTAGTCCGGTTTACACAGGTTAAACCCTAACTCTAACGGTTTTTCGAGAAATTTTGGAATCAACTTGCAATATTCCTAGGCTATGATCACAAGGTCACTAGAAGTAACTTTAATGAAGAGGCATCTATCAAAAACTCAATGAATCAAGAATGAGGCAAGTTTTTGAAAAGTGGGGGATACCTCTTCAAATCTTGAGAAATCGACAGAATCGGGGATGGATCGCGTCGCGAGTGATCGGGGAAAGTTTCCCACACCTCCGGAGCTTCCAATGCACGGATTGGAAACGATTTTTGGTGGTTGGAATCGAAAATCACTGAAAGAGGGCAGTTTTGCGCGCGTGGGAGAGAGAAAAAGCCAGAGGAAGAAGTGGAGGGGTCGGCCGCTTCCTGGGGGTTTAAGTCCCCAGGGGCCGGACTAGTCCGCCTAAGGGGCCGGACTAGTCCGGTCAGCGGACCAAACCCGGACCAGTCTGGATCCGGACTTGTCCAGCCAGAGGGCGGAGTAGTCCGGTCCAGGGAGGCTGAAAACATATATCTTTGAGTTTTAGCCACTAGAGATGATCCTTTTGGACATATTGCCACAACAAAACTTTATGAATATGGTCAGTAAGCATTCAACATTCAAACTATGACCATAACTCACAAAGTCACTAGTTTTTCAAATATTTTGTAGAAAATCGAGATAGAGATGAATTTTTCAACCACATGCGTTCTTTAGAATAAGGCAAAAGGTAAACATTCGGATGTGCATGTTTCAAGCCACATTTCGAGAATCTAAGATATTGAGCTCACATCTAAGCTCACAAAATTGCTTCTCATCTAGGGGCTTGGTGAATATGTCGGCTAGTTGGTTCTCGGTTCTCACATGGGAAATTACTATATCCCCCTTTAAGGAATGATCTCTCAAGAAATGGTGTCTAATGTCTATGTGTTTGGTCCTTGAATGATCAACTGGATTATGGGCTCTTTTGATGGCACTCTCATTGCCACATAGGAGAGGAATATGGCACAAGTTTATACCATAATCCCTTAGAGTTTGTCTCATCCAAAGAAGCTGTGCACAACAACTTCCGGCTGCGACATACTCCGCTTCGGCTGTGGAGAGAGCAATGGAATTTTGTTTCTTAGAGGACCAAGACACTAATGATCTACCCAAAAATTGGCATGTCCCGGATGTGCTCTTTCTATCAACTTTGCACCCCGCATAATCCGCATCGAAATAGCCAATGAGGTTAAACTTGGATCCTTTGGGGTACCAAAGTCCTAGGCTAGGTGTGTGAACTAAATATCTAAGAATTCTCTTCACGGCGGTCATGTGACACACCTTAGGTGCAGCTTGAAAACGTGCACACATACACACACTAAGCATAATATCTGGTCTAGATGCACAAAGATATAACAAAGAGCCAATCATGGAACGATATACCTTTTGGTCCACACTTGGACCATCTTCGTTTAGGTCTAGGTGTCCATTTGTTGCCATTAGAGTTTTGATGGGTTTGGCTTTGTCCATGTCAAACTTCTTTAATATGTTTTGAGTGTATTTTGTTTGACTTATGAACGTGCCTTCTTTGAGTTTCTTGACTTGAAAACCTAAAAATAACTTTAACTCCACCATCATGGACATCTCAAATCTCTCTGTCATTATCTTAGAAAACTCATCACAAAACACTTTGTTAGTAGAACCAAATATAATGTCATCGACATATATTTGGCACACAAAGAGATAATCATTAAAATGCTTTGTAAAAAGAGTGTAATCAGCTTTTCCTATCTTAAAACCATTTTGAACTAGGAAGTCTCTAAGACACTCATACCAAGCTCTAGGAGCTTGTTTGAGGCCATAGAGAGCCTTACACAATTTGAAGACATGGTTTGGGAATTCTTGGTCTTCGAAGCCCGGTGGTTGTTCCACATAGACTTCCTCCTTGATTGGGCCATTTAGGAACACACTCTTGACGTCCATTTGGTAGAGCTTAAAATCATGGTGAGTAGCAAAAGCAAGTAATATACGAATTGACTCTAGCCTAGCTACGGGAGCAAATGTTTCATCAAAATCCAAACCTTCGACTTGTGAGTACCCCTTGGCCACAAGTCGTGCCTTGTTCCTTGTTACAACACCATGTTCATCTTGCTTGTTGTGGAACACCCACTTGGTGCCCACAACATTTGCTTGTGGATGCTTGACAAGCTCCCAAACTTTGTTCCTTTCAAAGTTGTTAAGCTCCTCTTGCATGGCCACCACCCAATCCGGGTCTCTCGAGGCATCTTCAACCTTATGGGGCTCTAAAGAAGAAACAAAAGAGTAATGTTCACAAAAATTTGCAACACGAGAGCGAGTGGTTACCCCTTTAGTGATATCTCCTAGTATGTTGTCAATGGGGTGATCCCGTTGAACACTTTGATGCACACGAGGATGTGGAGGTTGAGATCTTGAGTCACCATCATCTTCTTCTTCTTCTTGATCTCCCCCTTGATGAATGCCTCCCCCTTGACTTTCGTCTTCTTGATCGTTTTGAGGTGTCACTTGTTCATCTTCAACTTGATCGCGTGGGGAGTGGCTTGCATCATCTTGTTGTTGTTCTTGTGGTCGAACATCTCCAAGTGCCATTCTCCTAAGAGCTTCTTGTGGAGAGTCTTCTTGATCTAGTACACTTTGATCAACTTTCTCCACTTGGAAGCCATTAGTTTCATCAAACACCACGTCGCGTGCTATTTCAACAATCCCGGAGGTTTTGTTGAAGACACGGTAGGCGTGGGTGTTTGAGTCATAACCAAGCAAGAAACCTTCATCGGACTTTGAAGCAAACTTCGAAGTCCTAGGCTTCTTGTTGAGAATATAGCACTTGCTCCCAAAACACGAAAGTAAGAGACATTGGGTTTCTTACCAACTAGAAGCTCATAGGGAGTCTTCTTGAGGAGGCGATGGAGGTACAATCGGTTGACGGCATGGCAAGCAGTGTTAACCGCCTCTGCCCAAAACCGATCCGATGTCTTGTACTCATCAAGCATTGTCCTTGACATCTCGATGAGTGTCCTATTCTTCCGTTCTTCCACCCCATTTTGTTGAGGGAGTATGGAGCTGAAAATTCATGCTTGACGCCCTCCTCATCCAAGAGTTCTTCCACTTGAGTGTTCTTGAATATGGTGCCATTGTAGCTTCTTATAGCTTTGATTCTTGAGGTGAACTCATTTTGAGCTCTCCTCAAGAACCTCTTGAGGACACCGTGAGTTTCACCCTTATCATGCAAGAAGAACACCCATGTGAAACGAGAAAAATCGTCAACAATAACAAGACCATATTTGTTACCGCCAATGCTAATGTAGGTTATTGGACCAAAAAGGTCCATATATAGCAGCTCCAACGGTCTTGTTGTCGTCATGATGTTCTTTGAGGGGTTTTGAGCTCCCACTTGCTTCCCGGCTTGGCAAGCACTACATGGCCTATCCTTTTCAAAGACAACATTCTTCAAACCATGAATGTGCTCATCCTTAAGAAGCTTTTGTAAATTCCTCAACCCATCATGGGCTAGCCGTCTATGCCAAAGCCATCCCATGTTGGTTTTCGCCATTAAGCATGTGTCAAGTTGAGCTTTATTCGAGGCAAAGTCCACAAGATAAAGATTTCCCTTGAGCACACCCTTAAAAGCGATTGAGTTATCACTTCTTCTAAGGACGCTCACACCCTCATTAGTGAAAACACAATTATACCCCTTGTCACATAGTTGTGATATGGACAAAAGGCTATAGTCAAGAGAATCAATATGTAAGACACTAGAGAGAGTATGTTGGGGAGAAATGATAATTTTACCGGAGCCAAGGATTTTCCCTCGGCTATTGTCCGCAAAGAGGATTCCTTCATTTGGATCATCATGTTCCTCATACTCCTCGAACATCTTCCTCTCTCTGGTCATGTGGTTTGTGCACCCACCATCGAGCACCCATTTGTATCCACCGGAGGAGTATGCCTACAAAAAAGATTATGCCTTCCTTTTAGGTACCCAAGCGCAGTTGGGTCCTTTGACGTTAGTAATGAGGCATTTGGGCACCCACACGCAAGGCTTGGGGCTCTTGCGGAGTGGCCCAACATATCTAGCATATACTTTGCCATTCTTGTTCTTCATCAAAACATATGATGCATCAAAATCATGAAATAAAGGATGCGGTTCAGATTTAGGCAAGTAGGTGCTAGTTGAAGTGTTCTTCTCAATTTTAGTTGGGGATGAGCTTCCTTTGACAAAGACAATCAAGTCTTTTTGCAATACTTGGAGGTTTTGGCATTTTGCTTTCCACCTCTAGTATAACCGAGACCATCCTTGACATTGAGAGGTCTTGTGTTGGTGTATGCACTTTGTGCATACGCCACCTTCTCTTTGTCAAAGATACCACCCTTAGGTGCTTGCTTGCCTTGAGTCAACTTAAGCTCATCCTTTAATTTAAGAACCAAGTTAGAACATTTGCAAGTTGATATTGCTTTGGATGCAACTTTTAAGGAGGATGAGCTTTTGGAGGAAGATGCTACATTAGTCTTAAGGGACTCAACTTTAGTCTCAAGGATCTTGTTAACCTTTGCCAAGTTGCCAAGTTCGTCCTTGAGCTCAATGGTTGTCTCCTCAAGACTTGAGCATGTTATCTTGCTTCGAGCAAGCTCATGCTCTAACGCCTTTCTCTTCTCTCTCTCAAGCTCAAGGAGCTCAATGAGCTCTTTACATCTTTCCTTTTCTTGGATAAGCAAGTCCTCTTTCATATCTATGAGCTCCTCCTTCTCAAAAATCTCATCCGAAAGCAATTTCATTCTTCACAATGTGATCTTACTTATATCCTTAAACATGTGCTCATTTTTGCTAGCACTACCAAAATCATCATGAGAGGATATGGAAGAGGATGAGTGAGAATTAACCTTTCTCCTTCCTTGTTTTGCCATGAGGCAAGTTGGCTCGTGGTCGTAGAGATTGGGAAAGAGCTTCCTTCCCTTGGAGCTCCTCCCGATGGCTATGGTTGCCATCTTCTCTTCATCATCGGATGAGGAGGACTCATCGTTAGAGTCCCACTCCTTGCCTAAGTGAGCATGACCGGAGGGCCTCTTCTTCTTGTAGAACTTCTTCTATTGTGGCTTGCCCTCCTTCTTCTTCTTGTCATCTTCATGTGGGCAATCTACAATGAAGTGCCCGTACTCGCCACAATTGTAGCAAGCCCTCTTGGTTTTGGGCCTTGCCTTTTCCTTGCCTTTACTCTCATGCTTGAATCCTCCTTTTCTTCTACTCATCATCCTCTTGAAGTTGTTGATGAAGAAGGCCTCTTCCTCATTGGTTTCAAGGCTCTCCTCATCATCTTTGTCTTGCTCTTTTTAGGAGCTTGTTGCTTTGAGTGCAACAATCTTCATCTTCGAGGCGGTGAACCTTTGGAGGTCATTGTAGAAGGGCGCCTCCTTCTCCATGATCTCGTGGTTGATGATCCTTCCAAGGACCTCCTCCGGGGTCATTTTGGCAAACCCCGGGCTTTCTCGGATCATGGAGCAAAGAGAGACGTTTCTAGACATGAATGCCCGAATCATCCTCTTCACCACCTCGTGGTCCGTCCACTTGGTACAGCCATAAGATCTACTCTTGTTGATGAGTACCTTTAGGCGGTTGTACATCTCTTCGGGAGATTCACCATCGATAATGGTAAACCTCCTGAGCTCTCCTTCTATGAGCTCAATCTTAGCTTCTTTCATGACTCGGTTGCCTTCATGAGCCGTATTGAGAATGTCCCAAATGTCCTTGGCCACCTCAAGTCCATCCACTCGGTTGAAATCATCTCTTGAGAGAGAAGAGATGATCACTCCGGCCGCTTGAGCATTGCGGTGAAGGAGCACGGCTTGCTCCAGAGTGATATCTTCTTCATTCTTAGGGATGTGCACCCAGGTCAACACAATTTGCCATAGTGAGGGGTTGAGTGACACAAGGTGGATCTTCATGTTGTGCTTCCACATCCCATAGTCGGTCCCATCGAATTGGGGAGGCTTCCCCAATGGGATGGAAAGATAGTGGTTATTGGAGACAAGGCGTTCATAGTTGTAGCCTTGTTGGTTGTAGTTGATTGTGCCACTCGATGTGGAGGTTGAGGTGTCAACCTTGGGAATCTTCCACTTCTCTTGAAGTTTCGCCTTGAGCTGGCGAATCTCTTCGTCATACGTTGACTTGTCTTGATAGAAGAGAATCTCTTCTGGGGTTGCTTGCACTTCACAGGTTGAGACTTCTTCGTACCCCACTCCGGCCATCTTATCTCCGAGTTGTTAGACTCTTTTGGGAGAGTCCTGCTCTGATACCAATTGAAAGTTGCCTAGAGGGGGGTGAATAGGCTAAACCACCTGAAATGACTTAATAAAAAGAGATTAGAAATCAGGGGACGGACTAGTCCAGTCCTCCTACAGGGAAAAGCCTAAAAAGGGTTTCTAACAAGTTTTAGTCCAATTCTCGTTATGTAAGGTTTGTTAGAATGACTTAGTGAGCCTTAACAAGTTATATGACAAGTATGAAACTAAGGATCACGATAAAACAAGAGTGATGAACAAGATCGATAAAGTTAACCCTAGAAGTAATGAGCAATAAGTGAAAGTAAAGAACACAAGGGACACAAGGATTTTATCCCGAGGTTCGATCCCACGAAGGAACCTACATCCTCGTTGAGGAGTCCACGAAGGACTGGGTTCAACAATCCTTCCCTCACCAAGTTTACCACACGGGCCTAACTTGGTTCTTCCACTATCACAAAGAGTGAATACAAGATACGTTGGGGCTTCTCACAATCTAAGGCTCCCACCACAAATACAATCACAAATCACAAAGATTGACTCAAGCCACAGATCACAAAGTGCAAGAGATCAAACCGAGAGCCAAAGAGCAGTATTATTCCTCTTCTTCACCTCACTAAACCCTAATCCACACAAGAATTAGTTTTAGAGGGAATGTAGGCAAGAAGGAGGCTTTTGGAGGCTCAAGGTTGTTGTGGTGGTGCTAGGGTTTCAACTTGCTCAAAGGGTTGGTTCAAATGAACCCAGGGGTCCTCTATTTATAGAGGTCCCAAGCCCATACTGCTGACTTCAGCAGATGGGCGGACTAGTCCGGCCTACATCCCGGACTAGTCCGGCCTAGGGGACCACTGACGTCCCTGACGATTGTCACACTACGCAGCAATCATCACACTACCCGCCAAACTTCAAATTCAAACGGTCACTTCAACAACGGACTAGTCCGGCCCTCACCGGACTAGTCTGATCTCACACAGAACCATTTATTCCGTGTGAAAACAGACTAGTCTGAAGACCACGGACTAGTACGGCCCCCAGGGAGGACTAGTCTAGCCTTCCCAGACTTAGTCTCTGAAGCACCGACTTCTCTCACACCCGGACTAGTCCGGCCCCCAGGGCGGACTAGTCCGATCTCAGTCAGTACCTCTTAGTCCGGACCAAAACGGACAAGTCCGTGGTTTTGGGAAATAGTCCCCAAAACCCACTCACGACTACCCGTACTAGTCCGTCCCACTACGGACTAGTCCGAACTTAGTCAGACCCTTCTGGTCTGGCTGAAAACAGACTTGGCCGGCCAGGGGCGGACTAGTCCGGCCACCTGCACGGACTAGTCCAGCCCTACTTCTAGACTCCTTTCAACTCTTTTCTCTCAATGGGTTTGACCTCTAAACCGCTTTGAGCTCCCACCTTGATCTCAATGCACTTTACACACACATCCTCACACGTATTTGGCTAGTCTGAACTCGACACACTAGAAACCCTAGTTTCTCCTTTTCGAGTTGACATCGTCGTTTTCATCCTTTTCCTTTTTGAGGTATTGTGCTTCCACTTGAGTCCACACCTGTGTTTAAGATCACTGAGCTCATTAGTCACTTAATTGTCATCATCAATCATCCAAAACCCACGGGGATCGTAGATGCACTTTCATTGACACCTTCCCTCGTTGACGAGGTCGAGGTCTTCACGCCGGAGCTTGACTTGCATGGCTTCGTCGAAGTTTCAGACCTGAAGTGACCCCATGGTGATGTCTGGAGGAAGGACCGTTTCAGCTCTGTACACCAAGAAGAAGGGTGTCTCTCTAGTTGACCGGTTAGGTGTTGTCCTGCTCGCACATAACGCAAACGGAAGCTCCTCTATCCAATTGGCTCCGCGTTTCTTCAGGCGTTCGTATGTGCGTGTCTTGAGTCCTTTTAATATATCTGCATTTGCTCTTTCAGCTTGGCCATTACTTGTCGGGTGAGCTACTGATGTGTATCACTTGTATGCCGAGATCATTGCCATACTCTTGGAATGCGACACTTGTGAGTTGGGTTCTGTTTTCAGTTATGACTCTATTCGGAACTCCAGATCTGCAGACTATGGACTTCAAGAACTTGATAGTAGATTGCTTGTTAATTGTCACAACTGGAGTAGCTTCCAGCCACTTAGTGAACTTGTCGATTGCAACATACAAGAACCTATAACCTCCGACGGCTTTTGGGAAAGGTCCCAAAATATCCATCCCCCACACAGCAAATGGCCATGTAGGAGGTATCATTTGCAGCAACTGAGCCGATGTGTGAATTTGTTTTGTGTGGAACTGGCACGCTTCACAATTTTGTACCAGCTCAACTGCATCCTGGAGTGCTATAGGCTAATAAAAGCCATGCCAGAAGGCTTTACCAACCAACGTGCGGGAAGATGCATGGTTCCCGCACTCGCCTCCATGGATTTTCGTGAGAAGCTCGCGACCTTCTTCCCGGGCAATGTACCTTATTAGAATGCCGTTGGCACCACCATCGGTAGAGATCCCATTCTACCAGCATGTACCTTTTAGCCAATCTAACCATTCGGTCAGCGAAAGCACCGTCTTCAGGAAGGATGTTGTCTTTCAAGTATCTCCAGATCTCCGAGATCCATGCATTGGAGCTAACTTGAGCTTTCGTATCTTGCATGCTGGGTTGCTCGGAGCTTCCTACGACGCCTACGATCCTTGGTGGACGCCATGGTAACAAGGCCACTGGGACTGCCAGCTTCTGGATGCTGGTCTTGCCCCTCTCGCGTAGTTCAGCAAGCTGAGCAGCAGGTCCTGACAATCTCCTGACAAAAACTCCATCAGGAGCTTGAGTTCTGATTGAAGCTTTTGTTGAGAGTTCTTTAGCTTTAGTGTTGTTGAGACGTTGGACATGGCAGGGGTCAAGGACATGGAAGTCCTTCTGCAGCTTTGGGACTTTAAGGAGGTAAGCAGCAAGTTGATGGTTGTTGCAACTGCATTCCCCTTTGACTTGCTTGATGATGAGTTGCGGGTCACCCTTCACTAGCAACTGCTTAACGCCATATGATAGCGCCACCTTGAGTTCATCGATGAGAGCTTTGTACTCTGCCATGTTGTTGGTTGCCTTGAAGTCAAGGTGTACCATGTACTTGACCTTTTCTCCGGTCATTGCGAGGAGAAGGATTCCAGCTTCGCCCCCCTACTTTTGTACGAAGCCGTTGAAGTAGAGAGTCAGTGAGGCTCGGTGAAGACTGGGACCTTGGGTTCCGGCTTCTGCTCACTGTGGCCCCCTGGATTTGATGAAGAAGGGGTCCACTCTGCCACAAATTCAGCCAATGCCTGACTCTTGATAGCATGTCGAGGCAAGAATCCAAGATCGAACTCCGCCAGCTCCGCTGCCCACTTTGCAATATTTCTCGTAGAGTTGGGGTTATGCAATATAGCACGTAGTGGATAAGAAGTTACCACTGATATTTTGTGGGCTTGGAAATAGTGACAAAACTTCCTTGAGACAATAAGAACTGCATAGAGCAGTTTATGCACCTCAA
The DNA here is from genome assembly GCA_036927565.1 of Tuctoria greenei. NCBI lineage: Eukaryota > Viridiplantae > Streptophyta > Magnoliopsida > Poales > Poaceae > Tuctoria > Tuctoria greenei. The sequence goes on from JAYESD010000010.1 coordinate 112,399,603, forward strand.
TGTATCGAGTCTTGGCGTCATGTAGTACTTCACTAATGAAGTACACTGGCAGCTGGACGGTCAGGACCTTCCTAGAAGGGCCCGAAGCTTCTTCTTCATCAACCCGGACCCTCCCGGAGGGGTTCAGGCCTTCTTCTTGAGCTTCCCGGACCCTCCCGAAGGGGTTCAGATCTTCTTCTTGATCAGTCATGAGAACTTCCTCGCATGAGAGAGGTTGATCCACGGGCAGCTTGCCTTTAAGATCCGCGCCTGGGGGCTGGGACCCAGACTCTCCTCCAGGTAGCTCTGGACCCTCTCGGAGGGATTTGGACTCCTAAATTGAAGATGGTTCCGGTCTTCCGCGACTAGAACCATGCTGACAACCCCCGTAGTTACCGAAATGTAAAGCAAAAGAGGCTCACCAAGATCCGGAGCTACCAAGAATGGTAATGTGGTGAGGAGCTGCTTGAGCTCCTGGAATGACTTTTCTGCTTCTTCGGACCAATGGAATAGCTTGAACTTCCTCAATAGCTTGAAGAAGGGAAGTGTCCGCTCTACCAGTCTTGAGATGAGCGGGCTGAGCACAGTTAGATATCCAGTTAGCTTCTGGACATCCTTGACGCGGGCTGGGGGTTGCATCTCTTCAATAGCCTTAATCTTCGCCGGATTTGCCTCAATTCCTCAATGAGTCACCAAGAATCCAAGGAGCTTCCCGGATCTAACCCCGAAGACACATTTGTTCGGGTTTTGCTTGGTGCGCGTTATGCGCAGCTTGCTGAAGACGGCTTGCAAGTTATGAAGGGGTGATTCTATGTTCTTCACTTTCACGATGATGTCATCAATGTATACTTCCACCAAGTCCTGATGAGATCTCCAAATGTTTTGTGCATGGCTTGCACAAAAGTTGAAGCAGCGTTTTTGAGACCAAAAGGCATAGCAGTAAAACAATCCAACCCATCTACTGTTATGAAGGCAGTATGCTCTTCATCTTCCCTAGACATTTGAATCTGATGATATCCAGAATATTTATCTAGGAAACACAATAGTTTGCACCCGGAGGTGGAATCCACTATCTGGTCTATTCTAGGTAGTGGAAATGGGTGTTTTGGGCATGCTTATTCCAGGTGGTGTAGTCGATGCACATCCGAAGCTTCCCGCTGGCCTTTGGTATGACGGCTGGGTTTGCCAGCCATTGAGGATGATGAACCTCCCAGATGAAACCAGCTTTGAGAGCTTCTTGATTTCTTGTCTGATGAAGTTCTGTCGCTCGACTGATTGCTTCTGGGGCTTCTGATGTACTATCCGTGCGTCAGGATATATCCTCAGGATGTGCTCAATCACCTACCTAGGGATCCCAGGCATCTATGACGGTTTCCATGCAAACACGTCAACATTTGCCCAGAGGAAAGTGATGAGTGTGTGTTCCTATTTGTTGTCCAGACCTCCCGATATACGGGTGGTATGGGCAGCATCATAATCGATTTGGATGACTTTGACGAGAATGTCAGTGTCGCCACTTGGTTGCACATGTGGTGCAGAGGTTGACCCTCATTAATGAGAGCTTGGAGGTTGAGTAGCTTGCTCCTTGCCGGATCCTTCCTCCTGCGCTATTGCAAGCGCGTGGAGTTCTTCCAGTGTGGTGACTCCCGCAGTGCGATCCCTGCGGATCCGGATGACGCCTGAATTAGTCAGCATCTTCAACACCAAATAATTGTAATGAGTTATGTCCATGAACCTATACAGGGCTGGCCTGCATAGGATGGCATTGAAGGGAAGGCTGATGTTGTCTACGTCGAAGACCAACTCCTCGGACCTATAATTGTACCAAGTCCCAAAAGTCACCTAGAGTGTAATTGATCTGAGAGGAGTGATAGCTCCTGGACCTACCCCAGAAAAAGGACGAAAGGGACGAAGTTCTGAGAGGCTAAGCTGGAGCTTCACGAACGCTGCGTAGCTGAGGAGATTGAGCGCCGCTCCTCCATCCACCGGGACATGGTAGAGTTGGATGTTGTTGATGGTAGGAGAAACCATCAAAGGTAACTGACCAGCTTCAGTCATGTTCTTCGAGCAATCCGAATCGTCGAAGGTGACGACGGTGTTCATACACTTCCGATGAGGCTCTGCCTTGGCATGGGAGCTACGGCAACCATCTCCCGATGCATCATCTTGAGGATACGTCGAGAGGTAATATCCCAGGACCCTCCATATATCATATGGAGAGTCTTCCGGCGTTCATTGTCAGGGATGTCAGAGTCGTCGTCCACAGTGTTGTAGACAACCTTTAGGGACTTCTTGGCATCCTGGAAGACAAGCTCCTGTTCAGGCGGATCTTCTTCGACCTTCTGTTTCCCATCCCCTTGGCGGAAAAGGGGCTTTTTCTTGATGCTCATTGCTACGTTCAATGAGCCACTGGACCTCACGATAGTCTTTGAGGTTTTGGGTGTTCGTCTTGTGGATCGGACACCACATCTTCTCACTGTCACCTATCACCCTTCCTCAGTCGACGGTCATGGTCATTTTTTGGGGGCATGGCCCCCAGCCACCAGGAGCTACAGCTGCTGCAGCAGCAGTAGGTGTGCTGACCAATGGCTTTTTCTTGCCGTTGGACTTCTTCTTCTTTCTTCCACTGCCTGAGGCAGCAGGTTCAGCCTTGGAGGTAGATTTGCCAGCCTCCGCAGCTGGTTTGGAGTGCATCTCCTGACCCTCCACAGCTCTAGCACATATGTCGGCTAGGCTGAAGAGCTCCGTCACGCTACTGACATCTTTGGTTGCCACATTCACCATCATCTTCTTGTCTCTTACTCCCTGTCAAAATGCGACAACGACAGAGGCATTGGAGATAGAAGGAATAGTGTTCCGTACCTAAAAAATCGCTAGATGAGTGATCATAGCGATTCTCCCGCCTTCTGTTGTATGGCAAATATGTACAACTGTGTGCCAGATCGAGTGTAAGAGCTTCCGAAGTTGGCAGTAAATTGGCGGCATAGTTCCCCCCAACTGTAGATGGAGTTAGGAGGAAGACTCGTGAACTCGGACCTTGTTGTCCCTGTTAGATCCACTGGGAAGTAGTTGGCCATCACGACCTCATTGCCTCCAGCCGCTAGGATGACGGTGGAGTAAATTTGAAGAGATTCGACGGGGTTGATTGTCCTGTCGTATTTCTCCGACAGATGAGGCCATAACTTGGGTGGCCAGTTGGCCATGCGAAGATGCATGGAAAGGGATGAATAGCCGCCCCCCACTACCAAAGGAGAAGAGTTTTCCTGAGCTTCCCGCCTCTCACGAGCGTGCTCAATAAGGATGAGGCCATCTTGCCTCATGTACTAATGGTCGAGCTCCGACCAGAGATCATGCGTTGAGAGCCTCGATGTTGTATGAGTGCGACGTGCCTCGGAGGGTAGTGATGTCACTTGTTTAGAGGGTGCACATCTCCTATGTTGTGACGCCGGAGGACCAAGTCTACCAGACAAGGTCCTATTCCTTGAAGGTGCCTGCCCAGCAGAGGGCGGACCTTGGTTACTGATAGCATTGGTTGCAGCTGCAACCAAATGATCCACATCAGTACGGCATTGCTCCATCGCGCCCTGAGGAGCTTTGGGCACTAGAAGACGCTGGAGAACAGTCCGTGCTGCATTCAATGCGTTCTCAGGGTTGTTCGACGATGCAGTGACCAACGCGAACACACCATCTTGTTGCAATGGTGGAGGTGGTGGTGGAACAACACCCGCTGGGACAATAGCTTTGGTCGCCTGCTGTACGTTGGAGAGATTTCCTCCAGCAGGCTATTCAGCATGGCCGTTGGACGATGCTGCAATAGAATTCACCATCTCAAAATCTAGAGCGCCCCTATCTGGCGCACCAGATGTCGAAGTGTAGACTAAGACACTTCCCCCGGTACTACCAAAATGTAGTCCGCGAAGGTTCGTATTCAGTTGGGGAATGCATAAGATCAAGAGCAAGATGGTGACACAGAGGATTTTTACATAGTTTGGGATGCTTGAGCGTAATACCCTACTCCATGGGGTGGTTGTTGATGAGCTTGTGTGCGTAGTTTGCCTGTCAGCTTGGTTGGACTTGTCTATACGGTGTGGTGCAGCCCTTTTATATGCTAAGGACTGGCCATTACATGGTTCACCTGGCCCGACAGGTGGCCCCGGATGTATTGAACACCCTATACATGATCTACTGGCATTATGGGTGATTAACAGTGTAATAACACATATTAATAATAGTGTTAATGGTATTGACGGTCCTCTGATCGTGTGTCATTAATATATCATTAATGACGTGTTAACCAGGTCTTGTAACGGCTATTTTAATAGCCCCTTGAATGTCTGTGCCGTTTGAGATCCAAGAGTCTTCCCATTACAGGCTTAGATCTGGAGGCTCGACACGTGGTAACTCTAGAGCTTCCCTCTGTGAGGAGGCAGGTCTGGAGCTATTAAACATGTGGCAGCACCGGAGCTTCCCTCTACTGGGGGTTAGGTCCCGGGTCACTGAACACGTGGCATGACCGGAGCTTCCCTATGGGGGGAGTTAGGTCCGGCCCTTCTATACATGTGGCAGCATCGGAGCTACCCAACCGAGGGAGGCAGGTCCAGTGCAGCAGGACACGTGGAGCCTTCGAAAGTCTTCAACTCGGATAGGTGGAACTCCGTAGTTTTAATCACGGGAAGAATGGGTACTTGGTATCTAGGGTACCGACGGTCAGGAACTTCTGAAGAGAGTTGAATTTGTTCCATAATATACCAAAGCATAAAATGTTGAAAGAGAGCATGGCAGGTAGACCTCTCCTGATGCCATTGACCCGTCGAAGTTTTACCATAGCATCTTGCATTTTTCTACCTTTGAGTATTCGCTTAGTGATCAATGCGACAAGAGCAGGAGCCAAATTCATAATTGACTGCCATGAATCCATCGATCAGTCCCTGAGTCATTTCCTTCAATTGAAACCATTTATACATCAAGCAAAGCCTTAACGTTGAATGAACCTGAATATCCATCCCAACCCAAGGTCTATTCGGCTGAGTCTTTTTTAGCCATTGCTGTCTCATGTTTAGCGTCCAGCCCATCACTTCAAGATTATGAATGCCAAGCTTGGTCTGCAAACTCATTGCCATCCAACCAAGCAGTTACCACCCTTGACACCCCTATGCCCCTTATAAAGAAAGCCACTTCAAATTTTATCAGTTGGCTCGGTTATCCATTTCAGACATTGTAAGGCAATAAATAATATATAGAAATGGCTGTCAGAACTGGGTTGATCAATGTTGTTGTGCCTGCTGGATGTAAAAGTGATGCTTTTCAACCAGGTAAATGATCTACCACCTTATCAATTAGCATGAAAAAATTCATCCTTAGAGAGTTTTGTTACTGAGAACGGCAGCCCAAGATACTTATGAGGAAAGTTTACCAAATTACATGGTATGATTTCTTGTACAACTGCCATGTCTTACTTCCCACATTGAATCGGAGTTACTGAACATTTCCTTATATTCGTGACAAGATCTGAGGCCTCCCCAAAAATTCTGAGAATCTCTTCTACTATGGCCAACTCCACCATTCCTGGCTGAAGAAAAAGTACAACATCATCCGCATAAAGCGTGATTCTTTGACCATTATCTCGTTTCAGCAATGGTTGCAGTAGCCCTTGCTCACTAGCTTTCATATTCAAAGAGTCCAACACATTCATAACAATGATGAAAAGCATGGGGGATAATGGGTCACCTTGCCGTAGTCCATGCTGATGATAAGCCAATTTCCTGACTCTCCGTTTACAAGAACCGTTGTGGATGACGATCGAAATAACATAGATAGAATGTTGCACTAAGTTGGCCAAAATACTAGATGCCTTAACACTTTCCAGAGAAAAGACCAAGATATACCAAAACAATTACTTTATGTCCAGCTTGAGGAGCACATTTAGATCCCTCTGCTTATGCAAAGCCTTGGTTGTCTGTTGGACGAGGAGAAAATTGTCATGAATACAACATCCCTTCACAAATGCACTTTGGTTAGCAGCCACTATGCTTGAAAGCTTCGTTACAAGCTAATTAGCTAATAATTTATTGACAATTTTTTTTTGCAAAACTATGGATAAAACTTATTGAACGAAATTTTTTAACCTTCTGTGCATCAACTATCTTAGGTAGTAATGTAATATATGCGGAATTAAGAAGATGAAGTCTGTTGATGTCTACCTGCAGGAGCTTACCAATTGCAGCCATGAAATGTACTTTGATCATTGTTGATGGTCCTTAAGTTCCACTTTTGACCGTCAATATAACTCTTAATCATAGAGGATTAGACATTTCTTACATGCTTGTCTTTTAGAAATAATGTATTTCCACATGTCTTTGCAGATTTTGTGCATGCATATATTTTATTGCAGAAATGAGGAGAAACAAGGGGAGCAATCCTGAAAAGTATACTCCTAGCCAATCAGGCACTGACATGTGGCAGTCCATGGATTCAAGGACCCATGCTCATGCCTATACGAGAGAATCCAATGCAAATTCATGCGAGGATGAAAAAAGGACCCACAAATCAGTCACACGGAGGAAAATCAGAGCAAGTGAGCCCACCTCAGGTGTGACCGAATCATAGGTTCGGCCGACCTGGTATCCGCTTCAAAATCGGTCAAACGACGCGTGACACTCTCTTGTGATGCTCTGAAGATGGTGGCAACTGATTCACATGCAAAGGATAGCAGAAACTTACCACAACACTAGTATAAATAGGATCACACACTCATCACTTCATAACACACACACCACTTGAGCATCACCCTCTTCTACACACACTTCTCCTAGTCCTTAGTGGAGTTTAGGCTCTAGAGAGGAGTCTCTAGTTCCCGAGTCCATTTTGAAAAAGGTATGACTCATATAACTTTTCTCCTATTTGTGACTTCATGCATTATAATAATAGTAGTATTTTATAATTTATATGTTTGGGTGAAGGGTTCTTTGTTTGATTGTGGAATCCATGCATATGGTAAGTTTATTTAGGGATGAAAACGTTCGCAAATGGATGAAAAAAGGCTATATCGTTTACATTCTCATATATAATTTCTAGAACGGAACCATCAAAACGGTTACGGTATCGAAAATTTTGGACACAGATGTATCGGAACGGAAACGTGTCGATGTCGGAATGGTTTCGAATTTTTTTCAAAAAACAATGCTCCCAAGGAGACGATCCAGAATGACCGGTCATGATAGCTGGACAATATAAAATTTATGAGTCACGAGAATAAATGATGTGACAAAGCACATATTACCAATCAATCTTGGATGATTCATAGACACATGATGCAAAAACAAACTATAAGATCGTGTATTACCATGTCATACCTCAATTTTCAAATATTATAGTAAATATTAAGCAGTTATAAATCATGATATCTTGAAGTGCTACTAACAAAGAATAAGTAAAACTAATAATTATACAATTTTGTATTCTAGACCTCAAGTCTTAATTTTAGCACAAGGACAACGGGAAAAATTACAATTCCTGTCAACAGAGACATGAGAAGTCACCAATCTTAGCACGAGGATAGCAAAGAAAATCTTAAGTGTTAATCTTTTCTTTCCTTTCTTTCCTACGTCCCTTCTATTACTCTTTTCTTTTCCTTCTTTTTTTCATTCCTTCGCTCTATCCTTTCCTTCTGTTTTCTTTCCTTTCCTCACATTCTTTTATTTCCTTTTTCCCCTTTTTCCCTTCTTTCATTTTCTTCCCCCCTTTTTATTTCCTTTTTCATTTTCCTCTTTCCTGTTCCTTTTTATTTTCCCTTTATTTCCTTTTCTCTCCAGAAGCTTCCGAGCTCAGCTAATTATTTCTTTCCTTCACTGGACATGTCATTTTTCAAAAACCCAACCTTTGAGATTCGTACTTGTCCGAAGTATATAGGACATGCCCGATGCGGCTTTTTCGCTCTAATTAAAATGAAAGTACTTAGTCGTACCCCTTGTTGGACCAGAAGCCCAGACATGTCCAAGATATTTTTGGACTTGTTCGAAGTTAGCTGTCATCACGGTAAAAAAAACTTTTGGGCTAAGTACGGGTCCAAACCACTCTTAGCCCGCACCTAACAAAAAGCCATTCTCCACCTGTTCTTTACTTTCTCGGGTCACAATATTCGCTTTTTGGGAAGAGTAAAGGAGTGATTGTAAGTTTTGAGTAGAAGGAGCTTTGAGATTGAGCTTTAACTCGATTCATTGAGTTTGCTTGAGTTTTTCGTGTTTCTTACTCTTGGATTAATACCTTGAAGGTTACATATCGCCTGGTTGATTTCTCTTGTGATTTATTTCTCCTGTAAGTTTGTACTTACCCCTTTGAGAATAGTGGAAAACCAAGTTTTTGACCTTGGTTGTTTCTTGGTGAGAGAACGTCTAGTGAAAGCCCGGTCTTTTGTGGACTCCTCAACGGGGACGTAGGTGAAACTCGATAAAAAATCTCGTGTACTTTAATCTCTATTTACATTTTAGTAACATATTTACTTTCATATTCTAGATTGTGATCATATTAGCAATTTATTATTCTCCACTTGTTCTAGTAACTTGCATTCCATCTATAGTTCATACTCTTGCTACTAGAACTATTAGGTTGCATTTTACTTCTGTACAGTATATGAAAACTTATTTTTTTATCTATAGCTGCGCAGCGAATTAGACATATCCGACTCTCTGTTACACTTGTCCGAAGCAACTCGGACAAGTCCAACTCTGGTTTGGATGTATCTGATTTTGGGATCAGAGCAGACTTAAATTAAGTTTAAATTTTCATATTTGCCTATTTACCCCCCTCTAGGCAACCTTCAATTGATATTAGAGCAGGTCTCTCCAACTTAGAGCTTAACCGCTCCGAGAGGAGATGGAGAACAACATCAGAAACAACCCCACCAATGTTGATGGAGCTGATCCCAACAACCAAAAACATCAAGGATCAAATCCTCCTCCCAAGAAGATCGGAAACCATCAACAACATCCACCTCTTGATGTTTCAAACGATGATGAAGATGAAGAGGTGATCTGCCTCGTGGAGCTTCTCAAGAAAAGGAAGGAGGAAGCCAAGAGGAAGAAGAAAGAAGAGATGGAGAAGAAGCTAAGGAGTAGTCAACAAGAGTACTCCCGATATCCTTTCAACTATGAGCATTTAAATTCTCATTCAAACTATTTGTCAATTTCTATGGGCAAATCAACTAATTTTGATGGAACTAGCTATACAATGTGGAAGCATAACATGAAGTTGCATCTAACCTCCCTCAATCCAAGTATTTGGCATGTTGTGTGGACAGTTATAGATATCCTCAAGGATGGTCATGAGCTCACTTAAGAGCAAGAGCAAAAAATTCATCAAAATGCTGAAGTGATGGCCATGCTAAACTCATTATTGAGCTAAGAAGAATTCAACAAAATGGAGGGCTGGATCTTGCCAAGGACATTTGTGACACGCTCAAGATCGCACATGAAGGGAATCGATCCATTCTGAGGTGAAGATTAAGATAATCGAGGGAGAGTTGGATGGTTCATCATGGAAGATAGTGAGATACTGCAAGAAATGTATAATCGGCTAAAGACTCTCATAAAAAAGAGCAGAGCCTATGGATGCAAGAAATGGAACGACCATGAGGTGGTGAAGAGGTTGATAAGAGGTTTCATACCTCGCAATATGACCCTATGCACTTTGATCCAAGAAAGCCCCAACTTACACAAGATGACTCTGAATGAAGTGCTAGGGAAGATCAATCATGAGATGACAGAGAAAGAAGCTCAAGATGTGAAGGACCTTGCAAAGGTTACCTCATCCAATAAGATGGACATCGCTCTCAAAGCTTCATCCAATTCAAAGGCAAAGAAGTATGAGAAACCTATGAAAAAGAATAAGGCGATGATGATGATGATGAAGTGAGCACCGACATGGATGATGAGGAGATGACCTTCTTCATCAAAAGGTTCATGAGGATGATGAAAAGAAGAAGAGGAAGCAACCGCTACGAGAGAATCAGCAAGAAAAGGGCAAGTCAAGAATCCAGAGAGCTTGCTACAATTGTGGCGAGTACAAAAACTTCATTGTGAATTGTCCACATGACAAGGAATAGGACAAGAAGAAGAAGAAGGATGGGAAGCCATAAGAGAAGAAGATCTTCTATGGACATGCTCACCTTGGAAAGGAGTAGGACTCCAATAACGACTCTTCCTTTGAAGATGAAGAAGGGATGGCAACCGTCACCTTCAAGAAGCCCACATGAAGAAATCATTCTTGCCTAGCAAGGGTGATTGGAAGAGCTCAAGCCACACATTCCTCATGACCAAGAAGGGAAAGCGCAAGCTTAAATCTAAACTCTTCAACATAAATTCCATCAATGGTGATGACTTTCATAGTAGTAGTGAAAATGAATTTATGTTTAAGTGCTTAATGTGAGCACCGGGTCCACATATTCCAGGAATCGCAGAGGGTGGTACCGTGCGATGTGGCACCCAACAGCACACACAAAAACAATATGATAAAATACAAAGTTTTATTGATACAAACAGTGGACGTCTTTTACAATACTTAATATACAGCGGAAGGCATACTCATAGCTAAACTCTCAGCCTAGCTATGCAAAAGTGTAGCCGTCCAACCCAGGGACGCTACACACGAGCAGGACACAACAGATCACGGCGGCATGCAGGGCTCCCACTCGAAGGTATACCCCGACGGGGGCATCGCCCAATCCTCGAGCACTTTCTCATATGTCTCACCTGCAAACAACTTAATATAGCAACCGTGAGCACGAAGGCTCAACAAGACCTAACCGTCTCACCTAAACAAGGAACTCTACATGTAGGGACGCTTAACATAGAAATAGATATAGTAGTAAATGACTCGCCTACATGTTGATCCTTCTTTTTCAAGTTATTAGCAGCAGATTAAAGGCTCAATAAAAGTAACTTTAGTGTGCATATTCTATATCAATCATAGTTGCAAAGCAATTATAATTCAATACATCATATTCTTCAGACTTCTTCAGTATTTACTTCGTCACAGTGCAGTGAACAAGTGATATTCAAATAACCATGAGGGACGGTGATTGCAATGAGTAGACACCTAGATAACACATCACATACATCCATTTCGGAAGTATAGCGAATCACACTTCAATACTATGTTGTATGCAGCAACCTTTCAAAGGAAACCCAAATGCCGAACCGGTCCTTTTGTAACAGGCAGGAGGTCCCCGCGCGGAGCGTGTCTGTGCCCGCCGACAGATTTACACCTTGCTGCCCTCAACCCACTCCTATAAAATAGTAGGGTAAGCATCGACACCCAGGTTAACCAATTACATAGGTTTCCTGGTTTCCATATAGCTAGTATGCATCCTGTACAGTTCAAACTTGTGCAGCAGGGCTGCACACGGATCAACCCTCAATCGACACAAGCAGGCTACACCCGTCTCACTGCATCCTATCCCACTCCTCAGTCTCATATTCATACTCAGAATCCATTTATGTACTCAAACCAATCCCATATGATATAAATTGATAGGAGAATTTGTCCCGATCTTTCGAAAGGTAATGGGTAAGTCGATTGATGGAGATCTCGACGTTGATGATCCGAGGCTCTCAAGTAGAACACGAACAGCCCCTGCAATCACTACACCACCGCTCCGTTGGTTATCAACCGTGCTTCACACGATTGACCTCACCAAGAAGGCTAATCCCTACAAGTGCAACCGAGAACACAAGCAAGAACGTAGAAGACACGATCTGAAATCGCGAAGTTGGGGTTTCACAAACTGTAGAACAGCAATATTATTAATCTATGCAAAACCCAATTGTTCATGGCGGCTACTATGGAGTATATATAGGTGGGAGGACGTCCAAGGGGGTGTTAGGGTCGTGACCTAACCCTAAGACACGAAAATAATGGACTTAGACTTGATACAAGGCCCAATGGCCCAATACGGTGGCGCAGCACCCTGACAGATTCTGTACTTGATTTTGTTTCGACGATTCCCGTCCACTCCCAACGTATTTTGACATGGGACCGGCGCCATTGGAAAGGCTATCCTCTCCCCTTTCCGTTCATATGTAGAACGTCCAAAACGGAGTTTGTATGCGTCCTGGGCGTCCGTTTTAGTGCGTACTGCTCCTAGACTCCGAGTTGGATACGATTTGGAGTTTGGTTCGGTTTCCATCTTCTTTGAACGAATTCTCTGGTCTTCCACGTCCCTAATACTCCCTCCAAGTAGTCCTTGAACCTCTCCATGGATCCTAATCACAAATAAATCATTAAGTAGCAATTTATGTTCAAAAACATATAAGGAAATATATAAGAACGAGTTTACCTCTGAAATTAATTGTTGTGTATGAACTCTATTGATTGCATCTTGTATGTTCAATGGAGTGTTGTTTGTATCCATAGAAGTGATGTCCTCATCATCCTCCCCTTCTTGAATTGGAGTCGTCCTCGACTCAAGTTCATCTTCTATCATGTGTGGGTCCATATGTGCAACGCCATCAAATCTTCTTGTAAGCATGAAAGGAGGAGGCCAAGGTGGTGGACGGCATAGTGCACCATCTTGATCTTGTCCATCAAATAAGAGTGCACATTCACTTGAGCCAGGATCCCAAACAAATAAACATTGTGTCATGTTTGTAAGTGCAATAATAATAGCCCACAAAGAGTGTTAAATTCAATATAGCCCAAAGTATTTAGAGAAGATAACAATTTCAGCTCATCCCTTTCACATGTAGTTGGGATCAAATGCTTAATTTCAGCACAAGTGAGTAATAAAGTATCAAATTCATTTGGTTGTTCTAGCATAGGTATAATATAATTATCAGCACACAACTCATTTTTGTTATAAGAATCAGTAGGAAAATCAACTAATGGTAAAGGTGTATTATGAAAAGGTTCATCTTGTTGCTGCTCATCGATAGTATGATTGGTAGCAAAATTCAGAACATCCAAAAACTTCTCACCTTCAACAAGTGTGTTGTGATATTCGTTACCTTTATTCTCATTTTCAGCAGTAATTATGGGTGAAATATGAATTGATAGATCTGAATTTTCACAGGAGTTGTTGAACACCTCATTCGGTTTTGGATTTTCTACGATTATAGGTTCTTGTTCCTGCAAAAGGTTAGGCATAGGAGGAGGTACAACAAGAAAATTCTTCTCAAGCTCATGTATTTCATCTTTGCAATTGGATACACTAGTAAATGTTTCTCGCATAAGAATTTTCATATCTTTCCATGTTCGAGGTTTTTCTAAATCATTTAAATTGTTCCACCAAGTTAATGCACAACCTACTAATGCACTTGCAATATTTCTAATCTTCCTCCTCTCACACATATGACATTTTCCAAAAATTTTATCCAACTCTATTTCCCAAGCAATATATTCATCATAACCAAGACCATCATAAGAAGGAAGAGATGGGAGAATGTAATTACTTCTTGTGGAAGGTGTTATAAAGGTGGTCTGAATGTCATGTGAATCCTTGGTTGATGTTTTATTTTTAGTGAGCAACTCCATCGCCGTCTTCATCATGTCCATCATCTCAGCATATAATGCATGATTCTTGCTTTTACCTAACATTGTTAGTAGCAAACAGAAGACAACACAAAAAATATGTTATCCCTATCAACTACAAAGGATAATGGAAAAGTGAAAGTGGAATCACACACTCTCAAGCGTCTTAACACGCTCTTACAAGTGTTCTTACCGACACTGCAGGTGGCAAACGGTGGTCGGTATGAAGAAACCAATGAAGCGTTGGATGATTGCAAAGGTGTATCGATTCTGCTCAAGAGTAAGGTGTAGCTTGGATGACACTTTATTTGTAGCAAGGATTAGCAACAATGAAATCAGATAGTAAAGTTGAGTAAGTGTCCAAAGTACTTGTCAAAGTTACTGGTCTAAATGTGTTCCTAGTAGTTCAAGCTAGCAAGACATGAGACAAAACTAGATGACACAAAGAATACAAGCACTTATGTTTTTTGTTGTTTTTTTTCCTCTTTTTTTGTGCGGCTTTTGTTTCTTGTTTTGCACTTGCCTTTTTCTTTTTTCTTCTTTTTTTTTTCAGAATGTGCTGCAAGGGAAGAACACAATGAAAATTAACCTAAGATATCTCGTGTGTCTGTCACAGATTTTCTGCTCAACCTTCCAAGGACAAATAGGCACACTTATAGGCTCTAAATTGGAAAACTTAGAACAGCAAGATTGTATATATATCTCTCCTCTTTAATTTCAATATATGGAAGACCTATTTTGGAAAAGAACAATAGGAGATACTGCCCCCGAAATACAGACTGTTCAGAATTTTTAGGTCAATAACAGATTCGGATCTAATGCAATTTCGACATCGATATCTATATTTTCTGGGAAAATGATGAATACAAAAGTTATAGAGAACTTCTTAATCTTTCCAGAAAGTATATGAACACGAAAATCCGAGTTTGTATGAGCTAGATATGATGAAAATACTGAACTGGACAGAGATGAATCTAATCTGGACGTGATGATGTGATTCAAAAGGATGAATCAACACAATACAAAACTCAAACTAAGACTAAAAACACTTTCTAAACCAACAATATGACTCAACAACGGACACAAACTCAACAAAACCAAACTGAAAACGAAAGTTGCAAAGGCTCAATGGTGGTTTGGACAAAGTAATGAACAGATCTACTAAACTGCAAGTTTTTTGTGGCTTTTTTGTGGACTCTAGGTATGAAAAACAAAACTAATGTAATGGATAGATGAATTACCTAACGGACAACCTGGAAATATGATACCAATTGATAGGAGAATTTGTCCCGATCTTCCGAAAGGTAATGGGTAAGTCGATTGATGGAGATCTCGACGTTGATGATCCGAGGCTCTCGAGTAGAACACGAACAGCCCCTGCAATCACTACACCACCGCTCCGTTGGTTATCAACCGTGTTTCACACGATTGACCTCGCCAAGAAGGCTAATCCCTGCAAGTGCAACCGAGAACACAAGCAAGAACGTAGAAGACACGATCTGAAATCGCGAAGTTGGGGTTTCACAAACTGTAGAACAGC
Organism: Tuctoria greenei; assembly: GCA_036927565.1. Classification (NCBI taxonomy): domain Eukaryota; kingdom Viridiplantae; phylum Streptophyta; class Magnoliopsida; order Poales; family Poaceae; genus Tuctoria; species Tuctoria greenei. Next base: position 112,414,643 of record JAYESD010000010.1, read on the forward strand.
GATATTATTAATCTATGCAAAACCCAATTGTTCATAGCGGCTACTATGGAGTATATATAGGTGGGAGGACGTCCAAGGGGGTGTTAGGGTCGTGACCTAACCCTAAGACACGAAAATAATGGACTTAGACTTGATACAAGGCCCAATGGCCCAATACGGTGGCGCAGCACCCTGACAGATTCTGTACTTGATATTGTTTCGACAATTCCCGTCCACTCCGAACGTATTTTGACATGGGACCGGCGCCATTCGAAAGATTATCCTCTCCCCTTTCCGTGCATATGTAGAACGTCCAAAACGGAGTTCGTATGCGTACTGGGCGTCCGTTTTAGTGCGTACTGCTCCTAGACTCCGAGTTGGATACGATTTGGAGTTTGGTTCGGTTTCCATCTTCTTTGAACGAATTTTCTGGTCTTCCACGTCCCTAATACTCCCTCCAAGTAGTCCTTGAACCTCTCCATGGATCCTAATCACAAATAAATCATTAAGTAGCAACTTATGTTCAAAAACATATAAGGAAATATATAAGAACGAGTTCACCTCTGAAATTAATTGTTGTGTATGAACTCTATTGATTGCATCTTGTATGTTCAATGGAGTGTTGTTTGTATCCATAGAAGTGATGTTCTCATCATAAACCCTATCACGCGAGTAGATTCCAACTACTTGACTTCTACTGGATTCCTCAAAACATTAGCATGGCATTTTCTACTCATCAAGCTGTAGATCTAACAAATACTCCATGGGATTTTTGGGTCATTCAAGTGGAGTTTCATTCACCTTTGACATAATGCACATATCTCACCCTAGACATAGGTGATACAAATAAAACCTTCACAAAAGCACTTAAATGCAAACTGGGGCTTGCCTGGCTGCGAGTCAGAATCAAAGTTAGCTCCAGATAGGATGATGTCCAAAACCTCTGGCTCCTCCTCGATCACGGTCACTATATGATATTGTAAGACCTATGTGTGCAGAATACATTGGCTTGTAGTGAATACACTTGGCTTTGATGATAAAAGTTTTGAATATCACCAAAACACCTTATTATCAAGGTCCGACTATAGCTCTGAGCTACAGCAAGGTCCGATGGTAGGTCCGGCTTGTTTTGGGTAGCTCCGGCTACGTTAAATGCTAGGTCCGGCTTCTTGGTAAGGTCCGACTAGCTTTGGTTAGCTCCAGTGAGCTTTATCTTTAGCTCCGGCATGTCTTTGTTAGCTCTGGCATGTTTTTGATAGCTCCGGCATATACTTGATAGCTCCGGCATGCTTTTGCTAAGCTCCGACGTACTTTGTCTAGCTCCGGTTTTTGGTTGACTAGTTTTGACTAGTTTTTGGTAAGCTCCGGTGCTAGGATCTACTAGTTTTGGTAAGCTCCGGTGCTAAGATCTACTAGTTTTGGAAAGCTCCGACGCTATGTTCTACTAGCTTTTGTTAGCTCCGGCTCAAGCTCTGGGTTGCTCTGGCAAGGTCCGGAACTTGACCTAAGTGCTTCTGCTTTTCATTTGCAATGTTTCGTACTTGCTTTACATGATTGGAAAGATTGCTTACTATTCATTTGCTAAGTTTTTGGTGCGTTTTGGTTGAATACGATTGATATCGTTTCTACTGTGTTTTTGCAACATGCTTATGTGAGGTTCTCACATAAGGTGTTGTGTTCGGAACTAACTTGAGTCAAGTCAAGGACTTGGGCTCGTATGGATTGGTTGTTTATTCATGTGCAGGTGTTGCTTGAGTTCAAGTCATGGCTGGTGACGGGATCCATTGGACTAGTCTCAGGGAGGAGATGAGGTTCCAACAACCAAGTTTGGGAGGAACTATGGTTGAGCTGATCAGGAGGTCGCGCAGGATGATTGAATCAAGAGCAGTGCATATGAAGGTCAAAGGAAGGTGTTCGCACGTGTGCATGAGGTGCATGATGTGGCAATATGCTTCTAGAGATGGATTATGGAAGGAAGATCTGATCGGAAGGATCGGATCGTATCGGTTGAAGACTTAGGTTGCTAGCTGAGTCGGTTATGGCTCGGTATGGAAAGTATCGAGTTGGTTATGTTAGGATTTCATGTGTGTCACGAATTTGAGTTGTTTAGGAATGTGGGATACATTCCTAAGGTGTTTGTAAGTCTTAAGATTGCTTCTATCTGCTTATAGAAGTGTCCTAAGCAGTTATGGAAAGTTCCGATTGTGATCGGATTAGGATTGGAGTCCTAGTTGAGATTGGGATGGCCTAAGGGCTGGTTATATAAGCGAGGGAAGGCCAAAGCTCGTGGTAGACGACTTTGGGGCTGTTCCTCTTGTGTTCTATTGAATAAAATTCGTAGTTTGAAGGAACTTTTGTTCCTTGTTCGTCCGACTTGTTCCAGACAAGTTTTACTCGTTGAGTTTCTGGACAGCACTACCTTTCGTCGGTGGTTTTATCATAACTCGAGTTTTACAGATCCAATTGACGTTATTCTTTTTCGGTTGTCTTCACAACTTGATTATCTATCATATGTCAAAATTTCACGGTCATTGGATTTGTGGTTTTTGATCTACACGAGTTTCTTTGCAGTGTTCCAGAACTGTTTTTCTCGGGTAGGACAGATTGACCATTGTTTGATCTTTTGATCATAACATGAGTTTTTCTCAACGGATTTGAGTGATTCTTTTTGTGTTGTCTTCTTGACGTGATTCTCTCTAATATCTATCACTTTTGTCACGGTGAAACACGTTTAGATTAGTCTCACACACGATTTCTTTAACAGATCATTTTTCTGCCGAAAGGGTTTGGGGTTTTATTGTTTCCGCTGCGTAAGATTTTTAAATCTACCATTCATGTGCTCTTCGATCCTACAATTGGTATCAGAGCCACGGTGCTCTAATATTTGTGATTTGCACGTGTTTTTAACTAATCATCATGGAGAAGTACTCCGCCAAACCTTGTGTGTTTTCTGGTATTGATTTCCAGGTTTGGAAGGCACGCATGGAGGCTTTCATCCAGGCACAAGGCTTTGCAATATGGGAGAAGGTGTATAAGCCTTATGAAGTGCCACCCAATGATCAAGTCACGGCCACAAACCTAAGGGACGTCGACAACAACAACAAAGCCCGAAACTTGATCATCCAAGGACTCACTCAAAGCGACTTTGATCGTGTCGCGCACCTGCGGTTAGCATACGATGTTTGGAGAGTTCTCTGTGATTATCATGAAGGCTCCAACACAATCAAGGAGGTAAAACAAGATATGTTCAAAAAGTAATATATGCGTTTTGAGATGCAACCAGGTGAGTCTATCGATGACCTTTTTGCTCATTTCAATAAAATTCTCAGCAACTTACGTGGTGTCAATGTAAATTTTTCTGATGCTGAGAATGCTAGACAACTTCTTAGTGCATTAGACATGTCAATTTGGGAGATGAAAGTAACATCTATTCGTGAATCAACTGTCATGAGTTCTCTTACATTAGATGTATTTTATTCTAAACTAAAACCCATGAAATTGACATCCTAGCACGTAAGAACCCAAACAAGTCTATTGCATTTTTCTCACAACGTGATATGTCTAGCTCCGGCCAATCATCATCTTGCAATACTCTTGCTTTGTTGTCCTCGCTAACTCTGGAACAGATCGAAGAATTTCCAGAAGAGGAGTTGGCACTCATCTCTACTAGATTCTCAAAAGCATTACAAAATGTGAGAACTAGAAGGAGAGGAAGCTCCAGACTCAACGCTGTTTTGAATGTGGTAAAATAGGACACTTTCGTACAGAATGCCCTAACCTTTCAGGTCCGACCACCCGGGAAGAAAAACAAAGCAAGGTCTGGACCTCCTCTGGAAACTCCAACAACAAGAAGAAGGGTACCATAGGACGGAAGATGATTAACAGCTTCATCACCACACTTCAAGAACTTAGTTCAAGTGATGTTGAAAGTGATGAAGATTATGACGATCTGGCCAACTTATGCTTCACGGCGGGCAAAACAAGATCAAGATCAAGTCAGGAGGATGCAGAACAAAGCAGTGAAGACGATGAGGTATGTTCTACCTGCAATGAAATGTGTGATGCTATTTCTCGTGCAACTATTATTGTCAAGAAAAAGGACAAAAAGCTTAGGGATAATGCTGCTAAAATTGAATCACTAGAATTTGAAATTAACCGTTTAAAAACTTTGATTCCTAGTGATGATGCATGTCCCTCATGTGACTTAATCTATGAACAATTGTCCACATTAAGAAGTGCACACTCCTCCACTCTAGATAGACTTGATGAAGAAACTAAAAAGAACAAAGAGCTTGCTGCACTTAATGATAAAAACTTGAAAGATGCTAGCTGTTCTACAATTGACTTACATTGTTCTACTTGTGATGATCTTGATAAGAAACTACAGGATGCTATGAATGAAATTTCTATATTGAACAATGCTTTACGTTCTCATGAAGTTAATTTTTGTTCCAATTGCAAATTAAAAGGAAAAACTTCATGTGAAAATTGCCTTGATCTGTCCAATAAACTTGATGACATGCATAGGACATTAGATCGGTTTTGTAATAGGAATAAGAACCTAAACTTGCTGCTGAATTCTTCAGAGTCTTGCAAATATAAAACTGGTTTAGGTTTTGATGCTCATGTTCACGCTAAGGCACATCCACCAAAAATTGTAAAGTCATTAGGAAGTGGTTTGATTCAAACAGTTCCTAAACAAATAGGAGTGGTTTTCAAATCTGCAGGAGTGTTGCCTCATTCGGATTCAATTAAAAATATTGCTTGCTCATCTAGACATGAGCACAAAGTTAAATTTCATTGTACTTTCTGTGGTAGAGATGGTCATGTCATAGATTTTTGTTATAGACTAGCTAAACAACAGAAAAGGGAAAGAATGGTTGCTAGATCTTATAACTTTCATGCAATTAGAAAAAAACAACCTGCTTTAGTGAGTCAGAAATTTGAAAAGGTAGCTTCCGGACCTTCTGGTAAGAAATACGCAAAAGCAGCTCCGATAGTTCCGATAGCTCCGAGAGCTCCCGGACCTTCTGTTGGTTCCTTCGGAACTTCAGCTTTTGTTTCCGGAGCTTCAACCTTGTCTTTTGGAACTGCTACTTTTACCTCCGGAGCTACTGGTTCTTGTGCTAAAAGAGTTAAGAATAGAAAACCTCAAACTTCGACTCATAAACCTGTTGTTTTATCTCAGCTTTCGCGTGTTTTTCCTACTGCACGTCGTGTGACTCAGTACTGGATACCTAAATGCATTTTGACTAACCCCAGTATTGAGTCATCGACGTATTATGCTTCTATGTAGGTCACACGTTTGAGGAAGGAGAACATTTGGATTGTGGATTCAGGTTGCTCACGCCACATGACCGGTAACAAAGATTGGTTCTCCTCCCTCTCTTTTGTGTCACGTGTAGAGAATGTTACTTTTGCCGATAATTCTTCAACTCCTATAATTGCTAAGGGTTCGGTTAGAGTAAATGATCACTACACCTTGAAAAATGTGGCACTTGTCAAAAATTTGAAATACAACTTGCTTTCTGTTGCACAATTGCTGGATGAAAATCTAGAAATTATTTTCAATAAAAACTGCTGCAAAGTTGTAGATTCAAATAGTGAGCTTATTTTTAACATGTCTCAGTTTGGAAGAGTTTTTAAAGCTGATTTTGATATGTCTTCCTCTAAGCATAGGTGTCTAGTTGCTAATGATTCAAAGGACTTATATTTTTGGCATCGTAGACTTGGTCACGTAGGCTTTGATCACCTAACGTGTGTTAGTGCTCTTGATCGCATACGTGGGCTGCCTAAGCTTAAAGGGGACAAAGAAATTGTGTGCTCTTCTTGTAGACATGCTAAAATGGTTGCAGGTTCACATACTCCTCTCACAATGATCATGACAACTGAACCATGTCAACTTTTGCATCTTGACACCGTAGGACCTTCACGTGTTCAATCCTTCGGAGTTAATTGTATGCTCTTGTTATTGTTGATGATTATTCTAGATATTCTTGGGTGTATTTTATGGCGTCTAAGAATGAAGTTTTTAGTCACTTTAGAACTTTATTTCTTAGATTATCAATTGATCATCCAGGATCATTAAAAGCAATTAGAAGTGATAATGGAATTGAATTTAAAAATCAATCTTTTGATCACTTTTGTGCTGAAAATAGAATAGATCATCAATTTTCTTCACCATATGTACCTCAACAAAATGTTGTTGTAGAAAGAAAGAACAGAACCTTAGTTGAGATGGCTAGGACTATGCTTGATGAATATCAAACTCCTAGGAAATTTTGGGCCGATGCATTAGCAACCGCTTGTTATGTCTCAAATCGTGTTTTCTTGCGTGCTAAGCTAGGTAAAACACCATATGAGCTTCGGTTTGGACATAGGCCTAGTGTTACACAATTTCGGGTCTTTGGATGCAAATGCTTTGTTAAGAAACATGGTAATCTTGATAAATTTGAACCTAGATCCATTGACGGCATGTTTCTTGGTTATCCATCTCATACTAGAGGCTACCGTGTGCTTTTACTTGACACTAACAAAATTGTGTAGACTTGTGAAGTGTCTTTTGATGAAGCTAGCCCAGGTACTAGCTCCGGTGTTGCAGGACCAGATCCGTATCCTCAGGGGGAGGGTATTTTCGAAGATGAAGAAGAGCCGGTGATACTGCCTGGTAGTTCCGAAGCTGACACGTGTCCAGCTCCGGACATTGAACAAGCTCCGGCTATCACCTCTGCTGGTCCTGATCGTCCAGAAGTCACAAGCTCATCAATCTACGATGAACCTAATGTAGAAGAAGCTTGTGAGACATCTGTTCCCCTACATTTTTACAAAGATCATCCCCCACAACAGATGATTGGAAGCTTGCACGAATGAGTCACACGGTCCAGGTTTTGCGATCCAAACTCTCATGCTCATTCTGCTTTTGTTGCTTCTTTTGAACCCAAAGATATATCAGACGCACTCACTAATGAATCTTGGATTATTGCCATGCAAGAAGAGTTAGAAAATTTTGAAAGAAATAATGTTTGGAAACTTGTACCTCCACCTCAAGGTCACACTTTAATTGGAACTAAATGGGTATATAAAAATAAACAAAGTGAGGATGGGGTTGTGGTTAGGAATAAGGCTAGGTTGGTTGCTCAAGGTTTCACTCAAGTTGAAGGTCTAGATTTTGATGAAACTTTTGCTCCTGTCGCTAGATTAGAAGCCATAAGAATTTTGTTAGCTTTTGCAGCATCTAATGGTTTTAAGCTATATCAAATGGATGTTAAAAGTGCTTTTCTTAATGGCTACATAGAAGAGGAGGTTTATGTCAAAAAACCACCCGGTTTTGAAAATCCAAATTTTCCTAATCATGTTTACAAACTGTCCAAAGCCTTATTTGGTCTCAAACAAGCCCCTAGAGCATGGTATGACAGGTTAAAAACATTCTTACTTGAAAAGGGGTTTACCATGGGCAAGGTTGATAAAACTCTTTTTGTGCCTAAACATGGCAATGACTCATTATTCATTCAAGTGTATGTGGATGATATTATTTTTGGTTGTGCTTCTCATGATCTTGTGTGCAAGTTTTCAGCAATGATGAGTTCTGAATTTGAAATGAGTATGATGGGTGAACTCACTTACTTTTTGGGGCTGCAAATCAAGCAAACCAAGGAGGGTACCTTTGTGCATCAAACGAAGTATACCAAAGACCTCCTAAGGCGCTTCAACATGGACAAAAGCAAGCCTCTTCGGACACCAATGGGAACAGCAACAACACTTGAACTTGATGAAGATGGTGAATCCGTGGATCAAAAAGAATATAGAAGCATGATCGGATCACTTTTGTACCTCACGGCATCAAGACCGGACATACAATTCAGCGTATGTCTTTGTGCACGGTTTCAAGCTTCCCCACGTGGTTCACATCGTCAAGCCGTCAAAAGGATTCTCAGGTACTTACATGGAACTCAAGAATTTGGCATTTTTCTTCCTTCTTCCTCAACCGTTACTTTGAAAGCTTTTTCGGATGCTGATTTTGGGGGTTGTAGGATTGATAGGAAAAGTACTTCCGGTGCTTGTCATTTTCTTGGTAATTCTCTTGTTGTTTGGTCCTCTAGAAAACAAAATTCAGTTGCACAATCCACAGCTGAATCTGAATATATAGCTGCTGCTAGTGCTTGCTCACAAATTCTTTGAATTGTTCAAACACTTAAAGACTATGGGGTTGATCTAGATAGTGTTCCACTGTTCTGTGGTAACACTAGTGTCATTTGCATTGCCAAAAACCCCGTGCAACATTCTAGAACTAAGCACATTGATATTAGGTATCACTTTCTCCGAGATAACATTGAAAAAGGAAACATTGTGCTTCACCATGTAGATACCGAACATCAATTGGCTGACATTTTTACAAAACCTTTGGATTTCACTCGTTTTTGTTACATTCGTAGTGAAATAGGGGTTATGCATCCTCATGGCTTAAATTGAGGGGGAGTTTTTGAAACTTGGGAAGTCTATGTGTGAATCTGAAATTAAAATAATATGAGCATAGTATTTCATACATATATGACTTTGTGATTCCTTTTACATGCTGAAAGTTCTTACTACATTACTCATGTTATACATTTTGTAGTTTTTGCCATGTCTAGTAATTGGAATAATTACTTACACTAAATCTGGTCATGGTCGAACTTTTTTGCTGTTTTGAACTTGTTGCATGCTCACAAATGCTTTTAATCATAAAGAATTAATCAAGTAATCAACTCACATGATGAGTTTTTATGAACAAATATAAATTGAGAAAAGATCAAGAGAATATGCATGCATCGCACTTCTTCTTTTGAGATGGCTTGTCATTGCACTTAGATATGAACTTGGAAGAAGTTGTGTATGACTAAAACCATGTCCTTAAGCTTCTGATTGTCAAATGACATAGGCTTGGCTTGGTTGGTTAGAATAAGATAGATGCGCATATAATCTCTTGCAAATATCATATGATCTAAATTTATGCTTTGAAAATTGATAAAATGCAGCAACTAGTGTCATGCTTTCAGATTTTGAAATAGTTAAGTTTGTGAGATCATGACTTGCTTAAATTGAAAAATTACATTTGATCTCTAGCATGGCTTACACTACCTTATGTATTTCATTGATGTGATAATGTAAGGTACTTGATAGTATAACTTGGATGAGCTTTGTTTATATGTATATGTTATAATATGCTCATAACAACCAAAGTTGGAGAGAAAATTTGTTTATATGCTCATGACTTGCTGAATACATTGTCAAAGGGGGAGAGATAAGAATGAAGAGAAAGAGAGTATGGGTATAAAGAGAGATAATATAAGGAGAGATAATAAAGGGGGAGATATTTTCATTTTATTCTCTTTTTAATTTTGATTTACAAAGGGGGAGAAATTGCTTTCAAAACTTTTATGTGAATAAGCCAATGTTCGGATTTTAAATGGTGTTGCCAATGCATTCATCAAGGGGGAGATTGTAAGACCTATGTGTGCTGAATACATTGCCTTGTAGTGAATACACTTGGCTTTGATGATAAAAGTTTTGAATATCACCAAAACACCTTATTATCAAGGTCCGACTCTAGCTCTGAGCTACAGCAAGGTCCGACGGTAGGTCCGGCTTGTTTTGGGTAGCTCCGGCTACGTTAAATGCTAGGTCCGGCTTCTTGGTAAGGTTCGACTAGCTTTGGTTAGCTCCAGTGAGCTTTATCTTTAGCTCTGGCATGTCTTTGTTAGCTCCGGCATGTTTTTGATAGCTCCGGCATATACTTGATAGCTCCGGCATGCTTTTGCTAAGCTCCGACGTACTTTGTCTAGCTCTGGTTTTGGGTTGACTAGTTTTGACTAGTTTTTGGTAAGCTCCGGTGCTAGGATCTACTAGTTTTGGTAAGCTCCGGTGCTAGGATCTACTAGTTTTGGAAAGCTCCGACGCTATGTTCTACTAGCTTTTGTTAGCTCCGGCTCAAGCTCCGGGTTGCTCTGGCAAGGTCCGGAACTTGACCTAATTGCTTCTGCTTTTCATTTGCAATGTTTCGTACTTGATTTACATGATTGGAAAGATTGCTTAGTATTCATTTGCTAAGTTTTTGGTGCGTTTTAGTTGAATACGATTGATATCGTTTCTACTGTGTTTTTGCAACATGCTTATGTGAGGTTCTCACATAAGGTGTTGTGTCCAGAACTAACTTGAGTCAAGTCGGGGACTTGGGCTCGTATGGATTGGTTGTTTATTCATGTGCAGGTGTTGTTTGAGTTCAAGTCATGGCTGGTGACGGGATCCATTGGAATAGTCTCAGGGAGGAGATGAGGTTCCAACAACCAAGTTCGGGAGGAACTGTGGTTGAGCTGATCAGGAGGTCGCGCAGGATGATTGAATCAAGGGCAGTGCATATGAAGATCAAAGGAAGGTGTTCGCACGTGTGCATGAGGTGCATGATGTGGCAATATGCTTCTAGAGACGGATTATGGAAGGAAGATCTGATTGGAAGGATCGGATCGTATCGGTTGAAGACTTAGGCTGCTAGATGAGACGGTTATGGCTCGGTATGGAAAGTATCGAGTTGGTTATGTTAGGATTTCGTGTGTGTCACGAATTTGAGTTGTTTAGGAATGTGGGATACGTTCCTAAGGTGTTTGGAAGTCTTAAGATTGCTTCTATTTGTGTATAGAAGAGTCCTAAGCAGTTATGGAAAGTTCCGATTGTGATCGGATTAGGATTGGAGTCCTAGTTGAGATTGGGATGGCCTAAGGGCTGGTTATATAAGCGAGGGAAGGCCAAAGCTCGTGGTAGACGACTTTGGGGCTGTTCCTCTTGTGTTCTATTGAATAAAATTCGTAGTTTTAAGGAACTTTTGTGCCTTGTTCGTCCGACTTGTTCCAGACAAGTTTTACTCATTGAGTTTCTGGACAGCACTACCTTTCGTTGGTGGTTTTATCATAACTCGAGTTTTACAGATCCAATTGAAGTGATTATTTTTCAGTTGTCTTCACAACTTGATTATCTATCATCTGTCAAAATTTCATGGTCATTGGATTTGTGGTTTTTGATCTACACGAGTTTCTTTGCAGTGTTCCAGAACTGTTTTTCTCGGGTAGGACAGATTGACCATTGTTTGATCTTTTGATCATAACATGAGTTTTTCTCAACGGATTTGAGTGATTCTTTTTGTGTTGTCTTCTTGACGTGATTCTCTCTAATATCTATCACTTTTGTCACGGTGAAACACGTTTAGATTAGTCTCACACACGATTTCTTTAACAGATCATTTTTCTGCCGAAAGGGTTTGGGGTTTTATTGTTTCCGCTGCGTAAGACTTTTAAATCTACCATTCACCCCCCCTCTGGTAGCTTTTCACGTGCTCTTCGATCCTACAGATATGTATAGCATAAAGTGCATAAGTGACATAGAACTATATGAATCAACTTCTAAATACAATTTCTGTTGCTAAAGGATTTTTATTGGCTTTGGTATTTTTATAGTAAAGCATATGTACTATGATGATTACATGGGCCAAGAATTGGAGATGTCCGAGGAAGCTTGTTGTCTCTAAAATTCCAACAAAAAAAGTAGCTTATATGAATTTTGATATTAAATCTGGAGCTTTGTCATGTCTAACAGTGGATGATCTTGGTAGAGGGGGTCTCACTGGTTCTAGGAAAATTGGTTTCATAATTTTCTTAGTTTCCTACAATGAGGAATTGATTTTTACAAATCTGGGATAAAATCTGGAAATGTTTATGTACATTTCTGATTTTTCAAATGACATAGAGAATTGTAACACTAATTCACCCAGTAAATGAAGTACAATGAATATGAAATTTTTACTAGATATCAAGTGTATTTAAATAAGTGTTATGACAAAAATTGGGAATTTTACAATTAGCAAAATAGGAGTAATTAATTTCCCAAGCAGTGCACAAAGGAATTAATTATGAACATTTTGGGACTTTCATATCCACAAAATTGAACTACTGCACAATTGGGATCAAGATGAGCCTACCAGAATTTATTTGGAATTTTGAAGCAAATCTAATAGGAGCAATTGATTTTCTAAATTTGACTAGATTCTGGATTTATTTTCCAATTGGAAATTGATTTAAACTTTAACAGTGGGCCCACTACTTAAAATGGGCCAGTCAGGTGCAAGCCACACCCGGGCCACTGAATTAAGGCACATGGTCACACTGGATCAAATAGCCACAGTTGATCCCCTGACATGAAACAGACGCTGACTGGTGGGACCGACCACCTTCTTCAACCTCTAGCTTCGGGGCGACGCTCCTTGCAAGAGCAGCGGTGACACCTCGTCAGACTTGCTGCACCGAGCTCCTCTTGGCACGGACTTGGCCGCCTGGCCCTAAAATTGGCCGCGCAACATGATGGTTTCTGGTTTCGTGGGGAAGATGATTCGGTGGTGCAAAAGGAATGGCCCGGAACATCAGTTCACTGTCGACCTCCCCCCAATTTCGCCACGGGTGAGGAAAACTTCGATTATTCCATCTCCGGTTGATGGTTTAGTTTGGATTTTGATCTAAAGGGTGCATTAGGGGATATTGAAGCTAATATATAACTGGCTCAAGGGATTTCTCCACATAGAAAACGAATTGAATTCAAAACATAGCTTGAAGAGTATGCACGAGCCGAAAGTTTGCGAGGTTTTCACTGTAAGATACTAGATGTGAGGGCACTTCTTTTTGCTTTTGGCATCAGTTCATGCTGAAGCATGTAGCGATGGCGCCACGGGGAGCAAAGGGCGACATCCACGGCAACAGCACAGCGACGACGCCAAAACTGCGAAATACCGCCCACCCGGGTCAAGAAAACTTGCAGCAACTGGATGAGAAGATGGAGGTGAAGGTTAACCAATGTTTTGCAGTTTGCACAAGGTTGAAACACGGCTGCACGGGTTGGTTAGCTGGAGGAACAGAGGAAGACATCGGTTTTTGAGTTCTCGCCGTGGGAAAGAACAGAGAGAGCGACGGGTGATGTTGAGTGCGAGCAGCGGATGGGTAAGGTCGCATTAACTGTGTTCTTGCCACCAGCAGCTTGGCTGCCTGCTTGGTGAACTGTTGTTCAACTGCAGCCGCGTTGAATGGGGAGAGAAAAACATAGCAGAGGCTCTGTCGGTTCAGCAAGTTGGGAGGCTGACCAGTCGGTTCCACACCCCCAATACTTATCCCCTCTCTGCTCCATCAAATATCCTACCAACTGGTGTCCAAAAATCATGAAGCTTGACACAAAGACTAAACCAAATATCTAGGATTTGATTCTGCAATCAAAATCTTAATTTGGCCAAGTTTCATTCAAATTCAAATCTGAATTTGAATTCAAATGTGATTTGATGAACACATTGTATTAAATAGTAAACCTACTTCAAAATTCATGAAACTTGATAGGAGTGCTTTTTGAAATATTTGGAATTTATTGGTAAGATCAGATTTTTAGTTTGACAAGGTTTGAACATTTTGAATTCCCTCTTGTAGCATTTGAATTGATTTGAGTTCCCCCTTTATTATTTGAATTCTTTTTCTTCTTCCCGTTTTTGTTCCTTGTAGCTGAAGTTTGCGATTTGGAAATTAGGGCTTTTACACCCCCCCCCCCTTAAAAGAATCTCGTCCCGAGATTACAAAAAGAGACAGATGAAGGAGGAAAGGTTACCGAATAAAAGACAATAATATATTCGGACAGTTAGAACGAAGACAAACCTCACTTTCCCATGTCGCTTAATCAGCGATATTGAAAGTGCATCTAGGCATCCCTTGTGGGTTTTGTTTGATTTATGACAAACAAATGAGATCCTAATCAAATTCTTGAGATGAGCGTAGGTCTTTGATGAAATTATGAAGTAAGCGCAAAAAGAAAGGAGGGTGATGAATCTAGTTGAAAAGAGCTCAAGAGATGAATAGAATAATCTTTATTTATGGAGTGTGTTGGACAAACACACCCGAAGAGCTCAAGCAAATGTTAATCACTCTCACTGCAAAAATTCATACAGGTCCGGACTAGTCCGATATATCCCGGACTAGTCCGATAATACCTCTGTTCAGAATCGGACAAGTCCTCCCAGTGCGGACTTGTCTGCATAGTCCACGTTCACACAAATCAGACTAGTCCGATATCACCACGGACTAGTCCGATATATTTTTGACTAAGATTAGACTAGTCCTCCCCAGTGCGGACTAGTCCTCAGCACTTCGCAATTTGCACGAAGCCGGACAAGTCCGATATCACAACGGACTAGTTCGATATCTTTCAGACCTAAATCGAACAAGTTCGATATTTGCACGGATTAGTCCGAAAACCTTCTGACTAAAATCGGACAAGTCCTCCAAGTGCGGAATTGTCCCCAATTCACTAATGGTTTCACCACACCCGACTAGTCTGATATGTAACAGACTAGTCCAAACATTTCCTGAAACAAAAACGGACTAGTCCACCCCTGGCAAGACAAGTCCAAAAATTCGGGGCACTTAGGGTTTCCCACACGCCGCACATCGGACTAGTCCGGAGACCACCACGGACTAGTCTGGACTTTGAAAACCCTAACGGTAACCCTTGGAAACCCTAGTATAAATAGAGGTGCATGGCCCATCTATGATATCTCTTGACCCCCTGTGCTATCACAGCCTCCAAGAGCCTAGAAAACACATCTCTCCACACAATCCAACGCGAGAAAGATCAAATCCTTGAGGATTAACGTTAGTTCAAAGGAAAGACAGGATTCTTCACGTTTTGAGCTCTTGGTTTTGATTCTCTCGCACACTCTTGTTCTTTATTGCATATAATTCGAGTGTGTTTGTGGTGTCTTTAGTTGTAAATCTTGGGGAGCCCTCAACTTGTGAGAAGGCCCCTTGAACACGGTTATTCTTACCCCTTTGTGATTAGTGGAAGAGAATCGGCCTCCGTGGTGATTCGACGAGGGTAGGGTTGGTGAAGACCCGGTCCTTTCGTGGGCTCCTCATTGTGGATGTAGGTTGCCTTCGTGGGAACTGAATCATGGGATAAAAATCTTGTGTCTCCACTTTGTGTTTATTGTTTATTGCATCTAGGGTTTAATTGATCTTAGTCAAATTACGTCAAAACTTGAAACTAAGGTTACCTTGTGCTATCCTCAGTTTAATTGAAGCAACATATTCTAGTTACATCTTAATTTCTGCTGTGTAGAGTACTTGATCGAGATCATCGATCAAACTTGATCGATCTACTCCACAAGCACCGTACTAATCCGCACACTACCGGACTAGTTCGATTTATCGGTATTTGATCAAGTTGCTGAGTGTTGCGGGTTCTGACTAAAATTCAAAAAGGCCTATTCACCCCTCCCCCCTCTCTAGGCCACACTCAATTGGTATCAGAGCAGGACTCTTCAGAAGGAGACTAATCGCTCGAAGAGAAAATGTCGGACATGAAGGATGTGCACAAGAGCCTCAACCAAGAGAAGGTTGAAGATGAAAAGGCTCAGAAATTGGAGATGTTCCTCGACGCCATTCAAGATTTCGAGGATGATGATGAGGAGACACTTGTACTCAAGGCGCTCCTAAGGAAGAAATCTCTCTCCAAAGGCAAACTGAATGTCAAAGATGAAAAGAAGAAGAAGGAGAGTAGCCACACGGACTACTCCCGATATCCTTTCAATTATGATCTTTTGAATTCTAATAATAACCATTCTTTATCAATTCCTTTAGGAAAATACCCATTCTTTGACGACAACGATTATTCTATATGGAGGCAAAACATGAAAATGCACTTAATCTCACTTAACCCCAGTTTGTGGCACATAGTGTGTATAGGTATACATATCCCAGACGACGATGAAGAGATAACATCAAGCCAAGAGCAGGTGATTCATCGAAATGCTCAAGCTGCAGCGGTGATCAAATCATTATTGAGTCGAGACGAGTTCACCAAGGTGGATGGACTCGAAATTGCTAAGGAAATATAGGATACGCTACAAACAGCACATGAAGGCGATCGTCATGTGCGAGAAGCTAAGATTGAGATGATTGAAGGCGAATTGGGAAGATTCGCCATAGAAGAAGATGATTCACCGCAAGACATGTATAATTGATTGAAGACTCTAATCAACAAGGTTAGAGCATATGGAACCAAAAAGTGGAACGATCACGAGGTGGTGAAGATCATTCTTAGAGCCTTCATGCCTCACAATGTCACCTTGTGCTCAATGATTAAAGAAAGCCCCGGGTACAAGAAAATGACCCCAAATGAATTGCTTGAAAAGATCATAAATTTCGAGATGATGGAAAAACAAGCAAAACATGTCAAAGAGATTGCCGACCTCACCTCTCGGCAAAGAAGAAGGGGGTTGCCTTGAAATCCACTTGCAAGCCCATGTCTAAAGAAGCTCAAGAAGCCCAAGAAGAAGAAGACAGCGATGATGAGAGCAGCGACATAGATGAAGAAGACATGATCCTCTTTATGATGAAATTCAAGAATATGATGAAAAGAAGACAAAGTAGTAGATCAAATGAAGGAAAACACAAAGACAAGTCAAGACCGAGGTTGAGGTGTGCATGCTATAACTTTGGTGAATATGACCACTTTATAGTTGGTTGCCCATATGAAGAAAACAAGAAGAAGACCAAGGAAATAAAGCCTCAACCTAAGAAGTTCTTCAAGAAGAAAAAGCAAGCTGGACAAGCGCACCTAGGAAAGGAGTGGGACTCAAATAATGAGTCCTCGTCTGAAGAGGAAGAGGAGATGGCTAGCATAGCCATCAAGAAGACAACAAAGAAATCCACCCTCTTCCCAACTATTAAAACAAGGAAGAACAACGACAACTGTCTCATGGCAAAGGAAGGTAAAAGAAAGGTAACATCCAAATCTTCCTCCTCGCATTCTTACTCTAGCGATAGTGATGCCAATAGTGATAATGAAGATATGCTTGTTGGCTTAGATAAGAAAACTGCCGCAAAAATGAAATTATTAATGGATAAACTTATTGATAAGGAGGAGCTTGTTGATCGCGAAGAAGATATGATCATCCTTCAAAAGGAGGAGTATCTTAAGATCAAAAAGCTCCTTGAACTTGAAAAGGAGCGAAGCAAGTCACTAGAGCTTGAATTGGCTTCAAGCAAGGAAGCTTGCTTGAAGTTAAGCAACTCAAATGTAATTATCAAGGATGAACTTGCTAACTTGACCAAAGTTAACAAGATCCTTGAAATACAAGTTGAGTCACTCAAGCGAAGTGACCCTTCATCCTTTCGAAGCTCACCTTTTCAACACCTAACTTGAAGGATAAGTCGAACTTGGCAAAGGACAAGCATCCTTCCCGTAGTGGCATATTTCACAAGAAGATCAAATATGCACGCAGTGCATACTTGACCACAAGACCTCCTAATGTCAAATATGGCATTGGGTATTCTTATGGTGAAACGCAAAGTGCTAGAAGCCATAAGAATAACAAGGAGCACATTGCCTTTATCAAGGAAAACTCCCCTCAAGCTAGAAAGGCTAATAATGTTGACAAGTCCAAACATGCTAATTCATATGAGAAACAACTTTTGTTTAGATATTTTGATGCATCTTATGTTCTTATGAAAAGCAACTTTGGTAAATTGTATGCCAAATATGTTGGGCCACGCCATGGGAACACCAAGTCCCATGTGTGGGTGCCCAAATCACTTGTAACTAACCTCAAAGGACCCAAGCAAGCTTGGGTACCTAAAACCAAGGCATAATTTTTTTTTGCAGTCCTACTCCTCCGGTGGAGCTAAATGGGTGCTAGGCAGTGGATGCACCAACCACGTGACTGGAGAAAGAAGGATGTTCGTTGAGTATGAAGTAAATGAAGATCCAAGCGAGGGCATCTATTTTGTAGACAATAGTCAAGGAAGGGTGCTCGGTACTGGTAAAATTGCAATATCATCTCAACACATGCTTTCTCATGTTTTGCATGTCGACTCCTTAGATTATAACCTTCTGTCCATATCTCAAATATGTGACAAGGGTTATAATTGCTTGTTTACTAATGAGGGTTTGACCGTCTCTAGAAGGAGTGATGTCTCGGTTGCATTCAAGGGTGTGTTGAAGGGAAAGCTTTATCTTGTTGACTTCAACAAATATAAAGCCAAACATGACTCATGTTTGATTGCAAAGACCGACATGGGTTGGTCGTGGCATAGACGGCTAGCACATGTTGGTATGAGGAATCTTCAAAAACTCCTTAAGGGCGATCACATCCGAGGTTTGAAGGATGTTGTTTTTGAGAAAAACAAGCCTTGTAGTGCATGCCAAGCTGGGAAGAAAGTAGGAGCACCCACTCCCGCAAAGAACGTCATGAAAATGACAAGACCGCTCGAGCTACTTCACATGGATCTGTTTAGTCCAATTGCTTACATAAGCATCAGCGGTAACAAATACGGCTTAGTAATTGTTGATGATTTTTCGCGCTTCAAGTGGGTTTTCATTTTGCATGATAAGACAAAAACTCAAGGAACCCTCAAGAAGTTTCTCGAGCGTGCCCAAAATGAGTTCTCATTGAAGATGAAGAACATACTAAGTGACAATGGCACATAGTTCAAAAACACCCAAGTTGAGGAGTACCTAGACGAAGAAGGGATAAAGCAATAATTCTCAGCACCGTATTCCCCTCAACAAAACGGAGTAGCGGAAACAAATAACCGAACCCTCGTAGAGATGGTGAGGACAATGCTTGATGGGTACAAGGCTTTGGATCGGTTTTGGGCGGAAGCGGTTAACACCGCTTGTCACGCCATAAACCGACTCTATCTTCATCTACTACTCAAGAAAACGTCATATGAGCTACTCACCGGTAACAAGCCGAATATCTCCTATTTTCGAGTTTTCGGTTCTAAGTTTTATATTTTGAACAAGAAGCCTAGGGCTTCAAAGTTCGCTTCAAGTTCGATGAAGGTTTCTTTCTGGTTATGATTCGAACTCTTACGCCTATCATGTCTTCAACAAGGTCTCCAGACTTGTTGAAGTAGCATGTGACATTGTGTTCAATGAAACTAACGGTTCTCAAGAAGAGCAAGTTGATCAATGTGTGCTAGATAGAGAAGAAGCTCCTTGTCAAGCGTTGAGACAAATAGCGTTGGGCGATGTTCAACCACAAGAGCCACCACCAAATGAAAATGAAGAAGTTGAACCACAAGTGGAGGTAATGGATCAAGGGGGAGCTTCTACACAAGATCAACCTCAAGAAGACGAAAATGGTCAACACACCATTGAAGGCAACCATCCAGGGGGAGAATAAGATGATCTCAAAGATACAAGACCGCAAGTGCCACACCCAAGAGTACACCAATGCGTCCAAAGAAATCACCCAATTGACAACATAATCAGTGAAATCCAAAAGGGAGTAACCACTAGATCTCGTATAGCTAACTTTTGTGAGCATTACTTTTTTGTATCCTTTTTGGAACCGCACAAGATTGAGGATGCATTGAAAGATCCAGATTGGGTGGTGGCAGTGCAAGAAGAATTAAAAAACTTTAAATGGAATGGTGTGTGGGAACTAGTCGAAAGACCCAAGTTCAACATCGTCGGCACCAAATGGGTCTTCCGTGAAAAACAAGACGAACATGAGGTGGTGACAAGGAACAAGGAAAGACTTGTGGCCAAAGGGTATTCACAAGTCTAAGGTTTGGATTTCGATGAAAGCTTTACTCCCGTAGCTAGGCTTGAATCAATTAGAATATTATTTGTGTATGCTACTCACCATGATTTCAAGCTCTAGCAAATGGATGTGAAAAGCGCCTTCCTCAATGGACCAATCAAGGAGGAGGTGTACATGGAGCAACCCCCCTGGATTCGAAGATCAAGAGTTCCCCGACCACGCGTTCAAACTGCGTAGGGCTCTCTACGGCCTCAAACAAGCTCCTAGAGATTGGTATGAGTGTCTTAGAGATTTTTTAATTGAGAATGGTTTTAAAATTGGTAAAGTGGATTATACGTTGTTTACAAAGCACTTTGACAATGATCTATTTATTTGTCAAATTTGTTGATGACATTATCTTTGGTTCAACTAACAAATCCTTTTGTGAAGAATTTAGTAAGATTATGACAGATAGGTTCGAGATGTCCATGATGGGGGAGCTGAAATACTTCTTGGGATTCCAAGTGAGGCAACAAAAGGAAGGGACGTTCATAAGCCAAACCAAGTATACTCAAGACATACTCAAGAAGTTTGGAATGGACAAGGCGAAGCCTATAAAGACTCCCATGGCAACAAATGGGCACTTGGATCTCAATGAAGACGAACCAAGCGTGGATCAAAAGGTATATCGCTCCATGATTGGATCCCTACTTTACTTATGTGCATCTAGGCCTGATATTATGTTGAGTGTGTGCTTGTGTGCAAGATTTCAAGCCAATCCTAAGGAGTGCCATTTGACAGCCGTCAAGAGAATCTTGCGATATTTAGTTCATACACCCAACCTAGGCCTTTGGTATCCTAAAGGTTCCAAATTCAATCTCATTGGATACTCCGATGAAGATTATGCCGGATGCAAAGTAGATAGAAAAAGTACCTCCGGTACATGCCAATTCCTAGGTAGATCCCTAGTTTCTTGGTCCTCCAAGAAACAAAATTCCATTGTCTTATCCACAGCCGAAGCGGAGTATGTTGCAGCCGGGAATTGTTGTGCACAACTCCTTTGGATGCGACAAACTCTAAGGGATTATGGTTACAATATGAACCGTATTCCACTTCTTTGTGATAATGAGAGTGCCATTAAAATTGCCCATAATCCCGTTGAGAACTCTAGGACCAAACACATAGACATCAGACATCATTTTTTGAGAGACCACTCAATGAAAGGAGACATAGCCATTTCCCATGTCAACACCGAAAAACAACTAGCTGATATCTTTACCAAGCCACTTGATGAAAAGCGTTTTTGCGAGCTCCGAAATGAACTGAATATCCTTGCTGCTCGAAACGTGACTTGAAAACTTGCATACCTCTATGGCTTATTCAAAATCCATTGATTGTGTTATGAAAATCATCTCCCTAAGTTTTCTCCAAAAAACTATTTTAATTACTTGATCTTGGTGAATTATGGTCATAGCATGATTGTTGGATGTTTACTGATCATGTTCATCAAGATTATTTGTGTGATTTTTACCCCTATTTTTCTCTATAAGAACCTTCAAATATAAACGAATGGGCTAATTATATCTGTTCTGGTGACCACAGACTAGTCCGTGGTTATCCGGACTAGTCTGCACACTGTAGACTAGTCCGTGGAGTGTCCGGTAGTCCGGACTAGTCTGGCCGACCACAAACTAGTCCGATTTTTCGACTCCATAATAGGCGCCGCCAAAACCCAATCTCCTTCATCTTCACAACTCATCTTACATTCTCTCTCTTCACTCGAGAGCCCACAATGCGATTTGGCGATTTCTCCATAAAATCCCTTCAAGTTTGGGTGGAAATCGATCTCCATTGCTAGGGGATTGAAGACCACAGACTTGTCCGCACCCCCAACTGCTCCATCTTCAAGAACCAAAGAATATTGGTATATTTCCTCCCAAACCCTGGAAACTTTGATTTCTTTACCTTTGGATCCAATAGCTTAGTTTCTTCCAGCTAATACATGCCTCCTTGCTGTATTACATCTATCTTAAGCTATTTTTGCATTGGGAATCACCATTGATCGTCTAGTTAGGGTTTGAGGAGATGAACACCAGACTAGTCCGGTCCCTGTACGGACAAGTCTAGTCCCCCGGACTAGTCTGTACCAGAACACCAGACAAGTTCGATTTTCAACTGAACTCAACCCTAATTTCCAACTACTCAATGCACTTCCTTGCCATCAATTCTCATCCATACATTGTATAATTCCTTCTTAGGACAATGTTTGGTGCCAATGATGAGATTTACGATTATGAGGCTGAGATGGACCAAGATTCTTTGCTTCGGTCCTCGACGGGCCAAGGGAAGAAGCGCCAAGAGCGTCCCTCCGAACCGGCACCTTCTCCACCTCAGGTGTCGTGCAAGGTTCTAGCCATGAAGCCTGCGTCCAAAGTCAAAGATGCAGCTGGCTCTAGCTCGGCAGCTCCTCGCCAAGCTAAGGGCAAGAGAAAGGGAATTGCCTCGGGCCCGATCGGCCCTCTCAAGATGAATGCACCAAGAGAGGGGAATAGGGACCCCTCCGAAGAGAAGTTCAATGACAAGGGAAGTGATACGGCTTCCAAGCTCAGAATGGTGGATTGTTACAGCAGATCTAAGAAGGCAGCCGATGCCAGATTCTGGAGTAATTTTCACGTGGATTACTATAGCTCTGTGTACCGCACAATGAAGACTCCAGTTGTCCGCAACCAGTGGATTGACTGGAATCTTTTTGAAAAGGAAGAGTTGTGGTGCTTTTAATGAAGTGGTGGAGGCTGCAACGAGGCATGGACTGAAGGATATGTTTGCCTTCATGTACAACTGGAATGATGAAATCATTGCTCAGTTTTATTCCACCTGCTACTTTTCTAGTGATGAAGAGGAGAGGGTGACTTGGATGACACATGGATCCAAGTATACTATTACTTATGATGAATTTGCAGGACTACTGCATTTAGAGCACTCTAGCAGCAATGAGCTGACCATTCAGAACATTGGTGTCTTGGAGAAGGATAAAATGAAGTTTCTCTATGACACTCGCTTGACATTCAATCCTCCTTTCACCAAGAACCTGAAGCCATTCTTCATGGTTCTCAACTGAGTCCTCCAGAAAACCATAGCTCCAAAAGATGGGGATGCAGGAAGTGTCCAAGGATACTTAAGGACACTGATGAAGGTGATAAGCAATAATTGGAAGTTTGATATCTTCGATTATATTTGGAATGATATGGTGAATATCTCCTACACACCGAATTGTTCTTGTGGCTATGCGCCCTACCTCATGTTTATGATTGAGAAAGTCACAGGAATCGAGTTCGTGAAGGATGTGGAGCACACTCCCTTGAGGCCTTGGAAGCCTACCCAAGCCACTCTCCCAGCTACTCCATCTCCAATGTCTAGTGAAGAGGCCCCGAGGAGAGCTCAAGGAGATACAAGTACTGCTCCCACCACTAGGGCCCCTCCTCAAAAAGGGTCTCCTAGTGGAATCTTGAAATACTTGGCCGCCATATTTGGCTCATGCAAAAAGGCCAAAGTGAAAATCCATAAGCTGAACAAGGCAAGGAAGGATGACACGAGATACATAAAGCAAAATGTCAAGCAAATCTGTCAGAAGCTGGAGATTGAGCCCATCGGATCTCCAATTATCTCGGATGACTCCGCATCTGACTTCACTGAGCTTGGACCTTTGACTCCATCTGAGCTTGCTTATTTTGGCATTGGGGGCACTTCGAGTGGATCCACTCCCCCTCCTCCTCAACTTGAAGATGAAGACGATGAGAGGACCGACTGCGAGGAATGAGCCTCTAGATCCCTCCTCTCCTTCTTTTTGGTGCCTTGATGCCAAAGTGGGAGAGATTGAGGGGGAGTCACTAAGTGTAGCTGTAGGTTGCGAGGAGAGCTCAATTTGTATTTCTTTTGGGTTGTAAAACTTTATTTGTGCTCTCTTATGCTATTGGACATGTGATGTGGTGCTATGACTATGCTTATGCCTCTAAGTTATACTTATGAAATCTGTGATGATGATTTGCTATAATATGAGCTTATGCTCTGAAATTTACATATATGGTTGATGTTGAGAAAATTATGTCAATTGTTTCATTCTCATCACAATTATTGCTCGCACACACATAGTTTTTCACCCCACCACAAAGAGTGCACATATGCCTTTTGTTTTCATTGTTAATTTGTTCCAAACTCATATGTGCACACTTTATGAAAATTCTGCATTTTTAATCATATTTGTGAAATCTCAATTGGTTGTCATCAATCACCAAAAAGGGGGGATTGAAAGTTCATCTAGGCATCCCTTGTGGGTTTTGGTTGACTTATGACAAACAAATGAGATCCTAATCAAATTGTTGAGATGAGCGCAGGTCTTTGATGAAATTATGAAGTAAGCGCAAAAAGAATGGAGAGTGATGAATCTAGTTTAAAAGAGCTCAAGAGATGAATAGAATAATCTTTGTTTATGGAGTGTGTTGGAGAAACACACCCCAAGAGCTCAAGCAAATTTAATCACTCTCACTGCACAAATTCATACAGGTCCAGACTAGTCCGATATATCCCGTACTACTCCGATAATCCCTCTGTTCATAATTGGACAAGTCCTCTCAGTGCGGACTTGTCTGCACAGTCCAGGTTCACACGGATCGAACTAGTCTGATATCACCACGGACTAGTCCGATATATTTCTAACAAAGATCGGACTAGTCCCCCCCAGTGCGGACTAGTCCTCAGCACTTCACAGTTTGCACGAAGCCGGACAAGTCCGATATCACAACGAAGTAGTTCGATATCTTTCTGACCTAAGTCGGACAAGTCCGACATCTGGACGGATTAGTCCAAAAAACCTTCTGACTAAAATTGGACAAATCCTCCAAGTGCGGACTTGTCCCCAATTCACTAAGGGTTTCACCACACCGGACTAGTCCGAACATTTCCAGAAACAAAAACGGACTAGTCCGCCCCTGGCGGGACAAGTCTGATAATTTGGGGCACTTAGGGTTTCTCACATGCCGCACACTGTACTAGTTCGGAGACCACCACGGACTAGTCCGGACTTTGAAAATCTTAACGGTAACCCTTGGAAACCCTAGTATAAATAGAGGTGCACGGCCCAACTATGATATCTCTCGACCCCCTGCGCTATCACACCCTCCAAGAGCCTAGAAAACACGTCTCTCCACACAATCCAATGCAAGAAAGATTAAATCCTTGAGGATTAAGGTTAGATCAAAGGAGAGACACAATTCTTCATGTTTTGAGCTCTTGGGTTTGATTCTCTCGCACACTCTTGTTCTTTATTGCATATAATTCGAGTGTGTTGGTGGTGTCTTCAGTTGTAAATCTTGGGGAGCCCTCAACATGTGAAGGCCCCTTGAATACGGTTATTCTTACCCCTTTGAGATTAGTGAAAGAGAATCAACCTCCATGGCTATTCGACAAGGGTAGGGTTGATGAAGACCCGGTCCTTTCATGGGCTCCTCAACGTGGATGTAGGTTGCCTTCATGGGAACAGAACCACGGGATAAAAATCTTGTGTCTCCACTTTGTGTTTATTGTTCAATTCATCTAGGGTTTAATTGATCTTAGTAAAATTACATCAAAACTTGAAACTAAGGTTACCTTGTGCTATCCTCAGTATAATTGAAGCAACATACTCTAGTTACATCGTCATTTTCGCTGCGTAGAGTACTTGGATCAAGATCATCGATCAAACTTGATCGATCTAGTTTGCAAGCATCGGACTAGTCCGCACACTACCGGACTAGTCCGATTTATCGGTATTTGATCAAGTTGTTGAGTGTTGCAGGTTCTGACTAAAATTCAAAAACGCATATTCACCCCCCCCTCTAGGCCACATTCAGATATGAGTACTCTAAAAGACTTAGTAGAAGTACAAGATCGGTTTCTTGTGTTGCGAGTCTTTTCAGCGATGAACCAGATCAGATTTTCCTTGTATGACACAAGGATGATGAATCAAGCAATTGGCATTATGAACGATCAAGTTGTCCATAGCTCAAGATCATTTAGACACTACTCAGGTGTTTGAATGGAGATACGCATTCTTGCTCAAAGTTCTTTAATAATCATGTTTCATGATGCATCACAAGTTGGATGATGTCGTGCATATGCAATGCAATCCTGGGTAAGATGCATAAGATATGGTGCATACACTTTAATGATTTGAGCAAAAACAGGTAAGATGACTCAAACACCATGAGACGTATCTCAAGATTCAAAAGGCTTGACAATTTGGTCATAAAAGGTGCTAGAACTAGAATACACCTTGCCTAACTTGACCAAGGTCATTGAACACGAGTTAAACAGATAACAAGGACAGGTGGAACTCAGCTCCATTAACGTAACATTTACTGTTGAGCCGAGTGATTAAACATGTTGATGAGGTAGCACTTCATGACACTTTCTAACCACAAGTTAGGAACGGGATTGTTGTTTAATAACAAAGGGTCAGGTTTCTCATCTTGATGTGTTCTTACTAACGATCTCTATTCGTTAGTGAGTGTGGTTGGGTCACCTTCTGAAGTGGTAAGAAGATGAACTTTGAAGAGTACGTAACAACCTCCACTTCGGTAGGCGACAAAAAGGATGTACAATGATGGTTCAACCACTGATACAACCCCTATGAGATATCAAGGTCATACCAAACTCAAAGTTGGTCAAATAATCCATCAAAGAAAAGTTGATGGTAAAATGCAGCCATTTTGAATAGGCCATCTAGTACTCACAAGCATTTACTCCATGCTCCGTGTGCATACTATTATGATGACCATACCATCAAAATCAATACTCTTAGCTGACCTTTGTTGCAGCAGACTCCGGTGGAGATCATGCTAGTTGTTTTCTCGAACAGATAAAGAGGTTAAAGCTACTATTATTCTAAAGGGTGAATCGGTCAGGTATTCCGACTTTGCCCACCCGAAAACGAAATACTTCGTCGTCACTTTGGTGTTGACGTCCTTTGGTACAAAAGGAGGTTTGGAAATCAAACACCAAGGTTAAATGGAGGGCACTCCTCCCCCCCTTAAGTTCCAGACTAGGAGCTCGGAAGCTCCCTTTAAACTTCTATTGGGAAGGTGAAATGCAACGATGGTCTCATACCCTTGAGACATGCCGTCGTTGACCAATGTAAAAGATGGTGAAATTGTTCGTCCTTATTACCTTTTGTGTTAGCAGAAATCAGCTTCTGTCATAAGATCAATTCCAACGGATAAATTTTGCTTAGCTAAAATCTCCTACTTTCAAAAAGATGTCACGCATGAACCCAGTGGTAAGGAGTTATGAGATAGTCGATTTAAAAAGGCTTTGGTCATTGGTGGCCACTTGTTCATACTCTCCAAAAGAAATTTGGTTTATTGAAAGGCAAACTATCAATCCTTGTATCACACTGGAGAAAAAAAAAACAATCCCAAGAGCATGACATAAATATTTCATTAATCAAGTGTAACTCAGCTAAGGCTTTACTAGAGTATCACCTCCAGTAATTTTGCTTAACTGACTAAGAACTCACATAAATCTATAGGAACTATATAACAGTTGAAATTTGAGACTGTGACATTTGTTGGGGTATAATCAACACTTTTCTTGACTATAGAAAATAAAGGATAACACATGTGCTACCACATAGTTATTGTTTGCCGGTAAATAACAGCGAATCACATTTAAGGCTGTTGGAAAGTTGGTTGGGATGTCAATATTTCCGGATCCGCAAATCTGGATAGACTAACTTGATGGAAATATTCAAGCCAGCTATAGGCCTATCGAAATATTTTTGTGAAAAGAGGAGTGTCAAATCTTTCCCACGTGCATGCATATGCACCCTAATGCCAATTCTGTCAAACACGATGACCTTGGAAAAGAAGACTAAATTTTGATGGACCATTCTGGCTTGGAACGATTTAATAGCTAGACTGTCTCAAACCATTCAAGTGTTTTACACTTTAAATCTTAAGAATCAAGGGACATCGCTGATGGATAGAATCGCTAAAACTGTTCCATCAGTATCCATACACCTTTACTCACTGAGTTCCGCAGTCCTAAGCCATAATGGATATGACTCAGAGTTCTGAATTGGAATTCAAACTCACTAGGTATGTTTGACCGATTCAAATTACTAGTGGAACCGAAATTTACTGAACTACAAAAGTGTAGTATACCTTCCGTTCCAACGGCAACAGAGGAACATGAGAGTGTTATTGACACGTAAAAGTTTTAACAAACTCCATGTTAAACATCCTAAAAAATAAGACTAGCTGGACTGGTCCCTTTTCTGGCAGCCTGGACCAGTCTCCACTAAAATTTGATTTTGATTATGCTAAAAGGATTTTCACGCTTTAAGCCAATTATGAAAGTTGAAGTTAACTTGAACAACTTTACATCAAGGATTCACTCGTCCCCAGATCAGTTATGGAGCACAAGTTATAAAGGTTCAAACTGGACTGATCTGCTTGGAAAATTTCAGCAGCACTGCTTTTAAAAGTACCCACTTTGATCCCCATGTTTCATAAAATTTTGATTTAAATCGCATAAAACTCAAAACTACAAAATTTTAGCATAAGTTATGAGATTTCCAGAAATGTATTACACAACCCTTGGTAAATTATGTATTACATGTTATGACGAAAACACTGCACGGTACAGAAATTCAATTTGGTGCTCTGCAGTTTGGAACAGTTTCCCTTCCATTGATCATATCACTAGTTTACATTGGAAATCTGGTCATAGGGTGAAAACAAAGGTTGTGAAAGACTTCAAGAACTGCCCCCGACACAGTGAGTTGGACATCAGAAGTGACACAAGAAATTTAAACCAAGTTGATTTGAATTGCAACATTCAAAATCTAGTTTCACTGTCCAGTTTCTGGTCCAGCTGACCAGTCCGGAGAGAGTTGAATGTTTAGAGCAGTTAGAGATAACATCTGTACCGGAGTTCAACTACGAATTTGTAGTACACTCCAATAAATTTCCATAATGTATTTATTTGCCTCCTCCTTTTCTGGTCTAGGAGATATAGCTTTTGCAATTTGACAGTGTGTCTGGAAAAATTTTGACAGCACCCCCTTTGATTATGGCTGATTTTATCCACATTTTTCCTGATATAAAACATCAATATATGCAAAAATCATAAATTATAACATTGTTACAAACTTTCTAAGGATTCCAGAAATGTATTACATGAAGCCATTCATTGATTCTACTAACAGATATGATGGAAACAGTGACAGGGTATAGAAACTATCCACTCTCTGTCCGGATTTGGCAGAGTTTGGAATTTTGAAATTTTCATCAAGTTACAGGGGGATTCTGATCTGGAGTTGAACATAAGAGTTCTAGAGGAATCTTTAAAATATATAACCATGTGTGGTATACCTTCAGAGGTGAAATATACAAGAAGTTATGTTATTCCCAAGTTAGTAATTTTTCTGTCTAGTTCGCAGTTTGAATCGGGAACTGGGCAATTCAAGTTCAAATCAAGTTTTCAAGTTTTAAATCTTGAAATCTGTATTGGATCTGAAAATGAAACTTGTGGAGGACTTCCTCAAGTTCCCAAATCATATGCCTGCCAACAGCAGCGACCACATGATTAATTGGCAATCTGTTCTAATGCTCCAAAAATAGAGATTACAAATTCAAACTTAGTCCTAAGTTGGAAATTTTTACTTGTTGTCGAGTCACACCTCCGGCACAGATATCATCGTCGACGTGCCCGATGAAACTCGCATGCAATGTCGGTACTACACACTCACCCAAGAAAACACTAAGCCGGTATTCTAGCATACGTCTCAATGGTGACACTAATGACGTTCACTCGCAAACGTTTTCGACTCGAGCTACTTAAAACTTGGTTAGTGTACCTGCAGAAGGCACACAATTTACGGAGGACTAATTATGGTGCCGCACGGCACGGCCCGCACGAGCAATCATTTCAGGCAGTAACAATAATATATATGAACATAAGAACATCCATCCCGTATCATTCCATACGGGCAGCCCCGAGCTGAGCCACATCTCGAGGTACATGACCGGATTTTCTACCACCCGATGGGGTTCCCACGTCTTTGCATAATGCTGTACCAGTAGGATGCACATCGGGTTATCTACACCCGACAGGGTCCCACATCTTCGCCTAATGCTGCACTAGTAGGAGGGCGCTTTCGCGTGTTTATTAAAAAACACACTACGTGCATTTTAACTGCACGATAGGTGGCCACATAATTTATCTCGTTCGCTAGTGCAGCACTGTGTATGGCCCTTTGAACATTGAACATTCAAGAGTTGCATACTTCGTGTTGTTGACTACACGATGGGGTATCCTCGCTTTTGCCTGAAGAACGCCGGGAGCAGCATTTTCATATGTTCCCAGAACCATGAGAAAGTTCAGAGGCTCATATTAACTCACGTGCCAAGCCACGGGGAAGAATCATCGTACTACCTCTCGTATAGAGATCTTACTGCAATTGATCCGCTTGCGGTGGTGTACCTTACCTCTTACCTGACGTCGGAGCGTCATTGCACAATATAATAACACATATGTTAGCTTTGCCACCTTAAGTAACTAGTACTATAATAGACCTTATGTGGGCACAGTGACTAATCCTCACTCGACAACTTCTAAGTTTTCAAAATAGGCTCTTGTTGAGCGTGATATTCTCAATGCATCTCTGAAACCAGGCTGTGAGGATCGGGTCCACACATTGCAGGAATCACATAGGGTGGTGACCTACGATACGGCACCCAACAGTACACACGAAAAGAATACGATAAAATACAAAGTTTTATTGGTATAATAACGGAAGTATTTTACAATACTTAATATACAGCAAAAGTCTTTTACAATACTTAATATACAGCGGAAGTCATACTCATTGCTAAACTCTTAGCCTGACTATGCAAAAGTGCAGCCGTCCAGCCCAGGACGCTACACACTAGCAGCACACAACAGATCACGACGGCATGCAGGGCTCCCACTCGGAGGTATACCCCGACGGGGGCATCGACTCATCCTCGGACACTTCCTCATATGCCTCCCCTGCAAACAACTTAATATAGCAACCGTGAGCACGAAGGCTCAGCAAGACTTAACTATCTCACCTAGACATGGAACTCTACAAGCAGGATACTTAAAATAGGAATAGATATATCAGTAAATGACTTGCCTACATGCCTTCTTTTTCAAGTTATTAGCAGCGGATTAAAGGTTCAATAAAAGTAAATTTAGTGCGCATATTCTATAGCAATCATAGTTGCAAAGCAATTATAAGTCAATACATCGTCTTCTTTTGACTTATTCGGTATTTACTACGTTACAGTGCAGGAACAAGCGGCACTAAAATAATCGCGAGGGACGGTGATTGCAATCAGTAGACACCCAGATAGCACGTCACATACACCCATTTCAGAAGTGGAGTGAATCACACTTCAATAATATGGTTTATGCAGCAACCTTTCAAAAGAAACCCAAATGCAGAACCAGTCCTTCCATAACGGGCAGGAGGTCCCCACGCGGAGCGTGTCTGTGCCCCCCAGCAGATTTACACCTTGCTGCCCTCAACTCAATCCTATAAAACGGTGGGGTAAGCCTCGACACCCAGGTTAACCAAATACATCGGTTTCCTGGTTTCCATATAGGCAGTATGCATCCTGTACAATTCAAGCTTGTGCAGCAGGGCTGCACACGAATCGGTCCTCAATCGACAAAAGCAGGCTACGCACGTGAGACCCCGTCTCACTGCATCCTATCCCACTGCTTGATCTCATATTCATACTCATAATCCATTTATGTACTCAAACAAATCCCGTGTGATATAAACCCTATCTCACAAGTAGATTCTAACTACTCGACTTCTACCGGATTCCTCAAAATATTAGCATGGCATTTTCTATGCGTCAAGCTGTAGATCTAACAAATACTCCATGGGATTTGTGGTTCATGCAAGTGGAGTTTCATTCACCTTAGACATAATGCACATATATCACCTTAGACATAGGTGATACAAATAAAAACTTCACAAAAGCACTTAAATACAAATCGGGGCTTGCCTGGCTGTGAGTCCGAATCATAGTTAGCTCCAGGTAGGATGATGTCCAAAGCATTCGGCTCCTCCTCGATCGTGGTCTCTATATGATATGTATAGCATAAAGTGCATAAGTGACATAGAACTATATGAATCAATTTCTAAATACAGTTTCTATTGCTAAAGGATTTTAATTGGCTTTGGTATTTTTTACACTAAAGAGTATGTACTATAATGATGATCTGGGCCAAGAATTGGAGATGTTCAGGGAAGGTTGTCGTCTCTAAAATTCCAACAAAAAAATGGCTCCTATGAATTTTGGTATTAAATATGGAGCTATGTCATGGCTAATAGTGGATGATCTTGGTAGAGGAGGTCTCACCGATTCTAGGAAAATGTGTTTCATAATTTTCTTAGCTACCTACAGTGAGGAATTGATTTTACAAATTTGGGA
The DNA here is from genome assembly GCA_036927565.1 of Tuctoria greenei. Classification (NCBI taxonomy): domain Eukaryota; kingdom Viridiplantae; phylum Streptophyta; class Magnoliopsida; order Poales; family Poaceae; genus Tuctoria; species Tuctoria greenei. Next base: position 112,446,710 of record JAYESD010000010.1, read on the forward strand.
TAAAATATAGAAATGTTTCTGTGCATTTCTGATTTTCCAAATGACATAGAGAACTGGAACACTAATTCACCCAGTAAATAAAGTCGAATGCACTTTAAGTGGATTTTACTAGAGATCAAGTGTATTTAAGTGAGTGTTCTCACAAAAATCGGGAATTTCAAATTAGCAGAACAGAAGTAATTAATTTCCCAAGTAGTTAGCTCAAAGAAATTAATTATGAACATTCTAGGACTTTCATGTGAGGACCGCGTCCACACTTTTCAGGAATCGCATTGGGTGGTGCCGTAAGATGCGTCACCCAATAGCGCACATGTAAAGGAACACGTATTACACAAATTGTTTCCTGAAATTTACAAATGTTCAGTTTACAAATAGTTTATATAAAAATAAACTACAATGGAAGATAAGATTCAACTCTCGTACTCAAGTCTAATAAGCAAAAGAGAAGTCGTCCAGCCCACGGATGCTCCTCACTAGCCACGAATATCAAACAGCAGCGGCATGATTCCCCATGAGTATACCGCTCGGAGAGTTCCGAGTCTCATTGGACAACCATAATCATAAGAATAGAAGTTAGTACATGCGAAACATCTTAATAGCAACCGTGAGCACAAAGGCTCAGTAAGACTTAACCGTCTCACCTAAACATGAAACTCTACATGAGGGTAAAGACATAAACATAGGATGGTAGATTTGCATAATGGACTAGCCTAAATGTGGTCCTTATTTTCAGATTTATTAGCAGCAGCTTAAACCTTGTGCGGGCAACATCGTAACTCCACAATCAAACAAGAAACACATCATCACGATGCTGCATGCCCAAGGAGGAAAAATAAATTTAGTGTGCACAATACTAATACATACAACATAGCAATGCAATAATAATATAATGTTCTAACAACAGTAATTAATTCTCATATCAAGTGCAAGTATTAACTACGTCACAACTCAGTGAACAAGTGGTACTCATAACCACGAGAGATGGTGATTCGAATTGAAGATACCCGAAATACACGACACGTACGCCCGTATTGGAAGTCATGTAGGTGCACTCCACGGACGTCGTATGCAGCCACCTTTCTCAAGTTCCGCCCAAGTTGAATCAATTCAATCGTCTATGACAGTATTCCCACTCACGGTGCACCTTTCCGCTGTGAAGATGTTGTGAGCGAGTTTCCGTCTACTGTGTTGCTGCCGAAAGCCTGAGGCGATCGAAAAAGTCTCAACAAAGACTTTCTAAGGTACATTGGTTTCTTGGACCCCATATATCCACTATGACTCCAGTACAGTTCAAACTTGCTCAGTAATAAGGGATATGGATCGGTCCTTAACCGACACAGACAGGACTACGCACCCAAGACCACGTCTTGCTGCATCCTATGCCCCTGCGCGGTCTCATGTTCAGATTACTACTCCATTTCTTTGAACCAATCCCGTATGAAAAAGTCCTAGCCATGCGAGTAGATTCTAACTACTTGACTTCTACCGAATCCTATACAACATTTAGCATAGCATAGTCTACACGATGACTGAACAACTACCCAAATACTCCATGGGGTGATATGGTCATGCAAGTGGATTTTCAATCACCTTAGCCCTAATGCACATAACTCATCCTAGACATAGGTGATACAAATCAAAATTTTATAATAGCGCTTAAATGCAAACTGAGGCTTGTCTTAGCTTGCGACTCGATTAAATGTCAATGGTTAGTGGTCTTCCTCCGGAGACTTCACCAAGGACTTTAAGTGGACACCCTGGCCTTCTCCTCTAAGGAATGCTCCTAGTCGTGTTCCGACGTCACGTGAACTATCGAAATGCAGTATCATGGCTACCAGTGGTTGTATCATACATAGGGGATTGTCCTGGTTCTAAAAAAATTTATTTAACCATTTTCTAATCTTTATAAAGTGATATATATATATATATATATATATATATATATAATTTAGAATTTTGGACAATTTGCTGAAATATTTCTGGACATTTTGGAATTTTCAGTTCATAGAGATTGGAAACAAAATTTGGCTATTCAAATCAACTCGAATGGACATGAAACTTTTAATGGAACTTAACGGAATTATTTGGAATTACTTGGCCAAATTTGGGACTTTTTGAATGAATGGAGCATCAGGAATTAATTTCAATAGCATTTTTCTTCATGGAAATATTGAGGACAAATTAATGATTCTCATACAGATCCAAGAGCACCACTTGAAAGTATAGATCATACGGGTTCCAAAAATATTTATTTGGGAATTTTTTGACAAGTATTCTAAGAGATATTTGTTTTTAAATTTGGAACCAAATCTAGAATTAAATTTAAATGGGAAAGTTTGAATAATTGGCTGGGCCCACGGTTTAAAATGGACCAGTCGGATTAGGGCCACACAGGGCCACACGGTTCCTACCCGCAGCCACATCGGATCCCAAAGCCACAAAAGGTCCCGAGGAAAATCCTTCTCTGGCTGACATATGGGCCCCACCTCGAGTCATCTTCTTCCTCGCGCCGGCAGCGCTCGGGCGACGCTCGACGGTGGTAGGCAGCGGCGCCTCACCGTAGCACGCACAAGGAATGGGGGCCTTAGAACTGGCTGCCAGGGCCTAAAATTGAAAGGGGAACAACTTGCCCTAGGTAGCGCCAGTGATAGATGGCCGGAGAGGGAGGTGCGACGGCAGCGGGCGGAACTAGGGTTCCGACGAGGTCAAAACTGCCAAAACCTTGCTCAAATCGCTCGGAAATCAATCTAAAATCTTCCTGGGATCATGTTGAGGACGAATAGAAGGTGTAAAATGGGTGGAACGGCCTGAAATTATGAGCTCGGCGGTGAACCGACGCATTTTCAAAAGCGGAGGGGAAAAACTCGAAGTCCAGCTTAATTACTCGATGAAACTCAATGATTCTTCTTAGAGGTGTAGCGCCTGGATGTGTAGAATATAAAGCCTCACATCCACGAAGAATTGTTACACGTAGAAAGCGAATTTAATCAGAGACCTAGCTAAGTTCATACATGAAGTCCTTCGGAAGAAATGGAAATACGGGGGCTATGGTCGATGGTATGGGCTCAAATTTTACCAGAAGCTAGTATATGAATAGGCGAATTTTTTTTGCTTCAAGGACCGAGGTGAGAAAACAGCTGCACAATGTGTTGAGGAATGATAGGCTGAAAAAAAAACTGATCAATACCGATGATCCTTGCTGGATTTCGAGTGGAAGGGGAAGAACTCGCCGGGGAGCAAAATCTTGCGCCAGGGAACGAAGCAAAGGTGAAGTGCTCGACTTTGGGGCTTGGAGGGGGATAAGGAGGAGCCCTGGGCATGCTGTATGCAGCTGGAGGCAAGCAGGGAAGGAAGCAGCTCTGTGGCAATTTGCATGCCGTGATGTGTTGCCCTGGGATGAAAAGAATAGAGCAATGTAAGCATGACAGGTGGGTCCCACTTTCTCTCCCTCATCCACAACTATGCTTATTCAATTCCAGCACCTAATTCAGTCCAAAAATTGCTAGATATTTGTGGGAAGACTAAATTGAAGATGGAGAATTTTATTCTGAATTCAGATCATTGATTTGACCAAGTTTCATTTGAAATCAAATTTGAATTTGAATTTGAATTGAATTCAATGTACCTATTGCATTAAATTGAAAACTTGCTTCAAAAATTATGGAAGTTTGCTGGGAGAATATTTGAAATATTTGGAAGCTAGTGGTGAACTCAGATCTCCATTTTTGCATCATTTGAACAGGAGCAAATTTTGAATTTTTGAATTCCCTCCAATAGGGTTGAAATGAATTGATTTCTAAATTGCCATTTTGATTTCTCTATTCAAGTTTGATATTATTTCTCCTGACCTACCTTTATAGTCTGAAATTTTTGGGGCTTTTACATTCCTCCCCCCTTAAAAGAATCTTGTCCGAGATTACAATGATGAGATGAAAGTAGGATAAAATTACCGGATATGAGATCATAAGAAATCCGAATAGTTGGAGCGGAGATATTCTTCAGATTCCCATGTCGCTTCTTCAACAGTATGGTTGCTCCATAAAACATTATAGAACCACGGCGTGCGGTTCCGCGTTGTTCGAGCCTTCTCATCGAGAATCTAAACTGGATGTTCGGCGTATGTGAGATCGGTTGCAACTCGCCGATTTCATCCGTGTTGACTGCAGATGTGAACTTGAGACATTTACAGAGCTGAGATACATGGAAAATGTCATGTATACCAGTGAGAGATGCCGGTCGCACTTCTCCGTGATAGCAAGCGGAGCAATAAATCGGGGAGCGAGCTTCCCTTTTACTCCAAACCGATGAATTCCTTTCATCCGAGACACGCGGAGGTATACGTTCTCTCCGATATCAAAGTGCAGCGGGCGACACCACTTGTCCGCATAATTCTTTTGTCGAGATTGAGCCGCTCTTAGATTTGCTTGAATGATCCGAACTTGTTCCTTGGCTTCGTTGACTAGATCAATCCCGAACGTCACCCTCTCGCCGGACTCACACCAATTGAGTGGTGTGCAGCATTTCCGGCCGTAGAGAGCTTCGTATGGTGCCATCTTGATACACGCTTGATAACCGTTGTTGTACGAGAATTCCGCCAACGGTAAATGATCATCCCAATTTTTACCGTGGTAGATGGCGCATGCACGCAACAAGTCTTCAAGGACTTGGTTCAGCCTCTCAGTTTGTCCATCGGTCTGTGTGTGATATGCGGAGCATCTAATAAGCTTAGTACCCAACGAGGCGTGCAGCTGCTACCAGAAACGAGCAACGAACGGCGCACCCCGATCTGAAATTGTGGTCTTCGGAACACCATGTAAGCATAAGATCCGTGGAATGTATAACTCCGCATATTGTTTAGCAACAAACCCAACTTTAACCGGAATGAAGTGCGATGATTTGGTTACTCGGTCGACTATCACCCAAATCGAATCATGCTTCCGGAATGTGAGTGGTAATCTGACGATGAAGTCCATACTCATATCCTCCCATTTCCATGCTGGAATATCCAGCGGTTGTAGCTGTCCCGCTTTTTGCATATGGTCAGCCTTCACTCGCCAACACGTATCAGATTCGGATACGTACTTCGCTATTTCCCGCTTCATCCGTGTCCAACAAAACTTGGTCTTCAAATCTTGATACATTTTATTGCTGTCCAGATGAATAGAAAATTTTGACATGTGAGCTTCATCCAATATTTTCTTCCGGAGCTTAACATCCCGGGGTACAATTGTCCGGTCCTTGAACCATAATGTACCGTGATTATCTTTCCGGAAACATTTTACCTCCCCGCTGTCCACTATTTCCCCTATGTGTGACATGCCCTTGTCCTTCTTTTGGGCTTCAATAATTTCCTCTCGGATGGTGGGAATGAGAGCAAGATTATTGAGAGCCCCATATGGAATCACATATAAACTTGGTTCCTCAACTTCAATTTCAACCATGGTGATGTTGTGGACATGGTCTTTCCGACTAAGCGCGTGGGCAACCACGTTCGCTTTACCGGGGTGGTAGTGAATTTCAATTTCGTAATCATTGATCAGCTCTAACCACCTTAATTGTCTCATATTCAGCTCCTTCTGCGTGAAAATATATTTCAAACTCTTGTGGTCAGTGTAGAGGTCTACAAGATTTCCAAGCAAGTAATGCCTCCACATTTTCAATGCCAATACCACGTCAGTGAGCTCAAGGTCATGAGTCGGATAGTGCTGCTCGTGGTTTCGGAGTTGTCGAGATCCATACACGACCACACATCCTCCTTGCATAAGAACGCAGCCAAGTTCGATGCCAGATGCATCACAATAAATGTCAAATGGTTTTGTCGTGTCTGGCTGAGCAAGAACCGGGACTTTGTAAGGTGCTGCACTAATGTCTTGAACGCTTCTTCACAAGCTGAACTCCAAATATATTTGGTGCCCTTTTTCAGCAGTTCTGTCATCGGTTTAGCGTTTTTTGAGAAGCTCGGGATGAACCTCCAATAATATATCGCTAAACCTAGGAAGCTTCGGACTTCATGTACGGACTTAGGAGATTGCCATTTCAGCAATTGAACAATTTTAATTGGGTCCAAAGCGATACCCTCAGCTGAAATAATGTGTCCCAAGAATGGTACTCGGCTGATCCAAAATTCACACTTGCTGAAATTTGCATAGAGCTTATGGTCTCTCAACCGTTGCAGCAAAATATGCAGATGTTCAGCATGTTCTTCCTCTGACTTGGAATAAACCAATATGTCATTGATTGTCGGTACCCTAGAAACCGTACACCCCTTGAGGTTTCAAAGATCTCAAAGGAAAGTCATCTACTTGATTTGAAGACCCTCGGAGGCCCACATGTCCGACATAACCGGACCCGCTTCTCCAACATGGTTAATCCCAGGGTCGCCATGTGTACTACCAAACCGGAGCTACCGCCCACAAGGGGGAAGCTCCGGGCCATGTACCGAAATGGCACCTCCGGACATAACCCCAGACCGAGAGAAGCTCCGGATCTGACACGTGTCGGGTAGCTCCGAAGCTTCCTGTTTCCCACAGTATGCTCCGGAGCTGCCACGTGTCCAATCGACGGATCTTCAGCCTCTAACCTCCGGAAGACCTCGCAACGGCTCCGGATCTTCAAAGGGGAATCAAGGACTTCAAGACCCGATTAGGTGTCATTAATACCATATTAATGACACTTAAACGGACGATCTTAACACCAGTAACGGTGCTGTCAAAGCCCGTTACAGGGTCATTAAGAGCAATTAAACGTGTATCAATGCTAGTAACCGCCGGGGCCACATGTCGGGACAGGCTAACTTGTAACGGCCTGCCCTTGTACTATAAAAGGACAGGTCGACGACACGTTTAGGGGGCTAGCTACACATACGCCATTGACGCTCAGACAGCTAATACAACACCAACACACCCATGGAGTAGGGTATTACGCTCAAGCGGCCCGAACCACGTAACTCTTGTGTCTCCTGTGTCATTTTCTACTCACCTTCTTGAATCTCCGCGCGCCCTTACCGAACATCAAACTCCCCTATCACTTTAGCAGTGTAGGGAGATCTGCCGGTTCCAAACCACCGACAGTTGGCGCACCAGGTAGGGGCGCCTGAGATTTTGAGAATGGTGAACTCAGCTGCTGGATCATCCAACGGACAACCTGCTGCTCAGGCTGTTGGGGGCAATCCCTCCAATAGGCAGCCACCAGCAGGAGCCTCAGCACTAGCAGGAGTCACACTCCCACCACCACCGTCTCCTCCAGCAAATCGTGCTGGGCAACGTGATGGTGCGTCGGCGTCAATTACTGCGTCGGCAAATCATGACAACCCAGAACATGCGCTCCATGCAGCGCGTGCTCTTCTCCAACGCCCACCACCTTCGGATGCATCCCGGGATGCACTGGAGCAGTGGAGGGCCGATGTGGAGCATTTGGTTGCAGCAGCAGCCGAACGCCTCAGCAACCAGGGTCCTCCTCCTTCAGGACGAGCCCCGTCGCAGTGGCGGACTTTGTCTGGTAGACTTCGTCCGCACGTTTCCAATAGAAGGAGACGTGCTGCGTCACAACAAGTGACGTCATTGCCCTCCGGGGCACGACGCACTCACACGGTATCCAGGCTTTCGACTCAGGACCTCCGGGCGGAGCTTGATCGCCGATACCACCAGCAGGACGGTCGAGTCCATATTGAGCGTGCCCGAGAAAGACGGGAAGCTCAGGACCTTTCTGCTCCTGAAGGAGTGGGAGGGGGCTGTTCAGCCCTGGCCATGCATCTGCGTATGGTTAGGTGGCCACAGAAGTTCCGGCCTCACCTGCCGGAAAAATTCGACGGGACTGTCAATCCCGTCGAATTTCTTCAGATCTACTCCACTGCAATCTTGGCAGCTGGAGGAAACGAGGCCGTGATGGCCAATTACTTTCCAGTGGCCTTAACTGGGACCGCCAGGTCCTGGTTTATGAGCCTTCCATCCAACTCTATCAACAGTTGGGAGGAGCTGTGCCAGCAGTTCACCGCCAACTTCGGGAGTTCATACACCCGACCAGGCACTGAACTAGACCTTTTTGCGGTCGTGCAAAAAGGGGGAGAATCCTTGTGATCATTCATCTAGAGGTTCTCTCAGGTACGAAATACTATCCCTTCTATCTCTAGCGCCTCTGTCATTGTGGCATTCAGACAGGGTGTACGGGACAAGAAGATGTTGGAGAAACTGGCGATCAAGGAGATCACCAGTGTCACGGAACTCTTCAGCCTGGCTGACAAATGTGCCAGAGCTGCGGAGGGCCGTGAGATGCACTCCAAACCAACCTCGGAGGGTCACAAGAAATCCTCCAAAGAAGAAGCTGCTACCTCCGGGAGTGGCAAGAAGAAAAAGAAGACCAACGGCAAGAAGAAGCCGTCGGCCGGCGCATCCAACGTTGCAGCTGCTGCAACTCCGGGTGGCCGAGGGCCACGCCTCGAGAAGCGACCTCGACCATCTTCTGAAGATGGTGGCAAACCCAAAGTGTGGTGTCCCATTCACAAAACGGGCAGCCACAGTTTGGAAGACTGCCGGGAGGTCCAAAACCTTGCCGAGCGCTACAACAAGCGTCGGGAAGAATCTCATTTCCGCCAGAGGGAAGGAAAGAAAAAAGTCGATGAAGCTCCGGCTGAAGAGGAGTTAGGATTTCAGGATCCCAAAAAGGTCCTGAAGGCCGTCTACACCTCCGTCGATGATGATTCTGACGTCTCAGACAACGAGCGTCAGAAGACCATGAACACCATTTTTGGTGGATCATGGGACATCACCTCCCGTCGCGTCATCAAGACTATGCGGCGGGATATGGCCGCTGTAGCTCCTACAGTCAGGCCGGAACCTCATCGGAAGTGGATGGACACCGCCATCACTTTCGATGCTTCGAATTGTCCTCGGAGCATGGTTGGAGCAGGTCAGTTACCTTTGATGGTATCTCCTACCATCAATAACATCCAGCTCCACCATGTCATGGTAGACGGAGGTTCGGGGCTTAACCTCATCAGCTTCGAAGCTTTCACTAAGCTTCAGCTCCGACCTTCGGATCTCCACCCCTCTCGACCTTTCTCCGGAGTAGGTCTGGGGGCCATTACCCCACTCGGAGCTATTACTCTCCCAGTTACCTTCGGGACCCGGGAGAAATACCGCACCGAGAAGTTGGTCTTTGACGTCGCTCAGATCAACTTACCCTTTAATGCCATCTTGGGTAGGCCTGCCCTGTACAAATTCATGGCAGCTGCTCATTATGGTTATCTGGTGTTGAAAATGCCAACACCAGTAGGCGTTCTACGGATCCGCAGAGACCGTACTGCCGGAGTAACTGCACTGGAAGAACTCCATGCACTCACTACGGCGCAAGTGGAGGACTCCAGGCAGGAGCAAGCTCCAAAACCCCCGACCATCCGTCAACGAGGCTCGACTTCTGCACCTCGAGTGCAGCCAAGCGGCGACACCGACATTCCCGTCAAAGTCGTCCAAATTGGTTCCGATGCCGCTCAGACCACCCGTATATCGGGGGGATGAACGACAAATAGGAACTCGCGCTCATCACTTTCCTCCGGGCTAACGTCGACGTGTTTGCCTGGCAACCATCACAAATGTCTGAGATCCCCAGGGAAGTGATTGAGCACAATCTGAAGATCTACCCCGACGCCCGGCCTGTGCATCAGAAGCCTCGGAAGCAATCCGTAGAGCGACAGAACTTCATTCGACAAGAAGTGAAGAAGTTACTCGAAGCCAGATTCATCCGAGAAGTCTTCCATCCAAAATGGCTGGCAAACCCAGTCGTTGTGCCCAAGGCCGGTGGGAAGCTTCAGATGTGCATCGACTACACCACACTAAATAAGGCATGTCCAAAAGATCCATTCCCACTACCTAGAATAGATCAGATAGTGGATTCCACCTCCGGGTGTGAATTATTGTGTTTCCTAGATGCATATTCCGGGTACCATCAAATTAGGATGTCTAGGAAAGATGAAGAGCATACTTCATTCATCACAGTAGATGGATTGTACTGTTAGATAGCCATGCCCTTTGGTCTCAAGAATGCAGCTTCAACTTTTGTACGAGCTATGTACAAAACTTTTGAAGAACTCATTAGAGACATAGTGGAAGTGTACGTCGATGACATCGTGGTCAAGGTCAGGAACAAGGAGTCACTCCTTGACACCTTGCAGGCTGTCTTTGACAAGCTGCGGGCCACCAGCACAAAGCTAAACCCAGACAAGTGTGTCTTTGGGGTTAGCTCCGGAAAACTTCTCGGTTTCCTGGTAAGTCACCGGGGCATAGAAGCTAATCCGGCGAAGATTAAGGCCATTGAAGACATGCGGCCACCAACCCGCATCAAAGACGTCCAAAAGTTAACTGGATGTCTAGCAGCCCTCAGCCGGTTCATCTCAAGACTGGCGGAACGGGCACTCCCCTTCATCAAGTTATTGAGGAAGTCCGGACCATTCCAATGGTCCGAAGAAGCAGAGAAGGCATTCCAGGAGCTGAAACAGTTCCTCACCACCCTACCAATTCTGGTAGCTCCGAATCCTGGTGAGCCTTTGTTGCTTTATATTTCAGCTACTGACGAAGTCATCAGTATGGTTCTGGTTGCGGAGAGACCAGAACTACCCCATACCTAGGAATCCAGACCCCTTCGGGAGGGTCCGGAGGTTCCTGAAAGCGAGTCTGGGTCCCAGCTCCCAGATTCGAATCCACAATCAGTCACTTCAAGAGACCCAGACCCCTCCAGGAGGGTCCAGGTCACTTCAAAAGAAGCTCCGGGTTCCTCCAGCCAGAACCTGGAGGTCCCCGAGGAAAATCCGGATTCTTCCGAGAGGATCCGGGTCAGTGAAGAGGAAGCTCCGGACCCCTCCGGGAGGGTCCAGACCATTCAACGTCCGGTGTACTTCATTAGTGAAGTATTACATGATGCCAAGACTCGATACCTAGAGGTACATAAGCTACTCTATGCAGTTCTTATTGCCTCCATAAAGCTTCGCCATTACTTCCAAGCTCACAAAGTCTCAGTGGTGACCTCCTTCCCACTTCGAGAAATCTTGCATAATCCCAATTCAACTGGGAATATTGCAAAGTGGGCAGCGGAATTGACTGAATTTGATCTTGAATTTATTTCAAGACAAGCAGTCAAGAGTCAAGCATTGGCAGATTTTGTGGCAGAATGGACTCCCTCTCCATCAAACCCTGGGGGCCCCAGTGAGCAGAAGATGGAGCATCAAGCTCCAACTTTCACCGAGCCTCACTGGACCCTCTACTTCGACGGATCCATGCAGAAGCAAGGGGCCGGAGCTGGAATCCTTCTCCTTGCACCGACTGGGGAGAAGGTGAAATACATGGTACACCTTGACTTCAAGGCAACCAACAACATGGCAGAGTATGAAGCACTCATCTACGGACTAAAGGTGGCACTGTCATATGGTGTCAAGCAATTGCTGGTCAAGGGAGATTCACAGCTCATCATTAAGCAGGTGAAGGGTGAATGTTCCTGCAATAATCTCCAGCTAGCTGCTTACCTCCTTGAAGTCCAGAAGCTTCAGAAGGACTTCGAAGTCCTAGATCTCCACCATGTTCAGCGTGCCCATAACGCTGAAGCTGACGAACTCTCGACCAAAGCATCAACCGGAACTCCGGCTCCTGACGGAATCTTTGTCCGGAGGTTGTCAAAGCCAATAGCTAAGCCTGCCGAACTAAGCGAAGAGGGCGAGATCAGCATCCCGAAGCTGAAAGTCCTGATGGCCCTGTTTCCATGGCAGCCATCAAGGGTCGTAGGTGCTGCCGGGAGCTCCGAGCAACCCAACATGCAAGACTCAAAAGCTCAAGCTAGTTCCGATGCATGGATCTCGGAGATCCGGAGCTACTTGAAAGACAACAACCTTCCTGACGATGATGCATCCACTGATCGGGTAGTCAGATTGGCTAAAAGATACACGCTGGTAGAAGGGGATCTCTACCGGCGCGGTGCCAACGGCATCCTAATGCGGTGCATCACAAGAGAAGAAGGCTGCGAACTCCTCGCAGAAATCCATGGAGGCGAGTGTTGGAACCACGCGTCTCCCCGCACGCTGGTCGGTAAAGCCTTTCGGCATGGCTTCTACTGGTCTACAACACTCCAGGATGCAACTGAGCTGGTGAAGAAATGTGAAGCATGCCAATTTCATGCAAAGCAAATTCACACACCAGCTCAGCCCTTCAAATGATACCTCCTACATGGCCATTCGCTGTGTGGAGGATGGACATCTTGGGACCTTTTCCAAGAGCCGTCGGAGGTTACAAGTTCCTGTACGTCGCCATTGACAAGTTCACCAAGTGGCCGGAAGCACCTCCAGTTGTGACAATCAACAAGCAATCTTCTATCAACTTTTTGCAGTCCATTGTATGCAGATTTGGAGTCCCAAACAAAATCATCACTGATAATGGGACCCAATTCACAAGCTCCGCATTCCAAGGATATTGCGAAGACCTCGGCATACAAGTTTGCTACGCCTCCGTAGCTCACCCAGCCAGCAATGGCCAAGCCGAGAGAGCAAATGTTGAAATCCTTAAAGGACTCAAAACGCGCACCTATGAGCGCTTGAAAAAACATGGAGCCAACTGGATCGAAGAGCTTTCGCCCACTTTATGGGCCAACAGGACGTCTCAAAACCGGTCAACTGGAGAGACACCCTTCTTTCTGGTGTACGGAGCTGAAGCAATCCTTCCTCCAGAAATCACCTTGGGTTCACTCCGGGTCCGGACCTTCGACGAAGCCGCGCAGGACCAGCTCCGGCGTGAAGACCTAGACCTCCTTGAGGAGGGAAGGTGCCAAGCAGCTGTTCGGAATGCCCGATATCGCCAAGCTCTACGGCGTTATCACCAGCAGCATGTACACAACCGACAGCTCGAGGAAGGCGATCTGGTGCTACGGAGAATACAATCCATAGAAGGGTTAAACAAACTCTCCCCCGGTTGGGAGGGGCCCTTCCGAGTGATTAAAGTATCCCGTCCCGGAAGCGTTCGCTTGGCTACTGAGGATGGGACACCTCTCCCAAATCCTTGGAACATCGAGCACCTCCGTAAGTTCTACACTTAATACCACAGAGGTGAGTCTTGAGTAACTTGAGGTGTATGTTATAGAGTTATTGTACAAAGTCGGGTAGTTCCTTCGGGAGAGCAGCCGGACCTTTCCCGAAAGGTCCGCAAAGCTCATGCAACGCTTGTCACAGTCTCAGGACTAAAAGTGTGGCTAACTACCCTGGGTCAAACGAGAAATGAAACACGCTTAGCCTGGTTCCGTACCCTAAGAGTGTACTTGTTTCCCCTGTACCCCGGACCTATAATGAAAGACAACTTCATGTGAAATAGACTCCACGTGCATTTATTTTGTACAGGCTCAACATTTTTATTTTTCTCTTTCTTGTTTATAACAAAGACGTGCAATTCTTAAGAAATTTTAGTTCGACCGGTTTATATACGATTCGAGTTGTATTGCCAATTCTTTTGGATTCAAATATTGTTCATGGCCAACTCGCTTGAAAGCCGCCAAGCCAATCTAGGGCTGGAGTGTGCTATCGACTTAGCCTGGTCAAGCACCCTAAGTACGCCACTCTACCTACACGCAGGCCGAAGTAAGGCGGGTCCATGTACAGTTCGATCTGGAAGAAAAGACAACGCATTCAGTTGTATTTAGAATCGCGTTTGACTTAAAATCTTCTTGAGAGTCGTAAGCCGCGACGAAGTTATAGAAAAGAAACGAAATTTATTATTTTTCTTGGCTTAAGTGTGCAGGAAAAATAAAATCTACGTTGGTGGAGAAAAGCCGGAGCTAACTAAGCTCCGACTCCGCTAGGGGGGCCAGCCGTTGACGCTGGATAAAAGATGGTGAGAAGACCCCGTAAATGGAGTCTGCTGCCAACAAACTAAGTGTTGGCAAAGGTCACTGCCAGAGCTACTAAGCTCCGACACCCCGAAGGACTAACTATCGATGCTCTACGCATTGATAGAGACTATTGCCGGAGCTATCAAACTCCTGCGATGGACAATGCCAGAGCTCCGACAACCTCAGGGGGCCTTCACTATCGAAGACTTCGGACCTAAATTCTACAAGTTCGAAGCAAATGAGTCTTCAACAAAACACAATATCCTCTTGGTACATGTTCACAATCAAATTGTGTACATCTACCAGGGGCCAAGTGAAGACAAAAGCGTTGAAGACCAAAAGTGAAATTCACAAAAATTTGGGGATTTCATTTATCTGGAGACAAGGAATTACATCTGGAGACAAGGGATTACAAAATTGAGGAAGAAGAAGAGAAAATACAAGTGAGAACTATAGAGATGGTCCTAGACCCTATGGAAGAATTGGGCGACCTTCTGGGCAACCTCCGACACGTTGGCTCGGGCAGCTTCCCCTTCTCCTTCGACGGGACCTTCAAGCACCAGATCCAGAGGAAATTGGGAGTTCCGGCTGGTGTAGCACGTCAGCACATATTCTGCGACGTTCTTCGCCAGGGATTGCCCCTCAACCTCCAATTGGTCCGTGATGACATCGCCCACCTTGGAGAGCTTGCTACCTGCTGAGCTCAACGCCTGCAGCGCTAGGTCCGGCTCCGGCTCCGGATCATCCGGGCGCAGGGGGTTGAAACCCATCGGTGTCAGCGCGTCGTTGGCCTTGCTCAAGAACTCCCAAATCTGTAGGGAGTCCTCAGTCCTCAAGCCTTTCATTTCTTCCAAGGATCTTCTGGCCGCCATCAGTTCGAAGTTCTCACGGGTGAGGCGCTCAACTTCTTTGGCGTTTTGCTGAATCTTCTCAGCAACCCGCTTTTCGAGTTTTTCGAGCTCCTCCTCCCGGAGGTGGATCTTGTTCCGGCGGTCGACCGGGTCCTTCTCTCTTCCCCTCACTTTCTTCTCCCTGGCAGTAAGGGCACACTCTTGTTCGTAGAGTTCCTGCCCTCGCACCCAGGCCTTCTCCTCTTCCTCATGGCAGCGCTCTTCCAATTTCTTGGCGCGCTCCTCGAGGCCCTTGTCAGCCAGAGCCACCTTCTCGGCGAGCTCCTCCTCCCTCCTCAGGACGTCATCCCATAGCTCTAGGAGTCTCTGCTCTTCATCTTCGAGCCGTTTCTCCCTCTCCTCAAGTGCCTCTCGGCGCTTGATGAGTGCAGTGTTAATGGCCTCCAGCTTTTCATGGCGTTCATCGGCTGCACTATTGGCTGCTTTGGCCTGCTCGTAGATCTCCTGGGATTGAGCGTCGAGGGCACGAGTCATACTCTCCCTGTCATCCAGTAACTTGCCCCAGTACTCCAGGCGGATCTTCTCCCGCTTGATCCACTCTTTGTCATCCGCTAGCCTCGACTGCGCCAGCTTGGTCTCGAAGTAGAGCTGGTTACGCCACCGCCTAAGGGTTTGGCGCTCCTCTTCAAGAGCCTTGCTATCGTGGAAGAAGGCCAGTTGGACTTGACGCAGACTGGAACATGCGTTGTCAATAGACAGTGACAACAGGATAGGTTCCGGACCTGCTGGGGTCTCCTCCGCTGGTTCCAGCGGATCTTAAGAGACAAAAATTGGGTCCCACTCAACAAGAGTGGTCCCCTGAGTCTCCATGGCACTAGGGCCGTCCTCCGGGATGGCCTCAGTCGCCATCGAGGAAGGCCCCGCCGCCAGGTCTTCGTTCACCCCCTCAGGCAGGGGGCCAGCGACTTCGCTTGGGCACTCCGGCTCGGCCGCAGGTACCTCAGATGTCGTCGCTTCCAGAGCAGGAGCCGCTGCTGGCTCCGGTCTGAGCAACTCCTCCGACGGGGGCTCAAGCTCTGTCACCTCTTCAACAACCGACTCAGGAGCCAGAAGATCTTCAACATCGACCGGCCCTGTGGCCGGAGCTCCAATAATGACCGGCTCAGCGGCCGGTGCTTCGGAGGTAGCCGGCCCAACTGCCGGAACTACCTCAGTTTTCAGCGCGCACGCCGGGGCTTCAATCACCTCCGGCTCAACCGCCGGGGCTTCAACAATTTCTGGCTCAGAGGCCGAGATTACTGCTTCCTCCGGCTCAACAGCCGGAGCTTCCATCATCTCAGCACCAGGACCCGGAGCTTCAACCTTCGGGACAGGTGCCGCTGGCGCATCTTCACTCCCGTGGTCCGGCGCTACCACGGGAACTTCTGGGGATGAGTCGCGGTCCATGACCACGATAGCCGGCGTCGAAGCTGTCACAGCTTCAGCCACCACTTGGGGCAGCACCGGGACAGGAGCAGAAGCTCCCACCCTCACGGCTTCAGCCACTGAGGCTGAGGGTGGAGCCTCACTCCCCTTCTTGGGGACGCTGCAGATGATGAACGAAGAAAATTAAAAAATAGTTGCTACAAATAAAACAACTATCCAAGGTAGAGATTAAAAATTACCTTGGGAGGCTTCCGCACCAGCTTGCGCGGAACCTTTTTCCCGGGCGTTCTGGGCTGGTCATAGTCAGCGTGGAAGCTCCGGAAGGCCCCCTGGAACTCGTCGCGACCACGATTGTTTCCCGAGTCGAGGCCCCCCTCGATCAGGAAGAACCTCCGGACCTGGAAGCCTCCACCGGCCCAGGAGCTGGAGTCGCGTGCCCGGAGCTAGCACCCCGGGAGGACCCCACTGCGGGAACAGACGCACTCCGGGAGGACCCCACCGCAGGTACAGTAGCGTTCCGGGAGGATCCCACTACGGGAACAGTCGCCGTAGTTGTAGAAGACCTTCCCCTCTGGGGAGAAGGAGCCGACGCAGAAGAAGCGGGTCTGACGGACCTTCCGTCGGCGTACTGCAGCTTCCTCTTCCGGCTCACGGGTTCATCCGCCAGCTCCTTGCCCTTGCCGACGACTTCTTCCCTCGGCTTCGGAGCAGGGTCAGAGCCATCCTTGGACACTCCGGGGATCGCTACCCCGGTGGTTGATCTTCTCTCGACGACACCAAGGTCGTCAAGCATAGGCATCTTCCGCCGGAGCTCCCTGCTGAACTCCACTTCCACGTTCAGAGGAAGGAAAGCTGATGGCGGGGTCAAGTCGTCGCCTTCGACGTCGATGCCGTGTTGGAACTTCTTGAGGTGAAACTCCAAGGTTTTCCCTACCATGTTGGACTTCAGCCCGGTCTCGACCCGATCGTCGTCCATCACGCTGTTGAGGGCCCATGCGAGTTTCTCTCTCCTCTTCAGCGGCGCCCACCTGTTGGCCAAGAAGTTGCAAAACACCGCCTGAGGAGTCAATCCTCCCTCCACGCATTGGCGGATCCTGGTCAAAACAGGGTTGAAGGCTTCCCCCAGCACCGGAGCTTCACTCCAGATTGTCGTGTCGATGCTGGGAAGGCCTTTGGGAAGCTCCAACCTCTCGTGCTCCTCCACCCGGACGACTATCCAGTCCTTCTTCCAGTCATCCCACTTCCCAGAGGGAAATGACCGGAGGTACTTGAATGGGCACTTCTTGCGCTTCACGAAGTAGTAGAAGCTAAGGTACTCATTGCTCCTACCGGTGGTGTGGACGGTGAAGAACGTCCGGAAGAGTTCGATGCAGGGGGGGATGCCTACCCACATCTCACAGAAGTGGACGAAGATAGACACGGGGAGAATGGAGTGAGGGCCAAGGTGGTATAGCTGCAGACCATAAAAGTTTAGCAGCATCAAGAAAACGGAAGAAAAAGGTGGGATCAACCCCACCATGGCATACGAGGAGAAGTACACCATTTTGCCGGAGTGCTCCTTCTCGAACGGGAGCTCTCCACCGGCGGGGACCGAGTGGTTGAAGAAGTCCGAGGACCACCCCATGAGGGCCCGGACCTTCTCCAAATCGCCGTCGGTCTTTAAGCGACTCTCGCGGAGACCCAACTCCATCGTGGCACGGCTAGGCAACAGAAGAAGAGCGAAGCACAAGTTGGGAGTTTGAGCGCAAGATCAGATGGGAGGCGTGAAGAACTCCCGACGGTGTGTGCTTTCCTTCTTAAGTAAGCCCTCTCAACGCTTGGATGGAAACCGCAAGGAAGTCGAAGATACCACCCAAAAATTCCACCCAGCCGATGACAAACAGGCCTGGGACCACCCCAACGATCAAGTCGAGGTTCTTACCCAGGCGAACGATTGCTATCATGAGGCAGGAAACCTGAAGACGGCAGCCTGACAAGGCGCGCGGAACCGATACAGTTTTCGTATCGAGAACCGGCGACCTTCAATTGCGTGAGATCCGCACGCCAAAGATCTCATCTGCCGCACGCGGCGAGGATTTAAATCCAAATCCTCGCAACCGGCACCTTCAAAGACCCTTGAAGACTCAGTTCAAGAGTCGCGAGGATGGACCCACCTCCGGCGGAATGACTTCACCCCAGTGGTCTTCCCCGGAGGTAGGTCCAGGGGGCCACTGTCGGTACCCTAGAAACCGTACACCCCTTGAGGTTTCAAAGATCTCAAATGAAAGTCATCTACTTGATTTGAAGACCCTCGGAGGCCCACATGTCAGACATAACCAGACCCGCTTCTCCAACATGGTTAATCCCAGGGTCGCACGTGTACTACCAAACTGGAGCTACCGCCCACAAGGGGGAAGCTCCGGGCCATGTACCGAAATGGCACCTCCGGACTTAACCCCAGACCGAGAGAAGCTCCGGATCTGACACGTGTCGGGTAGCTCCGGAGCTTCCTGTTTCCCACAGTATGCTCCGGAGCTGCCACGTGTCCAATCGACGGATCTTCAGCCTCTAACCTTCGGAAGACCTTGCAACGGCTCCGAATCTTCAAAGGGGAATCAAGTACTTCAAGACCCGATTAAGTGTCATTAATACCATATTAATGACACTTAAACGGACGATATTAACACCAGTAACGGTGCTGTCAAAGCCCGTTACAGGGTCATTAAGAGCAATTAAACGTGTATCAATACTAGTAACCGCCGGGGCCACATGTCGGGCCAGGCTAACTTGTAACGGTCTGCCCTTGTACTATAAAAGGACAGGCCGACGACACGTTTAGGGGGCTAGCTACACATACGCCATTGACGCTCAGACAGCTAATACAACACCAACACACCCGTGGAGTAGGGTATTACACTCAGTTGGCCCGAACCACGTAACTCTCGTGTCTCCTGTGTCATTCTCTACTCACCTTCTTGAATCTCCGCGTGCCCTTACCGAACATCAAACTCCCCTATCACTTTAGCAGTGTAGGGAGATCTGCCGGTTCCAAACTACCGACATCGATGAAGACCACGACGAACTTGTCCAACTCTGGCATGAATACTGAGTTCATGAGATACATAAACTGAGCCGGAGCATTGGTGAGACCAAAAGACAAGACAAGATACTCGTATAATCCATATCGCGTCGAGAATGCCGTCTTTGGTATATCCTTCGGTTGGATTTTGATTTGATGATATTTGGATTTTGAATATGCCATCTTTGAGAACACCCTCGCACCAACAATTTGATCGAAAAAAATGTCGATGCAGGGCAGCGGGTAGTTATTCTTTAAAGTGACGGCATTGAGCGGTCGATAATTCACGCATAACCGCAATGTTTCATCCTTCTTCTTAACGAACAGCACCGAGCAGCCCCAAGGTGACGAGCTTGGGCGAATAAAACCCTTGTTCAAAAGGTCTTTCAAATGCTCCTTTAATTCAGCTAGCTCATTAGGCACCATTCGATATGGTCTTTGAGAGATTGATGTGGTTCCCGATACAAGTTCAATCTTGAACTCGACGTCACGTTCGGGTGGCATGCCCGGTAAGTCATCGGGAAAAACATCGAGGTACTCACGGACCACCGGAATATCTTCAAGTTTAGTTGCTTCAATGTTATATACAGCTGCACTGTCCCACTCCATGGTGTCCAAAACCAGTTCATGCTGTTCATGCATCGGAGAGTCAATTTAGACAGTCCGGGTACCAATATTAAGAACGGCACCATGATGGTTCAACCATGACATCCCCAATATTACGTCGATCTTCTGTCCATACAATATAATCAGCGATGTTGGATATATCTTGCATCCCAAACATATAGCTGCTCGGGGAACAATCTGACTAGCAGAGATACTTCCAGCCGGTGAACTTATAAGATGACTATTTTTTGGAGTATTGGTGGATAATTGGTGCTGATCCACGCATGATTTACTGATAAAATTGTTTGTAGCACCGGAAACAAAGAGTATGAGGATGGATATGTCTTTGATAGCAAACATGCCTGCTAACACCTGTGCTCCCTCCGGAACACCCTTGATCGCTATATGTTGAACACTTCCGGTTTGCAGTGCTGTCCTCTCTGGTTGAATATGGGGCTAAATACATCATTGTACTGGTACTTGCCCGCTGCTCAACATCTTCTCTGGGCAATCCTTGGTATAGTGACCAACAAGATCACATGTGAAACACTTATACTGATTCAATGTCCCGCTAATTTGAGGCCTGAATAATTCTGCAACTTGCGGTGAGGCAAATGCCCGTGGAACAAATTGGGACTTTTCCTGCTGCTGCTGTACTGCTGGTCGGAAACCTGATTCTTCAAACTGATGAATTTGATATAAACTCGGTTGTACAGCCGGCTGCCATCTCGGACTTGACAGTGATCGGTATACCACACGGTACTTTTGAGGAACCTTATGTGTGCTGTCCTGCATGGCAAGTCTCTTCTTTGACTCTTCAGCGATCTGTTAAAGTGTGGCATCCTCTTGCATTATCGCGGCATTAAGCATAGCGTTGAACGAGCTGTGATTGAACAATGCAAGCTTGTCTTTCAACATGGGGCTTAGACCCCGATAGAAATACTCTCGCTTCTGATCCTCCGTACTCACATACTCCAACACATATTGCTCTAAATTCTTGAGCACTAATTCCTCCTTGCTTCAAATCAAGAAATTCCTGAAGCTTCCTTCTCATAATGGAGGGAGGAACATGATAAGCGTGGAATGCCTCCCAGAACTCTATCCAAGTGACTTGCTGTCGGCGGCCAAGGAGGCGATGTGGTTTGCCCACTAGGCACCGACGATGCCATGTAGTTGTTGTGCTGCATATAAAACCTTCATATGATCACTGCACTATAGCAGTCGGAACATAGCTTCAATGGTGTGGAGCCAATGGACCGCATCTAGAGGTTCACCATCACCACTGAACACGGGGGGTGCATTCGCCAAGAATTCTGGGTATGTTGCTTGCTGAGATTGACAATTGCCTTCGGCTTGATGTCCCCCGTGATTGGACGTAATCTGCACGAGGGTTCGCAACAGCTCGGTCCGCTCGTCGCGTGAATCCACCATGACTGCGATATCATCTGCCATTGTAAGCGGAGAAGGAGGTGTCTGTTGCACCGGCTGTTCCGGCTCTCTAGAGTCATGCCCTCCCTGACTTGAAACACTGACCTCGTATGTTGTGCGAGTGCGCACCATTCCGCAGTCACAGTCATTAATCCAACATGAGATGTGATATTGAAATATCACAATTGGATGAAAACAATAGTGTGTGTATTGATAACCAAACTTGCATAACGGTCATATATTGATAAAGTGTAAACTTTATACCCAATATATCATCCCTGGACCAATGTCACAATAGCGAGCTCCAAAATAATGAACTCCATGGATTGAAGTTCATTTTGACTGTTATTGGTCGCGACGGGACATTATGCACGTTATCGTGAGAATACACTCTCTTATCTTCAATATGATACAAACATGGTTATAAAAAGAAAAGAGGTATGAGTGGTTCAAATTCTCAATTCCACTGGTAAATGGTTGAGTATCAACACTTGGTCTGTTACGACACTTCTCGAAGTAAAATCGAGGACCAGATTCATGACAAGACCAAATTATGCCAAACTGATGAAGTTTCTGTTAAACCTGACCAGCTTGTACTCAAACACAAATTTAGCCCAGTAATTGGCAGAATCAGATCTTGAGGTGAACAACAAAGTTGAAGTAAACTTCAAGATCTTCCAAAACGTATTAGTTTGCCTCCAGACCCGTTCTGGTTAAAGAGATATGGCATTGTAAACCTGACAGTTTTTCTGGAAATTTTGACAGCGTCTCCTTTGTTTATGCTAATTTTTGGCCACAATTTCCAGATATAAAATATCAGAATTTACAAAATGCACAATTTACAAATTTGTAATACATATTACAAGGATTCTAGAAATGTCTTGAATGATCCTGTTTGATTTTTCTAGAGGGAGATATGGTCAAAGCAGTAAGGAGTCCGGAGAGAGTTCCAGTTTCTGTCCAGTTTGGCAGATTTTGGAACTTTGAAATTTTGAACAGGTTATAGAGGCATTCAGTTCTGAAGTTAAACATAAGAGTTCTAAAGGACTTCCTAAAATTTCCATCCCATGTAAGATACACCTTCATTGGAGTTTTCTACTGGGAGATATGGTTTCTCAAAGTCAGGTCTATTTTCTTGCTGAAAACAGAACACTCTGTTTTTTAATCTGTGACTTCAAAACCTACTCCAATTTTGAAAACTTAGTTCAAAATTAGAGCTCGATAGCTAAAATAAGTATTATTACATCTTATCAGTTCCATTTTATAGCAAAGTGGTTAATGCATCAATTGAATACATGTTGGTACTACGTGCCTCACAAAAGTAAAAAATCTAAGCCGGTATTCCGGCATACGTCTCAACGGCAGCCTTAATGACGTTCACGGGCTGTGCCGTATGGCACCATAATGAGTGTACTGTAAATTGTTTATCTTATGCATCACTGACCATGTGATCTTATTGCGATCACATTGGATGGTGCCGTGCGATGCGGCACCCAACAGCACACATGTAAAGGAACACGTATTACATAAATTATTTGCTGAAATTTATAAAGATGTTCAGTTTACAAATAGTTTATATAAAAATAAACTACAGCGGAAGATAAGATTATGACTCTTATATTCAAGTCTAATAAGCAAAAGAGAAGTCGTCCAACCTATGGATGCTCCTTACTAGCCACGAATATCAAACAGCAGCGGCATGGTCCCCCCATGAGTATACCGCTCGGAGAGTTTCGAGTCTCATCGGACAACCATAATCATAAGCACAGAGGTTAGTACCTGCAAAACAACTTATATAGCAACCGTGAGCACGAAGGCTTAGCAAGACTTCACCGTCTCACTTAAACATGAAACTCTACATGAGTGTAAAGACATAAACATAGGATGGAAATAAATTTAGTGAGCACTATACTAGTGCATACAACATAGCAATACAATGATAATATAATATTCATAACAGCAATAATTAATTCTCATCTCAAGTGCAAGTATTAACTACGTCACAACTCAATGAACAAGTGGTACTCATATCCGCGAGGGACGGTGGTTCGAATCAAAGATACCCGGAATACACGACACATACACCCATAATGAAAGCCACGTAGGTGCGCTCCATGGACATTGTACGCAGCAACTTTTCTCAAGTTCCGCCCAATGAATCGATTCAATTGTCTAGGACAATATTCCCACTCACGGTGCACCTTTCCGATGTGAAGATGTCATGAGCGAGTTTCCGTCTACTGTTCTGCGGCCGAAAACCTGAGGCGATCGAAAAAGTCTGAACAAAGGATCCCAAGGTACATTGGTTTCGTGGACCCCATATATCCATTATGACTCAGGTACAGTTCAAACTTGCTCAGCAGGGCGGCATACGGATCGGTCCTTAACCGACACAGGCAGGGTTACACACCCAAGACCACGGCTTGCTGCATCCTATGCCCATGCCCCATCTCATATTCAGATTATTACTACATTTATTGAACCAATCCCGTGTGAATAAGTCCTAGCCATGCGAGTAGATTCCAACTACTCGACTTCTACCAAATCCTTTACAACGTTTAGCATAGCATAGTCTACATGATGACTTAACAACTACCCAAATACTCCATGCGGTGATTTGGTCATGCAAGTGGATTTTCAATTACTTTATCCCTAATGCACATAACTCACCTATACATAGGTGATACAAATCAAAATTCTGTAATAGCGCTTAAATGCAAACCAGGGCTTGTCTTAGTTTGCGACTCGATTAAATGTCAATGGTTAGTGGTATTCCTCCGAAGACTCCGCCAAGGACTTCAAGTGGACAAACTGGACTTCTCCTCCAAGGAATGCTCCTCGTCGAGTTTCAACGTCACGTGAACTATCGAAATGCAAGTGCATATATAAGCATGAGATAGCATAACATTTAATTCTGTTGTAACAAGTTTAGTACAGAAACTAAGTGATTAATAATGGAGTTCCTGATGTTGTGATCTACAGGAATAAAGAAATATTGATGTGAAACGGAAAAAGATTAACTCCACATTTGATTTAGAGTTTATATGCACATAGACATATATAATAGGATTTCTGATGCTACAGAGGTCCAATGAATCTGAAAATTTAACATTAGCTTTAATGGATGATGTGAAGATAGTGTGAAAAATTTGAGTTATAGCAAAGGATGTATGTGGTCACAACAATTCCATATGTGTTTCCAATTTTATGAATTTGAATTCAATTTTTGGAGTGGTATCATGGCTATCAGTGATTGTATCATACAAAGGGGGTTGTCCTGGGTCCAGAAAAGTTTATGGCACCTTTTTCTAAGCTTTCTAGAGTGAGAAATAGAATTTATAAATTTGGACAATTTACTGAAATGTTTCTAGACATTTTAGAATTTTCATGTACATGGAGATTGGAAACACAATTTGGCTATTTAAATCAACTCAAATTGACCTGGAACTTTTACTGGAACTTAAGGGAATTATTTGGAATGGTTTGGACAAGTTTGGGAATTTTTGAATGAATGTAGCACCAGTAATTTATTCCAATAGCATTTTTCTTCATAGAATTATTGAGGTCAAATTTGCGATTTTCATACAGATCCAAGTGCATCACTGGAAAATATAGATCATCCTAGTTCCAACAGAATGTATTTGGAAATTTTTGGACAACTATGATAAGAGATATTGATTTTCAAAGATTGATGGAAATCAGGAATTAAATCTAAATAGAAAAGTTTGAATTAAACAGTGGGCCCATGGGATTTAAAATGCACCAATGGGAATTAAGCAACATAGGGCCACATATTTTGCACTGTAGGCCGCACCGGATCACCGGATCCGGTGCTGCGCCGTAGAGGCTGACGGCCAGGGCCCGCCCGGTCGTCTTCCTCCTCGCACCGGACAGCGCAGGGGCGACGCCGAATGGCGGCCGGCGGCGGCGCCTCGCCACAGCACGCGCTAGGGCACCGGGGGCCTCGGAACTGGCCACCAGAGCCCAGGTGGCGCCGGTGATAGATGGCCGGAGAGGGAGGTGCGATGGCAGCGGGCGGAGCTAGGGTTCTGGCCATGTCAGTCGGGCCCTACGGTGCACCATTTTGCACGGGATAAACTCCAAATTACTCCTTGATGCATGTAGAACACGAAAATGGGGGCCAAGAGCGGAGGAACAACAGGAAAACAAGACGTCAACAGTGAGCCGACGAGCTGAAACTTGGCAGCGAGAAAATTCAAAAATCTGGCATGGTTACTCGATGGAATTTGATGGTTTTTCTTCGAGAGTGTGCGCCTGAACATCTTGAAGATAATTCATCATGGCCACGAGGAATAATCATACATAGAATCATAATTTTATCAAAGACCTAACTATGCTCATAGGTTGAACTCGTCGGGAAAATAGCTAAGACTCGAGCTAGGAGAGACGGCACGAGCTGAAAATCTGCGATCTGAAACTAGGAGTGTTGGCACACCTTTTTTCTTCAAGGACCGTGGTTAAAAGATGCTTGCATCGCTGGGGCGTCGAGGGAGTATGGGGCAGCCACAGAAAAACAGAGCACGGCGGCCGGCAAATCGCCTTGTCCACCATTGGGGAGGCTCAAACTGCACAGGGGATTGATCATACAGGTGCGCAAGACATTGGTGAGGAAGTAGAGATGAAGAAAAGTGATCAAACCCGAGTACCTTGGCTTGATTTGGGTCAGAGATGGAGGAACTCGTTGTGTTCTAGCTTCTGTGTGAAAAACTGAAGGAGAGCTGAGAACATTTCATCTCAGGTGCTTGGAGAAGAAGATTAGTATGTGAAGATCTTTTGGGTTGCAGCTGGATTCAACTTATGAAGCAGGCAAGCAGCTAGCTTGGTGGCATTTGCATGCCGTGAGGTGTTGAGCTGAGAAACAGAGGAGGAAAAGAGTCTGACAGGTGGGGTCTACCAAGGCAAAATCTTCTTCTCTTCTCCGGTGTTTAATTCCTCTACCATCTTGTGTCCAAAATCCTAGATATTTTACTGGAATGCTAATTCATATATGTGGAATTTGATTTGACAGTTCAAATCCTTACTTGGCCAAATTACATTCGAATTCAAATTTGAACCTGAATTCAAATGGGTTTCACTGCACCTATCAACTTAAATAGTAATTGGCCTCCGAAAATTATGAAACTTGGCAGGGGACAATTTGCAAGATGAGGAATCCAATAGTGAACTCACATTTTCAAATTGACAGATCAAAAGTTGAAATTTGAAACAGCAGTTTGGATCACCTTTTATGATAACAAAATTTGAAATCAGGTGATCAATTTGATTTGATTGCAGAAACATGCTTGATCAATTATGACACTGATCTGAACAGCAAGGATATATTTGAACAGAGATTGATGATTTGATTGCACAAGAAGTGGGATTTTACATTCCTCCCCCCCAAAAGAATCTTGCCCCGATATTACAATTGGAAACGGAATGGGAAGAGTAATTACACAAGATATGAGGATAACAGTTCTGGATAATTGGACTTTAGAAAGTCCTCACTTTCCCACGTAGCTTCGTCGGCGGTATGGTTATCCCAAATCACTTTTAAGAACTGCAATGAACGATTTCTTGTATCGCGGGTCTTCTCATCAATGATCCCGGTTGGATATTCCACATAGGTGAGATCCGGCGTCAATTCTTCGATGCTTCTAGTGAGGTCTTCCAATGGAGCTTTTAGACACATCCTCAACTGAGATATGTGGAAAACATCTTGAACTCCTGATAATGACACCGGTAGCTTAAGCCTACAGGCCACGGGTCTGCACTTCGTTGTGATTGCAAATGGACTGATAAATCGGGGACCAAGCTTCCCTTTTACACTGAACCGGTGAATTCCTTTCAGATGGTGACACACGGAGATAAACATGATCACCAACGTCGAAGTGCAGCTGGCGAAGCTGCTTGTCCGCATAATTTTTCTGTCGAGATTGAGCCGCTCTCAGATTTGCTGTTGTTGTACGATAATTCCGCCAACGGTAAATGATCATCCCAATTTTTACCGTGGTGGATGGCACATGCACGCAACATGTCTTCAAGGACTTGGTTTACCCTCTCGGTTTGTCCATCGGTCTGTGGGTGATATACGGAGCTGCTAATCAGCTTAGTACCCAATGAGGCGTGCAGCTGCTCCCAGAAACGAGCAACAAACAGTGCACCCTGGTCTGAAATTATGGTCCTCTGAACACCATGTAAGCATAAGATCCATGCAATGTACAACTCCGCATACTGTTTAGCAACAAATCCAAAATTAACCAGAATGAAGTGTGCTGATTTGGTTAGTTGGTTGACTATTACCCAAATCGAATCATGCTCCCGGAATGTGAGTGGTAATCTGACAATGAAGTCCATACTCACATCCTCCCATTTCCATGCCGGAATATCCAGCGGTTGTAGCTGTCCCGCTATCCGCATATGGTCAGCCTTCACTCGCCGACACGTATCACATTCGAATACATACTTCGCTATTTCTCGCTTCATCCGTGTCCACCAAAACTTGGTCTCAAATCTTGATACATTTTATTGCTGCCCGGATGAATAGAAAATTTTGACATGTGAGCTTAATCCAATATTTTCTTCCAGATCTTAACATCCTGGGGTACAACTATCCGGTCCTTGAACCATAATGTACCGTGATTATCTTTCCGGAAACATTTTACCTCCCCGCTGTCCACTCTTTCCCGTATGTGTGACATGCCTTTGTCCTTCTTTTGGGCTTCAATAATTTCCTCCTGGATGGTGGGAATGAGAGCAAGATTATTGAGAGCCCCATATGGAATCACATATAGACTTGGTTTCTCATCTTCCATTTCAGCCATGGTGATGTTGTGGACATGGGCTTTCCGACTAAGCGCGTCGGCAACCATGTCCGCTTTACCGGGGTGGTAGTGAATTTCAATTTTATAATCTTTGATTAGCTCTAACGACCTTCGTTGTCTCATATTCAGCTTCTTCTGCGTGAAAATATATTTCAAACTCTTGTGGTAGGTGTAGAGGTGTACAAGATTTCCAAGCAAGTAATGCCTCAAAATTTTCAATGCCAATACCACGACAGCGAGCTCAAGGTCATGAGTCGGATAGTCCTGCTCGTGGTTTCGGAGTTGTCAAGATCCATATGCGACCACACGTCCTTCTTGCAGAAGAATGCAGCCAAGTCTGATGATGGATGCATCACAATAAACGTCGAACGGTTTTGTCGTGTTCGGGTGAGCAAGAACTGGGGCTGTTGTAAGGTGCTGCACTAATGTCTTGAACGCTTCTTCACAAGCTGAACTCCAAATATATTTGGTGCCCTTTTTCAGCAGCTCCATCATCAGTATAGCGATTTTTGAGAAGCTCGGGATGAACCTCCGATAATATCCCGCTAAACCGAGGAAACTTCGAACATCATGTATGGAGTTAAGAGATTGTCATTTCAGCACTTGAACAATCTTACTTAGGTCCACAGTGATACCTTCTGAATGTGGCGTAGAGGGGGGGAGTGAATAGGCCTTTTTGATTTTTAGTCGGATCCTGCAACACTTAACAAATTGATCAAATCTCGAGATATCGGACTAGTCCGGTAGAGTGCGGACTAGTCCGGTAGAGTGCGGACTAGTCCGGTGGAGTGCGGACTAGTCCGGTGCGTGCCGACTAGATTGATCAAGTTTGATCGATTATCTCGATCCTAGGATGTATGCAGCGGAAATATACTTGTAATTGAAGTGTCACACTACTATGAACTAGGATGTAGCACAAGTTAATCTTATATTCAATGTTTCAATGTAAAGTGAACAAGATTGATTGAAACCTGGATAGATATAAAGAGTAAGAACAATGGGTGCAAAGTAAGAACACAAGTTCTTTATCCCGTGGTTCGGTTCCCACAGAGGCAACCTACATCCATGTTGAGGAGTCCACAAAAGGATCGGGTCTTCTCCAACCCTACCCTCGTTGGATCGCCACGGAGGCCAATCCTCTTCACTAATCACAAAGGGCAAATAACCGAATTCAAGGGGCCTTCTCACAAGTTGAGGGCTCCCCATGATTACAAGATGAACACCACCAAGAACACACTCTTGAGATCACAATGAAAACCACAGGAGTGTGTTAGGGAATCAAACCGAGAGCTCAATGAGTAAAGAACCGTGTCTCTCCTTGGATCTAAAGTGTATCCTCAAAGGATCAAGCTTTCTTGCGTTGGACTGCGTGGAGAGATGAGTTTTCTAGGCTCTTGGAGGGTGTGACGGCGCAGGGTGTCGAGAGTTGTGAAAGATGGGACTTGCACACCTATTTATATGGGGTTCCCAAAAGTTATCGTTAGGGTTTAGAAAGATCGGACTAGTCCGTGGTGGACATCGGACTAGTCCGGTGTGCTGCGTGTAGGAAACCCTAGGTGTCCCGAAATATCGGACATTTCCAAAGTGAGAGCGGACTAGTTCGATGAATATCGGACTTGTCCGGATAGGTTAATCCCTAAGTGAATTTGGGGAACAAGTCTGCACTTGGAGGACTTGTCTGATTTAGGTCAGAGGGATTTAGGACTAGTCCGTGCTAACATTGGACTTGTCCGAATGACATCAGAGAGATATTGGACTAGTCTGTTGTGTTATCGGACTTGTCCGATTTTGTGCAACTTGTGAAGTGTTTGGGGGACTAGTCCACACTGGGGAGGACTAGTCCGATTCTAGTCAGAGAGATATCGGACTAGTCCGTTGTGATATCGGACTAGTCCGGTTAGTGAAAATTGGACTGTGAGGACAAGTCCGCATTGTGAGGACTTGTCCGATCTGGTGCAGAAAGATATCGAACTAGTCCGGGGTCAGTCGGACTAGTCTGGTCCTGTATAAATTTGTGCAATGTGTGAGATTATTTGTTCTTGATCTCTTGGTGTGTGTGTTTCCTTAACACACTCCATACACAATGATCTACTGCACTTGGTTCTTGAGCTCTTTTCCGTATTGCTTCTTATTCTCCTTTCTTTTTGGCACTTTGTTCATTCTCTCATTAGAACCTGTGCTCATCTCAACAATGTGGTTAGGATCTCATTTGCTTGTCATAAATCAACCAAAACCCACAAGGGATTCCTAGATGCACTTTCAATCTCCCCCTTTTTGGTGATTGATGAAAACCAATTGAGATTTCACAAAATATGATAAAAAGTTGATATTTTCATAAAGTGTACACATATGAGTTTGAAACACATTAAGCAATGAAAACATAAGTCATATGTGCACTCTTTATGGTGGGATGCAAAACTAAGTATGTATAAACGATAATCATGATGAGAATGACATAATTGACATCAATACATCAACAACAAGCATATATGCCATTTTTATAGCAAAATCACAGATTTCATCAATATCTTCATAAGCAGTTCATAACATTGCATCACAAGACCAAAAGTACCAAAAGATCATTATATAAGTCTTACAACCCACAAGGAGACAAAAGAGACAAAAGATAGCTCTCCTCGTAGCCTACAACTAAAACC
Source organism: Tuctoria greenei (assembly GCA_036927565.1). Classification (NCBI taxonomy): domain Eukaryota; kingdom Viridiplantae; phylum Streptophyta; class Magnoliopsida; order Poales; family Poaceae; genus Tuctoria; species Tuctoria greenei. The sequence goes on from JAYESD010000010.1 coordinate 112,477,410, forward strand.
TAAGACTCCCCCTCAATCTCTCCCCCTTTGGCATCAAGACACCAAAAAGAAGGAGAGGAGGGACCTAAGGTCTTCAAGCCTCGCTGTCGGTCCTCTCATCGTCCTCATCTTCATTCTCGGGCTGATGAGGAGGAGGAGGAGGAACGGTTCCACTCGAGTCCCCAATGCCAAAATAGGCAAGCTCGGAGGGAGTCAAGGGCCCGAGCTCGGTGAAATCAGAATCATCAGAAATGACTGGAGATCCAATGGGTTCAATCTCCAGCTTCTGGCAAATGTGCTTCACATTCTTTGACATACCTCATATCAGCCTTCCTCCTATTGTTTAGCTTATGAGAGTTCACTTTTGCCTTCTTGCAAGAGACAAAAATAGATGATGGGTATTTTAGGATGCCACTTGGTGACCCCTTTTGAGGAGGGGCCCTAGTGGTGGGAGCAGCCCTAGCATCTCCACTAGCTCTCACTGGAGCCTCTGCACTGGAAGCAGGAGAAGGAGCATCTTCAACACTTGCTTGTTGAGGCTTCTAGGGCTTCAAGGGTGTGTGCTCCACATCCTTCACAAATTATATCCCTGTGACCTTCTCAATCATAAACATCAGATAAGGTGCATAGCCACAGGGCCTGTTTGGAGTACAGGATATGTTCACCATGCCGTTCCAAATGTAGTCAAAGACATCAAACTTCCTGTCTTTGCTAATGACCTTCATCAAGGTCCTGAGATATCCCTGAACACTCCCAGCATCCCCATCCTTGGGGGCAATGGTCTTCTTGAGGACCCGGTTCAGCACCACGAAGAAAGGCTTCATGTTCTTGGTGGAGGGGGATTGAACTTTGAGTGGGGTTCATAAAGAAACTTCATCTTGACCTTCTCAATGACACCAATGTTGTGAATTATCAAGTTGTCATTGCTGGTGCTGTCAAGATGGAGCAATCTTGCAAACTCTTCATAGGCAATAGTGTACTTGGATCCATAAGTCATCCAAGTCACCCGCTCTTCCTCATCACTAGCAAAGTGGCATGTAGCATAAAATTGGGCAATTACTTCATCATTACAGTTGTTTCTGAAGGCAAAGAGGTCCTTCAATCCATTCCTCTTGACTGCCTCGACTACCTCAACAATAGGTGAGCAACCGTTCTTCTCAAAATGCACCCAATCTATCCATTGGTTGTGCACCACGGGGGTCTTCATTGGAAGATAGACAGACTTGTAAAAGTCTGCATGGAAGTTACTCCAGAACCTCCCATCAGCAGCTTGCTTGGGTCGGCTATAACAATCCACATTTCTAAACTTTGCAGCTGTGTCATTGCCCTTGCCATTGAATATCTCCTCAGCGGGATCCCGACCACCTTCCCTTGGAGCTGACATATTGAAGGGCCAATCGGGCCTGTTGCAATCCCTTTGCCCTTGCCCTTTGATTGGCGAGCACTTGCCGAGCTAGGGCCACCACCAGCAGAAGCCTTGGAAGCAGGCTTCTTGGCGAGCACCTTTCGTCGAGCCTGGGGAGGAGAAGGAGCCGGCTCAGATGGGCACTCTTGGCGCTTCTTTCCTTGGCCCGTCGAAGACTGAAGCAAGGCTTCTTGGTCCAGCTCGGCCTTGAAGTCAAAGATTTCGTCGTTAGTGCTCGACATTATCCTGATAATGGATTTCACAACGTATTGATGAGAATAGATTAAAAGATTTGCATTGAGGAATAGGAATTTAGGGTTGAGTTCAGAAAAAATCAGACTAGTCCGGTGTACAGACACGGACTAGTCCGGTTGACTGGACTTGTTCGTGCATGGACCGGACTAGTCTTATATTCAACCTCTAAAACCCTAACTATGAGACAAATGGTGATTCCTAATGCACAAATAGCTTAGCATCAATGTAATACATCAAGGAGGCATGTATATAGTGAAAGGAACTAAGCTATTTGATCAAAAACGAAGGAAATAGCAATTTCTAGGGTTTGGGAGGAGAATTTACCGAAATTGCTCGATTCTTGAGGATGTAGGGGTTGAAGGAGTGGACAAGTCTGTGGTCTTCAATCCCTGAGCAATGGAGGTCGTTTTCCACCAAAACACGAAGAGTTTTGATGGAGGATGAAGGAAATCGCCTTTGGGAGCTCGAGCGAGGAGAGAGAGTGTAGGTGAGGTTGTGAGGATGAAGAGGATTAGGGTTCGGCGGCAGATAGGGTTATGGACACGAAAAATCGGACTTGTCCGAAAATTATTGGACTAGTCCAAACTTTTCCAGAGCCTATATTGGACTAGTCCGTGGTGGGTCGGAGTAGTCCGGACCTACAGTCTCTCAGCGGACTAGTCTGGGCAACCACGGACTAGTCCGTGGTCACCAGGGAAGAAATGCTTAGCCCATTTGTATATATTCGAAAGTACTTATTAAGAAAATAGGGAGGCAAAGCAAATCATATAATCTTGATGAATATGATCAGTAAGCATACAACAATCAAGCAATGACCATAATTCACCAAGATCAAGTAGTTGACATAGTTTTTGGAGAAATCTGAGATAGATGATTTTCACAACACAATCAATGAATTTTGAATATAGCATTCAGGTATACAAGATTTCAAGACACATTCAGAGCATCAAGGATATTTAGTTCATTTTGGAGCTCGCAAAAGCGTTTTCCATCAAGTGGCTTGGTGAATATGTCGGCTAGTTGTTTTCAGTGTTGACATTTGAAATGGCTATATCTCCTTTCATTGAATGGTCTCTCAAAAAGTGATGCCAGATGTCTATGTGTTTGGTCCTAGAGTGCTCAACGGGATTATGGGCAATTTTAATGGCACTCTCATTATCAGAAAGGAGTGGAATATGACTCATATTGTAACCGTAATCCCTAAGAGTTTGTCGCATACAAAGGAGTTGTGCACAATAACTCCCGGCTGCAACATACTCCGCTTCGGCCGTGGATATGGCAATGGAGTTTTGTTTCTTGGAGGGCCAAGAAACTAGGGATCTACCTAGGAATTGGCATGTATCGGAGGTACTTTTTCTATCTACTTTGCATCCGGCATAATCTGCATCGGAGTAACCAATGAGATTGAATTTGGAACATTTGGGATACCAAAGGCCTAGGTTGGGTGTATGAACTAAATACCGCAAGATTCTCTTTACGACTGTCAAATGACACTCTTTTGGGTTGGCTTGAAACCTTGCACACAAACATACACTCAACATAATGTCTGGCCTAGATGCACATAAGTAGAGTAGAGATCTAATCATGGAGCAATATACCTTTTGATCAACGTTTGGTCCATCTTCATTGAGATCCAAGTGGCCATTCGTTGTCATGGGAGTCTTTATAGGCTTCGCCTTGTTCATTCCAAACTTCTTGAGTATGTCTTGCATGTACTTAGTTTGGCTTATGAACGTCCCTTCCTTTTGTTGCCTCACTTGGAATCCCAAGAAGTACTTTAGCTCTCTCATCATAGACATCTCAAACCTATCTGTCATAATCTTACTAAATTCTTCACAAAAAGATTTGTTAGTTGAACTAAATATAATATCATCAATATAAATTTGACAAATAAAGAGATCATCGTCAAAGTTCTTTGTAAACAATGTATAATCCACTTTACCGATCTTAAAACCATTTTCAATTAAGAAATCTCTAAGACACTCATACCAAGCTCTAGGATCTTGTTTGAGGTCGTAGAGAGCCTTACGCAATTTAAAGACGTGGTCGGGGAACTCTTCATCTTCAAATCCGGGGGGTTGCTCCACATACACCTCCTTCTTGATTGGTCCATTGAGGAAGCCGCTTTTCACATCCATTTGATAGAGCTTGAAATCATGGTGAGTAGCATATGCAAGTAATATTCTAATAGACTCAAGTCTAGCTACTTGAGCAAAGGTTTCATCAAAATCCAAACCTTCAAGTTTTGAATACCCTTTGGCCACAAGTCGTGCCTTGTTCCTTGTCACCACCCCGTGTTCATCTTGTTTGTTGCGGAAGAACCATTTGGTGCCGACGACGTTGAACTTGGGTCTTTCGACTAGTTCCCACACCTCGTTCCGTTTGAAGTTGTTGAGTTCTTCTTGCATGGCCACTACCCAATCTGGATCCTTCAATGCATCCTCAACCCTGCGTGGTTCCAAAAAGGATACAAACGAATAATGCTCACAAAAATTAGCTATGCGTGATCTAGTAGTTACTCCCTTTTGGATGTCACCGATGATGTTATCGATTGGGTGATCCCTTTGGACGCATTGGTGTACTCTTGGGTGTTGCACTTGTTGTCTTGAATCTTCATGGTCATCTTCTTCTCCCCCTAGGTTGTTTCCCTCATTGTTTTGTTGATCATTTTCGACTTCTTGAGGTTGATCTTGTGTGGAAGCTCCCCCTTGATCATTGGCCTCCATTTGCAGTTCATCTTCCTCATGCACATGTAGAGGTGGCTCTTGTGGTCGAACATCGCCTAACGCCATTCTTCTCAATGCTTAGCAAGGAGCTTCTTCTCTTTCTAGCACACATAGATCAACTTGCTCCTTTTGGGAGCCGTTAGTTTCATCGAACACTATGTCACGTGCTACTTCAACAAGTCCGGAGGTCTTGTTGAAGACACGATAGGCGTAAGAGTTCTAATCATAACCAAGCAAGAAACCTTCATCGGACTTTGAAGTGTACTTTGAAGTCCTAGGCTTCTTGTTGAAAATATAGCATTTGGAACCGAAAACTCAAAAATATGAAACATTAGGCTTGTTATCGGAGAGTAGCTCATATGATGTCTTCTTGAGTAGTCGATGAAGGTAGAGTCAGTTTATGGCGTGGCAAGCGGTGTTAACCGCTTCCGCCCAAAACCGATCGGAGGTCTTGTATTCATCGAGCATTGTTCTCACCATCTCTATGAGGGTTCGGTTCTTCCTTTCGGCAACCCCGTTTTGAGGGGAGTAAGGTGCTGAAAACTCATGATTTATCCCTTCTTCATCTAGGTACTCCTCAACTTGTGTGTTCTTGAATTCCGTGCTATTGTCGCTTCGAATATTCTTGATTGTCAATGAAAACTCATTTTGAGCATGCTTGAAAAACTTCTTGAGTATTCCTTTACCGGAATCTAAGGAACTCTCCGAGCGTTTATAATCTAAGGAATCAACATGTAATACATGAGAAAGAGTGTGTTGTGGTGATATGGCAATTTTACCGGTACCGAGCACCTTTCCTTGACTATTCTCTCCAAAATAGATGCCCTCACTTGGATCCTCATTTGCTTCATACTCAACGAACATCCTACTTTCTCCGGTCATATGGTTGGTGCAGCCACTGTCTATCACCTATTTGGATCCACCGGAGGAGTAGGCCTGCAAAAACAAATTATGCTTTGGTTTTAGGTACTCAATCTTCCTTGGGTCCTTTTAGGTTAGTCACAAGGGATTTGGGCACCCACACATGAGATTTGGTGTTCTCATGGCGTGGCCCAACATAATGAGCATAAACTTTTTTATAATTACTTCTCACTAAGACATAAGATGCATCAAAAGTTCTGAATAGCAACTAGCATTGTTTATACACAGGACTAGTCTGGGAGACTGGACTTGTCCAGAAGATCAGACTTGTTCGGACCCCGACCGGACTAGTCCGGTGATCATTCATGTTGGATTCATTAATTTTGGATTTTCCAGTTTGAGAGAGTCTTCCCTTTACAAAGACATTGCTCTCCTTGTTATTCTTATGGCTTCTAGCATGTTGCTTTTCACCATAAGAGTAACCAATGCCATATTTGACATTTGGATGTCTTGTGACCAAGTATGCACTACGTGCATATTTGATCTTCTCCTTGTCAAATATGCCATTTTGTGTAGGATGCTTGTCCTTGGTAGAGGTTGACTTGTATTTCAAACTGGTGTCAACCTTACCACATGTACAAGTAGAAGCAACTTCAGTTTTAATGGGAGAAGGTGAACTTGAAGAGGATGAAGGGTCACCTTGCTTGAGTGACTCAACTTGCACTTCAAGGATATTCTTAACCTTGATTAGGTTAGCAAGTTCTTCCTTGATTGTAGCATTTGAGTCGCTTAACTCCAAGCAAGTTTCCTTGCTTGAAGCTAATTCGAGCTCTAGTGACTTGCTTCGCTCCTTTTCAAGTTCTAGAAGCTTTTCAAGTTCGACATATTCCTCCTTTTGGGAGATAATCATCACTTCTTGATGATGTATCAACCTCTCCTTCTCAACAAGTTGATCAAGTAAAAATTTCATTTTTGTGGCAGTTTTCTTATCTAGTCCAATGAGCATGTCTTCCTTATCACTAACAATTTCACTACCACTAGAATAGGAATGTACAGAAGAGGGTTTTGTCATTACATTGTGTTTACCTTCCTTTGCCATGAGGCAAGTGCTGCCCCCCTTCCATGCGCCGAGTGTAGGGAAGAGAGTTGACTTCTTGGATGTCTTCTCAATGGCTATGCTAGCCATCTCTTCTTCTGATGATGATGAGGACTCATCATTTGAGTCCCACTCTTTCCCTATATGCGCTTGTTCGGCTTGTTTATTCTTCTTGAAGAATTTCTTGGGTTGAGGCTTTGCTTCTTTGGTCTTCTTCTTGTTATCTTCATATGGGCAATCAACTATAAAGTGGCTATACTCACCACAATTATAGCATGCCCGCCTCAACTTTGGCTTTGATCTTTCCTTGTATTTTCCTTCACTTGATTTAGCGCCTTGTCTCTTCTTCATCATCTTCTTGAATTTCTTCATGAATAGTATCATGTCATCTTCATCCAAGTCACTACTTTCATCATCACCGTCTTCTTCTAGTTGAGCTTCTCGAGCTTTTTTAGACAAGGGTTTATGGGTGGACTTTAGAGCGACCCCTTTCTTCTTCGCCGAGGTGAGGTCGGCAATTTCCTTAACTTATTTAGCTTGTTTTTCCATCATCTCAAAGTTGATGATTTTCCCAAGTAGCTCATCCGGGGTAATCCTCTTGTATCCGGGGCTTTCTCGTACAATTGTACACAAGGTGACATTGCGAGGCATGAAGGCTCTAAGGATGAGCTTCACTTCCTCGTAGTCGTTCCACTTTTTGCTTCTGTATGCTTGCACCTTGTTGATGAGCGTCTTTAATCGGTTGTACATGTCTTGTGGCGACTCATCTTCTTCGATTGCGAACCTTCCCAGCTCGCCTTCAATCATCTCGATCTTTGCTTATCGCACATGGTCTTCGCCTTCATGTGCGGTTTGCAATGTATCCCATATTTCTTTTGCGATCTCGAGTCCATCCACTTTTGTAAACTCATCACGACTGAGCAATAAAGTTATGGCTGCAACAGCTTGGGCGTTTTGATGGATGGCTTGCTCTTGGCTCGGTGTGAGCTCCTCATCATCATCCGGGATATCTATTCCTATGCATACTATGTGTCACAAACTTGGATTTAGAGAAATCAAATGCATTTTCATATTTTGCCTCCAAATTGAGTAATCATTGCCGTCAAAGTGTGGGGCTTTTCCAAGTGGAATGGATAGATAGTGATTGTTGCTAGAATTTAGGCAGTCATAGTTAAAAGGATATCGGGAGTAGTCGGTGTGACTACTCCCCTTCTTTCTCTTCTCATCTTCGATCTTCACCTTTCCCTTGGAAAGGGTTTTCTTCCTTAGGAGTGCCTTGAGTTCTAGCGTCTCCTCATCATCATCGTCGAAGTATTGAATGGCTTCGAGGAGCTTTTCCAATTTCTGGTTCTTGTCTTCATCAACCTTCTCTTGGTTGTTGCTCTTTTGTATGTCTTTCATGTCCGACATGATCTCTTCGAGCTATTAGTCTCCTTCTTGAAGAACCTGGCTCTGATACCAATTGAACGTGGCCTAGAGGGGGGGGGTGAATAGGCCTTTTTGAATTTTGTCGGAACCTGCAACACTTAACAACTAGATCAAAACTCGAGATATCGTACTATTCCGGTCAAGTGCGGACTAGTGCGGTGTGTACTGACTAGGTTAATCAAGTTTGATTGATTAATTTGACTCTAGAGTGTATGCAGCGGAAATATACTTGTTGTTGAAGTGTTACACAATTATGAACTAGGGTATATCACAAGTCAATCTTATATTTAATGTTTCAACATAAAGTAAACAAGATTAATTGGAACCCTAGATTGATATGATGTATAAGAACGATGAACGCAAGGAAGAACACAAGCAATTTATCCCGTGGTTCGGTTCCCACATAGGCAACCTACATCCACGTTGAGGAGTCCACAAAAGGACAAGGTCTTCTCCAACCCTACCCTCGTCGGATCGCCACGAAGGCCAATCCTCTTCACTTATCACAAATGGTAAATAACCAAATTCAAGGGACCTTCTCACACGTTGAGGGCTCCCCTAGATTACAACAAGAACTCCACCAAGAACACACTCGAAAGATTACAAGAAAATCACAGGAGTGTGTTAGGGAATCAAACCAAGTGCTCAATGAGTGATGAACCGTGTCTCTCCAATGTTCCGAAGTGTATCCTCAAGGGATTGATCTTTGTGGCTTTTGATTTCGTGGAGAGATCTGTTTTTGAGGCTCTTGGGAGGTGTGACGGTGCAGGGGGTCCAGAGGTATTAAAGTTGGGCCATGCACATCTATTTATATGGGGTTTCTAAAATTGACCATTAGGGTTTAGAAAGACCGAACTAGTCCGTGGTGGACACCGGACTAGTCCGGTGTGCTGTGTGTAGCAAACCCTAAGTGTCCCGAAATATCGGACTAGTTCGGCTAGAAACGGACTTGTCCGATTTCGCTTCTGGAAATCTTCGGACTAGTCCGATAATCATCGGACTTGTCCAAATCAGTGAAACCCTAAGTGAATTGTGTGACAAGTCCGCACTTGGAGGACTTGTCTGATTTAGGTCAGAGGGTTTTCGGACTAGTCCGTGCCAATATCGGATTTGTCTGATTTTCATCAGAATGATATCGGACTAGTCCGTTGTGTGATCGGACTTGTCCGACTTTGTGCAACTTGTGAAGTGTTTTGATGACTAGTTCGCACTGGGGAGGACTAGTACAATTCTAGTCAGAGAGATATCAGACTAGTTCATGGTGATATTAGACTTGTCCGATCTTGTGCAGAGAGATATCGGACTAGTCCGATGTTAGTCAGACTAGTCTGGTCCTGTATAGATTTGTGCAATGTGTGTGTTTATTTGTTTTTGAGCTCTTGGGGTGTGTTTCCTTAACACACTCCATACACAATGATCTACTATACTTGTTCCTTGAGCTCATTTCCACATTGCTCCTCATTCTCCCTTCTTTTTGGCTCTTTGCTCATTTTCTCATTAAAACCTGTGCTCATCTCAACAAAGTAGTTAGGATCTCATTTGCTTGTCATAAATCATCCAACACCCACAAGGGATTCCTAGATGCACTTTCAGGAACTTAGTAGGTCCGACATCAACCATCACCGGTTTGAAATTCTGTTCTTCCTGCACACTGAATAAACAGGAAAAGTAAAATTCGTCCTCTTGTCTATAGATCGTTTGTGTCTGATTGTTCTTACTTGAGTTTTATTCCGAAGCAACTCGATATGGTAGCGAGTATATTGATGTAACTCTTCCGGACCCATATGCTTTTTTAGTACTCACCCTACAGAGGCTTATCGGAGTGTAGGTAGAGTGGCGTACTTGGGGTGCAGGACCAAGGCTAAGTCGATAGCACACTCTGGACCTATGTTGGCTTAGTGTTCAGGCAAGTTGACTATACATCATATTAAGACCCAAAGAGACCAATAATATAACTTGTAATGCATATGAGTAACTTGGTAAAAACTCAAGAGGAATTGCACAACTTCATTATAGACAAGAAGGTTAAAAACAATAATTTAATAGATCGAGCCTTGTACAAAAATAAATGCATGTGGAGCCTATTTTTACACAATAATGTCTTTCATTTTAGGTCTGGAATACAGGGGAGACAAGGACACACTTAGAGTGCTGGACCAAGCTAAGTGTGCTATACATCTTGTACTAACCCAGGGTAGGTAGTTACACTTTTAGTGTTGTGATTGTATGGAGTGTACTTGAACTTCCCGGACCCTCCCGGAGGGGTCCGGATGTTCTACTGGAGGTCCTACTCTTGTCTGTTTATCGACTCTATAACATATTACAGACTCACCTCCGTGATTCTAAGCATAAAACTTATGGAGGTGCTCGATGTTCCAAGGATTAGGAAGCGGTATCCCATCCTCAGTTGCCAAGCGAACGCATCCGGGACGGGATACTTTGATCACTCGGAATGGACCTTCCCAGATCGGGGAAATTTTGTTCATTCCTTCTTGAGTTAGTATCTTCTGAAGCACCAGATCGCCTTCCTCGAGTTGTCAGTTGCGTACGTGCCTTTGATGATAGCGCCGGAGCGCTTGGCGATATCGTGCATTCCAAACAGCTGCTTGGCACCTTCCCTCGTCGACGAGGTCAAGGTCTTCACGCTGGAGCTAGTCGTGCGTGGCTTCGTCGAAAGTCCAGAACCGGAGGGACCCCAAGGTGATCTCTGAAGGAAGGGCTCCTTCAGCTCCGTACACCAGATATAAGGGTGTTCCTCCAGTTGACCGGTTAGATGTTGTCCTGTTTGCCCACAATGTGGACGGAAGCTCTTCAATCCAGTTAGCTCCGTGCTTTTTCAGGCACTCATATGTGCGCGTCTTGAGTCCTTTTAAGATTTCTGCATTTGCTCTCTCAGTTTGGCCATTGCTTGTCGGATGGGCTACTAAGGCGTAGCTGAGTTGTATGCCAAGGTCTTCGCAATGTTCTTGAAATGCAGCACTTGTGAATTGAGTTCCGTTGTCAGTTATGACTTTGTTTGGAACTCCGAATCTGCATATAATGGACTTCAATAACTTGATTGCTTGTTGATTGTAACAACTGGAGTTGCTTCCGGCCACTTAGTGAACTTGTCGATGGCGACATACAGGAACCTGTAACCTCCGAGAGCTTTTGGGAAAGGTCCCAATATGTACATGCCCCACACAGCGAATGGCCATGTAGGTGGTATCATTTGTAGTGATTGAGCCAGTGTGTGAATCTGTTTTGTGTGGAACTGACACGCTTCACATTTTTTCACTAGCTCAACCGCATCCTAGAGTGATGTACGCCTATAAAAGCCATGCCGAAAGGCTTTACCAACTAGCGTGCAAGAAGAAGCATGGTTCCCACACTCGCCTCCATGAATTTCCGCGAGGAGCTCGTGACCTTCTTCCCTTGCAATGCATCACATTAGGATGTCATTGGCACCGCGCCGATATAGATCCCCTTCTACCAATGTGCATCTTTTAGCCAATCTGATAGTCTGGTCAGCGGATACACTGTCTTCAGGAAGGATATTGTCTTTCAAGTAGCTCCAGATCTCCGAGATCCATGCATCAGAGCTTACTTGAGCTTCTGAGTCTTGCGTGCTAGGTTGCTCGGAGCTTCCGACAGCACCTACGACCCTTGGTGGACGCCATGGTAACAGGGTCACCGGGACTGCCAACTTCATGGTGCTGGTCTCGCCCCCTTCGCTCAGTTTTGCAGGCTGAGCTGTTCGTTTTGACAACCTCCGGATGAAGATTTTGTCGAGAGCTGGAGCTCCAGTTGAGGCTTTCTTCGAGAGTTTGTCGGCTTCAGCTTTGTGAAGACGCGGAACATGGTGGAGATCCAAGACTTCAAAGTCCTTCTGAAACATCTGGACTTCAAGGAGATAAGCAGCTAGTTGAGGATTGTTACAGGAGCATTCACCTTTGATTTCTTTGATAATGAGTTGTGAATCTCCTTTCACCAACAGTTGTTGGACACCATAAGATAGTTCCACCTTGAGTCTGTAGATGAGAGGTTCATACTCCGCCATGTTGTTGGTTGCCTTGAAATCAAGGTCAACCATGTACTTGACCTTCTCCCCAGTCGGAGCCAGGAGAAGGATTCCAGCTCCGGCCCCCTCCTTCTGCACGGAGCCATCGAAGTAGAGAGTCCAGTGCGGATTGGTGAATACCGGAACTTTGGGTTCTGGTTTCTGCTCACTGTGGCCCCCAGGGTTTGATGGAGAGGGAGTCCATTCTGCCACAAAGTTAGCCAAGGCTTGACTTTTGATTGCTTGTCATGACACGAATTCTAGATTGAATTCGGCCTGTTCCACTGCCCACTTTGCAATGTTCCCAGTAGAATTAGGGTTATACAAAATAGCACGCAATGGAAAAGAAGTTACCACTGATATTTTGTGGGCTTGGAAGTAGTGAAGAAGCTTCCTTGAGGCAATAAGAACTATGTAAAGTAACTTATGCACCTCAATGTATCTTGTCTTGGCATCGTGGAGTACTTCGCTAATGAAGTACACGGGGCGTTGGATGGTTCGGAACCTTTCAGAAGGACCCAGGGCTTCTTCTCCATCGACCCGGACCCTGCTGGAGGGTTCCGGACCTTTAGGCTGTGCTTGTTGGACGCTCCCAGAGGGGTCAAAACTCCTTCTTGTTCAACTTGTACCTTGCTAGGATGATCCAGATCATCTTGGCCGGCCAGATGAACTTCCTGGGGTAAATGAGGTTGACCTCCTAGCATTTCGTCTTGATGCTCCGTGTTTGTGGGCTGGGACCCAGACATGCCTTTAGGCGATTCCGGACCCTCCCGAAGGTGTCTGGGCTCCTGGACTGGATGTGGCTCCGGTCTTTCCGCGACCAGGACCATACTGACAACTTCGGTGGTTGCTGAAATGTAAAGCAGTAAAGGCTCACCAGAATTTGGGGCTACCAATATTGGCAGTGTGGTGAGGAGCTGTTTTAGCTCTTGAAATGCCTTTTATGCTTCTTCAAACCAGTGAAATGGTCTGGACATCCTCAAGAGTTTGAAGCAGGGTAACGCCCTTTTTGCCAGTCTTGAAATAAACCAGCTGAGCGCAGCTAGGCATCCAGTTAACTTCTAGATATCCTTAATGCGGGTTGGGGGCTGCATATCTTCTATGGCCTTGATCTTCGCCGGATTTGCTTCAATTCCTCGGTGAGTCACCAAGAAACCAAGAAGCTTCCCGGAGCTAGCCCCGAAGACACACTTGTTTGGGTTCAGCTTGGTGCGCGTGGTGCGCAGCTTGTTGAAGACAGCTTGTAAATTGTCAAGGAGTGATTCCTTGTTTTTGATCTTCACTACGATGTCATCGATGTATACCTCCACTAAGTCTCTAATTAGCTCTCCAAATGTTTTGTACATAGCTCGCACAAATGTTGAAGCAGCATTTTTAAGACCGAATGGCATGGAAATATAACAGTACAATCCATCTACTGTTATGAAGGCAGTATGCTCTTCATCTTCCTTAGACATTTGGATTTGATGATATCCAGAATATGCATCTAAGAAACACAATAGCTCACACCCGGAGGTGGAGTCCACTATCTGATCTATTCTAGGTAGTGGAAATGGATCCTTTGGACATGCCTTATTCAAGGTGGTGTAGTCGATACACATCTGAAGCTTCCCGCCGGCCTTGGGTACAAATACTGGGTTTGCTAGCTATTTTGGATGGAAGACTTCCCGAATGAATCTAGCTTCAAACAACTTCTTGATTTCCTGTCAGATGAAGTTTTGTCGCTCGATTGATTGCTTCTGGGGCTTCTGGTGTACAGTTCGTGCATCAGGGTAAATCTTCAGATTGTGCTCAATCACCTCCCTAGGGATCCCAGACATTTGTGACGGTTGCCAGGCAAACACGTCGACATTAGCCCGGGGGAAAGTGATGAGCGCGAGTTCCTATTTTTTGTTCAGACCTCCTGATATACGCGTAGTCAGAGCAACGTCGGAACCAATTTGGACGACTTTGACAGGAACGTCGGTTTCGCCACTTGGGTGCACACGGGGTGCAGATGTAGAGCCTTTATGACGAATGCTCAGAGGGTTCAGAGCTGGCTCCTTACCGGATGCTTCCTCTTGCGTTGTGGAAGCGCATAGAGTTCTTCTAGAGCAGTAACTCCTGCGGTGCGATCTTTGCAGATCTGAGAACGCCCGTGGGTGTTGGCATGTTCAACACTAAGTAACCATAATGAGTTGTGGCCATGAACTTGTACAAGGCTGGACTACCCAGAATGGCATTGAACGACAAACTAATCTACGCGACATCGAAGTCCAATTTCTCAGTTCTGTAGTTCTCCCGAGTATCGAAGGTCACTAGGAGTGTGATGGAACCGAGAGGAGTAATGGTTCCCAGACCTACCTCAGAGAAAGTTCAGGATGGGCGAAGGTCCAAAGGACGGAGCTGGAGCTTAACAAAAGTTTCGAAGCTTATGAGGTTTAGCCCTGAACCTCCGTCCACCATTACATGGTGAATTTGAATATTGTTAATGGTGGGTGACACCATCAACGGAAGTTGACAAACCCCGATCATGTTTTGAGGGCAGTCCGAAGCATCGAAAATGATGGGGGTATCCATCCACTTCCGATGAGGCTCTGCCTTCGTAGTGGGAGCTGTCACGGCCATGTCCCGCGGCATTGTCTTGAGGATGCGGTGAGAGGAGATGTCACAAGAACCACCATAGACAGTGTTTAGGGTCTTCCGGCGCTCATTGCCAGAAACATTGGAGTCGTCATCGACAGTGTTGTAAACAGCTTTCAGGACCTTCTTGGGGTCCTGGAAACCTAGCTCCTCCTCAGCTAGAACTTCGTCGACTTTTTGTTTTCCTTCCCGCTGGCAGAAAGGAGCTTCTTCCCGGCGCTTGTTATAGCGCTCGACAAGGTTCTGAACCTCCCAACATTCTTCCAGGTTGTGTCTGTCTGTCTTGTGAATCAGACACCACACCTTTGAATTGTTGCTGTCTTTCATGGAAAGATGAGGTGGTTTCTCGCAGCGTGGCCCCCGGCCACCCGGAGCTGCAGCAGCTGCAGCGGCTGGTGCGCCGGCCGATTGCTTCTTCTTGTCGTTGGGCTTCTTTTTCTTTTTGCCTCTACTGGAGGTAGTTACTTCAGTCTTGGAGGACTTCTTGTTGGCCTTCGGAGCTGGCTTGGAGTGCATTTCACGGTCCTCTGCGGCTCTAGCGCATTTGTCTGGTAGGCTGAAGATTTCCGTAACGCTGGTGACCTCTTTGATAGCCAGCTTCTCCATCATATTTTTATCTCGAACACCCTGTCTGAATGCAACGATAACAGAAGAGCTCGAGATTGAAGGAATAGTATTTTGTACCTGAGAAAACCGTTGGATGAAAGATCGTAGCAATTCCCCCGATGTCTGCTTTACAGCAAACAGATCCAACTCAGTGCCAGGCCGGGTGTAAGAACTCCCAAAATTGGCGGTGAATTATTGGCAAAGCTCTGCCCAACTATTAATGGAGTTGGGTGGAAGTGTTATGAACCAGGACCTTACAGTCCCAGTTAAAGCCACTGGGAAGTAATTGGCCATCACAGCCTCATCACCTCCCGCTGCTAGTATGGCAGTGGAGTAAATTTGAAGAAATTTGGCAGGGTTGATAGTCCTGTCGAATTTTTCCACCCAATGAGGCCGGAAATTTTGGGGCCACCTGACCATGCGCAAATGCATGGATAAGACAGAACAACCTCCTCCTACTCCCTGAGGATCAGGGTTGTCCCTAGCCTCTCTCCTCTCACGAGCATGCTCGATATGGACACGGTCGTCCTGCTACTGGTAACGGCGATCCAGTTCCGACCGCAGGTCATGAGTCGGAATCCTGGTAATGGTGTGGGTTCGTCGTGCCCTGGGAGGCAACGAGGTCGCTTGCTAGGATGCAGCACGAATCCTTTGTTGCAAGACTTGTGGACCAAGTCGGCCTGACAAGGTCCGTCGTTGTGATGGTTCTCGCCCCGAAGGGTGAGGACCTTGATTGCTGATGCCAGCAGTTGCAGCTGCAACCAGATGGTCAACATCAGCCCTCCACTACTCCATAGCACCCTGGGGTGCTCCTGGAGGCGGTGGGTGTGGTAGTAGAGCTCGTGCAGCAATGAGCGCTGCTCTGGGTTGTTGTTCGTCGATGTAGTGATCGACGCAGATGCACCATCTTATTGCCTAGCATTGTTGGCCGGAACAGATGGTGGCTGTGGTGCCGTAGTGTCTGCCGGAACAATGGCACCTGCTAGCTGGTGAGCGTTGGAGGGATTGCCTCCAATAGGTTGTTTAGCACAATTGCCGTTGGAAGATCCTGCGACGGAATTCACCATCTTGAGATCTCGGCTGACGGTGCCCCCCTACCTGGCGCGCCAAAATGTCGAAGTGTAGCAATGACACTTCCCCCGGTACTACTAAAGTGTAGCCCACGGAGGTTCTTGTTTCGGTTGGGGTACGCAAAGTTCAATATCAAGATAGGGACACTAGAGATTTATGTGGTTCGGACCGCCTGAGCGTAATACCCTACTCCACGGATTGTGTGTCTGTGATATATTACGAATCACTCGGAAGCGTAGTCTGTGGCTCAGCCTGGAGTTCGTCCTCCTTTGTATCTTGTGGCTCAGTCCTTTTATAGTCCAAGGACTGACCGTTACATCATTCACCTGACCCGACATGTGGCCCTGGTGTATTAAATTGCCTAATACACTATCTACGGGTATTAAGCATGGTTAATAGTGTGATAACGTGCCTTAATGGCTGCTTTATCTCTATTAACGGTGCTCTGATCGTGTGTCATTAATACAGCATTAATGACATGAAATCATGTCTTGTAATTGTCGCTTCGATTGTCACTTGAATGTTCGTGCTCAAGGAGATCTGCCAGTGTATACGTTGATGAAGATCCGGTGGCTCCACACGTGGCAGCTTCAGAGCTTTCCTTTGTGAGAAGGTGGCTCTGGCACCGCTGAACACGTGTCATCACCGGAGCTTCCATCTGTTGGGGGTTAGCTCTAGAGTCATTATACACGTGTTGATCGCGGAGCTCTCCTGTGTTGACCGGATACCTCCAGATTTACATTACACGTGTGAATCTTCAGAGCTACCATATGAGGGATGCGGGTCTGGTGTAATATGACATGTGGGGCCTGAGAATGCCTTCAATCTTGACGGCAGAACTCTTTTGCCCTTCTTGCGGTATTATGGAGTACCCGGTACGCAGGATACCGACAAATACCACTAGGCATAGGATCAAGTCTACTAGAGTTGTCCTTAATGGTGCTGCACTTAATCTTCTCTTCAATTTTAGTGGTGCTTGATGTCCTCCTCGATAGCACTAATGGAGTTGAGCTTATACTTCTTCTATGACGGGTCAGCCTTGTGCTTGAAGTTGCCTTTTCTTGGAAATGAAATCCCACTTGATCATTTAAGTCACTTGAGCACGCTCCTTCCCCCTTAAAGTTCCAATGTAGTAGCTCCAAGAATCCCCTCATATCAAACCAACTAGCATCTCAGTCAAGTTTCCATCTTTAATTCCACAAGGATGTATCACATTGGCGCTAGGTTATTTCTACTACATTTAAACTTACCCGATCGATTTACTGTCCAGAATCGACCAGTCTGTACTAACTCCAAATTTTGATCATGATAATAGCAATGTCATAACTTCATTTGAATACTGAAGTTAAAGTTAACTTTCGTCTCTTTCCAACGAGTACTCATTTACCCTCATATCACTTTTGGTTCAAGAGATATGGAGTTCCAAAGCTACAGCAGTTCTGGAGCATTGCTGTGCAGCATATCCTTAGTGTGCACATACTTTGATCCAACTTTTCCAAGTGTTTTTGGACAAATATTGGTCATGCCCAGAATTACCAAGTTGTAGTACTCATTATAAGCTTTTCTTCTGTGTATCAGATGACCCATACTGCCTTGTATGCAGAGGGTAATGAGCAAATAACAGAAAAGTATAGAACCATATCCCAAATTTGTGTTCCTAAAGGAGTTTCTATTCTTTTGAAGATTTCACCTATTTAACTTGGGAATCTTGTCACACCCGGTTTTATTAAGAATAAAACCAGCTGCATAATACATGTATGCCAGTATGAGTTTCACCATACATGTACGATAAATAGTGATAAAAAGTTATATATCGAATACGAACAATGTTTATACTTTTAAAAGAGTTTTGAAGCAGCAACGGAAGAGGAAAAACTCTAGGGCAATCACAGGCAAATCAACTGGCAGCAATGCGGCATATGCACCGTCTTCACTTGTCATTGTCCTTATTAGATCTTCTCTTCACTGAGAAGCATTTATAAAAACCACAAAAGCAAGCGCATGAGTACATAGAGTACTCAACAAGTGTGGGAAATAAATGACATGAAGGCCAATCAAAGGGGAAAGGCTGATAGTCATTTAAGCACTAAGCATTAAACCTACCCTTGGCTCACATTAGCCACCTACATTTAGGTGAATAATCCCAACCATAATAGAATAACAAATAAAGAACCAATAACAATGTTCATTCCCAACCACTGACTAATTATAAATTTGACACCAAGCCGCTCTTGTCCATGAGCACGACTGTCATGACAGTTTTTTTCAATATCTGCAGAGAATGTATCCTTTACCCACAGTTCGTGATTTCATCTCCTATTGCTAGGTGGACTAAATAAACATCCCTGTCGCTTGTGGCCCGTCGGCCGCATTACACACTTCCGTAGGTGTGTGGCCAGGAGATCACTACGAGGTCTTTCTGATGGTTCTCCCGACATGCATTTGTACTCCGAGGTTTCACCGCTCTGGCACCTAGATTCCATTTTCCCTCAGCCAGGAGAAGCCCCCTCTTAAGCCATGTGGATCCCAAGGTAATACTCTGAACCAATTCCCCGCTCGTTCGATTACCAACGCTACACTGGGAGAGACCAAATTACTAAACCAAGTTGTCCCATATACAACCCTGTGACAATACTATATGGATTAGTAACTTCCTCCATAAACCGATCCTTAGAATCCGATAGGTGTCAAACCCCAAATCAACACGCATGCATCATTCCATTCAACACCGCCTATCAGACTCCTACCAACTACTTTCATTTATTTTCAATAGCTCAATAAATCATAGTAGATCAAATATAACATGTAAACAAATTATTCATATTCATTAAGCATGGCTAAGCGTGAAGTAATTCCCAAATACCACCCTTTCCATCCCGAGGGACAAGGAATTATATGGAACGGTAAATAGAGTAAGATTCACATTAATTAAGCATGCAACTAACTATAACACCTAAAATAGGCACAAGATGATCAAGGGCACTTGCCTGTTTTTATATAGCTGCTCAGTTCTTCTTCATTGGACTATTTATCTTGATATCCTCATGTTGCTTCTTGATTGTGACACAAATGAGTATAAACTACTGTCAAAATAGAAAGAAAAACATTCAAGAACAATACACCATGCATAAAAGAAAAAGATACAAAAACTATTACGAGTGGATAAGTTACGATATCACGGGGGTTTAAGTGCAAAGGTGGCTTATATCGAAGTTATGAGTGATTCATTATGTTATATTAAAATTACAAGGTGTAATTTATGCTAATTATTCAGGTGGCAAAATGAATTATATTATTCAATCATGGTTTTATAAGAAAGTTGGATATCTTTATAGGTTTATACCATTTTTATATTTATTGCTAATGCTTTTCATTAATTTAAATAAATTATATAGGCTAAAGGACACTTAATATGCATGATCAAGATTATAACTTATTAATAGGCATTTTTAGTAATTTTCTATAATGATTTCATATTTATTTGAGCAAGTTTAGAATGAATTATGTTAATTAAGAGACAAAATATTAGTTGTAAAATATTAACCAGACTCTAATGTCATAAATGACTTTCTACAATTTTTCATGAATTTTGGGAAATTTTCTAGTATTTATTTGCAATGATTTATATTTGTTTTGGCAAATTTAAGATTAATTGCAATTATTTTAGAACTAAACTATTTATTACAGTATATTAAGTAGCTTGAAAACATTATTACTAACTTCCTGTAATTTCTATATGAATTTCTGGATTTAATTTTCTATTTTATACATAAAATGGGTCTTTATTCTATTTATTATATCCTGAAAATAATAATTACAAGTATTGTAAATTCTGAAATATTAATATATATATATATATATATTTAGGAGCTATTCTGTAAATACTATATTATTTAGAGGTCCAAATATTATTTCTAATATTAATAAGTATATTATAGCAATTTTAGAGGGTATTTAGATTAATTATCAATTGACCATTGACTCAGGGGTCTTGATGTAAGGGTTTTGGGCCTAACTGTAATTAGTCTAATGACTACGGCTGATCTGTAAGGAACTAGAACAAGATGTATAACATATAGAGATTACAGGGCCTATTTGCAAGTTTGGATTTTCTTAGGTTTTTCATATTTATTTTTCTACACGAAAAAGTGTGGACGGAGTCTATGCATCAGTGGACCTAGGGGTTGGGCGTTGGCTCATGGTCCACGATGGACCAGAGGTGTAGCCCTTCGCCCATCTAATCTGGGCCATAGGATTTTGGATGAAGGTCTTAGATTTAAATAAAACAAAGGGGTATCCTCAATCTAATCTAGACCGTTTATTTGTGGATCAAAGGCTGAGGGCACTCCAGCGAGGTTACAGGTGGCCAGTGGTGAAGAAGATGGTGGTGCCATGGTCGGAGCTCGCCAGAGTTGACCAGATCGATGCTCCGGTCGCCAAAACTCGACAGTATTTAAGGGAAAAAAGAGAGGAGTTCGTGGGAAACTCACCAAGGGGCTTCGCATGGCTCGAAACAGTGTGGAAAGTTGCCAGCAACAAGGAGGCGCGGCTGTGTTCGGCGGCGATCGTCAAAGTAGATGGCGAGGCCCCCAATCCGTCGAACGACTTGCCCGGTGGCTTCCTAATGACATGGTGCATGCGATGGAGATATAATAATGGAGAAAGGTGGAGCAAATCAACGGGAATGCCGGTGACTTACCTACGACTGTGACTATGGTTGTAGAGGTCGGGGGAGGGAAAAGAGGGGTGCGAGACTAAGGATTTATAGGAGATTCAAGTTGAAACGGAAGAGAGCACGATCATGGCCATTAAATGGTGGAGGGAAGTGGGGGAACGGGCGAAAGCAATATGCGACAGTTGCTAGAACGTGAGCATGCACACTAACTACTTGATCAAATGCCCCTAGAACGAGGGCTACTGTTTCGGCAGGAATGGTGGCGGTTGGGGATGATGACTGGGTCCCATGCGCAGTGAGATAGAATAGAGGATGCGGGATGGGTTGTGGGTTGTTGGGCCTCGGGAAGGTTTTAGCACAGGTGTTTTTCTTCTTTTCATTTTTCTTTTTTTTTTATTTTTTTTATTTTTGTTTTCAAGTTTCAAGTGAATTTTCTATCGTATTTGAATTCAAATCTCACACAAAATGCACAACCAAGGATGCTCTCTAGTATATTTGCTCTTGATTTCATAGTTTGAAATTCAGGGTGTTACAAATCTGCTCTGGGAGTGAAAATAAAAGTTGTATAGGACTTCAATATCTTCCTAACCAATATTTACTTGTCCTCATAGCCGTTCTGGATCATGAGATATGTAATTTTAAAGTTGACAGTTTTTTGAGAAATTTTGACAGAACCTCCTTTGTTTATGGCTGATTTGTCCACATATTTTTATACAGACATATTCAAAATTTGACAGGAATTTAAATTACAACATTGTTACACATATCATCAGGATTCCATTAATATACCTTCATTTGATTTTTCTACAGCGAATTATGATCGAATTAGTGAACAGTCCAGAAACTGTTCCAGGTTCTATACAGATTTTACAGATTTTGGGAATTCTGACATATGTCTCAATGGTGGCACTAATGACGTTTACTCACAAATGTTTTCTACTCGAGCTACGGATAACACGGTTAGTGTATCTGCAGAAGACAAACAGTTTATAGAACACTCATTATGGTGCTGTACGGCACGGCCCGCACGAGCGATAAATTCAGGCAGTAATAATAATATATATGAAAGTAAGAACATCCATCCCGTATCATTCCATACGGGCCGCCCCGAGCTGAGCCACGTCTTGAGGTACATGACCGAATTTTTTACCACTCGACGGGGGTCCCATGTCTTTGCATAATGCTGCACCAGTAGGAGGCGCTTCGCGTGTTTATTAAAAAACACACTATGTGCTTTTCAACCGCATGATAGGTGGCCACGTAATTTATCTCTTACGCTAGGGATCAGCGTTGCGTATGGCCCTTTGAACATTAAACATTCAAGAGTTGCATACTTCGTGTTTTTGACCACACGATGGGTTATCCACTCTTTTGCCTGAAGCACGCCGGGGAGCAGCGTTTTCATATGTTCCTAGAATCATGAGAAGGTTGAAAGATTCATATTAACTCTCATGCCAAGCTACGGGGACAATCAACGTACACGTACTACCTCTCGTACGGAGAGGTTACCCCAATTCATCCTCTTGCGGTGGCGTACCTTACCTCTTACCTAACATCAGAGCATCGTTACAAAATATAATAACAAGCATGTTAGCTTTGCCACCTTAATAACTATACTATTATAGACCTTATGTAGGCATATAGACTAATCCTTACTCGACTACTTTGCATTTTTTTAAAAATAGGCGCTTTTCAAGCGTGATATTCCTAATGTAGCTCTGATACCAGACTATGGGGACCGGGATCCACACGTTCCAGGAATCGCATTGGATGGTGCCGCGCGATGCGGCACCCAATAGCACCCAAGAAAAGCAATACAAAATAACCAACACAAATATTTTATTTCACAAGAGGATTCTCTTTTACAACATAATATACAATGCAGCGGAATATACATACTCGTACTCTCAACTAGCTATGCACAAGAGAAGCCGTCCATGCCCGCAGACGCTTTTCACTAGCAACACGAAACTGGTAAGCAGCGGCAAGGTTTCCGTGAGAGATACATCTCGACAAACTCGAGGTCTCACGGACAACCACATCATAAGAATAAGTTATGATACCTGCAAAAACCACAATATAGCAACCGTGAGCACAAGGCTCAGCAAGACTTAACCGTCTCACCTAAAGCATGAAACTCTACATGCTGGAAACTTTAAAGAATAGAAAGCTTAATTTGCAGAAATGGACTCACCGAAAAAAATCCTTAGTGGTCAGTTTTAAAGTAGCATACGCATTCTATGGACATAGCATCATTGTGAATTCCACAATCAAACAAGAAACGCTTCATCCACGATGATACTCACCCAAAGTTGCATAAGCTTCATTCGATTTAAAGGTTTGGAAATGATAACTTTAATTATGGTAGTTCTAATTCAACCAAGGTTGCAATACAAAATATTAATCATAGCAGCATATTCATAATCTTTCCACTACTCTTTATTACTACATCAAGACTCAAGGACCAAGTATGATCAATCCATAACTGCGAGTGACGGTGATTCGAATCAAAATACTCGGACTGCACGACACGTACGCCCATACTCAGAGTTACAACAACACACTCCACTGATGTCGCACGCAACCACCTTTCCTCAGATTCAACCACATCGAAACAGTTCGATCGACCTAAACAGCAAGCTCCCCTCAAGGTGCACCTCGCCTGTGAGATGTTCTTGAGTAAGTTGACTCCCACTTTACTAACAGCCGATAGCTTAACCCGATTGAAAAGGTTCCAACGTAGGATCCTCAAGGTACATCGGTTTCCTGGGTCCCATATAGATAGTATGCTTTTCAGCACAATTCAAACTTGCTAAACAGGGCCAAGCACTAGACGAGCCTTAACCGACACAAACGGGGCTACCAATCCATCTCCCAACACCTGCCTCGCCATTACCGACCTAGGCACAATGTGGGCAAACCAACCTACATAAATATCCGTCCACGTCTCATATTAAAGAGTGAACATTATAGTGACATATCGCGAGTAGGTTTCCCTCACTCGACTTCTCTCACAAGTAGAATTCAACTACTTGACTTGTGGTTGTTAAAATATGACCAATCTCGCGAGTAGTATCCAACATACTTGACTTCTACCGATCTTCTAACTTAACATTAAGCATAGCAATAATAATACGATGGAGTCTTATACTACCCATCCACTCCAAGGATTATTTGCGCATGCATGTCTAGTATTCAATCAACACAGACCCAATGTACATATCAAGTCTATTCAGTACAGTGTGTATAAAACAAAACTTTAAAAAGGTACTTAAATGCAAACCGAGGCTTGCCTTAGGTTGCAACTAGGTAAATGTTAATGAAGTCAGTTGCTTGATCATGGGTTGGAGCTTCGAGTCGCTGCCATTCTTCAAATATCCTTGCTGCTGCTCCGGATGAGAGATTGCTTGCAACAAGATCTAAGTTTGTGCCTCCTCCTCCAAGCAGTGCTCCTCGTCCATCTCCACTTGTCGAATGTCATCGTCTTGATCACTATCGATATGAAAATGCATATAAGAATAGTGCAACTTAGTAAAATAGTAAGTGAAATGGTTTATGATTCAAAAAGAATTAACTCAGCTCGGAATGGGCATGTCTCTGCTGTATGGAGAAACAGAGGTAAATTTACATTGGAAGATAGGTAAGTTCATGTATGCAGTGAATATGCACATAAGAAGGCACTTAGCAAATCACTACATGAAGATGCATAAACTCAAGAATCATGAAGGGTGTTGATGTGAAACTGCTGGACTTGGGTGTGTATAGATAACCAAGAGAGATTAGGGTGGAACAAGAAAGATCAAGGTATAGAATGCAATATGAAATGGGAAGAATGTAACTTAGTACATGAACAAGTGAAGGTGTTAATAGTTCATGAAGGAGTAACACTAACTAAGATTGTAAGTCCCGCTGTTGTGGTATACAGGAACAAGAATAAATCAAAATGAAGAATGGGAATAATTGGATATGAAAGAATTAGGCAATGTAATGGACATAGGGGATTCTTTATCCAAATACTTGAGTGAAGAAGGTCCACTGGTGCTGGGATTTTTACAGGCGCTTTCTAATGTCATGGAGGATCCCCCAGCAAAATCCCAGCTACAGGAATGGAATACTTTGGTCTACAAAATTCCATAAGTCTTTAAGCTTCTCTGAATTTTCATGGAAAAACTGTAGCATTGGCATGAGTCAAAGTGTGTTTTCCAGATAGTTTTGTTCATGTAGAGTATAACAAAATTTGGTTTGACATTTTTATAAGCTTCCTACAGGCTGATATTGATTTTTACAAGGGTTTGCCATTTTCTGGAAATATTACTATTATTTTCTGGAATTTTCCATTAAGCTGAGCAAAGATCATTAATTAACCTAACTTAATTATGGCTAAAGGAGCTGAAACTGTTACTGGGATTCAAATATCATGTGAAGAATATTCTGGCAAAATTTGGGAATTTTCGATTGAGGGACTCTCCTGCAATAAAAGTCCCAATGGCTTTTAGAAAAGGAATTACTTGGAAAATTAAACTAGTTTTCATACTAATTTATTTGCATCACTGCAAAGTACTTGACATGAGGAACCCAACAAAATTTGTTTCATGATATTTGGGAATTTATACAATGAGTGCTGAATTTCTAAAGTTTGTACAGTTTTTGGAATTTGTTTTAAATAGAAAACCCATTGTTTCACTGGAGGCCGGCCCACTGTCTTAACCTATCCAGTCACATTGCAGCGACACAGAAGCTATGGAATAAAAGGGCACAACCGCATGGATATAACAGCGACAAAGGATCCTACGGGTGGGTCTTCTTCCCCAATGGCCTGGGAGGCGGCCATGGAGACCAGGGCGGCCGGAGCTTGCCGGCACCTTGCCGGAGGTGAGGCACGGCATCAAGGACTTGTCCAAATTGGCGACCGCAACAAGGGGAATCTGTCAACAGCTTACTGGGATGCCGGGGATGACTGCTGTCGGCCGGCAGCGGCGGCACCATGGTGGCCGACTTTCGGCAACGTCGATCTCCTTATGGAATGCACCAAAATTGTCAGTACAAAGCCCTAAAGGATCGTAGTGAGGTGAAGAACGACGGAATGTGGTTGATTGGTGCAGCGGATGGCCGGAATTTAGGGTGCAACAGCGAGTGAAGCTCTTCAATGGTGGCGGCTACATGATCTAACCTGCTGGCACCATTTATTGATTATTTTTTGAATGGATTGATCTGGAAGAATCGTTCGGTCATGTATATTCTCTGGTGTAAGTTGGAGGATGTGGAAAACCATATGTGAAGGAAATTTCTAATAATAATTACCACGACTTGGGTGAACGCCTACAGGAGAAAATCCAAATTCCACGAGCAGAGCCGAGTGGAACAAACATACGTCAGCAAGGAGGTGAAATGGAGGTTCAAGCCAACCTTAGGATGGCGTTGGAAGGGCACGGGACTGTCAGAGTCAGCTGGGCGACGCTGGTGCAGCTAGGGCGGCGGCAAGGAGAAGAAGACGCCTCTGTTTCTTCGGGAAATCGCAGCAAGCCGAGAGGCGCGTGTCGAGGATGGAAAGGAAAGTCTTCCGCGACCTTTAGCTGGTACGGTTGGGTGATGAGGCATCAGAGACAGCCGGGCATCGATGCAGCAGGGGCGCGGTGGTGAAACATGGAAGAAACCGGCCGGTGGAGTTCGTCCATGCAGGGAAAGACATCGGGCTTTGGTTGAGGAGGTAGAGAGAGTGCCGGCGCCGTAGTCTGCAAGCTTTCCGGGGTGAGGGACAACACCAAGGCGCCGGCGTCGACTGCCTGCCTGGTGTACGACGGCAGCAATCAACAGAGCATAAGTTCTTGCTCTGTACTGAGAGGAAGGAACCAAGCTAGTCACAGGAAAAATGGAACGTGTATGGGCAGTGATAAGAATGAGCAAGCATCACAGGTTTCGGCTTCTGGACTTAGCAAGCGCTGACAACATGCACCATCTCCGTGGCAGGCCGGGAGACAGAGCATGTGAAAACAGAGTCGGCAACTATTTTGGCCCACTGCCAGGTGGGGTCCACCTCTCCCCCCATTCCCTTTTTCTTCTAAATTCAATTTCGGGCAGACAAAATATATCCATAAATTCTGAATTTTGTCAGGGTTGCTAAATAATTTATGAAGATTCCATTTGTGAAATAATTTCTAAGAATTAACCAATTCGAATTTGAAATTAAAATTTGAATATGAATTCATAATTAAACTTTTGCTTTATTCTTTCTCTGCCTTCTTCCAAAAACCAGCAGGGACTCCCAATTAATTAAATTAATTAGTTGCTGGTTTACTTTCCTCCATTTTGCTGATTTAAACATAAATTTTTAAATGAGTTTAAAATTTTCAAACCATGCATTTGAATTTATTCTAACCATGTCATGCACATTTCCTATTTTCTTTCATACTCTAATCCTCGCCATAGCTGAATTGTAAAAGCCCTAATTTTCAAACTTTGAACTCAGCTTTGATTTAACAGAAACAAGGAGAATAAAAAGAAATCAAGATGGTAAGTGCAAAAATCAAATCGGTTCAAACCCTACATGAGGGAATTCAAAAAAATAAATTTAGCTACTGTTCGAATGAGGTTAACATGATGATCCGAGTTCACTATTAGCTTCCAAATATTCCAAATGGCATCTCTGTACAATTTCATAACATTTGGAGCACATCTACTACTTAATTCAGTGTGTACATTGAATTCCATTCAAATTCAAATTCGAATTTGAATTTCAGCTGAGACTTGGTCAATTCTGTGATTTGATTTCATAATCAAATTCTTCATATTTTATTTGATTTCCCCACACAAATCTAGCATTTTTGGATCAATATTGGTGGGAAAATTCATTGACCAGAGAGTAGATGAGGATGAACCGTTGTGGGACCCACCTGCCAGTCTCACATTTGCTGCTACCAACTCTGTTCTTGGCACATACGGCGCGATCTTTTACCGTAGTCGGATCCCATCTCATGGAGCGCTGGTTGCTTTGAAGGCAAGCTGATCTACTCCTCTCTCTCTTTCTCTGATCGACTTCCACTGAAGAGGAAAGCCAGCACTCGCTCTTTGCTCGCTCTACTCTCTCCCGCGCCACCAGCAGCGTTGCGCTTGAGCTTCATTTCACCAGCGATCCAGCCATCGTTTCCTCCAGACTTCAAAAGCAAAGTGGAGCCTAACCTTCTGCTCTACCTCCTGGTGCCAGCCGTTCTTCGGTTCCTCACCGTTTGGCATGCTATTTTCATGTTTTGGCGGAGCTCATGGGTGACGATGCTCTTGTACATCGCAGCGCATCATTTGGTGCATCCCCCTGCGAGATCAACGTTGGCCTTGCCATGGTCACCGCGGTTGCCGTTGCCGGCAAGGTTCTGCTCGCCGCCGGCCATCACCACGGTGCCCCAAAGGTGTTCTTTGCGCCCTGGAGTCGATCCCCACAAAAAGATCAAAGTTTGGTTGAGCACGGAAGTGGAAACGTGCGGGCGCCATTGTTTCCCCTGTTTTGAGGCGACCTGACGCGAGGTTGAAGATGAACATGACCAGTGGGGCCCACTGGCAGTGTTTCAATGTGTTTTCCAAATTTCAGAAAATTGGCCAAACTTCAAAAATAGATAACACCCTGTAGAATGCTCCAAAAAAATTATCAAACAAACTTTGTTTGAAAGGCCTTAATCTCTAGTTTCCAGAAGTGCAAATGTTTCACCATGAAAAGCTATTTTCATTTCTGTAAAATTCAATTACTCCAAATACTTCTGGAATTTTCACAGCTGATCCCTTTATTAGAAATGCACCAAATTTTGCCAGAACCTCGAGTTAGTATTCCTCACATCTTGTAAATATTGCATAGCAATTAAACTGGTATAACATTCCCAACTTCAAATTTCCTCTCTGCTATTCATTAATACACATAAATACTTCCCAGAATTTGAATCAAACTTCTAAATTAAATTCCTCATAGTAGACTTGCTCTAAAAACCTCAAATAAATTTCTGTAGAATCCTCTTGATTCCTAGTTTCAAGTTGTACAATTTGTTTGCCATGAAAACCAGTATAACTTCCTGTATAAGTCAATTACCTCAATGCTCATTGAATTTTCTTAGTTGCTCCCTTCACTTGATATGCACCAAAATTTACCTGAACATTCCTTTAGGTAGTCCCCAGCTCCATTAAAACTTTCATATGCATTGAACCTGTATAAGTTCACCAAAGATCAATTTTCTCCACTGCTGTTCAACATTAACAGAAACCTTATTTCCAGGAATTGATTCCATCTTATAAATTCAACTACTCCTAGTAGAACAACTCCAAAAATACCAAATAAATTCCTGTATATTAATTAGGATCCATACTGTGATGTTGTATAGACCAATTCATCAGAAACTCACAAAAAATTTATAATTAATTCAATTGAGTTAATTACTTCATATAATTGTTACTACTGTTCAATATATGATCTATCTTCCAAATTTTTACAGAATACAATTCCATGTACCCTTGTTCTACTGTAAACATTCCAAAGTAAATGGACGTCGTTTACTGATCCAAATTTAATTCCAAACCTGCATGATATTTGAAAATCCAATTTGAATTAGAAAACAATTCTAGAAAATCATAGCTACTTAAAATTTCAATATCTCACTCTCAAATGCTCAGAAAATTATGAAACAAAATTTTCTAGCACCAGTGATACCTCCTATAATAAAATAACTCACTTTTGTCTATTTTCAAACTCCATTTTTAGAATCAAAATTCAGAGAAATCAGAACATTGTTGGAATTTCATAGACCACACCATTCCTTTGTAAATTCTGAAACTTTGTTAACAGCTTCCTTAGGACATCTGTGGACTACAAAATAAATCCAGTTCCATTAGGATTGATATCACAGTAGAATCTATTAATTCAATTCTTCCAAATTCACTTTGCTAAGTTCAATCTTTTCCACCAGCATTGAGATCAACCCAAACCATTCTGTAATCCTGGCACAGCTTATAGTTTTTCCCTGGCCATTCCTATAGTTTGCACTTTACTAAACTATAGTCTTTTGAATAATACCAATTCCATTTCTGTTTCCCATTACACCAAGTGTCCACTTGAAACTCTCCTCTGTTGCTGTTAATTCCAGCAGCAGAGCTCTCATCCTTAGCTGGTGTTACTCCTTTTTAAGTTATAAACAACATAGTATAGTGCCTTTCTAAGTTGCATTCTTATTCTGTTCATATTCATGTTGATAGTGAATGCGACAAAGGCGATTGACATGGAGTCCAACTCGGAGGCGAGGATCTCCATTCCGCAGCTGCCGGGGCGGATTCTCCTGAGGAAGACTACTAACAAGTTGACAGTTACTTAGTCGCAACCTAAGGCAAGCCCCAGTTTACATTTAAGTGTTATTTTAAAGTTTCTATTTGTATCACTTATGTCTAGGATGAGTTTTACGCATTAGGGCTAAGGTGCTTGTTACTCCACTTGCATGACCCACAAATCCCATGGAGTATTGGGTAGGTCTACAACTTGACAAGTAGAAAATGCCATGCTAAGTTTTTAGGATTCCGGTAGAAGTCGAGTAGTTGGAATCTACTCGCGAGGTAGGGTTTTATCACACGGGACAGATTTGAGCAAAGAATGGTTTATTAATTTGAATGGGAGACCGAGCAGCGCGATAGGATGCAGCGAGACGTGGTCTCACGTGCATAGCCCTGCTTGTGTCGATTGAGGACCGATCCGTGTGCGGCTCTGCTGGACAGGTTTGAACTGTACTGGATGCATACTGGGCATACGGAACCCAGGAAACCTATGTAACTTGATAACTTTGGTATCTAGGAATAGCCCACTGTCGATAGAGGTGGGTTGAGGGCAGCAAGGTGTATTCTGCCGGCGGTACAGACATGCTTCATGCAGGGACCTTATGCCTGCGACGGTGGGACCGGTTCGGCATTTGAGTTTCTTGTGAAAGGTTGTTGCGTATGACATCATGAGGAGCACAACACACTCCTTATGCACGGGAGTACGTGATGTGTTATCCGGGTGTCTACTGATTGCAATCATCATCACTCGCGATTATTTGAGTACGACTTGTTCACTGCGTCGTGACGTAGTAATCCACAGTAGTTAAAACATTATAAATTGCTGCAGTGACTACAATGTTGTATTGCAACCTTGTGTGACGTAGAGATAGCATAATTAAAGTTTACAGTTTCCAAACACTTAACCTATAATAGATTATGTGCTTTGGGAATGTCATATCATCGGCAAAGTGTTTCTTGTTCGATTGTGGAGTCTATGATGCGCCGTGCCTGAGGAATGTCATTTGCTACTAAAAACATGACTACAAGGATCCACTTGTAGGCGAGTCTACTTATGCTATTTCCTACCTATGTTTAGTCTTTACCTCGCATATGTCTAGTGAGACGGGTTAGTCTTGCTGAGCCTTATGCTCATGTTTGCAGTTAATGAGTTTTTGCAGGTTATACAATTGATGAAGGGTCTGATGACGACGCCTTACCCTCATCAGGGTTCACGGCTGAGTGGGAGCCCTGCACGCCGCCGTGATAAGGAGAGTGAGTGCTGCTAATGCGAAGCGTTCTAAGGGCATGGACGACTTTGCTTCTGCATAGCTAGAGCTGAGACCGTAGCTATGATGTATAGACTTTTCTCCTTCGTTTAGTATTGTAAAAACTTTTGCTGTGTTTATAAATAAAAGACTTGGTTTGTATTTTATTCCGGTTCTTTTCAAGTATGCTGTTTGGTGTCGCAACGCATGACACCACCCGATGAGATCTTTGGATGTCGGGACCCCGGTCTTTACAGCATGGTATAAGAGCATCGTTGGGAAGAGTGTGCCTGAAAAGAGCATATTTTCAAAAACTTAGGTGTATATGAGTGAGGAATTAGCTATATTCCCATATAAGGAGTATTACTAGTATAAGATATAAAGGTGGTAAGCTAACATACTTGTTACTATTTTTGTAACGACGCTCGACATCAGGTAAGAGGTAAGGTACGCCACTGAGAGCAGATCAATCTCGGTAAGCTCTTCCATACGATATGTGGTATGTGATTGTTTCCATGGCTTAGCACGGAAAGTCAATATGAGTCTCTGAAACTCTCCATGTTTATGAGAACATATGACACACGGTACCCCAGCGTGCTTCAAAATTAGTGGGAGGCCCCGTCGGGTGGTGGATAACCCGATAGTATGCTTCTCTAGAATTATTTATGTTCTAGTAGAGCATGCGAAACTCGTATGCCCGAGCGTTTATAAGCCGGTTCGTGCGGGAGTCTTTGCTGTACAGACGTAGTACAACCATGTATCTCAAGACATGACTTCGCTCGAGGGCGACTCACACCAGTGTTGTATGCATTTACTTTTAACTATATATTATTGTGACTGCCTGTCGTGCTGCCTATGTGGCCTGCCTAAAAGATGGCTTATTGAGTGAATTGCGAATGTGTGTCTTGTACAGGTACGCTGACTACGGTAGCGACCCGTGTAGCAAACGTTTGCGAGTGAACGATATTAGGGCCACCTATAGACGTATCCGCATATACCAGTCAGATTTTCAGTTGGTGAGACACGTAGTACCGTCAGTATCACATTTAATACTTCGACCATCCCTCATGAAAGAATGGATGCATTGTGTTTCAAAAGTCCAAGTATCAGTTGCTGGTATATTTTTTACATTTCAAAGTGCTTTCTAATAAAAGCTTGTATAGAAAATCAAGGTTCTTTGTTTCTGGCAGAAGTTTGCTCAACTTTGCCAGGTTGAAATCTTGGTTAAAGATCAGTAAACATAGGTATATGATATATGGATGGAAATTTCATCAAGTCCTCTACAAGTTTCCTTTTGATCACTAGTACGGAAAAGCCTCATAAAGCTGTGTAAACTGTACCCCATGAAAACTACTACAGATGTCTGACCAATCGACCCAGCCTCTGTATTTTTACCATTACTCTTGGTAGAAAAATATCCTGCCTTATTATGATTCATATCTGGAAAGTGTAGAAGCATCACTACAACTTTGTAATTCAAAATCTCTTCTCATTCGACCCACAACCAATTCTAATTCCAGGTTTAAACTGGTACTCTGCAGAACTGCTGGCAGAAACGAGTCAGCTCATCTGTCAACTTGGACAGCATATCTCCTAATCTTACAATTTTACATAGGCACAACTATACCTTTCTGGAAATATTAGGAAGTTCTCTACCAACTTATTATTCAACTCCTAAGCATAAACTTACATTAACCAGGCCTAATTCAATTTGTTGTTAAATCTGTCCTAGCAGTCCAGAACCCGAACCTTAACATGCTCAGTTTGAAATTTGCACGTGATAACCTATGTAACACTTGTTGAGGGTTGAACCATTGAATTTCTGGGGTGTTAACATGATGTTGTAACATATTATAATTGACATTATCTCCATATCCTGAACGTTTATATCTGTATAAACTGTGGACAAAAGCCCACATATACAGGGGATGTTCTGTCAAAATTTCTAAAAAATCTTATCAACTTCAAACCTGTACAACTTTTGTTCCAGAGCTCACATTGAGGTGTGCAAGTACAATCTTGAAAGTTTAGGAAGTGAACTAAACCTTTTGTATTCAACTTAAATTCTTGTTCTTTCTTTAACTGTATGAAAATCTCAAAATTATACAGGATAGTCAGCTGGAACAGAACTGTGAGTTACACTCCAGTTCTAAACTTCTTCTACCAGTTGACTAAAACTTCCATAACATTCATTCCAGAAATGATATGAGGGCAAATGAATACATTTTGGAAACTTTTTTTGGAATTTACGACAACTTTGTAGTTAAACTCCAGTCCAGATTTTGCCTCTAACTGGTCAAAATGTTTTAATCGTTCCAGACTGATCAGCAGGACCAGAAACTGGACAGTGAAACCAGATTTTTAATGTTGCAATTCAAATCAACTTGGTTTAAATTTCTTGTGTCACTTCTAGTGTCCAACCCACTGTGCTGAGCGCGGTTCTTGAGGCCATCTACGGCCTCTGTTTCACTCCATGACCAGTTTTCCAAGATAAACTAGTGAAATGATCAATGGAACACAAACTGTTCCAAACTGCAGAACACAGAAATGTATTTCTGTACTTTCTAGTGTTTTAATCATAACTTGCATTGCACAACTTACAAAGAGTTGAGTGATACATCTCCAAAAATCGCATGACTTATACTACGACTTTGTAGTTACGAGTTTTGTAAGATTTGAATCGGAATAGTATGAAATAAGTGAATCAAAGTTGATACCTCCATATGAAGTGCTGCTGAAAATTTTCCAGCAGGTCTGTCCACTTTGAACTTTCATATATTTTTATCCAGAATTGATATGCGGGTGAATGAATACTCGTTGCAAAGATGCTCGAGTTAACGTCAGCTTTTTTTTTTTGGCTCAAGGCATGAAAATGCTGGTAGCATGATCATAATTAAGTTTTTGTGAAACTAGTCCAATCTTCCAGTGTTGTGACCAGTTCCACTAGTTTTGTCTTGGACAGTGCTGAACCTGGGTTGTTAAAACTTTTATGCATCCACACAAGCCCAGATTCTGCTATCCACAGTCATCCACCAGATTTACTCATCTTTTATAAGGCTATCGCTTTTGGCATAATTGGTATTAGGGTGCATATGTATGCATGTTGGAGAGATTTGACGCTCCTCTTTTCACAAGCATCTTTTGCTTGACCTTGAGTTAACTTGAATATTCCCGTAAAGTTAGTCTATACAGATTTGCTGGTTCGGAAATGTTGACGCCTCAACCAACTTTCCAACAGCCCTAACAGGTAGTCATTGTTATTTACCGGCAAAACTATAACAATGTGATGGCACATGTGTTATCTTTCATTTTTTCATAGTCAACAAAAGTGCTGAGTATACTCCCACAAATGTCACCTTCTCAATTTCAACTGTTATACAGTTGCTGCAGATTTATGTGAGTTCTTAGTCAGTTAAGCAAAAATTTCTAGAGGTGATACTCTAGTAAAGCCTTAACTAATTATTAATCTTGCTTAATGAAATAATTATGCCATGTTTTTGGGATTGCTTCTCCTTAAGTGTGACACAAGGAAGAATAGTTTCTTATTCGTGATCCATATTTCTTTTGGGGGAGTATGAACAAGTGGCCAAAGCTATTTTACTTGCGTGGCTGATAACTCCTTACTAACTGATGTGTGCACACCATCTATTTGAAAGTGGAAAACTTCAGCAAAGCAGTTTTTTCCGTCACAATTTACCTTGTTGACAGAGGCTAGTTAGCGCTAACACAAAAGGTAATCACCATCTTTTCCATTGATCAACGACGGCATATCTCAAGGGTATGAGACCATTGTTGCACTTCATCTTCCCGATAAAAGTTCAAAGGGAACTTCCGAGCTCCTAGATCATAACTTAAGAGGGGAGGAGTGCCCTCCATTTAACCTTGGTGTTTTATTACCAAACCTCATTTGTACCGGAGGATGTCAACACCAAAGTGGTGATCGAGTATCTCATTTTCGAGTGGGAAAAGTCGGAATACCTCACCGACTAACCTTGAGAATAATAGTAGCTTTAGCCTCTTTATCGTTTCGAGAAAACGGCTAGTATGATCTCCATCAGAGTTTGCTGCAGCAAAAGTCGAATAAGAGTATTGATTTGAATGGTAAGGTCATCACAACAGTACGCACATGGAGCATGGTGAAAATGCTGTGTGTACTAGATCACCTATTTAGGAAGGCTGCATTTTACCATCAACTTTTCTTTTATGGATTAGTTGACCAACTTTGAGTGTGATATGACCTTGATATCTTATAGTGGTTGTATCAGTGGTTCGACCATCTTCGTACGTCATCTTTATCGCCTACGGAAGTGGAGGTTGTTACGTACTCTTCAAAGTTATTCTTTTACCACTTCAGAAGGCAACCCAACCACGCTCACTAACGATTGGAGGTCATTAGTAAGAACTCTTCAAGATGAGAAACCTGACCTTTGTTATTAAACTACAATTCCGTTTCTAACTTGTAGTTAGAAAGTGTCAGGGAGTGCTACCTCATCGACAAGTTTAATCCTTCAGCTCAACCGTACTCGCTATGTTCATTTGGGTTGAGTTCCACCTGTTCTTATCATCTTGTTAACTGGTGTTCAACAACCTTAGTCAAGTTATGCGGGGTGTAATCTTTGTCTAACACCTTCCATGACCAGGTTCGTCATGCCTTGTGAATCTTGAGATACGTCTCATCGCGTTTGAATTGTTTTACCTATTTTTGCTCAAATCATTAAAGTGAATGCACCATACTTTATGCATCTTGCCTAGGATTGCATGGCCTATTCACGACATCATCCAACTTGTGATGCACCATGAAACAATATTTAATAAAGAACTTTGAGCAAGAATATGTATCTCCATTGAAACACCTGAGTAGTGTCTAAATAATCTTGAGTGATGGGCAAATTGATGTTCATAACGCCAATTGCATGATTCATCATCCTTGAGTAATCCTACGAGCATCCAATCTGGATCGTCGATAAAAGAACTCACACCACTAGAAATCATACTTTATACTTCTACAATGTCTTGTGGAGTAACCATACCACTGAGGAAGCGACATGGAAAAGCGAGAACTATCTCCGATCAAACTATCCGGACTTGCTTTCATCTCATATCCGGAAATCTTTTTATTTCTGTCTCTTTTATTTTTAATCTCGGGACGAGATTCTTTTCAGGGGGGGGGTGTAAAAGCCCTAATTTTCAAATATTGAACTCAGCTTTGATTTAACAGAAATGAGTAGAAGAAAAAGAAATCAAAATGGTAAGTGCAAAAATCAAATTGATTCAAACCCTACATGAGGGAATTCAAAAAAATAAATTTAGCTACTGTTCAAATGAGGTTAACATGATGATATGAGTTCACCATTAGCTTCCAAGTATTCCAAATAGCATCTCTGTCCAATTTCATAACATTTGGAGCACATCTACTACTTAATTCAGTGTGTAAATTGAATTCCATTCAAATTCAAACTCGAATTTGAATTTCAGCTGAGACTTGGTCAATTCTGTAATTTGATTTCAGAATCAAAGTCTTCATACTTGATTTTATTTCCTCACAAAAATATAGCATTTTTGGATCAATATTGTTGGGAAAGTTCATTGACCAGAGTGTAGATGAGGATGAACCGCTGTAGGACCCACCTGCCAGTCTCACATTTGCTGCTGCCGACTCTGTTCTTGGCACATACGGTGCGATATTTTACCGTAGCCGGATCCCAGCTCATGGAGCGCTGGTTGCTTTGAAGGCAAGCTGATCTAATCCTCTCTCTCTCACTCTCTCTCTCTCTGATCGACTTCCACTGAAGAGGAAAGCCAGCACTCGCTCTCACTCTCTCCCGCGCCACCAGCAGCGTTGCGCTTGAGCTTCGTTTCACTGGTGATCGAGCCATCGTTTCCCCCCGACTTCAAAAGATAAGTGGAGATAACCTTCTGCTCTACCTCTTGGTGCCAACCGTTCTTCGGTTCTTCACCGTTTTGCATGCTATTTTGAAGTTTTAGCGGAGCTCAAGGGTGAAGCCGCCGGGACCTGTCTTTGCTCCACCGTCGGCACCCCGCGCAAAGCATGCTCAGCCCCCGACCTCTACAGCAAAAAGGTGCGCTAAGGCACCTAGAACATGCTAGTGAAGTTTCATCCCATGCCATGCTTATAGCTCTCTTATTTCAATTTTTTACCGAAGCTACTTCATAGCTTGGTCGTTAGGTCTCCGATTCAATTCGGCTTCTAGGTGCAACCATCCTTTAATCTAGTCAAATATATTTTTCACAACTTCCTAGCGCACCACCTCGATCAAGAATTATAAAGTTCCATTGAGTAATCGATCCAGGCTACAACTTTTCCCCATCGTCATTAGAAACAATTTGGATTCACCATCGACAACCATCTTCTGGCCGTTTTCTCCCCGATTGGCGTCCAATATTTTGTTCCTTGGAGCACCACGATGCTCCTGGACATCGCAGCGCATCATTTAGTGCATTCCCCTGCGAGATCAATGTTGTCCATGCCAAAGCCGCCGCGGTTGTCGTCGCCGGCAAGGTTCTGCTCGCCGCCGGCCATCACCAAGGTGCCCCAAAGGTGTTCTTTGCGCTCTGGAATCGATCCCCACAATGATATCGATGTTTGGTTGAACATAGAAGTGGAAACATGCGGGCGCCATTGTTTTTCCTGTTTTGGGGCGACCTGTCGCGAGGTTGAAGATGAACCTGACTAGTATGGCCCACTGGTAGTGTTTCAATCTGTTTTCCAAATTCCAGAAAATTGGCCCAACTTTAAAATAGATAACTCCCTGTATAATGCTCCAAAAAATTATCAAACAAATTTTGTTTGAAAGTCCTTAATATCTAGTTTCCAGAAGTGCAAATGTTTAACCATGAAATACTATTTTCATTTCTGTAAAATTCAATTACTCCAAACACTCCTGGAATTTTCACAGCTGATCCCTTTATTAGAAATTCACCAAATTTTGCCAGAACCTCAAGCTAGTTATTCCTCACGTCTTGTAAATATTGCGTAGCAATTAAACCTGTATAACATTCCTAACTTCAATTTTTTTCTCTGTTGTTCATTAATACATAGAAATACTTCCCAGAATTTGAATCAAACTTCTAAATTCAATTCCTCATAGTAGACTTGCTGTAAAAACCTCAAATAAATTTCTGTAGAGTACTCTTGATTCCTAATTTCAAGTTGTACAATTTATTTGCCATGAAAACCTGTATAACTTCTTGTACAAGTCAATTACCTCAAATGCTTATTGAATTTTCTTAGTTGCTCCCTTCACTTGATATGCATCAAATTTACCTGAAAATTCCTTTTGGTAGTCCCCAGCTCCATTAAAACTTTCATACGCATTGAATCTGTATAAATTCACCAAAGATCAATTTTCTCCACTGCTGTTCAGCATTAACAGAAACCTTATTTCCAGGAAATGATTCCAACTTATAAATTCAATTCCTCCTAGTAGAACTACTCCAAAAATACCAAATCAATTCCTTTATATTACTTAGGATCCATACTTTGAAGTTGTTTAGACCAATTCATCAGAAACTCACAGAACTTGTATAACTAATTCAATTAAGCTAATTACTTCATATAAATGTTACTACTGTTCAATATATGATCTATCTTCCAATTTTTTACAGAATACAATTCCATGTACCCTTGTTCTACTGTAAACATTTCACAGTTAGTTGACCTAATTTACTGATCCAAATTTCTTCCAAAGCTGCATGATATTTGAAAATCCAATTTGAATTAGAAAACAATTCAAGAAATTCATAGCAACTTAAAAAATCAATATCTCACTCTCAAATGCTCAGAAAATTACGAATTTTTTTCTAGAACCAGTGATACCTCCTCTAATAAAATAACTCACTTTTGTCTATTTTCATACTCCGTGTTTAGAATCAAAATTCATAGAAATCGGAACATTGTTGGAATTTTATAGCCACATCATTCCTTTGCAAAGTCTGAAACTTTGGTAACACCTTCTTTAAGACATCTGTGGACTACAAAATAAATTTCAGTTCCATTAGGATTGATATCACGGCAGAATCTAATTGCTTTGTAACTTCATCACATAATTGTGTTATTTAAGTTCATAATTCAATTCTTCCAAATTCACTTTGCTAAGTTCAATCTTTTCCACCAGCATAGAGATCAACCCAAACCTTTCTGTAGTCCTTGCAAAGCTTATAGTTTTTCCCTGGCCATTCCTATAGTTTGCACTTTACTAAACTATAGTCTATTGAATAATACCAACTCCATTTCTTTTTCCAATTACACCAAGTGTCTACTTGAAACTCTCATCTGTTGCTGTTCATTCCAGCAGCAGAACTCTCATCCTTAGCTGGTGTTACTCCTTTTTAAGTTATAAACAACATCGTATAGTGCCTTTCTAAGTTGCATTCTTATTCTGTTCATATTCATGTCGATAGTGAATGCGACGAAGGCGATTGACATGGAGTCCAACTCGGAGGCAAGGATCTCCATTTCGCAGCTGCCTTGGCGGATTCTCCGGAGGAAGACCACTAACAAGTTGATAGTTACCAAGTCGCAACCCAAGGAAAACCCCGGTTTTCATTTAAGTGCTATTTCAAAGTTTCTATTTGTATCACTTATGTCTAGGATGACTTTTGTACATTACGGCTAAGGTGCTTCTTACTCTACTTGCATGACCCACAAATCCCATGGAGTATTGGGTAGGTCTACAGCTTGACGAGTAGAAAATGCCATGCTAAGTTTTTAGGATTCGGGTAGAAGTCGAGTAGTTGGAATCTACTCGCGAGGTAGGGTTTTATCACACGGGACGGATTTGAGCAAAGAATGGTTTATAAATATGAATTGGAGACCAAGCATCAGGATAGGATGCAGCGAGACGTGGTCTCACATACATAGCCCTGCTTGTGTCGATTGAGGACCGATCCGTGTGCAGCTCTGCTGGACAAGTTTGAACTGTACCGGATGCATACTGGGCATATGGAACCCAGGAAACCAATGTAACTTGATGACTTTGGTGTCGAGGCATAGCCCACTGTCGATAGGGGTGAGTTTAGGGCAGCAAGGTGTAAATCTCCCAGCGGGCACAGACACACTCCGTGCAGGGACCTTACGTTGCAACGGTGGGACCGGTTCGACATTTGAGTTTCTTGTGAAAGGTTGTTGTGTATGACGTCGTGAGGAGCACAACACGCTCCTTATGCATGGGTGTATGTGACGTGTTATCCGGGTGTCTACTGATTGCAATCATCGTCCCTCGCGGTTATTTGAGTACCACTTGTTCACTGCACCGTGACGTAGTAATCCACAATAGTTAAAACATTATAAATTGCTGCAATGACTACAATATTGCATTGCAACCTTGTGTGGCGTAGAGATAGCACAATTAAAGTTTATAGTTTCCAAACACTTAACCTCTAATAGCATTATGTGCTTTGGGTATGACATATCATCGGCAAAGCGTTTCTTGTTTGATTGTAGATTCTTTGATGTGTCATGCCTGAGGAATGACATTTGCTACTTAAAACATGACCATAAGGATCCATTTGTAGGCGAGTCTACTTATGCTATTTCCTAATTATGTTTAGTCTTTGCCTTGCATATGATTAGTGCATCGGAGAGTCAATTTGGACGGTCCGGGTACCGATATTAAGAACGGCACCGTGATGTTTCAACCATGAAATCCCCCATATTACGTCGGTCTTCTGTCCATCCAATATACTCAGCGATGTTGGATATATCTTGCCTCCCAAACATAGAGCTGCTCGGGGAACAATTTGACTAGCAGAGATACTTCCACCCGGTGAACATATAAGATAAATATTCTTGGGAGTATTGGTGGATAAATGGTGCTGATCCACACATGATTTACTGATAAAATTGTGGGTAGCACCGGAATCAAAGAATATGAGGACAGGTATGTCTTTGATAGCAAACATGCCCGCTAACACCGGTGCTCCCTCCGGAACACCCTCGATCGCTATATGTTGAACACTTCCGGTTTGCAGTGATGTCCTCTCTGGTTGAATACGGGGCGGAATACACCGTTGTACTGGTACTTGCCTGCTGCTCAACATCTTCTCTTGGCAATCCTTGGTATAGTGCCCAACATGATCACATGTGAAACACTTATACTGATTCAACATCCCGCTGATTTGAGGCCTGAATAATTCTACAACTTGCGGTCAGACAAATGCCAGAGGAACAAATTGGGACTGTTCCTGCTGCTGCTGTACTGCTGGTCGGAAACATGATTCTCCAAACTGATGAATTTGATATAAACTCGGTTGTACAGCCGGCTGACATCTCGGACTGGACGTTGATCGGTATACCACACGGTACTTTTGAGGAACCTTATGTGTGTTGTCCTGCATGGCAAGTCTCTTCTTTGACTCCTCAGCGATCCGCTCATGTGTGGCATCCTCTTGCGTAATCGCAACATTAAGCATAGCGTTGAATGAGCCGTGATTGAGCAAGGCAAGCTTGTCTTTCAACATGGGGCTTAGACCCCGATAGAAATACTCTCGCTTCTGATCCTCCGTACTCACATACTCCGACGCATATTGCGCTAAATTAATAAAGACTTTGGAGTATTCTTGAGCACTCATTCCTCCTTGCTTCAAATCAAGAAATTCCTGAAGCTTCCTTCTCTTAATGGTGGGAGGAACATGATAGGCGTGGAATGCCTCCTGGAACTCTGTCCAAGTGACTTGCTGTACGACGGCTGTCGAAGTGTGGAATATGACACTTCCCCTGGACCCGCTGAGAAGCAGCCCACGGAGGTTCTTTTGTGGTTGGAGGACACAAGATCAATATCAAGATGGTGACCTCAGGGATTTACGTGGTTCGGGCCGCCTGAGCGTAACACCCTACTCCATGGGGTTTGTGTGATTGTATTGAGCGAGTATCTTCGCTATGGTCGGGTTGCAATAGCCTGGATCCGAATGCCCCCATTGTTCGTGCGGTACAACCCTCCCTTTTATACTTCTAAGGACTGACCGTTACAAAGCTGGCCTGGCCCGACATGTGGCTCTGGCGTGCTTAATGACCTAATACACTGTTCAAAGAGTATTAAGTACAATTAACAGTGTGATAACGTGCCTTCATGGTAGCGTTACCCCTATTAACGGTGCACTGATCGTGTGTCATTAATATAGCATTAATGACACATTATCAGACCTTGTAACTGCCTCTTTAACCATCCTTGAATGTCTGTAATGGTCATGATCGGCTTGTATTCCTGTTGGTGATGAAGGTCCGGAGGCTCCACACGTGGCGGATCCGGAGCTTTCCCTTGTGGGAGAGTAGGTCCGGGGTTGCTGTACACGTGTCAGTACTGGAGCTCCTCTCTGACGGGGGCTAGGTCCGGGGCTATTGTAGACGTGTAGTCACCGGAGCTTCCCTTGGTTGGGAGTTTTGTTCTGGGCTTATTTTATACGTGTTAGCTCGGGAGCCAGCCATGTGAGGGGAGTGGGTCCAGTGCAACGTGCCATGTGGGACCTACGAGTGCCTTTGATTCTGACGAGTGGAACTTTCTTGCACTTGTTGCGGTATCGTGGGGTACCCAGTACGTAGGGTACCGACAGTGGCCCCGGGCCCACCTCTGTGAGAAACCCCTTGGGTTAAGTTGTTCTGCCAGAGGTGGGGCCATTCTTGATTCCCGCACTTTGATTTTCATAAAGTCCTCTGATGCGTCGATAGAATGGCGGTCCGGGAGTGAACCTTCGACGCGTGGCTTGTTATGAATACAACAGATGAGATCTTTGAGTGCGGATCTCACGTAATTGAAGGTCGCCGGTTCCCAATATAAAAACTGTATTGTTTCTGTGCACCCTGACAGAGCATCGACTTTGGGTTTCACACCGCTCATCATGGCAATGGTTGGCCTTTGGTAAGGACCTCGATCTCTTCGTCAGGGTGGCCCCAGGCCCACTCATCATTAACGGGGTAGATTTTTTGAAAAATAATCTTGGTCCCATTGCGGTTTCCATCCAAGCGTCGCAGAGGCTTACTAAAGAAGGAAAGTACGCACGGGTTGAGGAATCTTTACGCATTCGATCATCTTCGCTTAGAGCCTCCCAAACTCCGCCTAACTTCCCATCCTTTGCTCTACTTTGCTGCGATGGAGTTGGGTCTCCCCAAGAGCCGCCTCAAGAGCGATGATGATCTGAAGAAGGTCCGGACCTACATGGGGTGGTCAAGCGACTCCTTCAACCATCTGGTCCGCGCCGGCAAGCTCCCGTTCAAGAAGGAGCACGATGGCGACATGGTGTACTTCTCTGCATACGCCATGGTGGGGCTGATCCAACCTTTCTCAACTTTCCTTTTGATGTTGTTGGACTTCTATGGTCTGCAGCTGTACCACCTTGGCCCCCATTCTCTTCTTCTTGTGTCGACATTCGTCCACTTCTGCGAGATGTTGGTGGGTATTCCCCCCTGTGTCGAGCTTTTCCGCACCTTCTTCACCATCCACGCCATCGGGAAGGGGTCCAAATTTCTTGGCTTCTACTATTTCGTGAAGCGCAAGAAATGCCCCTACAAATACATGATCTCATTTCCTTCCGGCATGTGGGACGACTGGAAGAAAGATTGGATCGTCGTCACGGCAGAGGAGCACAAGAAGTTGGAGCTGCTCGAAGGTCTCCCCAATATTGACACTGATGCATGGAGTGTGGTTCCGCTGCTGTCAGAGGCCTTCAACCCTGCCTTGACCAGGATCCGCGAATGCGTGGAAGGTGGAGTGACCCCCCAGATGGTCTTCTACAACTTCCTGGTCAACAGGTGGGCTCCGCTGAAGAAGAGGGAGAAGCTTGTGTGGGCCCTCTACAGCGTGATGGATGAAGACCGGATTGAAATCGGTCGGAAATCCAACTTGGATGGTGCATCTTTGAAGCTTTATCTCAAGAAGTTCCGGCATGGAATTGACGTCAAAGGCGACGACTTAACTCTGCCGGCGACTTTCCTCCATCTGAACATGGAGGCGCAGTCCAGCAGGGAGCTTCGGAGGAGTATGCCAGCGCTTGACAATCTTGGTGAGGTGGAAAGGCTCCCGACCACCAGATTGGCAATCCCCGGAGCTTCCGGGGGTGGTCCTGTCCCTGCCCTGAGCCGAAGGACTGAAGAGGTCAGCATAGGCAAGGGCAAAGAGCCAGCTGAGCCTTCCAGCCAGGAGAGGAAGCTGAAGCACGCTGACGGGAGGTCCGTCAGGACTGCTCCTTCCACGACAGCTGCTTCTCCCCGGAGGGGGAGGTCTTTTGCTACTACCCCTGCTTCGGTGCAAGCGTCTTCAAGAGGCGTCAGCTCCGGGCAGTCGACCCCAGCTTCAGTGCCGGCTAGAAGCTCCAAGTCCGGAAGTTCTTCCCGATGAAGGGAAGCTCCGGCCGAAAGAACTTCGGCGTTTGCGAGTGTTCCTCAACTGAGGTCCAAAGCAGTTGCCTCACCAGATTT
Organism: Tuctoria greenei; assembly: GCA_036927565.1. Taxonomy (NCBI): domain Eukaryota; kingdom Viridiplantae; phylum Streptophyta; class Magnoliopsida; order Poales; family Poaceae; genus Tuctoria; species Tuctoria greenei. The sequence goes on from JAYESD010000010.1 coordinate 112,522,143, forward strand.
GGTGGGCTGTAGCTCCGGGCCTCAGGAGAAGAGGTTCCAAGGCGTGTTAATCTTGCTTTTGGATTTGTCTTTAATCTTCTTTTCCCTTTATTTTTAGGGTGTCGAAGAAGGGTCCCGGAGCTTCAACGCCTGTTGCAATGGCTGGGGCTGCACCTGCCAAAGCTCCGACTTTGATTGTTGAGCCTCCTCGTCAAGCGGAGGTGGAAATCGCGGTAGCTCCGGCGCCAGCTGTCGTGAGCCTAGACTCGGATTCCTCACCTGAAGCTCCTGTGGTAGCACCGGACCACAGGAGGGAAGTTGAAGAGGTGCCCCTGGCGGCAGAGGCTGATGCTCCAGCACCGGCGACGCCAGAAGTTCTGGCTTCCGAGCTGGAAGTTGCCGAAGCCCTGGCTGTTGAGCCAGAGGTAGCTGAAGCCCCGGCTGTTGAGCCGGAGATCACCCAGGCTCTGGCCCTTGTGCCAGAAATGGTTGAAGATTCGGCGGCTGAGACGAAAGTGGTAGAGGGTTCGGTTGATGAGCTGGAGGTTGGAGGTCCGACAGCTGTGCCGGAGGTGGTTGAAGGTTCGGCCGCTGTGCCAGAGGTGGTCACCGCATCGAAGCCTGAGCCAATGGATGTTGAGGCCCTAGTTGAAGCTCCTACTGCTGCTCCAGAAGTGGTGGTCCTGGAAGTACCAGGGCCGGAGCTAGAGAAGCTTGCGGGACCAGTGACAGGTCCTTCAACGTCGGAGCTGTCGACTAAAGACCCGGAAGCGGTGCCTTCACCTGCTCTGGAGGCAGAAGTTCCCCTCGTGGGTTCTTCTGCTGCCACTGAAGGTCTCCAGGAGAGCGGCCCCAGCGTCGCAGGAGTACAGGGGATCACTATTGTAGAGTGGGACCCAATTTTTGTTACGGAGAACCCGCTTGAGCCTGCGAAAATGGTCCTAGCAGGCCTAGAATCTATCCCTCTGGTGTTGTCCATAGACAACGCCTGCTCAAGCCTCCGGCAGGTCCAACTCGCCTTCGACCTTGAGAGCAAAGCTTTGGAGGAGGAGTGCAACACCTTGAGGCGTTGGCGCAGCAGACTCAATTTTGAACCAAGCTTGCTCAGACGAGGCTAGCTGACCAGAAGGAATGGATCCAGGGGGAGAAGGCCCGGTTAGAGTACTGGAACAAGTTGATGGAGGAGAAGGAGGCCGCCATCCGGGTGATCGATGCTAACTCCAGGGAAATTCTGGAGCAAGCCAAAGAGAGACGTGATGCTGCTGACAAGCGTTACGAAAAGCTTGCAGAGTTGAATGAAACTCTCCTAAAGCGTCGAGTAGACCTGGAGGCGAGGGAGGAAAAACTCCTGAGGCAGCAGGAGGATGTGGTGAGAAGAGAGGCGGAGGTCACCCCAGAAGTTGACTCTGGGTGAGAAAAATTTGGCGGATTGCAGCAAAAAGCTGGATCTATGGAAGGAGGAAGAGAGGAAGAAGAACTGGAAGGTGGGGCAAGAGCTCTCGAAAAGAGAGTCTGATGTTGCCGCTATGGAGGAGAGAGTCAAGGGCAGGGAGAAGGACCATGCTGAGAGGCAGAACCGCATCCACCTCCGGAGACGGAGCTGGCTGATCGGGAGAAGCAGGTTGCTGAAAACATGCAGCAGCATGCTAAGTTGGCCGAGCGGCTTGCCCGTGAAGGTTCAGAGCTTGCGGCTGCCCAGAGGTCACTGGAAGAGCTGCGGAGCTCGAAGGCGACTGAGTCCTTGATGGTATGGGACTTCCTGGGGCGTGCAGACATGGCCCTTGTGCCTCTTTGTTTCAGTCCTGTACGCCCAGAGGACCCAGCGTAGGAGCTGGACCAGACGCTAGCGACACTTGGCTTTGCTGGCAGCAAACTCGACGCGATGGGTGACGTCATCGCCGATCAACTGGAGACGGAGGGTAAATCCTTGTCCAAGAACGTCGCCGAGTATGTCTTGGCATGTTACCAGAGCCAAGACCCCCAGTTCTCCCTTGATCCGGTCTTTGATGGAATCATCGCGGAGGAGAAGGATGTCGCTAGGGCTAGTGTCCAAGAAGTTGCCGAGAAGGTTGCTTCATTTTTCCACAGGACCTAGATCCTCCAGTAGCTAGGACTTTTCTCCCTTTGTCCCTTGTAATCTCAATTTTGTAATCCGGTTCTTCTGATTAATGAAATCCTCCTTTTTGCCTTGAATTTCACTTTGTCTTTAATATACTGTGTCGTGTCTTGTTGGCCCCCTGGTACATGTGTACAGTTGAGATGTGTACATGTACCAAAGGTTATGACAGTATGTTGAAGTCTTCAATTTTGAAGCATTGAAGACAGGCCCCCTGAAATGGTCGGAGCTTGGTAGCTCCAGCGTCAACATATTAGTTGTTGACGGCGGACCTATCTTGGGAGATGTCGGAGCTTAGTAGCTCCGGCGTCGTCCACCATCGCTATGAATTTTTGCTTTTCCTGCACATTAAAGGCAAGAGAAAAAGTAAAACTTGTCCTCTTATCTATAAATTGGTTGTGACTTATTGTTCTTATTTGAACTTTAGATCCAAAGAAACTCAACATGATAACAAGCGTTTTGATAGAATCTTCCTAGATCCACATGCCTTTTTAGTACTCACCCTACTAAGGTCTGCCAGGGTGTAGGTAGAGTGGCGTTCTTAGGGTGCAGGACCAGGCTAAGTCGATAGCACACTCCGGACCTATGTTGGCTTGGCGTTCAGGCAAGTAGACTATGTGGCAGTGTTAAGATCCAAATAAGACTATCAATAAGGCTTGTAATGCATGTGAATTACTTGGAACAAAGCTCAAAAAGATTTGCACAACTTCATTATAGACAAGCGGCGTAAAAATAATTTGACATATTGAGCCTTTTACAAAAAGTAAATGCACGTGGAGTCTGTTTTCACACAACAATGCTTTCCATTATAGGTCCGGATTACAGGGGAGATAAGGACACACTTAGGGTGTTGGACCCTGCTAAATATGCTATACATCTTGTACTAACCCAGAGCAAGTAGTTACACTTTTAGTGTTGTGACTGTGTCAAGTGTTACTTGATCTTCCCGGACCCTCGCGGAGGGGTCTAGATATTCTCCCGAAGGACTTGCTCGTCTCTGTATAATGACTCTACAACATGCATTGTGTGTTATTACAGACTCACCTCCGTGATTCTAAGCATAAAACTTACGGAGGTGCTCGATGTTCCAAGGATTGGGAAGTGGAATCCCATCCTTAGTTGCCAAGCGAACGCACCCTGGTCGGGATACTTTAATGACTCGGAAGGGACCCTCCCAGCTGGGGGAAAGTTTTTTCATCCCTTCACGAGTTAGTATTTTCCGGAGTACCAGGTCGCCTTCTTCAAGCCGTCGATCACGCACATGCCTTTGATGGTAGCGCCGGAGCGCTTGGCGATACCGTGCATTTCGAACAGCTGCTTCCACCTTCCCTTGTTGAGGAGGTCAAGGTCTTCACGCCGGAGCTGGTCCTGCGTGGCTTCGTCGAAGGTCCGAACCCGGAGGGACCCCAAGGTGATCTCTGAAGGAAGGACTGCTTCAGCTCCGTACACCAGGAAAAATGGAGTCTCCCCAGTTGTCCGGTTAGGTGTTGTCCTATTCGCCCATAATGTGGACGGAAGCTCTTCAATCCAGTTAGCTCTGTATTTTTTCACGCACTCATATGTGTGGGTCTTGAGTCCTTTTAAGATTTTTGCATTTGCTCTCTCGGCTTGGCCATTGCTTGTTGGATGAGCTACTGAAGCATAGCTAAAATGAATTCTGAGGTCTTCGCAATATTCTTGGAATGCAGCACTTGTAAAATGTGTTCCATTGTCAGTTATGACTTTGTTTGGAACTCCAAATCTGCATATAATGGACTTCAAGAATTTGATTGCAGATTGTTTGTTGATTGTTACTACTGGAGTTGCTTCCGGCCACTTGGTGAACTTGTCAATGGCGACATATAGGAACCTATAACCTCCGACGGCTTTTGGGAAAGGTCCCAAGATGTCCATGCCCCACACAGCAAATGGCCATGTAGGAGGTATCATTTGTAGTGATTGAGCCGGTGTGTGAATCTGTTTTGCATGGAACTGACATGCTTCACATTTCTCACTAGCTCAACCGCATCCTGGAGTGTTGTAGGCCAGTAAAAGCCATGCCAGAAGGCTTTACCGACTAGCATACGAGAAGATGCGTGGTTCCCGCACTCGCCTCCATGGATTTCTGCGAGAAGATCGCGACCTTATTCCTTTGCAATGCACCGCATTAGGATGCCATTGGCACCACGTCAGTAGAGATCCCCTTCTACCAACGTGTATCTTTTAGCCAATCTGACAACCCGGTCAGCGGATACACTGTCTTGAGGAAGGATGTTGTCTTTCAAGTAGCTCCGGATCTTTGAGATCCATGCATCGGAGCTAACTTGAGCTTCTGAGTCTTGCGTGTTGGGTTGCTCGGAGCTTCCGACAGCACCTACAACCTTAGGTGGACACCATGGTAACAGGGCCACCGGGACCACCAGCTTCAAGGTGCTGATCTCGCCCCCTTCGCTCAGTTCGACAGGCTGAGCCGTTGGTTTTGATAACCTCCGGACGAAGATTCCATCAGGAGCTGGAGCTCCGGTTGAGGCTTTCGTTGATTGGAGTAATGAAGGTGCTGAACATGATGGAGATCCAGGACTTCAAAGTCCTTCTGAAGCCTCTGGATTTCAAGGAGATAGGCAGCTAATTGAGAATTGTTACAGGAGCATTCACCTTTCACTTGTTTGATGATGAGTTGTGAATCTCCCTTCACCAACAGTTGTTTTACACCATAAGATAGTGCCACCTTGAGTCCGTAGATGAGGGCTTCATACTCTGCCATATTGTTGGTTGCCTTGAAATCAAGGTGTACCATGTACTTGACCTTCTCTTCGGTTGGAGCTAGGAAAAGGATTCCAGCTCCGGCCCCCTGCTTCTATACGGAGCCATCAAAGTAGAGGGTCCAGTGAGGCTCAGTGAATGCTGGAACTTTGAGCTCTGGTTTCTGCTCACTGTGGCCCCCAGGGTTTGATGGAGAGGGATTCCATTCTGCCATAAAGTCAGCCAAGGCTTGACTTTTAACTGTTTGTCTCGACACGAATTCTAGATTGAATTCTGCCAACTCTGCTGCCCACTTTGCAATATTCCTAGTAGAATTAGGGTTATGCAAAATTGCACATAGTGGAAAAGAAGTTACCACTGATATTTTGTGGGCTTGGAAGTAATGACGAAGCTTTCTTAAGGCGATAAGAACTGCGTAAAGCAGTTTATGCACCTCAATGTATATTATCTTGGCGTCGTGGAGTACTTCACTGATGAAGTATACAGGGCGTTGGACTGTCCGGACCCTCCCAAAGGGGCCCGGAGCTTCCTCCTCATCTGCCTGGACCCTCCCGGAAGGGTCCGAACCTTCTTTTGGAATTTCCTAGTCCCTGCCAAAGGAATTCGGAGCTTCTTCTAGAGTGAGCCGAACCCTCCCAGAGGTTTCTAGATCTTCTTGTTCAATAGTAGTTACTCCTTCGTTTGAAAGAGGTTGATCCTCCAGCTTCTCGCCTTGACGATATGTGCCTGAGGGTTGGTCCCCAGACTCGCCTTCAGGTAGTTCCGGACCCTCCCGGAGGGGTCTAGACTCCTGAATTGGGGATGGCTCTGGTCTTTGCGCGACTAGGACCGTACTGATAACCTCTGTAGTTGCCGAAATGTAAAGCAGTAAAGGTTCACCAGGGTTTGGAGCTACCAAGATTGGTAGCATGGTGAGGAGCTGCTTCAGCTCTTGAAGTGTCTTTTCTGCTTCTTCAGACCAATGAAATGGTCTGGACTTCCTCAAAAGTTTGAAGAAGGGTAGCGCCCGTTCTACTTGTCTTGATATAAACCGACTGAGTGCAGCTAGACATCTAGTCAACTTTTGGACATCTTTAATGCGGGTTGGGGGCCGCATTTAGCTTTGATCTTTGCTGGATTTGCTTCGATTCCTCGATGAGTCACCAAGAACCCCAGAAGCTTTCCGGAGCTAACCCCGAAGACACACTTGTTCGGGTTCAGCTCTGTGCGCGTAGTGCGCAACTTGTCGAAGACGGCTTGTAAGTTGTCAAGGAGTGACTCCTTGTTTTTGATATTCACGATGATGTCATCAACATACACCTCCACCAGGTCTCTAATTAGCTCTACAAATGTTTTGTACATGGCTCGCACAAATGTTGAAGCAGCATTTTTGAGACCAAATGGCATGGCAGTATAACAATACCATCCATCTACTGTTATGAAGGCAATATGCTCTTCATCTTCCATAGACATTTGGATTTGATGATATCCAGAATATGCATCTAAGAAACATAGTAGTTCACATCCAGAGGTGGAATCCACTATCTGATCTATTCGAGGTAGTGGAAATGGATCTTTTAGACATGCCTTATTTAAGGTGGTGTAGTCGATACACATCCGAAGCTTCCCACCGGCCTTGGGTACAACAACTGTGTTTGCTAGCCATTTTGGATGGAAGACTTCCCGGATGAATCCAGCTTCGAGCAACTTCTTGATTTCCTGTTGGATGAAGTTTTGCCGCTCGATTGATTGCTTTTGGTGCTTCTGGTGTACAGGCCCTGCGTCTGGGTAAATCTTCAGATTGTGCTCAATCACCTCCCTAGGGATCCCAGGCATTTGTGACAGTTGCCAGGCAAACACGTCGACATTAGCCCGAAAGAAGGTGATGCATGTGAGTTCCTATTTGTTGTTCAGACCTCCCGATATACGGGTAGTTTGAGCAGCATCGGAACCAGTTTGCATGACTTTGGTGGGAATGTCGTCGTCGCCGCTAGATTGCACACTAGGTGCGGAGGTAGAACCTTTGTGGCGAATGCTTGGAGGATTCACAGCTGGCTCCTTACCGGATGCTTCCTCTTGCGCTGTGGTAAGCGCGTAGAGTTCTTCCAGTGCAGTAAGTCCTGCGGTACGATCTCCACGGATCCGTAGAATGTCTGTTGGTGTTGGCATCTTCAACACCAAATAACCATAATGAGCAGTGGCCATAAACTTGTATAAAGCTTGCCTGCCCAAAACGGCATTGAAGGGCAGACTGATCTGCGCAACATCAAAAACTAGTTTCTCGATTCTGTAGTTCTCCCGGGTCCCGAAGGTCACTGGGAGTGTAATGAAACCAAGAGGAGTAATGGTTCCCGGACCTACTCTAGAGAAAGGTCGGGATGGGTGAAGGTCCGAAGGCTGGAGCTCAAGCTTAACAAAAGCTTCAAAGCTTATGAGGTTTAGCCCGGAACCTCCGTCCGCCATTACATGGTGGATTTGTATATTGTTAATGGTGGGTGACACCATCAACGGGAGTTGACCAGCCCCGATCATGTTTCGGGGGCAGTCCTGTAAGGCCCATGTGTGCTGAATACATTGGCTTGTAGTGAATACACTTGCTTTGACGATAAAAGTTTTGAATATCACCAAAACACCTTTTTATTAAGGTTCGACTAGTTTTGGTTAGCTCCGGTGAGTTTTGTCTTTAGCTCCGGCGCTTGGTTCTACTAGCTTTTGTTATCTCCGGCTCAAGGTCCGGGTTGCTCTGGCAAGGTCCGGAACTTGACCGCAATGCTTCTGTTTTTCATTTGCAATGTTTCATACTTGCTTTACATCTCTGGAAAGGTTGCTTAGTATTCATTTGCTAAGTCTTTGGTGCATTTTTGGTTGATATGGATGATATCGGGTTACTGTGGTTTTGCAACATGCTTATGTGAGGTTCTCACGTAAGGTGTTGTGTTCGGAACTAACTTGAGTCAAGTCGAGGACTTGTGCTCGTATGGATTGGTTGTTTATTCATGTGTAGGTGTTGCTTGAGTTCAAGACATGGCTGGTGATGGGATCCATCGGAATAGTCTTAGGGAGGAGATGAGGTTCCAACAACCAAATTCAGGAGGAATTGTGGTTGAGCTGATCAGGAGGTTGCACAGCATGATTGAATCAAGAACAATGCATGTGAAGGTATCGTGGACGTCATTGGAAGATGTTTGCACATGTGCAAGGAGTGCATGGACGTGGCTACATGGTTCCGAGACGTGATGAAGAGATGTGGACGTAAAGAGTTGGTCGGAAAGGTCCAACCGACTAGGTTATGGACTCAAGCTGCGGCTGAGTCAGGTTTGACTCAAATATAGAAAGATTTGAGTTGGTTATGATAGGATTTCGTGTGGGTCACGAATTTGAGTTGTTTAGGAATGTGGGATACGTCCTAAGGTGTTTGGAAGTCTTAAGATTGCTTCTATCTGCGTATAGAAGAATTCTAAGCAGTTATGGAAAGTTACAATTTGTGAACAGGGTAGGATTAGGTTCCTGATTTGAGTCGAGTTGGCTTTCGAGCTGGTTATATAAGCAAGGGAGCCCAGAGCTCATGGTGCACGACTTTGGGGCTGTTCCTCTTGTGTTCTATTGAATAAAGTTCGTAGTTTGAAGGAACTTTTGTGCCTTGTTCGTCCGACTTGTTCCAGACAAGTTTTACTCGTCGTGTTTCTGGACAGCACTACCTTTCGTCGGTGGTTTTATCATAACTCAAGTTTTACAGATCCAATTGACGTGATTCTTTTTGGGTTGTCTTCACAAATTGATTGTCTATCATATTCAAAATTTCACGGTCATTGGATTTGTGGTCTATGATCTATACGAGTTTCTTTGCAGCGTTCCATAACTGTTTTTCTTTCTCGGGTAGGGCAGATTGACCTTTGTTTGATCTTTCGATCATAACTTGAGTTTTTCTCAACAGATTTGAGTGATTCTTGTTGTTTTGTCTTCGTGACTTGATTCTCTCTGATATATATCACTTTTGTCATGGTGAAACACGTTTAGATTAGTCTCACACATGATTTTTTTAACAGATCGTTTTTTTGCCAAAGGGGTTGGGGTTTAATTGTTTCCGCTGCGTAAGATTTTTTAAATCTACCATTCACAACCCCTCTGGTAGCTTTTCACGTGCTCTTCAATCCTACAATTGGTATCAGAGCCACAGTGCTCTAATCTTTGTGGTTTGCGTGTGTTTTTGACTAATCATCATGGAGAAGTACTCTGCCAAACCTTGTGTGTTCGCTGGTATTGATTTTCAGGTTTGGAAGGCACGCATGGAGACTTTCATCCAGGCACAAGGCTTTGCAATATGGGAGAACGTATACAAGCCTTACAAAGTGCCATCAAATGATCAAGTTACAGCTACAAATCTGAGAGATGTCGACAACAACAACAAGGCTCGGAACTTGAACATACAAGGATTAACACAAAGCGACTTCGACCGTGTTGCACACCTCCGATCTGCATACGATGTGTGGAAAGCACTTTGTGACTACCACGAAGGATCCAACACGATCAAAGAGGTAAGGCAATACATGTTCAAGAAAGAATACATGCGCTTCGAGATGCAACGCGGTGAGTCTATTGATGACCTTTTTGCCCGCTTTAATAAGATTCTCAGCAACTTGCGTAGTGTCAATGTTAATTTTTCAGATGCTGAAAATGCTAGGCAATTGCTAAGTGCATTAGATATGTCAATTTGGAAGATGAAAGTCACATCTATTCGTGAATCTACTGTCATGAGTTCACTTACTTTAGTTGTGCTATATTCCAAGTTAAAAACTCATGAAATTGACATAATCTCACATAAGAACCCCAACAAGTCTATTGCTTTTGTTTCTCAACGTGACGTGCCTAGTTATGGTCAAACATCATCTTGTGGTACACTTGCTTTGTTGTCCTCTCTAACCCTTGAACAGATTGAGGAGTTTCTAGAGGAGGAGCTAGCGCTCATCTCTACCCGGTTTTCAAAAGCATTGCAAAATGTGAGAACTAGAAGGAGAGGAAGCTCCAGACCTCAACGATGCTTTGAATGTGGTAAGACAGGACATTTTCGTTCACATTGCCCTAACCTTTCAGGTCCTACTTCCCGGGATGAAAAGAAAACAAGAACGAAGCACTCCTCTGCAAAAGATACGAAGAAAAAGAAGGGTTTTATAGGACGTCAATTGGTGAGCAGTTTTATCTCAGCACTCTAGGAACTTGGCTCAAGCGACGTGGACATTGGAAGTGATGAAGATGAAGATGATTTGGCAACCTTGTGCTTCATGGCGGGCAAGTCAAGATCAAGTATGGAGGAGGCAGAACACAACAGCGACAATGAAGAGGTATGTCCTACTTGCGAAGAAATGTGTGATGCTATTTCTCGTGCCACTGTTATTGTTAAGAAAAAGGACAAAAAGCTTAGGGACAATGCTGTTAAAATTGAGTTACTAGAATCTGAAATTAATCGTTTGAAATCCTTGATTCCTAGTGATGATTCTTGTTCCTCATGTGACTTAATATATGAACAATTGTCCTCCCTAAGAAGTGCACATACCTCCACACTTGATAAAATTGAACTTGAAATTGAAAAGAACAAAAAGCTTGCTGCACTTAATATTGGAAACTTAAAAGATGCTTCTTGTTCTACAATTGATTTGCATTATTCTAGTTGTGATGATCTTGATAAGAAACTGCAAGATGCTGTGAATGAAATCTCTATATTGAACAATGCTTTACGTTGTCATGAAGTTAAATATTGTTCCAATTGCAAATTAAAAAGAAAAACTTCATGTGAAAATTGCCTTGATCTGTCCAATGAACTTAATAACATGCATAAGACATTTGATCGGTTTTATAATTGGAATAAGAACCTAAACTTGCCGCTGAATTCATCCAAGTCTTGCAATGATAAAACTGGTTTAGGTTTTGATTCTCATGCTCATGCTAAGGCACATCCACCTAAAAGTGTAAAGTCATTAGGAAGTGGTTTGATTCAAACAGTTCCTAAACAAAAAGAAGTGGTTTTCAAATCTGCAGGAGTATTGTCTCATTCGGTTTCAAATAAAAATGTTATTTGCTCATCTAGACATGAACACAAAATTAAATTTCATTGTACCTACTGTGGTAGAGATGGTCATGTCATAGATTTTTGTTATAGACTAGCTAAACAACATAAAAGGGAAAGAATGGTTGCTAAATGTCATAACTTTCATGCAAAATTTGCTGCACATATTGAACCGAATGTACAACCTGCTGTTTTGAGTCAAAAACATTCAAAGTTTACCTCCGGACCTTCTGTTTTTGCCTCCAGAGCTACTGATTTTTGTGCTACACAAGTAACACCTTATAGGTCAGTAGTTAAGAATAAAAAATCTCAAACTTTGACTCATAAACCTGCTGTTTTGTCTCAGCTTTCGCGTGTTTTTCCTGCTGCACGTCGCGTGACTCAGTACTGGATTCCTAAATGCCTTTTGACTAACCCCGGTATTGAGTCATCAACGTATTGTGCTTCTATGTAGGTTACACATTTGAGGAAGGAGAATATTTGGATTGTGGATTCAGGTTGCTCACGCCACATGACCGGTAACAAAGATTGGTTCTCCTCCCTCTCTTTTGTGTCACGTGTAGAGAATGTTACTTTTGCCGATAATTCTTCAACTCCTATAATTTCTAAGGGTTCGGTTAGAGTAAATGATCACTACACTTTGAAGGATGTGGCACTTGTCAAAAATTTTAAATACAACTTTCTTTCTGTTGCACAATTGCTAGATGAAAATCTAGAAATTATTTTCAATAAAAATGCTGCAAGGTTGTAGGTTCAAATAGTGAGCTTATTTTTAACATGTCTCGGTTTGGAAGAGTTTTTAAAGCTGGTTTTGATATGTCTTCCTCTAAGCATAGGTGTCTAGTTGCTAATGATTCAAAGGACTTATACTTTTGGCATCGTAGACTTGGTCACGTAGGCTTTGATCACCTAACGCGTATTAGTGCTCTTGATCGCATACGTGGGCTGCCTAAGCTTAAAGGGGACAAAGAAATTGTGTGCTCTTCTTGTAGACATGCTAAGATGGTTGCAGATTCACATACTCCTCTCACAATGATCATGACAACTGAACTGTGTCAACTTTAGCACCTTGACACCGTAGGACCTTCACGTGTTCAATCCTTCGGAGGAAAATGGTATGTACTTGTGATTGTTGATGATTATTCTAGATACTCTTGGGTTTACTTTATGGCTTCTAATAATGAAGTTTTTAGTCACCTTAGAACTTTATTTCTTAGATTATCAATTGATTACCCATGATCTTTAAAAGCAATTAGAAGTAATAATGGAACTGAATTTAAAAATCAATCTTTTGATCACTTTTGTGCTGAAAATAGAATAGATCATCAATTTTCTTCACCATATGTACCTCAACAAAATGGTGTTGTAGAAAGAAAGAACAGAACCTTAGTTGAGATGGCTAGGACTATGCTTGATGAATATCAAACTCCTAGGAAATTTTGGGCTGATGTGTTAGCAACCGCTTTTTATGTCTCAAATCATGTTTTCTTGCGCGCTAAGCTAGGTAAAACACCATATGAGCTCCGGTTTGGACATAGGCCTAGTGTTATACAATTTCGGGTCTTTGGTTGCAAATGCTTTGTTAAGAAACATGGTAATCTTGATAAATTTTAACCTAGATCCATTGATGGTATGTTTCTTGGTTATCCATCTCATACTAGATGCTATCGTGTGCTTTTACTTGACACTAACAAAATTGTGGAGACTTGTGAAGTGTCTTTTAATGAAGCTAGCCTAGGTACTAACTCAAACATTGCAGGTCCAGATCCATATCCGCAGGGGGGGGCATTTTTGTTGAAGATGAGGAAGAATTGGAGCTGCTGCCCGAAAATTCAGCAGCAAAAGACTTTGGTTCTGCTCCGGATGTTAATTCTCAACCAGCACCGACAACCATCAATGCTGATTCAAATCATCCTCAAGTCACAAGATCATCGATTTGTGATGAACATGAATAAGAAGAAGCTTATGAGACATCTATTCCCCTACGGTTTACAAAGATCATCCCCCACAACAGATGATTGGAAGCTTGCACGAACGAGTCACACGGTCCAGGTTTTGCGATCCAAACTCTTATGCTCATTCTGCTTTTGTTGCTTCTTTTGAACCCAAAGATATATCACACGCACTCACTAATAAATCTTGGATTATTGCCATGCAAGAAGAGTTAGAAAATTTTGAAAGAAATAATGTTTGGGACCTTGTACCTCCACCTCAAGGTCACACTTTAATTGGAACTAAATGGGTATTTAAAAATAAACAAAGTGAGGATGGGGTTGTGTTTAGGAATAAGGCTAGGTTGGTTGCTCAAGGTTTCACTCAAGTTGAAGGTTTAGATTTTGATGAAACTTTTGCTCCTGTTGCTAGATTAGAAGCCATAAGAATTTTGTTAGCTTTTGCTGCATCTAAAGGTTTTAAGCTATATCAAATGGATGTTAAAAGTGCTTTTCTTAATGGCTACATAGATGAGGAGGTTTATGTGAAACAATCATCGGGTTTTGAAAATCCAGATTTTCCTAATCATGTTTACAAAATTGTCCAAAGCTTTGTACGGTCTCAAACAAGCATGGTATGATAGGTTAAAAACATTCTTACTTGAAAAAGGGTTTACCATGGGCAAGGTTGATAAAACTCTTTTTGTGCTTAAGCATGGCAATGACTCATTATTCGTTCAAGTGTATGTGGATGATATTATCTTTGGTTGTGCTTCTCAAGATCTCGTGTCCAAGTTTTCAACAATGATGAGTTCTGAATTTGAAATGAGTATGATGGGTGAACTCACTTACTTTTGGGGGCTACAAATCAAGCAAACAAAGGAGGGTACCTTTGTGCATCAAATGAAGTATACAAAAGACCTCCTAAGGCGCTTCAACATGGACAAAAGCAAGCCTCTTCGGACACCAATGGGAACAGCAACAACACTTGAACTTGATGAAGATGGTGAACCAGTGGATCAAAAAGAATATAGAAGCATGATCGGATCACTTTTGTACCTCACGACATCAAGACCAGACATACAATTCAGCGTATGTCTTTGTGCACGGTTTCAAGCCTCCCCACGTGCTTCACATCGTCAAGCCGTCAAAAGGATTCTCAGGTACTTACATGGAACTCAAGAATTTGGAATTTTCTTCCTTCTTCCTCAACCGTTACTTTGAAAGCTTTTTCGGATGCTGATTTTGGGGGTTGTAGGATTGATAGGAAAAGTACTTCCGGTGCTTGTCATTATCTTGGTAATTCTCTTATTGCTTGGTCCTCTAGAAAACAAAATTCAGTTGCACAATCCACAACCGAATCTGAATATGTAGCTGCTGCTAGTGCTTGCTCACAAATTCTTTGGATTGTTCAAACACTTAAGGACTATGGGGTTGATCTAGATAGTGTTCCACTGTTCTGTGATAACACTAGTGTCATTTGCATTGCTAAAAACCCCGTGCAACATTCTAGAACTAAGCACATTGACATTAGGTATCACTTTCTCCGAGATAATGTTGAAAAAGGAAACATTGTGCTTCACCATGTAGATACTGAATAACAATTGGCTGACATTTTTACAAAACCTTTGGATTTCACTCGTTTTTGTTACATTCGTAGTGAAATAGGGGTTATGCATTCTCATGGCTTAAATTGAGGAGGAGTTTTGAAACTTGGGAAGTCTATGTGTGAATCTGAAATTAAAATAATATGAGCATAGTATTTCATACATATATGACTTTGTGATTCCTTTTACATGCTGAAAGTTCTTACTACATTACTCGTGTTATACATTTTGTAGTTTTTGCCATGTCTAGTAATTGAAATAATTACATACACTAAAACTGGTCATGGTCGAACTTTCTTGCTGTTTTGAACTTGTTACATGTTCACAAGTGCTTTTAATCATTAAGAATTAATCAAGTAATCAACTCACATGTTGAGTTTTTATGAACAAATATAAATTGAGAAAAGATCAAGAGAATATGCATGCATCGCACTTCTTCTTTTGAGATGGCTTATCATTGCACTTAGATATGAACTTGGAAGAAGTTGTGTATGACTAAAACCATGTCCTTAAGCTTCTGATTGTCAAATGACATAGGCTTGGCTTGGTTAGTTAGAATAAGGCAGATGCACATATAATCTCTTGCAAATATCATATGATCTAAATTTATGCTTTGAAAAATAATAAAATGCAGCAACTAGTGTTATGATTTCAGGTTTTGAAATAGTTAAGTTTGTGAGATCATGACTTACTTAAATTGAAAATTACATTTGATCTCTAGCATGGCTTACACTACTTTATGTATTTCATTGATGTGATAATGTAAGGTACTTGATAGTATGACTTGGATGAGCTTTGTTTATATGTATATGTTATAATATGCTCATAACAACTAAAGGGGGAGAGATAATTTGTTTATATGCTCATGACTTGCTGAATACATTGTCAAAGGGAGAGAGATAAGCATGAAGAGAAAGAGAATATGTGCATAAGGAGAAATATTAAAGGGGGAGAGATAATATGGGATAATTTTTGGATTTTCTTCTCGTTTTACTTTTGATTTACAAAGGGGGAGAAATTGCCTTCAAAACTTTTATGTGAATAAGCCAATGTTCGGATTTTAAATGGTGTTTCCAATGCATTCATCAAGGGGGAGATTGTAAGACCTATGTGTGCTGAATACATTGGCTTGTAGTGAATACACTTGCTTTGACGATAAAAGTTTTGAATATCACCAAAACACCTTTTTATTAAGGTCCGACTAGTTTTGGTTAGCTCCGGTGAGTTTTGTCTTTAGCTCTGGCGCTTGTTTCTACTAGCTTTTGTTAGCTCCGGCTCAAGGTCCGGGTTGCTCTGGCAAGGTCCGAAACTTGACCGCAATGCTTCTGTTTTTCATTTGCAATGTTTCGTACTTTCTTTACATCTCTGGAAAGATTTCTTAGTATTCATTTGCTAAGTCTTTGGTGCGTTTTTAGTTGATATGGATGATTTTGTGTTACTGTTGTTTTGCAACATGCTTATGTGAGGTTCTCACGTAAGGTGTTGTGTTAGAAACTAACTTGAGTCAAGTCGAGGACTTGGGCTCGTATGGATTGGTTGTTTATTCATGTGCATGTGTTGCTTGAGTTCAAGACATGGCTGGTGATGGAATCCATTGGACTAGTCTCAGGGAGGAGATGAGGTTCCAACAACCAAATTTAGGAGGAATTGTGGTTGAGCTGATCAGGAGGTTGCGCAACATGATTGAATCAAGAACAATGCATGTGAAGGTATCGTGGACGTCATTGGAAGATGTTTACACGTGTGCAAGGAGTGCATGGACGTGGCTACATGGTTCTGCGACGTGATGAAGAGATGTGGACGTAAAGAATTGGTCAGAAAGGTCCAACCGACTAGGTTATGGACTCAAGCTGCGGCTGAGTCGGGTTTGACTCAAATATGGAAAGATTTGAGTTGGTTATGATAGGATTTCGTGTGGGTCACAAATTTGAGTTGTTTAGGAATGTGATATACGTTCCTAAGGTGTTTGGAAGTCTTAGGATTGCTTCTATCTGCGTATAGAAGAATCCTAAGCAGTTATGGAAAGTTACGATTCGTGAACAGAGTAGGATTAGGTTCCTGATTTGAGTTGAGTTGGCTTTCGAGCTGGTTATATAAGCAAGGGAGCCCAGAGCTCGTGGTGCACGACTTTGGGGCTGTTCCTCTTGTGTTCTATTGAACAAAATTTGTAGTTTGAAGGAACTTTTGTGCCTTGTTCGTCCGACTTGTTCCAGACAAGTTTTACTCGTCGTGTTTCTGGACAACACTACCTTTCGTAGGTGGTTTTATCATAACTCGAGTTTTATAGATCCAATTGACGTGATTCTTTTTGGGTTGTCTTCAAAACTTGATTATCTATCATCTTCAAAATTTCACGGTCATTGGATTTGTGGTGTATGATCTATACGAGTTTCTTTGCAACATTCCAGAACTGTTTTTCTTTCTCGGGTAGGGCAGATTGACCTTTGTTTGATCATTCGATCATAACTTGAGTTTTTCTCGACAGATTCGAGTGATTCTTGTTGTGTTGTCTTCGTGACTTGATTATCCTGATATCTATCACTTTTGTCACAGTGAAACACATTTAGATTAGTCTCACACACGATTTCTTTAACAGATGATTTTTCTGCCGAAGGAGTTGGGGTTTAATTGTTTCTGCTGCGTAAGATTTTTTAAATCTACCATTCACCCCCCTCTGGTAGCTTTTCACGTGCTCTTCGATCCTACAAGTCCGAAGCATAAAAAATGATGAGTGTATCCATCCACTTCCGTTTTGGTTCTGCCTTAGCAGCATGAGCTACCATGGCCATGTCCCGTCGCATTGTCTTGAGGATGCGACGAGAGGTGATGTCCCATGAACCACCATAGATGGTGTTCAAGGTCTTCCGATGTTTGTTGTCAGATACGTTAGAGTTGTCGTCGATAGTATTGTAGACGGCTTTCAAGACCTTTTTAGGGTCCTGGAAACCTAGCTCCTCTTTAGTCAGAGCTTCATCGACTTTTTGTTTTCCTTCCCTTTGAAGGAAAGGAACTTCTTCCCGGCACTTGTTGTAGCGCTCACCAAGGTTCTGGACCTCCCAACACTCTTCCAAGTTGTGTCGATTCGTCTTGTTAATCGGACACCATGCATTGGAACTTTGCCGTCTTCTGATGATGGACGAGGTCGTTTCTTGGGGCGTGGCCCCCGTCTTCCACGAGTTGCAGCAACAGCGGCTGGAGAGCCGACCGACGACTTCTTTTTGCCGTTGGGCTTCTTCTTCTTCTTGCCACTACCGGGGGTAGCAGCTTCAGTTTTGGAGGACTTCTGGTTGGCCTCCGGAGCTGGCTTAGAGTCCATTTCACGGCCCTCCGCAGCTCTAGTGCATTTGTCGGCTAGGCTGAAGAATTCTATGACGCTAGTAACTTCTCTGATAGCTAGCTTCTCTAGCATCTTCTTATCTCGAACACCCTGTTTGAATACAACGATAACAAAAGAGCTCGAGATAGAAGGAATGATATTCATACCTAAGAGAATTGCTGGATGAAGGACCGTAGCGATTCCCCCAACGTTTGCTTTACAGCAAACAAGTCCAATTCAGTGCCGGGTCGGGTGTAGGAGCTCCCGATGTTGGCAGTGAATTGCTAGCATAGCTCCGCCCAACTATTAATGGAGTCGCGTGGAAGACTCATGAACCAGGACCTTGCAGTCCCGGTTAAGGCCACCAAGAAGTAATTGGCCATTACACCCTCAGCACCCCCGGCTGCCATTATGGAAGTAGAGTAAATTTGAAGAAATTCGGCGGGGTTGATTGTCCGTCGAATTTTTCCGGCCAGTGAGGTCGGAACTTCTGTGGCCACCTGACCATACGTAAGTGCATGGCCAGGGAAGAACAACCTCCTCCTACTCCTTGAGGAGCAGGGTTTTCCCGAGCCTGTCGCCTTTCGCGAGCACGCTCGATGTGGACTCGGTCGTCCTTTTGCCGGCAACAGTGATCCAGTTCCGACCGCAGGTCATGGGTCGGAATCCTGGTGATGGTATGGATGCGTCATGCCCCGGGAGGCAACGAAGTCATCTGTTGGGAGGCGGCACGCCTCCTTTGGTTAGAGGCTTGTGGACCAAGCCAGCCGGAGATGGTCCGTCATTGTGAAGGTGCTCGCCTTGAAGGAGGAGGATCTTGGTTGCTGATGCCGGTAGCCGCAGCTGCGACCAGATGGTCGACATCAGCTCTCCACTGTTCCATAGCACCCTGGGGTGTGTCTGGAGGTGGTGGATGTTGTAGAAGAGCTCGCGCAGCAATGAGCGCGTGCTCGGGGTTGTTGTTTGCCGATGCAGTGATCGACGTAGATGCCCCATCTCGTTGATTGGCATTGTTTGCCAGGACAGATGGTGTTGCAGTGCCTGCCGGAGCGTTGGCACCTGCTGGTTGCTGAACGTTTGAGGGGTTGCCTCTAACAGGATGTTCAGCAAGATTGCCGTTGGATGATCCTGCAGTTGAATTCACCATCTTGTGATCTCGGGACTAGCTTCCCCCTACCTGGCGCACTAAATGTCAAAGTGTGGAATACGACACTTCCCGCGGACCCACTGAGAAGCAGCCCGCGGAGGTTCTTTTGTGGTTGGGGGGCACAAGATCAATATCAAGATGGTGACCTCAGAGATTTACGTGGTTCGGGCCGCCTGAGCATAACACCTTACTCCATGGGGTTTGTGTGATTGTATTGAGCGAGTATCTTCGCTATGGTCGGGTCGCAATAGCCTGGATCCGATTCCCCCCATTGTTCGTGTGGTACAACCCTTTTATAGTTCTAAGGACTGGCCGTTACGAAGCTGGCCTTGCCCGACATGTGGCCCTGGCGTCCTTAATGACCTAATATACTGTCCAAAGAGTATTACGTACGATTAACAGTGTGATAACGTGCCTTCATGGTAGCGTTACCCCTATTAACGGTGCACTGATCATGTGTCATTAATATGGCATTAATGACACATTATCAGACCTTGTAACTGCTGCTTTAACCATCCATGAATGTCTGTAATAGTCATGATCGACATGTATTCCTGTTGGTGATGAAGGTCCGGAGGCTCCACACATGGCGGATCCGGAGCTTTCCCTTGTGGGAGAGTAGGTCCGGGGTTGCTATACACGTGTCAGTACCGGAGCTCCTCTCTGACGGGGGCTAGGTCCGGGGCTGTTGTACACGTGTAGTTGCCGGAGCTTCCCTTGGTTGGTAGTTTTGTTCCGGGCTTATTTTACACGTGTTAACCCAGGAGCCAGCCATGTGAGGGGAGCGGGTCAAGTGCAACGTGCCATGTGGGACCTGCGAGTGCCTTTGATTCTGACGGGTGGAACTTTTTTGCACTTGTTGCGGTATCGTGGGGTACCCGGTACGTAGGGTACCGACAGCGGCCAAGGAGGCGATATGGTTGCTTGCTTTGATGATTGCCTTTGGCTTGACGCCCCCCCCCCTGATTGGACGTAATCTGCACGAGGGTTCGCAGCAGCTTGGTCCGCTCGTCGCGCAAATCCACCATGGGTGCGATATCATCCGCCAATGTAAGCGGATATGGAGGTGGCTGTTGCGCTGGCTGTTCTGGCTCTTGGGAGTCATCCCCTCCCTGACTTGAACCACCGATCTCGTATGTTGTGCGAGTGCGCACCATTCTGCAGCCACGGTCATTAATCCAACATGGGACGTGATATTGCAAGATTACAATAGGATGAAAACAATAGTGTGTGTATTGATAACCAAACTTGCATAATGGTCATATATTGGTAATGTGTAAACTTTATACTCAATATATCATCCCTGGACCAATGTCACAATAGCGAGCTCCAAAATAATGAACTCCATGGATTGAAGTTCATTTTGACTGTTATTGGTCGCGATAGGACGTTATGCGCGTTATCGTGTGAATACACTCTCTTATCTTCAATATGATACAAATATGGTCATAAAAAGAAAAGAGGTTTGAGTGGGTCAAACCCTCAATTCCACTTGTAAATGGTTGAGTATCGACACCTGGTCTGTTACGACACTTCTCGAAGTGAAATCGATGACCAGATTCTTAACAAGACCAAATTATGCCAAACCGATGAAGTTTCTGTTAAACCAGACCAGCTTGTACTCAAACACAAAGTTAACCCAGTAATTAGCAGAATCAGATCTTGAGGTGAACTACAAAGTTGAAGTAAAGTTCAATACCTTTCCATAAAGTATTGGTTTGCCTCCAGATATTTCCTGGTCGAAGAGATATGGTATTGTAAACCTGACAGTTTTTTCTGGAAATTTTGACAGAATCTCCTTTGTTTATGCTGATTTTTGGCCACAACTTCCAGATATAAAACAGCAGAATTTACAAAAGCTAAAACTTACAAATTTGTAATACATATTACAAGGATTCCAGATATGTCTTGTACGATCCTGTTCAATTTTTCTAGAGGGAGATATGGTCAAAACAGTAAGGAGTCCAGAGAGGGTTCCAGTTTCTGTCTAATTTGGCAGATTTTGGAACTTTGAAATTTTGAATAGGATAGAAGGGCACTCAGCTCTGTAGTTGAACATAACAGTTTTAAAGGACTTCCCAAAATTTTCAACCATGTAAGATACACATCATTGGAGTTTTCTTCTGGGAGATATGGTTTCTCAAAGTCAGGTCTTTTTCTGGCAAAAAACATAACACTCTGTTTTTGAATCGGTGACTTCAAAACCTACTCCAGATTTGAAAACTTAGTCCAAAATCAGAACTCAATAGCTAATATAAGTATCTTTACATCTTCTCAGTTCCATTTTATAGCAAAGTGGTTAATGCAACAATGGAGTACATGTCGGTACTACATACCTCACAAAAGTGAAAATTCTAAGCCGGTATTCCAGCATACATCTAAATGGTGGCCTTAATGACGTTCACTCTCAAACGATTTCTAAGTGCAATAGGATCACGTGGTCAGTGCTGCATAAGACACACAATTTACAGATCACTCATTATGGTGGCGTACGGCACAGCCCGCACGGGCGATCATTTCAGGTAGTCACAATAGTATATATGAAAGTAAAAACATTCGTGCCGTATCATTCCATACGGGCCGCCCCGAGCTAAGCCATGTCTCGAAGTACATGACCGGGTTTTCTACCACCCGACAGGGTCCCACGTCTTTGCATAATGCTGCGCCAGTAGGAGGCGCATCGGGTTATGTCCCACCCGACGGGGTCTATCACTAATTTTGAAGCACGCTGGAGTACCGCGTGTCATATGTTCTTAGAAACATGGAGGGTTTCATAGACTCATATTGACTTTCCGTGCTAAGCCATGGAAACTATCACATGCTACATATCGCATGGTGAGCTTACCGCAATTGATCCGTTTGCAGTGGTGTACCTTATCTCTTACTTGATGTCGGAGCTTCATTACATAATATATAACACAAGTTAGCTTTGCCACATTAATAACTTACACTAATATAGTCCTTATGTGGGCCTAGTACCGTATCCTCACTGTATCCTATGTTTTTCTCTTAATACGATCCTTATTTAGTGTGCTATCACCATTGAGGCTCTGATACCAGGCTGTAAGGACCTGGTGCACACTTTCCAGGAATCGCATTGGGTGGTGCCGTGCGATGCGGCACCCAACAGCACACATGTAAAGGAACACATATTACAAAAATCATTTGCTGAATTTTACAAAGATGTTTGGTTTACAAATAGTTTATATAAAAATAAACTACAGCGAAAGATAAGATTACAACTCTCGTACTCAAGTCTAATAAGCAAAAGAGATGTCGTCCAGCCCACAGATGCTCCTCACTAGCCACGAATATCAAACAGCAGCAGCAGCAGCATGATTCCCCATGAGTATACCGCTCAGAGAGTATTGAGTCTAATCGGACAACCATAATCATAAGCATAGAGATTAGTACCTGCAAAACAACTTATATAGCAACCGTGAGCACGAAGGCTCAGCAAGACTTAACCGTCTCACCTAAACATGAAACTCTACATGAGGGTAAAGACATACACATAGGATGGCAGATTTGCATAATGGACTTACCTAAATGTGGGTCCTTATTTTCAGATTTATTAGCAACAGCTTGAACCTTGTGCGGGCAACATCGTAACTCCACAATCAAACAAGAAACGCTTCATCATGATGTTGCATGCCCAAGGTGGAAAAATAACTTTATTGTGCATAATACTAATACATACAACATAGCAATACAATGATAATATAATGTTCATAACAACAGTAATTAATTCTCATCTCAAGTGCAAGTATTAACTACGTCACAACTCAGTGAACAAGTGGTACTCATAACCGCGAGGGACAGTGATTCGAATCAAAGATACCCGGAATACACGACACGTACGCCCGTACTGGAAGTCATGTAGGTGCACTCCACGGACGTCGTACGCAGCCACCTTTCTCATGTTCCGCCCAAGTTGAATCGATTCAATCGTCTAGGACAGTATTCTCACTCACGGTGCACCTTTCCACTGTGCAGATGTCATGAGCGAGTTTCCGTCTACTGTGCTACGGTCAAAAGCCTAAGGCGATCGAAAAAGTCTCAACAAAGGCTTCCCAAGGTACATCGGTTTCCTGCATCCCATATATCTAGTATGACTTCGGTACAGTTCAAACTTGCTCAGCAGAGTAGTATACGGATCGGTCCTTAACCAACACAGGCAGGACTATGCACCCAAGACCACGTCTTGCTGCATCCTACGCCCCTGCCCGGTCTCATATTCAGATTACTACTCCATTTCTTTGAACCAGTCCCGTGTGAAAAAGTCCTAGCCATGCGAGTAGATTCCAACTACTCAACTTCTACCGAAACCTATACAACATTTAGCATAGCATAGTCTACACGATGACTTAACAACTACCCAAATACTCCATGGGGTGATCTGGTCATGCAAGTGGATTTTAAATCACCTTAGCCCTAATGCACATAACTCACCCTAGACATAGGTGATACAAATCAAAATTTTGTAATAGCGCTTAAATGCAAAGCGGGGCTTGCCTTAGCTTGCGACTCGATTAAATGGCAATGGTCAGTGGCCTTCCTCCAGAGACTCCGCCAAGGACTTCAAGTGGACACCCTGGCCTTCTCCTCCAAGGAATGCTCCTAGTCGAGTTCCAACGTCATGTGAACTATCGAAATGTAAGTGCATATATAAGCATGAGATAGCATAATATTTAATTCTATTGTAACAAGTTTAGTACAAAACTAAGTGATTGAGAATGGAGTTCATGTTGTTGTGTTCTACAGGAATAAAGGAATATTGATGTGAAATGAAAAAAAAATTAACTCCACATTTGATTTAGAGTTTATATGCACATAGACATATATAAAAGGATTGCTGATGCTACAGAGGTCCAATGAAGCTGAAACTTTAACATCAGATTCAATGGATGATGTGTAGAAAGTGTGCAAAATTTGAGTTCTAGAAAAGGTCGTATGTGGTCACAACAATTCCATATGTGTTTCCCATTCTATGAATTTTCGTTCAAATTCTGATGCGGTATCATGGCTACCAGTGGTTGTATCATACATAGGGGGTCGTCCTGGTTCTAACAAAATTTATTGCACATTTTTCTATGCTTTATAGAGTGATATATAGAATTTAGAAGTTTGGACAATTTGCTGGAATTTTTCTAGACCTTTTCTAATTTTCAGGTACATGGAGATTGGAAACAAAATTTGGCTATTCAAATCAACTCAAATGGACATGAAAATATTACTGGAACTTAAGGGAATTATTTGGAATGATTTGGCCAAGTTTGGGAATTTTTGAATGAATGGAGCATCGGGAATCAATTTCAATAGCATTTTGCTTCATGGAATTATTGAGGACAAATTAATGATTTCCATAGAGATCCAAGTGCACCACTTGAAAGTATAGATCATCCTAGTTCCAAATTTTTTTTAGGAAATTTCAAGTATTCTAGCAGATATTTGTTTTTAAAGTTGGAACCAAATTTGGAATTAAATTTAAATGGGAAAGTTTGAATCATTGGCTGGGCCCACGGTCTAAAACGGACCAGTCGGATTTGGGCCACACGGGGCCACACAGTTCCTACCCACAGCCACATCGGATCCCAAAAACCACAAAGATCCCGAGGAAAATCCTTCTCTGGCTTACAGTCGGGCCCCACCCCGAGTCATCTTCTTCCTCGCGCCAGCGGCGCTCGTGCGGCGCCCGACGGTGGCAGGCGGCGGCACCTCGCCGCAGCACGCACTAGGGCACGGGGTCCTCGAAACTGGTCGCTAGAGCCTAAATCCGAATGGGGAACAACTTGCCCTAGGTGGTGCCGGCGATAGATGGCCGGAGAGGGAGGTGCGATGGCGGCGGGCGGAACTAGGGTTCCAGTGAGCTAAAAACCGCCGAAAACTTTCTCCAACCGCTCGGGAATCAATCTAAAATCTTCATGGGATCATGTTGAGGACAAATAGAAGGTGTAAAATGGGTGGAACGACCTGAAATTAGGAGTTCAACGGTGAACCGACGCGTTTTCAAAAGCGAAGGGGAAAAACTCAAAGTCCAACTTAATTACTCGATGATTCTTCTTCTAGGTGAAGCGCCTGGATGTGTAGAAGATAAAGCCTCACGTCCACGAAGAATTGTTACACGTAGAAAGCGAATTTAATCAGAGACCTAGCTAAGTTCATACACAAAATTTTACCAGAAGCTAGTATATGAATAGGCGAACCTTTTTGCTTCAAGGACCAAGGTGAGAACTTGCTGGTATCAAGGGGGGGGGGGACGGTGCGCCGATGGGCGGCACTTGAAAAACAGAGGATGGCGGCTGCAATTCTTCACGTCCCTCGTCGAAGAGGCTCCAACTGAGCAAGAAAATGGTTAAAACAGTTGTGCAGGGTTTTGAGGAATGATAGCTGCGAAGAAAACCAATCAATACCAATGATTTTTGCTGGATATCGAGTGGAAGGGGAAGAACTCGCCGGGGAGCAAAATCTTGCACCATGGAACAAAGCAAAGGTGAAGTGCTCGACTTTGGGGCTTGAAGGGGGATAAGGAGGAGCCCTGGGCGTGCTGTATGCAGCTGGAGGCAAGCAGGGAAGCAAGCATCTCTATGGAAATTTGCATGCCGTGAGGTGTTGCCCTGGGATGAAAAGAATAGAGCACTGTAAGCATGACAGGTGGGTCCCACTTGCTCTCCCTCATCCACAACTCTGCTTATTCAATTCCAGTACCTAATTTAGTCCAAAAATTGCTAGATATTTGTGGGAAGGCTAAATTGAAGATATAGAATTTGATTCTGAATTCAGATCATTGATTTGACCAAGTTTCATTTGAAATCAAACTTGAATTTGAATTTGAGTTGAATTCAATGTACCTATTGAATTTAATAGCAAACTTGCTTCACAAATTACGAAAGTTTGCAGGGAGATTATTTGAAATATTTTAAAGCTAGTGGTGAACTCAAATTTCCATTTTTGCATCATTTGAACCGGAGCAAATTTTGAATTTTTGAATTCCCTTCAATAGGGTTGAAATGAATTGATTTCTAAATTGCCATTTTGATTTCTCTATTCAAGTTTGATGTTATTTCTCCTAACCTACCTTTATACTCTGAAATTTTTGGGGCTTTTACATTTCATATCCACAAAATTGCCTTGCTGCAAAAGTAGGAGCAAGATGAGTCTACCAGAATTTATTTGAATTTTTTGAAGCAAATCTAAGAGGAGCAATTGATTTTCTAAGTTTGACTAGATTCTGGATTTATTTTCCAATTGGAAATTGATTTAAACTTTAACAGGGGGCCCACTATTTCAAATGGGCCAGTCAGGTGCAAGCCACACTTGGGCCACTAAATTAAGGCACATGGCCACACTAGATCTAATAGCCACAGCTGATCCCCTGACATGAAACAGACGCTGACCGGTGGGACCGGCCACCTTCTTCAACCTCCAGCTTCAGGGCGGCGCTCCTTGCCAGAGCAGCGGCGGCGCCCTGCCGAACTTGCTGTGCTGAGCTCCTCTCGGCGCGGCCTTGGCCGCCTGGCCCTACAATTGGCCGCGCAACATGATGGGGATGTCCAATCAAGGCGGCTACAGCCGGAGGCGAGCGCACGACGGCGGCGACGGACATTAGGTTTCTGGCGATGTCGGAACCGCCGCCCAATAGCTCATGCGCCTCGGAAAATGATTGGGACGGTTTCTGGTCATGGGGAAGATGATTAGGAGGTGCAAAAGGGGTGGAATGGCCCGGAACATCAGTTCACCGTCGACCTCCCCCCAATTTCACCGCGGGTGAGGAAAACTTCAATTATTCCGTCTCTGCTTGATGGTTTACTTTGGATTTTGATCTAAAGGGTGCGCTAGGGGATATAGAAGCTAATATATAACTGGCTCAAGGGATTTATCCACATAGAAAACGAATTGAATTCAAAACCTAACTTGAAGAGTATGCACGAGCCGAAAGGAAAACTGGAAATACAAAGTCGATACTGGATGAAAGTTTGCGAGGTTTTCACCGTAAGATACTAGATGCGAGGGCACTTCTTTTTGCTTTTGGCATCAGTTTGTGATTAAGCCTGTAGCGCCATTGCCACGGGGAGCAAAGGGCGACGTCAACAGCAGCAGCATACCGACGGTGCCAAAACTGCAAAATACCGCCCACACGAGTCAAGAAAACTTGCACCAACTGAAGGAGAAGATGGAGGTGAAGGTTAACCAACGTTTTGTAGTTTGCACAAGGTTGAAACACGGCTCCACGGGTTGGTTCGCCGGAGGAACAGAGGATGACGTCGGTTTTTGAGTTCTCGCCATGGGAAAGAACAGAGAGAGCGATGGGTGATGTTGAGTGCGAGCAGTGGATGAGCGAGGTCGAATTAACTGTGTTCTTGCCAGCAGCAGCTTGCCTGCCTGCTTGGTGAGCTGTTGTTCAGCTGCAGCGGCGTTGAACGGCGGGGAGAGAAAAACAGAGCAGAGGCTCTGTCGGTTCAGCAAGTTGGGAGGCTGACCAGTGGGTCCCACACCCCCAATACTTATCCCCTCTCCGCTCCATCAAATATCCCACCAACTGGTGTCCAAAAATCATGAAGCTTGACACAAAGCCTAAAACAAATATCTATGATTTGATTCTGCAATCAAAAACTTAATTTGGCCATGTTTCATTCAAATTCAAATCTGAATTTGAATTCAAATGTGATTTGATGAACACATGGAATTAAATAATAAACCTACTTCAAAATTCATGAAACTTGGCAGGAGTGCTTTTTTAAATATTTGGAATTTATTGGTAAGCTCAGATTTTTATTTTGACAAGGTTTGAACAGTAGCAATCTTTGCATTTTTTTGAATTCCCTCTTGTAGCATTTGAATTGATTTGATTTCCGCCGTTATTATTTGAATTCTTTTTCTTCTTGTTGTTTTTGTTCCTTCTAGCTGAAGTTTGCGATTTGGAAATTAGGGCTTTTACACTTAAACAAAAGTGCTATTGCTAAAATAAAGAAATTATTGGATGAAATATTTGAAAAGGAAGAACTTCTCAACCAATAAGAATAATTGCTTATCCTTGAGAAAAAAGAAACCTGGAGGTTGAGAAGCTTCTTGAATTTGAAGGGTAGAAGAGTAAAGAACTGAACTTGCCTTGAGCAAGGACACTTGCACAAGTCTTAAGAGTTTGAATGTTGCTCTTCAAGATGAACTTACGAGTTTGACAACAACTCACAAGAATCTTGAATTGTAGTTTGATACTCTAAAACCAAGTGTCTCCTCCTTCTCAGAAGGTTCTTCCACTTCAAATATAGAATCCACCTCTATAATTTGCAAATGTGCTAACCTCTTGTACTTGACTTGAAAAATGAACTCAAAGTGACACAAAGCAAACACTCACACAAAAGTGATATCTTTGACAAGAATAAGATCAAATATGCACGTAGTGCATATTCAATCACAAGATCTCCTTTAGTCAAAGATGACCTTTGCCATTCTAGAGGAGTAAAGCAAAATGATATACTCCTCAAGAATAACAAGAGTGTCTTGCATTTGTCAAAGTGGACTCATATCATGTTGAAAACCATAACCGTACATGAAAATGCCAAAATTGCTCCTAGAACCATGTTTCATGATTTCGATGCTTCATATGTGCTAATGAGAAAATAGTATATTATGATAAATATGTTGGACCACTCAACAACAACCTAATAACTTGTGTGTGGATGCCTACATGCCTTGTGACTAACCTCAAAGGACCCAACTGATTTTGGATACCTAAGACAAAAGCTAACCTTGTTTTATGGGCCAACTCCTTCGGTGGATCAAAATGTATGCACCAACCACATCACCAGAGAGATAAAAATGTTCATCCAATATGAAAAAAAAAATAATGATCCGAGTTAAGACATTCTACTTTAGCGACAATATCCAAGGTAAGATGCTAGATATCGGTAAAATTGCAATCTCATATCAACACTCACTTTCTCATATTTTGCATGTCAATTCACTTGATTATAACCTCTTGTTTATATCAAAATATGTGAGAAGATTTATAATTTTGGGATTATTGTGATTATAACCCTATTATGCGGGTCAATTGTGATTATACCCTCCAATTTCAGCTTTTATGATTTTACCTCTTCTTTTCAAAAACAAATCTATAGTTACCACTCTTTGGTATACCTTTAGTTTAGGGAAATTAATCAATTAAAAAAGGAAATAGAAGATCAAGAAATAAGATTCACAATAGTGCCCTTGGTTATGAGGAGGTTTGTATGCCTCGTACGGGAACCAGCCACCAGCCACGATCGTGCAGCCAGGGCCGCACGTTGATCACGCTTGCTGGCCGCCACGTTCGTCGGCCAACACCCTCGCCCGCCGCCGCACATGGCGGACCCCACGCTTTTCGGAGTACTTGCACCGCCAGGGGAGCCACGATCGCCAGCTGCTGCCGGAGCCACGAACGGGACTCCTTGTGCTGCGCTCATCGGCTGCGGGAGCCGTCATGGTGTTGCGCTCGACGTCCGCCGCGCTCGCCGGCCGCTGTGCAAGCCGCCCGCCGCGCTTGTCCTTGTGCCAGTGCGTAAGCCGACCGCCTCTTTTTTAATGAATTCTTTTCTGTTGACATGTTGGAAAGACATATGCAGGTGTTTTCAACCCGATGACATCAAAGCATCAATGGACACGTGTTGATGTAGGCTACAAAATCTGCAAGCCTAAACTGAGGAGAAACCCAGGGAGGCCAAGAAAATCAAGAATTAAAACATCTGATGAGATTGGCACAAGGAAATAGGGAAAATGCAGTGAATGTAATGAATTAGGTCATACAACCAAACATTGGCAAGGATGTCCCACAACTAAAGAGAAGAGAATGAGGCTTTCATCTCCAGAAAATACATGAAAGTCAGATTTTTTAAATTAACTATTTCTAAACTTTACAATTATTTACTACGTGCTTGTCAATTCATTCATTTTTACTCTATTATATGTAGTGCACATAAGACAAGTGGAAGAGGAAGGGGGAGAACAAGAGGAGGAAAACGAGGAAGAGGGGGAGAGATTATCAACATTGCTTGGATTGTGATCTTATTTTCGTTATGTATTTGGTATTGATTTCATATGAACATGTGACGGTTTTTAATATTTTGTTGGACTTATTTTGGGAGTGACTATTTTATATGTCTATGTCTATTATGAACATATTGCTGTCAAAATATTCTATTAATATTGAAAAACTAATGTCATTATGGTGCGGAAATGTTATGTCAAATTGCTGAAATATTGCGTAAATAATACTGAAATTTTGTGTCAATATTGCTGAAATTTTGCGTCAATATTAATGAACTATTTTCAAAATGTTGGTGAAGTATTTTCAAAATTTTGCTAAAGTACCATTGAAATATTGCCCATATTACAAGTATATCATGAATATGTTAATATGGCTACATTGAAATAGGAGTAAAATCACAAATACAACTGAAAAGTAGGGGTATAATCTCAAGGGCATTTATGTCTTTCTTTCTCATATCTAACACCGTTAACAAGCACTAACGGAGTAGGGGTATGATTTGGCTTCATTTTCGAAAGCAGAGGTAAATTCACAACCTCTTATTTTGGAGGGCAAAATCACAATTGATCTTCAAACCAAGGGTACAATCACAATTGGCCCTATAATTTTTTATTTACTAACGAGATTCGCCGGTCTTTAGAAAGATTGATGACTCGATTACCTTCAAGGGTGTATTGAAGGAAAATCTTTATCTAGTTAACTTCACCAAGATAATATAGTATCCCAAATGTTTGGAAAAATGAACATCGTGGCCGGAAACATTAAAGGGTTAAACAAAATGTGACTCATTAAACAATTGTTCAGATGGATGATCAAATAATATAGATGTGTTGAATTCGTTAAGACAATTCTAGAAAAATTAACTTCGCAGCGAAAAATACTAGAGAGTTGATTGAAGTTTGACTCCTTGAACCATAGCTTTGATGAGCGATCGAGGACCTAGATGCGTAGAGATCAGTGATACAATTTTGTTTCACTACTCATAAGCTTGATTTGAAGATCGGATAAGTTAGTTATGATCCGATTTAATTTGGACCGTTAGATGGTCTATTAGGTCTACTATATAAATTAAACAAAACTATCGGTGGTGTTTTCTTTCCAGACTCCTAGTGCCGCTAAAGAAAGATCGACCATTTTTTTCTCCCAGCGCCGCCGCCTCCTAAATTTTCTCCACTGTTCGCCGCTGTTCTTGCCTTATACAACCGCTAGCCTAGTGTCACCGCTAATTCCTATAATCTGCTTGGCTCCTTGAGTGGTGGACTGGTGTTGCCGGCCTTAGGTTGCTGCTACCAAGCCTATGCTTGATTACTTGAGGAGGCTAGGGATCAGTGCGTCATCAAGCAAAAAGAAATCCAGCTATTGCGGCTGCCTCTGTTTGTGTGTTTGCTGCAGTCTTGGTAATCAGCCTGTAGCTACTTGCTAGATCTGCATTATTTCTGTTTATTTTTTTTTTTGTTACCGGCGGCTGCTACCTGACTTAATTTGGTGCTTGATGCTACCGCTCTCACGCTAATGCCTGCAAAGCACAGCTTTCACTACTACAAAATGTTTCATCACAGGCGGTTCTAAACATATTATCGCATACGGTTTTAAAAACCACATGTAACGAAAAGCCTGTGAAATGATCGATTAACACAGGCGGTGACATAATCCGCCTGTGAAACTACATTTTCACAGACGGTTTTTAATAAAAAACCGCCTGTGAAAATGCATTTTCACAGGCGGTCGGTAATAAAAAACCGCCTGTGAAAATAGATTTTCGCAGGCGGTTTTTAATTAAAAACCGTCTGTGAAAATGGCTAGTGAACAAAAAAAAATTCACATGTGGCGTCGGGAGTAGAAGAGGCCGCGCCGCCTGTAGGCTGCCGCGTTGCCGGGAGCCGAAAGACCGTCGCCAAGTGTCGAAGGAGGTCGCACCGCCGAGAGCCGGAGGAGCCGTGCCGCCCGAAGCCCGACGAGGCCATGCCGCTTGGAGCCGGAGTAGCCGCGCCGTCGAGAGCCCGAGGTAGACCGCGCAACCGGGTGCCCGAGGTAGACCGCGCCGGATCTATGCCCGCGCTCACGCCGGCAAGGCGCGCGCTCATCGGGAGGCGCGCCGGAGCCGCGCCGCTGGGAGCCCGAGGTAGACTGTGCCAGATCCGCGTCCGTGCTCGCGTCGGCAGGGCTCGCGCTCGTCGGGAGGCTGCGCCGGAGCCGTCGAGGTCCGGAGCAACCGAAGTCGCGCCTCAGTTGCGCCTTGAGAGAGGCCGCTGGCAGCCGCGCCGCCGGGAGCCTGAGGTAGACTGTGCCAGATCCGCGCCCGTGCTCGCGTCGGCAGGGCTCGCACTCGTCGGGAGGCCGCGCCGGAGCCGCCGAGGTCTGGAGCAACCGAAGTCGCGCCTTAGTCGCGCCTTGAGAGAGGCCGCCGGCAGCCGCGCCTTGGGAGATGCTGCCGGAAGCTGTACCTTGGGAGGCTGACGGAGGATCACGGACTGAACCGTGGCTGCTGCTGTTATAGACACATCTATCGTGCTGCTTCTAAACTGAGTCGTTGGATCGACAAGCAGCGGACAGCGGAGATACGAAGTCCAAGAGTGATCCGTGGGATGAAGTAGCGGACCAATGAGGAGCCATCATTATCACAGGCGGTTTTTATGTTACAGACCGCCTGTGAAAATCATTATATTTTTACAAGCGGTTGTACCGCCTGTGATAATGACTATTATCACAGGCGGTTTTTGTTACGGACCGCCTGTGAAAATCAATACATTTTCACAGGCGGTTGTTTGTTACGGACCACCTATATTCTATTATCACAGACGGTTATTAACTCATCTGACATCACAGGCGGCACTTTTAATGGACCGTCTGTAAAAAAAATATAGAAGCGCCTGTAATAATGTTTTTTGTAGTAGTGTTTGTACACACAGAGAAGTATTTAAAAGAGAATAAAACGGCTAAGGGCATAAATTTCATAGATCCTATTTAGGTTCCAGTCTAACTTACTTTTAAGAGAATTGAGGTAGGTTGGATTTGATGTCGGGATGCTAAAATTCTTAATCAATTTATGTGTAGTTGCATTGTTTCTAGAACTCGTAGGGTTGGTGTCACTTTCCATCAGCGTTGGTCTCACTCAATACGGATCAAGGGTTAGGTAGAATTTTTCATCTTGGGTTATGTATATCTTTAAGAGTAGTTTATATTTAATAGACTTGGAGGGTTCAACATTGAAATGGTGTCTTCAGGTTCTCGCCGAGGTTAAAGCAAGTGTTGATGAGTTGTTTTTAATATCTGTGATTCATCTTTGATTAAACTTTCTCGTATTGTTGATTCATTAATTGAGTTTCAAGATTGAATTCCTTTATGATTCATTTCTTCAAGTTCAAGATTCAGGTTATTCATTTAATTATCATTCAAGTACCGGTTAAATCCGGAGTGCAATCTGATTATTATATTTAAGTTCCTGTGAGTAAGTGTTGACCCCACTTGCTCGGCTTTACCAGTAAATGCTAAGGAGTATTCAAGTATCATCCGTTTCAGACGGAAACTACTATTTCATTGTTCTTCATTTCAAAATTATTCATCGCTATGTTTTATTCAGTTTGATTCTATCATTCTTTTAGCTCCAAAGTGTACTTGCTAAGGATTTTTACTAACTCTTGTGTTATTTGATTTTTAGGTACTCTTTGATCAAAGCGTGCATGGAAAGAGGGTAGCATCCACATATTGAACACAAATTTCACATATTTATTGCAATGTTTTGTGTCATTGAGAACTTCGTTGTGGTCGTTTGAGTATTTGGTTCAAGTATGATATTTTATTGATGCTTGTTACTATGTCTATACATTATCTAGCCTATTATGGTGTATTATTTGCCCATGACTAGTAGAAATTACAGGGGAGACTCTGCCAAAATTTCAAATAATTTTCATACTTTCTAGGAATAACTAGATGTTGTAGTAGCATCTAAGGGTGTCCATACCTGGGGCATTACAGATAAAACTCAACTTTATACATGCTTGATGGTAAAGACCAATATGTGGTGGTTGTGACATAGAAGGCTAACTCATGTTGGTATGAGTAACATGTAAAAACTTATAAAGGAGAATCACATTCATAGACTAAAAAATGTTGTATTTGAGAAAGATAGACCGTGTAGGCATGTCAAACAGGAAAGCAAATCGGAGCACCTCATCTGACAAGAATGTGATGATGACAACAAGATCCTTGGAAATGCTTCACGTGGACCTCTTCGATACTAAGCACTGACAGTAACAAATATAGTCTTGTAATTGTCAATGATTCTTCTCATTTCTCTTGGTGTTTTTCTTGCATGATAAAAGTGTAACTCAAGGTATTCTCAAGAGATTTTTAAGGAGGATTCAAAATGAGTTCTTCTTGAGGATCAAGAAGATAAGAAGTGACAATGGTATCGTGTTTAAAAACACTCAAGTGGAGGAGTACTTGGATGAATAGAGCATCAAGCATGAGCTTTCAGCACCCTACTCTTCCGAACAAAATGAGGTGGCCGAAAAAGAAGAATCGCATACTCATTGAGATAGCAAGGAAAATGTTTGATGAATACAAGACTTTGGACCGATTTTGGGCGAAAGTTGTTAACACCGCTTGTCACGCCACAAACCGACTCTACTTACATCGACTCTTGAATAAGATACCATATGAACTACTCACCGGTAACAAACCCAACATCTTCTATTTTAGAGTCTTTGGTAGCAATTGTTACATTCTTAACAAGAAGACTAATACTTCTAAGTTTGATTCTAAGTCCGATGAAGGTTTTTTGCTTGGTTATGACTCAAGCGGTTATGTTAATCATGTATTCAACAAAACCTCTAATTTGATCAATGTGATTAAGAGGAGACGCCATGCTTAATACTAAGGAGGATGACACTTGGTGATGTTCGTCCACAAGAGCAACAACAAAACTCAAATGATCCAACCTCCTCACAATTGGCGCTTCCTACACAAGATCAAGCTCAAGGCTCCTAAGATCAAGATCACCAACTTTAAGATGATGAAGATCAAAATGGTTACAATGATCAAGGGGAGACGAAAATAAAGAATAAGTTGACTCAAGACCTCAAGTGCCACATCCAAGAGTTCATCAAAGTGTTCAACGGGATCATCCCGTTGACAACATCCTTGGAGATATCTCCAAGAGGGTAACCCACACGATCTCGTGTTGCTATGTTTTTTGAACATTACTCTTTTGTGTCCTTGTTGGAACCTTTTAAGGTGGAAGAAACACTACAAGATCCAGATTGGGTAATGACAATGAAGAAGAGTTGAAAAACCTCAAGAGGAAGCAAGTGTGGGAACTAGTGAAGATACCAAATGCAAATGTGGTTGGTACCAAGTAGGTGTTCAGGAATAAGCAAGACGAACATGGGGTGGTGACAAGGAACAAAACACGACTTGTGGCCAAGGTGTACTCACAAGTCAAAGGTTTGAATTTCAATATAACCTTTGCACCTGTGGCTAGGTTTGAGTCAATTCGTATATTATTAGCCTATGTTACTCACCATGATTTCAAGCTTTATCAAATAGATGTGAAAAGCATCATCCTCAACGAACCAATCAAGGAAGAAGTATAAGTGGAGCAACCACCCGAGTTCGAAGATCAAGAGTATCCTAACCATGTGTATAAATTGCATAAGGCTCCCTATGACCTCAAACAAGCTCCTAGAGCTTGAGATGAGTGCCTTAGAGACTTTCTCATCAACAATAGTTTTAGGATAGGAAAAGCATATTACACTCTCTTTAGTAAGAATGTTGATGAAGATTTATTTGTATGCCAATGATATTATATTTAGTTATACTAACAAATCTTTTTTTGATGAGTTTAGTAAAATAATAATTGAAATATTTGAGATGTCTATGATGGGGGAGTTGGAGTTCTTTATATGTTTCGAGGTCAAGCAACTCAAAGAAGGAACGTTCATAAGTCAAACGAAGTACAATCAAAATATACTCAAGAAGTTTGACATGGACAAGATCAAACCCATCAAGACTCCACTAGAGACAAATGAACACCTCGACCTCAACAAAGACATGTGTAGATCAAAAGGTATATCGCTCCATGATTGATTCATTACTTTATCTTTGTGCATCCGGGCTCGATATCATGCTTAGTCTTCTGGATATGAGGACCAACCTTTCGGTATGTGTATGTGTAGGATTTCAAGCCCACCTAAAGAGTGTCATTTAATCGCTGTTAAGAGAATCTTGCGATATTTAGTTCATAGAACAAACCTTGGGATATGGTGTCCTAAAGAGTTAAAGTTTAATCTTATTGAATATTTCGATACGAATTATGCAGGATTTAAGGTGGATAGGAAGAGTACCTTTGAGATTGCCAATTCTTGGGTAGGTTCCTAGTGCCATGGACACCTAAGCAACAAAATCCCATTGCCCTCTCCACAGACGAAATGGAGTATGTCGCGGCTGGGAGTTGTTGTGCTCAACTTCTTTGGATGCGATTAACTCTAAGGCATTAAGCTGTAATATGAACCATATTCCACTCCTATGCGACAATGAGAGCTCATTTCATAAATGGCGGTATAGTCATTTCTCATGTTCTAACCGAAAAACAACTAGCCAATATTTTTACTAAGCCAGTAGATGAAAAGCGTTTTGTGAACTTAGGAATGAGCTCCATATACTTGATTCTTGGAATTTAGCTTGAATTGTTGCACATCTGTGATGTAAGTATATAAAATGAGAAATATGATTGTTCAACATATTGGGCATGGGTTTACCCCTAGCAATACTAGGACGACTCCCGCCAAGAGCATGTGGCATAGCCGAACGTGGAGGATTACAAAGGACAGATAGGGCTGTGACCACCTACTGCCTACCTCTTCAATCTGTGGGTCTATGAGACATCCAACGTTACTTAACTACCCTAGCACCATGCTAGAATGTTAAGTAAACACCTTAAGAATCATGACATCTTAAGGCAATTACTAACCTAAACATCGTTGAACCAATGTTGAGACATAGCATAAGTTTTTCCTATTAACGTGATCATATCATAACTAATTAGGCTATAGTGGGGGTTGGTAGTGTTTATGATGATGGAATAGGAGTAGTATAGCATAATCATAAAGGCACTCCTACCGCATGCATGGAATCCACAATCAAACAAGAAACACTTTATCCAAGTATATGAATAAAAGAAGACTAAAGATAATATCTTTATTATGCATAAAGTCACAAATATAAGAAAAGATACATGAGCCATACCTTTCCCAACTTGGACTTGGGACTAGAGGCTCCCCTTTCTATAGCCTAACTCCACTAAGGACTAAGAAAACTAGTGTATACAATAGAATGATGCTCAAGTGGTGTGTGTTGAAGTGAGGGGTGAAGGGTCCTATTTATAGCTTGGAGAAGGGTCGTTTCCCGCTACCAAAAGCGCGCAAATCAGTCATAACTGACTTCATCAAGCCAGGAGGAGCCAACACGTGTCGTTTGACCGCGTTTGGCACAAGGACCTAGTCGGCCGACTAGGGGGGTCAGCCGACCTGGTCCTGGCTCCAAATAGCCAGTTCTTCCTCCATGTGACTGATAGGTGGGTCCCATTCCATGATATGAGTGCTACACCGTTGGATGGCCTCTGATACTTCTGTTTGAGGGCCATTTGATCCACGTGGTGCCATGTGTTGACGCTTGATTGGCTGGGATGATATTTTATAGGATCCATCCCCTTGTTTCACTTCAATTCTGTGTAAAATGCCTGCATGCACCAATTTCTCCAAGTACAAGTGGAACTAGGTCAAACAGAAAGATGATGTCTGCAAGAAATGATATTTCCTTCACATAATTGAGTTATATTGATGGGTGAAATTGGTATATAACAGCCGTCAATAGACACGCGTTGCCTCCGGAAGTCCACA
This sequence comes from Tuctoria greenei, assembly GCA_036927565.1. Taxonomy (NCBI): domain Eukaryota; kingdom Viridiplantae; phylum Streptophyta; class Magnoliopsida; order Poales; family Poaceae; genus Tuctoria; species Tuctoria greenei. The sequence goes on from JAYESD010000010.1 coordinate 112,559,945, forward strand.
ACACTACAAGGTGGAACTCTATCCGTCTTCTTTTGGTACGAAGGGATACCTGGTATGCAGGGTATTGACAATAGCGATAATTCTTGTTCCTTATGTGCAGTAATATATGAACAATTGTTCTCTTTAAGAAGTGCGCACAACTCCATTTTTCATAAACTTGAGATTGAAATTGAAAAGAACAAAAAGCTTGATGCATGTAATGATAAGAACATAAAAGATGATAGTTGTTCTAAAATTGATTTGCATTATTCTAGTTGTGATGATCTTAATAAGAAACTACATAATGCTATGAATGATATTTCTATTTTGAACAATGCTTTCATTCTCATGAAGTTAAATATTGGTCTAATTGCAAATTAAAAGGAAAAACTTCATGTGAAAATTGCCTTGATCTGTCCAATAAACTTGATGACATGCATAGGACACTAGATCGGTTTTGTAATGCAAATAAGAATCTAAACTTGTTGTTGAGTTCTTCTAAGTCTTGCAATAATAAAACTGGTCTATGTTTTGATTCTCATGCTCATGCTAAGGCACATCAATCTAAGGTTGTAAAGTAACTGGGAAGTGGTTTGTTTCCAACAGTTCCTAAACAAAAGAGGTGGTTTTTAGGTCAGGTGAGGTGTTGTCTCGTTCATCTTCTAACAAACATGTTGCTTGCTCTTCTAGACATGAATATAAAGTTAAATTTCATTGTACTTACTTTGTAGAGATGATCATGTCATAGATTTTTGTTATAGACTAGCTAAACAAGAAAAGAAGCAACAAATGCTAGCTAGATCACGTAAGAATCAAGCGAAGCTTGTTGCACATGCTGAACCAAATGTTAGGAGATTGCAACTTGCTGTGATGAGTCAAAAACTTTCAAAGTTTGCTCCCAAATCTACTGTTTTTCTTGCTACACATGTAACACCTCATAGGTCAGTAGTTGGGTACAAAAATACTCAAACTTTGGCTTATAAACCTGCTATAATTTATCAGCTTTCACGTGTTATTCCTACTGGACGTCGTGTGACTCAGTGCTAGATTCCTAAATGCCTTTTGACTAACCCCAGTATTGAGTCATCGACGTATTGTGCTTCTATGTAGGTTACACACCTGAGGAAGGAGAACATTTAGCTTGTGGATTCAGGTTGCTCACGCCACCTGACCGGTAACAAAGAATGTTTCTCCTCCCTCTCCTTTGTGTTACGTGTAGAGAATGTAAGATAATTCTTCAACTCCTTTAATTGCTAAGGGTTCAGTTAGAGCTAATAATCACTACACTTTAAAAGATGGTTAAAAATTTGAAATACAACTTGCTTTCCATTTCACAATTGCAAGATGAAAATCTTTAAGTTAATTTCATGAAAAATCACTACAAGGTTGTAGATTGAAAAAGTGAACTTTTGTTTAACATGTATAGGTTTGGAAAAGTTTTTAAAGATGATTTTTATATGTCAACCTCTAAGCATAGGTGTCTAGTTGCTAATTATTCAAAGGACTCTTATATTTTTGGCATCGTAGACTTGGTTACGTAGGCTTTGATCACCTCACAAGTGTTAGTGGTCTTGATCGTATACGTGGACTACTTAAGTTTAAAGGGGACAACGATATTGTGTGCTCTTGTTGTAGACATCCTAAGATGGTTGATGGTTCGCGTTCTCCTCTCACAATTACCATGACAACTGAACCGGAACAGCTTTTACATCTTGGCACAATAGGTCCTTCACGTGTTCAATCTTTTGGAGGTGAATGGTATGCGTTTGTGATTGTTGATGCTTATTCTAGATACTCTTCGGTTTACTTTATGGCATCTAAGAATGAAGCTTTTAGTCACTTTAGAATTTTATTTCTTAGATTATCAATTGATCACCCAGGATCTCTAAAAGCAATTAGAACTGATAAGGAAACTAAATTTAAAAATCAGTCGTTTGATCATTTTTGTGCTGAAAAAGGAATAGATCATCAATTTTCATCACCATATGTTCCTTAACAAAACGGTGTTGTAGAGAGAAAGAACAGAACCTTAGTTGAGATGGCTAGGACTATGCTTAATGAATATCAAGCTCCTAGGAAATTTAGGTAGATGTAATTGCAACAGCTTGTTATGTTTCCAACCATGTTTTCTTGAGACCTAAGCCAGGAAAAACAACTTATGAGCTTTGGTTTGGACATAGGCCTAGTGTTACACATTTTAGGGTCTTTGGTTGCAAACGCTTTGTTAAGAAACAAGGTAATCCTGATAAATTTGAAGCTAGGTTCTTTGATGGCATGTTTCATGGTTATCTATCTCATACTACTGTGTGCTTTTACTTGACACTACCAAAATTGTGGAGACTTGTGAAGTTTCTTTTGATAAAGCTACCTCAGGTATTAGCTCTACTACAGCTGGTCAAGATGCATATCCACACGGGGAGAGTATTTTCATTAAACATGAGGAAGAAGTGATGCTGCTTACCGAAAAATCAGAAGCTAATAATATCGCTCTAGCTCTTGATTTTGATTCACAACCAGCACCGACGACCACCATTGTAGTCCAGATCATCCTCAAGTCATAAGCTCATCGATTTGTGATGAACATGAAGAAGAAGAAGCTTGTGAAGTGTCTGCTCCCCTCCGGATCCTCAAAAGTCATCCTCCACAACAAATTATTAGAAGCTTGCACGAAAGAGTCACACGATCCAGCTATGATGAGTTCGGAATTTGAGATGAGTATGATGGGAGAATTGTGAGACCTAAGTGCTGAATACATTGGCAATTATGTTAAACGTGTAGGTTTACATGCAAAGTTTTGAATATACATGAGAAACACACTTCGCACTATCTAAAATTTTGTTGCACATGAGCTGCACATGTTTTGTATTTCAGAATGTCTGAAATTTTTTTGTATAATGCATAGCGGCTGTTTTGGAATGTCCGAACTTTCTATTTACTGAAATAATCGTGTGGCTGCTATGTTTTTCATTTGCAATGTTTCAAACTTGCTTTACACTTATGGGAAGATTTTCTTAGTACTTTTGGACTAAGTTTTTGATGTGTTTTGGCTGATCATGGTGGATATTATTTTTCTTTGTATGCAACATACTTATGTGAGGTGCTCACATAAGGTGTTGTGGTTATTGGACTAACGAGAGTCAAATCGAGGACTTAACTCGCAAAGATTGGTTGTTTGTTCATGTGCAGGTGTTGCTTGAGGTCAAGACATGGCTGGTGACAGGATTCATTGAACTAGTCTTAGAGAGAAGATGAGGTTCAACAATCAAGTTCGGGAGGAATCGTGGTTCAATTGATCGGGTGATCATGCAGCATGTTTGGGTCAAGAACAATGCATATGAAGGAATCATGGACGTTGTTGGAAGGTGTTTGCTCATGTGCAAGGAGTGTATGGATGTGGCAACATGGTTCCAAGGCATGATGAAGTGAAGTGGACATAAAGAATTGGTCAGAAAGGTCCAACCGGCTGGATTACGCCTCATGCTACGGCTGAGGTGGTTATGGTTCGTTTATAGAAAGTTTAGAGTTTGTTTTTGTTAGATTTCGTGTGGGTCACAAAGTTGAGTTGTTTTAGGAATGTTTAGGATGTTCCTAAGGTCTTTGGAAGTCTTAAGATTGCTTCTATCTGCGTATGGAAGAGTCTTGAGCAGTTATGGAAAGTTTTAGTTGAAACTGAGTAGGATTAGAGTCCTAGTTTGGATTGGGTTGGCCTTAGTGCTTGTTATAAAAGCAAGGGAGGCCAGATATCATAGAGAGACGACTTTGGGATGTTCCTCTTGTGTTTTGATCAATAAAATTCGAAGTTTAAAGGAGCTTTTGTCCCTTGTTTGTCCAACTTGTTTTAGACAAGTTTTTCTCGTCGAGTTTCTGCATAGCACTACGTTGCTTTGGTGTTTTTACTATAACTCGAGTTTTACAAATACAATTGACGTGATTCTTTTTGAGTTGTCTTCACACTTGATTATCTATCATCTATGAAAATTTCACGGTCATTGGATTTGTGGTTTCTGATCAAACAAATTTCTTTGCAGTGTTGCAAATCTGGTTTTTACTCGGATAGAACAGATTGACCCTTGTTCGTTCTTTCAATCATAACTTGAGTTTCATTCAACGGTTTTTCATGATTCTTGTTGCGACATCGTTGTGACTTGATTCTTCACAATCTCTATTGGTTTTATCATGATTGATCACGTTTAGATTACTCGCTATCGAAGTGTGTGATCGACACTTCCCCCGGTACTACTAGATCATAGTCCGCGAAGGTTCATAATTGGCTAGGGCGCGCGTGAGATTATGAACAAGATAGTAACATGAGAGATTTTTACGTGGTTTGGGTCGCCTGAGTGTAATACCCTACTCCACAGGTGGTTGTTGTATGTATGAGTGTGTAGTTGCTTGGGGTTCATGGAGCGTCCCCTTGTAACGTGCGGCACAACCCTTTTATAGTTCAAGGATTGGCCGTTACATTGTCAGCCTGGCCCAACATGTGGCCCCAACGGTTATAATTACCTAATACACGATCTTGTATGTATTAAGCATGATTAATAATATGATAACGCGCCTTTATGGCAGTTTTACCGATACTAAAGGTCATCTGATCGTGTGTCATTAACATGGCATTAATGACACGTAATTAGGTCTTGTAACAGTTGCTTTAATTTCCTCTTGAATGTCCATGCCGTTGGAGATCCGGTAGTCTTCCCGCTGTAGGCTTAGATCCGGAGGCCCGACACGTGGCAGCTCTGGAGCTTCCCTCTGTGGGGAGGCAGGACCGGAGCTGTTATACACGTGGCAACATTGGAGCTTCCCTCTATTGAGGGTTAGGTCCGGGGCTCCTGGACATGTGGCATGACCGGAGCTTCCCTATACAGGGAGTTAGGTCCGGCCCTATGTCACACATGGCAGTGCTGGAGCTACCCAAACGAGGGAGGCATGCCTAGTGCTGTAGGACACGCGGAGCCTTCGGAGGTCTTCAACTCGGACAGGTGGAACTCTGTACTTTTTCTTGCGGTATCGTGAGGTACCCAGTACGCAAGGTACCGACAATGGCCCCCGGGCCCACCTTTGGGAGAAATCCTTTGGGTTAAGTTATTCTACCATAGGTGGGGCCATCTTTGATTCCCGCGTTGTGGCTTCAAAGGTCTTTTCATGGGCCATTGGGGCAATGGTCTGTAGTTAAACCATCATCGTGTGGCTCTTCTTGACGCGACAGGTGAGATCTTCGTGTGTGGATCTCACGCAATTGAAGGTCGCTGGTTCCCAATACAAAAACCGTATCAGTTCCGATCGCCCTGTTAGGCCGTCGCCCTCGGGCCTCCAACTCTTCATTATGACAACAGTTCACCTGGGGTAATAACTTCGACTTTTCCGTTGAAGTGGAATCGGGCCCATTTTTCATTGACGGGGTAGATTTTTGAAATTAAAACTCGATCCTGATGCGGTTTCCATCCAAGCGTTGCGGAGGCTTACTTAAGAAGGAAAGCCCACACGGTTTAAGGAATCTTTACGCTTTCATTTGAACTTGTGCTCAGAGCCTTCCAACCTTTGCATAGCCCGTCCATCCTTTTCTCCACTTTGCCGCGATGGAGTTAGGTCTTCCCCGCAGCAAGATCAAGAACGACAAAGATCTGTCGAAGGTCCAAACCCATATGGGGTGGTCCAGTGACTCCTTCAACAACGATATCCACTTCGGCAAGCTTCCCTTCCATAAGGAGTGCACCGGAGAGATCGTATATTTTTTGGCGTACGCCATGGTGGGTCTCATCCTGCCCTTCTCAAGCTTTCTGCTGATGCTGCTGGATTTCTACAGACTCCAGCTTCATCACCTTGGCCCCCACTCCTTCTTGCTAGTGGCGACCTTCATCCACTTCCGTGAAATGTGGGTGGGTGTTCTGCCGTGCATTGAGCTCTTCCGGACCTTCTTCACGGTCCACACTACCAGAAAGGGAACAGAGTTGATTGGCTTCTACTACTTCGTGAAGCACAAGAACTGCCCCTTCAAGTACTTGAAGACCTTCCCTTCCGGAAAGTGGGACAAATGGAAGAAAGATTGGGTGATGATCACAGTGGAGGAGCACAAGAGGTTGGAGTTGCCCAAGAGACTCCCGAATATCGAAACCGACGCCTGGAATGCAGCTCCAAAGTTGTCCGAAGCATACAATCCCACCCCGAGAAGGATTCAGGAGCACGTAGAGGGTGGACTGACCCCTCAGATGGTCTTCGGCAACTTCTTATTGAGGAGGTGGGCGTTGCTAAAGACGAGGGAGTGGCATGCATGGGCCTTCAACAGTGAGATGGATCACAATCGGATAGAATCCTGTTTTAATACCAACTTGGATGATGAAGCTTTGAAGCTCCATCTCCAGAAGTTTCAAAATGGATCTATCTCCCGTGATGCCTTAACGCCGCTGGCTGCTTTCCTCCCTCTCAACATGGTTCCGAAGGTCAGGAGGGAGCACCAAAAGGGAATGCTGGAGTTGGACGACCTCGGTGTGGTGGAGAGACGCAATACCTCTGGGGTTGCAGTACCTGGAGCTTCGAAGAGGATGGCCCCCACTGCTCCAAGCTAGAAGGTTGATGATGTTGGCAAGGGCAAGGGCAAGGAGCCGGCCGAATCTTCCAACCGGAAGAGGAAGCCGAGACATGCTGACGGGAGCTCTCACAGGTAGGCAACATCTCCAGTAGCTTCTTACCCCCGAACGAGTAGAGTGTAGGATTGAAGAGTACGTGAAAAGCTACCAGAGGGGGTGAATGGTAGATTTAAAAATCTTACGCAGCGAAAACAATTAAATCCCAACCCCTTTGGCAGAAAAACGATCTTTTAAAGAAATCATGTGTGAGACTAATCTAAACGTGTTTCATCGTGACAAAAATGATATATATCATAGAGAATCAAGTCACGAAGACAACACAAGAAGAATCACTCAAATCCGTCAAGAGAAACTCAAGTTATGATCGAAAGATCGAACAAAGGTCAATCTGTCCTACCCGAGAAAAACAGTTTTGAAATGCTACAAAGAAACTCGTGTAGATCAGAAACCACAAATCCAATGACCGTGAAATTTTGATAGATGATAGATAATCAAGTTTTGAAGACAACCAAAAAGAATCACGTCAATTGGATATGTAAAACTCGAGTTATGATAAAACCACCGACGAAAGGTAGTGCTGTCCAGAAACTCGATAAGTAAAACTTGTCTAGAACAAGTCGGACGAATAAGGCACAAAAGTTCCTTGAAACTACGAATTTTATTCAATATAACACAAGAGGAACAGCCCCAAAGATCTCTACCACGAGCTCTGGCCTCCCTTGCTTATATAACCAGCCCTTAGGCCAACCCAATCTCAACTAGGACTCCAATCCTAATCCAATCATGAATCAAAACTTTCCATAACTGCTTAGGACACTTCTACACGCAGATAGAAGCAATCTTAAGACTTCCAAACACCTTAGTAACATATCACACATTCCTAAAAAAACTCAAATTCGTGATCCACACGAAATCCTATCATAACCAACTCAAATCTTTCCATATTTGAGTCAAACCCAACTCAACCGCAACCCGAGTCCATAACCTAGTCAGTTGGACCTTTCTGACCAAATTTTTACGTCCACATCGCTTCATCATGCCTCGGAACCATGTAGGCACGTCCATGCACTCCTTGCACACATGCAAACATCTTCCAATGATGTCCACGATACCTTCATATGCATTGCTCTTGATTCAGACATGCTGCACAACCTCCCGATCAACTCAACCACAATTCCTCCCGAACTTGGTTGTTGAACCTCATCTTCTCCCTAAGACTAGTTCAATGGGTCTCGTCACTATCCATGTATTGAACTTAAGAAACACTTGCACATGAACAAACAACCAATCCGTATGAGCCCAAGTCCGCGACTTGACTCAAGTTAGTTCCAAAACTACAATACCTTACGTGAGCACCTCACATAAGCATGTTGCAAAGCATAGCAAAATTATATAAGCCTTAACCACCAAAACACACCAAAAACTTAGTAAAAGAATACTAAGCAACCTTTCCTTAAGTGTAAAGCAAGTTCGAAATATTTCACATGAAAATTTGGAACATTACGATCAAGCTACGAACCTTGCCAAAGCTAACCAAAGCTTGAGCCGGAGCTTACCAAAGCTAGTACAACCTAGCGCTAGAGCTTACCAAAGCTAGTACAACCTAGCACCGGACCTTACCAAAGCTAGTCGGACCTAGCGCTGAAGCTAACCAAAACTAGTCGAACCTAGCAAAACATATTGGAGCTTAACAAAGACATGCCGGAGCTATCAAAGACATGCTGGAGCTAAAGACAAAGCTCACCGGAGCTACCCAAAAACATGTCGGATCTAGACAAAGAAAGTCGGACCTATTGTCGGACCTTGCAGAAGCTCGGAGCTAGAGTCGTACCTCGCTAAAAAGATGTTATGGCAGCATTCAAAACTTTTATTGTCAAAGCCAATGTATTCAGCACACATAGGTCTCACAATCTCCCCCTTGATGAATGCATTGGCAACACCACTTAAGATCCGGACATTGGTTTATTCACATTAAAAGTTTTGAAAACAATTTCTCCCCCTTTGTAAAACAGAAATAAAATGAGAAAAAAAATTCTCCCCCTGAGAAGAATCGTGCCAAAAACAATTGTGAATATGTGCAATGTGTAATCAATGTCTCCCCCTTGCATATTTGTTTTTAAAAATTCACATATTATCTCCCCCCCTTTGACAATGTATTCAGCAAGGTTTATAAGACAAATTTTAATTGTTATGAGCATATTATAACATATACATATAAAACAAAGCTCATCCAAGTCATACTATCAAGTAACTTACACTATCACATCAATGAAATACATAAAGTAGTGTAAGCAATGCTAGAGATCAAATGTAATTTCCAATTTAGCAAGTCATGATCTCACAAACTTAACTATTTTAAAACCTAAAAGCATGACACTTGTTGCTGCATTTTATTATTTTTCAAAGCACCAATTTAGATCATATGATATTTGCAAGAGATTATATGCGCATCTGCCTTATTCTAACCAACCAAGCCAAGCCTATGTCATTTGACAATCAGAAGCTTAAGGACATGGTTTTAGTCATACACAACTTCTTCCAAGTTCATATCTAAGTGCAATGATAAGCCATCTCAAAAGAAGAAGTGTGATGCATGCATATTCTCTTTATCTTTTCTCAATTTATATTTGTTCATAAAAACTCAACATGTGAGTTGATTACTTGATTAATTCTTTACGATTAAAAGCACTTGTGAACATGCAACAAGTTCAAAACAGCAAGAAAGTTCGATCATGACCCGATTTAGTGTAAGTAATTATTCCAATTACTAGTCATGGCAAAAACTACAAAATGTATAACATGAGTAATGTAGTAAGAACTTTCAGCATGTAAAAGGAATCACAAGTCATATATGTATGAAATACTATGCTCATATTATTCTAGTTCAGATTCACACATAGACTTCCCAAGTTTCAAAACTCCGCCTCAATTTAAGCCATGAGGATGCATAACCTCTATTTCACTACAAATGTAACAAAAACGAGTGAAAATCCAAAGGTTTTGTAAAAATGTCGGCCAATTGTTGTTCGGTATCTACATGGTGAGACACAATGTTTCCTTTTTCAACATTATCACGGAGAAAGTGATACCTAATGTCAATGTACTTAGTTCTAGAATGTTGCACAGGGTTTTTAGCAATGCAAATGGCACTAGTGTTATCACAAAAAAGTGGAACACTATCTATATCAACCCCATAGTCCTTAAGTGTTTGAACAATCCAAAGAATTTGTGAGCAAGCACTAGCAGCAGCTACATATTCAGATTCGGCTGTGGATTGTGCAACTGAATTTTGTTTTCTAGAGGACCAAGCAACAAGTGAATTACCAAGAAAATGACAAGCACCGGAAGTACTTTTTCTATCAATCCTACAACCTCCGAAATCAGCATGGAAAAAGCTTTAAAAGTAATGGTTGAGGAAGAAGGAAGAAAAATGCCAAATTCTTGAATTCCATGTCAGTACCTGAGAACCTTTTGATGGCTTGACGATGTGGAGCACGTGGGGAGGCTTGAAACCGTGCACAAAGACATACGCTGAATTATATGTCCGGTCTTGATGCCATGAGGTACAAAAGTGATCCGATCATGCTTCTATATTCTTTTTGATCCACGGGTTCACCATCTTCATCAAGTTCAAGTGTTGTTGCTGTTCCCATTGGTGTCCGAAGAGGCTTGCTTTTTTCCATGTTGAGGCGCCTTAGGAGGTCTTTTGTATACTTCATTTGATGCACAAAGGTACCCTCCTTGGTTTGCTTGATTTGCAGCCCCAAAAAGTACGTGAGTTCTCCCATCATACTCATCTCAAATTCTGAACTCATCATAGCTGAAAACTTGGACACGAGATCATGAGAAGCACAACCAAAGATAATATCATCCACATACACTTGAACGAATAATGAGTCATTGCCATGCTTAAGCACAAAAAGAGTTTTATCAACCTTGCCGATGGTAAACCCCTTTTCAAATAAGAATGTTTTTAACCTATCATACCATGCTCTAGGGGCTTGTTTGAGACCGTACAAGGCTTTGGACAGTTTATAAACATGATTAGGAAAATCTGGATTTTTGAAACTCGGTGGTTGTTTGACATAATCTTCCTCATATATGTAGCCATTTAGAAAAGCACTTTTAACATCCATTTGATATAGCTTAAAACCTTTAGATGCAGCAAAAGCTAAAAAATTCTTATGACTTCTAATCTAGCAACAGGAGCAAAAGTTTCCTCAAAATCTAGACCTTCAATTCGAGTGAAACCTTGAGCAACCAACCTAGCCTTATTCCTAACCACAACCCCATCCTCACTTTGTTTATTTTTAAACACCCATTTAGTTCCAATTAAAGTGTGACCTTGAGGAGGAGGTACAAGTTTCCAAACATTATTTCTTTAAAAATTTTCTAACTCTTCTTGCATGGCAATAATCCAAGATTCATTAGTGAATGCGTGTGATATATCTTTGGGTTCAAAAGAAGCAACAAAAGCAGAATGAGCATGAGAATTTGGATCGCAAAACCTGGACCGTGTAACTCGTTCGTGCAAGCTTCCAATAATCTGTTGTGGAGGATGAATTTTGAGAACCCGGAGGGGAGTGGACACTTCACAAGCTTCTTCTTCATGTTCATCACAAATCGATGAGCTTATGACTTGAGGAGGATCTGGACCAGCAATGGTGGTCGTCGGTGCCGGCTGTGAATTAAAATCAGGAGCTCGAACAATGTCATTAGCTGCTGAATTTTCGGGCAGCAGCTCCACCTCTTCCTCATCTTCAACGAAAATTCTCTCCCCCTGCGGATATGGATCTGGACCTGCAATGTTTGAGCTAGTACATGGGCTAGCTTCATCAAAAGACACTTCACAGGTCTCCACAATTTTGTTAGTGTCAAGTAAAAATACACGGTAGCCTCTAGTATGAGATGGATAACCAAGAAACATGACTTCAATGGATCTAGATTCAAATTTATCAAGATTACCATGTTTCTTAACAAAGCATTTGCAACCAAAGATCCGAAAGTGCATAACACTAGGCTTATGTCCAAACCGGAGCTCATATGGTGTTTTACCTAGCTTAGCGCGCAAGAAAACATGATTTGAGGCATAACAGACGGTTGCAATCGCATCAGCCCAAAATTTCCTAGGAGTTTGATATTCATCAAGCATAGTCCTAGTCATCTCAAGTAAGGTTATGTTCTTTCTTTCTTTCTACAACACCGTTTTGTTGAGGTACATATGGTGAAGAAAATTGATGATCTATTCCATTTTCAGGACAAAAGTGATCAAAAGATTGATTTTTAAATTCAGTTCCGTTATCACTTCTAATTGTTTTTAAAGATCCTGAGTGATCAGCTAATAATCTAAGAAATAAAGTTCTAAAGTGACTAGAAGCTTCATTCTTAGACCCCATAAAGTAAACCCAAGAGTATCTAGAATAATCATCCACAATAACAAGAGCATACCATTTACCTCCGAAGGATTGAACACATGAAGGTCCTATGGTGTCAAGGTGCAAAAGTTGACCTGGTTCAGTTGTCATGATCATTGTGAGAGGAGTATGTGAACCTGCAACCATCTTAGCATGTCTACAAGAAGAGCACACAATTTCTTTGTCCCCTTTAAGCTTAAGCAACCCACGTATGCGATCAAGAGCACTAACACGTGTGAGATGATCAAAGCCTACGTGACCAAGTCTACGATGCCAAAAATATAAATCTTTGGAATCATTAGCAACTAGACACCTATGCTTAGAGGAAGACATATCAAAATCAGCTTTTAAAACTCTTCCAAATCGTGACATGTTAAAAATAAGCTCATTGTTTGAATTTACAACTTTGCAGCAATTTTTAGTGAAAATAATTTCCAGATTTTCATCTAGCAATTGTGAAACAGAAAGCAAGTCGTATTTCAAATTTTTGACAAGTGCCACATCCTTCAAAGTGTAGTGATCATTTACTCTAACTGAACCCTTAGCAATTATAGGAGTTGAAGAATTATCGACAAAAGTAACATTTTCTACCCGTGACACAAAAGAGACGGAGGAGAACCATTATTTGTTACCGGTCATGTGGCGTGAGCAACCTGAATCCACAATCCAAATGTTCTCCTTCCTCAAGCATGTAACCTACATAGAAGCACAATACGTAGATGACTCAATACTGGGGTTAGTCAAAAGGCATTTAGGTATCCAGTACTGAGTCACACAACGTGCAGCAGGAAAAACACGCGAAAGCTGAGATAAAACAGCAGGTTTATGAGTCAAAGTTTGAAGTTTTTTATTCTTAACTACTGACCTATATAGTGTTACTTGTGTAGCACAAAAATCAGTAGGTCCGGAGGCAAAAATAGAAGGTCCAGAGGTAAACTTTGAATGTTTTTGACTAATAACAGCAGGTTGCATATTCCTGGCATTCGGTTTAATATGTGCAGCAAATTTTGCATGAAAGTTATGATATCTAGCAATCATTCTTTCCCTTTTCTGTTGTTTAGCTAGTCTATAACAAAAATCTATGATATGACCATCTCTACCACAGTAGGTACAATGAAATTTAACTTTGTGTTCATGTCTACATGAGCAAGCAATATTTTTATTTGAAACCGAATGAGACAACACTCCTGCAGATTTGAAAACCACTTCTTTTTGTTTAGGAACTGTTTGAATCAAACCACTTTTTAATGACTTTACAATTTTAGGTGGATGTTCCTTAGCATGAGCATGAGAATCAAAACCTAAACCAGTTTTATCTTTGCAAGGCTTGGAAGAATTCAGCAGGAAGTTTAGGTTCTTATTCCCATTACAAAACCTATCTAATGTCCTATGCATGTTATCAAGTTTATCGGACAAATCAAGGCAATTTTCACATGAAGTTTTTCCTTTTAATTTGATTGGAACAATATTTAACTTCATGAGAACGTAAAGCATTATTCAATATTGAAATTTCATTCATAGCATATTTTAGTTTCTTTTCAAGATCATCACAACTAGAACAATGCAAATCAACTGTAGAACAAGAAGCATCTTTTAAGTTTCCATTGTCAAGTGCAACAAGCTTTTTGTTCTTTACAATTTCAAGTTCAAGTCTATCTAGAGTGGAGGAGTGTGCAATTCTTAGTGTGGACAATTGTTCATAGATTAAATCACATGAGGGACAAGAATCATCACTAGGAGTCAAGGTTTTCAAACGGTTGATTTCAGATTCTAGTGATTCAATTTTAGCAGCATTATCCCTAAGCTTTTTGTCCTTTTTCTTAACAATAATAGTTGCACGAGAAATTGCATCACACATTTCATTACAGGTAGAATATACCTCATCGTCGTCACTGTTTTGTTCTGCATCCTCCTGACTTGATCTTGATCTTGTTTTGCTCGCCATGAAGCATAAGTTGGCCAGATCATCATCATCTTCATCACTTTCAAAGTCTACATCGCTTGAACCGAGCTCTTGAAGTGCAAAGATGAAGCTGTTAATCATCTTGCGTTCTATGGTACCCTTCTTTTTCTTGTTGGGGTTTCCAGAGGTGGTCTTGACCTTGTTCTGTTTTTCTTCACGGGTAGTAGGACCTAAAAGGTTAGGGCATTCTGTATGAAAGTGTCCTGTCTTACCACATTCAAAACAGCGTTGAGGTCCGAAGCTTCCTCTCCTTCTAGTTCTCACATTTTGCAATGCTTTTGAGAACCTAGTAGAGATTAGTGCTAACTCCTCTTCTGGAAATTCCGCGATCGGCTCCAGGGTTAGTGAGGACAACAAAGCAAGAGTATTGCAAGATGATGATTGGCCGGAGCTAGGCATATCACGTTGTGAGACAAATGCAATAGACTTATTTTGGTTCTTACGTGATAAGATGTCAATTTCATGAGTTTTGAGTAAAGCACATCTAAAGTAAGTGTACTCATGACAGTAGATTCACGGATAGATGTAACTTTCATCTCCCAGATTGACATGTCTAATGCACTAAGAAGTTGCCTAGCATTTTCAGCATCAGAAAAATTAACGTTGACACTACACAAGTTACTGAGAATTTTGTTAAAGCGAGCAAAGAGATCATCAATGGACTCACCGGGTTGCATCTCGAAGCGCATGTATTCTTTCTTGAACATGTCTTTCCTTACCTCCTTGATCGTTTTGGATCCTTCATGCTAGTCACAAAGTGCTCTCCATACATCGTATGCCGATCGGAGATGTGCAACGCGGTCGAAGTCGCTCTGAGTGAGTCCTTGGATAATCAAGTTTTTGGGCTCTGTCGTTGTTGTCGACATCCCATAGGTTTGTAGCCGTAACTTGATCGTTTGGTGGCACTTCATAAGGCTTGTACACCTTATCCCATATTGCAAAGCCTTGCGCCTGGATGAAAGCCTCCATGCGTGCCTTCCAAACCTGAAAATTAAGACCAGCAAACACACAAGGTTTGGCGGAGTATTTCTCCATGATGATTAGTCAAAAACACGTGCAAATCACAATGATTAGAGCACCGTGGCTCTGATACCAATTGTAGGATAGAAGAGCACATGAAAAGCTACCAGATGGGGGTGAATGGTAGATTTAAGAAATCTTACGCAGCGGAAACAATTAAATCCCAACCCCTTTGGCAGAAAAACGATCTGTTAAAGAAATCGTGTGTGAGACTAATCTAAACATGTTTCATCGTGACAAAAATGATATATATCAGATAGAATCAAGTAACGAAGACAACACAAGAAGAATCACTCAAATCCGTCAAGAGAAACTCAAGTTATGATCGAAAGATCGAACAAAAGTCAATGTGTCCTACCCGAGAAAAACAGTTCGGAAACACTGCAAAGAAACTCGTGTAGATCAGAAACCACAAATATAATGACTGTGAACTTTTGACAGATGATATATAATCAAGTTGTGAAGACAACCCAAAAAGAATCACGTCAATTGGATCTGTAAAACTTGAGTTATCATAAAACCACTGACGAAAGGTAGTGCTGTCCAGAACCTCGACGAGTAAAACTTGTCTGGAACAAGTCGGACGAACAAGGCACAAAAGTTCCTTCAAACTACGAATTTTATTTAATAGAACACAAGAGGAACAGCACCAAAGATCTCTACCATGAGCTCTATCCTACCTTGCTTATATAACCAGCCCTTAGGCAAACCCAATCTCAACGAGGACTCCAATCCTACTCCGATCACGAATCGAAACTTTCCATAACTGCTTAGGACTCCTCTATATGCAGATAGAGGCAATCTTAAGACTTCCAAACACCTTAGGAACGTATCCCACAATCCTAAAACAACTCAAATTCATGACCCACATGAAATCCTATCATAACCAACTCAAATATTTCCATATTTGAGTCAAACCCAACTCAATCGCAGCCTTAGTCCATAACCTAGTCAGTTGGACCTTTCTGACCAATTCTTTACGTCCACATCACTTCATCACGCCTCAGAACCATGTAGCCATGTCCATGCACTCCTTGAACACGTGCAAACATCTTCCAATGACGTCCACGATACCTTCATATGCATTGCTCTTGATTCAAACATGTTGCGCAACGTCCCGATCAACTCAACCACAATTCCTCCCGAACTTGGTTGTTGAACCTCATCTTCTCCCTAAGACTAGTTCAATGGATCCTGTCACTAGCCATGTCTTGAACTCAAGCAACACCTGCACATGAACAAACAACCAATCCGTACGAGCCCAAGTCCGTTACTTGACTCAAGTTAGTTCCGAAACTACAACACCTTACGTGAGCACCTCACATAAGCATGTTGCAAAGCACAGAAAAATGATATAAGCCTTAACCACCAAAACACACCAAAAACTTAGTCAAAGAATACTAAGCAACCTTTCCATAAGTGTAAAGCAAGTTCGAAACATTTCACATGAAAACTTGGAACATTACGATCAAGCTCCAAACCTTGCCAAAGCTAATCAGAGCTTGAGCCGGAGCTTACCAAAGCTAGTACAACCTAGCGCCGGAGCTTACCAAAGCTAGTCGGACCTAGCACCGGAGCTAACCAAAACTAGTCGGACCTAGCAAAACATATCAAATCCTAACAAAGACATGCCGGAGCTAAGGACAAAGCTCACCGGAGCTACCCAAAAACATGTCGGATCTAGACAAAGAAAGTCGGACCTATTGTCGGACCTTGCAGAAGCTCGGAGCTAGAGTCGGACCTTGCTAAAAAGATGTTATGGCAGCATTCAAAAATTTTATTGTCAAAGCCAATGTATTCAGCACACATAGGTCTCACACAGAGCTTCAGCGGCCATGCCTCCTTCGGTGCTGGCGTCCTTGAGGGGTGATAGCTTCGGCAAATCGACCCCGACTCTACTGCCAGTTGCGGGCTCCAGGTACAAAGGTCCTTCCCAGCTGAGTGAGGTCCCGACAGAGGTGACACCAGCAGCTGCGGTAAGCTCCCGACCAAGGTTCAAAGTTTCTGCCTCACCAGTTCTCGTGGGCTCTGACTCTAGACCTTAGAAGAAGAAGTTCCACGGTGACTGGGGCAGAATATTCCCAAGGTAAGCATTGTCTTCTCACCTTGAGTTGTTGTTTCTATTATTTTCCTGTCTTGAATTTTTCGTTCTTTGCTTCTAGGATGTCAAAGAAGAAAACTGAAACTTTGGCACCTATTGCAGCAATTGATATTGTGCAGGCTGAAGCTCCAGTTTTGATGTCGGTGCCTCCCCAAGTGGTGGCTGATGACACGACAACTCTGGCACAAGCTGTCATGGATCTGGATCCATAGATGACGCCTGAAGCTTTCGTTGTAGCACAGGACCACGGGGGAGATGTTCAAGATGAAGCACCATTGGTCTCAGAGCCAGCGACTCAAGTTCCTACTTCGGAGATAGAGATGGCAGAAGCTCTGACGCATGAACCGGAGGTAACTGAAGCTCCAACCCCCGAGCCGGAAATAGTTGAAGGTCTGTCCTTGGAGC
The DNA here is from genome assembly GCA_036927565.1 of Tuctoria greenei. Taxonomy (NCBI): domain Eukaryota; kingdom Viridiplantae; phylum Streptophyta; class Magnoliopsida; order Poales; family Poaceae; genus Tuctoria; species Tuctoria greenei. The sequence continues at coordinate 112,577,414 of JAYESD010000010.1, forward strand.
CAGAGACCGCGGAAGCTCCGACACCTGAGTCGGAAGTAACCGAAGCTCCAACACTTGAGCCTGAAGAAGTTGAAGTCACGGGACCTGAGACGGAGGTAGAGGAAGCTCAAGATGAAGCTGCAGCGTCCGCCCCGGAGGTGTCTATGTCGGAGCTTGAGCACCCACAAGAGTCAAAGGAAGGTCTCTACCCACAAAGCCGATGAATGAAGATCTAACGGGGGGACCTTCCAAATCAGCTCCAGAGGTCGGCCCTAGGGTCGTGGAGTCGCAAGGGACAACGCTTGTGCCATGGGACACAATCAATGTTTTTGAAGATCCGCTCAAGCTAGCAGAGAAAGGTTCAGGCTGGCTCGGAGCCGATTCCTCTAGCGTTGTTTATCGACAACACCTGCTCCAGTCTGCGCCAAGTTCAGCTGGCCTTTGACTATGAAAGCAATACTCTTGAAGACGAGCGCAACAGGCTTCAATTTGAGACGAAGCTGACACAGTCAAGGCTTACCGACCAGTGGGAATGGGTGGCCAAGGAGAAGGCCCGACTAGCACTGATGGACCGCCTGCATGGACCGCCTGCTGAACGAGCGGGAGGATGCTATTAAAGCTCTCGACCAAAAGGCTCAGGAGATTCTCGAGCATGCTAGGGGGACCAATGAGGCTGCTAACGATCGTTAGGACAACCTCAATGAATTAAATGAAGTGCTCCTGAAGCGTCGAGAGGCCCTCGATGAGACGGAAGAGAAACTCCTGGAGAAGAAGGAGGATATTTTGAAAAGGGAGGAGGAGCTCGCCCAGAGGCTGTCTCTGGGGGAGCAAAGCTTGGCTGACCGCACCAAAAAATTTGAACAGCAGTGCAAGCAGGAGGAGGAGAAGAATTGGAAGATGGGATAGGAGCTCTCCAAGAGAGAAGTTGATGCCACCACCAGGGTGGAGAAGGTGAAAGGCAGGGGGAAGGACCTGGTGAACTGCCAGGACCGCATCCACCTCTGGGAGTCGGATCTTGCAAACTACAAAAAGCAGGTGGCTGAGAGTATTCAGCAGCATGCCAAAGAGGTCGAACGCATCGTCCGGGAGGGTTTTGAGCTTGCGGCCACCAGGAGGTCACTGGAGGACTTGAGGAATATGAGGGCGACTGAGTCCCAATGAGTCTGGGATTTCCCGGGGAATTCCAATAAAGCTTTGGTGCCGCTCAGTTTCAGTCTGGTACGTTCGGTTGATCCAGAGTCAGAGCTGGAGAAGGCGCTGGTGGCATTGAACTCTACCAGCAACAAGCTAGATGCAATGGGTGATGTCATCGCCGACCAACTAGAAACGGAGGGAAGTCTCTGGCCAAGAATGTAGCTGAATATGTGTTGACGCGCTTCAAAAGCCGGGAGCCCCAACTACCTCTTGATCCGGTGGTCAAAGGACCCATCCTTGAAGAAGAAGATGCCGCCAGGGCTAGCGTCTGTGAAGCTACCGAGAAAGTTGCCTCATTTTTCCTAGGACCTAGGACCTTTTTCTGTTGCCTTTATCTTGTAATCCTCATTTTGTAATCCAATCCTTTGAATGAAAATAATCCAATCTTATTGAATGAATGAATTACATTTTGTATTTGTCTTCAATACATTGTCCTTTATCTTGTTGGCCCCCTCGTAGATGTACGCAATTTGATTGCGAACATGTACCAAAAGGACCTGACAATGTCTGATGACTTGAATACTTCGAACTTGTAGCTAGAACGCTTATCTCTTAGGTCCAAATTTTACTTCTGACATTTCCAGGGACCCTTTATTGCGTCGACGGCGGTCCCCCTGAGAGGTGTCGGAGCTTGGTAGGTCTGAGGGCGCCCACTGCCAACACATAAAGCGTCGGTGTCGGGCTCCCTGGGTGTTGTCAGGGCTTGGTAGGTCCGATGATAGCCACTTTCAACACATAGAGCGTCGACGGTGGGCCCCATGGGGGTTGTCGGAGCTTGGTAGGTCCGACGACACCCACTATCAACACGTAGAGTGTCGACGACGGGCCCCTTGGGGGCTGTCGGAGCTTGATAGGCCTGACGGCAACCACTGTCAACACATAGTGCATCGACAACAGGCCCCTGGGGGTTGTTAGTGCTTGGTAGGTCCGACGACACCCACTATCAACACATAGAGCATCGACGGCGGGCCCCCTGGGGGTTGTTGGAGCTTGGTAGGTCTGACGACACCCACTGTCAACATGTAGAGCATCGATGGTGGGGCCCCTGGGGGTTGTTGGAGCTTCCTGGCTTCGATGGTGTCCACTTGTCAACGTATAATACGTCCACGGCGGACCCCTTCAGGGTGACTTCTCCATTATCTTCAATTATTCTTCACGTCAGCGACTGGCCCTCAAGGGTGTTGTCGGAGCTTGTTAGCTCCAAGGACACCCACTTTCAACGTATAAAATGTCGACGGCGGCCCCTGGGGGTTATCGGAGCTTAATAGCTCCGGCAACATCCAGCATCGCCATGAGCTTTCCATTTTCCTGCGTGTTAAAGACAAGAAAAATAGTAAAATTCGTCCTCTCGTATATAAGTTGTTTGCGGCTTACTGTTCTTATTTGAATTTTAGATCCGAAGGAACTCAACATGATAACAAGTAAATTTATGTAATCTCTTCAGATCTGAATGCCTTCCAGACCCGCCCTACTTAGGCCTGCCGAAATATAGGTAGAGTGGCGTACTTAGGGTGTTGGACCAGTCTAAGTCGATAGCGCACTCCGGACATGTCATTGGCTTTGGCGTTCAGGCGAATAGACCATATAGCAATGCTATGATCCGAAAAAGATCAACAATATAACTCGTATATCATATGAATAACTTGGAGTAAACCTCAAAAAGAATTGCACAACTTTGTTATAGACAAGAAGGAAAAGATAATAAAAGAAAACGAGCATGTACAAAATTAATGCACGTGGAGTCTATTTTCACACAACAATGTCTTTCATTATAGGTCGGAATTACAGGGGAGACAAGGACACAGTTAGGGTACGGAACCAGGCCAACTGTACTATTCATCTTGTTCTAACCCAGGGTAGGTAAGCCACACTTTCAGTACAGGGACCAAGTTAGATGGGCTTGAACCCTCCCAGGAGGGGTCCGAATGTTCTCTTTGTGGACCTACCCGACTCTATTCATAGACTCTATAACTTACATTATGTGTAATTACAGACTCACCTCAGTGAAACTAATCATAAAACTTATGGAGGTGCTCGATGTTCCATGGATTGGGAAGCGGAGTCCTATCCTCTATTGTCAACGCATCCGGGACGGGATACTTTGATCACTCGGAATGGACCTTCCTAGCTGGGGGACAGTTTGTTGATCCCTTCGCGATTTAGTATTCTCCGCAGCACCAGATCACCTTCTCCAAGCTGTCTATTGTGCACATGCCTTTGGTGATAGCGCTGGAGCGCTTGGCGATATCGTGCATTCCGAACAGCTGCTTGGCACCTTCCCTCATCGACGAGGTTAAGGTCTTCACGCCGAAGCTTGTCCTGCGAGGCTTCGTCAAAGGTCCGGATCCGGATCGACCCCATGGTGATCTCCGGAGGAAGTACCGCTTCAGCTCCGTACACCTGTAAGTAGAGAGTCTCTCCAGTTGACCGGTTAGGTGTTGTCCTGCTCGCCCACAGTGCGGACGGAAGCTCATCTATCCAGTTAGCTCCATGTTTCTTCAGGCGCTCATATGTGCGTCTTGAGTTCTTTCAATATTTCTGCATTTGCTCTCTCAGCTTGGCCATTACTTGTCGGGTGAGCTACTGATGCATAGCTGACTAGAATGTCGAGGTCTTCGCCGTATTCTTGGAATGCTGCACTTGTGAATTGTGTTCCATTGTCAGTTATGACTCTGTTCGGAACTCCAAATCTGCAGACTATGGACTTTAAGAACTTGATAGCTAATTGTTTGTTGATTGTCACAACTGGAGTAGCTTCTGGCCACTTCGTGAACTTGTCGATAGCGACATATAGGAACTTATAACCTCCGACGGCTTTTGGGATAGGTCCCAAAATATCAATTCCCCACACAACGAATGGCCATGTAGGAGGTATTATTTGCAGTGACTGAGCTAGTGTGTGAATTTGTTTCGCGTGGAACTAGCATGCTTCACACTTTTTTACCAGCTCGACTACATCCTGGAGTGTTGTAGGCTCGTAAAAGCCATGCTGGAAGGCTTTACCAACCAGCATGCGGGAAGATGCGTGGTTCCCACATTCTCCTCCATGGATTTCTGCGAGGAGCTCACGAACTTCTTCCCGGGCATTGCACGGCATTAGGACGTTGTTGGCACCACGGCGGTAGAGATCCCCTTCTACCTGCGTGTATCTTTTAGCCAATCTGACGATCCAGTCAGCGGATGCACCATCTTCAAGAAGGATGTTGTCTTTCAAGTAGTTCCGGATCTCCGAGATCCATGCATCGGAGCTAACTTGAGCCTTTGGATCTTGCGTGCTCGGTTGCTCGGAGCTTCCTGCAGCGCCTACAATCCTTGGTGGACGCCATGGTAACAGGGCCACCAAGAGGCCAACTTTGAGGACACCCCCATTGCTCGATTCGACAGGTTGAGTGGTTGGTCTTGACAACCTCCTGACAAAAACTCCGTCGGGAGCTTGATCTCTGATTGAAGCCTTCGTCGAGAGTTCATCAGCTTCAGCATTGTTGAGACGCTGGACAAGGCAGAGGTCCAGGACGTGGAAGTCCTTCTGGAGCTTCTGGACTTCAAGGAGGTAAGCAGCGAGTTGTGGGTTGTTGCAATTGCAACTACATTCACCTTTGACTTGCTTGATAATGAGCTGCAAATCACCCTTCATCAGCAGCTGCTTGACGCCATATGATAGCACCACCTTGAGCCTGTAGATGAGAGCTTCGTACTCTGCCATGTTGTTGGTTTCCTTGAAGTCAAGGTGTACCATGTATTGACCTTCTCCCCAGTCAAAGCGAGTAAAGTATTCCAGCTCTAACCCCTGCTTTTGCACGGAGCCATTGAAGTAAAGGGTCCAGTGAGGCTCGGTGAAGATCAGGACCTTGGGTTCTGGCTTCTGCTCATTGGCCCCCCCTGGATTTGATGAAGAAGGGGTCCATTCCACCATGAAGTTAGCCAATGCTTGACTCTTGATAGCATGACGAGGCAAGAATTCGAGATCGAACTCTGCCATATCCGCTGCCCACTTTGCAATATTCCCACTAGAATTGGGGTTATGCAGTATAGCACGCAGTGGATAAGAGGTTACCACTGATATCTTGTGGGCTTGGAAGTAGTGATGTAGCTTTCTTGTGGCGATGAGAACTGCATAGAGCAGCTTATGCACCTCAATATATCAAGTTTGGGCGTCGTGGAGTACTTCGTTGATGAAGTACACTGGCCTGTGGACGGTCTGGACCTTCCTAGAAGGACCCGTAACTTCTTCTTCATCAACCCGGACCCTCTCAGAGGTGTCTGGAACTTCTTGTTGAGCTTCCCAGAACCTCCTGGATGGGTCCGGAACTTCTTCTTCAGCCGTGTGAACACCCTCAGATGATCCGGTACTTCGTTGATCCTCGGGCTGCTTGCCTTGAAGATCCGTGCTTGGGGGCTGGTACCTAGGCTTGCCTTCAGGTAGCTCTGAACCCTCCCGGAGGGGTCTGGGCTCCTGAACTGAAGGTGGCTCTGGTCTTTCTGCAACCAGAACCATGCTAAAAACTTCTGTAGTTGCCGAAATGTAAAGCAGAAGAGACTCACTAGGCTCTAGAGCTACCAGGATTGGTAGTGTGGTGAAGAGTTGTTTGAGCTCTTGGAACACCTTTTCTGCTTCTTTGAACCAATGTAATGGTCTGAGCTTCCTCAATAGCTTGAAGAAGGGAAGCACCCATTTTGCCAGTCTCGAGATGAACCGGCTGATCACGACTAGACATCCAGTCAGCTTCTGGACATCCTTGACACGGGTTGGGGGCCGCATGTCTTCAATAGCCTTGATCTTCACCGGATTCGCCTTCATTCCTCGGTGAGTCACCAAGAATCCAAGAAGCTTCCCAGAACTAACCCCAAAGACACATTTGTCCGGGTTCAGCTTGGTGCGCGTGATGCGCAGCTTGTCGAAGACGGCTTGCAAGTTGTGAAGGAGTGACTCCTTGTTCTTCACCTTCACGATGATGTCATCGATGTAGACCTCCACCAAGTCCTTGATGAGCTCTCCAAATGTTTTGTGCTGGCCCGCACAAAAGTTGAAGCGGCATTTTTGAGACCAAAAGGCATGGCAGTATAACAATACAATCCATCTACTGTTATGAAGGTTGTATGCTCCTTATCTTCCCTAGACATTCGGATCTGATGATATCCAGAATATGCATCTAGGAAACACAATAGCTCACACTCAGAGGTGGAGTCCACTATCTGGTCTATCCTGAAATGGATCTTTTGGACATGCCTTATTTAAGATGGTGTAGTCGATACACATCTGAAGTTTCCTGCGGACCTTGGGTACAACGACTGGGTTTCCCAACCATCGTGGATGATGAACCTCCCAAATGAAACCAGCTTTGAGCAACATCTTGATTTCTTATCGAAAGTTTTGCCGCTCAACTGATTTCTTCCGGGGCTTCTGGTGTATTGGCCGGGCAGCGGGATATATCTTCAGACTTTGCTCAATCACCTCCCTAGGGATCCCAGACATTTGTGACGGTTGCCAAGCAAACACGTTGACATTCACCCGGAGGAAAGTGATGAGCGTGAGTTCCTATTTGTTGTCCAGACCTCCCGATATACGGGTCGTCTGGGCAGGATCTGAACCAATTTGGACGACTTTGAGGGGGATGTCGGTGTCGCCGCTTGGCTGCACGCGTGGTGCAGAGGTTGAGCCTCAGTGACGAGTGCTTGGAGGTTGAGCAGCTAGCTCCTTGCCGTATGCTTCCTCCTGTGCTGTTGCCAGCACGTGGAGTTCTTCCAGCGCAGTGACTCCTGCAGTGCGATCCCCGCAGATCCGGAGAACACCCGAAGGTGTCAGCATCTTCAACACCAACTAACCATAGTGAGCAACGGCCATGAACCTATAGAGGGCAGGCCTGCCTAGGATGGCATTGAAGGGTAGGCTGATGTGCGCCAAATCAAAGACCAGCTTCTCAGTCCTGTAGTTCTCGTGAGTCCCGAAGGTCACTAGGAGTGTAATTGAGCCGAGGGGACTGATGGACCCCGGACCAACCCCGGAGAAAGGATGTGAGGGGCGAAGGTCCTATAATTTCAGCTGGATCTTGACGAACGTTTCATAACTGAGGAGGTTGAGTGCCGCTCCTCCGTCCACAAGGACATGATAGAGCTGGATGTTGTTAATGGTAGAAGACACCTTGAACGGTAATTGACCAGCTCCGATCATGTTTCTTGGGCAGTCTGTAGCATCAAAAGTGATGGGAAAATTCATCCACTTCCGATGGGGTTCTGCCTTGGTGGTTAGAGCTGCGGCAGCCATTTCCCGACGCATTGTCTTGAGGACACATCAGGACGAAATATCCCAGGACCCTTCATATATGGTATTGAGGGTCTTTGACGCTCGTTGTCGGAAATGTCAGAATCGTCATCGACGGTGTTGTTCACAGCCTTCAGGACCTTCTTGGGGTCCTAGAAACCTAGCTCCAGATCAGCTAGAGCTTCGTTGACTTTCTGCTTTCCTTCCCGCTGGCGGAAAGGAGCTTCTTCTCGACGCTTATTGAAGCGCTCGACAAGGTTCTGGACCTCACGGCAATCTTCAAGATTGTGGGTGTCCATTTTGTGGGTCGGACACCACATCTTTTGATTGTCGTCGTCTTATGACGATGGTCGAGGATGTTTTTCGGGGTGTTGCCCCCAGCCACCCAGAGTCGTAGTTGCAACAGCAGTAGGTGTGTTGGCCGATGGCTTCTTCTTGCCGTTGGACTCTTTCTTCTTTTTCCCACTAGCGGAGGCAGTGGCTTCAGCCTTGGAGGACTTTTTTTCCAGCCTCTGGAGCTGGTTTGGAGTGCATTTCACGACCCTCCATAGCCCTAGCACATTTGTCGGCCAGGCTAAAGAGTTTTATGACACTGGTGACTTCTTTCGTCGCCAGCTTCTCCAACATTTTCTTGTCTCTAACGCCCTGTCGAAATGCCACAACGATAGATGTGTTGGAGATGGAAGGAATCATGTTCTGTACCTGGGAAAACCGTTGGATGAACGATCACAATGACTCCCCCAACTTCTGCTGTACGACAAACAAATCCAGCTCTGTGCTAGGTCGGGTGTAGGAGCTCCCAAAGTTGTCAATGAACTGGTGGAATAGCTCCACCCAACTATTTATGGAGTTAGGCGGAAGACTCATGAACCAAGACCTGGTTGTCCCAGTCAGAGCCACAGGAAATAATTGACCATCACGGCCTCATTGCCACCCGCCACGAGGATGGCGGTAGAGTATATCTCTAGGAATTTGACGGGGTTGACAGTCCCGTCGTATTTCTTCGGCAAATGAGGCCGAAACTTCTGCAGCCATTGGACCATGCGAAGGTGCATGGCCAGGACTGAGCAGCCGCCCCCCACTCCCAATGGAGAAGGGTTTTTCCGAGCCTCTCGTGAGCGTGAACGATATAAACGCGATCATCCTGCTGCCTGTAAGGACGGTCAAGCTCTGACTGTAGATCATGGGTTGAGAGCCTTGATTCCGTATGAGTGCGACGTGCCCCAGAGGGCAAGGACGTCACTTGGTGAGACACATCACGTCTCCTATGCTGTGAAACTTGAGGGCCAAGTCTGCCAGACAAGGTCAACCGCTGAGAGGTTGCTTGCCCAGCAGGGGGCGGGCCATGGTTACTGATGGCATCGGCTGTGGCTGCAACCAGATGTTCGACATCAGTAGGTCGTTGTTCCATAGCTGTCGAAGGAGCTCCAGCTGCTGGAGGACGCTGGAGCAGAGTACGCGCAGCGATTAGTGCATTCTCTAGGTTGTTTGTCGATGCAGTCACCGACACGAGGGAACCATCCTGTTGTCTGGCGTTGGCAACTAGAGCAGGTGGTGGTGGTGGTGCAGCAACACCCACCAGGACAATAGCGCCAGCTGGCTGTTGGGCATTGGAGGGATTTCCTCCATCAGACTGTCCGACGTTGCCATTGGACGATGCAGCCACAGAGTTCACCATCTTGAAATCTCTGGTCCCCCTTCCTAGCGCGCCAAATGTTGAAGTGGTGATCGACACTTCTTCTGGTACTACTAGATCGTAGTCCGCGGAGGTTTGTAATTGGTCGGGGCGCGCGTGAGATCATGAACGAGATAGTGACACGAGAGATTTTTATCTGGTTCGGACCAGCTGAGCGTAATACACTACTCCACGGGTGGTTGTTGTATGTATGAGTGTGTAGTTCTTGGGGTTCATGGAGCGTCCCCTTGTAACGTGCGGCACAACCCTCTTATAGTTCAAGGACTGGCTGTTACATTATCTACCTGGCCCGACATGTAGCCCCAACAGTTTTAATTACCTAATACACGATCTTGTATGTATTAAGCATGATTAATAGTGTGATAACGCGCCTTAGTGGCGGCGTTGCCGATACTAAAGTTCCTCTGATCGTGTGTCATTAACATGACATTAATGACACATAATCAGGTCTTGTAACGGTTGCTTTAACTACCTCTTGAATGTCCGTGCCATTGGAGATCCGATAGGCTTCCCGTTGCAGGTTTAGATCCAAAGGCTCGACACGTGTCAGCTCCGGAGCTTCCCTCCGTGGGGAGGCAGGTTTGGAGCCTCTATACACATGGCAACACCGAAGCTTCCCTCTACTGTGGGTTAGGTCTGGGGCCCATGGACATGTGACACGATCGGAGCTTCCCTATACAGGGAGTTAGGTCCGGCCTTATGTCACACATGGTGGTGCCGGAGCTAGGAGGGCCCAGTGTTGCACGACCACGTGGAGCCTTCGGAGGTCTTCAACTCGGACAGGTGGAACTCCGTAGTTTTTCTTGCGGTATCGTGGGGTACCCAGTACGCAGGGTACTGACAGTCGCACACATTGTTTCTTTAACAGATCGATTTTTTGCCAAGGGGTTTTTGTTGCTTCCGCTCAAAAAGTTTAAATCTACCATTGACCCCCCCTCTGGTAGCTTTTTACGTGCTCTTCGATCCTACATTTAGTATCAGATCCACAGTGCTCTAATCTTTATGATTTGCACGTGTTTTGACTAATCATTATGGAGAAATAATCCGCAAAACCTTGTGTGTTTAGTGGCATTGATTTTCAGGTTTGGAAGGCACGTATGGAGGCTTTCATTCAGGCGCAAGGCTTCATAATATGGGAAAAGGTGTACAAGCCTTACGAAGTGCTGCCAAACGATCAGGTCACAGCTATGAACATGAGAGATGTCGACAACAACAAGAAAGCGCGGAATTTGATCATACAAGGATTGACTCAAAGTGACTTCGATCGAGTTGCACACCTCTGATCAGCGTACGATGTGTGGAAGGCACTTTGCGACTACCACGAAGGATCCAACACGATCAAGGAGATAATGCAAGATATGTTCAAGAAAGAATGTATGCGCTTTGAGATGCAATAGGTGAGTCCATTGATGATTTATTTGCTTGCTTTAATAAAATTCTCAGGAATTGCGTAGTGTCAATGTTAATTTGTCAGATGCTGAAAATGATAAGCAATTACTAAGTGCATTAGACATGTCAATTTGGGAGATAAAAGTTATATCTATTCGTGAATCCTCTCTCATGAGTACACTTACATTATATGTTCTATATTCCAAGTTAAAAACTCATGAAATTGACATAATATCACATAAGAACCCCCAACAAGTCTCTTACATTTGTTTCACAATGAGACATGCCTAGCTCTAGTCAATCTTCATTATGTGGTACACTTGCGTTTTTCTTTCCTCTAACCCTTGAACAGGTTGAAGAGTTTCCAGAGGAGGAGCTAGCACTTCTTTCTACTCGATTCTCAAAAGCATTGCAAAATTTGAGAACTCGAAGAAGAGGAAGTGGTGTTTCTCAACGATGCTTCGAATGTGGTGAGTTTGGACATTTTTGAAAAATTGTCCTAACCTTTCAAGTTCTACTCCCCGTAATGAGAAGCAAGCAAAATTCAAGTCCTCTTATACAAACAAAACAGAATGAAGGGTTTTACAAGCCGCCAATTGGTAAATAGTTTCGTCTCCGCACTTCAAGAACTTGGCTCGAGTGATGTGGACATAAGAAGTGACGAAGATAAAGAGAATTTGGCGAATATGTGCTTCATGGCAGACAACTCAAGATCAAGTATGGAGGAGGCAGAACACAACAGCGATGATGAAGAGGTATGTCCCACTTGCGAAGAAATGTGTGATGCTATTTCTCGTGCCACTGTCATACTTAAGAAAAAAGGACAAAAAACCTAGGGTCAATGCTGTCAAAATTGAATCACTAGAATCCAAAATTAATCATTTAAAAACTTTGATTCTTAGTGATGATTCTTGTTCCTCATATTGTTCTAATTGCAAATTAAAAAAAAAACTTCATGTGAAAATTGTCTTGATTAGTCTAAGAAACTTGATGACATGAATAGGACACTAGAGCGGTTTTGTAATGGGAATAAGAATTTGAACTTGCTGCTGAATTCCTCTAAATCATGTAATGATAAATCTGGTTTAGGTTTTGATTCCCATGCTCATTCTAAAGGCTCATCCACCCAAAATTGTAACATCATTAGGAAGTGGTTTGATTCAAACAGTTTCTAAACAAAAAGGAGTGATTTTCAAATTTGCAGGAGTGCTATCTCATTCAGTTTCTAATAAACATGTTGCTTGCACATCTAGACATGAACACAGTTAAACTTCATTGTACCTACTGTGGTAGAGATGGTCATGTCATAGATTTTTGTTATAGACTAGCTAAACAACAGAAAAAGGAAAGAATGATTGTTAGATCACATAACAACCATGCAAAGTTTGCTGCACAAGCTAAACTGAATGTCAGGAACATGCAACCTGCTGTTATGAGTCAAAAACATGCAAAGTTTGCTCCCAAATCTACTGTTTTTAGTGCTACACATGTAACACCTTGTAGGTCAGTAGTTGGGTACAAAAATCTTCAAACTTTGGCTTATAAACCTGATGTTTTATCTCAGCTTTGGCGTGTTATTCATTCTGGACGTCGTGTGACTCAATATTGGATTCCTAAGTGCCTTTTGACTAATCCCAGTATTGAGTCATCGACGTATTGTGCTTCTATGTAGGTTACACGCTTGAGGAAGAAGAATATTTGTATTGTGAATTCAGGTTGCTCACGCCACATGACCGGTAACAAAGATTGGTTGTCCTCCCTCTCTTTTGTGTCACGTGTAGAGAATGCACTACAGGAATATTGATCAGTTACATCAACCAGTTTAATTTACGTCGGCTGGCCGACGTAAGTTAAATAACTTACGTCGGCGGCATAGAACCGACATAGTAAGTTAACCTACGTCGGCTGCCGACGTAAGTAATGAGACCGACAACATTTAATAATAACTTACGTCGGCTAGAGCAACAGGCCGACGTAAATAAAAGTGCCGACGTAACTTAGTGTTAACTTACGTCGGCGAGTAGGATGGCCGTCGTAAGTAATGGCCACCGACGTAAGTTGAGTATTTAGCCGACGTAAGTTATGTATTTTAACCTACCCCGCGCGCCCTTCTCTTTTCTTCCTTACTCGCTGCTTTCTCTTCTCTTCCCCGCCGCTTGCGCACGACGCCGCCGCCGCGCCCCGGCCCCGCCGCCCCCGCTCCCGCTCCCACTGACCCGCGGCGCCCACGCCGCCGCCGGCCTCACCGCGCCCTGGCCCCGCCGCCCCCGCTCCCACCGACCCGCAGCGCCCACGCCGCCGCCGACCTCACCGCGCGCCGGCCCCGCCGCCCCCGCTCCTGCTCCCGCCGACCCGCGGCGCCCACGCCGCCGCCGACCTTGCCGCGCCCCAGCCCCGCCGCCCCCGCTCCCGCTCCGGCTGACCCGCGGCGCCCACGCCGCCTCCGGCCTCGCCGTGCCCCCGTCTCCCCCGGCCCCGCCGCGCCGCCCCCGGCCCTCGCTGCCCTCGGCCTCCCCCGGCCCCGCCGCACCACCCTGCCTTCGGCCCACCGCCCCCGGACCTCGCCGCCGCCGCTGGCCCCGCCCCTACGCCCCCGCCGCCGGCTCGTCCACGGCATCCGCCGCCCCTGCGCCCCTGACCCCGCTGCCAATCTTCGTTGCAAGTATTTCCTCGCCTCTCCCCTTGCTCTCATTGTTTTGAATTATTGCACATGCATTTGCTTGAAAATTTGCCTGAATTGTGAATTGCACATGCATTTGCAAGTGTTTACTCTTAATAGAAAATTTTGAATTGCTATGCTTATGTTAGAAATTGATGAATTGCTATGCTTATGTTACAAATAATGTTTACTATGCTTATGTTAGAATTAAATCGATAAATTGATGAATTACAATTGATGAATTTTTATGCTTATTTGTTATGCTTAGAATTATGGTTAGAATTGAATTGCTTATGTTTAGGTTTAATTTAATTGAATTCAATTGCTTATGTTAGAATTGAGTTGATAAATTGATGAATTACAATGGATAATTGTTATGTTTAGGTTTATTTGATTTGCTTAGTTTTTTGAATCATGGTTACAATTTTAATTTTGATTGTTTGAGTGTTTAAGAACTATATATATAAAAATGGGCTTCGGACCGGCTTGACAAGGCCCGACAAGGCCCATTTAGTGGTAAGGTAAAGTATGCGTGTAGATGGGCACGAAGGCAAACGACGACGGTGAGGATGGCAAGCACCTGCGCGTGGATGGCGTACCCCGACGAAGTGGTTTCATCTCTGATCTATTTACAGCAGCTAAACCTAAAGCCGTCGTGGAATTGTTATCTAAGACCAACTTTCCTCTCAGTCTTTCTCTAGTTCTTTCCTCTCTCTTAAATGACCTCAAAATGAAAATGAGCAATGTAACCTATAGCAATGTATTACCCGTTTCGGATCGGCACGTCTCACATGCCATTGGCATGTGAGATGTGCAGGTTCGGAATTGTCCCTTTTTGGATAGCCTCGGAGTGACCGAGGGGGCGTGGCTTGTGACGAGACGCGGGTCTAGATTTGGACGAGATTTCAGTGGTGTAACCCTGTTGTTCTGTGCTGCACCATTTTGGGCGTGCAGTGGAGAACAACGGGGTTATGCTGCCGAAATTTTGTTCGAATTCGGATCACACATCTCGTCATGAGCACGCTCCGCTCGGTCACTCATGGGTGGGTTTAGGATCTATCTGCCTAGGTTGTAGGGCCGTGACACATAACATAACAATACATTAACGACAATTTCTTTCGCGTTAAACTGCAGAGTCAAACATGGGCGAAGACCGTAGTTGGATGTACACTGGTTGGAAGAGCAGAACTGGTGGTCACTCAGATGAGTGGTACGCCAAGACAAAAGCTTTTGTGGAACGAGCTTTTTCGTTGTCAAATAGCGATAAGGCGCGGTGCCCATGTACGAAATGCCGAAACGGAACGTTTTTGGACAAAGTGGAACTTACGTTGCACTTGTGTCGAAACGGTTACGTGTCACATTATGAGTTGTGGAACTTCCACGGCGAGACAGCTTCTCAAGCTGTACAAGAAGTGGAAGCGGACAATGATCATGCTCAAGAGGTTGATATGATGGATGAGATGCTAGAAGCTATACGACCAGAGCTTACAGAAGATACTCAAACATCAGGGGTTAAAGAGTTCTTCAAACGTCTCAAAGATTCAGAAGAGGCTCTGCATGAACACACTAAAATGTCAATCCTCAATTTTGTGACTAGACTTATGGCAATTAAGTCTAAGTTCTTCTTTTCTAACAATTGTTACAACATTCTCATCGATTTGTTCAAAGATGCCCTTCCACAACCCAACAAAGTGCCTAAGGATATGTACAACTCGAAGAAAATTCTTTTTGGTCTCGGGATGAAGCACGAAAAGATTGATGTGTGTCCGGACAACTGCATGCTTTTCTGGAGAGAGCATGCCAATGAGAACAAATGTTTGAAATGTGGTCAACCGAGGTTTGTCGAAGTTGTTAATAACGATGGTAATACAGTGACGACGGAAGTCGCACGTAAGCAACTTCGTTACTTACCTGTGATACCGAGGTTGAAGCGGTTGTTCCTTTCAAAAAATGGCCAGACACATGAGATGGCACAAAGAAGGTGAGCGTGAGAACAATGGAGTCATGACGCACCCGTCCGATGGTGAGGCATGGAAGGCTCTGGACCGGTTCGACCCAGAATTCGATCGTGAAGCGAGAAATGTTTGCATCGGGTTGGCGACAGATGGGTTCACGCTGTTCAGCACAAACACCGCACCATACTCCTGTTGGCCCGTCTTTGTCATTCCGTACAATCTTCCGCCAACTTTTTGCATGAAGAATGAGTTTATGTTTCTTAGCCTCATTGTACCTGGGCCAGATCATCCTGGGTCACGTCTCAACGTGATGTTGAAATCGTTGATCGAAGAGTTGAAAATGTTGTGGACAGGAGTCGAAGCGTACGGCTGTTACAAGAAACAGAAATTCAACCTCCGAGCTGCTTATTTGTGGCCCGTTCATGATTTTCCGGCATACGACATGTTTTCTGGATGGAGCACTCATGGTCAGTTGACGTGTCCGATATGTGCCTCGGATACCGATTGCTTTCGACTTACCCATGGAGGCAAGATATCTTACTTCGATTGTCATAGACGTTGGCTACCTCCGAATCACTTGTTTAGACAACAGGGGAATGTCTTCAGAAAGAACACCATTGTCACTAAAGGACCACCGAAATGTCTTGACGGGTCAGAAATATCTGATATGTTGGACAAATTGGTGCCAGATGAAGGTCGTCCTGGATATTTTGAAGGTTATGGAGACAAACACAATTGGACTCACATATGTGGACTTTGGGAGTTACCGTATGTGAAGTCGTTGATTCTAAGGCACAACATTGATGTTATGCATCAAGAGCGTAACATGGCCGAATGTATCATAAGAACATGCATGGACATGACGGGCAAAACAAAAGACAATTTGAAGGCTTGAAAGGATCTTGCTGAGCTTTGTAACCGTCAAACTCTTGAGCTCTCCGAAAATGGTGGTAAACCACATGATCCTTTCTGTCTTCGACCAAAAGAGAAAAAAGAAGTTCTAGAATGGTTGCAAAGGTTAAAATTCCCAGATGGTTGCGCAACTAGTCTGAGACGAGCCGTGAATGTGAAAATGGGAAAGCTCATTGGGTTGAAGAGTCATGATTATCACATAATCATGGAAAGACTTCTGCCTGTTATGTTTCAAGGCTATTTTGACGATGCAGTGTGGAAGGTGTTAGCCGAGCTTAGCCACTTCTATAGGCAACTCTGTGCTAAAGAAATCACACTAGAGATGATGACTAAATTGGAAAAGGAGGTTCCGGTACTTTTGTGTAAGATGGAAAAAAAATTTCCTCCAGGATTTTTCAATATAATGCAACATCTCTTAATTCATCTTCTATTTGAAGCGAAAGTGGGCGGTCCCGTGCAATATAGGTGGATGTATAATATTGAAAGATCACTTAGATATCTGAAGCCAATGGTTGGTAACAGGGCAAGGGTTGAAGGTTGCATCGCCGAAGCTTTTACTCTTAAGGAAGTAGGATACTTCTCAAGTGTTTACTTTGCAGAGGAAAACAATGTTAATACTTCGGTAATGCGATACAATATAGATGAGCAACATCCTTGTAGCGATCTCTCCATTTTTGCGACAAGAGGCACTACTGTTGGTAGTTATACTCCGTATGATGTTAGTGAGAAAGAAAGGTGTGCTGCATTCTTCTACATGTACGCTAATATGGAAGAAATGAATGAATATTTCAAGTAAGTGTTTCTCCTACACTTATGCTTTTTCACCATCTTTTCCGACACATGTATTCTAAAAGGTTCTCTTTGTCGTGTAGTATGTTCGACAAGCAAAATTGGAGACATAGACATCAACCCACGAGCAAGCAAATAGAACACATTCGACGGGAAGGAATAAACGGGGGATCTAATTTTCTCTCCTGGTTTCGAGATCATGTAATGTTTTCTCGATAACTAATCAATGTTAACAATGTTTTCTTATAACTTAAGAATGCTTACGTTTTCTAATAACTCCATATCTTGGACAGTGCCAAAAAGATGCCAACGTCCATGAAGATTTGCGACAACTATCCCGTGGAGTGGTTAATGTTAGAAGCTATGGTCGATATGACGTCAACGGTTTCGATTCCATACAACTCAATTTGAATCTCTTCGTCCTCTCGCGGCAACATGTAATATCGGGGTTGTGCTGAGGGCAATCGATTCGCAAGATCATGAAACGTAGTACTACGGGATTATTAAAAAAATCCTTGAATTCACTTTTGTCGCAAACAAGCCAATTCGAGCGGTATTCTTTGACTACGAATGGTTTGATTCCATTCGTGGAATTCGAGTAAACGAATTCGGCATGGTCGAAGTAAAACACAAGGAACGGTTGAAAGGATTCGATTCATTAGTTCTTGCACACCAAGTAGAGCAAGTGTACTATCTACCTTATCCATGCAATAAATTCAAAGCTTGGTGGGTGGTACATAAGGTGAACCCTCGTGAGCGGTTATACGCTTCAGGAGATGATGATTACCACGACGAAGCTGAGGTTGATTGTGTATACCAAGAGGAAGAGTTGCCAGACTCCTTCTCAGTTGAGCCCGGTGTAGGACTCGATAACTTAGTTGGAGACGCTCAAGATATCGAGGCTGGCACGGAAGCAGAAACAGAATCAGAATCGGAAACTGAATATATCAATGACATAGTCGAACCTGCTGATTTGCGCAAACGAAAACGATATGCAGAAGAAGAAGATCGATGGGCTGGTTTAAGGAGTAGGGTGCATGATCGTGATGTTGATGAATTTTGAAGTAACGTTTTATTCACTAATTTAACATTAATTTTGTATATTTTCTTTGCATATTAATCATTTATTCCTTGCAACAGGATGTCGTCAAAGGGGAAGGGGAAGGGGAAGGGGAAGCCAGTGAGAGGGTTTGAGCCGCCAGCAGACCCTTGCTCAGGGAGCTCGTTCCTTTCTAGCCGACGTGAGCTCCTTCTGGCACACGCTCCACCCTCAGCTGTCGTGTGCTTTCAGCGGACAGAGGTAAATTTTAGTTACAATAAAGTTATTTTTGAAATTGCAATTGTTATTAATTATTAATTGTCAATTTTTTCCTTTTGTGCAGTCTGACTCAGAGACTTCTGAGTCAGAGTCAGAGTCAGAGGCTAGGGGGCCACTACAGGAGCCCGACTGAGAGGCTAGGGGGCCACTACAGGAGCCCTCTAGCGCTAGCCTCCCTTCAGAGCCGGCTAGCGCTAGCCTCCCTAGCAGCCGGCTAGCCTTCCTGGAGGCTCCGGGGGTTCCGCAGAGCCTTCAGGGTCACAGGACGTGGCAGCGTCACAGCAGAGGCGACGGATGAGGAGGACCCACTTTGCGGCTCCTCCTCCGGTTACTACTCAGCGGACCACGATCCGTCCTGTTGGAGACAGATATAAATAATGTATATAGTATATTAAATATTAGATGTTGTTTTCCTTTACTTAATGATTTAATATATTTTGTAGATGTTGGTACGACTTTTCGTTCACGGGGGCTGAGAAGCACCACAGGCAAATTAGCAGTGTCCTCGGTGCTATCGTCAAGTTGCACTACCCCGGTGTAATTGACAGTTTTCCTGCCCTGTCGTGGGATGACTACGCTCGGGTCTCTCACCCGGTGCACGGCACGGTTCAGGGAGCCGTGTGGCACGATTTTATGGTAAGTTTAAATGTTTCCTTTTTTCAACTCGTTTGAATTCTTAATTGCATATCACTTAAATATTTGTTTGTTTAAAGCTGAGGTACCAAGTAGAGGAACCGGGCATGGAGGACCACACGAGACGCGTGTTCCATTACAACGCTCGGAAGCTCACGACGGTGGCGTTGTCGTACGCTCGGATTTAGGCCGTCAACGCGTACTACAAGCGGCACCCCCGGGAGCAGGAGTAGGAGCAGCAAAGGGGTGTATTTAGGAAGGACTCGGACTCCTACTTGACAGAGGAGCAGTACGTGGAGGTAAGTTTTTTATATTGTTAAATATTTACAATATCTACGTATGTTAACTGCGTTGATGAAAAATGAAATATGTGCAGGTCAGTATTTCCTGGTTACAGGGTAACATCGAGGCGTACTTAGCTCTCTCTCGGTACTGGGCTAGCGACGCTTTCATCAACAAGTCCACGAAGGCTAGAGAGTGCCGCATGGGGTCCGAGGGAAAGCACAACTATGGCGGCGACGGCTACTTGCGTTTGGCTAAACGCATGGTAAGTACCTTTTTATTTTATTTATGTGTTCCTAATATATTATTTATCTCACTAACACGGCTGTACAGGAGCGAGAGATGGGTCATGAGCCGACCCTGACCCAGGTTTGGAAGAGAGGTCACAAGGGAAATGACCCTTCTCAGCCAGGGCAGTGTAGTCAGGTCGCAGCCGACCGACTGGTAAGTTTTCGAAATTCATCAATTTCATTATAACTAATACTATTATTGACATGCTTACAAGATTTATTTGTTTTGTAGACAAAGTACGCGCAGGAGGTCGCGAAGATACACGGTGCGGATTACGATTGGGAAAGCGCGTCGATTGACCCCCAAGCCGCGTACGCAAGCGGAGGCAGGAAGGCCCACGGACGGTGAGTTCTTCGTGTGTTTCATTTATTTTTCAATTAATCTTCTTCTACTTAATGTTTTCATTCTTTTGCAGGTTTGCCATTTTTGATGGAGTTGTCGACTCGAGGTCGATGCGACCTTTGAGAGGCGCTTCATCGTCGCAGGCTTCGACGGTTGGGACCAGTGGTCGTCTCTCACAGACCCAGCTGGAGCTCCAGGCCATGAGGGAGACGCTGACGCAAACTCAGGCAGAGCTGGAGAGGACGAGAGTGGAGGCAAGGGGGGAGCAGCAGAGGACGGCCTTAATGATGGCCCAGATGCAAGCAGCGGTGGCGGCAAGTAATTTAAAGTACCGTAGTTAAATTTCATAGCACTTCAATAACATATATCTTCTAATATCTTGCAATGGCAGGCTCTTGCTCGACACAGCGGTCAGGACATCGAGATTCCTACGCATCCGCCGCAGCAGACACCGAAGCAGGTAATATTGTCTATCCCTCTTTTTGGTTTCTGTACACCCTGTTATTGTGAGTTTTAGCCTTAGTGTCAAATAGAAACTTGTTAGAGGAGGACATCCATGTCGTCCTCGATATGCAACTTCCACCGCTCCCATAACATAGATTTTAATTATGTTGAATGCATGATTCCCTTTTGATCCACCACCAACTCAGGGTCGGCTTTAGGAGTTTGAGGGCCCTAGGAGTTTGATTCCCTTTTCATTATGTTAAAGAAGTTACTTGCATCACATTTAATTTAGCAAATGTGTTACTCACACTATTGACTTGTTGTTTTATGGACTTCTAATTATGGACTTCTAATTTATCCTAATTATGATTCTTTTGCAGGGTTCCGGAACGCGTCGAGATCCCGGAGGCAGTGAAGGGGCTAGCGTGTAGACACCGGAGCAGGTGATAAACTCTCTGAAAGCATCTAAGCCCCCATGAGGTATGTTTTCGGTGATTAATGACAACCATTGGATTTTACTAATGAATTTGTGGATGCAAGGTCTCCCATATCACTCAATCAAATGAAATCTATATGAATATGAACATCAACTACTGATCATTGGAGACCCCTAAACAATCATTTTATTAGATCAATCAATGTTGTGAAGATAAGAAGTAAAAGCTCATATGTCAAAGTAATTCAACCATAATTGACAAACACGCAATGCCTGAAAATCATCAGAAGTACAGTTCCAACAAATGTCTAAGAGGTCAATCGAGCAAAGTTCAAAAGAATCACTTAGAACAACTCGAAGCAAACAAAATCAACTCACCGGATCAACCGATGATTCCTGAGAACAACACATCGGTCGAGTTGATTCAGCAGAAGAAGAAGACCTCAGAACAAAGCACTCACCGGATTATCCGATGTAAAGGGCAAAGCTACATCGGTCCATCAGTACAGTAAGCAATATCCTTGGACTAAGTGTAGCATCGGATCATCCTATGTACAACCTTTGAACACATCGGTCAATCACTCCAGTAAGCATCAAGTTTGAGCCAATTCTGGAGGAAGAGCCACCGGATCATCCGATGAGAAGAGAAGTGCAACATCGGTCTAACAACGGTCATATCTGACACATGACATCAGCTAAAGTAAACTTGACCGATGATAACTGAAGGGGAGACATCGGATCATCCGGTGTTCGCAGAGCAGTGATGTCAGCCTACTTTTCCAACGGCTATTTCGTGGAGGCTGGCTATTTATCCCCCTTCAACCTGTCAAATCGATAAGTCTTGACTACCAGACATACTCCACACATCCTCAAGCATTCAAGACATAGATCTAACACTTCCATATCATTTTTACCACTTGTACACCAAGAGATAGGCTAGAACTAGCTAGAGATAGTGCTTGTGTGCCTCCATTCTTGGTGATTGGAATATCTAGTGTAGTGAGAGCTGTAAGGGAGTGTCCCTTGGTGTTTGTAACTGAGAGTGACTACCGGAGCTTGCCAAGAGGATTGTGGAAGCCCGGAAGATCCAAGTTGTACAAGGTTTGAGCTCCACCTTGCCGAGGTTGGCGAACGGAGAAGAATAGTGAAGATCCCTAGTCTCGGTGACTTGGGTGTGGCTATACCCTTTGGTCGGTGCCACAACGTGGATGTAAGAAGATCTTGACGATCTTGCCGAACCACGGGATAAATCCTCGTGTCTCCTCGGGAGTTTGCATTCTCATCCTCTCACCCTACATTTATGCATTTTATATACCGCGAAGTTGCTATTTACTTGAATGCATAGATTGTTTGCGTAGGGAATTGGGCTTTGAGTAATTAAGTTTTATAGCTTTGATTTTTGAAAAGAAGCCCAATTCACCCCCCCTCTTGGGCATTCGATCCTTACACTCTCTCTTTAATATTGTTGTATCCATTTTAGTATTTTACATAGAGAGATAAGGAGGTAGAACATAGAGGTAGATCTTGATGACTTGTCAGATATTGATTCCTATAGTGGTGAGGAAGTTATGTGTAATCAAGCTTTTGGTGGGTAATACCATAATGTTAGAGTTGGATTGCTTCACATTAAGTCATTCACCTGGGCTATCACATAAGGTTTCAAGAGGTAATGTAGCATGACTGTCAAAAATACCAAAGACCACTACATTACCTCTTGAAACCTTCTGTGATAGCCTAGGTTATGACTTAATGTGAAGCAATCCAACTCTAACATTATCACTGATGTTTTTGGACTCTGATGTTATCATTGAGTTGACATAGATGCTTACTAGTGACTATGTTTCTTCAGCAGGGTTTGGATCAACCGACGTAAGTTAGAGCACTTAACTTACGTCGGCATGCTCTGGCCGACGTAAGTCCTCCGGCCCAGCCCAAGGCCCATCTCGCCACTTAACTTACGTCGGCTTCTGCAGACCGACGTAATTAAGATAACTTACGTTGGTGGCCGACGTAAGTCACCTTAATTACATCCAAAAGTCTACGTCGGCCAGTAGCCGACGTAAGTAAAGGAAAACCGACGTAATTAAGTTACTTACGTCGGTTTATGCCTTACTTACGTCGGCTTTGGCCGATAATTCGTCAAATACTATAGTTGCTAAGGGTTCAATTAGAGTAAATAATCACTACAATTTGAAGGATGTGGCACTTGTTAAAAATTTGAAATACAACTTGCTTTCTATTTCACAATTGCTAGATGAAAATCTGGAAATTATTTTCACTAAAAATTGTTGCATGGTTGTAGATTCAAATAGTGGGCTCATTTTAAACATGTCTCAGTTTGGAAGAGTTTTTAAAGCTGATTTTGATATGTCATTCTCTAAGCATAGGTGTCTAGTTGCTAATGACTCGAAAGTCTTATATTTTGGCATCATAGACTTGGTCACATAGGCTTTGATCATCTCATGCGTGTTAGCATTCTTGATCGCATACGTGGGCTGCTTAAGCTTAAAGGGGACAAAGAAATTGTGTGCTCTTCTTGTCGACATGCTAAGATGGTTGCAGGTTCACATGCTCCTCTCACAATGACCATGACAACTTAACTGGGACAACTTTTGCACCTTGACACCGTAGGTCCTTCACGTGTTGATTCTTTTAGAGGAAAATGGTATGTTCTTGTGATTGTTGATGATTATTCTAAATACTCTTGGGTTTATTTATGGCATCCAAGAATGAAGGTTTTAGTAACTTTAGAACTTTATTTCTTAGATTATCAATTGATCAACAATGATCTTTAAAAACATTAGAAGTGATAATGGAACCGAATTTAAAAATCAATCGTTTGGTCACTTTTGTGCTGAAAATGTAATAGATCATCAATTTGATTCACCCTATGTACCTCAAGAAAATGGTGTCATAGAGAGAAATAACAAAACCTTAGTTGAGATGTCTAGGACTATGCTTGATAAATATCAAACTCCTTGGAAATTTTGGGCTGATGCAATTGCAACTGCTTGTTATGTCTCAAATTGTGTTTTCTTGCGTGCTAAGCTAGGAAAAACACCATATGAACTTCGGTTTGGACATAGGCCTAGTGTCACACACTTTCGGGTCTTTGGATGCAAATGCTTTGTTAAGAAACATGGTAATCTTGATAAATTTAAACCTACATCTGTTCATGACATGTTTCTTGGTTATCCATGTCATACTATAGGCTACCGTATGCTTTTGTTTAACACTAACAAAATTGTGGAGACCTGTGAGGTTTCTTTTGATGAAGCTAGCCCAGGTACTAGCTCTAATATTGCAGGTCCAAATCCATATCCGTAGGGGGAGGGTATCTTCATTGAAGAAGACGAAGAAGTGGTGTTGCTGCCACAAAATTCAGAAGCAAATGGCGTTGATCACGCTACTGATTTTGCACCACTACCAGCACCAACAACTACTGCAGCTAGTACAGATCGTCCTCAAGCCGCAAGTTCTTCAATCTATGATGAACATGAAGAAGAAGAAGGAGCTTGTGAAGTGTCTACTGCCCTCCGCGTCCTCAAAAGTCATCCTCCACAGCAAATCATTGGAAGCTTGCACGAACGAGTCACACGGTCCAGGTATTTCGATCCAAATTCTTATGCTCATTCTGCTTTTGTTGCTTCTTTTGAACCCAAAGATATATCACACGCACTCACTAATGAGTATAGGATTATTGCCATGCAAGAAGAGTTAGAAAATTTTGAAAGAAATAATGCTTGGAAACTTGTACCTCCACCTCAAGGTCACACTTTAATTAGAACTAAATTGGTGTTTAAAATAAATAAAGTGAGGATGGGATTCTGGTTAGAAATGAGGCTAGGTTGGTTGCTCAAAGTTTCACACAAGTTGAAGGTCTAAATTTTGATGAAATTTTTGCTCTTATTGCTAGATTAGAAACCATAAGAATTTTGTTAGCTTTTGCTGCATATAAAGGTTTCAAGTTTTATCAAATGGATGTTAAATGTGTTTTTCTTAAAGGCTACATAGATTAGGAGGTTTATGTCAAGCAACCATCGGGTTTTGAAAATCCAAATTTTCCTAATCATGTTTACAAACTCTCCAAAACCGTGTACGGTCTCAGACAAGCCCCTAGAGCATGTTATGATAGGTTAAAAACATTCTTACTTGAAAAGGGGTTTACCATGGGCAAGATTGATAAAACTATTTTTGTACTTAAGCATAGCAATGACTCATTATTCGTTCAAGTGTATGTGGATGATATTATATTTGGTTGGGATTGTCATGATCTTGTGTCCAGGTTTTCAGCTATGATGAGTTCAAAATTTGAGATGAGTATGATGGGAGAACTCACATACTTTTTGGGGCTGCAAATCAAGCAAACCAAGGAGGGTACTTTTGTGCATCAAACGAAGTATACAAGAGACCTTCTTAAGCGCTTCAACATGGAGAAAATCAAGCCTCTTCGGACACCAATGGGAGTGAGTAGCAACGATGCTTGAACATCAAGATGGTGAACCCGTGGATCAAAAAGAATATAGAAGCATGATCGGGTCACTTTTGTACCTCACTGCATCAAGACCAGACATACAATTCATCTTATGTCTTTGTTCACGATTTCAAGCTTTACCACTTGCTTCGCATCGTCAAGACGTCAAAAGGATTCTCATGTACTTACATGGAACTCAAGAATTTAGCATTTTTCTTCCTTCTTCCTCAACCATTACATTGAAAGCTTTTTTGGATACTGATTTTACAGGTGGTAGGATTGATTGAAAAAGTACTTCAGATGCTTGTCATTTTCTTGGTAATTCACTTGTTGCTTGGTCCTCTGGAAAACAAAATTCAGTTGCACAATCCACAACTGAATCTGAATATGTAGCTGGTGCTAGCGCTTGCTCACAAATTATTTAGATTGTTCAAACACTTAAAAACAATGGGGTTGATCTAGATAGTGTTTCACTGTCTTGTGATAACACTAGTGCCATTTGCATTGCTAAAAACCTTGTACAACATTCAAGAACAAAGCATATTGGCATTAGGTATCACTTTCTCCGTGATAATATTGAAAAAGGAAACATTATGCTTCACCATGAAGATATCGAACAACAATTGGCTGGCTTGTTTTCGTTTCATTCATAGTGAAAGAGGGGTTATGCATCCTCATGGCTTAAATTGAGGAGTTTTTTGAAACTCAGTAAGTCTATGTGTGAATCTGAATTTAAAATAATATGAGCAAGTATTTCATACATATAAGACTTTGTGATTCCTTTTACATGCTGAAAGTTCTTACTACATTACTCGTGTTATACATTTTGTAGTTGTTGCCATGACTAGTAATTGAAATAATTACTTACACTAAATCTAGTCATGATCGAATTTACATGCTATTTTGAACTTGTGGCATGCTCACAAGTGCTTTTAATAATGAAAAAAATAATCAATCAACTTTCCACATGTTGAGCTTTTATGATCAAATAAAAAAATGAGAAAAGATCAAGAGAATATGCATGCATCACACTTCTTCTTTTGAGATGGCTTATCATTGCACTTAGATATTGTGAGACCTATGTGTGCTGGATACATTGGCTTTGAGAATAAAATTTTTGAATGCTGCCATAACATCTTTTTAGCAAGGTCGGACTCTAGCTCTGAGCTTCTGCAAGGTCTGACAATAGGTCCGACTTTCTTTGTCTAGGTCTGACATGTTTTTGAGTAGCTCCGGTGAGCTTTGTCTTTAGCTCCGGCATGTCTTTGATAGCTCTGGCATGTCTTTGTTAAGCTTTGATATGTTTTGCTAGGTCCGACTTATGTTGGTTAGCTCCGACATGTTTCTCTAGCTCTGACTTTTGGGATGACTAGTTCTGACTAGTTTTGGTTAGCTCTGGCTCTAGGTCCGACTAGCTTTGGTAAGCTCTAGCGCTAGGTTGTACTAGCTTTGGTAAGCTCCGGTGCTAGGTTGTACTAGCTTTGGTAAGCTCTGGCTCAAGCTCCGGTTAGCTTTGGCAAGGTTCGGAGCTTGATCGTAATGTTCCAAATTTTCATGTGAAATGTTTCGAACTTGCTTTACACTTATGGAAAGGTTGCTTAGTATTCTTTTACTAAGTTTTTGGTGTGTTTTGGTTGATATGGATGATACGTTTTGATATGCTTTGCAACATGCTTATGTGAGGTGCTCACGTAAGGTGTTGTGTTCGGAACTAATTTGAGTCAAGTCGTGGACTTGGGCTCGTACAGATTGGTTGTTTGTTCATGTGCAAGTGTTGCTTGAGTTCCAGTCATGGCTGGTGACAGGATCCTTTGGATTAGTCTCAGGGAGGAGATGAGGTTCCAACGACCAAATTCAGAAGGAATTGTGGTTGAGCGGGTCAGGAGGTCGCGCAGGATGATTGAATCAAGGGTAGTGCATATGAAGGTTACTGGACATTGAAGGAAGGTGCTTGCATGTGTGCATGCGGTGCATGATGTGGAAACATGGTTCTGAAGATTGTTTATGGATGGGAAGATCTTGTTGGAAGGATCGGATCGTATCGGTTGATGACTTTGGCTACGGCGGAATCGGTTATGGCTCGGTATGGAAAGTATCGAATTGGTTATGATAGGATTTCTTGTGGGTCATGAATTTGAGTGTTTTTAGGAATGTGGGATACATTCCTAAGGTCTTTGTAAGTCTTAATATTGCTTCTATCTGTGTATAGAAGAGTCTTAAGTAATTATGGAAATTTTCAATTCGTGAACGGAGTAGGATTAGAGTCCTGATTTGAGTTGAGTAGGCTTTCGAGCTGGTTATATAAGCAAGGGAGGACAGATCTTGTGGTGCAAGACATTGGGGCTGTTCCTCTTCTGTTCTATTGAATAAAATTCGTAATTTGAAGGAACTTTTGTGCCTTGATCGTCCGACTTGTTCCAGACAAGTTTTACTCGTCGAGTTTCTGGACAGCACTACCTTTTGTTGGTGGTTTTATCATAACTCGAGTTTTACAGATTCAATTGACGTTATTCTTTTTGGGTTGTCTTCACAACTTGATTATCTATCATCTGTCAAAATTACATGATCATTGGATTTGTGGTTTCTGATCTACACGAGTTTCTTTGCAGCGTTCAAGAACTATTTTTCTCGGGTAGGACAGATTGACTTTTGCTCGATCATTCGATCATAATTTGAGTTTCTATCGATGGATTTGAGTGATTCTTGTTGTGTTGTCTTCGTGACTTGATTCTCTCTGATATATATCACCTTTTTTATGGTGAAACACGTTTATATTAGTCTCACACGCGATTTCTCTAACAGATCATTTTTCTGCCGAAGGGGTTGGGATTAATTGTTTCCGCTGCGTAAGATTTTTGAATCTACCATTCACCCCCCTATGGTAGCTTTTCACGTGCTCTTCGATCCTACAATTGGTATCAGAGCCACGGTGATCTAATCATTGTGATTTGCACGTGTTTTTGACTAATCATCATGGAGAAATACTCCGCCAAACCTTGTGTGTTTGCTGGTATTGATTTTCAGGTTTGGAAGGCACGCATGGAGGCTTTCATCCAGGCGCAAGGCTTCTCAATATGGGAGAAGGTGTACAAGCCTTACGAAGTGCCACCTAACGATCAAGTTATAGCTACAAACCTATGAGACATTGACAACAACAACAAAGCCCAAAACTTGATCATCCAAGGACTCACTCAGAGCGACTTCGACCGCGTTGCACATCTCTGATCGGCATACAATGTATGGAGAGCACTTTGTGACTATTATGAATGATCTAACGCGATCAAGGAGGTAAGGCAAGACATGTTCAAGAAAGAATACATGCGCATCGAGATGCAACCCGGTGAGTCCATTGATGATATCTTTGCTCGCTTTAACAAAATTCTCAGTAACTTGCGTAGTGTCAACGTTAATTTTTCTGATGTTGAAAATGCTAGGCAACTTCTTAATGCATTAGACATGTCAATCTGGGAGATGAAAGTTACATCTATTCGTGAATCTACTGTCATGAGTATGTGATATGCCTAGCTTCGGCCAATCATCATCTTGCAAAACTCTTGTTTTGTTGTCCTCACTAACCCTGGAGCAGATCAAGGAATTTCCAGAGGAGGAGCTAGCACTTCTCTCTACTAGGTTCTCAAAAGCATTGCAATATGTAAGAACTAGAAGGAGAGGAAGCTCCGGACCTCAACGATGCTTCGAATGTGGTAAGACATGACACTTTCGTACAGAATGCCAAAACCTTTTAGGTTCTACTTCCCGAGAAGAAAAACAATCAAGGACGAAGCACTCCTCAACAAATGATAAGAAGAAGAAGAAGGGCTTTACAGGTCGCCAACTGGTGAACAGTTTTATCTCCGCACTCCAGGAACTTGGCTCAAGCGACGTGGACATTGGAAGTGGCGAAGATGAAGATGATTTGGCCAACTTATGCTTCATGGCAGGCAAAACAAGATCAAGATCAAGTCAGGAGGATGTAGAACACAACAGTGACGACAATGAGGTATGTTCTACCTGTAATGAAATGTGTGATGCAATTTTTCGTGCAACTATTATTGTTAAGAAAAAGGACAAAAAGATTAGGGATAATGTTGCTAAAATTGAATCACTAGAATCTGAAATCAACCATTGGAAAACCATGATTCCTAGTGATGATTCTTGTCCCTCTTGTGATTTAATCTATGAACAATTGTCCACATTAAGAACTGCATATTCCTCTACTCTAGATAGACTTGAACTTGAAATTGAAAAGAACAAAAACCTTGCTGCACTTGACATTGGAAACTTAAAAGATGCTTATTGTTCTACAATTGATTTGCATTGTTCTAGTTGTGATGATCTTGGAAAGAAACTAAAAGATGCTATGAATGAAATTTCAATATTGAATAATGCTTTACGTTCTCATGAAGTTAAATTTTGTTCCAATTGCAAATTAAAAGGAAAAACTTTATGTGAAAATTGCCTTGATCTGTCCAATAAACTTGATAACATGCATAGGACATTAGATCGGTTTTGTAATGGAAATAAGAATCTAAACTTACTGCTGAATTCTTCAAAGTCTTGCAATGATAAAACTGGTTTAGGTTTTGATTCTCATGCTCATGCTAAGGCACATCCACCTAAAATTGTAAAGTCATTAGGAAGTGGTTTGATTCAAACAGTTCCTAAACAAAAAGAAGTGGTTTTCAAATCTGCAGGGGTGTTGTCTCATTCGGTTTCAAATAAAAATGTTGTTTGCTCATCTAGACATGAACACAAAGTTAAATTTCATTGTACCTACTGTGGTAGAGATAGTCATGTCATAGATTTTGGTTATAGACTAGCTAAACAACAGAAAAGGGAAAGAATGATTGCTAGATCTCATAACCTTCATGAAAAATTTGATGCACATATTAAATCGAATGCTAGGAACATGCAACCTGCTGTTATGAGTCAAAAACATTCAAAGTTTACCTGCGGACATTCTGTTTTTGCCTCCGGAGCTACTGATCTTTGTGCTACTCAAGTAACATCTTATAGGTCAGTAGTTAAGAGTAAAAAACCTCAAACTTTGACTCATAAACCTGCTGTTTTATCTCAGCTTTCGTGGGTTTTTCCTGTTGCACATCGTGTGACTCAGTACTGAATACCTAAATGCCTTTTGACTAACCCCAGTATTGAGTCATCGACGTATTGTGCTTCTATGTAGGTTACACGTTTGAGTAAGGAGAACATTTGGATTGAGGATTTAGGTTGCTCACGCCACATGACTGATAACAAAGATTGGTTCTCCTCCCTCTCTTTTGTGTCACGTGTACAGAATGTTACTTTTGCCGATAATTCTTCAACTCCTATAATTGCTAAGGTTCGGTTAGTATAAATGACCACTACACTTTGAAGGATGTGGCCCTTGTTAAAAATTTGACATACAACTTGCTTTCTATTTCACAATTGCTAGATGAAAATCTGGAAATTATTTTCAATAAAAATTGCTGCAAAGTTGTAGGTTCAAATAGTGAGCTTATTTTTAACATGTCTCGGTTTGGAAGAGTTTTTAAAGCAGATTTTGATATGTCTTCCTCTAAGCATAGGTGTCTAGTTGCTAATGATTCAAAGGACATATATTTTTGGCATCGTAGACTTCGTCATGTAGGCTTTGATCACCTAACGCGTGTTAGTGCTCTTGATCGCATACGTGGGCTGCCTAAGCTTAAAGGGGACAAAGAAATTGTGTACTCTTCTTGTAGACATGCTAAGATGGTTGCAGGTTCACATACTCCTCTCACAATGATCATGACAACTGAATCGGGTCAACTTTTGCACCTTGACACCGTAGGACCTTCACGTGTTCAATCGTTCAGAGGTAAATGGTAAGTTCTTGTGATTGTTGATGATTATTCTAGATACTCTTGGGTTTACTTTATGGCATCTAAGAATAAAGCTTTTAGTCACTTTAGAACTTTATTTCTTAGATTATCAACTAATCACCCAGGATATTTAAAAGCAATTAGAAGTGATAACAGAACTGAATTTAAAAATCAATCTTTTGATCACTTCTGTGTTGAAAATGGAATAGATCATCAATTTTCTTCACCATATGCACCTCAACAAAACGGTGTTGTAGAAAGATAGAATAGAACCTTAGTTGAGATAGCTAGGACTATGCTTGATGAATATCAAACTCCTAGGAAATTTTGGGCTGATGCGATTGCAACCGCTTGTTATGTTTCAAATCGTGTTTTCTTGCGCGCTAAGCTAGGTAAAACACCATATGAGCTCTGGTTTGGACATAGGCCTAGTGTTACGCACTTTCGGGTCTTTGGTTGCAAATTCTTTGTTAAGAAACATGGTAATCTTGATAAATTTGAACCTAGATCCATTGATGGCATGTTTCTTGGTTATCCATCTCATACTAGAGGCTACCGTGTGCTTTTACTTGACACTAACAAAATTGTGGAAACTTGTGAAGTGTCTTGATGAAGCTATCCCAGGTACTAGCTCAAACATTGCAGGTCCAGATCCATATCCACATGGGGGGAGCATTTTCGTTGAAGATGAGGAAGAGGTGGAGCTGCTGCCCGAAAATTCAGCAGCAAATAACATTGTTCGAGCTCCTGATTTTGATTCACAGCCAGCATCGACAACCACCATTGCTGGTCTAGATCCTCCTCAAGTCACAAGATCATCGATTTGTGATGAACATGAAGAAGAAGAAGCTTGTGAAGTGTCCACTCCCCTCCGGGTTCTCAAAATTCATCCTCCACAACAGATTATTGGAAGCTTGCACGAACGAGTTACACGGTCCAGCTATGATGAGTTCAGAATTTGAGATGAGTATGATGGGAGAACTCACGTACTTTTTGGAGCTGCAGATCAAGCAAACCAAGGAGGGTACCTTTGTGCATCAAACGAAGTATACAAAAGACCTCCTAAGGCGCTTCAACATGGACAAAAGCAAGCCTCTTCGGACACCAGTGGGAACAACAACAACACTTGAACCTGATGAAAATGGTGAACCCGTGGATCAAAAAGAATATAGAAGCATGATCAGATCACTTTTGTACCTCACGACATCAAGACCGGACATACAATTCAGTGTATGTCTTTGTGCATGGTTTCAAGCATCCCCACGTGCTTCACATCGTCAAGCCATCAAAAGGATTCTCAAGTACTTACATGGAACTCAAGAATTTGTCATTTTTCTTCCTTCTTCCTCAACTGTTACTTTGAAAGCTTTTTCCGATGTTGATTTTGGAGGTAGTAGAATTGATAGGAAAAGTACTTCCGGTGCTTCTCATTTTCTTGGTAATTCTCTTGTTGCTTGGTCCTCTAGAAAACAAAGCTCAGTTGCACAATCCACGGCTAAATCTAAATATGTAGCTGCTGCTAGTGCTTGCTCACAAATTCTTTGGATTGTTCAAACACTTAAGGACTATGGGGTTGATCTACATAGTGTTCCACTGTTTTGTGATAACACTAGTGCTATTTGCATTGCTAAAAACCCTGTGCAACATTCTATAACTAAGCACATTGACATTAGGTATCACTTTCTCCGTGATAATGTTGAAAAAGGAAACATTGTGCTTCACCATGTAGATACCGAACAACAATTGGCTGACATTTTTACTAAACCTTTGGATTTCACTCGTTTTTGTTATATTCGTAGTGAAATAGGGGTTATGCATCCTCATGGCTGAAATTAAGGGGGAGTTTTCGAACCCTAGAAGTCTATGTGTGAATCTGAAATTAAAATAATATGAGCATAGTATTTCATACATATATGACTTTGTGATTCCCTTTACATGTTGAAAGTTCTTACTACATTACTCGTGTTATACATTTTGTAATTTTTTTGCCATGTCTAGTAATTGGAATAATTACTTGCACTAAATCTGGTCAAGGTCGAACTTTCTTGCTGTTTTGAACTTTTTGCATGCTCACAAGTGCTTTTAGTCATAAAGAATTAATCAAGTAATCAACTCACTTGTTGAGTTTTTTTAGGAACAAATATAAGTTGAGAAAAGATCAAGAGAATATGCATGCATCGCACTTTTTCTTTTGAGATGGCTTATCATTGCACTTAGATATGAACTTGGAAGAAGTTGTGTATGATTAAAACCATATCCTTAAGCTTCTGATTATCAAATGACATAGGCTTGGCTTGGTTGGTTAGAATAAGGCAGATGCGCATATAATCTATTGCAAATATCATATGATCTAAATTTGTGCCTTGAAAAATAGTAAAATGCAGCAACAAGTGTCATGCTTTCAGGTATTGAAATAGTTAAGTTTATAAGATCATGACATGTAAGTTTGTAAGCATGGCTTACACTACTTTATGTATCTCATTGTTGTGATAGTATAAGTTACTTGATAGTATGACCTGGATGAGCTTTGATTTATATGTATATGTTATAATATGCTCATAACAATTAAAATTTCTCTTTTGAACCTTGCTGAATACATTGTCAAAGGGGGAGAGATAATATGGTGACTTATGCAAGGGGGAGAAATATGTATAGGGGGAGAAATTTATTTCTATCTCATTTGATATTCAAAAAGGGGGGAAATTGTTCTCAAAACTTTTCGTGCCAATGTTCAGATTTAAATGGTGTTGCCAATGCATTCATCAAGGGGGAGATTGTGAGACCTATGTGTGCTGAATACATTGGCTTTGACAATAAAAGTTTTGAATGCTGCCATAACATCTTTTTAGCAAGGTCCGACTCTAGCTCCAAGCTTCTGCAAGGTCCGACAATAGGTCCGACTTTCTTTGTCTAGGTCCTACATGTTTTTGGGTACCTCTGGTGAGCTTTGTCTTTAGCTCTGGCATGTCTTTGATAGCTCTGACATGTCTTTGTTAAGCTCCAATATATTTTGCTAGGTCCGACTTATGTTGGTTAGCTCCGACATGTTTCTCTAGCTCCAACTTTTGGGATGACTAGTTCCGACTAGTTTTGGTTAGCTCCGGCGCTAGGTCCGACTAGCTTTGGTAAGCTCCGGCGCTAGGTTGTACTATCTTTGGTAAGCTCCGGCTCAAGCTCCGGTTAGCTTTGGCAAGGTTCGGAGCTTGATCGTAATGTTCCAAATTTTCATGTGAAATGTTTCGAACTTACTTTACACTTATGGAAAGGTTGCTTAGTATTCTTTTACTAAGTTTTTGTGTCTTTTGGTTGATATGGCTGATATCGTTTTGATATGCTTTGGAATATGCTTATGTGAGGTGCTCACGTAAGGTGTTGTGTTCGGAACTCATTTGAGTCAAGTCGCGGACTTGGGCTCGTATGGATTGGTTGTTTGTTCATGTGCAGATGTTGCTTGAGTTCAAGTCATGGCTGGTGACAGGATCCTTTGGATTAGTCTCAGGGAGGAGATGAGGTTCCAACAACCAAATTCAGGAGGAATTGTGGTTGAGCGGGCCAGGAGGTCGTGCAAGATGATTGAATCAAGGGTAGTGCATATGAAGGTTACTGGACGTCGAAGGAAGGTGATTGCATGTATGCATGCGGTGCATGACGTGGCAACATGGTTCTGAAGATGGTTTATGGATGGGAAGATCTGGTTGGAAGGATCGGATCATATCGGTTGATGACTTTGGCTGCGGCGGAGTCGGTTATGGCTTGGTATGGAAAGTATCAAGTTGGTTATGATATGATTTCTTGTGGGTCATGAATTTGAGTGGTTTTAGGAATGTGGGATACATTCCTGAGGTGTTTGGAAGTCTTAAGATTGCTTCTATCTGCGTATAGAAGAGTCTTAAGCAGTTATGGAAAGTTTCGATTCGTGAACGGAGTAGGATTAGAGTCCCGATTTGAGTTGAGTTGGCTTTCGAGCTGGTTATATAAGAAAGGGAGGCTATAGCTCGTGGTGCACGACTTTGGGGCTGTTCCTCTTGTGTTCTATTGAATAAAATTCGTAGTTTGAAGGAACTTTTGTGTCTTGTTCGTCCGACTTGTTCCAGACAAGTTTTACTCGTCGAGTTTCTGGACAGCACTACCTTTCGTCGGTGGTTTTATCATAACTCGAGTTTTACAGATTCAATTGAAATTATACTTTTTGAGTTGTCTTCACAACTTGATTATCTATCATCCGTCAAAATTTCACGATCATTGGATTTGTGGTTTCTGATCTACACGAGTTTCTTTGCAGCGTTCCATAACTGTTTTTCTCAGGTAGGACAGATTGACCTTTGCTCGATCTTTCGATCATAACTTGAGTTTCTATTAATGGATTTGAGTGATTCTTGTTTTTTTGCCTTCGTGACTTGATTTTCTCTGATATCTATCACTTTTGTCACGGTGAAACACGTTTAGATTAGTCTCACACGCGATTTCTCTAACAGATCCTTTTTCTGCCGAAGGGGTTGGGATTTAATTGTTTCTGCTGCGTAAGATTTTTAAATCTACCATTCACCCCCCCTCTGGTAGCTTTTCACGTGCTCTTCGATCCTAAAGATATGAACTAGGAAAAATTTGTGTATGACTAAAACCATGTCCTTAAGCTTCTGATTGTCAAATGACATAGACTTTGCTTGGTTGGTTAGAATGAGGCTGCTACGGTAAATAATCTCTTGCAAATGTTATGAGATGAATTTTGTTCCTTAAAATAAAATAAAAATGCAGCAACAAGTGTCATGCTTTCAGGTCTTAAAATAGTTAAGTTTGTGAGATCATGACTTCCTTAAATTGAAAATTCACTTGATCTCTAGCATGTTTTACACTACTTTATGTATCTCATTGATGTGATAGTGTAAGTTACTAGATAGTATGACTTGGATGAGCTTTGTTTTATATGTATATGTTATAATATGCTCATAACTATTGAAATTTCTCCTTTGCTCAAAAAAAAACTATTGAAATTTCTCTTTTGAACCTTGTTGAATACATTGTCAAAGAGGGAGAAATATGTACAACGAGGAGAAATATTTGTTTTTGAAATTTCTTTCTCATTTGATTTTCAAAAGGGGAAGAAAATTGTTTTTAAAAATTTTCATGTGAATAAGCCAATGATCGGATTTTAAGTGGTGTTGCCAATACATTCATCAAGGGGGAGATTGTGAGACCTATGTGCTGAATACATTGACAATTATGTTAAACGTGTACGTTTATATGATAAATTCTGAATATACTTGAGAAACACAATTCGTACTGTCCAAACTTTTGTTGCACATGTTTTACATTCCGGAATGTCCGAACTTTTCTTATATAATGCATAGCGGCTGTTTTGGACTGTCCGAACTTTCTATGTACTGAAATAATCGTGTGGCTGCTATGTTTTTCATTTGCAATGTTTCAAACTTGCTTTACACTTATGGGAAGATGTGCTTAGTACTTTTGGACTAAGTTTTGATGTGTTTTGGATGATCATGGTGGATATTATTTTGCTATGTATGCAACATACTTATGTGAGGTGCTCACATAAGGTGTTGTGGTTATCGGAATAACGAGAGTCAAGTCAAAGATTTGGGCTCGCAAAGATTGGTTGTTTGTTCATGTGCAAGTGTTGCTTGAGGTCGAGACATGGCTGGTGACGGAATCCGTTGAACTAGTCTTAGGGAGAAGATGAGGTTCAACAACCAAGTTCGGGAGGAATTGTGGTTGAGTTGATAGGGAGGTCACGCAACATGTTTGGGTCAAGAACAATGCATATGAAGGTATCATGGACGCTGTTGGAAAGTGTTTGCACGTGTGCAAGGAGTGCATCGACGTGTAAACATGACTCCAAGGCGTGATGAAGAGAAGTGAACATAAAGAATTGGTCAGAAAGGTCCAACCGGATGGATTATGCCTCAGGATGTGGCTGAGGTGCTTATGGTTCATTTATGGGATGTTTCGAGTTTGTTTTGGTTAGATTTCATGTGGGTCACGAAGTTTAGTTGTTTTAGGAATGTTTAGAACGTTCCTAAGGTGTTTTGAAGTCTTAATATTGCTTCTATTTGTGTACGGAAGAGTCTTGAGCAGTTATAGAATGTTTTAGTTGAAACTAAGTAGGATTAGAGTCCTAGTTTGAATTGGGTTGGTTCTCGGGCTGGTTATAAAAGCAAGGGGGGCCAGAGCTCGTGAAGAGACGACTTTGGGCTGTTCCTCTTGTGATTTTATCAATAAAATTCGTAGTTTAAAGTAGCTTTTGTGCCTTGTTTGTCCAACTTGTTCCAGACAAGTTTTTCTCGTCGAGTTTCTACACAGCACTACATTACCTCGGTATTTTTATCATAACTCGAATTTTACAAATCAAATTGACATGATTCTTTTTGGGTTGTCTTCACAACTTGATTATCTATCATCTAAAAAATTCACGTTCACTGGATTTGTGGTTTCTGATCTACACGAGTTTCTTTGCAGAGTTGCAGATCTGGTTTTTACTCGTATAGAACGGATTAACCCTTGTTCTATCTTTTGATCATAACTTGAGTTTTTCTCAATGATTTTTCGTGATTCTTGTTGTGACATACTCATGACTTGATTTTTCACAATCTCTACTGGTTTTGTCACGATTGATCATGATTAGATTAGTCGCTGTTTCTTTAACATATCGATTTTCTGCCGAGGGATTTTTCTCTGGTAGATTTTCATGTGCTCTTCAATCCTACAAGAACTCATTTACTTTTTGAGACTGCTAATCAAGCAAACTAAGGAGGAAACCCTTGTGCATCAAACGAAGTACACGAAAGATATCTTTAGGCGTTTCAACATGGAAAACAGCAAGCCGCTTCAGACACCAATGGGAACAACATCGACACTTGAACTTTATGAAGAGAGCGAACCTGTTGATCAAAAAGAATATTGAAGCATGATCGAATTACTTTTGTACCTCACGGCATCAAGAACAGAAATAAATTGAGTGTATATATTTGTGCAAGATCTTAAAATTCCCCACGCGTATTACATCATCAAGCCATCAAAACAATTCTCAGGTACTTACATGGAACTCAAGAATTTGGCATTTTTCTTCCTTCTTCCTCAACTGTTACTTTGAAAGCTTTTCCGTATGCTGATTTTGGGGGTTGTAAGATTGATAGGAAAACTACTTCAAGTGCTTGTCGTTTTTTTGGTAATTCATTCATCGCTTGGTCTTCTAGAAAACAAAGTTCAGTTGTACAATCCATGACTGAATCTGAATATGTAGCTGCTGCTAGTGTTTGCTCACAAATTCTTTGGATTGTTCAAACACTTAAGAACTATGGTTGATGTAGATAGTGTTTCACTATTTTGTGACAACACTAGTGCATTTTGCATTGCTAAAAACCATGTGCAACATTCTAGAACAAAGCACATTGACATTAGGTATCACTTTATTCGTGATAATGTTGAAAAATGAAATATTGTGCTTCACTATGTAGATATCGAACAACAATTGGCTGACCTTTTTACAAAACCTTTGGATTTCACTCGTTTTTGTTTTATTTGTCATGAAATAAGGGTTTTGCATCCTTATGGCTTAAATTTAGGGGAGGTTTTGAAACTTCGAAAGTCTACGTGTGAATGTGAATTTAAAATAATATGAGTATAGTATATCATACATATATGACTTTGTTATTTTTTTTACATG
Organism: Tuctoria greenei; assembly: GCA_036927565.1. NCBI lineage: Eukaryota > Viridiplantae > Streptophyta > Magnoliopsida > Poales > Poaceae > Tuctoria > Tuctoria greenei. Next base: position 112,615,990 of record JAYESD010000010.1, read on the forward strand.
TTGAAAGTTCTTAATACATTACTTATGTTATAGATTTTGGAATTTTTGCCATGCCTAGTAATTTGAATAATTTCTTACACTAAATATTGTCATGATTGAACTTTATTGCTGTTTTGAACTTGTTGCATGCTCACAAGTGCTTTTAATCATGAAAATTTAATCAATCAATAGGCCACATGTTGAGCTTTTATTACCAAATGAAAATATGAAAAGATCGAGAGAATATGCATGCATCACACTTCTTCTTTTGAGACTTCTTATCATTGCACTTTTATATGAACTTAGAAGGAGTTGTGTATGACTAAAACCATGTTCTTAAGCTTCTGATTGTCAAATGACATAGGTTTGGCTTGGTTGGTTAGAATAAGGGTGATGCGGCAAATAATCTCTTGCAAATGTCACATGATCAAAATTTGTGCTTTAAATGATAATGAAAATAAAAAATGCAACAACATGTGTCATGCTTTCAAGTTTTGAAATAGTTGAGACAGGAAGATCATGACTTGGTTAAAATTTAAAAATTACACTTAATCTCTAGCATGGCTTACACTACTTTATTTATCTCATTGGTGTGATAGTGTAAGTAACTTGATAGTATGACTTGGATGAGCTTTGTTTTATATGTATACGTCATATTATGCTTTTAATAAACTGAAATTTCTCTTTTGAACCTTGCTGAATACATTGTCAAACGGAGAGAAAGATGTCACACATTGCACATTCACAAGTGTTTTATATGATTCGTCTCAAGGGGATATTTTTTTTAGATTTATTTCTCATTTGATTTTTGATTTTCAAAAAGGGGGAGAAATTTGTTTCCAAATCTTTTCATGTGAATGAGCTAATATTCAGTTTCCAAATGGTGTTGCCAATGCATTCATCAAGGGGGAGATTGTGAGACCTATGTGGGCTGAATACATTGGCCATTAGAATAAAAGTGAGGGTTGAGTTGTAAAGTTTTGAATATTTCCAAAATACCTGCTTCGGAGTGTCCGAACTTTTCCGCACGTGAATTTCACATGTTCGACACTTATGGCTGTCCGAACTTTTGCTCACATGATCTGCACACGAGTCAATGCATTGGAAGCGTTTGATTTTCACAAATGTGCTTTCAGGAGTAACAGTTACTTCTCAATCAGTTTGGACTGTCCGAACTTTTTTAATGCATATTGGGAGTAACATCGTTATTGTCGATAAGTCTGGACTATCTAAACTTTTCATTGTGTTTTTGGGAGTAATGTTATCGTCGATGGTTTTGGTCTGTCTGAACTTTCATTATTCATATCAAGAGTAACAGTTACTCTGCAGAGTTTTCATATTGAGTTCGGTTCCTCTTTTTTTTGCTCTATTTTAACTAGCAATGTTTGAACTTGCTTTACACTTATGGGAATGTTTGATTAGTACTTTTAGACTAATTTTTTGATGCATTTTGGCTGATCATGGTGGATTATATTTTGCTATGTTTGCAACATGTTTGTGTGAGGTGCTCACATAAGGTGTTGTGTTTTTTGGACTAAAGTCGAGGACTTATGCTCGGAAGAATTGGTTGATTGTTCATGTGCAGGTGTTGCTTGAGGTCAAGACATGGCTGGGGATAGGATCCATTGGACTAGTCTCTGGGAGGAGATCAGGTTCAACAACCAAGTTTTGAAGGAATTGTGATTGAGTTGATCGGGAAGTCATGCAACATGTTTGGGTCAAGAACAATGCATAAGAAGGTATTGTGGACGTTGTTGGAGAGTGTTTGCACGTGTGAAAGGGGTGCATGGACGTGACAACATTGTTTCAAGGCATGATGAAGGGATATGGATGTGAAGATGTGGCCGGAACGGTCCAACCAGCTGGATTATGGACTCGGGCTGCGGTTGAGTCGGTTATGGTTCGAATATGGAAAGTTTCGAGTTGGTTATGGTTAAATTTTGTGTGGGTCATGAAGTTGAGTGGTTTTAGGAATGTTTAGGACATTCCTAAGGTGTTTGGAAGTCTTAAGATTGCTTCTATCTGCATATGGAAGAGTCTTAAGCAGTTATGGAAAGTTTAGGTTGAAACTGAGTAGAGGTCCTACTTAGGATTAGGTTGGCCTAAGGGTTGGTTATATACGCAAGGGAGGATAGAGATTGTGGTGCATGACTTTGGGGCTGTTCTTATTGTGTTTTTATCAATAAAATTCGTTGTTTAGATGAGCTTTTGTGCCTTGTTCGCCCGACTTGTTGTCGTCAAGTCTTTCTCGTCGAGTTTCTGCGTTGCCTGACCTTTCTTCATTGTTTTGATTGTAACTCTAGTTTTACAGATCCAATTGACGTGATTCTTTTTTTGTTGTCTTCACAACTCAACAATCTATCATCTGTGAAAATTTCACGGTCATTGGATTTGTGGTTTTTGAGATGTACGAGTTTCTTTGCAGTGTAGCACATCTGTTTGCTCTCTGTTATAAGAAATTGACTTTCGCTCAATCTTTTGGTCATAACTTGAGTTTTACTCGATGTTTTCTCGTGATTCTTGTTGTTGTGTCTTCGTGACTTGATTCTCTACAATTTATACCTGTTTTGTAATGGCTGAACATGATTAGATTAGTCACATACACCTTTTCTTTATCGGGTTAATTTTATGGGGAGGAGATTTTTTTGCTTCCTCTTGAAAAGTTTTAAATCTACCATTCACTCCCTCTCTGGTAGCTTTTCACGTGCTCTTCAATCCTACAAGAACTCATTTACTTTTTGGGACTGCTAATCAAGCAAACTAAGGAGGAAACCCTTGTGCGTCAAATGAAGTACATGAAAGATCTCTTTAGGCGTTTCAACATGGAAAACAGCAAGCCGCTTCAGACACCAATGGGAACAACAACGACACTTGAACTTTAAGAAGGGAGCAAACCTGTTGATCAAAAAGAATATTGAAGCATGATCGAATCAATTTTGTACCTCACGACATCAAGATCAGAAATAAATTCAGTGTATATATTTGTGCAAGATCTTAAAATTCCCCACGTGTATTACATCATCAAGCCACCAAAAGAATTCTTAGGTACTTACATGGAACTCAAGAATTTGGCATTTTTCTTCCTTCTTCCTCAACTGTTACTTTGAAAGCTTTTTCGGATGCTGATTTTGGGGGTTGTAAGATTGATAGAAAAACTACTTCAAGTGCTTGTCGTTTTTTTGGTAATTCATTCATCGCTTGTTCTTCTAGAAAACAAAGTTCAGTTGCACAATCCATGACTGAATCTGAATATGTAGCTGTTGCTAGCGTTTGCTCACAAATTCTTTGGATTGTTCAAACACTTAAGAACTATGGTTGATGTAGATAGTGTTTCACTATCTTGTGACAACACTAGTGCCATTTGCATTGCTAAAAACCATGTGCAACATTCTAGAACAAAGCACATTGACATTAGGTATCACTTAGGAAATATTGTGCTTCACCATGTAGATATCGAACAACAATTAGCTGACCATTTTACAAAACCTTTGGATTTCACTCGTTTTTGTTTTATTTGTCGTGAAATAGGGGTTATGCATCCTTATGGCTTAAATTTAGGGGAGGTTTTGAAACTTCGAAAGTCTACGTGTGAATGTGAATTTAAAATAATATGAGTATAGTATTTCATACATATATGACTTTTTTATTTTACTTTTTCCATGCTGAAAGTTCTTAATACATTACTCAAGTTATACATTTTGTAATTTTTGCCATGCCTAGTAATCTGAATAATTACTTACACTAAATATTGTCATGATTGAACTTTATTTCTGTTTTGAACTTGTTGCATGCTCACAAGTGCTTTTAATCATGAAAATTTAATCAATCAATAGGCCACATGTTGAGCTTTTATTACCCAATGAAAATATGAAAAGATCGAGAGAATATGCATGCATCACACTTCTTCTTTTGAGACTTCTTATCATTGCACTTTGATATGAACTTAGAAGTAGTTGTGTATGACTAAAACCATGTTCTTAAGCTTCTGATTGTCAAATGACATGGGTTTTGCTTGGTTGGTTAGAATAAGAGTGATGCGGCAAATAATCTCTTGCAAATGTCACATGATCAAAATTTGTGCTTTAAATGATAATGAAAATAAAAAATGCAACAACATGTGTCATACTTTCAAGTTTTGAAATAGTTGAGACAGGAAGATCATGACTTGGTTAAAATTTAAAAATTACACTTAATCTCTAGCATGGCTTACACTACTTTATTTATCTCATTGGTGTGATAGTATAAGTTACTTGATAGTATGACTTGGATGAGCTTTGTTTTATATGTATACGTCATATTATGCTTTTAATAAATTGAAATTTCTCTTTTGAACCTTGCTGAATACATTGTCAAAGGGAGAGAAAGATGTCACACATTGCACATTCACAAGTGTTTTATATGATTCGTCTCAAGGGGATAATTTTTTTAGATTTATTTCTCATTTGATTTTTGATTTTCAAAAAGCGGGAGAAATTTGTTTCCAAAACTTTTCATGTGAGTGAGCTAATATTCGGTTTCCAAATGGTGTTTCCAATGCATTCATCAAGGCGGAGATTGTGAGACCTATGTGGGCTGAATACATTGGCCATTAGAATAAAAGTGAGGGTTGAGATGTAAAGTTTTAAATATTTCCAAAATACCCGCTTCAGAGTGTTCGAACTTTTCCGCACGTGAATTTCACATGTTCGACACTTATGGCTGTCCGAAATTTTGCTCACATGATTTGCACATGAGTCAATGCATTGGAAGCATTTGATTTTCACAAATGTGCTTTCAGGAGTAACAGTTACTTCTCAATCAGTTTGGATATTCCGAACTTTCTCAATGCATATTAGGAGTAACATCGTTACTGTCGATAAGTCTGGACTGTCTGAACTTTTCAATGTGTTTCTGGGAGTAATGTTACCGTCGATGGTTTTGGTCTGTCTGAACTTTCATTATTCATATCAAGAGTAACAGTTACTCTGCAGAGTTTTCATATTGGGTTCGGTTCCTCTTTTTTGCTCTATTTTAACTAGCAATGTTTGAACTTGCTTTACACTTACAGGAATGTTTGATTAGTACTTTTAGACTAATTTTTAGATGCATTTTGACTGATCATGGTGGATTATATTTTGCTATGTTTGCAACATGTTTGTGTGAGGTGCTCACATAAGGTGTTGTGTTTTTGAGACTAAAGTCGAGGACTTATACTCGGAAGAATTGGTTGTTTGTTCATGTGCAGGTGTTGCTTGAGGTCAAGACATGGATGGGGATAGGATCCATTGGACTAGTCTCAGGGAGGAGATCAGGTTCATCAACTAAGTTTTGAAGGAATTGTGATTGAGTTGATCGGGAGGTCATGCAACATGTTTGGGTCAAGAGCAATGCATAAGAAGGTATCGTGGACGTTGTTGGAGAGTGTTTGCACGTGCGAAAGGGGTGCATGGACGTGACAACATTGTTTCAAGGCATGATGAAGGGATATGGATGTGAAGATGTGGCCGGAACGGTCCAACCAGCTGGATTATGGACTCAGGCTGCGGTTGAGTCGGTTATGGTTCGAATATGGAAAGTTTCGAGTTGGTTATGGTTAAATTTTGTGTGGGTCATGAAGTTGAGTGGTTTTAGGAATGTTTAGGACATTACTAAGGTGTTTGGAAGTCTCAAGATTGCTTCTATCTGCATATGGAAGAGTCTTAAGCAGTTATGGAAAGTTTAGGTTGAAACTGAGTAGGAGTCCTACTTAGGATTCCGTTGGCCTATGGGTTGGTTATATACGCAAGGGAGGCCAGAGATTGTGGTGCATGACTTTGGGGCTGTTCTTATTGTGTTTTGATCAATAAAATTTGTAGCTTAGAGGAGCTTTTGTGCCTTGTTCGTCCGACTTGTTTTCGTCAAGTCTTTCTCGTTAAGTTTCTGTGTTGCCCGACCTTTCTTCATTGTTTTGATGGTAACTCTAGTTTTGTAGATCCAATTGATGTGATTATTTTTGTGTTGTCTTCACAACTCAACAATCTATCATCTGTTAAAATTTCACGGTCATTGGTTTTGTGGTTTTTGAGATTTACGAGTTTCTTTGTAGTGTAGCACATCTGTTTGCTCTCTGTTATAAGAAATTGACTTTCGCTCAATCTTTTGGTCATAACTTGAGTTTTACTCGATGTTTTCTCGTGATTCTTGTTGTCGTGTATTCGTGACTTGATTCTCTACAAGTTATACCTGTTTTGTCATGGCTGATCATGATTAGATTAGTCACACACACCTTTTCTTTATCGGGTTAATATTATGGGGAGGAGATTTTGGTGCTTCCGCTGGAAAAGTTTTAAATCTACCATTCACCCTCCTTTGGTAGCTTTTCATGTGCTCTTCGATCCTACAGTTTTAATTTGTGATATGTGCTTGAAAAAAGAAAAGCTCAACAAAACTAACATTACTGATTGGTACCACGAGCTGAGATTCGTTATTAGGCAAGAGAAAACTGAGTACGTTCTTCAACAGTCATATCCTGACGACCCCACAGTTGATGCAAATGCTGCAGCGTGCAAAAGTTATCAGAAGCATTGTGACGATGCGCTTAATGTATGTTGCCTCATTCTCACCACTATGTTCTATGATCTGCAGAAACAGTATGAGCATATAGATGCTTATTCTATGATTGAGGGACTGCGTCTAATATATTAGAACCAAGCTACGGCTAAGAGATACAACATCTCAAATCATTGTTCTCATGCAAACTGGCGGAGGGTAGCCCGATCAGCCATCATGTAATCAAAATGTTTGATTATATTGGGACTTTGGGAAAACTTGGTTCTGAACTCAAGGATGATTTGGCTATTCATTATTCTCCAGTCGCTCCCGCCGAGCTATGAACCACTTGTAATGAATATTCAAATGAATAGCATGAAGAAAAATTGTCTAAATTGCATGAGATGCTTAAAACAACCTATCGGTACCCGACATATCAGGTACCCTCGCGCACAGGCTAGAGCCGCCTAGGTACCCCGCCTCCCAGCAGAGGTGGGGTCCTAGGGTGCCACGTGTTCACGAGACCCGGACCCATCAGTCTCAGATAGGAGGTCTAGGATATCCACAAGAAACCCGAAGGAGAAGCTCAACACCCCCTTTGTAGACGAGCCCCCAGGTAACCACGTGTCCAGTAGGTGAGGACCCCTCCTCCCCGCGAGACAGGGCTCCGAAGCTGCCACGTAGACCAAGACATTAGACGGTCCACCTCCCATATCAGTGGTCTCCAGCGCTACCACGTGTCCCGCAAGGTGGGACCTAACCTCCACCGCGGAGGTGAGATCCCAGCACCGACACGTGCCTAGCAGGACGGGGCCTAGCTATCCCCACGGAAATGAGCTCCTGAGCCACCACGTGGCTCGCAAGGTGGGACCTGACCTCCTCCACAGAGGTGAGCTCCCGAGCTGCCACGTGGTCCACAAGGCGGGACCTGACCTCCTCCACAGAGGTGAGCTCTCGAGCTGTCACATAGTCCAGCCACTTGCTCTGGACGGAGGGACGCGGGAGTTAAGAGGATGGTGCTCCTTGTCCCTGTCAAGGATTGAAGATACGCGGCTTCCCCAGTCGCATGGCATGGTGCACGCCTAATGTTAGGTACCGCTGTGACCAATCGCCTCACAGTGAAGGCGTTGCAGGCCTTTCCCACTCCACCAAGTGGGTAGCTTACAGCGACAGAGATAGTTGGACGGGACACCCCGACCAATGTTGCAATAGCGCATGGGCTACTGACGACACAAGCGGCAAGACGGCGAGTCTTCAAGTCTACAGTCATAGCAAGCTTATGGAAGAACCCTTAGATCTTTAGGATAAGATCGCCTCGGGACCACCTATCGGGCCTTAGGACCCCATTTGTAAGGCGTCCGACTTTGTCTATAAAAGGCCCAGACGACCACCATTACAAGGGACTAGACCAAAACATCACACACGCATACACACATAATAGCAATACCATCCATTGTGGAGTAGGTTGTTACGCACCTTGTGGCCCGAACCACGTAAAAACCACTGTATCATACTTCCATCCGCTAGAACACTTGATTGAGGCCTAAGCCCTGCCGAACAAAGAACCTCTGTGGGCAGCTCCTTAGCAGATCCAGTGGAAGTGTCGCTCTAACACTTCAACATTTGGCGCGCCAGGTAGGGGCTTTTTCCCTCAAGAAAGTGGTAGCGCTTTCACCAATCATGGTGTTCATCAAGCCTTCAAGTAGCAGCAAGATCAAGCCGCAAGAGCTCCACCAGCGTGTCAACAAAGACGTGGAGATAGAGTTCCAAAGGCCGGAACGCGCCGTGGAAATGGTCCAATAGGCTGTGAACTTCAACCTCAACAGCGACCACGAGTGTCGCAAAGTACTCCACATCATCTGTGGAGGATCTTGGGAACCCGCATCCAGGAATGCGGTCAAGTCCCTGCGGCGGGCAATGGCTTCGATCACCTCTACACATGCCCCGGCGCTGCATCATAGATAGATGGAGATGCCGATCAGCTTCGACGCCTCCGACTGCCCTGAGAACATGGCGAGAGCCGGGCAGCTGCCCCCTCCTCGTCGCTCCCACCATCGCCAATGTAAAGTTCTACCACGTCCTGATAGATGGTGGAGTCGGCCTCAACCTCATCAGTCGTGCGGCCTTCGACAGGCTAAAGATCCTCGTGTCCAAGCTCGCCCCGTCGAGACCATTATCAAGGGTAGGACTGGAGAGTTTTATCCTGTACGGCTGCATCCACCTCCAGGTGGCCCTCGGGACACCCGAGAACTTCAGGATGGAGAATATCCTATTCGATGTCATGGAGGTTAGCCTCCCCTACCATGCTAGTATCAGCAAGCCAACCCTGTACTTGTTTATGGATGTGGCCCATTATGGCTACCTCGTCCTCAAGATGCCGACTTCCTCCTGCATCCTCAAGATCTGTGGAGATCGTGCTGCTGCAGCGATGGCTTTGGAGAAGATCCGAGCGCTGGCAATGGCCCCAATGCTTGTCCTGAGTGATGTTGGGTCAAGCAAGCCTTCGCCAGACCCATGCGCGCGCAGTCACGCCGCTGCATCACGAGTGCAGCCCTCCGACGACAACGAAGTGCCCATAAAGACAATCCAGATTGGCTCTGATGCTGCTCAGACAGCCCGTACTGCGGGGAGTCTAGAATCGGCGCTCACTGCTTTCCTTCGAGCTAACGTCAACGTCTTCGCCTGGCAACCATCACAGATGCCAGGCATCCCCAGGGAAGTGATCGAGCATCATCTGAAGATCTACCCCGATGCATGACCACAACAACAGAGGCCCCGTAAGCAGTCCATTGAGCGACAGAACTTCATCCGCGAAGAGATCAAGAACCTACTCGATGTTGGCTTCATACGGGAGGTCCACCATCCCAAATGGCTGGCCAATTTTGTTGTTGTCCCCAAGGCCGGCGGTAAGCTCCTGATGTGCATCGACTACACCAACCTCAACAAGGCATGTCCTAAAGATCCTTTCCCTCTCCCTAGAATATATCAAATCGTAGATTCAACCTCGGGATGCGATATGTTGTGCTTTCTAGATGCCTACTCAGGTTTTCACCAAATCCCAATGTCTAGAGAGGATGAAGAACATACCGCATTTATAACCGTAGATGGCCTTTACTGCTATGTCTCCATGCCTTATGGTCTGAAGAATGCCCTCCCCACCTTTGTTCGCTCCATGCATAAAACATTTGTGGACCTCATTCGGGACCTACTAGAGGTATATGTCGATGACATTGTAGTTAAGATCCAGACCCATACATCATTGCTAGAAAACCTCGCCCTAGTCTTTGATAGACTGCGAACCACATGCACGAAGCTCAATCCCGAAAAGTGTGTGTTCGGGATCAAAGCTGGGAAGCTCCTTAGTTTCTTGGTCTCACACCGAGGGGTTGAGGCCAACCTAGAGAAGATCAAGGCGGTGGAGCTGATGCGACCTCCAGCCCTCATCAAGGACGTGAAGAAGCTTGAAGTGTGCTTCGCAGCGCTCAGGCGGTTTATCTCTAGGCTGGCTGAGGGGGCCCTCCCGTTCTTCAAGCTCCTGCTCCAGTCCGGACCATTCGTCTGGACCGAGGGAGCGGAGAAGGCGTTCTGCGAGCTGAAGCAGTATCTGATTCGCTGCTAATAATGGTGGCATCGGAGCCCAAGGAGCCCCTGTACCTGTACATCGCCGCCACAACAGAGGTGGTGAGCATGGTTTTGGTTGTAGAGCGGGCCGGTCCCCAAGAGCCTCGACGGACGGGAGGTGCCCCTACTGCTGAGTCTGAGCCCCAGGGTTTGGAGCTTGCAGGGAGCCCCGACAACGAAGAAGCCTATGGGTCCTAGCCCCAAAGGAGGTTCAGGTCCCCCTAGGGGGCCCCGGAGGACAAGAAGCCTCTAGGTCCCAGCCCCCAGAGGAGGTCCGGGTCCCCCTAGGGAGAACCAGAAAGCAAGGAGCATTTAGGTCCCAGCCCTCACAGGAGGTTCGGGTCCCGCTATGGGCCCCCGGAAAGCAAGAAGCCTCAGGGTCCCAGCGCCCAGAGAAGGTCCGGGTCCCCCTAGGGGGCCCTGGAAAGCAAAGAGCATTTGGGTCCTAGCCCCCAGAGGAGGTCCGGGTCCCCCTAGGGGGCCCCAGAAAGCAAGGAGCCTCTAGGTCCCAGCCCCCAGAGGAGGTTCGGGTCCCCCTAGGGGGCCCCGTAGAGTAAGGAGCCTCTGGGTCCTAGCCCCAAGAGGAGGTCCAGGTTCCTCTAGGGGGCCCCAGAGGACAAGAAGCCATTGGGTACCAGCCCCAGAGGAGGTTCGGGTCCCTCTAGGGGGCCCCAAAAAGCAAGAAGCCTCTCGGTACCAGCCCCTAGAGGAGGTATGGGTCCCCCTAGGGGGGCCCCGGAAGGCAAGGAGCCTCTGGGTCCCAACCCCCAGAGGAGGTCCGGGTCCCCCTAGGGGGCCCCGAAAAGCAAGGAGCCTTTGGGTCCCAGCCTCCAGAGGAGGTCTGGGTCCCCCTAGGGGGCCCTGGAGAGCATGGTGCCTCTGGGTTCGAGCCCCCAGAGGACATCCAGGTCCCCCTAGGGGGCCCAGGGAGCAAGGAGCCTCTGGGTCCCAACCCCAAAGGATGATCGGGTCCCCCCTAGAGGGCCCCAGAGATCAAGGATCCTTTGGGTCCAAGCCCCCAAAGGGTGCGCCGGGCCCTGGAGACGTGGAGTCACCAGGCTCGAAGCAGATGGAAGAGGATACGCCGCTTTCTCCAAGGAGATCCTGGACCATCCAACGCCCGGTCTACTTCATTAGTGAAGTCCTACATGAAGCAAAAACAAGGTACCTTGAGGTGCACAAGCTGCTCTATGCGGTACTAATTGCATTGAGGAAGCTCCACCATTACTTTCGGGCACAAAGAGTCTCAATGGTGACTTCATTACCACCGGGGGCGGTGTTGGGCAGCCCCAACACTGGGAAATCAGCGAGCCAGAGCCCAGAGCACTGGTGCTTATCGGGCCTCACTAGACACTCTTCTTTGACGGATCCTCGTGGAAGCAAGGGGTTGGAGCCAGTGTACTGCTCACCTCTCCAACAGGGGAGCAGTCCAAGTATGCGGTGCACCTCGACTTCAAGGCCACCAACAACATGGCAGAGTACAAGACCCTCATCTTCGGACTCACAGCTGCACAGAGTCTCGGTATCCAGCAGATGCTGGTCAAGGGAGACTCCCAGCTGATTATCAAGCAGGTTCAAGGAGAGTGCTGCTGCAACGACCCACAGCTCAAGGCGTACCTACTGCACGTCAAGAAGTTGGAAGATAGCTTCGTGGCCTTGGACCTCTGTCATGTGCCACACACTAACAACTCTATCGCCAACGCCTTGTCAACCATGGCGTCCACGAGAGCCCCAATCCCTGAAGGGGTCTTCAGCAGGAGGTTGGTGTGGCCAACAGCAAGGCCTGCGGGGCATAACAAAGAAGGCGAGCCCAGCACCACAGAGCTGGTGACCACGGCGGCTCTACAACCATGGGGCCCCCTGAGGATCTTGTGCGTCTCCAGGGACCCCATATTAATTGGAGCCCAAGATCCAGAAGCTCAGGAGAGTCCTGATGCGTGGATCACAGAGATCCAGAACTATCTGAAGGACAACATCCTCCATGTTCAGAAGCCTTCCATCAAAAGTCAGTGAGGATCCAGTATCCGCTGAGAGGATCGTGGGGATGGAAAAGCGCTACACGCTAGTAGAAGCTGACCTCTACTGGTGTGGCACCAACGGCGTGCTACTACGGTGCATAACTCGGGAGGAAGGTTGTGACTTGCTCGCAGAGATCCATGAAGGAGAGTGCGGGAATCATGAAGCCTTCGGCATGCTGGTTCGCAAAGCCTTCCGGCATGGCTTCTACTGGCCAACAACACTAAAAGACGTCGTCAAGCTGGTCAAGAAATGCAAGGCGTGCCAGTTCCACGCCAAGCAAATTCACACTTCGGCGCAGACGCTGCAAATGATCCCGCCCTCATAGCCTTTTGCAGTCTGGGGGCTGGATATCCTGGGACCCTTCCCCAGGGCAGTCGGAGGGTACTGGCTCCTCTACATCGCTGTAGAAAAGTGCACCAAGTGGCCTGAGGCAGCCCCAGTGATCAACATCAACAAGAAGTCCGCAATCAAGTTCATCAAGTCGATCATCTGCAGGTTTGGGGTCCCAAACAGAATCATCACTAACAACGGGACCCAATTCACTAGTGCAGCTTTCCTAGACTATTGTGAAGATCTCGGCGTCCAAGTTTTTTATGCATTCGTGGCTCGTCCAATGAGCAACGGCCAAGTCGAAAGGGCCAACGCTGAGATCCTCAAGGGCCTCAAGACGTGCACGTATAACAACCTGGACAAGCATGGTGCCAAGTGGGTTGATGAACTCCCCTGTGCACTTTGGGCAAGCCGGACATCACCCAACCGTGCCACTGGGAAAACACCTTTCTTTCTGGTGTACGGGGCTGAGGTCGTCTTCCCCCTAGAGATTGCAGTAGGCTCACTACGAGTCTGAGCGTTTGATGAAGCCTCACAAGACCAACTCCAAAGAGAAGATGTTGACCTCGTCGACGAAGCAAGGTGGCACGCCACCATCCGAAACGCACGCTACCGATAGGCGCTGAGGCGCTACCAGGAGTGCTTCGTGCGGAGTAGAGAGCTCCAAACAATTGACCTGGTGCTGCGGCGCATACTTTCTCGAGAAGGATCGCACAAACTCTCCTCCAGTTGGGAGGGCTCCTTCTGAGTAACGCAAGTATCCCGCCCCGGGTGTGTCTGCCTAGTCACTGAAGAAGGAGAGTATCTCCCCAACTCATAGAACATAGAGCACCTCTGTAAGTTCTATCCTTAATGATAAATTGTAGGACAGTGTAGGGTGGCATGGTTCTAGGGAACGACACTTAGGACAACCAAGCTCTAGGGGGGACAGGTCCAGAGTGTTCAGCCGTTTAGCTTGGTCCCGTACCCTAAGCATGAACACTCTGCCTCCCTAGCCAACTGGAGTGGGTCGTTGCATTATTGTAAAGCCAATCCACTCTTGTGAACACCAATGAGAAGAATTCACTGTCTTACCATATGTTTTCTCTTATGTTCACTTAAATTACCTGTTAATTTTGTGATCGATCAAGCTAGTCTCGTCTTTCGTATATTGTCTTCATATACTTGGTGAAATTTTTTCTATATTGCCCCTAGTAGAGTTATGCAACCCTGCTGCAGGCGGGCATGTTTGAGGTACCTGCAAAGTGTCTTGGAACCTCACGACTGCCCTCTTTCTTGGGGTCCTATGGTGCCAAATGGTCCCCTGCGAAAGGCCAACGCTGAGCTGGAGGTCTAGAGCGTGCAACCTGCTTAGCCTAGTCCTATACCCTAAGCGTGTGCGCTTTGCCTCCCAGTGCTGCAGCTAAGTACTGAGGGCCAATACGCTCACACCCCCGAATAAGAAGGAAGTCGGATCCCCAGCGCCAATGCACTGAATTACCCAAACCCCGCGTACCAGCCCAGGACTATAAGACATGACAATTATCAAGAATATGAAAAGATCACCAGCGAGCAAAACAATATGCACCTCTATTATGTGTGCAGGACATACAAAGTAGGTTGCGACAGAACGGTTAGCTCCGGCACCCCCATGGGGCCTGCCATCGACGCCTCAACAACTATGGTGGATGACGCCGGAACATCCAGCTTTGGCACCTTCCAGGGGGCCAACCGTCGATGTATTCACGACGATGGTGGACGACACCAGAGCACCCAGCTCCGGCACCTCCCAAGGGGTCTGCCGTCGACATCTTCACGATGATGGTGGATGACGCCAGAGCACCTAGCTCCAGCACCTCCCAAGGGGCCTGCCGTTAATGTCTTCACGACGATGGTGGGTGACGTTAGAGCATTCAGCTCCGGCACCTCACAAGGGGCCTACCGTCAACGTCCCAGCACGTCAACGACAGCACCAAGCACGGATAAGTGAGTAAACTCTCTTTCCATGCCCTTGTTCCTAACAGGGTTCTCTTGCGATAGCCTGTACACTAGGGGCCTACCGTCGATGACTTTACGACGATGGTGGACGACGCCAGGGCATCTAGCTCCGGCACCTACCAAGGGGCGTGCCGTCAGCGTCCCAACGACGATGGTGGGAGATGCCGAGGCACACAGCTCTGGCACCTCCCATGGGTCCTGCCGTCGACGTCTTCACGACGATGGTGGACGACGCCGGGGCACCCATCTCCAGCACCTCCCAAGGGGCCTGTCGTCGACGTCTTCATGATGATGGTGGGAGAAGCCAGAGCATTCATCTCTAGCACCTCCCAAGGGGCCTGCCGTCGACGTCCCAGCACGTCAATGATAGCGCCAAGAGCAGATGAGTGAGTAAACTCTACTGCCCCGCTCGTGTTGCTAACAGGGTTCTCTTGTGATAGCCTATACTCCAGGGGCCTTTCGTCGACGACTCAACGATGATGGTAGACGACGCTGGAGCATCCAACTCCAGCACCTGCCAAGGGGCCTGCTGTCAACATCTCGACAACGATGGTGGTCGATGCCAGAGCACCCAACTCTGGCACCTCACGATGGTGGACGATGCCGGAGCACCCAGCTCCGACACCTCCCAAGGGCCCCGTCGTCAACGTCTCAGCGATGATGGTGGACGACGCCAGAGCACCCAGCTCCAGCACCTTGCAAGGTGCCTGCCATCGACGTCCCAGCACGTCAAACGACAGCACCAAGCGCGGACAAGTGAGTAAACTCTCTTGCCCCGCTCTTGTTGCTAACAGGGTTCTCTTGTGATAGCCTGTATACCAGGGGCCTGCCATCGATGATTCTACGATGATTGTGGATGACGTCGTAGCATCCAGCTCCGGCACCCCCCAAGGGGCCTGCCGTCGATGTCCGAACGATGATGGTGGACGATGCTGGAGCACCCAGCTCTGGCACCTTCCAAGGGGCCTGCCGTCGACGTCTCAATGACGATGGTGGGCGACGCCGGAGCATCCATCTCAAACACCTTGCAAGGGGCCCGCCCTTGACGTCTCCATGACGGTGGTGGGCGACACCGGAGCATCCATATCCAGCACCTCGCAAGGGGCCTGCCATCGATTTCCCAGCACATCAATGATAGCACCAAGTGCGGATAAGTGAGTAAACTCTACTGCCCCGCTCTTGTTGCTAACAGGGTTCTCTTGCGATAGCCTGTACACTAGGGATCTGCCGTCGATAACTCTACGATGATGGCGGACGATGCTGGAGCATCGAGCTCCAGCACCCCCCAAAGGGTCAGCTGTCGATGACTCTACAACGATGATGGACGACGCCGGAGCATCCAGCACGGCACCCCCCAAGGGGCCTACTGTCAACGACCCTACGACGATGGTGGACGATGCCGGAGCATCCAGCTCTGGCACCCCACAAAGGTCCCGTCGTCGACGTCTCCACAACGGTGGTGGGTAATGCCACAGCGTCCAGCTCCGGCAATTGGTGGCGCACTGACACTCCAACTCCCCTGCTGCACTAGGGGCACGTTGAAGACATCCTATAATCAAATGGTAGATGTGCCCAACCAACTAACCACATCTACCAATGGGCCTCTAAGGGGGTTCCATGGGCAGGAAGTCAATGGGCAACACCTCGGTCGTGTCAGTTGTGCAACTATTGGTCCTCAAAAGCTAACGGGCTCGGCAAAGGTATTGCAAACACTTACGCCACTAAGGACTCAAAGCAAGAGCTGAGAAAGGTGCACAAAGACAAGACAAGAAACCAAACACAAATTCATATTCATTAAGTAATATTTTCAAAGGGGCGAACCCCGGATACAAAGTCGGGCTGCCAGCCTCAGTCCCTGGCGAATTGCATGATGACTTGTTTCGCAACATTCTTGACCTTTGCCGCTGCCACCTCCTCGTGCTCTTCAATAGGACCTTCAAAAAATGTCTCTAGGGGCGGATTAGGGTACTGGCTCTGGTAACACACCAGGACATGGGTTGCCACCGTCTCTGCCATTGCCCTACCATCGGCTTCTAGTCGCTGAGCCAGCTGACGCTTCTGCAGATTGAGCTCCTGGGCACGGTGCTCCATCGAGTGCTCCAGGACTTGGACGTCGAGATTGCACAAAAAAAGTTCCTTACGCTCAGTTGAGTGTTACGCTCGACCCCGCGACAAGTCCCTCTCCCGGAGCTAAAGATCTTGAAGGCGGGAGTGCAGCCTGTCCTGATCAGCCTCAGCCCGAGCCATCATTGCCTAGGTCGTCACCTTCTGCTCGGGGACAGAAGCCTCCCTCTCGGCAATAGCGGCTTCTTGGCGACTTAGGGCCTCACGACCTTCTTCAAGGGTGTGCAGGCGGGCATCAGTTGTGTCGTTGGCTACCTTGGCGTCAGCCAGAATCTTCTGGGACGGGGCGTCTATGGCCTTCACCGGGCGGTGCCTCAGCTCCAACTCCTTGCTCTCCTTTTGGTACGTCGCCTTCACCTCAGCGATCCTGGACCTCAGAAGGTCCTCCCAGCCTCGGAGGCACTCGCCTTCGGCACGCAGCTTCTCCCACTCTACGGCGAGAGCCTCCTGCGCTCAGCGGAGGTCAGATTGCATCTGAAGGATGCTAGACTGTGTCAAATCCATGATGTTGGAGAGGCGCTCCGGCTGCAATGAAGTCAGGGAAGGTCATCCGGTGATCATCTCGAGGATCTCTTCCTCCCGTAGCGGTGAAGGCGAGGCCACCAGTATCGGGGACCTTGCCCTCGGAGGCTAAGAAGGAGTTGCGGTGCCACCCAAAGCAGCAGCCCATCATCGCTCAAGGAGCCGCCTGCCGGATCTGCAGCAGTGGAGGACATGCCTTCAGCCCCCGGAGTCGACTCTGACATTGCCTCTTCCACAACGGCCAGAGGTGCCTCTGCCATGATAGCCTGAGGTGCCTCTGACGCGACGGCCGGAGGTGCCTCTGGCGCGATAGATGGAGGTGCCTCTGGCGTGATAGCTGGAGATGCAGTCGGAGATGCTTCACTACCTGTGCTAGGCACAGACGCCAGAGCAGCGCTCCCCTGAACAAGCTTGGCGAGTTCCCTACCGATGCAGACGTAGCCTCCTCGGCCGCCTTCGAAGCCCTTCCGGGCACTACCCTCGGCGGTAAAGGCCTCACAACAGCTGACATAGCCCTGCAAATCAAGACAGCCCTGACCAATCAACAAAGGCAGGCGAGATAATAGAGCAAGCGCTGGCAAGAATGCCTTACCAACATCCCCAGAAGCTCTAGGGAGCCTTCAGTTTTGGCGACCCTGAAGTCGCAGGCCATGACGATGGCGCAACAGGCGAGGTCATCCCAGCTGGGCCTCCGCCAAAACCACCAGCAACACCGCCACCCTGCACCGGTGTGCCTCCACGAACTACGATTGAACCACTCCCGGAGCCTCCTCCCGAGCTGCCAACGACGTTGGCTCGAGGACTTTTTGCCTGAGGCTCCGTAGGTGTGACACTACCTGAGCCCCCTGTGGCACCCTAGACCGCGCTGGCGATGGGGACATTGGATGATGTGTCGACCGTTGACGTCGGCGGAGCCGCCGCCTGACGGACCGAGCCTCCCCCCAAAGAACTGCCAACGCCCAATACTGAAGAGGGGCGCACTAGGCGACGTTGACTCGGAGCAAAGGCCACCTGCGGTGGCATCTCGACCACTAGGGCCTTCCCCTTGCCTGTGTCAGGGACTGGTGCCTTCCCCTTACCTACTTTAGTGGTTGGCGCCTTGCCTTTCGCTCCGACAGCGGGTGCCTCATCCGCCCTGGAAGCTTCGGAGCCTGAAGAAGGTGCGGACTCCTCCAAAGAGTCGACGAAGGCCAGGACCTGGCTCTCATTGCCAACCTGTCGCGGCACAAGACCAATCGCGTCCAGGTTGGGCGTCTCTGAATGTGGCCTAGAGGGGGGCAAATAGGCCTTTTTGAAATTTGTCAGAACCTGCAACACTTAACAACCAGACCAAACCTCGAGATATCGGACTAGTCCGGTCGAGTGCGGACTAGTCTGGTGTGTACCGACTAGGTTGATCAAATTGGATCAATTATCTTGATCCTAGGATGTATGCAGCGAAAATATACTTGTAATTGAAGTGTCACACAACTATGAACTAGGATGTACCACAAGTTAATCTTATTCAATGTTTCAATGTAAAGTGAACAAGATTGATTGAAACCCTAGATTGATATGAAAAGTAAGAATGATGTGCGCAAAACAAGAACACAAGCACTTTATCCCGTGGTTCAGTTCCCACAGAGGCAACCTACATCCACATTGAGGAGACCACAAAAGGATCAGGTCTTGTCCAACCCTACCCTCGTCGGATCACCACAGAGGCCAATCCTCTTCACTTTTCACCAAGGGCAAATAACCAAATTCAAGGGGCCTTCTCACACATTGAGGGCTCCCCAAGATTACAATATGAACACCACCAAGAACACACTCTTAAGATCACAATGAAAACCACAGGAGTGTGTTAGGGAATCGAACCAAGAGCTCAATGAGTAATGAACTGTGTCCCTCCAATGATCCAAAGTGTATCCTCAAGGGATTGATCTTTCTTGCATTTAATTTCGTGGAGAGAGGTGTTTTCTAGGCTCTTGGGAGGTGTGACGGCGCAGGGGGTCGAGTTTTTTTAAAAGATGGGTCGTGCACATCTATTTATATGGGGTTTCCAAAAGTTACCGTTAGGGTTTAGAAAGATCGGACTAGTCTTGGTGGACACCACACTTGTCCGGTGTACTGCGTGTAGCAAACTCTAGGTGTCCCGAAATATTGGACTTGTCTGGCTGAGAGCGGACTTGTCCGATTTTGGTTCTGGAAATCTTTGGACTAGTCCGATAAATATCGGACTTGTCCAGATATGTGAAACCCTAAGTGAATTTGGGAACAAGTCCGGACTTGGAGGACTTGTCCGATTTAGGTCAGAGGGTTTTTAGACTAGTCCGTGCTAATATCGGACTTGTCCGATTGACATCAGAAAGATATCGGACTAGTCCGATGGATATCGGACTTGTCCAATTTTGTGCAACTTGTGAAGTGTTGGGAGGACTAGTCCGCACTGGGGAGGACTAGTCTGATTCTAGTCAGAGCAATATCGGACTAGTCCATGGTGATATTGGACTAGTCCGATCAGTGAAAAACTGGACTGTGAGGACAAGTCCGCATTGTGAGGACTTGTCCGATCTTGTGCAGAAAGATATCGGACTAGTCCGGGGTCAGTCGGACTAGTCCGGTCCTATATAAATTTGTGCAATGTGTGAGATTATTTGTGCTTGAGCTCTTGGGGTGTGTTTCCTTAACACACTCCATACACAATGATCTACTACACTTATTTCTTGAGCTCTTTTCCGCATTGCTCCTCATTCTCCTTTCTTTTTGGCACTTTGCTCATTTTCTCATTAGAACCTCTGCTCATCTCAACAAAGTGGTTAGAATCTCATTTGCATGTCATAAATCAACCAAAACCCACAAGGGATTCCTAGTTGCACTTTAAATCTCCCCTTTTTGGTGATTGATGAATACTGTCGGTACCCTGCAGACCGGGTACCCCTGCGCACAGGAGAAAACCGCTAAGTACTCTGCCTCTGCCAAAGAAGCTGAATCTGAGGCTGCCACGTAGGGGAGGGAAGGACCCGATCCTACCTCCCCCTCGGTGGAGGCTCCCATGCTGCCACGTGGCCGGCAGGGCCAAGCCCACGCCTCCCCGCTGAGGAGGGCTCCAGAGCCGCCACGTGGCCATTCGGGATCTCAGGGCCAAGTCCGCCTCCTCGCTGAGGAGGGCTCTGGAGCCGCCACGTGGCCATTCGGGACCTCAGGGCCAAGTCCGCGCCCGCGCAGGGAAAGGCACCGGAGCTACCATGTGGCCTGCAGGGCTGAGCCTCCACCCCTCCATAGGGGTGGGTTCCGAATGCGCCACGTGGCCTGTTCCGTCGAGTGCTTTACTTCCTGCAAAGGCAGGCTCCGGCGTAACCACGTGGCGGACGCCCAACTCAGTGTGGTAGGAAGCCGCAGTAAAGGAATGCGTGCGCTGCTTAGACAGGCATTAAGTACACGCGCCTTCCCCAGGCAGGCTGAGTTGCGCTTACAAAAGTCAAGGCTCCAGTGTCCTGTCTTATCCGAGTAGCCGGTACAGACCCACGCCGCAAGACGGACGAATGGGTCGCGAGGACAAGACGGACGAGACGTGCCCCGCCATCATCACCAACTATGTGTAGCCCTGGCGCACGATGTGGCGGGACGGCGCATTGACTCCCCTGACAAAGGGAAGTAGATAGCAATTAATCCTAGATCTTGTATAGGATTTGCCTCTCCCCAGGACCACCTGTCGGGTACTGGGACCCAGCTTGTGACTACAGAGTCCTTGAACTATAAAAGGGCTCTGCAGACGACGTTCATACGGGACAGACAAAAGGTTAAACCAAGGCTCATGCACGCGAAAGCAAGGTAATACACAACACTCCCGTGGACGTAGGGTATTACGCTCCGGTGGCCCGAACCACGTAAATCCCCAGTGTCCATCATTCTGCTGTGTTTGATCTCCTGGGACTAGCCCTCGTGAATCCAAAGAACCTCTGCGGGCAGCTCTCTAAGCAGGTCCGGGGGAAGTGTCGTTTACGACCTTCGACATTTGGCGCGCCAGGTAGGGGGCTTTTTCCCCGTCAAGATCTCCACCAGCAGCAATGGTGAACGACCAATCCAACGCTGGATCATCCAGGGCGCAGTCACGGCGACAGACTGTGGCAGGGGACCAGGCGTCATCCCGCTCTAGGGCAGGAAGGTCAAGACCTTCACGCCACCCCGCAGTCACTTCGCCGGCTGCAGGCCGACACGCCACTCCACGGCGTACTCCTGCCGTGACAGCAGTCATGGCACCACCGGCTGCAAGCCCGGAGAGCGCGCTCGCGGTAGCGCGCGCACTACTCCACAACCCTCCGGCTCGGGATGCCCCTCAGGGAGCAGCTCAGCAGTGGATCAATGACATCAACCACCTCGTCACCGCCGCACTCAATGCGCCTCCGCCGTGGGAAACACATGCCCAGCCGGTGCATGTGTCATTGTCGCGAACGCCGACAGTTGACCGGTGGACGGCAGACTCGCACTCAACCAGGATCTCAACAACGGATCTAAGAACCGGGCTGCAGCGCCGCAGGGCTGGAGAGGACTTCCGAGTCACCATCAAGCGCCAGAGGGAACGTCGGCGCAACCTTGAGGCCGATTACAGCGCGCCGGGCCATGTGCCCCAGGCTCATGTTGCGCCTCCACCACACCAGACGTACGTCGTGCCTCCACCGCACCAGGCGTACGTCGCGCCTCATGTACAGGCGTACGCAACACCACTCCAGCCCCAGGTGTGCGCAGGCCCGCCTGCTCACCCAGGGTATGTGCTGTCATCGCCAGCACCAGTCAGCCCTAGCCAAGGGTGTGCGGCGCTAGCGCCTCACCTCCGTTTCGTGGTCTGGCCACGAAAGTCCCGGCCACACATGCCGGAGAAGTATGACAGGAGTGTCAACCCGAGCGAGTTCCTGCGGATCTACACCACTGCGATACTAGCTGCAGGAGGCGACGAGGCCATTATGGCTAACTACTTCCCCGACGTCCTGACTGGCCCAGCTCGTCATGGCTCATGAACCTGCCCCAGGGGTCCATAACCTCCTGGGATGAGTTGTGCCGACAGTTCGTGGCTAACTTCGGCAGTTGCTACAAGCGCCCTGGCACCGAGCTTGACCTCCACGCCGTTAGGCAGCGCGCTGGAGAGTCGCTGTGATCGTTCATCCAGCGGTTCTCCCAGGTACGGAACACCATCCCTCATGTTGCTAGCGCATCGGTTATCATTGCGTTCTGACAGGGTGTGAGGGACAAGAAGATGCTTGAGAAGTTAGCCACACACGAGGTGCGTGATGTCTCCGAGCTGTTCTCCCTGGCAGACAGATGTGCTAGGGCAGTTGAGGGGCGCAACTGGCACTCCCAGCCATCCTCAGAAGCAAGGGAAACCACCTCGACTGAGGAAGGGGCCTCTGCGAGGAGCAGCAGCAAGAAGAAGAAAGGCGGTGACAAGAACAGGCCAAAGCCCGGAGCCCAGGCAGTGGCGGCTGCGGCGCCCGGCAGAGCCCGAGCGTCGCGCCGAGACAAGCGCCCTAGGCAGTCGCCTGATCCCGAGGAGCCTGACTTCAAGTGTCCGGTACACCGTACAAATAGCCACAGTGCTAGCGAGTGCCGGGAAGTGAAGAGATTCGCGGAACGATTCCGCGAACAGAAACAGAGGCAGCAGCACAAGGAGGGTGCACCCCCCCACCCCGCCAGAGGGAGGGCAAGCAGAAGGCTGATCCTGAGAAAGAGGATGACAGCAAGATGGGGTTCCAGGAACCCCAGCGGGCGGTCAAAGCCGTCTTCGAGGGTGGCGACTTCGACTCCAGCAGTGATAAGGAGCGCCGCAAGACCCTCCATGTCATCTACGGGGGAGCCACCGACCCCACGTCCCGAAACGCAGTAAAAACCCTACGTCGGGCAGTGGTTGCAGTGGCCCCCGCCCCAAGTCCGGCTCCCCACCACAAGTGGATGAGCACGGCGATCAGCTTTGATGCTTCGGACTGCCCGAAGAACATGGCAGGGGCAGGAGTGATCCCGCTGTTGGTGTCCCCGACCATCACCAACGTGAAGGTCTTTCACGTATTGATAGATGGAGGGGCGGTCCTCAACCTCATCTCCACTGCGGCTTTCCGGAAGCTGCAGCTGCCGATGTCCCAGCTCACACCCTCGAGCCCGTTCTCGGGTGTCGGACCTGGGCAAATCCTCCCGTATGGTAACATACACCTCCCGGTGACCTTCGTGACCCCAGAGAACTACCGTACGGAGAGTGTTTTATTCGACGTGGCAGACGTTGACCTTCCCTTCAACGCAATCATCGGGAGGCCAACCCTCTACAGGTTCATGGCTGTAGCCCACTATGGCTACCTCGTCCTGAAGATGCCGACGCCTTCCGGTGTCCTCAGGATCAGAGGGGACCGCTCAGCCGCAGTGTCAGCCTTGGAGCAGCTCCAAGCACTTGCAGCAGGGAGGGCTCCGGTCCCAAGAGGCTCGACGGAGAGTCGGCCAGAGCAAGGCCTGGCGCAGCGAGCCTCCACTGCTGCACCTCGTGTGCAACCCGCCAACGACGACGACGTCCCTGTGAAGGTCATCAAGATTGGCCCTGAGGCTACCCAGACGACCCGAATCGCGGGGAACCTGGACAGCAAATAGGAATGCGCACTCATCACCTTCCTCCGGGACAACGTCGATGTTTTTGCATGGCAACCATCACAGATGCCCGAGATCCCCAGGGAGGTGATTGAGCACCATCTGAAGATCTACCCCGACGCCCGGCCGGTACAGTAGAGGCCCAGGAAACAGTCCATCGAGCGACAGAACTTCATTCGTGAAGAAATCAAGAAGCCGCTCGATGCTGGTTTCATCCGGGAGGTTCACCACCCACGGTGGTTGGCCAACCCTGTTGTCGTTCCTAAGGCTGGCAGGAAGCTCCGGATGTGCATCGACTACACCAATCTCAATAAGGCATGTCCCAAGGATCCATTCCCTCTTCCTAGGATAGATCAAATAGTAGACTCAACATCAGGTTGTGACCTTCTGTGTTTCCTAGATGCGTATTCCGGTTTTCACCAAATACCTATGTCTAGGGAAGATGAGGAGCACACTGCTTTCATAACAGTAGACGGCCTATATTGTTATGTCTCCATGCCTTATGGTCTCAAAAATGCCCTCCCCACCTTTGTACGTGCAATGCATAAGACATTCGGGGACCTCATTAGAGACCTGGTAGAGGTGTATGTCGACGACATCGTGGTAAAAATCAGGGACAGCACATCCCTATTAGACAACCTAACCAGAGTCTTCAGCAAGCTGCGCACGACACGCACGATGCTGAACCCCAACAAGTGTGTCTTTGGGGTCTCCGTAGGGAAGCTCCTTGGTTTCTTGGTATCGCACCGAGGGATCGAAACTAACCCAGAGAAGATCAAGGCGATAGAGCTGATGCGGCCACCGACACGCATCAAGGACGTGCAGAAGCTTGCAGGATGTTTGGCAGCCCTCAGTCGGTTCATCTCAAGACTGGCTGAGCGAGCCCTGCCCTTCTTCAAGATTTTGCGGAAGTCAGGCCCCTTTGAGTGGACTGAGGAAGCTGAAGCGTCCTTCCAGGAGCTCAAGAAACACCTGACCATGCTACCCATTATGGTGGCGCCAGAACCCGGCGAGCCGCTCCTGTTGTACATCACCGCAACAACGGAAGTGGTCAGCATGGTCTTGGTTGTTGAACGGCTGGAGCTACTACCGCAACAAGTACTAGAAGGAGCCCCAGAGGGGAGGCCGAGCCTCAAGGCCCGAACCCAGAAGAGCCCCCCCCCCCCCCGCTGTGAGTTCCAGTGACCAAGTGCCTTACGGGTTCCATCCCCCAGAGGCCCAGCTAGACCCAGGGAGCCACATTCCCCAGGAGACAGACACATTGCAAGGAGCCCCGAACCCCCCAGGGAGGGTTCGGACCTGCCAACGGCCAGTATACTACGTCAGTGAGGTCCCCCATGAAGCAAAGACAAGATACTTGGAGGTACACAAACTACTGTATGCAGTGCTCATAGCATCGAGGAAGCTCCGGCATTACTTCCAGGCTCACCGGGTTTCAGTGGTCACCTCCTTCCCACTGAAAACCATACTCCACAGCCCCAATTCGACTGGCAACATTCCCAAGTGGGCGGCGGAGCTGGCTGAGTTCAAGTTGGAGTTCTTACCTCGACATGCAGTCAAAAGCCAAGCACTGGCGGACTTCTTGGCCGAATGGACCCCATCACCAAGCAACCCGGGGGGGCCGGACAACGGCGAAACGGTGCCGAAGACTCCGGTTTTCACCAAGACCCCTGGACGCTCTACTTTGACGGTTCCTCGCGGAAGCAGGGGCCAGCGCTGGGGTCCTGCTTCTCACCCCGACTGGGGAGCAGTTCAAGTACATGGTGCGCCTCGACTTCAAGGCGACAAACAACATGGCGGAGTATGAAGCCCTAAACTTTGGGCTGAAGACTGCCCTGACCCTCAATGTCCGACAGCTCCTGGCTAAAGGTGATTCTCAACTGATCATCAAGCAAGCCAGAGGAGAGTGCAGCTGCAACGACCCTCAATTAGCTACATATCTGCTGCACGTCAGGAAGCTGGAAAAGGACTTTGAAGTCTTGGACTTGTGCCATGTACCCTGAGCTGACAACTCAGTCGCAGACGACCTGTCAATGAAGGCCTCCACAGGGGCCCCAGTGCCCCAAGTATTCTTTGCAAGGACGTTATGCGACCAACCGCCCGAGCAGCCGAGCCGGGCGAAGGGGGCAAGCCCAGCACCTCGAAGCTGGCAGTCCCGTCGACCCTGCTACCATGGAGTCCGCCAAGGATCGTATGCGCCACCGAGGGCTCCGAGCTACCGGGTGCCCAAGATCCAGAAGCTCAAGCAAGTCCCGATGCATGGATCTCGGAGGTCTGGGACTACTTGAAGGACAATATCCTTCCCGAAGAACATGCCCTGGCAGAAAGGATTGTTCGCATGGCTAAAAGGTACACGCTGGTGGAAGGGGATCTCTACCAGCGTGGTGCCAATGACATCCTACTGCGATGCATTACCCGGGATGTGACGCCCGGTTCCGAAAAACGAACCAAGCTAACGCATATGTGTGCCCAGGATGTTCAACACACATACACGAGTGCAATCACAAAAGAGTATACAGAAAATTACCACAAAACAAGATTAATTAACCAAATTTTATTACACAACCAGATTATCCTCGAATACAAGCTCTAATGAATATTAATGACAAGTTCAACTAATGCAGTGGAAATAAACTAATTAAGCAACTAAAGCAACTATGCAGCATAAGCGACAGGGTATGTATGCGCAGCTCCAATCAACACCACAGGCAAAGCTGACGGTAGACACGGCCTAGAACTCCGCATTATCACCATTAAACTCCCAATCCTGACCTGCAGCTGTTTGGGGGGATTGCAAGAGTGAGTACATGTCGTACTCAGCAAGTGTGGAAAGTATGACATGTGGCTGATTCAAATGACGACAATAATAATGGCAAAGTGCTGAAACATACAGTAAAACATTTGAAAAGCATCATATTATATGTATGTGAAGTAAACCCATCATAATCATAAATAATATCACAATACCAGTCCATAATTCACCATCCTTATCAATAATTCCAGATTTCACCATTGCCAATAACCATATCCAATACCAGAAATAAATCCATAACCATTCATAACCATTACCAAACCATAACCATCCCAAATTCCGTCTCAATACCAAGTACCTTCTAATCATGGAAGTTGTCCAGGTGCTCATAACCGGGAGCACGGCTATCATGATAGTTTTAATTAACTCTGCAGAGTTTGTACCTCTTTACCCACGTGTTCGTGATTTCATCACCTTTCGGCGACTAAGAATCTCCCTTATGCCCATGACCCGTCAGTCATATGACACACTTCCGTTGGTGTGTGGCCAAGAGACCACAAAATAGCCTTTACAAAGGGATTACTAGCCTATTTAGACCCCACTGAGGTTTCACCGGTGGCGATGCCTCCAACTGAGCACATCTTCAACCAAGGGCTCCCTCTCGAGCCATTCGGATCCCAGGGTAGTCCCACCAATCATCAACAAACCCAATCCGACTACCCCTTCCCCGAGCATCCACAATGGTCCAAACAGCACTAGCAAAGCCCTAATTAATCAGCTACGCCGCACCCATACTTGGCCTCGTGGTGGCACTGTAGTCCTGGCTTATTCTCGCATGAACCGGTCCTTAGATCTAAAGCAAGCAAACCACCATAACATCCAACCCATCCACATGCTTAGATCACCCATCGTATTGACCAGTTCACATTAACCAGAATATCATTGATGCATAATTAAATGTGTAGTGTTGTTTGCCATCCCAATTAATTAAGCGAAGCAAAAAGGTAAAAAGCCCTTCCCGACTCTCTACCGTATATCCCAGGTGACAAGGGTGGTTAACAAAGCTAGTAAACTTCCTACCATAGGATTCCCATCAAATTGACACAAGCATGCAGTTTTGTAAACAAAACATTTATTTTAAAAACAGGATCAATATGCTTCAAGGACACTTGCCTTGCTCTTGCTGTTGATTAGGGTCAAAGCCTTCAAACTCCTGGTGCTGTAGATCCTCCGCGGCACTTTCTAGCGCAAATCCGTCTAATCCACACAATAAACATACAAGACAAGAAACACAATCAAAGAGTGCACAAATATTACTCAATATGACATGACATGCATGATTAATGCAAATGCAAGGTAGAACTTGTTACTAGATTGCTTTTAAAGATCACTAACTAGTTCTAATAGCTTTTAACAAGTTTATACAGGTTTGGATTCGATTAGATCAAATTTTATAATTAATTCAACACAATTTAACCAGAAAGATCGGACTAGTCCGCTAGGGACCAGACAAGTCCGCACTTGACGAGATCAGCAGATTAGGGTTTTCTAGATCGATGTAAATTTGGAGATTAGGGGTTGAATTCACGTAAGGAAAAGAGAATAGAAGGTATATCAGGTGTTTAGAACTCCAATTAACCAAGAAACTTGGAGGTAACACTTGGATCTTGATGATCTAGGGTTGGTGATGAACTTGGAGATGAATTGGTGGTGAAGGACGAAACTTGGTGGAGATCTTGATCCTCTTTCGTTTCCTCCTCTTCTTCTTCTTGCTTGGGATCTTCTCCTCCCTCCTTGGTGGTGGCTCCCCACGAACTAGGGTTTGGGTGGGTGGAAAAGTGGCAAATAGAGGTCAAACCAAGGGGTGGGGTTGTTTATATAGAGGTGGAGGCTAGGGTTAGATGGATTTCGAGTTTGGGATGACTAGAGGTCGGTTTAGAGTCCCACATGGGCTCTAAAAGAGTTAGGCACGACGTCCCTAGGCCCACTTAACGTGAAATCCAAGAAACAAGTCGTAAAACAAAAGGTCAATCTCGGAGTCACGAAATATCGGACAAGTCCGGACAGGACCGGACTAGTGCGAAGTCGTCAAGAGAGAAAATCGGACAAGTCTGGCCAAAAATCGGACAAGTCCGATCTTAGTCAGAAAGGAAAATGGACAAGTCCGCTGGAACACCGGACTAGTCCAGAAAAGTCCAGGGACTTAGCAAATTTTCAAGGATTCATGGAATACCGGACTAGTCCGCACAAAATCGGACAAGTCCGAAGTTGTCCAGAGGCAAATATCGGACTAATCCGTAGCAAAAACGGACAAGTCCGTTTTTAGACAGAGAGAAATCGGACTAGTCCTCAGCAAAACCGGACTAGTCCGCACTTTCCTACATTTTTAAGTGTGGTTTTGTTCCAAATCAATTTTAAACTTGTTCCTCTTATTATGGGTTAATGTTAAACATGTATATGAGTGTATGCAAGGCATGATGCATGAAAATGAGGGTGTTACAAACCTACCCCCCTTAAAATGAATCTCGCCCTCGAGATTCGACGCGGAAGAGAAGAGATAGGGAAATTCCTTCTTGAGATCATCCTCTAATTCCCACGTTGCTTCTTCTTCAGTGTGGTGCTTCGATTGAACTTTACACCATCTAATAATCTTGTTCCTTGTGACTCTTTCCTTAGTTTCCAAGATTTTGACCGGTTGCTCGGCATAAGTCAAATCTTCCTCTAATTCCAATTCTTCCATTGGCACTTGTTCTTCTGGTACTCTCAAACACTTCTTGAGCTGGGAAACATGAAACACATCATGTACGTCTGAAAGATGGGCTGGCATCTTCAACTTATATGCTACTTCTCCCCTTTTGTCCAAAATCTTGAATGGTCCAATGTAACGAGGTGCGAGCTTGCCTCTTATGTTAAACCTCTTATGACCTCTCATAGGTGACACCTTGAGGTAAACAAAATCTCCTATTTCAAAGGCTAATTTCCTTCTCCTATTGTCCGCATAGCCTTTTTGTCTTGATTGGGCAGCCCTCAAGTTTTCACGAATTATCTGGACTTGCTTTTCGGCTTCTTGCAACACATCCGGACCAAATACTTGAGTTTCTCCTGTTTCATTCCAAAACAAAGGAGTCCTACACTTCCTCCCGTATAGTGCTTCATAGGGTGACATTTTCAAGCTTGCTTGGTAACTATTGTTGTATGAAAATTCCGCGTATGGCAAGCTTTTGTCCCAACTTTTCCCATGCTTTAAAGCACAAGCTCTTAACATGTCCTCTAAAATCTGATTGGTCCTCTCGGTTTGTCCATCCGTTTGAGGATGATATGCTGAACTAAAATTCAACCTCGTTCCCAAAGCTTCATGCAACTTTTGCCAAAACCTGGAAGTAAATTGAGAACCTCTATCCGAGACTATCTTCTTCGGTACTCTATGTCGGCACACAATATGCTCCATATACAATTCTGCTAGCTTTGTGGTGGTAGATGTGGTCTTGACAGGAATAAAGTGAGCTGATTTTGTAAACCGATCTACAATGACCCATATTGAATCATAGCCATATTGGGTTCGCGGTAATCCAACTATGAAGTCCATACCAATCTCTTCCCACTTCCACTCCGGAATCTTCAATGGCTGCAATAACCCTGCTGGCCTTTGATGTTCCGCCTTGACTCGTTGGCACACGTCACACAATGCAACATATTCGGTTATGTCCTTCTTCATGCTATCCCACTAATAGCAAGTCTTCAAGTCTTTGTACATCTTCGTACAACCTGGGTGAATCGAGTAAGGCGAGTCATGTGCCTCCTTCAATATTGTTTCCCGAATATGCCTTACGTTAGGCACAACGATTCTCTTTCCAAGCCATAAGGTACCATGTTCGTCTTCGTCAAATCTGAATTCTCTCCCTTCTTCGGTTCTTTCCTTGATTTCCTTGATCTCCTCATCTGTGGTTTGTGCCTCTCGAATTTCTTGTTCCAAGGTTGAGTTTAACTCCATCGTCTCCATCTCGTTTACAAACCCAAGGTTCAACCGTTCAAACTCCTTGCATAGCTCGGATGGTATCTCTCGAACTGTGAGTTGGTGACTTACTCCCTTTCTACTCAAAGCATCAGCCACTACATTGGCCTTTCCCGGATGATAGTTGATCCCCAAATCGTAATCTTTGATGAGCTCCAACCATCTTCTTTGCCTCAAGTTCAGATCCGTTTGTTTGAAAATATACTTCAAACTCTTATGATCCGTATAAATTTCACACCTATGTCCAAGAATATAGTGTCTCCAAATCTTCAATGCATGTACCACGGCTGCAAGCTCTAAATCATGTGTTGGGTAATTCTGCTCATGTTTCTTCAATTGTCTTGACGCATAGGCGACCACTTGACCTTCTTGCATCAATACACACCCAAGTCCTTGTCTCGATGCATCACAATAGATGTCGAAACTCTTGCTTACATCCAGCAATACCAAAACTGGGGCTGTTGTCAACCTCTTCTTCAACTCCTCAAAACTGTTTTGACAAGCTTCAGTCCATTGGAACGCCTTTCCCTTCATTAGCAACTCCGTCATAGGCTTGGCTATCTTGGAAAAATCCTTGATAAACCGACGGTAATATCCAGCCATCCCAAGAAAACTCCTTATTTCCTTGACATTTTGCGGCGGTTCCCACTTCAACACATCCCTCACTTTACCAGGGTCAACCGATACTCCTCCTCCTGAGATGATATGACCCAAAAATGGCACCTTTTTCAACCAAAACTGACACTTGTTGAACTTGGCATACAACTGATGCTCCCTCAATTTCTGCAACGTAAGCCTCAAGTGTTCCTCATGTTCCTTCTCATCCCTTGAGTAGATCATAATGTCATCAATAAACACCACAACAAACTTATCCAAGTACTCCATGAAGACCTTATTCATGAGGTACATAAAGTAGGCAGGCGCATTTGTCAATCCAAAAGACATCACGGTGTACTCATAAGATCCATACAGTGTCCTAAAAGCTGTCTTGGGTATGTCCGATGGTCTAATCTTCATTTGAAAGTATCCCGACCTCAAATCAATCTTGGAAAACACACAGGCGCCTTTCATCTGATCAAACAAATCCTCTATACGGGGCAAGGTGTACTTGTTCTTAATTGTTACCTCGTTGAGAGCTCGGTAATCCACGCACATCCTTTGGGATCCGTCCTTCTTGTCCACAAACAGCACAGGCGCTCTCCAAGGTGAAGAACTAGGGCGAATAAAATCCTTCTCTAGTTGCTCTTGAATTTGCTTCTTGAGCTCCGCTAATTTCATAGGAGGCATCCTATACGGCCTCTTAGCTATAGGTGCAGTTCCAGGTATTAAATCAATGACAAACTCAATGTCTCGATCGGGTGGCATACCTGGAAACTCGCCCGAAAAAACATCCAAAAATTCACACACCACCGAAATCTCCTCAATTGCGACACCGTCCATATGATTCAGCTCCAATTACTTCGGTGCGGTTTGTGACGCTTCATTCTACGGTGATCCCTTCCTCATTAGTCAACTTCACCATCTTTGTGGCACACTCAATAACTCCATTGTGCTTCCTCAACCAGTCCATACCAAGTATAATGTCCAATCCTTGAGAATCTAAAACAATGAGGTTGGCGGAGAAGTCTACCCCCCTTATTCTAAGGCTTACTTTTGGACATACTATATTTGTCCTCATCTCTCCTCCAGGAGACTTAACCAACAGAGTAAACTTCATATGAGAGATAGGCAAACTATACTTGGCAACATACTTCGATGCAATGAATGAATGTGATGCTCCGGAATCAAATAACATAGTCGCGGGGTTGGAGTTGGCGAGAAACGTACCAATGACCACATCATCCGCTTGTTGAGCATCCTCCGTAGAGACATGGTTCACGTTGCCACGAGCAAAATTCTGCTGTCCACGGCTTCCTTGTGGTTGTCCTCCATTAGGTCTTGGGTTTTGCCTCGGTGCATTGCTTCCTTGACCAAGGCCCGACTTAGGACATTGATGCGCAAAGTGTCCAGCTTCTCCACAAGTATAACACTTCTTAACTCCACCAGAATTGTTGGGACGAGCTTGGTTTTGAACATTAGTACCAAGAAAATTAGCACGAGGCGCATAAGGCATCGGAGGCCTAGGTGCTTGCATGACAGGACGTTGCTGCACGAACTGAGTTGGGCGTGGTGCATAACCAGGGCGTTGAGCAGGAATAGAGGAGCTGTAATGAGGTGCATTGGGCAGCGCAAAGCGAGGGCGCACATTACTCCCTTGTTGCTGTCCTTGATATGGTGCCTTCCTCTTGATTTCTTGCTCCATCTCACGGATCTTGTTCTCAACCACAATTGCTTTGTACACAAGTTTCTGAAAATTGGCATAATCACAATTGAGCAATTGCACTTGGATATCATTGTTCAAGCCCCTCATGAACAAGTATTGTTTCCGGCTGTCCCGACTCACATCCTCAGGCGCATACCTTGAGAGTTGAGTGAACTTATTGAGATATTCACTCACGCTTGACCTTCCTTGCCTTAAACTCTCAAATTATTGCCTCTTCAATATCATAACACCCTTCGGCACATAATGAGAACGGAAACTCTCCTTGAATTCGGCCCAAGTGATTCTTTCTTGGTTCCCATGAGCATTGCAATAAGCATCCCACCAATCCGCAGCTGCTCCAACCAGTTGATGAGAAGCAAATAGCACCTTCTCCCGGTCACTACATTGGACAATGGCTAGCTTCTTCTCCACGGACTTGAGCCAATCATCCGCATCCATAGGGTTTGCAGCTTGAGCAAAGGTTGGCGGCCTAGTCCTCATAAACTCTCCCAATCGGTTATGAGGAGGCGGGGGTGGCGGTGGAGGCATGTGGGGTTGATTGTTGATATTGCCAGCCTGCAGCTGTCCCATAGTCTGTATCATGGTCTGCATGAGCTGGTTTTGCATAGCCAATAGCTGCTCAATGTTGATACCTCCCTGAGTAGATCCTTGCCCATCGTTGTTCTGAGGCACTCCATTGTTCTCCTCTTCATCATTGCCATCCCTCTGGTTGCGAGTCCTCACCATCTGAAGAAAAGCAGTAGGTAAGAATTAGAAAGCGTCCCCAACTATATACATCAAGGGATATGAAACTAAACAGCTAGCTACACTAGCCTAGGTGGACATGGCAATGCTAAGGCATCCCAAAATCCTCTATTAAGCACACAAGCAAACAATATATATAGCAAACAGCACTCCAAGCAAAAACACATCGATTCCTGAGTGCTCCTATGTGCTCTAAAGTGTCCATTCTATCTAGGCTGCGTCCTACGGTCAACATGTGGCTCTGATACCAATCTGTGACGCCCGGTTCCGAAAAACGAACCAAGCTAACGCATATGTGTGCCCAGGATGTTCAACACACATACACGAGTGCAATCACAAAAGAGTATACAGAAAATTACCACAAAAAAAGATTAATTAACCAAATTTTATTACACAACCAGATTATCCTCGAATACAAGCTCTAATGAATATTAATGACAAGTTCAACTAATGCAGCGGAAATAAACTAATTAAGCAACTAAAGCAACTATGCAG
Organism: Tuctoria greenei; assembly: GCA_036927565.1. NCBI lineage: Eukaryota > Viridiplantae > Streptophyta > Magnoliopsida > Poales > Poaceae > Tuctoria > Tuctoria greenei. The sequence goes on from JAYESD010000010.1 coordinate 112,649,998, forward strand.
CATAAGCGACAGGGTATGTATGCGCAGCTCCAGTCAACACCACAGGCAAAGCTGACGGTAGACACGGCCTAGAACTCCGCATTATCACCATTAAACTCCCAATCCTGACCTGCAGCTGTTGGGGGGGATTGCAAGAGTGAGTACATGTCGTACTCAGCAAGTGTGGAAAGTATGACATGTGGCTGATTCAAATGACGACAATAATAATGGCAAAGTGCTGAAACGTACAGTAAAACATTTGAAAAGCATCATATTATATGTATGTGAAGTAAACCCATCATAATCATAAATAATACCACAATACCAGTCCATAATTCATCATCCTTATCAATAATTCCAGATTTCACCATTGCCAATAACCATATCCAATACCAGAAATAAATCCATAACCATCCATAACCATTACCAAACCATAACCATCCCAAATTCCGTCTCAATACCAAGTACCTTCTAATCATGGAAGTTGTCCAGGTGCTCATAACCGGGAGCACGGCTATCATGATAGTTTTAATTAACTCTACAGAGTTTGTACCTCTTTACCCACGTGTTCGTGATTTCATCACCTTTCGGCGACTAAGAATCTCCCTTATGCCCATGACCCGTCAGTCATATTACACACTTCCGTTGGTGTGTGGCCAAGAGATCACAAAATAGCCTTTACAAAGGGATTACTAGCCTATTTAGACCCCACTGAGGTTTCACCGGTGGCGATGCCTCCAACTGAGCACATCTTCAACCAAGGGCCCCCTCTTGAGCCATTCGGATCCCAGGGTAGTCCCACCAATCATCAACAAACCCAATCCGACTACCCCTTCCCCGAGCATCCACAATGGTCCAAACAGCACTAGCAAAGCCCTAATTAATCAGCTACGCCGCACCCATACTTGGCCTCGTGGTGGCACTGTAGTCCTGGCTTATTCTCGCATGAACCGGTCCTTAGATCTAAAGCAAGCAAACCACCATAACATCCAACCCATCCACATACCAGGCTTGCTTAGATCACCCATCGTATTGACCAGTTCACATTAACCAGAATATCATTGATGCATAATTAAATGTGTAGTGTTGTTTGCCATCCCAATTAATTAAGCGAAGCAAAAAGGTAAAAAGCCCTTCCCGACTCTCTACCGTATATCCCAGGTGACAAGGGTGGTTAACAAAGCTAGTAAACTTCCTACCATAGGATTCCCATCAAATTGACACAAGCATGCAGTTTTGTAAACAAAACATTTATTTTAAAAACAGGATCAATATGCTTCAAGGACACTTGCCTTGCTCTTGCTGTTGATTAGGGTCAAAGCCTTCAAACTCCTGGTGCTGTAGATCCTCCGCGGCACTTTCTAGCGCAAATCCGTCTAATCCACACAATAAACATACAAGACAAGAAACACAATCAAAGAGTGCACAAATATTACTCAATATGACATGACATGCATGATTAATGCAAATGCAAGGTAGAACTTGTTACTAGATTGCTTTTAAAGATCACTAACTAGTTCTAATAGCTTTTAACAAGTTTATACAGGTTTGGATTCGATTAGATCAAATTTTAGAATTAATTCAACACAATTTAACCAGAAAGATCGGACTAGTCCGCTAGGGACCAGACAAGTCCGCACTTGACGAGATCAGCAGATTAGGGTTTTCTAGATCGATGTAAATTCGGAGATTAGGGGTTGAATTCACGTAAGGAAAAGAGAATAGAAGGTATATCAGGTGTTTAGAACTCCAATTAACCAAGAAACTTGGAGGTAACACTTGGATCTTGATGATCTAGGGTTGGTGATGAACTTGGAGATGAATTGGTGGTGAAGGACGAAACTTGGTGGAGATCTTGATCCTCTTTCGTTTCCTCCTCTTCTTCTTCTTGCTTGGGATCTTCTCCTCCCTCCTTGGTGGTGGCTCCCCACGAACTAGGGTTTGGGTGGGTGGAAAAGTTACAAATAGAGGTCAACCCAAGGGGTGGGGTCGTTTATACAGAGGTGGAGGCTAGGGTTAGATGGATTTCGAGTTTGGGATGAGTAGAGGTCGGTTTAGAGTCCCACATGGGCTCTAAAAGAGTTAGGCACGACGTCCCTAGGCTCACTTAACGTGAAACCCAAGAAACAAGTCGTAAAACAAAAGGTCAATCTCGGAGTCACGAAATATCGGACAAGTCCGGACAGGACCGGACTAGTGCGAAGTCGTCAAGAGAGAAAATCGGACAAGTCTGGCCAAAAATAAGACAAGTCCGATCTTCGTCAGAAAGGAAAACGGACAAGTCTGCTGGAACACCTGTAAGACCTATGTGTGCTGAATACATTGGCTTGTTGTGAATACACTTGGCTTTGATGATAAAAGTTTTTAATATCACCAAAACACCTTTTTATCAAGGTCCGACTCTAGCTCCGAGCTACAGCAAGGTCCGACGATAGGTCCGGCTTGCTTTGGGTAGCTCCGGTTACGTTTGATGCTAGGTCCGACTTCTTGGTAAGGTCCGACCAGCTTTGGTTAGCTCCGGTGAGCTTTATCTTTAGCTCCGGCATATATTTGATAGCTCCGGCATATTTTCGTTAGCTCCGGGATGCTAAGCTTCGACGTACTTTGTCTAGCTCCGGGTTTTGGGTTGACTAGTTCCGACTAGTTTTGATAAGCTCCGGATCCAGGATCTACTAGTTTTGGTAAGCTCCGGCGCTAGGTTCTACTAGCTCTTGTTAGCTCCGGCTCAAGCTCCGGGTTGCTCTGGCAAGGTCCGGAACTTGACCGCAGTGCTTCTGCTTTGCATTTGCAATGTCTCGTACTTGCTTTACTTGATTGGAAAGATTGCTTAGTTTTCATTTGCTGAGTTTTTGGTGCGTTTTGGATGATACGGTTGATATCGTTTCTACTGTGGTTTTGCAACATGCTTATGTGAGGTTCTCACGTAAGGTGTTGTGTTCGGAACTAACGTGAGTCAAGTCGAGGACTTGGGCTCGTATAGATTGGGTGTTTATTCATGTGCAGGTGTTGCTTGAGTTCAAGTCATGGCTGGTGACGGGATCCATTGGACTAGTCTCAGGAGGAGATGAGGTTCCAACAACCAAGTTCAGGAGGAACTGTGGTTGAGCGGGTCAGGAGGTCGCACAGGATGATTGAATCAAGGACAGTGCATATGAAGGTCGAAGGAAGGTGTTCGCACGTATGCATGAGGTACATGACGTGGCAATATGCTTCTAGAGACGGATTATGGAAGGAAGATCTGATCGGAAGGATCAGATCGTATCGGTTGAAGACTTAGGCTGCTAGCTGAGTCGGTTATGGCTCGGTATGGAAATATCGAGTTGGTTATGTTAGGATTTCGTGTGTGTCACGAATTTGAGTTGTTTAGGAATGTGGGATACGTTCCTAAGGTGTTTGGAAGTCTTAAGATTGCTTCTATCTGCGTATAGAAGAGTCCTAAGCAGTTATGGAAAGTTCCGATTGTGATCGGATTAGGATTGGAGTCCTAGTTGAGATTGGGATGGCCTAAGGGCTGGTTATATAAGCAAGGGAAGGCCAAAGTTCGGGGAGACGACTTTGGGGCTGTTCCTCTTGTGTTCTATTGAATAAAATTCGTACTTTGAAGGAACTTTTGTGCCTTGTTCGTCCGACTTGTTCCAGACAAGTTTTACTCGTCGAGTTTCTGGACAGCACTACCTTTCGTCGGTGTTTTTATCATAACTCGAGTTTTACAGATTCAATTGACGTGATTCTTTTTGGGTTGTCTTCACAACTTGATTTTCTATCATATGTAAAAATTTCACGGTCATTGGATTTGTAGTTTCTGAGCTACACGAGTTTCTTTGCAGCATTACAGAAACTGTTTTTCTCGGGTAGGTCAGATTGACCATAGTCTGATCTTTCGATCATAACTTGAGTTTTTCTCGACGGATTTGAGTAATTATTTTTGTGTTGTCTTTGTGACTTGATTCTCTCAGATATATATCCCTTTTGTCACGGTGAAACACGTTTAGATTAGTCTTATACACGATTTCTTTAACAGATCGTTTTTCTACCAAAGGGATTAGGGTTTTATTGTTTCCGATGCGTAAGATTTTTAAATCTACCATTCACCCCCCCTCTGGTAGCTTTTCACGTGCTCTTCGATCCTACAATTGGTATCAAAGCCACGGTGCTCTAATATTTGTGATTTGCACGTGTTTTTAACTAATCATCATCGAGAAGTACTCCGTCAAACCTTGTGTGTTTGCTGGTATTGATTTTCAGGTTTGGAAGGCACGCATGGAGGCTTTTATCCAGGCACAAGGCTTTGCAATATGGGAGAAGGTGTATAAGCCTTATGAAGTGCCACCCAATGATCAAGTCACGGCCACGAACCTCCGGGACGTCGACAACAACAACAAAGCCCGAAACTTGATCATCCAAGGACTCACTCAAAGCGACTTTGATCGTGTCGCGCACCTCCGATCAGCATACGACGTTTGGAGAGCTCTCTGTGATTATCATGAAGGCTCCAACACAATCAAGGAGGTAAAACAAGATATGTTCAAGAAAGAATATATGCGTTTTGAGATGCAACCAGGTGAGTCGATCGATGATCTCTTTGCTCGTTTCAATAAAATTCTCAGCAACTTACGTAGTGTCAATGTAAATTTTTCTGATGCTGAGAATGCTAGACAACTTCTTAGTGCATTAGACATGACAATTTGGGAGATGAAAGTAACATCTATTCGTGAATCAACTGTCATGAGTTCTCTTACATTAGATGTACTTTATTCTAAACTAAAAACTCATGAAATTGACATCCTAGCATGTAAGAACCCAAACAAGTCTATTGCATTTGTCTCACAACATGATATGTCTAGCTCCGGCCAATCATCATCCTGCAATACTCTTGCTTTGTTGTCCTCACTAACCCTGGAGCAGATCGAAGAAATTCCAGAAGATGAGTTGGCACTCATCTCTACTAGATTCTCAAAAGCATTGCAAAATGTGAGAACTAGAAGGAGAGGAAGCTCCGGACCTCAACGCTGTTTTGAATGTGGTAAAACAGGACACTTTCGTACAGAATGCCCTAACCTTTCAGGTCCGACCACCCGGGAAGAAAAACAAAGCAAGATCCGGACCTCCTCTGGAAATTCCAACAAGAAGAAGAAAGGTACCATAGGACGCAAGATGATCAACAGCTTCATCACCGCGCTTCAAGAGCTCAGTTCAAGTGATGTAGACTTTGAAAGTGATGAAGATAATGATGATCTGGCCAACTTATGCTTCATGGCGGGCAAAGCAAGATCAAGATCAAGTCAGGAGGAAGCAGAACACAACAGTGACGATGATGAGGTATGTTCTACCTGCAATGAAATGTGTGATGCTATTTCTCGTGCAACTATTATTGTCAAGAAAAAGGACAAAAAGCTTAGGGATAGTGCTGCTAAAATTGAATCACTAGAATCTGAAATTAACCGTTTAAAAACTTTGATTCCTAGTGATGATGCATGTCCCTCATGTGACTTAATCTATGAACAATTGTCCACATTAAGAAGTGCACACTCCTCCACTCTAGATAAACTTGATGAAGAAATTAAAAAGAACAAAGAGCTTGCTGCACTTAATGATAAAAACTTGAAAGATGCTGGCTGTTCTACAATTGACTTGCATTGTTCTGCATGTGAAAATCTTGATAAGAAACTGCAAGATGCTATGAATGAAATTTCTATGTTGAACAATGCTTTACGTTCTCATGAAGTTAAATTTTGTTCCAATTGCAAACTAAAAGGAAAAACTTCATGTGAAAACTGCCTAGACTTGTCCAAGAAACTTGATGACATGAATAGGACACTAGGTCGGTTTTGTAATGGGGATAAGAATCTAAACTTGCTGTTGAATTCTTCCAAGTCTAGCAAAGATAAAACTGGTTTAGGTTTTGATTCTCATGTTCATGCTAAGGCACATCCACCTAAAATTGTAAGGTCATTAGGAAGTGGTTTGATTCAAACAGTTCCTAAACAAAAAGAAGTGGTTTTCAAATCTGCAGAGTGTTGCCTCATTCGGTTTCAAATAAAAATATTGCTTGCTCATCTAGACATGAACACAAAGTTAAATTTCATTGTACCTTCTGTGGTAGAGATGGTCATGTCATAGATTTTTGTTATAGACTAGCTAAACAACAGAAAAAGGAAAGAAAAATTGCTAGATCTTATAACTTTCATGCAATTAGAAAAACACAACCTGCTTTAGTGAGTCAGAAATTTGAGAAGGTAGCTTCCAGACCTTCTGGTAAGAAATCCGCAAAAGCAGCTCCGATAGTTCCGATAGCTCCAAGAGCTACCGGATCTTCTGTTGTTCCCTCTGGAGCTTCAGTTTTTGCCTCTGGACCTTCTGCTTTTACCTCCGGAGCTACCGGTTTTCACTCTAAACAAGTAACAACTTCTAAATCAACTGTTAAGAAAAGAAAACCTCAATCTTTGACTCATAAACCTGCTGTTTTATCTCAGCATTCGCGTGTTTTTCCTGGTGCACGTCGCGTGACTCAGTACTGGATTCCTAAATGCCTTTTGACTAACCCCAGTATTGAGTCATCGGCGTATTGTGCTTCTATGTAGGTTACACGCTTGAGGAAGGAGAATATTTGGATTGTGGATTCAGGTTGCTCACGCCACATGACCGGTAACAAAGATTGGTTCTCCTCCCTCACCTTTGTGTCACGTGTAGAGAATGTTACTTTTGCCGATAATTCTTCAACTCCTATAATTGCTAAGGGTTCGGTTAGAGTAAATGATCACTACACTTTGAAGGATGTGGCACTTGTCAAAAATTTGAAATATAACTTGCTTTCTGTTTCACAATTGCTAGATGAAAATCTAGAAATTACTTTCAATAAAAACTGCTGCAAAGTTGTAGATTCAAATAGTGAGCTTATTTTTAACATGTCTCGGTTTGGAAGAGTTTTTAAAGCTGATTTTGATATGTCTTCTTCTAAGCATAGGTGTCTAGTTGCTAATGATTCAAAGGACTTATATTTTTGGCATCGTAGACTTGGTCACGTAGGCTTTGATCACCTAACGCGTGTTAGTGCTCTTGATCGCATACGTGGGCTGCCTAAGCTTAAAGGGGACAAAGAAATTGTGTGCTCTTCTTGTAGACATGCTAAGATGGTTGCAGGTTCACATACTCCTCTCACAATGATCATGACAACTGAACCATGTCAACTTTTGCATCTTGACACCGTAGGACCTTCACGTGTTCAATCCTTCGGAGGTAAATGGTATGCTCTTGTTATTGTTGATGATTATTCTAGATATTCTTGGGTGTATTTTATGGCGTCTAAGAATGAAGTCTTTAGTCACTTTAGAACTTTATTTCATAGATTATCAATTGATCACCCAGAATCATTAAAAGCAATTAGAAGTGATAATGGAACTGAATTTAAAAATCAATTCTTTGATCACTTTTGTGCTGAAAATAGAATAGATCATCAATTTTCTTCACCATATGTACCTCAACAAAACAGTGTTGTAGAAAGAAAGAACAGAACCCTAGTTGAGATGGCTAGGACTATGCTTGATGAATATCAAACCCCTAGGAAATTTTGGGCTGATGCATTAGCAACCGCTTGTTATGTCTCAAATCGTGTTTTCTTGCGTGCTAAGCTAGGTAAAACACCATATGAGCTCCGGTTTGGACATAGGCCTAGTGTTACTTTGTTAAGAAACATGGTAATCTTGATAAATTTGAACCTAGATCCAATGATGGCATGTTTCTTGGTTATCCATCTCATACTAGAGGCTACCGTGTGCTTTTACTTGACACTAACAAAATTGTGGAGACTTGTGAAGTGTCTTTTGATGAAGCTAGCCCAGGTACTAGCTCCGGTGTTGCAGGACCAGATTCATATTCTCAGGGGAAGGGTATTTTCGAAGATGAAGAAGAGCCGGTGATACTGCCTGGTAGTTCCGAAGTTGACACGTGTCCAGCTCCGGACATTGAACAAGCTCCGGCTGTCACCTCTGCTGGTCCTGATCGTCCACAAATCACAAGCTCATCAATCTACAATGAACCTAATGAAAAAGAAGCTTGTGAGACATCTGTTCCCCTACGTTTTTACAAAGATCATCCCCCACAACAGATGATTGGAAGCTTGCATGAACGAGTCACACGGTCCAGGTTTTGCGATCCAAACTCTCATGCTCATTCTGCTTTTGTTGCTTCTTTTGAACCCAAAGATATATCACACGCACTCACTAATGAATCTTGGATTATTGCCATGCAAAAAGAGTTAGAAAATTTTGAAAGAAATAATGTTTGGAAACTTGTACCTCCACCTCAAGGCCACACTTTAATTGGAACTAAATGGGTATATAAAAATAAACAAAGTGAGGATGGGGTTGTGATTAGGAATAAGGCTAGGTTGGTTGCTCAAGGTTTCACTCAAGTTGAAGGTCTAGATTTTGAAGAAACTTTTGCTCCTGTCGCTAGATTAGAAGCCATAAGAATTTTGTTAGCTTTCGCAGCATCTAAAGGTTTTAAGCTATATCAAATGGATGTTAAAAGTGCTTTTCTTAATGGCTACATAGATGAGGAGGTTTATGTCAAACAACCACCAGGTTTTGAAAATCCAGATTTTCCTAATCATGTTTACAAACTGTCCAAAGCCTTATATGGTCTCAAACAAGCCCCTAGAGCATGGTATGATAGGTTAAAAACATTCTTACTTGAAAAGGGGTTTACAATGGGAAAGGCTGATAAAACTCTTTTTGTGCTTAAACATGGCAATGACTCATTATTCGTTCAAGTGTATGTGGATGATATTATCTTTGGTTGTGCTTCTCATGATCTTGTGTCCAAGTTTTCAGCAATGATGAGTTCCGAATTTCAAATGAGTATGATGGGTGAACTCACTTACTTTTTGGGGCTGCAAATCAAGCAAACCAAGGAGGGTACCTTTGTGCATCAAACAAAGTATACCAAAGATCTCCTAAGGCGCTTCAACATGGACAAAAGCAAGCCTCTTCGGACACCAATGGGAACAGCAACAACACTTGAACTTGATGAAGATGGTGAATCCGTGGATCAAAAAGAATATAGAAGCATGATCGGATCACTTTTGTACCTTACAGCATCAAGACCGGACATACAATTCAGCGTATGTCTTTGTGCACGGTTTCAAGCTTCCCCACGTGTTTCACATCGTCAAGCCATCAAAAGGATTCTCAGGTACTTACATGGAACTCAAGAATTTGGCATTTTTCTTCCTTCTTCCTCAATCGTTTCTTTGAAAGCGCTTTCGGATGCTGATTTTGGGGGTTGTAGGATTGATAGGAAAAGTACTTCCGGTGCTTGTCATTTTCTTGGTAATTCTCTTGTTGCTTGGTCCTCTAGAAAACAAAGTTCAGTTGCACAATCCACAGCCGAATCTGAGTATGTAGCTGCTGCTAGTGCTTGTTCACAAATTCTTTGGATTGTTCAAACACTTAAGGACTATGGGGTTGATCTAGATAGTGTTCCACTGTTCTGTGATAACACTAGTGCTATTTGCATTGCTAAAAACCCCGTGCAACATTCTAGAACTAAGCACATTGACATTAGGTATCACTTTCGTCCATGATAATGTTGAAAAAGGAAACATTGTGCTTCACCATGTAGATACCGAACAACAATTGGCTGACATTTTTACAAAACCTTTGGATTTCACTCGTTTTTGTTACATTCGTAGTGAAATAGGGGTTATGCATCCTCATGGCTTAAATTGAGGGGGAGTTTTGAAACTTAGGAAGTCTATGTGTGAATCTGAAATTAAAATAATATGAGCATATTATTTCATACATATATGACTTTGTGATTCCTTTTACATGCTGAAAGTTCTTACTACATTACTCGTGTTATACTTTTTGTAGTTTTTGCCATGTCTAGTAATTGGAATAATTACTTACACTAAATCTGGTCATGGTCGAACTTTCTTGCTGTTTTGAACTTGTTGCATGCTCACAAATGCTTTTAATCATTAAGAATTTATCAAGTAATCAACTCACATGTTGAGTTTTTATGAATAAATATAAATTGAGAAAAGATCAAGAGAATATGCATGCATCGCACTTCTTCTTTCGAGATGGCTTGTCATTGCACTTAGATATGAACTTGGAAGAAGTTGTGTATGACTAAAACCATGTCCTTAAGCTTCTGATTGTCAAATGACATAGGCTTGGCTTGGTTGGTTAGAATAAGGCAGATGAGCATATAATCTCTTGCAAATATCATATTATCTAAATTTATGCTTTGAAAAATAATAAAATGCAGCAACAAATGTCATGCTTTCAGGTTTTGAAATAGTTGAGTTTGTGAGATCATGACCTGCTAAAATTGAAAATCACACTTGCTTTCTAGCATGGCTTACACTACATTATGTATCTCATTGATGTGATAGTGTAAGTTACTTGATAGTATGACTTGGGTGAGCTTTGTTTATATGTATATGTTATAATATGCTCATAACAACTAAAGAAGGAGAGATAATTTGTTTATATCTCATAACAATTAAAATTTCTCTTTTACCTTGCTGAATACATTGTCAAAGGGGGAGAGATTAATCACACATTCAAAAAGGAAGAGATAAGCATGAAGAGAATATGTGCATAAGGAAAGTTAATAAAGGGGGAGAGATAATATGGGATATTTTTTTTTCCTTCTCATTTTATTTTTTATTTAAACAAAAAGGGGAGAAATTGTTTTCAAAACTTTTATTTGAATAAGCCAATGTTCGGAATTTTAAATGGTGTTGCCAATGCATTCATCAAGGGGGAGATTGTAAGACCTATGTGTGCTGAATACATTGGCTTGTAGTGAATACACTTGGCTTTGATGATAAAAGTTTTTAATATCACCAAAACACCTTTTTATCAAGGTCCGACTCTAGCTCCGAGCTACAGCAAGGTCCGACGATAGGTCCGGCTTGCTTTGGGTAGCTCCGGTTACGTTTGATGCTAGGTCCGACTTCTTGGTAAGGTCCGACCAGCTTTGGTTAGCTCCGGTGAGCTTTATCTTTAGCTCCGGCATATTTTCATTAGCTCCGGGATGCTAAGCTTCGACGTACTTTGTCTAGCTCCGGGTTTTGGGTTGACTAGTTCCGACTAGTTTTGATAAGCTCCGGATCCAGGATCTACTAGTTTTGGTAAGCTCCGGCGCTAGGTTCTACTAGCTCTTGTTAGCTCCGGCTCAAGCTCCGGGTTGCTCTGGCAAGGTCCGGAACTTGACCGCAGTGCTTCTGCTTTGCATTTGCAATGTCTCGTACTTGCTTTACATGATTGGAAAGATTGCTTAGTTTTCATTTGCTGAGTTTTTGGTGCGTTTTGGATGATACGGTTGATATCGTTTCTACTGTGGTTTTGCAACATGCTTATGTGAGGTTCTCACGTAAGGTGTTGTGTTCGGAACTAACGTGAGTCAAGTCGAGGACTTGGGCTCGTATAGATTGGTTGTTTATTCATGTGCAGGTGTTGCTTGAGTTCAAGTCATGGCTGGTGACGGGATCCATTGGACTAGTCTCAGGAGGAGATGAGGTTCCAACAACCAAGTTCAGGAGGAACTGTGGTTGAGCGGGTCAGGAGGTCGCACAGGATGATTGAATCAAGGACAGTGCATATGGAGGTCGAAGGAAGGTGTTCGCACGTATGCATGAGGTACATGACGTGGCAATATGCTTCTAGAGACGGATTATGGAAGGAAGATCTGATCGGAAGGATCAGATCGTATCGGTTGAAGACTTAGGCTGCTAGCTGAGTCGGTTATGGCTCGGTATGGAAATATCGAGTTGGTTATGTTAGGATTTCGTGTGTGTCACGAATTTGAGTTGTTTAGGAATGTGGGATACGTTCCTAAGGTGTTTGGAAGTCTTAAGATTGCTTCTATCTGCGTATAGAAGAGTCCTAAGCAGTTATGGAAAGTTCCGATTGTGATCGGATTAGGATTGGAGTCCTAGTTGAGATTGGGATGGCCTAAGGGCTGGTTATATAAGCAAGGGAAGGCCAAAGTTCGGGGAGACGACTTTGGGGCTGTTCCTCTTGTGTTCTATTGAATAAAATTCGTACTTTGAAGGAACTTTTGTGCCTTGTTCGTCCGACTTGTTCCAGACAAGTTTTACTCGTCGAGTTTCTGGACAGCACTACCTTTCGTCGGTGTTTTTATCATAACTCGAGTTTTACAGATTCAATTGACGTGATTCTTTTTGGGTTGTCTTCACAACTTGATTGTCTATCATCTGTCAAAATTTCACGGTCATTGGATTTGTAGTTTCTGAGCTACACGAGTTTCTTTGCAGCATTACAGAAACTGTTTTTCTCGGGTAGGTCAGATTGACCATAGTCTGATCTTTCGATCATAACTTGAGTTTTTCTCGACGGATTTGAGTAATTATTTTTGCGTTGTCTTCGTGACTTGATTCTCTCTGATATATATCACTTTTGTCACGGTGAAACACGTTTAGATTAGTCTTATACACGATTTCTTTAACAGATCGTTTTTCTACCGAAGGGATTAGGGTTTTATTGTTTCCGCTGCGTAAGATTTTTAAATCTACCATTCACCCCCCCCCCCTCTGGTAGCTTTTCACGTGCTCTTCGATCCTACAACACCGGACTAGTACAGAAAAGTCCAGGGACTTAGCAAATTTTCAAGGATTCATGGAATACCGGACTAGTCCGCACAAAATCGGACAAGTCCGAAGTTGTCCAGAGGCAAATATCGGACTAATCCGCAGCAAAAACGGACAAGTCCGTTTTTAGACAGAGAGAAATCGGACTAGTCCTCAGCAAAACCGGACTAGTCCGCACTTTCCTACATTTTTAAGTGCGATTTTGTTCCAAATCAATTTTAAACTTGTTCCTCTTGTTATGGGTTAATGTTAAACATGTATATGAGTGTATGCAAGGCATGATGCATGAAAATGAGGGTGTTACACGGGAGGAGGGCTACGACCTGCTCGCAGAGATCCATGGAGGCGAGTGAGGGAACCACGCGTCCTCCCGCACGTTGGTCGGTAAAGCCTTTCGGCATGGCTTCTACTGGCCGACAGCACCTCCAGGATGCCGCCGAGATGGTAAGGAGATGCAAGGTGTGCCAGTTCCATGCCAAGCAGATCCATACACCAGCTCAGGCGCTGCAGATGATCCCTCCCTCATGGCCATTCGCTGTATGGGGGTTGGACATCCTGGGACCCTTTCCCAGAGTCGTCGGAGGATTCCGGCATCTCTACATCGCCGTAGATAAGTTCACCAAGCGGCCGGAGGCCACCCCAGTTGTCACCATCAACAAGCAGTCAGCAGTAATGTTCATTAAGTCGATCGTCTGCCGGTTCGGGGTCCCGAATAGACTCATCACTGATAACAGGACCCAGTTCACAAGTGCAGCGTTCCAAGAATACTGCGAGGACCTGGGGATCCAAGTCTGCTATGCATCTGTTGCTCATCCAGAGAGCAATGGGCAGGTCGAGAGAGCCAATGCAGAGATCATCAGGGGCCTCAAGACTCGCACATTCTCGCACCTTGAGAAGCATGGTGCAAATTGGGTGGATGAGCTTCCGTGTGTGCTGTGAGCTAGCCGGACATCAACCAGTCGGGCCACGGGGGAAACGCCTTTCTTCTTGGTGTACGGGGCGGAAGCCATCCTCCACCCAGAAATTACCATGGGCTCTCCCCGTGCCCGGGGGTACGACGAAGCCGTGCAGGACCAGCTCCGGCGTGAAGACCTGGACCTCGTCGACGAGGGACGAGTGCGGGCAGCTCTCCGAAATGCACGGTACAGGCAGGCGCTCCGGCGCTACCATCAGAGGACCGTGCGGAGTAGGGAGCTAAAGGTAGATGACCTGGTGTTGCGTTGCATACTCTCCCAGGAAGGGTCTAACAAACTCTCCCCCAGCTGGGAGGGTCCCTTCCGGGTAACAGAGGTTTGCCGCCCAGGATGCGTCTGCCTAGCTACGGAGGATGGACAGCGGTTGCCCAACCCATGGAACATCGAACACCTCCGTAAGTTCTACCCCTAGACCAGGGTCGGGGAAATGCTATTTCATTGTAAAGGTAACACATTATCTCAGGATAGCACTTAGTATAGGGGATGGGGCCCCGAGTGCACATTCCGCTTAGCCTGGCCCAGAACCCTAAGTAGGTGCACTCGGCTCCACCTAACACCCAGGTCGGGTTATTCCCCTTGTAAAGTCTGCTTCATCTTATGAGAAACTACAATGAAAGAATGTTGTCCTGCCTGGTATAGGGTTTGTCAATTCAAAAATTATCTTTAATTTTTATGATGTTGCTATAAGCCCGCCATAGCTCGTGATCTATCATGAGCGTTGTCATTTTCCCCTGATTTAACAGTAGTGGGAGCCTTGCTATCTGGACTGCATGTGGGGTTTCTTGAGGTACCTGCGATGCGCCTGGGGCCTCGGTTGTTCCTATACTCGGGGGCTTGTGTCTCCAGATGGTTCCCCCCCCCCCCAGAAACGGCTTACGCCGAGCGGGAGGTCCAGGGCCACACCCTGCTTAGCCTGGTCCTGTACCCTAAGCCTGTGCATTCTACCTCCCCAGTGCTACAGCCAAGTGCTGGGGGCCAGATGGACCACCCTTGGGTATTCTAGACAACGAGCCCTGGGTGCAGAAGCACTGAATTACCCAAGCCCCACGAGTCAGCCCAGGATCGTAAGTCAAGCGACACTACAAAACAAGCAGGGGTGAAGTGACCAGCGGACAGAATTACTTCTCTTTTTTGATCTATGTACAGGTCTTTGAGGAAGGTATTCCAGCAACCATCGTCAGAGTACCCGCGAAGACAGTGGGCACCGCCGGACTGGAGCTCCGGCAGCACCCCCAAGGGGCCTACTGTCGACCTCTCGCTGAAGATGGAGGGCACCGCCGGACTAAAGCTCCGGCGGATCCCCCAGGGGGCCCGCTATCGACCTCTCGCTGAAGATGGCGGGCACCGCCGGACTGGAGCTCCGGCGGCACCCCCAGGGGGCCCGCTGTCGACCTCTCACTGAAGAATGGCGGGCACCGCCGGCCTGAAGCTCAGGCGGCACCCCCAGGGGGCCCGCTGTCGACCTCTCAATAAAGATGGTGGCCACCGCAGAACTGAAGCTCCGCGCTGTCGACATACCTGCATACTCAGCTACGACAATGCTACCTACGAATCCTAGGCTCCTCCTGCACCGGTCCGCCCTAAGCCCTAAGTATATGACAGGTGTGCCCATAACAACTGGCCACGCCTGTCAGGGGGCCATACTTTGGGGGATGGCAGGTCCTGGAAGTTAAGGAACAACAAGCAGCCGGAAGACATTGCTGGAAATAAAAGCAAGCTGAGTATAAAAGGGCACCACAGACAGATTTTTTATCACACAAATAAAGAGTTTTTCATCACAGCCAACCACAAGACAAAAGACAAAAAGACAAAAACTTAAACAGGCGCCCGGGGAGCCCTCAGCCGCTCCGCTGGAACCTTGAGGCGATGAGTGCCACCGCATCCGAAACTTCAGACCTGGCGGCCTCTTCCCTCTCAGCGATGGGCCCCTCGAGGACCAGCTGTAGGGAGACGTCGGGGTACCAGCTCCGGTAGCAGGACAGGATGTGTGTCGCCACCTCCTTCACCAGCATCCGTCCCTCGGCCTCCAGCTGGTTGTCAAGGATGGCCCCCAGCGAGCGCATCCTCGAGCTGGTAGAGTCGAGCGCCGGGAACACCTGACTCACCTCCTGCACCGGCTCCCCCACGCACGTCGGGCTGAAGCCGAGTGGCACGAGAGCCGAGTCGGCACCGCCGAGGAACTCCCAGACCTTCTGGGCCTCGGCGGAGCGCGCCGCCCGCAGCTCCGCCACCTCCTGTTGGGCCGCCGCCAGTGCCCGGGGGCCGCCGTCCAAGAACCGCTTCTCCCTGGCCGCCAGGGCCCTCTCGCGCTCGCCGACCCCCGCCTCACGGCGGTTCAAGTCACCCTCCTTGAGGGCGACGTTGAACTCGCGGTCCAGAAGGGCCTGGCGCTCAGCGGACGGGGCCTGCTGCGCATCAGCTACGACGGCTTCCCAGCGGTCCAGCTCGGTGGCGCGGACTCTCGCCCCTTCCTGCTGGAGGATGAGCCCGCGGCAGGTCGCCTCCACCTCGGCCCGCTTCGCCGCCAGCTCCTGCTCCCGTTCAGCTAGAGCGGCCTCCCGGAGGGACAGCAGGTGCTGAAGGTCCTCGCAGGCCTAGAGGCGCGAGCTGGCCTCAACGTGGATGGCCTCGGTGTCTGCCTTCAGCTTCTGGGTGACGGCGTCCAGCTGGGCGATGAGGTCGCGCTCCTGCTCGAGGATCTTCATCTCCTCCCGAACGACCGCCTCCCGCTGGGCCGCTCGGCTCTTTGCCAACCGAGTTCGGGTCTCTAGGGCCCTCGCCCAATCCCGGAGCCGGTCGTCCTCGTCCTCGAGTCGCCCTTTCTCCTGATCAAGGGCCGCCTGGGCCTCCCGGAAGCCGGAGTAGGCCACGGCCATAGCCTCGGATAGGGGGAGGGGCTCCACCGTAGCAGCAGGCCCCTGCCTCCCCACTTCCTCAATATCGTCCTCCATTTGGAGGACCACCGGGGAGCCGAGGACCAGGGCCCCCTCCCGGATGGCAGCACCCGGGGCGGTGGCGCCAGCCGACGCAGCAGTTGGGCTCCTGCAGCCGTTGCGGGGGTCTCAGACACGGGAGCCCGAGGTACCCTAGCGGCAGCAGCCTGGGGCACCGGAGCAGGGCCCGAGGCAGCAGATGATCCCTGCGAGCCGGCTGGAGCGGCAGACCCTCCAGCAGAAGTGCCCGCGGGTGGTGGAGTAGCTGTGGAAGCGCTGAAACCAAGCAAGCTCAGACCATAAGAGATTGACAGGGTACGCGCACAGCAAAGAACACCCAAGGTAAAATCTGAGCAGGCTTACCAGGGGACGCTGAAGTTCCACCGCTTCCCGAAAGGGTTGGGGGGGTTCGGACCCCCTGAACCCGTAGTGGGGGCCCCTGAGTGTGCTGGGGGCCCCTCTGGTGGTGGTGTCGGCGGCACCCCCGAGGTCTGGCACCCCTCCGAACGGAGCGGGAACGCTGGGGTCCCGTCGGCGTTGAGGAGCCTCCCCCTCTTGCGTGTGGAAGACTCGGGCGGCAAGGTGGCGCCATCAGCGCCCCCTGGCGACGAGCGCGGCAGGGCTCCGGAGCCCTGACAAAGGTCAGAAGGGGCCGGCGGGCAGCGACCGGGCGCGCTTCTTGGGGGACGGGTCCAGCATCAGAACCAGCACCTTCCCCTTCCCCTTGTCGCCGAGGGCGACAACGCCACCCCATGGATGGTGTTGGGGGCCGCTAGAGGAGTCGCCGCTTGAAGAACCAGCGTCGCTTAAGGGAGCCTCGCCTCCCTCAGCATCGTCAGCAATGCTAACCCCCTGGAACGGGTCCCCGATCTGGCGCCGCGCCAGCCCGGACTCGTCAAGGGTCGGCATCATCTTCAGCAGCTGCCTCCTCAACTCGGAGTCCGAGCACAAGGGGCGGCAGGCCGACGGAAGAGAAAGTGCCTCGGTGGAGATGTCGTCGGGGCAGACCCGGGCCAGCATGTCGAGCAGCTGCTGCTCACCCAGGTTGGAGCCGGGGTCGGTCTCGAGCCGGGTGCAGTCCGATAGGCCGGTGAACATCGACGCTGGGCGGGCACGATGCTGAAGCGGAGCTATGCGGCAGGACATGAAGTCCCTCAGCACCATGGCAGACGACAGCCCGTGGTCCGCCAGCATCTGGATCCTCTCCAGCACCGGGTTGAACGCCTCCTCCAGCTCTGGGCGCTCCTCCCAGAATGATCGCTCGGAGTAGGGGATCCCGGTGGGGAGGCACATCCGGTAGTGGGCCTCGACCTTGGCGATCATCCAATCTTCGCGCCACATCTCCCACCTTGCTGAGTTGAAGGAAGCAATGTACCTCGTGGGGACCTTAGTCCGGCGCTGGAAGTAGTAGGCGCCAAGGTGCTCCTTCGAACTCCTGCCAGTGGCCCTCAGTACAAAAAAGTACCGGAAGAGCTTTACCGACGGCATCACCCCCACGAACATCTCGCAGAGGTGAGCGAAGACCGCTAGCATGGCGATCGAGTTCGGTGCGAGGTGGTGGAGTTGGAGGCCGAAGGTCTCCAGGAGCATGACCAAGAAGGCAGATGCCGGCGGGATGAAGCCGGCCAGCACGTACGACGAGAAGAGAACCATCTCCCCGGCGGTGAGGCTTAGCGGGAGCCTCCCAGGACGGAGCCACGACTCCCGCTCAGGAGTGTGCCAGCCAAGAAGCCGGCGCATAGGGGCCAGGTCGGCGGGCCTGGACAGCCGGGACTTGGGCAAGATACTCGCCATGAGGGCTGAGGTTGGAAGCTCTGGATGGGGAGACTGGGAACTAGAGCGCAAGAACTGGGCTTGAGGCGGAAACACGAGCGCAGGGATGCAGAGGCGGGAGAAAGAACCCTCAGGGGGAAAGTTCTCTTTTTATGCACCCCTGCAGGCCAACAGGCGCAAAAATATGGATCGCCGCAGCCCCAGTAGAAGAGTAATGAACCCGTATGGGCAATGACATGAGGGCCTGGGTCGCTCGACAAAGAAGGCGAGCCGGGCAGCTAGCTGTGTGGGAGGTAACTCGGCGGTTTTCGAAAGGGCAAAAGTAGCGGAAGTGCAGGAGCCACCTTAGGAACCACCGCAGTTAAAGCACGATTGAAGGCAGGAGTCACGTCGCGCGGTGCCTGTTCAGCACCTTCGCTTACCGGAAGGAGACACGTCGCCTCAACGGCAGAGGCGTGTCGCATGGGAAACTGCCGTGAAGCGGAATCGGAAGAGTTGCATGAGAAGAAAAGGGAGAAGACCCCACCTGCGGTATCGACGACTCTCCCGAGGTAGGCTCGGGGGCCACTATAGGTACCCTGCAGACCGGGTACCCCCGCGCACAGGAGAAAACCGCTAAGTACTCCGCCTCTGCCAAAGAAGCCGAATCCGAGGCTGTCACGTAGGGGAGGGAAGGACCCGATCCTACCTCCCCCTCGGTGGAGGCTCCCAAGCTGCCACGTGGCCGGCAGGGCCAAGCCCACGCCTCCCCGCTGAGGAGGGCTCCGGAGCCGCCACGTGGCCATTCGGGACCTCAGGGCCAAGTCCGCCTCCCCGCTGAGGAGGGCTCCAGAGCCGCCACGTGGCCATTCGAGACCTCAGGGCCAAGTCCGCGCCCGCGTAGGGAAAGGCACCGGAGCTACCACGTGGCCTGCAGGGCTGAGCCTCCACCCCTCCATAGGGGTGGGTTCCGAATGCGCTACGTGGCCTGTTCCATCGAGTGCTTTACTTCCTGCAAAGGCAGGCTCCGGCGTAACCACGTGGCGGATGCCCAACTCAGTGTGGTAGGAAGCCACAGTAAAGGAATGCGTGCGCTGCTTAGACAGGCATTAAGTACACTCGCCTTCCCCAGGCAGGCTGAGCCGCGCTTACGAAAGTAAAGCCTCCAGTGTCCTGTCTTGTCCGAGTAGTCGGTACAGACCCACGCTGC
Organism: Tuctoria greenei; assembly: GCA_036927565.1. Classification (NCBI taxonomy): domain Eukaryota; kingdom Viridiplantae; phylum Streptophyta; class Magnoliopsida; order Poales; family Poaceae; genus Tuctoria; species Tuctoria greenei. The sequence continues at coordinate 112,669,468 of JAYESD010000010.1, forward strand.
AAGACGGACGAATGGGCCGCGAGGACAAGACGGACGAGACGTGCCCCGCCATCATCACCAACTATATGTAGCCTTGGCGCACGACGCGGCGGGACGGCGCATTGACTCCCCTGACAAAGGGAAGTAGATAGCAATTAATCCTAGATCTTTTATAGGATTTGGCTCTCCCCAGGACCACCTGTCGGGTACTGGGACCCAGCTTGTGACTACAGAGTCCTTGAACTATAAAAGGGCTCTGCAGACGACCTTCATACGAGACGGACAAAAGGTTAGACCAAGGCTCATACACGCGAAAGCAAGGCAATACACAACACTCCCGTGGACGTAGGGTATTACGCTCCGGCGGCCCGAACCACGTAAATCCCCGGTGTCCATCATTCTGCTATGTTTGATATCCTGGGACTAGCCCTCGTGAATCCAAAGAACCTCCACGGGCTGCTCTCTAAGCAGGTCCGGGGGAAGTGTCATTTACGACCTTCGACAAATACCAATTGAGATTTCACAAAATATGATAAAAAGTTGAGATTTTCATAAAGTGTGCACATATGAGTTTAAAACACATTGAGCAATGAAAACATGATCCATATGTGCACTCTTTATGGTGGGATGCAGAACTAAGTGTATAGAAATAATAATCATGATGAGAATGACATAATTGACATCAACATGTTAACAACAAGCATATATGCCATTCTTAGAGCAAAATCACAGATTTCATCAATATCTTCACAAACAGTTCAAAACATTGCATCACAGGACCAATAGTACCAAAAGAGCATATTATAAGACATACAACCCACAAATAGACAAAAGACACAAAAAGAGAGCTCTCCTCGCATCTTACAGCTATAGCCTAAGACTCCTAAGACTCCCCCTCAATCTCTCCCCCTTTGGCATCAAGACACCAAAAAGAAGGAGAGGAGGTGACCTAAGGTCTTCAAGCCTCGTTGTCGGTCCTCTCATCGTGTTCATCTTCATTTTCTATCTGATGATGATGATGATGAGGAGGAGGAGGAGGAGGAGGAGGAGGAGGAGGAGGAGGAGGAGGAACGGATCCACTCGAGTCCCCAATGCCAAAATAGGTAAGCTCGGAGGGAGTCAAGGGACCGAGCTCAGTGAAGTCAGAATCAGAGTCATCAGAAATGACTGGAGGCCCAATGGGCTTGATCTCCAGCTTTTGGCAAATTTGCTTCACATTCTCTTTGACATCTCATGTCGGCCTTTCTCCTCTTGTTCAAGTTGTGGGCTTTTACTTTGGCCTTTTTGCAAGAGGCGAAGATGACTGACAGATACTTCAAGATGCCACTTGGGGACCCCTTTTGAGGAGGGGCCCTAGGGGCGGGAGCAGCCCTAGCATCTCCACTGGCTCTCACTAGAGCCTCAGGGCTAGAAGTTGGAGATGGAGCAGCTTGAATGCCTGGCTGTTGAGGCTTCTGGGGCCTCAAGGGGAGGTGCTCCACATCCTTGACGAACTCTATGCATGTGACCTTCTCAATCATGAACATGAGGTAAGGTGTGTAGCCACTGAACTTGTTCGGCGTGCAGGAGATGTTCACCATGTCGTTCCAAATATAGTCAAAGACATCAAACTTCCTGTCTTCGCCAATGACCTTCATCAAGGTCCTGAGGTATCCCTGCACACTTCCTGCATCCCCATCCTTGGGGGCAATGGTCTTCCTTAGAACCCTTTTCAACACCACAAAGAAGGGCTTCATCTTCTTGGTAGAAGGAGGATTGAACTTGGAGTTGGGATCATAGAGAAACTTCATCCTGTCCTTCTCAATGACACCAATGTTGTGGATTATCAGGTTGTCATTGCTGGGTTGTCAAGATGTAGCAATCTTGCAAATTCTTCATATGTAATGGTGTACTTGGATCTCTGAGTGATCCAAGTCACCCTTTCTTCCTCATCACTGGAAAAGTGGCACGTCGCATAGAACTGCATGATGACCTCATCATTCCAATTGTTCCTGAAGGTGAAGAGGTCCTTCAATCCATGCCTCTCGACTGCCTCGACCACCTCAACAAAAGGTGAGCAGCCCTTCTTCTCAAAATGCGCCCAATCGATCCATTGGTTGCGCACCACGGGGGTCTTCATCGGAAGATATACAGACTTGTAAAAGTCTGCATGGAAGTTACTCCAGAACCTCCCATCAGCAGCTTGCTTGGGACAGCCATAACAGTTGAGATTTCTGAACTTGGCAGCGGTGTCAGTGCTCTTGCCATTGAATCTTTCCTCAGCGTGATCCTCGTCCCCTTTCCTTGGAGCTGACATCTTCAGAGGGCCAATCCGGCCCGTTGCAATCCCTTTGCCCTTGCCCTTTGCTTGGCGAGCACTTGCCGGGCTAGGGCCACCTCCAGCCGAAGCCTTGGAGGCGGGCTTCTTTGCGAGTACTTTCCGTCGAGCCTGGGGAGGAGAAGTAGCCAGCTCGGATTGGCGCTCTTGGTGCTTCTTGCTTAGGCCCATCGAGTACCGAAGCATGGCTTCGTGGTCCATCTCGACCTCGAAATCAGAGATTTCTTCGTTGGTGCTCGACATTATCCTGAGAATGGATTTCACAAGGTATTGATGAGAATAGATGACAAGGAATTGCATTGAGGAATTAAGAAGTTAGGGTTGAGTTCAGAAAAATTATACTAGTTCGGTGTACAGTCACAGACTAGTCCGGTTGACCGGACTAGTCCGGTGTTCAACCTCTAAAACCCTAACTATGAGACAAATGGTGATTCCTAATGCACAACTATCTTAGTATCAATGTAATACATCAAGGAAGCATGTATATGGTGATAGGAACTAAGCTAGTTGATCAACATTGAAGGAAATAGCAATTTCTAGGGTTTGGGATGAGATTTTACTAAAATTGCTTGATTTGTGGAGATGTAGGGGTTGAAGGAGTGGACAAGTTTGTGGTCTTCAATCCCTACGCAAAGGAGGTTGATCTCCACCCAAACTCACGAAGTTTTGATGGAGGAGTCGCCCAATCGCCTTGGGCAGCTCGAGCGTGGAGAGAGAGAAAGCTTGAGGCAAGTGTGGGTGAGGAAGATTAGGGTTTGGCAGTGGCTAGGGTTATGGACACAAAAAATCGGACTTGTCCGAAAATGATCGGACTAGTCCGAACTTTTCCTGAGACTATATCGGACTAGTTTGTGGTCTGTCGGACTAGTCCGGCCTAACCGTCACTCTACGGACTAGTCTGCATGGGCGGACTAGTCCGGGTAACCACGGACTAGTCCGTGGTCACCAGGGAAGAAGTTCTTATCCCATTCGTATATATTCGAAGGTACTTATTAAGAAAATAGGGAGGCAAAGCAAATCAAATAATCTTAATGAATATGATCAGTAAGCATACAACAATCAAGCAATGATCATAATTCACCAAGATCTAGTAATTGATATAGTTTTTTGGAAATATTGAGAAAGATGATTTTCACAACATAATCAATAAATTTTGAAGATAGCATTCAGGTATACAAGATTTCAAGCCACACTCCGAGCATCGAGGATATTTAGTTCATTTCGGAGTTCGCAAAAGTGTTTTTCATCATGTGGCATGGTGAATATATCGGCTAGTTGCTTTTCGGTATTGACATGTGAAATGGCTATATCTCCCTTCATTGAATGGTCTCTCAAAAACTGATGACGGATGTCTATGTGTTTGGTCCTAGAGTGCTCATCGGGATTATGGGCAATTTTAATGGCACTCTCATTATCACAAAGGAGTGGAATACGGTTCAAATTGTAACCGTAATCCCTTAGAGTTTGTCGCATCCAAAGGAGTTGTGCACAACAACTCCCGGCTGCAACATACTCCGCTTCGGCTGTGGATAGGGCAATGGAGTTTTGTTTCTTGGAGGACCAAGAAACTAGGGATCTTCCTAGGAATTGGCATGTACTGGAGGTACTTTTTATATCCACTTTGCTTCTGGCATAATCTGCATCGGAGTAGCCAATGAGATTGAATTTGGAACCTTTGGGGTACCAAAGGCCTATGTTGGGTGTATGAACTAAATACTGCAAAATACTCTTAACGGCTGTCAAATGACACTCTTTTGGGTTGGCTTGAAACCTTGCACACAAGCATACACTCAACATAATGTCTGGCCTAGATGCACATAAGTAGAGTAGATATCCAATCATGGAGCGATATACCTTTTGATTGACGTTTGGTCCATCTTCATTGAGATCCAAGTGTCCATTCGTTGCCATGGGAGTCTTTATAGGCTTCGCCTTGTCCATTCCAAAATTCTTAAGTATGTCTTGAGTGTACTTAGTTTGTCTTATGAACGTCCCTTCCTTTTGTTGACTCACTTGGAATCCCAAGAAGTACTTTAGCTCTCCCATCATAGACATCTCAAACCTATCTGTCATAATCTTACTAAATTCTTCACAAAAAGATTTATTAGTTGAACCAAAGATTATATCATCAACATAAATTTGACAAATAAAGAGATCATTGTCAAAGTTCTTTGTAAACAATGTATAATCTACTTTACCTATCTTAAAACCATTTTCAATTAAGAAATCTCTAAGACACTCATACCAAGCTCTAGGGGCTTGTTTGAGGCCGTAGATAGCCTTACACAACTTAAAGACGTGGTCGGGGAACTCTTCATCTTCAAACCCGGGGGGTTGCTCCACATACACCTCCTCCTTGATTAGTCCGTTGAGGAAGGCGCTTCTCACATCCATTTGATAGAGCTTGAAATCATGGTGAGTAGCATATGCAAGTAATATTCTAATAGACTCAAGTCTAGCTACGGGAGCAAAGGTTTCATCAAAATCCAAACCTTCGACTTGTGAATACCCTTTGGCCACAAGTCAATCATTGTTCCTTGTCACCACCCCGTGTTCGTCTTGTTTGTTCCGGAAGACCCATTTGGTGCCTACAACGTTGAGCTTGGGTCTTTCGACTAGTTCCCACACCTTGTTCCGTTTGAAGTTGTTGAGCTCTTCTTGCATGGCCACTACCCAATACGGATCCATCAATGCATCCTCAACTCTGCGTGGTTCCAAAAAGGATACAAATGAATAATTCTAACAAAAATTAGCTATGCGAGATCTAGTAGTTACTCCCTTTTGGATGTCACCAATGATGTTGTCGATTGGGTGATCCCTTTGGACGCATTGGTGTACTCTTGGGTGTGGTACTTGCTGTCTTGAATCTTCAAGGTCATCTTCTCCCCCTATATGGTTACCCTCATTGACTTGTTGATCATCTTTGTCTTCTTGAGGTTGATCTTGTATGGAAGCTACTCCTTGACCATTGGCCTCCTCTTGTGGTTCATCTTCCTCATGCATATGTAGAGGTGGTTCTTGTGGTCGAACTTCACCCAATGCCATCCTTTTCAATGCTTGACAAGGAGCTTCTTCTCTATCTATCACACATGGATCAACTTGCTCCTTTTTGGAGCCATTAGTTTCATCGAACACTACGTCATGTGCTACTTCAACAAGTCCGGAGGTCTTGTTGAAGAAACGATAGGCGTAAGTGTTTGAATCATAACCAAGCAAGAAACCATCATCAGACTTTGAAGCGAACTTGAAGTCCTAGGCTTCTTGTTCAAAATATAGCATTTGGAACCGAAGACTCAAAAATATGAAATATTATGCTTGTTACCGGTGAGTAGCTCATAGGATTTCTTCTTGAGTAGTCGATGAAGATAGAGTCGATTTATGGCATGGCAAGCGGTGTTAACCGCTTCCGCCCAAAATCGATCTGAGGTCTTGTACTCATTGAGCATTGTTCTCATCATCTCTATGAGGGTTCGGTTCTTCCTTTCGGCAACTCCATTTTGTTGAGGGGAGTAAGGTGCTGAAAATTCATGCTTTATGCCTTCTTCATCTAGGTACTCCTCAACTTGTGTGTTCTTGAACTCCGTGCTGTTGTCGCTTCGAATGTTCTTGATTGTCAATGAAAACTCATTTTGAGCACGCTTGAAGAATTTCTTCAAGGTTCCTTGTGTTTCTGCCTTATCATGTAAAAAGAAAACCCAAGTGAAGCGAGAAAAATCATCGACAATCACTAAACCATATTTGTTACCGCTGATGCTTATGTAAGCAATTGGACCGAATAAGTCCATGTGAAGTAGCTCGAGCGGTCTTGTTGTAGTCATGACGTTCTTAGCTGGATGAGGTGCTCCAACTTGCTTCCCGGCTTGGCACGCGCTACAAGGCCTGTCTTTCTCAAAAACAACATCTTTCAAACCTCGGATGTGATCGCCCTTGAGGAGTTTTTGAAGATTCCTCATACCAACATTCGCCAGCCGTCTACACCGCAGCCAACCCATATTGGTCTTTGCAATCAAGCATGTGTCAAGTTCGACTTTATCCTTGTTGAAGTCAACAAGGTAAAGCTTTCCTTTTGACATACCCTTGAATGCAATGGAACCATCACTCCTTCTAGAGATGGTCACACCCTCATTAGTGAACAAGCGATTATAACCTTTGTCACATAATTGATATATGGACAACAGGTTATAATCTAAGGAATCAACATGTAATACATGAGAAAGAGTATGCTGAGATGATATGGCAATTTTACCGGTACTGAGCACCTTTCCTTTACTATTGTCTCCAAAATAGATGCCATCGCTTGGATCCTCATTTTCTTCATACTCCACGAACATCCTTCTTTATCCGGTCATATGGTTGGTGCAACCACTGTCTAGCACCCATTTAGATCCACCGGAGGAATAGGCCTACAAAAAAAAAATCATGCCTGTGTTTTATGTACCCAAGCTTGCTTGGGTCCTTTTCGGTTAGTCACAAGGGATTTGGGCACCCACACATGAGACTTGGTGTTCCCATGGTGTGGCGCAACATAATGAGCATAAACTTTACAAAAATTACTTCTCATTAAAACATAAGATGCATCAAAGGTTCTAAATAGCAACTGTTCTTGTTTATATACAGAACTAGTCTGGGAGACCGGACTTGTCCGTGTCCCGACCGAACTAGTCCGGTGATCATATTTGTTGGATGTGTTACCTTTGAACTTTCCAGTTTGAGAGGGTCTTCCCTTTACAAAGGTAATGCTCTCCTTGTTATTCTTATGGCTTCTAGCATGTTGCTTTTCACCATAAGAGTAACCAATGCCATATTTGACATTTGGAGGTCTTGTGACCAAGTATGCACTACGTGCATATTTGATCTTCTCCTTGTCAAATATGCCATTTTGTGCAGGATGCTCATTCTTGGTAGAGGTTGACTTGTCTTTCAAACTGGTGTCAACTTTACCACATGTACAAGTAGAAGCAACTTCAGTTTTAATGGGTTGAGAAGGTGAACTTGAGGAGGATGAAAGGTCACCTTGCTTGAGTGACTCAACTTGCACTTCAAGGATCTTGTTAACCTTGATTAGGTTAGCAAGTTCATTCTTGATTGTAGCATTTGAGTCGCTTAACTCCAAGCAAGCTTCCTTGCTTGAAGCTAACTCAAGCTCTAGTGACTTGCTTTGCTCCTTTTCAAGTTCTAGAAGCTTGTCAAGTTCAACATATTCCTCCTTTTAGGAGATAATCATGTCTTCTTGACAGTTTATCAGCTTCTCCTTCTCAACAAGTTGATCAAGTAAAAATTTCATTTTTGCAGCTGTTTTCTTGTCTAAGCCGATGAGCATATCTTCGTTATCACTAGCAATTTCACTATCACTAGAATAGGAATGTACAGAAGGGTGTTTGGTTGTTACCTTTCGTTTACCTTCCTTTGCCATGAGGCAAGTGTTGTTCCCCTTCCATGCGCCGAGAGTAGGGAAGAGAGTGGACTTTTTGGATGTCTTCTCGATGGCTATGCTAGCCATCTCTTCTTCTTCTTCGGATGACGACTCATCATTTGAGTCCCACTCTTTCCCTAGATGCGCTTGTTCAGCTTGTTTCTTCTTCTTGAGAATTTCTTGGGTTGAGGCTTCGTTTCCTTGTTCTTCTTCTTGTTTTCTTCATATGGGTAATCAACTATAAAGTGGCTATACTCACCACAGTTATAGCATGCCCGCCTCAACTTTGGTTTTGATTTTTCCTTGTACTTCCCTTCACTTGATTTAGCCCCTTGTCTTTTCTTCATCATTCTTTTGAATTTCTTCATGAATACTATCATGTCATCTTCATCCAATTCGCTGCTCTCATCATCACCGTCTTCTTCTAGTTGAGCTTCTCGAGCTTCTTTAGACACGGGCTTGAGAGTGGACTTCAAAGCGACCCCTTTCTTCTTTGTCGAGGTGAGATCGGCAATCTCCTTAACATGCTTGGCCTGCTTTTCCATCATCTTAAAGTTGATGATTTTCCCAAGTAACTCATTCGGGGTCATCTTCTTGTACCTAGGGCTTTCTCGTATCATCGAGCACAAGGTGACATCACGAGGCATGAAAGCTCTAAGAATGAGCTTCACCACCTCGTGGTCGTTCCACTTCTTGCTTCCATATGCTCGCACCTTATTGATGAGCATCTTTAGTCAGTTGTACATATGTTGTGGCGACTCGTCTTCTTCGATGGTGAATCTTCCCAACTCGCCTTCAATCATCTCGATATTCGCTTCTTGCACATGATGATCACCTTCATGTGCGGTTTGCAACATATCCCATATCTCTTTTGCGATATCGAGTCCATCCACCTTTGTGAACTCATCCCGACTGAGTGATGAGGTAATGACTGCAGCAGCTTGGGCATTTTGATGGATTGCTTGCTCTTGGCTAGGTGTGAGCTCCTCATCATCATCCGGGATATCTATTCCTATGCATACTATGTGCCACAAACTTGGATTGAGAGAAATCAAATGCATTTTCATGTTTTGCCTCCACATTGAGTAGTCATCGCCGTCAAAGTGTGGGGATTTTCCAAGTGGAATAGATAGATAATGATTGTTGTTAGAATTTAGGCGATCATAATTAAAAGGATATCAGGAGTAGTCAGTGTGACTACTCCCCTTCTTCTTCTTCTCGTCTTCAATCTTCACTTTTCCCTTGGAGAGGGTTTTCTTTCTTAGGAGCACCTTGAGTTCCAGTGTCTCCTCATTGTCATCCTCGAAGTCTTGAATGGCCTCGAGGAGACTCTCCAATTTTTGGTTCTTTTCTTCTTCAACCTTCTCTTGGTTGATGCTCTTGTGTACGTCTTTCATGTCTGACATGATCTCTTCGAGCGATTAGTCTCCTTTTGAAGAACCTTGCTCTGATACCAATTGAATTGTGCCTAGAGGGGGGTGAATAGGCCTTTTTTAATTTTGTCAGAACCTGCAACACTTAACAACCAGATCAAATCTCGAGATATTGGACTAGTCCGGTCGAGTGCGGACTAGTCCGATGTGTACCGACTAGGTTGATCAAATTGGATCAATTATCTTGATCCTAGGATGTATGCAGCGGAAATATACTTGTAATTGAAATGTTACACAACTATGAACTAGGATGTACCACAAGTTAATCTTATATTCAATGTTTCAACGTAAAGTGAACAAGATTGATTGAAACCCTAGATTGATATGAAAAGTAAGAACGATGTGCGCAAAACAAGAACACGAGCACTTTATCCAGTGGTTCGGTTCCCACAGAGGCATCCTACATCCACGTTGAGGAGTCCACAAAATGATCGGGTCTTCTCCAACCCTACCCTCGTCAGATCGCCACATAGGTCAATCCTCTTCACTTTTTACAAATGGCAAATAACCAAATTCAAGGGGCCTTCTCACACGTTGAGGGCTCCCTAAGATTACAATATGAACACCACCAAGAACACACTCTTAAGATCACAATGAAAACCACAGGAGTGTGTTAGTGAATCAAACCAAGAGCTCAATGAGTAATGAATTGTGTCTCTCCAATGATCCAAAGTGTATCCTCAAGGGATTGATCTTTCTTGTGTTTAATTTCATGGAGAGAGGTGTTTTCTAGGCTCTTGGGAGGTGTGACGGCGTAGGGGGTCGAGTTTTTTTGAAAGATGGGCCGTGCACATCTATTTATATGGGGTTTCCAAAAGTTATCGTTAGGGTTAAGAAAGATCGGACTAGTCCAAGGTGGACACCGCACTAGTCCGGTGTGCTGCGTGTAGCAAACCCTAGGTGTCCTAAAATATCGGACTTGTCTAGCTGAGAGCGGACTTGTCCGATTTTGGTTCTGGAAATCTTCGGACTAGTCCGATAAATATTGGACTTGTCCAGATATGTGAAACCCTAAGTGAATTTGGGAACAAGTCCGCACTTGGAGGAGTTGTCCGATTTAGGTCAGAGGGTTTTCGGACTAGTCCGTGCTAATATCGGGCTTGTCTGATTGACATCAGAAAGATATCGGACTAGTCCGATGGATATCAGACTTGTCCAATTTTGTGCAACTTGTGAGGTGTTGGGAGGACTAGTCCGCATTGGGGAGGACTAGTTCGATTCTAGTCAGAGAGATATCGGACTAGTCCGTGGTGATATTGGACTTGTCTGGTCAGTGAAAAACTGGACTGTGAGGACAAGTCCGCATTGTGAGGACTTGTCCGATCTTATGCAGAAAGATATCGGACTAGTCTGGTCCTGTATAAATTTGTGCAATGTGTGAGATTATTTGTGCTTGAGCTCTTGGGGTGTGTTTCCTTAACACACTCCATACACAATGATCTACTACACTTGTTTCTTGAGCTCTTTTCCGCATTGCTCCTCATTCTCCTTTCTTTTTGGCACTTTGCTCATTTTCTCATTAGAACATGTGCTCATCTCAACAAAGTGGTTAGAATCTCATTTGCTTGTCATAAATCAACCCAAACCCACAAGGGATTCCTAGTTGCACTTTGAATCTCCTTTAGATGCTTCGTCCGAAGGTCCCGGTCCGTGCAAAGCGGTGGGTAAGCCCGCGGGAAGTGGAATACGTCGTCCGATAGCAGGTCGCCACACGCCTTGGACATTGCGTCAAGCACCTCTTTCGGGGTCGTCTCTGTGTCACGACCCCGCACTAGTCGGGTGCCGTCCTGTAGCCCGAAGTAGAGCCATACAGGATGACAATGGTACTGAAGGGGAGCCAGGCATCGATGGACGAAGTCCGCCATCACCTTCAACTCCGACAGACCATGATCTGCCAGAAATTGGATCCTCTCCATCACTGGGGTGTAGGCCTACTCCAACTCCGGCAGCTCCTCCCTGGTCTCATTCCTAACCGTTGCCCATTCGATGGGCATAAACAGGCGGTCGTGGGCGTCGACTTGTACGATCACCCAGTCCTTCCTTCAATCAACCCACTTCGCCGAAGAGAGTGGTGTGATGTACTTGAAGGGGTTGTTGGCCGATGCTGGAAGCAGTAGTCACCGAGGAAATTGGATTTGTTCTTCTTCCCGGTCTGCCTCAGCACGAAGAACTGTCGGAACATCGGTACACTCGGATGCACCAAGACGAACATCTCGCAGAAATGCTAGAACACCACCACCACCACCAGAGAGTTCGGCGATAGGTGATGAAGCTGAAGCCCAAGGAATTCCAGGAGTGTCACCAGGAAGGAGGAAACAGGAGGGACGAACCCGGAGTATGCATACGCCTGGAATAAGACGATCTCCTTCTCCCGCAACTTCAGTGGCAAGGAGCCAGGACGAATTAGGTCCTGTCGCTCCTCGTCCTCCCAGCCAAAAAGCCACCTCACGGGTGAGACATCCTCCATCTGGGAAGGAGGCATGGCTGAGTCCATTGGAGCAGGGGTCGAGAACCTAAAGGGTGGGTAGGCGCTCAAGGAGGAATACGAAGGATGGAATGCTTGGGGTGTGCGGAAGGAAGGAACCTCCATTGTGCACAAAGGTACCCCTTTTAAGCACCCTAGTGGCATTTGGCCGCACCGTGCAAATTTGAGTGGGCTACAAATCAACGGCTCGTACCATGACGTCCATGACAAACGGGCCCACGTACCCCGTCGAGAAATATGGCCCGGGCAGTTCTCCACCTAAGAAGGCAACCCGGCGGTTCCCATAAAGATGAAAGTGAAAGCAGCAGAAGTGCAGCAGGCACCTTGGGAACCGTCGCGATAATGTTGCAGCAAGCAAATATTACATTGCCACGACCCCTCAACCAGGGAGGGACGTGTGGTCATAGCAGCAAAGGCGCGCAACGCTTCGACTGATCAAGACAAATTAAAAGGCTGTGCGGGAAAGCAGGATAAGGGCTCCACCCTTGGGCTCATCGCCTCCCCCCAAGGTGGACCCAGGGGCCACTATCAGAACCCAGTATACCGGGTACCCTCGCGCATAGGCTAGAGTCGTCTAGGTAGCCCGCCTCCCAGCAGAGGCAGGGTCCCAGGGCGCCACGTGTTCAAGAGACCCGGACCCATCATTCTCAGATGGGAGGTCCAGGATATCTACAAGAAACCCAGAGAGAAGCTCAGCAGCCCCTTTGGAGATGAGCCCCTAGGTAACCACGTGTCCAGCAGGTAAGGACCCCTCCTCCTCGCGAGACAGGGCTCTGGAGCTGCCACATGGACCAAGACATCAGACGGTCCACCTCCCATATGGGTGGGCTCTGGCGCTGCCACGTGTCCCGCAAGGAGGGACCTAACCTCCAGTGCAGAGGTGAGCTCCCGGCACCAACACGTGCCCAGCAGGACGGGGCCTAGCTATCCCCGCAGAAATGAGCTCCCGAGCCGCCACATGGCCCGCAAGCCAAGACCTGACTTCCTCCGCAGAGGTGAGCTCCCGAGCTGCCATGTGGTCTGCAAGGCGGGACCTGACATCCTCCACAGAGGTGAGCTCCCGAGCTATCACATAGTCCAGCCACTTGCCCTTGACGGAGGGATGCGGGAGTTAAGAGGATGGTGCGCCTTGTCCCTGTCAAGGATTGAAGATACACGGCTTCCCCAGATGCATGGTGCGACACACGCCTAATGTCAGGTACCATTGCGACCAATCGCAAACAGTGAAGACATCGCAGGCCTATCCCACTCCGCCAAGTGGGTAGCTTACGATGGCAGAGACAGTTGGACGGGACATCCCCTACCAATGTCAGCAATGGCACATGGACTACTGACGACGGAGGCGGCAGGACGGCGAGTCTTCAAGTCCACGGTCAGAGCAAGCTTGCGGAAGAAGTCTTAGGTCTTTAGGATAAGATCGCCCCGGGACCACCTGTCGGGCCCCGGGACCCCACTTGTAAGACGTCCGACTTTGTCTATAAAAGGCCCAGGCCGCCACCGTTACAAAAGACCAGACCGAAACATCACACACGCATACACACATACTAGCAATACCATCCACCGTGGAGTAGGGTGTTACGATCCTTGCGGCCCGAACCACGTAAAAACCACTTTCTCATACTTCCATCCGCTAGAACACTTGATTGAGGCCTAAGCCCCACCCAACAAAGAACCTTCGTGGGCTGCTCTTTAGCAGATCCGGGGGAAGTGTCGCTGTAGCACTTCGACACAACCGATGGAAGAATTAAGAAAAATGTCACTCATGTGTTGGCTGTTTAAAAGAAGAATAAAAAGAGGAAGTGTGTGACATATCCTAAAGGCAAAGGTTCCCGGTGAGTCCTCAAGCTCAAAGCTTAATCCAAAGGGCAAATCTAGCCCTTATCTTGATGATGAATGCTTTTAGTGTAATGCTAAGAAGCATTCGTCTAGGAATTATAAGAAGTACTTGGAGGATCTGAAGAAGAGGGAAGCTAGACTTCCACTTCAGGTATAAATGTTGTAGAAATTAATATTGCTACATCTTCTAGTGAATCATGGTATGTGATACTAGATGGATAATTCATACTGGCAAATCGTTGAAAGGACTAAGTGAGACTAGAAAATTTTCCAAAGGAGAGTTGAATGTTCGGGCTGGCAATGGAGCAAAGGTTGCAGTCATAGTTGTCCATACTTAACACTTATCGTTACCCTCAGAATTAGTTTTGAAATTGAGTAATTGTTATTGCATTCCTGCTTTGAGCAAGAACATTATCTCTTCTTGATGTTTGGAAGAAGTTGATGGATATGAGATTGTAATAAAGAATTAATATTGATCTATTTATTATAATAATATTTTCTATGTTCAGTGTCCATTAGTCGATGGATTATATGTTCTTGATCTTGAGGATAAAACATTTTGTAACATTAATGCAAAAAGGACTCGACAAAATGATCTAAATCTCACTTTTATTTGGCATTATCGCTTAGGTCATATAAACAAGAAACAAATTGAGAAACTCCATAAAGATGGTTTACTAAGCTCATTTGATTTTGAATCACTTGACGCATGCAAGTCTTGTTTTCCTGGGAAGATGACCAAAGCACCCTTCAGTGGTCAAAGTGAGAGGGCAACAGCTTGTTGGGACTTATACATACTGATGTATGTGGACCGATGAGTTAAATAGAGAGAGATTTGAAAAGTATTTTGTTACTTTTACCGTATGACTTTAGTAGATATGGATATGTCTATCTAATGATCCACAAGTCTGAATTGTTTGAAAAGTTCAAAGAATTTCATAATGAAGTACAAAATCAATTGGGCAAGACTATAAAGCTTCTACGATCTGATCGTGGAGGCAAATATTTGAGCCATAAGTTCTATGATCATTTAGAATAATGTGGAATTGTTCCACAATTGACTCCAACTAGAATGCCTCAATGGAATGGGGTGTCCGAGCGGAGGAACTGAGCCTTGTTAAACATGGTTAGATCGATGATGAGCCAAACTGATCTTCCACTATCCTTTTTGGTGTCATATGCTGTTGAAACTGTTGCGTTTACGCTAAACATGTTTCCAACTAAGTTTGTTGAGAAGACACCATATGAAATGTGGACCAAAAAATGCCTCAGATTGTCCTTCCTCAAAGTTTAAAGATATGATGCTTATATCAAACATTTGACGTCAGACAAACTCACTCCTAAAAAATACAAATTCTTCTTTGTAGGGATCCAAGAGAAACCAAAGGATATTATTTTTATAATAAAGTGAAGGGTAAAGTGTTTACCGCTCGTAATGTCTTCTTATAGAAAGAGTTTCTCTCAAAAGGAGATAGTGGGAGGAAAGTGCATCTTGAAAAAATCAAGAAATATCAAAAAGTGTTTCAACACCCACTGATCTTATACAGGATGTACAAGATGTTGTGCAACCAATCATGAAATACTAGCCTACGAAGGTCTACAAGGGCACGTCGTGCAACTGAAAAGTTGACACTCCTAACCACAGAGCAACATAACATGATATTGTTGGACAATAATGAGCCTGTGACCTATACCGAAGTAATGAAGGGACCCGACTTTGACAAGTGGCTTAGAGCCATGGAATCTGAAATTGAATCCATGCATGAAAATCAAGCCTGGAACTTGGTTGATCCAATCGACAGTGTGACTCCTATCGATTGTAAATGAATTTTCAAGAAAAAGACTAACATGGATGGAAAAGTTCACATCTATAAAGAGCGATTGGTGGTGAAAGGTTTCAAACAAATAAGTTGTTGATTATGATGAAACATTTTCGCCCGTTGCAGTGTTAAAGCCTGTTTGGATTTTCCTAACAATTGTTGCATATTTTGATTATGAAATATAGTAGATGGATGTCAAAAAAGCCTTTTTTAATGGAAGCATGATTGAGTATGTGTACATGACACAACCTGAGGGTTTTATCAATTCTAAAAATGCTAGAAAAATATGAAAAATTCAAAGGTCCTTATATGGATTGAAGTAAGCATCTCGGAGTTGGAATCTACATTTTGACGAAGTGGTCAAAGGGTTTGGTTTCTTAAAGAACGTAGAAGAACCTTGTTTTTGAAAGAAGTTAGTAAGAGCGCTCTTCTATTTTTGGTCATATATGTATATGACATATTGTTGACCGTAAATTACATTCCAATGATTGATGTTGTTAAATCCTCATTAAGGAAAAATTTCTTAATGAAGGATTTAGGAGAATCAGCGTACATTTTAAGCATAAATATATAATGATAGATCTAAAAGACTAATTGGATTAAGACAAGACACATATATTGATAAGATATTGAATCGGTTCAATATACAAGATTTTAAGAAAGGTTTCTTGCCAATGTCACATGACATCACTCTAAGCAAAAGTCAGATGAGCAAAAGAGGATGAGAGTGATTTCTTATGCTTCGGCTATTGGATCCATCATATATGCCATGATGTGCACATGTCCAAATGTATCCTATGATTTAAGTATCACAAGCAGGTATCAATCAGATTATGGTAAAAACATCCTTAAGTAGTTGAGAAGAACTAAGGATGGGTTCCTAGTGTTTGGAGGTGAAGAAGAACTCGTTGTAAGAGGTTACACCGATGCTAGCTTCCAAACAGACAAGGATGATTCCAGATCACAATCTAGTTTGTGTTTTGCCTCATTGGAGGGGCGGTGAGCTGGTAAAGTTTCAAGCAAGATACAGTAGCAAATTCAACGACAAAGGCAGAGTATATTGCATCTTCTGAAGCTGCAAAGGAAGT
Source organism: Tuctoria greenei (assembly GCA_036927565.1). Taxonomy (NCBI): domain Eukaryota; kingdom Viridiplantae; phylum Streptophyta; class Magnoliopsida; order Poales; family Poaceae; genus Tuctoria; species Tuctoria greenei. Next base: position 112,685,839 of record JAYESD010000010.1, read on the forward strand.
TGTTTGGATCAGAAAATTTGTTTCTGAGTTGGGTGTTGTTCCTAGTGCGTCTAGTCCTGTAGATCTCTATTGTGACAATATTGGAACCATTGCACAGGTAAAAGAGCCTAGATCACACATAAGATCCAAACATGTATTATGATGCTATCACCTCATCCGAGATATCATCGATCAAGGTGATGTGAAGATTTGCAAGGTGCATATGGATTTGAATGTTGCAGTTCCATTGACAAAACCTCTTCCACAATCAAAGCATGATGCGCACAAAAGATCTATGGGTATTAGATACTTACATCAGTGATCCTAGTGTGTTTGTGGTAGACTTGTATCATAGCTATGTTTATGTATTGTTAAACAAATTGTTATATGAGAAATTGTTATTTACATTGATTATTGTCGAAGTGTGCGATCGACACTTCCCCCGATACTACTAAAACGTAGTCCGTGGAGGTTCGTATTTGGTTGGGGCGTGCGTGAGATCAAGAACGAGACAGTGACACGAGAGTTTTTTATGTGGTTCGGGCCGCTTGAGTGTAATACCCTACTCCACGGGTGGTTGTTGTATGTATGAGTATGTATTGGCTTGTGTGCGAATGAGCTTGGTTGATTGGACTTGGTTTCTACTGTGCAGTGCACCCCTTTTATATGCCAAGGACTAGCCCTTACATTGTCAGCCTGGCCCGACAGGTGGCCCCAGTGGTATTCAATCACCTGTACACAATATGCATGTATTAAGTGTAATTAATAGGGTGATAACGTGCCTTAATGGCAGCATTACCGGTACTAACAGTCCTCTGATCGTGTGTCATTTAGATAGCATTAGTGACATGTAATCAGGTCTTGTAACAGCTACTTTAACTGCCTCTTGAATGTCCGTGCTGTTGGAGATCCGGCAGTCTTCCCGTTGTAGGCTTAGGTCTGGAGGCTCAACACGTGGTAGCTCCGGAGCTTCTTTCAGTGGGGAGGCAGGTCCGGAGCCACTATACATGTGGCAGCACCGAAGATTCCCTCTACTGGGGGTTAGGTCCAAGGCCATTCGACACGTGGCATGACTGGAGCTTCCCTATACAGGGAGTTAGGTCCGGCCTTGCGTTACATGTGGCAGCACCGGAGCTACCCGAACGAGGGAGGCAGGTCCAGTGCTGCGGGACACGTGGAGCCTTTGGAGGTCTTCAACTCGGACAAGTTGAACTCCGTATTATTCCTTGCGGTATCGTGAGGTACCCGGTACGTAGGGTACCGACAGTGGCCCCTGGGCCCACCTCTGGGAGAAACCCCTTGGGTTAAGTTGTTCTATCAGAGGTGGGGCCATCTTTGATTCTCGCGCTGTGACTTCAAAGGTCTTTTCATGGGCCGTTGGGGCGATGGTCTGTAGTTAAACCATCACCATGTGGCTCTTCTTGACACAACAGGTGAGATCCTGGCGTTCCGATCTCACGTAATTGAAGGACGCTGGTTCCCAATACGAAAATCATATCGGTTTCGAGCGCCCTGTTAGGCCGCTGCCCTCGAGCTTCCAACTTCCCACCATAACAACGGTTCACCTGGGGTAATAACTTCGGCTTTTTCGCTGGAGTGGACTCAGGCCCATTTGTCATTGACGGGGTAATCTTTTGAAATGAAATCCTGATCCCGACGCGGTTTCCATCCAAGCGTTGCGGAGGCTTGCTTAATAAGGAAAGCTTGCATGGTTTGAGGACTCTTTACGCTTTCCATCAAACTTGCGCTCAGAGCCTCTCAACCTTTGCATAGCCCTTCCAAACTTTGCTCCACTTTGACGCGATGGAGTTGGGTCTTCCTCGCAGCAAGATCAAGAACGACAAAGATCTGTCGAGGGTTCGGACCTACATGGGTTGGTCTAGTGACTCCTTCAACCACGCGATCTACTTCGGCAAGCTTACCTTCAAGAAGGAGCGCACTGGAGAGATCATCTACTTCTCGGCGTACGCCATGGTGGGTCTGATCCTACCCTTCTCAAGCTTCTTGCTAATGCTGTTGGATTTCTACGGACTCCAGCTTCCTCACCTCGGCCCCCACTCCTTCTTGCTAGTGGTGACCTTCTTCCACTTTTGCGAGATGTGGGTGGGTGTGCCGTTGTGCATCGAGCTCTTCTGGACCTTCTTCACGGCCCACACCACGGGGAAGGGGAGCGAGTTGATTGGCTTCTACTACTTCGTGAAACGCAAGAACGCCCCTTCAAGTACTTGAGGACCTTCCCCTTTGGAAAGTGGGACAACTGGAAGAAGGATTGGGTGGTAATCACAGTGGATCATCACGACAAGCTAGAGTTGCCTACAAGCCTCCCTAACATCGACACTGACGCTTGGAATGCAGCTCTGGAGCTGTCCAAAGCACACAAGCCCATCCTAACAAGGATCCAGCAATGTGTGGAGGGTGGAGTGACCCCTCAAATGGTCTTTGGAACCTTCCTGGTGAACAGGTGGGCTCTGCTGAAGACGAGGGAGTGGCCTGCACGGGCCTTCAACAGTGAGATGGATCATAACCAGATAGAAGCCACTTTACAAACCAACTTGGATGATGAAGCTTTGAATCTCCATCTCCAGAAGTTTGAACACGGAGCCATCACCCGCGACGCCTTGACCTTGCCAGCCGCCTTCGTTCCTCTAAACATGGTTCTAGAGGTCAGGAGAGAGCTCCGGAAGGGTATGCTAGAGCTGGATGACCTCGGCCTGGTGAAGAGACGCAAGAGCTCCGGGGTTGCAATCCCCGGAGCTTTGGAGAGGGTGGCTCCCACCGCTCCAGGCCAGAAGGTTCATGACGTCGGCAAGGGCAAGGGCAAGGAGCCAGCCGAATCTTCCAGCTGGAAATGGAAGTTGAGACATGCTGATGGGAGCTCCCTTAGGTTGGCTCCATCTCCAGCAGCTTCTTCCCTCCGTCCAAGCAGAGCTTCGATGGCCACGCCTCCTTTGGTGCTTGCATCCTTGAGGGGCGCTAGCTCTGGCAAGTCGAGCCTGGTTCCAGGCCGACTGCGGGCTCCAGGTCCGGAGGTCCTTCCCAACCGAGGGAGGTCCCGGCTGAGGCGACTGCAGCTGCTGCAGCAAGCTCCCAACCGAGGTCCGAGGTTTCTGCCTCACCAGATCTAGTAGGATCCGACTCCAGGCCTCAGAAGAAGAAGTTTCGCGGCGACACGGCTGGAAGCCTCCCAAGGTAAACATTTTCTTCTCACCTTGAGTTGATGTTGTTATCATTTTCGTGTTTTGAATTTTTTGATCTTTATTTCCATGATATCGAAGAGGAAAGTTGAAGCTTTGGCGCCTGTTGCAGCAACTGAGACTGTGCAGACAGAGGCTCCTACTTCGATCCCGGTGCACCCCCCCCCCCAAGTGGTGGCTGATGACGCGATAGCTCTGGCGCCTGCTGTCATGGAGCTGGATCCAGAGATGACGCTCGAAGCTCCCGTGGTAGCGCCAGACCACGAGGGAGAGATTTGTGATGAAGCACCGTAGGTTTTAGAGCCGGCGGTTAAAGCTCCAGCATCAGAGCAAAGGCGGCTGAAGCTCCAGCATCAGAGCCAAAGGCGGCTGAAGCTCTGGCACCTGGGCCAAAGGTAACCGAAGCTTTGGCTCTAGAGCTGGAAGTTGTTGAAGCTCCGGCACCTGAGCCAGAAGAAGTTGAAGCTCCGGCACCCGAGCTGGAGGTAGCTGAAGTCCCGGCACCTGAGCCGGAGGTGGGGGAGCTCCGGACGAAGCCACAGTGCCAACTCCGGAGGTGACTCCCCCGGAGGTATCCATGTCCGAGCCGGAGCACCCAGAAGAGGTGGTTGCAAGTCCTCCCCTCACTGAGCCAACAATAGAAGATCCGGCAAGGGAACCTTCCACATCAGCTTCGAGTGTTGTAGACGTGGATGAGCTTTCGTCTATCAGCTTAGCCGACGTAAAGTTGCTGGAGAGGGAGCTCGCACCTTGGGGCCCCTCAGTCATCTTTGAAGACCCTCTTGAGCGAGCAGAAGAGATCTGGGCTGGTCTAGAGCCGATTCCTTTCGCACTATCCATAGACAATGCCTGCTCCAGTCTCCGTCAAGTCTAGCTCGCCTTTGACCATGAAAGCAAAGTTGTCAAAGAAGAGCGCAACACCTTAAGGCGTTGGCGTAGCAGACTTCTCTTTGAGACGAAGCTGACGCAGTCGAGGCTGGTTAACCAGAAGGAATGGGTGGTCAAAGAGAAGGCTCAGTTAGCGCTGATAGACCGCTTGTTGAATGAGCGGGAGGCTGCCATCAAGGCTCTCGAAAAAAATACTCGAGAGATTATCGAGCATGCTCGGGAGACAAACGAGGCTACTGATGAGCGTCAGGACAGCCTCAAAGAGCTAAATGATATACTCCTCAAGCGCCGGGAGGCTCTCGACGAGAGGGAGGAGAAGCTCCTGGAGAAGCAGGAGGAAATCCTGAGGAGGGAGGATGAGCACACTCAAAGGATGTCTCTGGGAGAGCAAAGCTTGGCCGACCACACCAAAAAGTTTGAACTACGGTGCAAGCAAGAAGAGGAGAAGATTTGGTAGGTGGGACAAGAACTCTCCAGGAGAGAGACTGAAGTCTCGACCAGAGAGAATAAAGTGAAGGGCAGGGAGAAGGATTTGGCAAACCGTCGGAACCGCATCTACCTCTGGGAAATAGAGCTTGCTGATCGCGAAAAGCAAGTGGCTGAAAGTATTCAGTAGCATGCCAAGGAGTTCGAGCGCATCTTCCGAGAAGGTTCGGAGCTTGCGACCGCCAGAAGGTCGCTGGAGGAACTAAGGAGATTGAGGGCGGCTGAATCCCAGCAAGTTTGGGACTTCCTGGGGCATGCTAACAAAGCATTGGTGCCGCTTGGTTTCAGTCTGGTATGTTCGGCTAACCTGGAGCTAGAGCTGGAGAAGGCGCTGGTGGCATTGAGCTCTACCAGCAACAAGCTTGACGCAATGGGTGACATCATCGTTGACCAACTGGAGACAGAGGGGAAATCCTTAGCCAAAAACATCGCCGAATATGTGCTGATGTGTTTCAAAAGCTGGTACCCCCATATGTCTCTGGATCCAGTAGCTGAAGGACTCATTATTGAAGAAGAAGAAGAAGAAGATGCCGCCAGGGCCAGCATTCAAGAAGCTGCCCAAAAAGTTGCCTCATTTTTCTATGGGACCTCCAGTAATTAGATCTTATTTTCTTTTGCCCTCACTTGTAATCCTCATTTTGAATCAATAAAATCCAATATTTTGAAGGAATAAATTCCATTTTTTGTGTGTCTTCAATTTATTGTCATTTATATTGTTGCCCCTGGTAAATGTACACAATTTTGATTGCAAACATGTACTAAAAGGATTTGACAATGTCTTGATGACTTCACTCCTCGCTCGTAGCCAAATCGATAGCTCCGAGTTTTGAGGTTTATCTTCCCAATCTCCAGGGACCCTTTGTTACGTCAATGGCGGGCCCCCTGGAAGTTGTCGGAGCTTCGTAGGTCCGACGGCGCTCACTGCCAACACTTAGAGCATCAACAGCAAGCCCCCTGGGATATGTCAGAGCTTGGTATGTCGGACGGCGCCCACTGCAGGCCCCCTGGGGGTTGTTGGAGCTTCGTAGCTTCAACGGCGGTCAAGATAACACGTAGAGCATCGACAGCGGTCCCATGGGATCGTCGGAGCTTCCTGGCTTTGACGGTGTCCACTGTCAACATTTAATATGTCGACAGCAGACCCCCTCAGAGTGATTTCGCCACCATCTTCGTTTAGATTGCCATTAATTCTTCACATCGACGGCTAGCCCCCAAGGGTGTTTTTGAATCTTGTTAGCTACGAGGACGCCCACTTTCAACGTATAAAACGTCGACGGTGGGCCCCCAGGGCGATGTCGGAGCTTAGCAGCTCCGGCATCGTCCACCATCGTCATGAGTTTTTCATTTTTCCTGCATATTGAAGACAAGAAAAGCTGTAAAATTCGTCCTTTCGTCTATAACTTGTTTGCGACTTACTGTTCTTATTTGAATTTTAGACCCAAGGGGACTCAACATAATAACAAGTATTTCAAAGTAATCTCTTCAAATCCAAATTTCTTTGGGACCCGCCCTACTGAGGCCTGTCGGAATATAGGTAGAGTGGCATACTTAGGATGTTTTACCAGTCTAAGTCGATAGCATACTCCGAACCCGTCATTGGCTTTGGCGTTCAGGCGAGTAGACCATCTAGCAATGCTAAGATACAAAAAATATAAACAATATAACTTGTATTATAGGTTCGAATTACAGGAGAGACAAGGACACACTTAGGGTATGGAATCAGGCCAAGCGTGCTATTAATCTTGTTCTAATCCAGGGTAGGTAAGCCACACTTATAGTACTATGACTAGGTTAAGTGTGCTTGAACTGCCCGGACCCTCCTGGAGGGTCCAGATGTTCTCCTTGAGGACCTACCTGACTTTGTCCATAGACTCTATAATTTACATTATGTGTAATTACAGACTCACCTCCTTGAAACTAAGCATAAAACTTACAGAGGTGCTGGATGTTCCATGGATTGGGAAGCGGAGTCCCATCATCTGTTGCCAAGCGAACGCATCCAGGACAGGATACTTTGATCACTCAGAAGGGACCTTCCCAGTTGGGGGACAGTTTGTTCATCCCTTCATGAGTTAGTATTCTCTGCAACACAAGATCGCCTTCTTCAAGCTGTCGATTGTGCACATGCCTCTAGTGATAGCGCCGGAGCACCTGGTGATATCGTGCATTCTGAACTGCTGCTTGGCACCTTCTCTCGTCGACGAGGTCAAGTTCTTCATGCCGGAGCTTGTCCTGCACGGCTTTGTCGAAGGTTCGGACTCAGAGTGACCCCATGGTGATCTTTCGGAGGAAGGACTACTTCAGCTCCGTACACCAAGAAGAATGGTGTCTCTCCAGTTGACTGGTTAGGTGTTGTCCTGCTCGCCCACAGTGCGGATGGAAGCTCCTGTATCCAGTTGGCTCGATGTTTCTTGAGGCGCTCATATGTGCGCGTCTTGAGTCCTTTCAATATCTTTGCATATGCTCTCTCGGTTTGGCCGTTACTTGCCGGGTGAGCTACTGATGCGTAGCTGACTTGTACGCTGAGGTCTTGGCAATATTCTTGGAATGTTGTACTTGTGAATTGGGTTCCGTTGTTAATGATGACTTTGTTTGGAACTCCAAATCTGCAGACTATGGACTTCAAGAACTTGATAGCAGATTGCTTGTTGATTGTTACAACTGGAGTAGCTTCCGGCCACTTAGTGAACTTGTCGATGGCGACGTACAGGGACCTGTAACCTCCGACGGCTTTTGGGAAAGGTCCCAAAGTGTCCATCCCCCACACAGCGAATGGCCATGTTGGAGGTATCATTTGCAGCAACTGAGCTAGTGTGTGAATTTGTTTCGCATGGAATTGGCACGCTTCACACTTTTTTACCAACTCAACTGCATCCTAGAGTGTTGTGGCCCAGTAAAAGCCATGCTGGAAGGCTTTACTGACCAACGTGCAGGAACACACGTGGTTCTCACACTCGCCTCCATGGATTTCCATGAGGAGCTCGCAGCATTTTTCCCGGGCAATGCACCACTTAGAACATCGTTGGCACAACGCCGGTAGGGATCCCCTTCTACCAGTGTGTATCTTGTAGCCAATCTGACGATTCGGTCACGGATGCACCTTCTTTAGGAAGGATGTTGTCTTTCAAGTAGCTCCAGATCTTCGAGATCCATGCATCAGAGCTAAATTGAGCTCCTGGATCTTGCATGTTGGGTTGCTCAAAGCTTCCTGCAGCGCCTATGATCCTTTGTGGACACCATGGTAATAGGGCCACCGGGACCGCCAGCTTTGAGGTGCTAGTCTCGCCCCACTCAGTTCGGCAGGCTGAGCGGTAGGTCTTGACAATCTCCTGACAAAAACTCCATTGGGAGCTTGAGCTCTGGTCGAAGCTTTCGTTGAGAGTTCATCAGCTTCAGCGTTGTTGAGATGCTGGACATGGCAGAGGTTTGAGACGTGGAAGTCCTTCTGGAGCTTCTAGACTTCAAGGAGGTAAGCAGCAAGTTGTGGGTTGTTGCAACCGCATTCGCCTTTCACTTGGTTGATAATGAGCTATGAATCACCCTTCACCAGTAGCTGCTTGATGCCATATGATAGTGCAACCTTGAGTCCGTAAATGAGAGATTCATACTCTGCCATGTTGTTCGTTGCCTTGAAGTCAAGGTGTACCATGTACTTGACCTTCTCCCCGGTCGGAGCAAGGAGAAGGATTCCAGCTCTGGCCCCCTGCTTTTGCATGGAGCCGTCATGAAAGCGCATCTAGGCATCCCTTGTGGGTTTTGGTTGATTTATAACAAACAAATGAGATCCTAACCAAATTGTTGAGATGAGCGCAGGTTTTAATGAAAGTGTGAAGAAAGCGCAAAAAGAAAAGAGAGTGAGAAATCAAGTTGAAAAGAGCTCAAGAGATGAATAGAATACTCTTTATGTATGGAGTGTGTTGGAAAAACACACTCCAAGAGCTCAAGCAAAAGAAAACACTCTCACTGCACAAGTTTACACAGGTCCGGACTAGTCCGATGTTCCTTGGACTAGTCCGATATGCTCTCTGTCCAGGATCAGACAAGTCCTCTGTAACACCCTCATTTTCATGCATCATGCCCTACATACACTCATATACATGTTTAACATTAACCCACAACAAGGGGAACGAGTTTAAAAATTGATTTGGAGCGAAACCACACTTAAAATGTAGGAAAGTGCGGACTAGTCCGATTTTACTGAGGACTAGTCTGATTTCTCTGTGACTAAAAACAGAATTGTCCGTTTTTGTTGCGGACTAGTCCGATTTTGTGAAAGCATCTAGGCCCCATGAGGTACGGTTTCGGTGATTAATGACAACCATTCGATATTACTAATGAATTTGTGAATGCAAGGTCTCAATAACACTCAATCAAATGAAATCAAAATTACATTGGAGACCCATATAAAATCAACGAATGAGATCAAACCAAATCATATGAAGACAAGAAGTGAAAGCTCTAACTTGATATCACTCAATGCTTGAAGACAATCAAAACAACATTTCAAACAAGTGTCAAAGAGGTCACAAGTTCAAATTCCAAAAGAACAACTCAAAACAACTCGAAGTCAACAAGTTGAACACACCGGATCATCCGATGGTCGTTGAGTTGACACACATCGGTCGAGTTGGTTCAACTGAAGAAGAAGACCTCAGACAAATGCACTCACCGGATCATCCGATGTGAGTGGCTCAGTGACATCGGTCCATCATCACAGATTGCAATACCATTGGACCAAGTGAAGCACCGGATCATCCGATGTGCAGAATTACATACATCGGTCGATCACTCCAGTGAGCCTCAAGATCAAGCAAAATTCTGGAGGAAGAGCCACCGGATCATCCGACGAGAAGACAGGTCAACATCGGTCTAACAACGGTCATATCTGACACAGTGACATCAGCTAATTTGGCTTTGACCGATGTTAACTGAAGGGGAGACATCGGATCATCCGGTGTTCACAGAGAAGTGATGTCAGCCTACTTTTCCAACGGCTATCTCGTGGAGGCTGGCTATTTATACCCCTTCAACCTGTCAAATCGACAAGACTTGAAGCCCAGACATACTCTACACATCCTAGAGCATTCAAGCAATAGAGCTACCACTTTCACATCATTTGTTCATCATTTGTACACCAAGAGATAGGCTAGAACTAGCTAGAGATAGTGCTTGGGTGCCTCCATTCTTGGTGATTGGAGTCTCTAGTGTAGTGAGAGCCCTAGGGGAGTGTCCCTTGGTGTGTGCAACTTCCGGAGCTTGCCAAGAAGATTGTGGAAGCCCGGAGGATCCCAAAGTGTACAAGGCCTGAGCTCCACCTTGCCGAGGTTGGCGAACGGAGAAGAATAGTGAAGAAGCCCCTTGTCTCGGTGACTTGGGAGTGGCAAAACCCTTCGGTGGGTGCCACAACGTGGATGTAGGAAGATCCTTGTGATCTTACCGAACCACGGGATAAACTCCGTGTCCCTTGAGCGTTTGCATCCCTCTCCCTTTTACTCTTATGCAATCTTCATTCCGCAACTTTAATTTACATTGATTGCATAGTTTAATTGCATAGGGAATTGGGCTTGAGGTCGTTAATCTTAATTGCTTTAAAAATTGAAAGAAAGCCCAATTCACCCCCCCTCTTGGGCATTTCGATCCTTACAATTGGTATCAGAGCGAGGTTGCTCATTGGATCATTCTAGCTTCACCGCTAGAGAGCTTAAATGGCCAAGAATGGGGGTTCGGTTCCTACCTTCGAGGGCAAGAACTTTGCCTATTGGAAAGCACGCATGCGTGCCTACCTAGAGGCTATTGCTCCCGAAGTTTGGGAAGCGACCCATGCGGGATTTGGAGATCATACTTATATTGGTGATCAAATTAAATGGGATGCTAAGGCTAGAAATGCCATCTATGAATGCATAAGTCAAGACGTTTTTGCTAGAATTGCTAGTAAAGAGAAAGCTTGTGAAATTTGGGCATGTCTAATTGAAATTCATGAGGGCTCATCTCGTGTTAAAGAACTCAAATATCACTTGCTAAAATCCAAGTATGATGAATTCAAAATGCTTCCTCATGAGAATGTTAACCAAATGTTTTCTCGCTTAAATGTGCTCATTGAGGAGATTAACGCACTTGACATTGCTTCTCTTGGTAAGGGACTTATCAACCGCAAGATCCTCATGCTTCTACCTAAGCCCAAGTACAACATTATCAACTCAATGCTCCAAAAGGAATCACTTGACAACATTGAAGTCTCGGAGCTCATTGGAGAAATTCATGCTCATGAGATGAGCGTACTTGGAATGATGGAGGAGTCATCGTCAAAAACTATTGCTCTCAAGGCTTCAACCAAGAAGACAACTCCCAAGAAAAAGAAAGTGGTTGAGACTAGCTCAAGCGAAGAAGAGCAAGCAACAAGTGAAGATGACGATGATGAGCTTGCGTTGATGATGAGAAAATTCTCACGTCTAAACTCCAAAATCGCAAAGAAGGGATACTCCTTTGATCCAAAGAAGAAAGCCTTCCTCCCAAGAAAAGATGAAAACAAGACATGCTACAATTGTGGTGATCAAGGCCACATATCATATGATTGTCCAAGACCCGACAAGAGGAAGGACAACCACAAAGGAAAGTATAGAAAGCTAGAAGAAAGTGATGAAGATGAAGAAGAGGTCAAACCCAAGCGCTCCTTTGGAAAGAAGAAATTTGACAAGGGCAAGAAGACCAAGCTCTTTCCAAAGAAGAGAAGAGGGCCTCAAAAAGTCTTCATGTGCGAGGCAAATGAGTGGATCACGGATGAAGAGTCAAGCGATGAAGAGAGTGAAGATGAAGAAAACTTGGCGGGCCTTGCCATCGTCGACAAGGACAACTCACCTCTTCGTCCACCTCCTATGTGCCTCATGGCTAAAGGTAACACTAAGGTATGTGACGATTCTAGCGATGATGATGATGAGCTCTCCCCCGATGAACTAGCATCTATGATTAATGAATACCATGTCATCATAAAAAGGGAAAAGAGCAAGGTTAAAGCACTTGAACAAACTTGTGCTAAACTTGAGAGTGCGAAGCTCGATTTGCATGACAAGTATGTAACCATACTTAAAGAGCATGACACGCTCAAAACACATGTCAAGCAAATCGAGGAGGAAAATGCTCAAATCAAGCTTGATCATCATGAGCTTGACTTAGCAAACCAAGCACTCTTGGGAAAGCACAATGACTTGGTTCAAAAACATAAAGTGCTTAACCTTGCTTATGAGGCAATTGAACTAAAAATGAAAAACATGAAAAAGTAAACCCTTGATGGCAAAGTATCAACTATTTCACATGCCACTAATACTTTGGATAAGTCTTTGCCTTTGAAAACAAGCCTTAGGGAGAAGGAATTGATGGACGAAATTGAAAGTCTCCGCACTAGTGTGGTGAGACTTTCCAAGGGGGAGGACAAGCACAAGGAAATCCTCTACCAACAAGCCAAAGGCTTCAACAAGAGAGGACTTGGATCCTTCCCGGTGCTCAACAAAGGGAAGGTGCCCTCACCGGAGCTTAGGACGAGCTTCATCAAAGAAGTTGGATCCTATTGCCAACATTGTGAGGTCACCGGACACCACACGAGGGAGTGTCCTCTTCCCAACCGTCCTTCTCCCAAATTGCCTCCTAACTACAAATCTACTTTCCATGATTATCACTATCTCTTAAGCAAAGTAGGTGGCAAGGTGAAGGCAAGGTTCATCGGCAAAGATATTAAGGGCATGAAGGGGAAGCTCCCCAAGCAACTTTGGGTCCCAAAATCACTTGTATCACACATACAAGGACCTAAGTTAGCTTGGGTGCCTAAACTCAAAAACTAACTTCATGTGTGTAGGTGAACTACAAAGCTGGAGGAAAACATTGGGTACTCGATAGCGGGTGCACTCAACATATGACCGGCAATGATGGTATGTTCACCACCATAGAGAACCCCGATAATCATGAAAAAGTCACCTTTGGTGACAACTCAAAGGGGAAGGTAATTGGTTTGGGTAAAATTGCTATTTCACATGATTTGTCCATTTCTAATGTACTATATGTTAAGTCACTTAGTTTCAATTTACTTTCCATTGCACAACTATGTGATCTTGGACTAACGTGCACCTTTGACAAGAATGGTGTTGTAGTAACTAGTGAATCAAGCAAAGAACTAATCTTCAGAGGATTTCGGCATGGACATCTTTACTTGGTGGACTTCTCCAACAAGGATGCTAGCTTGACCACTTGTCTTTTCACTAAGACAAGCTTGGGTTGGCTATGGCATCGACGCATTGCTCACATTGGGATGAGCAAGCTTAAGAAGTCGTTCAAGCTTGGGATGGTGACCGGCGTGAAGGATGTCACGTTTGAGAAGAACAAGCTTTGTAGTGCTTGTCAAGCCGGGAAGCAAGTTGCTTCACACCACCCAATGAAGACAATGGTGTCAACCTCCAAGCCGCTTGAACTACTCCACATGGACCTCTTCGGACCATCCACATATCAAAGTCTTGGTGGTAACTTCTATTGTCTTGTTATCGTTGACGATTATTCTCGATATGCTTGGACTTTGTTTTTAGGTGACAAGGGTGAAACTCCGGAAGTTTTCAAGACCTTTGCCAAATGTGCTCAAAGGGAATTTCAACTTCCCATCATCAAAGTCCGGAGTGACAACGGCACCGAGTTCAAGAACTACAACATTGGGGAGTGGTGTGATCGTGAAGGCGTGAAGCATGAGTTTTCGGCCACATACACCCCCCAACAAAACGGTGTCGTTGAAAGGAAGAACAAGACCCTTATCACCCTTGCAAGAGCAATGCTTGATGACTATGGCACGTCGGAGAAGTTTTGGGCCGAAGCAATCAACACGGCGTGCCATGCCGCAAATAGGGTCTATCTTCACCGACTACTCCAAAAGACCCCATATGAGCTCCTCATTGGGAGAAAGCCCAACATCTCCTACTTTAGAGTCTTTGGGTGCAAATGCTACATCTACCGCAAGAAAAGGCTCGGTAAGTTTGAAAGAAGATGTGATGTTGGTATTTTTCTTGGTTATGCATCAAACTCAAAAGCATATCGAGTATTCAACCAAACCTCCGGTCTAGTTGAAGAAAGTTGTGATGTTGAGTTTGATGAGACTAATGGCTCCCAAGAGGAGAGTTTTGGTCATGATGAAATAGATGATGAGCCTCTACGAGAAGCCATGAAAAACATGACCATTGGAGACATCAAGCCGGAAGTTGAAGAGGGCCATGATCAAGGGGGAGCATCAAGTTCCAACATCAACACCTCCATGATGCCTCAAGTTGATGAAAAAGAAGAAGAGAAAGATGATCCATTGCCAATGCAAGATTCACAAGCCACACAACACCAACAACAAGAAGAAGTCCATGATCAAGTCCAACCACAAGAGGAACAACAAGCTTCACCACCGCCAAGTGCCTCACAACCACTTATGAGGCATGGACACATCTCCAAGGCGCATCCAATGGACCAAATCATTGGAAGTCCTTCAAGGGGCGTAAGTACTCGTTCCCGCCATGTCGCCTCATTTTGTGAGCACTACTCTTTTGTCTCGTGTGTAGAACCCACTCATATAGAGGAAGCACTCCAAGATCCAAATTGGGTGATGGCCATGCAAGAAGAACTCAACAACTTCACCCGCAATGAAGTTTGGGTATTGGAGGAGCGACCCAAGGACAAGAACGTCATCGGTACGAAGTGGGTATACCGGAACAAGCAAGACGAGAATGGCGTCGTGGTCCGCAACAAGGCAAGACTTGTGGCCAAGGGTTTTTCACAAGTTGAAGGACTAGACTTTGGAGAAACATTCGCTCCGGTCGCTCGGTTAGAAGCTATTCGCATACTCCTTGCCTTTGCTTCACATCACAATATAATGCTTTATCAAATGGATGTTAAAAGTGCTTTTCTCAATGGCTATATTAACGAACTTGTTTATGTTGAGCAACCTCCCGGGTTTGAAGATCCGAGGAATCCTAACCATGTGTATAGGTTACACAAGGCGCTCTACGGGCTCAAGCAAGCACCTAGGGCGTGGTATGAACGACTAAGGGATTTCCTAGTCATGCAAGGATTCAAGATCGGGAGAGTGGATACTACACTCTTCACCAAGGACATCAACGGAGATTTATTTCTTTGTCAAATTTACGTTGATGACATTATTTTTGGCTCAACTAACAAAGCTCTTAGCCATGAGTTTGGCAAAATGATGTCTAGGGAATTCGAGATGTCAATGATTGGAGAGCTCAACTTCTTCCTTGGATTCCAAATCAAGCAACTTCAAGAGGGGACCTTCATCTATCAAGAGAAGTACACAAAGGACCTCTTGAAGAAATTTGAGATGGGAGATTGTAGCTCAAGAAGCACTCCAATGGCGACAAATTGCCATCTCGACGCGGACATGGACGGTAAACCTATTGATCAATCTCATTATCGTTCTATGATTGGCTCATTGTTATATCTTACCGCATCTAGGCCCGATATTATGTTTAGTGTGTGCTTGTGTGCTCGCTTTCAAGCGGCACCTAAAGAATCGCACAAGAAGGCGGTCTTTAGGATACTTCGGTATCTCAAGCATACCTCAAGTGTAGGTTTGTGGTACCCCAAGAACGCTAGTTTCCATCTCTTGGGATACTCGGATTCGGACTTTGCCGGATGCCGTGTGGATCGCAAGAGTACCTCCGGTGGGTGCCACTTACTTGGGCGTTCCCTAGTATCTTGGTCAAGCAAAAAGCAAAATTCCGTGGCTTTGTCCACCGCGGAGGCGGAGTATATAGCGGCCGGTGCATGTTGTGCCCAAATTCTATATATGAAGCAAACCCTCTTGGACTTTGGAATTAAAATTGGTTGTGTGCCTCTCCTTTGTGACAATGAAAGTGCGGTTAAGATAGCTAGAAACCCCGTTCAACACTCCCGCACTAAGCACATTGATATTCGCCATCACTTCTTGCGTGATCATGAGGCTAAAGGAGACATATCTTTGCAAGGTGTTAGATCCGAAGAACAATTGGCGGATATCTTCACAAAACCACTTGATGAGAAAACCTTTTCTAGACTTAGAAGTGAATTAAATGTGCTAGATGCATCTAACGTCATGTAAGTTGCCACGTTCATGTAAGGATGCATATCATATAGGTCTTGTCTAACTCCCAAAGGATAGGGGTGAGCTAGAAATAGTTTTCCCTGAGGAAGCCTTTGGAAGGTTTAAACTTGGCAAGATAAATTTATTTTATGCCTTGCATGATCCCTGCCATATAAACTTGCACTCATTTAATCTCTTGCATTATAATTTGTTTGGCATTGCATAACGGTAGATTGTCACAAAGGGGAACCCACCTCATGAGAAGGAGACTTGTTTGAAATGCAATATCTCAACTCATATAAGGTGGAAAGAACAAAATGTTAGGTACGTTAATGCCTAGAGGATCGTGCTTCAAAGAGATAGAAGTCTTCATACTCTACCTCACAAAGCATGGGCCTTACATTTTATTTGGATATTTTCCTCCATTTTTCTCGGTGTTCCATTTGCGTTAAGGTCTAGCCAAGCTATTGGCATATTAGCTTCTTGAGGGGTAAGGGGTTGCCCAAAAAGTCCTAAGACATGTGTTTCTCCTCGATTGTTTGTTCGGTCAAAGGACATATATGGGATGTTTTCGTTCTGTTGTCATCGGATTATCCGATGCCTATGTCAATCCCTCATCGGTCCAATAGGTGTTCAATCTTCAAAGCCCAATTCTGTCTGAATTTCAAATGATCCGACGCGTTCATTCCGAAAAACATCGGTCCATCCGATGTTCACTCTTCTGGAGCTGTGGTTAATTCAACCGATGTCTGCTTCCTCCTACGTCGGATCATCCGGTGTCTACATCACTCTTTTGAACACCCTTAATGTGCTATTCGACCGATGATCAAAACCCTAGACGTCGGTCCATCCGGTGTCAACAGCATTTCTTGAATATCCTCTCTGTGGCAATTGACCGACGCTCACTTCACCTATCATCGGTCCATCCGGTGTTGAGTTTTCGGCTAGGGTTTGGGTCCCACTATTTAAATCCGCGCGCCGCCGCCGTCTTCCTCTCCCCGACACCTCGCCTCACCCGACCGCGCCTCCACCTCTTTCGTCGCCGCCGCCGCCGCCGCAACTGCTCCCAGCGCCGCCGCCGCCGGCGACCTCCGCGCCACCACTGCCGGGCCCGCGCACCGCGCCTCCTCCCTCGGCGCCGCCGCCGCCCGTGCCCGCGCGCCACGCCTCCTCCCTCGGCGCCGCCGCCGCCCGTGCCCACGCACCGCCGCCTCTCCTCGCCGCTCGCCGCTCCACGCACCGTCTCCACCACCATCAACCTCGCCGCCGTCTCCATTTCGCACCCGGTCTCCATTTGGCCCCCGTTGCTAGGTTTTCCCGAGCTCCATCGTCGCTAAGGTGAGCTCCGTGCCGTGCGACGTCTCTCGTTGCTTCTCTCGTCGTTCATTTTCATCGTCGCTAACCCTACCTCTCCCTTGCATCTAGATGGGTCGTGATCGCAAAGGAAAGGGCAAGGCAATCGCGGAGCCCGCCGCGAAGAAGCGCAAACTATCGAAGGATGAGAAGAAGGCTCTAATGGCCGCTCGCGCCGCCGAGGAGCGTGAGCGAGGCCGTGGGGGATCCCTGAGGATCCGCGAGGCTCGGCAGCCTCCCGTGATCGACGACTCCGACGCCGAGGAGGAGCCAGTTGAGCCTCTCGTCCGCCGGCGCTCAGCCCGGACGCGTGGGGGTCACGCCGAGGCTGCTCCTCGTCCGAGACCGACAGCTGCCGACCGTCGTGAGGACAGGGAGGCCGAGAGGGACATCTACGAGATGGACACGGCCGTCCGTGTCGGTGAGGGAGTCCGGTTGACGGACTACAGGAAGATGAAGGCCAAGCAACTCCGAAAGCTCAGATGGAGTGTATTGCTTGAGGAGTGGTACCCGCAGCCCCGGGTAGATTTGGTGGACAGTCGGTTCTGGACGGTCACGCAGGCGTCTCTCTACGAGACCTACAGACGCCGTGGCCACAAGCTGTTCCAACACAACTACATGGATTGGGCTCAGCTTGAAGTGGTCGCAGGGACAGAGATCAGGCCGTTCTTTGAGAGGTACAGAGGTCTGGTGCAGCTGCTATCTTATGAGAGAAGTGCTTATGTGGAAGAGTGGGTCCGTGTCTTCTACGCGACCCTGTACATTTCAGAAGGCAGGAGGTCGATTGCCTTCATGTTCAATGGTCAGCGCTACCACCTCACGAGGCAAACTTTGGGGCATATTCTTGAGTTGGACCTGCACGACACCTGCTTGCACGAGAAGGTCTATGGGCAGGCAGATCCACCGAGGAGGCCACTTACTGGAGGGGTAGCACCACAGCTGGACGAGATCCGCTCTCTGTTTGGCCCCTCGTTCTCTCCGGACCAGCCGAGAGTTCCAGCTCTCCTGACTCCAGCTGCGCGCATTGTGCACCTCGCCTTGCGCCGCACGCTCCTGCCGAGGTCAGGTTACTTGGAGGGGTTCACGAGTCTGCAGCAGACCCTCCTGTTCTACATAATGAACGGGGTGGATTTTGATATCGTGGACATACTCCTCTGTGAGATGGAAGACGTAATCACGGATGGGATTGGCATGATGAGGCAGATGGTCTACGGGCACTGGATCAGTTACATTTGCTCTATGGTGGTGCCTGAGGGACATACAGCACAAGCCCGGCTAGCTGACGAGAGTGTGACTCGCTTTAGTCACTATCGTGCCTCTGCTCCTGGAGACCGTCGCCTTGGTCGTCCAGTTGAGCGCCAGGTCCGGGCCCGTCTGTCAGAGGAAGACTGGTCCGACCTAGAGCGGGAGGACGAGAGGCTTGCTGAGGCTGAGGCTCAGGGGGAGGACCTGCAGCACATCTGGTCTGAGAGCGACACCGACGACAGTGTCGAGGAGTACTTCCCTCCCCCTCCACCTTCACCAAGGCAGCACGACGCCGAGGCAGGAGGATCAGCTGCTCCGCCACCGACACCACCTCCTGTGTCCGAGGCGCAGGTGACGCAGCCGTCTGAGCTGACGTCGCTCCTCCAGCAGATGATTGAGCAGCAGCGCCAGGATAGGCTCGCTGCTGAGCAGGCCAGGGCAGAGCAGGCTGCTCACCTGGCACAGCTGCAGCGGCAGCAGCAGGAGCTCCAGCTGGAGATCGCCCGTCAGAGGCGAGAGGATACGGACCGGTTCACCAACCTGGTAGATCAGATGCACCGCCGTACCCTCGACCAGCAGCAGCAGACCCAGCAGGCCATGATGGGGATCCTAGGGTTGATCACCAACCTTTACACTCAGACCGGGATCGCCCTTCCTCCACAGCAGCCTGGACTGGGACTGGCTCCAGGTGTTGCTCAGGTGCCTACTACTCCCATCCCTTCAATCAGTATGTCACCACTTCTGGCATCTAGCGCACCGATTCACTCACCACTGCCGGCGACGATCTTGTTCCAGCAGACGCCGGCGTCCGTGGTGAGCGCTCCACTTCCTCCACCTCCACCGGCTCCTCCAGTACCCGCTTCCTCTCCTCCAGCACCGGCAGCGGACCCTCCAGCTCCCGCCGCCCCGGCAGCTCCTACGACCGGCGACTCCAGCTCCGACGACTGCGACGGTGCTCAGTTCGTCCTCGCGCCCAGCTCTCAGGGTCTGTAGGCGTTCTGATCCCTTTTTGGTGTCTTGATGCCAAAGGGGGAGAAGATGTAGAAGAGTCAGGGGGAGTGGTAGTCTCAGGGGGAGTGTAGGGAGTGTGTGTGTGTGCGGGGGAGTGTGTGTGTGTGTGCTTATCCTTTGTATTCATGCTTGAGTACTCTTTTGTAATTTTAATTAAGCACTCTTTCACTTGTCTCATTTGCTTATGATTTTAATCAATTGAGCTTTTCGCACCACAAATTTCTTTTGCGTTTTACAAGCTTAATGTGTCCTATGCTGTATTCATTGCATATATACTTGAGTATTATCATCAAATTCATTATTATTGCGCTTTAAATTATTGTGTTGTCATCAATCACCAAAAAGGGGGAGATTGAAAGCATCTAGGCCCCATGAGGTACGGTTTCGGTGATTAATGACAACCATTCGATATTACTAATGAATTTGTGAATGCAAGGTCTCAATAACACTCAATCAAATGAAATCAAAATTACATTGGAGACCCATATAAAATCAACGAATGAGATCAAACCAAATCATATGAAGACAAGAAGTGAAAGCTCTAACTTGATATCACTCAATGCTTGAAGACAATCAAAACAACATTTCAAACAAGTGTCAAAGAGGTCACAAGTTCAAATTCCAAAAGAACAACTCAAAACAACTCGAAGTCAACAAGTTGAACACACCGGATCATCCGATGGTCGTTGAGTTGACACACATCGGTCGAGTTGGTTCAACTGAAGAAGAAGACCTCAGACAAATGCACTCACCGGATCATCCGATGTGAGTGGCTCAGTAACATCGGTCCATCATCACAGATTGCAATACCATTGGACCAAGTGAAGCACCGGATCATCCGATGTGCAGAATTACATACATCGGTCGATCACTCCAGTGAGCCTCAAGATCAAGCAAAATTCTGGAGGAAGAGCCACCGGATCATCCGACGAGAAGACAGGTCAACATCGGTCTAACAACGGTCATATCTGACACAGTGACATCAGCTAATTTGGCTTTGACCGATGTTAACTGAAGGGGAGACATCGGATCATCCGGTGTTCACAGAGAAGTGATGTCAGCCTACTTTTCCAACGGCTATCTCGTGGAGGCTGGCTATTTATACCCCTTCAACCTGTCAAATCGACAAGACTTGAAGCCCAGACATACTCTACACATCCTAGAGCATTCAAGCAATAGAGCTACCACTTTCACATCATTTGTTCATCATTTGTACACCAAGAGATAGGCTAGAACTAGCTAGAGATAGTGCTTGGGTGCCTCCATTCTTGGTGATTGGAGTCTCTAGTGTAGTGAGAGCCCTAGGGGAGTGTCCCTTGGTGTGTGCAACTTCCGGAGCTTGCCAAGAAGATTGTGGAAGCCCAGAGGATCCCAAAGTGTACAAGGCCTGAGCTCCACCTTGCCAAGGTTGGCGAACGGAGAAGAATAGTGAAGAAGCCCCTTGTCTCGGTGACTTGGGAGTGGCAAAACCCTTCGGTGGGTGCCACAACGTGGATGTAGGAAGATCCTTGTGATCTTACCGAACCACGGGATAAACTCTGTGTCCCTTGAGCGTTTGCATCCCTCTCCCTTTTACTCTTATGCAATCTTCATTCCGCAACTTTAATTTACATTGATTGCATAGTTTAATTGCATAGGGAATTGGGCTTGAGGTCGTTAATCTTAATTGCTTTAAAAATTGAAAGAAAGCCCAATTCACCCCCCCCTCTTGGGCATTTCGATCCTTACATTTTGCCTCTGGAAACCTTCGGACTTGTCCGATTTTGTGCGGACTAGTCCGATATTCCAAGAATCCTTGAAAATTTGCTAAGTCCCTGGACTTTTCCAGACTAGTCCGGTGTTCCAGCGGACTTGTCCGTTTTCCTCTCTGACTAAAGTCGGACTTGTCCGATTTTTGGCCAGACTTGTCCGATTTTCTCTCTGGATAACTTCGGACTAGTCCGGTCCTTTCCGGACTTGTCTGATATTTTGTGACTCCGAATTGATCTTTTGTTTTACGACTTGTTTCTTGGGTTTCACGTTAAGTGGGCCTAGGGACATCGTGCCTAACTCTTTTAGAGCCCATGTGGGACTCTAAACCGGCCTCTACTCATCCCAAACTCGAGATCCATCTAACCCTAGCCTCCACCTCTATATAAACAACCCCACCCTTGGCTTAACATCTATTTGCTACTTTTCCACCCCACCCAAACCCTAGTTCGTGGAGAGCCACCACCAAGGAAGGAGGAGGAGATCCCAAGCAAGAAGAAGAAGAGGAGGAAACGAAAGAGGATCAAGATCTCTGCCAAGCTTTCGTTCTTCATCACCAATTCATCTCCAAGTTCATCACCAACCCTAGATCATCAAGATCCAAGTGTTACCTCCAAGTTTCTTGATTCATTGGAGTGCTAAACACCTGGTATACCGTCTATTCTCTTTTCCTTACAAGAATTCAACCCCTAATCTCCAAATTTATGTCGATCTAGAAAACCCTAGTTCGCTAGTTCTGTGAAGTGCAAACTAGTCCGGCCTTCTGTCAGACTAGTCCGATTTTTCTGACTAAATTGTGTCAAATTAATTATAAAATTTGATCTAATCAACTCCAAACATGTATAAACTTGTTAAAAACTATTAGAACTAGTTAGTGATCATTAAAACAATCTATTAACAAGCTACCTTGCATTTGCACCAATCATGCTTGTCATGTCATATTGAGTAATATTTGTGCACTCTTTGATTGTGTTTCTTGTATTGTATGTTTATTGTGCGGATTAGACGGATTTGCGCTAGAGAGTGCCGCAGAGGATCTCCAACACCAAGAGTTTGAAGGCTTTGACCCTAACCAACCGCAAGAGCAAGGCAAGTGTCCTTGAAGCATATTGATCCTGTTTTTAAAATAAATATTTTGTTTGCAAACTGCATGCTTGTGTCAATTTGATGGGAATCCTATGGTAGGAAGTTTACTAGTTTTTTTTAACCACCCTTGTCACCTGGAATATATGGTAGAGAGTCGGGAAGGGCTTTTTACCTTTTTGCTTCGCTTAATTAATTAGGATGGGAAAACAACACTACACATTTAATTATGCATTAATGATATTTTGATTAATGTGAACTGGTCAATATGATATGGTAATGGGTGATCTAAGCAAGCCTGGTATGTGGATGGGTTGGATGTTATGGTGGTTTGCTTGCTTTAGATCTAAGGATCGGTTCATGCGAGAATAAGCCAGGACTATAGTGCCACCACGAGGCCTAGTATGGGTGCGGCGTAGCTGATTAATTAGGGCTTTGCTAGTGCTGTTTGGACCATTGTGGATGCTCGGGGAAGGGGTAGTCGGATTTGGTTTGTTGATGATTGGTGGGACTACCCTAGGCTCCGAATGGCTCAAGAGGGGGCCCTTGGTTGAAGATGTGCTCTGTGGGAGACATCGCCACAGGTGAAACCTCAGTGGGGTCTAAATAGGCTAGTAATCCCTTTGTAAAGGCTATTTTGTGATCTTGGCCGTACACCAAAGGAAGTGTAATTGGCATAAGGGAGGTTTCTTTAGTCGCCGACGGGTGATGAAATCACAAACACGTGGGTAAAGCGGTACAAACTCTGCAGGGTCTAATAAAATTATCATGATAGTCGTGCTCCCGGTTATGAGCACCTGGACAACTTCCATGATTAGAGGGTACCTGGTATTGGGATGGTATTTGGGAAGGTTATGGTTGGTATTATGGTTATGGTTTGTTATGGATTTATTTCTGGTATTGAATATGGTTATTGGCAATGGTGAAATCTGGAATTATTGATGATGGTAGTGAATTCAGATTGGTATTATGATATTACTTATGATTATGATGGGTTTATTTCACATACATGTAATATATTGCTTTTCAAATGTTTTAATGTACTTTTCAGCACTTATCCATTATTATATTCATTATTTGAATCAGCCACATGTCATACTTTACACACTTGCTGAGTACGACATGTACTCACTCTTGCAATCCCTCCCCCCCCCCAACAGTTGCACGTCAGGATTAAGAGTTTAATGGCGATAATGCAGAGTTCTAGGCTGTGTCTACCGTCAGCTTTGCCTGTGCTGTTGATTGGAGCTGCGCTATACCCTATTGCTTATGCTGCCTAGCTGTTTAGTTTGCTTATTTAGTTTATTTCCACTGCATTAGTTAAACTTGTCATTAATATTCATTAGAGCTTGTATTCGAGGATAATATGGTTTGTTTAATAAAATTTGGTTAATTAATCTTGTGCTGTGGTAATTTTCTGTATACTCTTTTGTGAATGCACTCGTGTATGTGTGTTGAACATCCTGGGTACACATATGCGTTAGCTTGGTTCATTTTCCAGAACCGGGCGTCACAGATTGGTATCAGAGCCACAAGTTGACCGTAGGACGCAGCCTAGATAGAATGGACACTTTAGAGCACATAGGAGCACTCAGGAAGCGTTGTGATTCTGTTTGGTGTGCTGTTTGCTATATATATTGTTTGCTTGTGTGCTTAATAGAGGATTTTGGGATGCTTTAGCATTGCCATGTCCACCTAGGCTAGTGTAGCTAGTTGTTTAGTTTCATATCCCTTGATGCATTTAGTTGGGAATGTCTCTAATTCTTACCTATTGCTTTTCTTCAGATGGTGAGGACTCGCAACCAGAGGGATGGCAATGATGAGGAGGAGAACAATGGAGTGCCTCAGAACAACATTGGACAAGGATCTACTCAGGGAGCTCTCAACATTGAGCAGCTACTGGCTATGCAAAACCAGCTCATGCAGACCATGATACAGACTATGGGACAGCTGCAGGCTGGCAACATCAACAATCAGTCCCACATGCCTCCACCGCCACCCCCGTCTCCTCATAACCGATTGGGAGAATTTATGAGGACTAGGCCACCGACCTTTGCTCAAGCTGCTGACCCTATGGATGCGGATGATTGGCTCAAGTCCGTGGAGAAGAAACTAGCATGCAGTGACCGGGAGAAGGTCTTATTTGCTTCTCATCAACTAGTTGGAGCAGTTGCGGATTGGTGGGATTTACTATGCAATGCTCATGAGAACCAAGAGAGAGTTACCTGGGCGGAATTCAAGGAGAGTTTTCATTCCCATTATGTGTCGGAAGGTGTTATGGTTTTGAAGAGGCAAGAATTTGAGAACTTAATGTAAGGAAGATCAAGCGTGAGTGAATATCTCAATAAGTTCACTCAACTCTCAAGGTATGCGCCTGAGGATGTGAGCCGGGACAGCCGGAAGCAATACTTGTTCATGAGAGGCTAACAATGAAATCCAAGTGCAATTGCTCAATTGTGACTATGCAAATTTCCAGAAGCTTGTGGACAAAGCAATTGTGGTTGAGAACAAGGTCCGTGAGATGGAACAAGACAACAAGAGAAAGGCGCCATATCAAGGACAGCAACAAGGGAGTAATGTGCGCCCTCGCCTTGCACCACCTAATGCGCCATATTACGGCTCTTATGTTCCTGTACAGCGCCTTGGTTATGCACCGCGCCCAGCTCAATTCATGCAGCAGCGCCCCGTTATGCAAGCACCTAGTCCTCCAATTCCATATGCACCTCGTGCTAATTTTCATGGTGCAAGTGTTCAAAACCAAGCTCGTCCCAATAATTTTGGTGGAGTTAAGAAGTGCTATACTTGTGGAGAAGCTGGACACTTTGCGCACCAATGTCCTAAGTCAGGCCTTGGTCATGGAAGCAATGCACCGAGGCAAAACCCAAGACCCAATGGAGGAAAACCAAAAGGGAATTGTGGACAGCAGAATTTTGCTCGTGGCAACGTGAACCATGTCTCTACGGAGGATGCTCAACAAGCGGATGACGTGGTCATTGGTATGTTTCTTGCCAACTCCAACCCCGCGACTGTGTTGTTTGATTCTGGAGCATCGCATTCATTCATTGCATCGAAGTATGTTGCCAAGTATAGTTTGCCTATCTCTCATATGAAGTTTACTCTATTGGTTAAGTCTCCTAGAGGAGAGATGAGGACAAATATAGTATGTCCAAAAGTAAGCCTTAGAATAAGGGGGATAGACTTATCCGCCAACCTCATTGTTTTGGATTCTCAAGGATTAGACATTATACTTGGTATGGACTAGTTGAGGAAGCACAATGGAGTTATTGAGTGTGCCATAAAGACGGTGAAGTTGACTAATGAAGAAGGGATCATCGTAGAATTTGAAGCATCTCAAACCGCACCAAAGCAATTGGAGCTGAATCATATGGACGGTGCCGCAATTGAGGAGATTCCGGTGGTGCGTGAATTTTTGGATGTTTTTCTGGACGAGTTGCCAGGTATGCCACCTGATCGAGACATTGAGTTTGTTATTTATTTAATACCTGGAACTGCACCTATAGCTAAGAGGCCATATAGGATGCCTCCTATGGAATTAGCGGAGCTCAAGAAACAAATTCAAGAGCAACTAGAGAAAGGTTTTATTTGCCATAGTTTTTCACCTTGGGGAGCGTCCGTGCTGTTTGTGGACAAGAAGGATGGAACCCAAAGGATGTGTGTGGATTACCGAGCCCTCAACGAGGTAACAATCAAGAACAAGTACACCTTGCCACGCATAGAAGACTTGTTTGATCAGATGAAGGGTGCTTGTGTCTTCTCTAAGATCGATTTGAGGTCGGGATACTTTCAAATGAAGATTAGACCGTCGAACATACCCAAGACAGCTTTTAGGATGCGGTATGGATCTTATGAGTACACCATGATGTCCTTTGGATTGACCAATGCACCTGCCTACTTTATGTACCTCATGAATAAAGTCTTCATGGAGTACTTGGACAAGTTTGTTGTAGTGTTTATTGATGACATTATGATCTACTCGAAGGATGAGAAAGAACATGAGGAACACTTGAGGCTCACGTTGCAGAAATTGGGGGAGCATCAATTGTATGCCAAGTTCAACAAGTGTCAGTTTTGGTTGAGAGAGGTGTCATTTTTGGGTCATATCATCTCAGGAGGAGGAGTATCGGTTGACCCCGGAAAAGTGAGAGACGTGTTGAAGTGGGAACCGTCGCAAAATGTAAAGGAAATAAGGAGTTTTCTTGGAATGGCTGGATATTACCGTAGGTTCATCTAGGACTTCTCCAAGATAGCCAAGCCAATGACGGAATTGCTAATGAAGGGAAAGGCTTTCCAATGGACTCAAGCTTGTCAAAATAGTTTTGAGGAGTTGAAGAAGAGGTTGACAACAGCCCCAGTTTTGGTACTGCCGGATGTGAGCAAGAGTTTTGATATTTATTGCAGCGCATCGAGACAAGGATTTGGATGTGTATTGATGCAAAAGGGTCAAGTAGTAGCCTATGCATCGAGACAATTGAAGAAACATGAGAAGAATTACCCCACGCACGATTTGGAACTCGCGGCCGTGGTACACGCATTGAAGATTTGGAGGCACTATATTCTTGGACATAGGTGTGAAATTTATACAGATCACAAGAGTCTTGAGTATATTTTCACACAAACAGATCTGAATTTGAGGCAACGAAGATGGTTGGAGCTCATCAAAGATTATTATTTGGGGATCAACTATCATCCGGGAAAGGCCAACGTAGTGGCCAATGCTTTGAGTAGAAAAGGAGTAAGTCATCAACTCACAGTTCGAGAGTTACCATCCGAGTTATGTAAGTAGTTCGAACGGTTGAACCTCGGATTTGTAAATGAGATGGAGATGGTGGAGTTAAATCCAACCTTGGAGCAAGAAATTCAAGAAGCACAAACCACAGATGAGAAAATTCGGGAAATCAAGGAAAGTAGCCAAGAAGGGAGAGAATTCATATTTGATGAGGATGAACATGGCACTCTATGGCTTGGTAAGAGGATTGTTGTGCCTAATGTAAAGCATATTTGGGAGACAATATTAAGGGAGGCATATTACTAGCCGTACTCGATTCACCCCGGTTGTACGAAGATGTACAAAGACTTGAAGACTTGCTATTGGTGGGATAGCATGAAGAAGGACATAGCTGAATATGTGGCATTGTGTGATGTGTGTCAACGAGTCAAGGAAGAACATCAAAGGCCAGCTGGATTATTGGAACCATTGAAGATCCCGAAATCGAAGTGGGAAGAAATTTGAATAGACTTCATAGTTGGGTTACCACGTACTCAGTGCGGTTATGACTCAATTTGGGTAATTGTGGATCACTTAACCAAGTTAGCTCATTTTATCCCTGTGAACACCAAATACAGCTACACAATTGGCTGAAATATACATGGAGCATATTATGTGTCGACACGGAGTACCGAAGAAGATAGTCTCGGATAGATGTTCTCAATGTACCTCCATATTTTGGCAGAAACTGCATGAAGCTTTGGGAACGAGGTTGAATTTCAGTTCGGCATATCGCCCTCAAACGGATGGACAAACCGAGAGGACCAATCAGATTTTAGAGGACATGTTAAGAGCTTGTGCTTTAAAGCATGGGAAAAGTTGGGACAAGAGCTTGCCATATGCAGAATTTTCATACAACAATAGTTACCAAGCAAGCTTGAAAATGTCACCATATGAAACACTTTATGGAAGGAAGTGTAGGACACCTTTATTCTGGAATGAGGCAGGGAAAACTCATGTATTTGGTCCGGATGTGTTGGAAGAAGCGGAAAAGCAAGTCCAAATAATTCGATAAAACTTGAGGGTTGCCCAATCAATACAAAAAGGCTATGCGGACAATAGGAGAAGGAAATTAGCCTTTGAAGTGGGAGATTTTGTTTACCTCAAGGTGTCACCAATGAGAGGTCATAAGAGGTTTAATATAAGAGGCAAGCTCGCACCTTGTTATATTGGACCATTCAAGATTTTGGACAAAAGAGAAGAAGTAGCGTATAAGTTGGAGATGCCAGCTCATCTTTCGGACGTACATGATGTCTTTCATGTTTCCCAGCTCAAGAAATGCTTGAGAGTACCAGAAGAACAAGTGCCCATGGAAGGATTGCAACTAGAGGAAGATTTGACTTATGCCGAACAACCGATCAAGATCTTGGAAACCAAGGAGAAAGTCACAAGGAACAAGGTTATTAGATGTTATAAAGTTCAATGGAAGCACCACACAGAAAAAGAAGCAACGTGGGAATTGGAGGATGATCTCAAGAGGGAATTTCCCTATCTCTTCTCTTTCGCGTCGAATCTCGAGGGCGAGACTCATTTTAAGGGGGGTAGGTTTGTAACACCCTCATTTTCATGCATCATGCCCTACATACACTCATATACATGTTAACTTTAACCCACAACAAGAGGGACGAGTTTAAAAATTGATTTGGAGCGAAACCACACTTAAAATGCAGGAAAGTGCGAACTAGTCCAATTTTACTGAGGACTAGTCTGATTTCTCTCTGACTAAAAACGGACTTGTTCGTTTTTGCTGCAAACTAGTCCGATATTCCAAGAATCCTTGAAAATTTGCTAAGTCCTTGGACTTTTCTGTACTAGTCCGGTGTTCCAGCAGACTTGTCTGTTTTCTTCTCTGACTAAAGTCGAACTTGTCCAATTTTTGGCCAGAACTGTCTGATTTTCTCTCTGGACAACTTCGGACTAGTCCGGTCCTTTCCGGACTTGTCTGATATTTCGCGACTCCGAATTGATCTTTTGTTTTACGACTTGTTTCTTGGGTTTCACGTTAAGTGGGCCTAGGGACGTCGTGCCTAACTCTTTTAGAGCCTATGCGGGACTCTAAACCGGCCTCTACTCATCCCAAACTCGAGATCCATCTAACCCTAGCATCCACCTCTATATAAACAACCCCACCCCTTGGCTTGACATCTATTTGCCAATTTTCCACCCCACCCAAACCCTAGTTCGTGGAGAGCCACCACCAAGGAAGGAGGACGAGATCCCAAGCAAGAAGAAGAAGAGGAGGAAACGAAAGAGGATCAAGATCTCCGCCAAGCTTTCGTTCTTCATCACCAATTCATCTCCAAGTTCATCACCAACCCTAGATCATCAAGATCCAAGTGTTACCTCCAAGTTTCTTTATTCATTGGAGTGCTAAACACCTGGTATACCTTCTATTCTCTTTTCCTTACGAGAATTCAACCCCTAAACTCCAAATTTACGTCGATCTGGAAAACCCTAGTTCATTAGTTCTGCGAAGTGGGGACTAGTCTGGCCTTCTGCAGACTAGTCCGATTTTTCTGACTAAATTGTGTCAAATTAATTCTAAAATTTGATCTAATCAACTCCAAACCTGTATAAACTTGTTAAAAACTATTAGAACTAGTTAGTGATCATTAAAAACAATCTATTAACAAGTTCTACCTTGCATTTGCACCAATCATGCATGTCATGTCATATTGAGTAATATTTGTGCGCTCTTTGATTGTGCTTCTTGTCTTGTATGTTTATTGTGCGAATTAGATGGATTTGCGATAGAGAGTGCCGCGGAGGATCTCCAACACCAAGAGTTTGAAGGCTTTGACCCTAACCAACCGCAAGAGCAAGGCAAGTGTCCTAGAAGCATATTGATCCTGTTTTTAAAATAAATGTTTTGTTTGCAAACTGTATGCTTGTGTCAATTTGATGGGAAACCTATGGTAGGAAGTTTACTAGTTTTGTTTAACCACCCTTGTCACCTGGAATATATGGTAGAGAGTCGGGAAGGGCTTTTTACCTTTTTGCTTCGCTTAATTAATTAGGATGGGAAAACAACACTACACATTTAATTATGCATTAATGATATTTTGATTAATTTGAACTGGTCAATATGATATGGTAATGGGTGATCTAAGCAAGCCTGGTATGTGGATGGGTTGGATGTTATGGTGGTTTGCTTGCTTTAGATCTAAGAACCGGTTCATGCGAGAATAAGCCAGGACTACAGTGTCACCACGAGGCCTAGTATGGGTGCGGCGTAGCTGATTAATTAGGGCTTTGCTAGTGATGTTTGGACCATTGTGGATGCTTGGGGAAGGGGTAGTCGGATTGGGTTTGTTGATGATTGGTGGGACTACCCTGGGATCCGAATGGCTCAAGAGGGGGCCCTTGGTTGAAGATGTTCTCTGTGGGAGACATCGCCACCGGTGAAACCTCAGTGGGGTCTAAATAGGCTAGTCATCCCTTTGTAAAGGCTATTTTATGATCTCTTGGTCGTACACCAAAGGAAGTGTAATTGGCATAAGGGAGGTTTCTTTAGTCGCCGACGGGTGATGAAATCACAAACACGTGGATAAAGAGGTACAAACTCTGCAGAGTCTAATAAAACTATCATGATAGACGTGCTCCCGGTTATGAGCACCTGGACTTCCATGATTAGAGGGTACCTAGTATTGGGATGGTATTTGGGAAGGTTATGGTTGGTATTATGGTTATGGCTGGTTATGGATTTATTTCTTATATTGAATATGGTTATTGGCAATGGTGAAATCTGGAATTATTGATGATGGTAGTGAATTCAGATTGGTATTATGATATTACTTATGATTATGATGGGTTTATTTCACATACATGTAATATATTGCTTTTCAAATGTTTTAATGTACTTTTCAGCACTTATCCATTATTATATTCGTCATTTGAATTAGCCACATGTCATACTTTCCACACTTGTTGAGTACGACATGTACTCACTCTTGCAATCTCCCCCCAACAGTTGCAGGTCAGGATTGGGAGTTTAATAGCAATAATGTGGAGTTATAGGCCGTGTCTACCGTCAGTTTTGCCTGTGGTGTTGATTGGAGCTGCGCTATACCCTATTGCTTATGCTGCCTAGCTGTTTAGTTTGCTTATTTAGTTTATTTCCACTACATTAGTTGAACTTGTCATTAATATTCATTAGAGCTTGTATTCGAGGATAATATGGTTTGTTTAATAAAATTTGGTTAATTAATCTTGTGCTGTGGTAATTTTCTGTATACTCTTTTGTGAATGCACTCGTGTATGTATGTTGAACATCCTGGGCACACATATGCATTAGCTTGGTTCATTTTCCAGAATCGGGCATCATATCCTCCCAGTGTGGACTTGTCTGCAACGGGCTAGTCCAATAAAGTCTGGACTAGTATCATAATCCTTCTGATCAATATCGAACAAAGGCGATATTCCACAGACTAGTCTGAAACCCTCACTGACCTACTTCGGACAAGTCCTTAGCCCCTCAAAATTTCACGACACTGGACTAGTCCGATATTATCCGGACTAGTCCGATAACCTCTCTGACTAAAATCGGACAAGCCCTCTAAGTGCGGACTTGTCCTAAATTCACTAAGGGATTCACCACACCGGACTAGTCCGAACATCTCCAGAGACAAAAACAGACTAGTCTGTCGGTTGCCGGACAAGTCCGATAATTCAGGACACTTAGGGTTTCCCACACGCCGCATATCGGACTAGTCCGGAGTCAACCACGGACTAGTCCGGACATCGCAAACCCTAACGGTAACCTTTGGAAACCCTAGTATAAATAGAGGTGCACGGCTCCTAATCAAACTGTCTCGACCCCCTACACCGTCACACCTTCCAAGAGCCCAAAAAACACGTCTCTCCACACAATCCAACGCAAGAAAGATCAAATCCTTAAGGATTAACCTTAGATCAAAGGACAGACACGTTCTTCACGTCTTGAGCTCTTGGGTTTGATTCTCTTACACACTCTCGTTGTTTCATTGCATAATTTTTGAGTGTGTTTGGTGGTGTTTCAAATTGTAAATCTTGGGGAGCCCTCAACTTGTGAGAAGGCCCCTTGAACACGGTTATTTACCCCCTTTGTGATTAGTGGAAGAGAATTCGCCTTCGTGGCGATTCGACGGTGGTAGGGTTGGTGAAGACCCGGTCCTCCGTGGGCTCCTCAACGTGGATGTAGATTTCCTCTGTGGAATCAAACCACGGGATAAAATCATTGTGTCCTTTGCTTTTGTTCTTACTATTCATTGTAATCTAGGGTTTGCTCAATTTTGTTCCACTTACGTTAAAACTTTGAAACTAAAGTTAACTTGTGCCACATCTAGTTCCATTGAAACAATACATTCAAGTTACAACTCAATTTCCGTTGCATAGAGTACTTGGATCAAAATCATTGATCAAACTTCATCGATCTAGTCTGCACACAACGGACTAGTCCGATTTCTCTGTGTTTGATCAGGTTGCTAAGTGTTTCAGGTTCTGACGAAAATTTTAAAAAGCCTATTCAACCCCCCCCCCCCCCCCCTTTAGGCTACATTCACGTCAAACTAGAGAGTTCAGTGAGGCTCAGTGAAGACCGAGACCTTGGGTTCCGGCTTATGCTCACTGGGCCCCCCTGGATTTGATGAAGAAGGGGTCCACTCTGCCACGAAGTCGGCCAATGCCTAACTCTTGATAGCACGTCAAGGCAGGAATTCGACATCGAACTCTGCCAGCTCTGCTGCCCACTTTGGAATGTTTCCTGTAGAGTTGGGGTTATGCAGTATAGCATGCAGTGGATAGGAGGTTACCACTGATATCTTGTGGGCTTAGAAGTAGTGATGTAGCTTCCTTGAGGCAATGAGAACTGCATAGAGCAGCTTATGCACCTCAATATATCGAGTCTTGGCATCTTGGAGTACTTCATTGATGAAGTACACTGGTCGTTGGACAGTCCGAACCTTCCTGGAATGTCCCAGAGCTTCTTCTTCATCAACCCGGACCCTCTCGGAGGGGTCCGGACCTTCTTGTTGAGCTTCCCGGACCTTCCCAGAGGGGTCTGAAACTTCTTCTTCAGCCGTGAGAAATCCCTTGGTTGAGAGAGGTTGATCCTCTGGCAGCTCGCCTTGAGGATCCGCGTCTGGGGGATGTGACCCAAACTCGCCTTCAGGTAGCTCTGGTCCCTCCCAGAGGGGTCTGGGCTCCTGAACTTTGGGTGGCGCTGGTCTCTCCGAGAATAGGATCATGCTGACAACTTCCGTAGTTGCCAAAATGTAAAGCAAAAGAGGCTCACCACGATTCGGAGCTACCAAGATTGGTAGACTGGTGAGGAGTTGTTTAAGCTCTTGGAACACCTTTTCTGCTTCTTCAGACCAGTGGAATGGTCCAGACTTCCTCAATAACTTGAAGAAGGGAAGTGCCCGCTCTGCGAGTCTCGAGATGAACCGACTGAGCACAGCTAGACACCCAGTTAGCTTTTGGACATCCTTGATGCGAGTTGGGGGCGCATGTCTTCAATAGCCTTGATCTTTGCCGGATTTGCCTCAATTCCACGGTGAGTCACCAAGAATATGAGGATCTCCCGGAGCTAACCCCGAAGACACATTTGTCTGGGTTCAGCTTGGTGCGCGTTATGCGCAGCTTGTCGAAGATGGCTTGCAGGTGGTCAAGGAGTGACTCCTTGTTCTTCACCTTCACGAAGATTTCATTGATGTAGAGCTCCACCAAGTTTCTAATGAGCTCTTCAAATATTTTGTGCATGGCTCACACAAAAGTTGAAGCAACATTTTTGAGACCGAAAGGCATAGCAGTATAACAATACAAGCCATCTACTGTTATGAAGGTAGTATGCTCTTCATCTT
The DNA here is from genome assembly GCA_036927565.1 of Tuctoria greenei. Lineage (NCBI taxonomy): Eukaryota > Viridiplantae > Streptophyta > Magnoliopsida > Poales > Poaceae > Tuctoria > Tuctoria greenei. Next base: position 112,719,541 of record JAYESD010000010.1, read on the forward strand.
CCATGGACATTTGGATCTGATGATATCCAGAATATGCATCTAGGAAACACAATAGTTCACACTCGGAGGTGGAATCCAGCATCTGGTCTATCCTAGGTAGTGGAAATGGGTCTTTTGGACATGCCTTATTCAAGGTGGTGTAGTCGACACACATCCGAAGCTTCCCCCCGGCCTTAAGCACAATGACTGGGATTGCCAACCATCAAGGATGATGAACCTCCCGGATGAAACCAGCTTCGAGCAGCTTCTTGATTTTGTCTAATGAAGTTCTACCGCTCGACTGATTGCTTCCGAGGCTTCTGATGTATTGGTCGTGCGTCGGGATATATCTTCAGGCTGCTCAATCACCTCCCTAGGGATCCTAGGCATCTGTGATGGTTGCCATGCAAACACGTCGACATTTGCCCGAAGGAAAGTGATGAGCACGAGTTCCTATTTGTTGTCCAGACCTCTCGATATGCGGGTGGTCTGGGCAGCATCAGAACCAATTTGGACGAATTTGACGGGAATGTCGGTATTGCCGCTTGGTTGCACACGTGGCGCAGAGGTTGAGCCTCGATGGTTAGTGCTCGGAGGTTGAGCAGCTTGCTCCTTGCCAGATGCTTCCTCCTGCGCTGTTACAAGCACGTGGAGTTCTTCCAGCACGGTGACTCCTGTAGTGTGATCCCCGTAGATCCAGAGAACGCCTGAAGGTGTCGGCATCTTCAACACCAAGTAGCCATAGTGAGTTGCGGCCATAAACCTGTACAGGGTTGGCCTGCCGAGGATGGCGTTGAAGGGTTGGCTGATGTGTGCCACATCGAAGACTAGCTTCTCGGTCCTATAATTGTCCCGAGTGCTGAAGTTCACCAGGAGTGTAATTGAGTCGAGAGGACTAATAGCTCCCGAACCTACCCCAGAGAAAGGACGTGAGGGGTGAAGGTCTGAGAGTCGGAATTGGATTCTTCACGAATGCTTCATAGCTTAGGAGGATGAGCGTCGAACCTCCATCCACCAAGACATGGTAGAGCTGGAAATTATTGATGGTAGGAGAAACCATCAATGGCAGTTGACCAGCTCCGATCATGTTCCTTAGGGCAGTCTGAAGCATTGAAAGTGATGGGAGTGTCCATCCACTTTCGATGAGGTTCTGCCTTGGCAGTGGGAGCTGTGGCAGCCATCTCCCGACGCATGGTCTTGAGGATGCGACGAGAGGTGATATCCCATGACTCTCCATATATTATGGAGAGTCTTCCGACACTAGTTGTCGGAGATGTCAGAATCTTCGTTGACGGTGTTTTACACAACCTTCAGGACCATGTAGGGGTCCTGGAAGCCTAGCTCCGGATCAGCCGGAGCTTCGTCGATCTTATATTTTCCTTCCCGCTGACGGAAAGGAGCTTCTTCTCGGCGCTTGTTGAAGCGCTCAACAAGGTTCTGTACCTCGCGGTAATCTTCAAGATTGTGAGTGTCCGTTTTGTGGATCGGACGCCACATCTTTTGACCACCGCCGTCTTTAGACAAAGGTCGAGGTTGTTTTTTAGGGCGTGGCCCCCGGCCACCCAGAGCTGCAGCTACAGCAGTAGTAGGCCTGCCGGTCGATGGCTTCTTCTTGCTGTTGGACTTTTTCTTCTTTTTTCCACTGCCGAAGGTAGAGGCTTCAGCCTTGGAGGATTTTTTCCAGCCTCCAGAGCTAGTTTGGAGTGCATCTCTCTACCCTCTGCAGCCCTAGCACATTTGCCGGCTAGGATAAAGAGTTTAGTGACACTGCTAACTTCTTTCATCACCATCTTCTTCAACATCTTCTTATCTCTGACGCCCTATCGAAATGCAACACCGACAGATGCGTTGGACATGGTAGGAATTGTGTTTCATACCTGGGAAAACCGATGGATGAATGATCGCAACGGCTCTCCCGATTTCTGTTGTATGACGAACAGAGCTAGCTCTGTGCAAGGTCGGGTGTAGCCCGAAGTTGGCGGTGAACTGGAGACAAAGATCTTCCCAATAGTTGATGGAGTCAGGTGGAAGACTCATGAACCAGGACCTGGCTATCACAGTATGAGCCACAGGGAAGTAGTTAGCCATCACAGCCTCATTGCCTCTTGTCGCAAGGATGGCGGTGGAGTATATCTATAGGAACTCGACAGGGTTGACAGTCCCATCGTACTTCTCCGGCAGATGAGGCTGGAACTTTTGCGGCCATTGGACCATGTGCAGGTGCATGGACAGAACTGAACATCCGCCCCCTACTCCCAAAGGAGAACGGTTTTGCCGAGCCTCTCGCCTCTAGTGAGCACGCTCAATGTGGATACGGTCGTCCTGCTGCCTGTATCGGCGGTCGAGCTCCGACCGGAGATCATGCGTCGAGAGCCTCGATGTCGTGTGAGTACGACGTTCCCCGGAGGGCAGCAACGTCACTTGTTGAGACACAACACGTCTCCTGTGCTGTGATACTTGAGGACCAAGTCGGACAAACAAGGTCCTACGCTGAGGAAGTGCCTGCCCTGAAGGGGGTGGGCCTTGGTTGTTGATGGCATCAGCTGCTGCTGCAACCAGATGCTCAACATCCGTGCGCCACTGCTCCATTGCACCCGGAGGTGCTTCGGGCGCCGGTGGATGCTGAAGAAGAGTACGCGCCGCATTTATTGCGTTCTCCGGTTTGTTGTGTGTCGATGCAATGACTGACACAAAGACACCATCCTGTTGTCCAACGTTGTTTGCTAGAGCCGGTGGTGGTGGTGGTAAAATGACACCCGCCGGAACAACAGCACCAGTTGGCTGTTGCACGTTGGAGGGATTTCCTCCAGCAAGTTGCTTAGTGTGGTCGTTGGATGATTTTGCGGTGGAGTTCACCATCTCGAAATCTCAGTTGCCCCTACCTGGAACGCCAAATGTCGAAGTGTGCGATCGACAATTCCCCCAGTACTACTAAAATGTAGTCCGCGGAGGTTTGTATTCGGTTGGGACGTGCATGAGATCAACAACAAGACAATGACAGGAGAGTTTTTTGTGACACCCCGTTCCAAAAATGAACCAAGTAAAAGCATATGTGTGTCCAGGACGTTCAACACACATACACGAGTGCAATCACAAAAGGATATACAAAAAATTACCACAGAACAAGATTAATTGACCAAATTTTATTACAAAATTCATAATATCCTCGAATACAAACTCTAATGAATATTAAAGACAACTTTGAATAATGCAGCGGAAATAATCTAATTAAGCAAACTAAGCAACTAAGCAGCATAAGCAAATAGGGTATAGCGCAGCTCCAACACTCCACAGGCAAAGCTGACGGCAGACACGGCCTAGAACTCCGCATTATCATGTTAAACTCCCAATCTTGACCTGCAACTGTTGGTGGGGGAATTGCAAGAGTGAGTACATGTCGTACTCAGCAAGTGTGGAAAGTATGACATGTAGCTGATTCAAATGACGAATATAATAATGGCTAAATGCTGAAAAGTACATTAAAACATTTGAAAAGCAATATACTGTATGTATATGAAATAATCCCATTATAAACCATAAATTAATATCATAGTACCAGTCCATATTTCATTACCATCATCCATATTCCAGATTTAACCATTGCCATTAACCATATCCAATACCAGAAATTAATCCATAACCAGCCATAACCATATTATTAACCATAACCATTACCAAACCATCCCAACACCAAGTTTCCTCTAATCATGTGAGGGTCCAGGTTGCTCATAACTGGGAGCACGGCTATCATGATTGTTTAAAGACACACTCTGCAGAGGTTGTACCGCTTTACCCATGTGTTTGTGATTTCATCACCTTTTGATGACTATAGAATCTCAATTATGCCGTCTCACACTTCCTTAGGTGTGTGGCCAAGAGATCACAAAATAGCCTTTATAAAGGGATTACTAGCCTATTTAGACCCCACTGAGGTTTCATCGGTGGCGATGCTCCAACTGAGCACATCTTCAACCAAGGGCCCCCTCTTGAGCCATTCGGATCCCAGGGTAGTCCCACCAATCATCAACAAACCCAATCCAACTACACCTTCCTCGAGCATCCTTAATGGTCCAAATAGCACTGCCAAATCCCTAATTAATCAGCTATGCTGCACCCATACTTGGCCTCGTGGTGGCACTGTAAATCCTGGATGGTCGCTCCATGAACCGGTCCTTAGATCTAAAGCAAGCAAATCACCATAACATCCAACCCATCCACATACCATGCTTGCTTAGATCACCCATTACCATATCATATTAACCAGTTCTTGTTAATCATAATCTCATAAGTGCATAATTAGATAGTATGCTTGTTTTCCCATCCCAATTAATTAAGCATAGAAAAAAGGTAAAAAGCCCTTCCCGAGTCTCTACCATGAATTTCAGGTGACAAGGGTGGTTTAACAAAGCTAGTAAACTTCCTACCATAAGATTCCCATCAAATTGACACAAGCATGCAGTTTTGAAAACAAAACATTAATTTTAAAACAGGATCAATATGTTTCTAGGACACTTCCCTTGCTCTTGGGATTGATTCGGGTCAAAGCCTTCAAACTCTTGGTGCTGGAGATCCTCCGCAACGCTCTCTAGCACAAATCCATCTAAACCGCACAATAAACATACAAGACAAGAATTATAATCAATAGATGCACATATATTACTCAATATGATATGATATGCATGATTAACACAAATGCAAGGTGGAACTTGTTAATGAGTTGCTTTTAATGACCACTACTAGTTCTAATAGATTTTAACAAGTTTATACAGGTTTGTATTTAATTTGAAACAATTTAGATATAATTCAACAGGAAATAGATTGCAAAAATCGGTCAAGTTCGCAGTAGGTTGGACTAGTCTGCACTTCACAGGAACAACGAATTTGGGTTTTCTAGATCGACGTGAATTTGGAGATTTGGGGTTGAATTCACGTAAGGAAAAGAGAATAGAAGGTATACCAGGTGTTTAGAACTCCAATGAATCAAGGGTCCTGGAGGTAACACTTGGATCTTGACAATCTAGGGTTGATGAAGAACTTGATGGTGAATTGTTGATAAAGAACGCGAAGTTGATGGAGATCTTGATACTCTTTCATTTCCTCCTCTTCTTCTTCTTGTTCTAGATCTCTTTCTCCCTCCTTGGTGGCGGCTACTCACGAGCTAGGGTTTGGGTGAGGTGGAAAAGTGGCAAATAGATGTCAAGCCAAGGGGTGGGGTTGTTTATATAGAGGTGGAGGCTAGAGTTAGATGGATTTCGAGTTTGAGATGAGTAGGGGTCGATTTAGAGTTCCACATGGGCTCTAAAAGAGTTAGGCATGACGTCCTTAGGCCCACTTAACGTAAAACCCAAGAAACAAGTCGTGAAACAAAAGATCAACTCAGAGTTGCGATTTATTGGACAAGTCCAAAAAGGGCCGGACTAGTCCGAAGTTGGACAGAGGGAAATCGGACAAGTCCGGATTGGACATCAGACAAGTCCGAACTTATCCAGAGGGGAAAAACAGATAGGTCTTGTCAAAAATAGGACAAGTCTGACTTTAGTCAGAGGGAAAAACGGACAAGTCCGCTGGAATATCGGGCTAGTCCAGACAAGTCCAGAGACTTAGCAAAATTTCCAAGGAATTGGAATATCGGACTAGTCCACAATGGACTGGACAAGTCTAAAAGTGTCCAGAGGGAAAAACAGACTAGTACGCTGCAAAATGGACAAGTCCGAGCGAGGTCACAGAGAAATTGGACTAGTCCGCACAAAGACCGGAATAGTCTGCACAAAGACCGGACTAGTCCGCACTTCCCAGAATTCTTAAGTGCAGTTTTATTTATGTGGATTAATGTTAAACATGATTAATGAACTTATGCAATGCATGATGCATGAAAATGATGGTGTTACAAACCTACCCCCTTAAAATGAATCTCGCCCTCGAGGTTCGACGCGGAAGAGAAAAGATAGGGAAATTCCTTCTTGAGATCATCCTCCAACTCCCATGTTGCCTCTAATTCTGTGTGACGCTCCCATTGAACTTTGCACCATCGAATAACCTTGTTCCTTGTGACTCTCTCTTTGGTTTCCAAGATTTTGACCGGTTGTTCGGCGTACGTCAAATCTGCCTCTAACTCCAATTCTTCCATTGCCACTTGTTCTTCCGGTACTCTTAAGCACTTCTTGAACTGGTAAACATGAAACACGTCATGCACATCTGATAAGTGTGTTGGCATCTCCAACTTATATGCTACTTCTCCTCTTTTGTCCAAAATCTTGAATGGTCTGATATATCTAGGTGCTAGCTTTCCTCTTATGTTAAACCTCTTATGACCTCTCATTGGTGACACCTTGAGGTAAACGAAGTCTCCTATTTCAAAGGCTAGTTTCCTTCTATTATACGCATAGCCTTTTTGCCTTGATTGAGCAGCCCTCAAGTTATTACAAATAACCTAAACTTGATTTTCAGCTTCTAGCAACACATCCGGACCAAATACTCAAGTTTCTCCTGTTTCATTCCAGAATAAAGGTGACCTACACTTCCTTCCATATAGTGCTTCATAAGGTGACATCTTCAAGCTTGCTTGGTAACTATTGTTGTATGAAAACTCTGCATATGGCAAGCTCTTGTCCCAACTTTTCCCATGCTTCAAAGCACAAGCTCTTAACATTTCCTCCAAAATATGATTGGTCCTCTCAGTTTGTCCATCCATTTGAGGGTGATATGTTGAACTGAAATTTAACCTTGTTCCCAATGCTTCATGCAATTTCTTCCAAAATCTGGAGGTAAATTGAGAACCTCTATCCGAAACTATCCTCTTTGGAACTCCATGCAAACATACTATTCTTCCCATATAGTTCAGCCAATATATCTCCGTTAAAGGTGGTCTTGAGGGGAATAAAGTGAGCTGATTTTGTCAACCGATCCACAATTACCCATATTGAGTCATAACTGGACTGAGTACGCGGCAATCCAACTATAAAGTCCATACCGATCTCTTCCCACTTCCACTTCGGAATCTTCAACGGCTGCAATAGTCCCGCCGACCTTTGATGTTCCACCTTAATTCGTTGGCACACATCACACAGCGCTACATATGCAGCTATGTCCTTCTTCATGCTAGCCCACCAATAACATGTCTTCAAGTCTTTGTACATCTTCATACAACCGGGGTGAATTGAGTATGGCGAGGCATGTGCCTCTTTTAGTATTGTCTGCCGAATATGCTTCACGTTAGGCACGACAATCCTCTTACCAAGCCATAGCGTACCATGTTCGTCCTCATCAAATATGAACTCTCTCCCTTCTTGGGTTCTTTCCTTGACCTCTTGGACTTCCTCATCCTTCGCTTGGCCCTCTCAAATCTCTTGCTCCAAGGTTGGATTTAATTCCATTGTCCCCATCTCATTTACAAATCCAATATTCAACCGTTCAAACTCCTTACATAACTCGGATGGCAGCTCTCGAACCGTGAGTTGATGACTTACTCCTTTCTGGCTCAAGGCGTCGACCACTACATTGGCTTTTTCCGGATGATAATTGATCCCCAAATCATAATCCTTGATGAGCTCCAACCATCTTCGTTGCCTCAAATTTAGATCCGTTTGCGTGAAAATATACTTAAGACTCTTATGATCCATGTAAATTTCACACCTATGTCCAAGGATATAATGTCTCCAAATCTTCAATGCATGTACCACGGCTTTGAGTTCCAAATCACGCGTTGGATAATTCTGCTCATGTTTCTTCAATTGTCTCGATGCATATGCAACCACTTGACATTCTTGCATGAGCACACATCCAAGTACTTGTCTTGATCCATCACAATATATATCAAAACTTTTGCTCACATCTGGCAAAACAAAAACTGGGGCTATTGTTAATCTTTTCATCAACTCCTCAAAACTATTTTGACAAGCTTCAGTCCATTGGAAAGCCTTTCCATTCATTAGCAATTCTGTCATTGGCTTGGCTATCTTGGAAAAGTCCTTGATGAATTGACGGTAATATCCAGCCATCCCAAGAAAACTCCTTATTTCCTTTACGTTTTGTGGTGGCTCCCACTTTAGCACATCCCTCACTTTTCCGGGGTCAACTGAAACTCCTCCTCCTGAAATGATATGACCCAAAAACAACACCTCTTTCAGCCAAAATTGGCACTTGCTAAACTTGGCATACAATTGATGCTCCCTTAATTTCTGCAATGTAAGCCTCAAATGTTCCTCATGTTCCTTTTTATCCTTCAAGTAGATCATAATGTCATCAATGAACACCACAACAAACTTATACAAGTACTCTATGAAGACCTTATTCATGAGGTACATAAAGTATGCAGGTGCATTGGTCAATCCCAAGGACATCACGGTGTACTCATAGGATCCATACCGTGTCCTGAAGGCTGTCTTGGGTATGTCCGATGGCCTAATGTTCATTTGAAAGTAGCCTAACCTCAAATCAATCTTGGAGAAAACACAAGCACCCTTCATCTGATCGAACAAATCTTCTATGCGTGGCAAGGAGTACTTGTTCTTGATCGTCACCTCATTGAGTGCTCGGTAATCCACACACATCATTTGTGATCCATCCTTCTTATCCATGAATTGAACGGGCGCTCCCCAAGGCGAAGAACTGGGGCGAATAAAACCTTTCTCTAGTTGCTCTTGAATCTGCTTCTTGAGCTTCACTAATTCCTTAGGAGGCATCCTATATGGCCTCTTAGCTATAGGTGCAGTTCCAGGTATTAAATCAATAACAAACTCAATGTCTCGATCAGGTGACATACCTAGCAACTCATCCAGAAACACGTCCAAAACTTCGCACACAACTGGAATCTCCTCAATTGCATCACTGTCCATGTGGTTCAGCTCCAATTGCTTCGGTGCGTATTGAGATGCTTCAAACTCTACAGTGATCCCTTCCTCATTGGTCAACTTCACCGTCTTAGTGGCACATTCAATAACTACATTATGCTTCCTCAACTAGTCCATACCAAGTATAATGTCCAACCCTTGAGAATCCAAGACAATGAGGTTGGCAAAAAGTCTACCCCCTTATTCTAAGGCTTACTTTTGGACATATTATATTTGTCCTCATCTCTCCTCTAGAAGACTTAACCAATAAAGTAAACTTCATATAAGAGATAGGCAAACTATACTTGGCAACATATTTCGATGCAATGAATGAATGTGATGCTCCAGAATCAAATAACATAGTCGTTGTGTTGGAGTTTGCGAGAAACATACCAATCACCACGTCATCCGCTTGTTGAGCATCCTCCGTAGAGACATGGTTCACTTTGCCACGAGTGAAATTCTGCTGTCCACGATTCCCTTGCGGCTGTCCTCCATTGGGTCTTGGGTTTTGCCTCGGCACATTACTTCCTTGACCAAGGCCTGACTTAGGACATTGATGCGCAAAGTGTTCAGCTTCTCCACAAGTATAGCTCTTCTTTACTCCACCAGAATTATTGGAGCGAGCTTGGTTCTGAACATTTGCACCAGGAAAATTGGCACGAGGCGCAAAAGGCATTGGAGGCCTAGGTGCTTGCATAACAGGGCGCTGATGCACAAACTGAGTTGGGTGCAGTGCATAACCAGGGCGATGAGCAGGCGCAGAAGAGCTGAAATATGGCGCATTAGGTGTTGCAAAACAAGGGCGCACATTACTTCCTTGTTGCTGTCCTTGATATGGCGCCTTCCTCTTGTTGTCTTGCTCCATCTCACGGACCTTGTTCTCAACCACAATTGCTTTGTCCACAAGCTTCTGAAAGTTGGCATAGTCACAATTCAGCAATTGCACTTGGATCTCATTGTTCAAGCCCCTCATGAACAAGTATTGCTTCCGGCTGTCCCGGCTCACATCCTCAGACACATACTTTGAAAGTTGAGTGAATTTATTGAGATATTCACCCACACTCGATCTTCCTTGCCTCAGGTTCTCAAATTTTTTCCTCTTCAAGGTCATAACTCCTTTTGGCACATAATGAGAATGGAAGCTCTCCTTAAATTCGGCCCAAGTGATCCTCTCCTGATTCTCATGATCATTGCAATAAGCATCCCACCAATCCGCAGCTGCTCCAACTAGTTGATGAGAAGCAAATAGGACCTTCTCTCGGTCACTGCATTGGACAATAGCTAGCTTCTTCTCCACGGACTTGAACCAATCATCAGCATCCATAGGGTCAGCAGCTTGAGCAAAAGTCAGTGGCCTAGTCCTCATGAATTCTCCCAACCGGTTATGAGGCGGTGGGGGTGGCGCTGGAGGCATGTGGGCCTGATTGTTGATGTTGCCAGCCTGCAGCTGTCCATAGTTTGAATCATGGTCTGCATGAGCTAGTTTTGCATGGCCAATAGTTGCTCAATATTGATAGCTCCATGAGCAGGTCCTTGTCCATTGTTCTCCTCCCCATCATTGCCATCCCTCTAGTTGCGAGTCCTCACCATCTAAAGAAAAGCAAGAGATAAGAATTTAGAAAACGTCCCCAACTATATGCATCAAGAGATATGGAACTAAGCAACTAACTATACTAGCTTAGGTGGACATGGCAATGCTAAAGCATCCCAAAATCCTCCATTAAACACACAAGCAAACAATATATAGCAAACAGCACACCAAACAAAAACGCACCGATTCCTGAGTGCTCCTATGGGCTTTAAGTGTCCATTCTATCTAGGTTGCATCCTACAGTCAACCTGTGGCTCTGATACTAATTTGTGACACCCGGTTCCAAAAATGAACCAAGTGAACGCATATGTGTGCCCAGGACGTTCAACACACATACACGAGTGCAATCACAAAAGGATATAGAGAAATCTACCATAAAACAAGATTAATTAACCAAATTTTATTACACAATTCATAATATCCTCGAATACAAACTCTAATGAATATTAATGACAAGTTTGACTAATGTAGTGGAAATACTCTAATTAAGCAAACTAAGCAACTAAGCAGCATAAGCAAATAGGGTATAGCGCAGCTCTAACACTCCACAAGCAAAGCTGACGGCAGACACGATCTAGAACTCCGCATTATCATCGTTAAACTCCCAATCCTGACCTGCAACTGTTGGTGGGGGAATTACAAGAGTGAGTACATGTCGTACTCAGCAAGTGTGGAAAGTATGACATGTAGCTGATTCAAATGACGAATATAATAATGGTTAAATTTGAAAAGCAATATATTGTATGTATGTGAATTAAGCCCATTATAAACAATAAATTAATATCATAGTACCAGTCCATATTTCATTACCATCATCCATATTCCAGATTTCACCATTGCCATTAACCATATCCAATACCAGAAATTAATCCATAACCAACCATAACCATTACCCAACCATCCCAACACCAAGTTTCCTCTAATCATGTGAGGGTACAGGTTGCTCATAATCGGGAGTGCGGTTATCATAATAGTTTAAAGACACACTCTAGAGAGGTTGTACCGCTTTACCCACGTATTTGTGATTTCATCACCTTTCGATGACTATAGAATCTCAATTATGCCGTCTCACACTTCCTTAGGTGTGTGGCCAAGAGATCACAAAATAGCCTTTACAAAGGGATTACTAGCCTATTTAGACCCCACTGAGGTTTCACCGGTGGCGACGCCTCCAACTGAGCACATCTTCAACCAAGGGCCCCCTCTTGAGCCATTCGAATCCCAGGGTAGTCCCACCAAGCATCATCGAACCCAATCTGACTACCCCTTCTCTGAGCATCCTTAATGGCCCAAATAGCACTCGCAAAGCCCTAATTAATCAGCTACGCCGCACCCTACTTGGCCTCTTGGTGGCACTGTAAATCCTGGATGGTCGCTCCACGAACCGGCCCTTAGATCTAAAGCAAGCAAACCACCATAACATCCAACCCATCCACATATCATTATTGCTTAGATCACCCATTACCATATCATATTAACCAGTTCATGTTAATCATAATGTCATAAGTGCATAATTAGATAGTATGCTTGTTTTTCCCATCCCAATTAATCAAGCATAGCAAAAAGGTAAAAAGCCCTTCCTGACTCTCTACCATGAATTTCAGGTGACAAGGGTGGTTTAACAAAGCTAGTAAGCTTCCTACCATAGGATTCCCATCAAATTGACACAAGCATGTCGTTTTGAAAACAAAACATTTATTTTAAAACAGGATCAATACGCTTCAAGGACACTTGCCTTGCTCTTGGGATGGGTTCAGGTCAAAGCCTTCAACTCTTGGTGCTGGAGATCCTCCGCAATGCTCTCTAGCGCAAATCTGTCTAAACCGCACAATAAACATACAAGACAAGAATTACAATCAATAGATGCACATATATTACTCAATATGACATGATATGCATGACTAACGCAAATGCAAGGTGGAACTTGTTAATGAGTTGCTTTTAATGATCAATACTAGTTCTAATAGATTTTAACAAGTTTATACAGGTTTGGATTTAATTCTTAACAATTTAGATTTAATTCAATAGGAAATAGATTGCAAAAATCGGACAATTCTGCAGTAGGCCGGACTAGTCCGCACTGCGCAGGAACAATAGATTAGGGTTTTATAGATCGATGTAAATTTGGAGATTTGATGTTGAATTCACGTAAGGAAACGAGAATATACGGTATACCAGGTGTTTAGAACTCCAATGAATCAAGGGTCTTGGAGGTAACACTTGGATCTTGACGATCTAGGATTGATGAAGAACTTGATGGTGAATTGTTGATGAAGAACGTGAAGTTGATGGAGATCTTGATCATCTTTTGTTCCCTCCTCCTCTTCTTCTTCTTGTTCTAGATCTCTTTCTCCCTCTTGGTGGCGGGTACTCACGAGCTAGGGTTTGGGTGAGGTGGAAAAGTGGAAAATAGATGTCAAACCAAGGGGTGGGGTTGTTTATATAGATGTGGAGACTAGGGTTAGATGGTTTTCGAGTTTGAGATGAGTAGGGGTCGGTTTAGAGTTCCACATGGGCTCTAAAAGAGTTAGGCACGACGTTCCTATGCCCACTTAACGTAAAACTCAAGAAACAAGTCGTGAAACAAAAGATCAACTCGGAGCCGCGATTTATCGGACAAGTCAGAAAAGGGTCAAACTAGTCTGAAGTTGGACAGAGGGAAATCAGACAAGTCCGAATTGAACATCGGACAAGTCCGAATTTATCTAGAGGGGAAAAACAGACAAGTCTGGCAAAAAATCGGACAAGTCTGACTTTAGTAAGAGGGAAAAACGGACAAGTCCGCTGGAATACCGAACTAGTCCGGACAAGTCCAGGGACTTAGCAAAATTTCCAAGGAATTGGAATACGGGACCAGTCCACAATGAACCGGACAAGTCTGAAAGTGTCTAGAGGGAAAAACAGACTAGTCCGCAGCAAAATGGACATGTCCGAGCGAGGTCAGAGAGAAATCGAACTAGTCCGCACAAAGACCGGACTAGTCCGTACTTCCTAAAATTCTTAAGTGCGATTTTGTTTCTAATTCATTTTAAACTTGTTCCTTTTTATGTGGATTAATGTTAAACATGACTAATGAACTTATGCAATGCAGGATGTATGATAATGAGGGTGTTACATTTTTTACGTGGTTTGGACCGCCTAACCGTAATACCCTACTCCACAGGTGGTTGTTGTATGTATGAGTATGTAGTGGCTTGTGTGCGTATGATCTTGGTCGATTGGACTTGGTTTCTACCATGCGACGCAGCCCTTTTATATGCCAAGGACTAGTCGTTACATTGTCAGTCTGACCTGATAGGTAAGCCTAGCAGTATTCAATAACCTATACCCTATCTGCATGTATTAAGTATAATTAATAGGGTGATAACGTGTCTTAATGGTAGCATTATCGGTACTAACAATCCTCTGATCGTGTGTCATTTACATAGCATTAATGACACATAATCAAGTATTGTAACTGCTGCTTTAACTGCCCCTTGAATGTTCGCGCCGTTGGAGATCGGGCAGTATTCCCGTTGCAGGCTTAGGTCCGGAGGCTCGACATGTGGCAGCTCAGGAGCTTCTCTTTGTGGGAAGGCAGGTCCGGAGCCGCTATACACGTGGCAGCACCGAAGCTTCTCTCTACTGGGGGTTAGGTCCGGGGCCACTGGACACGTGGCATGACTGGAGCTTCCCTATACAGGTAGTTAAGTCCGGCATTGCGTTACACGTGGCAGCACCAGAGCTACCCGAATGAGGGAGGCGGGTATAGTGTCGCAGGACACGTGGAGCCTTTGGAGGTCTTCAACTCGAACAACTGGAATTTCGTAGCTTTCCTTGCGGTATCGTGGGGTACCCAGTACGCAAGTTACCAACAATTATCAAGTATGTAACTTGTTTATGAAACTCTTTGTTAATTATAATGTTACTCAAAATGATCTCTAGTCTCTATCGCTATATGAGATAATGATAACACACATACTAGCACATGTATTAATTAATGATCATGTTTCATGGATCATATATATGGAGACATCAAATTAATAATATGAACTCATGTTAGTGAACATAGTGTTGGACTGACCCACTCTAAGACACTGTTGGGATTGTTATTCTGTTTGTGCCATCAATTGGTCTTGAGTGATACACTTGTTAGATCCTTAGACCTGAGATGGCTTGTTTCTCACTATGTGTAGTTGTGTATTTTGAGACTTATAAATGCTACTCCATAACTGGATAGTCATAAAAGTAGTCTTCAGGTACATAATGAAACATGGAATGAGATGTGAGTGGATCAATATGAGATTTGCTCCTCTTAAATAACATGAAATATATTTCTAGGCTTCTCGAGATAGTTGAATTGGAAAGTGCATGTCCATGCCAAGGTGATTAAAGAGTTAATCACAATGACTAAAAGTTAGTCATAGATTGAATCTACTATTTGATCGAGTGAATGGACGAGCTATCACAAAGATGGCACGTATTTCGCCTTGAGCTTGACTGGTATCGTGTGGCAAAGGGATTAGCACGTGAATGTATCTAGGTTCAGCCGATATGATCTTTATATACGTTCAGAAGTCAGTATGTCCTGCTAGGTACCTTTGCTAACTTGTGTCTTGGAAACGGTTTCCATTCACGGCTGATTGCACATGAACCTAACGGGTCACACACTTAAGTGGTTGGAATATTGAAAAGCTTGCCTATATGATTGTCTCTAGTGCACGTGAGATATTGTTGGTGATTTGTCCAAAAGGCAATGATAAGAATTCGGAATTAAGGCCTGATGAATATTTGATCCATAAACGATTAGAACACTAATGAGCCTCTGACCTAAAAGCCATTTAGTGCACCTTAAAAATTGAGAGGTAAGGTTAGGGACGTATTACTTCACCACGTGACAACCCTAGCCGTCACCCCTCCTAGGCCTTATGTCGGATCCCTTGCCGCGCGCGCGGAGCTAGCACACCAATGCACAGTGTTCCTCTCCGTACTTATAGACTCTGTGGAGGCTATGCTGCTCTGTTGCGCTGATCGGCTACAGTGACATGAGGTTGCTGCAGCAGCAAGGACGAAGATGAGACGATCGTGATACGATGACAAGACGATCGTGATCGCCTACTTCCTCTACATCAACGAGAATCGTGATCGCCTACTTCCTCCACACCAACACACGTCGACGATTGGATCTTCCACTGCACTGCACGTCTAGTGGTAATGATTCATAATCTCTTTACTCGCATATTTCCTGCGTGATGGGGTAAAATTGCTAAAGTAGCTTACCCCATATTTCCCAACACTGGCTGCTCGACTTAAGTCATCGTCGCGACCGTCGCGCTCTCGCTCTAGGCCGCTCACCCGCACCTACTCCTGCTCATGCTCCAGCACTGCCCACCCGCACCCGCTCCTGCTCACCCTCCGTCGCCGCCCATCCGCGCTCGCTTCTGCTCACGCTCCGGCGCTGCCCACCCGCACCCGCTCCTGCTCCCGCTCTGGCCTCCACGCCGCACGCCACGCCAACAGCCACATACAAGGATCTCCACGGTAGGGTCGAGATGGTTGTCTTGGTGGTGTCGGGGATCGCCGAGCAGCCTCTAGCTTGGCGGGCATGGACGTGTCGAACGCTTCAGGCTTGGCACTGAAGGAGTCCATCGTTGGTTTCTCCGTGTTCCGCTGGTCAAGTGCTCCAGGTTGTGGCCCCTCGACCTCACGGCAAAGCGTGCCATTGTTTCAGTCTCCCAGGTTGCATGTCTATTGTCTATTTTCTTGCTGTTATATGTGGATGAAGAAGGGAATGGTGAATCTGATCTAGGTAAAATGAATGATGAGAGAGCTTTTAGGATGACTCCAGGTTAGATTGAAGATAATTTCTTTTATTGCAGGTTATTTTAGAGAAACTTATATAATTTTTGTTTGCAGGTTACCTATGTATCTGAAGAAAATATTCAAGGGTAAGGGAAGATGTTACATTGCTACTTTATCATTATATATTTATGTATGGTCTACATATTCATGTATAGACTATGTATTCATGTATGGACTATGTACTCATGTATGGACTACGTGTTAATGTAAGGACTACATTGAAAATGTGATGTATCACTATATACGATCATGTTAAGTTTAAGTGAACTAATTTGTTCTTGTTGTTATCTCAACTTAATTATAGTTTTTCGACCGTTATCGATATATTTTTGTTCCGATAATCCAGATTCCGTATTCGAATCGTGATTTTCGTTTTTGTTCTCGTACCTTTCAAAAAGTATGAAATGAAAAATGATATTAATATTTTTTCGAACGTTTTCGAAGATGACGGAGTCCCTAGTTCCGAATTACTTAGGTCTAATGATCATCATCGTGGAACCAGCGACTACCTCGTGATCCCCAACAAAAAAGAAACATCAAGAGTGTGCGGCCACGATCGATGCTCCCGTAATCTCCCCGATTTGTCAACCGGCAAAACCGTGCAGTCAGGACATGTTTGGTTTTCAACCATTGTTCACCTTTCTAAATCATTGACTTGCCAAATTTTAGTGAAGAATTTGACATCCATGTTTTGACCAATATTGGTAAGAAAAATAAACTAGCTCACCACATGTGTTCATTGACTTGTCAAATTTTAGCTTCAATCTAAATACACGCTTTGTATACGGTCAACTATCAAATTTCGGTAAAGTAAGCAATAACAACAAACCAAACGGTACCATCAGTTCGCCCGGAGACAAGTTTCAGCAGAGCGCGCTCGTGCTGTCACCTACCACTACCAAACAGATAGAAGAGGAGAGGGGAGTGAGGGGCCCGATAGAAGCAGCCGGGAACTATGGCGGCTAACTGCGGCGGCGTGGTGAAGCACATCCTGCTGGCCAAGTTCAAGGACGAGGTGACGCCGGAGAGGCTGGACCAGCTCATCCGCGGGTACGCCGCCCTCGTCGACGTCGTCCCCTCCATGAAGGTCTTTCACTGGTACATTGCCCACCCGCCTACCCGGAGCTAGCTCTTGTTGCTACGATTCCTTGCCGATCGCTGTCCATGCTGCCTCTTGCTCGTTACTGCGCCGGTGGTAGCTTAATGGGCGGTGTCTCCGTGACGCGCCCGCAAGGTGCTCGAGGAATCGGGTGCCAGGTGCTTCATAGCCTGGTGATTTGTCTAGGCTTTCTGGGATCCAGGATCCAGAGATCGAGTGTTATTTCTAAGCTACTAACAGAGTCAAACTGACATGCCTTTAAAAAGTTGTCGTTGCTTTCTAGCTATTGAAAATTTTCAATTTCCCTACCAACTATCAAAAATCTTATATGCCTTACTGGCCACTCTAATCCATCCATTCCATAGGGGAAGGATGTTAACTACTACGAAAAAAGAGTAAAGTTCCCCCATTTTGGCAAATTTACTTACTGGCCAGTTATTTGGACGTCAATTGAATATTTGATATCTAATACGTAACTAGGGATGGCGTTGGTATGGTTTTTTCTCATAAACTATTGGATGATTTTTCTATGATAGATAATTAGATAAACATGGCTATACGGTCACAAGGCTTCCGATCAAATCAATTTGACAATTGTTTATGGTCAACAAGCAAACAACAGCACCTAATAAGTTCGGTTTAGCTCTGGGCCGCTCTTTTTTCCTTCCCGAGACTTTCCTCTTCCTTTCTTTAGGAGTTTTTTTTTTGGAACAGCTTTCTTTAGGAGCTGGTCCAGTGGCCGAGCCTTGGCTTGCAGGGGCGGACCTACAGGGTATGCCGGGTGGGCCCCGGCATACCCTGAGCCCAGAGGAACGTGAGTACACTTGTATCGGTTTTTTTACCGTCGGTGATTCAGGCTTTAGTGCTCAGCGGTAGTTGCTTCATATCCTGGGCTAGCAACAGAGAACTATTCTGGGCCCAAGCTGAACCGCCCAAGCCTTTCATGGAGCCGAATAAAATACGTTGCCTCGCCAGACAGGACGGACCTACCAGATTGCTTTGGGTAGGTTTGTGCTGCTACGGGCCTGCGGTGTTTGCTTCTCGATCTCACCTTTTGGAACGGAGGCATCACATCCATACGTGGGCCGGCGGTAGTCACGGTCAGCGGTTCACCAGTTCGCCTCGATGGCCGATTGAACGTCAACACAGAAAAAAATAATCCAGACGACTTCCATGGATCAGACAGTTACGGTGTGTTGGCAATTCTACGTATGTGTTTTTTATGTGATTATAAATTGTTCGTTTTTTACTTCTTATTGATTATTGTACTCACAAAAAAAATATTTTTTTCTTATAACAGTTCGATTACGAAAGTAGTGTTGTAATTCAGAAAGCGAGGCCAAATAAGTCGAACAAGTAGTACTATAAGTTTATCTCATAACTAATTTTATATTGTAATTTATTCACTATGATATTTCCATTTTATTTTTTATATCAAATTATGCTACAATATTTACAATTATTTACTGAATTGATAAACAATTTTATGAAATTACTTGTAAATTTTTTTGGCATACCCTGTAGTTAAATCCTGGGTCCGCCATTGTTGGCTTGGCCTAGAGGTGTCACTCACGCACGCACTCGGATTGCAGCAGCCTGTGCGCTCACCCGCCCACCCTCAGTAGCCCGCGCGCTCGGCCGCAGCCGCCAGCGTGCCTGGCTGCAGCTCAGCCGCCGCAGTTGCAGTGTCCGCTGTCCAGTCGCATGGGGTATCGAACTTAGAACTTCAGGTCACGGTGGAAAAATAATTGAAACTGAAACATGTTCAAACCGAACAAGTTTTTGTTCTCAAACTATCAAAACCTTTTTTTTTTTTTGGTTAACCGGATTAACTGAATGTCGACCCAATAAAAAAAGAACCAGCCCAACCCACACTGAGCAACCACCCTGCCCGATAACAACTCAACCCTAACCCTAAAATACCCATTGTCAGCCAGCCCACGACGCCCAAGCCCCAGAAATGGCTGCCGCCCCCGCGCGCAACTTGGCCGCCGCCACCCCCACCCCCACGCCGTTGACCTCACCCCACCACTGCCGCGCCCTGACTCAGCCGTCGCCCCAACGCCGTTGTTGCCTCTGCGCCCCGACGTTACCGCCACCGTCGCCCCTGAGCTCGGGCCGACGCCTCATAATCCGTTTTCTTGGTTTAACCAAAAACCGAAGTTTTCGGACCAATGGGCCTTTTTTTCTTTTATTTGCATTACTTCGATTTTCGTTTTCCGATAACATACTTTGAAAATACGAAAAGTCAGACCGATAGGTTTCGGTTAACTGAACGCCCAGGCTGAACTTAAGGAGTGATACTCATTACTCAGAGTACATAATCACTGGGTTAAGCTCCACTTCATTAAGGTGGGGAAGAAGGTCGACCGGTCGTTCCCAGCAGGAGACGGGACGTATCTGCATATGTGGTCATTATCCAAAAATCTGACATGTTTCATCTCAAATTAGCAACGGGAGTCAACATAATGACCTGTAAAGTAATATTTAGATTCCATGGCCAATAGGGAAAATCAAAATTTTCAATGGCCAGAAAGGAACGAGAAATTTTTTTATGGTCAATAGGGAATTTTCCCTAATATATTTAGTCAGTGGTCACTGCTTTTGTTCTTGAGTAGGTGTGACTTTGAGAATTATGGAGCATATATAACAAAAAAAAAATCACAGAGCATGATACTAGTATTGATCAGGAAGAGCGATTGGGTCACTTGTTGACTTTAGATTCGGCTATACTTTTTTGGGATCTTTCTAGGTTACATTCGCTTATATTTTTCCTTTTTCTTTTTTAAGTCTATTTTCCTTTATACCTACGAGTAGTGCAACAAGCATAATGTATGGCTTTTGCTGTTCTCTTATAACATTTAGCTTCAGATGCTCTAGAGTTGTCATGCCTCCGTTTGCAATAAAATGTATACACAATTATCAATCATTTATGTACTCTGCACCAAGTGTAATGAAGAGAGGTTCTGAACTTTAGTAATTTTACAAGGAATCATGTCTTTCTGTTCAAAATTTTACATATATCTAGGGGGGCATATGGGCTGTGTCAAAGGGGCCGGCATAAGGCTCAATCAGTTTGACCGGCCCAAACACGGCACATCCCGACTAGCATCGTGCTCAGTTCAGCATGGGCATGTGCATCGAGCCATGCTTGTGCCAAAGATCGGGCATGAGGTTTAGCCAGCCCAAACACGTCACGACCCGATCGGCATCATGCTCGGGTCAGAATGAGCCTGTGCGTCGAGCCATCCTTGTGCCGAAGGTTGGGCACGAGGGACGGCATGACACAACCTATTTGTAACTCATTAAATAGAATTATGTTTTATTTAGAACAGACGAAACTAGCTTGGTCTAGTGGTTGATCACTTGCCTCCAATGTGTTTAAATCCAAGGGCACACCATTTTTGCACTGTTTATAACTATTTTCTACGCACTTAGACTTAGGCCTTCAGCTTTCATGGGCCAACCGTGCTGGCAGTCCTTTTATTATCGGAATCATTCCCCTCCATTCCATTGCGAAACAGAGATCCACATAAGTCTGATGCAAACCTCTGCCCATTGAGCAGGACCAAGAGCAGTGCACTCACCACAAAAACGTAAAGCTAGACCCTTGAGCCAAGTCTAAAACAACCAGACATGCCATCTATCGACAATAGTAATTAAACGGGAATGACTCAACTACCGATTACTTAATCTTCAGCAAGACAAAACAAAACATGCATGAATACTGTCCTCATCACGAAAGGTCACTCCTCGTAGCTGCGCCTTGACAGCTCACAACACTTGTCCATCCGGAGGCTCATCCTTCTCTGCCGGGGAATCGGTAATCCTCAGCAGCTGCCCCTGGTCACGTAGCACCTGGAACGTCGACTTCATCAGCGACTCCACACCTGCTTTGATAGTGTTCTGCATCTCCCCTTTGAACAACCCTGACCAATGGTTCATAAACACACAACCATGTAGAAGAATTTCACATGGATGTTTGATCAATTTTTTTTTTTCAAAATAAGCTCTATTCCTAGCTTTCCAAATTGCTCAACAAACAGCAGACAAAGTGAAAACATATTCCTCCCTACCCTAGGGAGACTTTGTAACACCCAAGCAAAGTATTGTTGTAAATTTAGAGGTCTGTATGAACTACCCAAACATCGGCCAATTACAGACCAGATGGCTTTGGATACAGGACAGGTAAAAAACAGGTGGGTCAAACTTTCCTGATCAGAACAGAAATAGCAAGCTGAGCTTCCCTTCCAATTTCTTTTTAACATGTTATCTTTAGTAAGAATAGCATCCTATGCATCACTAGCCGCAAATATTTTGATCTTTTGTGGCATTTTAGCTTTCCAAATATTATTTAAACTAGCACCTTCCTCTGTCTTAGTCACTTGTTTGTATATACCCAAATAGGAATATCTTTGCTGTTGGAGATAGAAATCCCATTTAACCTGTTGCACAAATTGTACCATTCATTATGCAAATCGCTAGGCAAGGGGTTTTGAAATGTTACGACCCAATTATTATTGGCACATTCATTAGCAGACATTTTCTTATTAGAAACTAGATAAAACAAGACAGGGTATTGCACACAAAGTGCTATACCTGGCAGCCAATTTTTTTTCATCACATCAATCACTGTTTTGGAAAGGAGATACATGGACATGTAATAAGTAGGGACATTAGATAAACTTGCTTTAATAAGTACTGCCCTACTAGCCATAGATAAAAATCCCCCTTTCCAAACATTTATTTTTTATTAGCTTTCTCAATCATATATTACCAATTCCCAACATTAGGCTTTTTGGAGTTACAGGTACCCCTAGTGGAATGCTCACTAGGGTTCCTCTTGCGGGAACGGAGGAAATACGGCGGGCGAGCTCGTGAGCAGGAGCGCTGTCGCTGAACCCGACGCCTAGAAGCCGGCAACTCAGTGATGAGTCGCCAACAAACAGGGCGGGGATACAAATATATTTTCTCAATGATAACTTGCCTCCCTCCGGAGGTATCGGGAGTTTTATATAGCTGCCCGATTACAGAATTGGATACAGACTCTGAACAGGTATTGCCCAGGACTGGAGCCCGGTTCCCTGTTAACAGACTAGGACTCAAACTCTAACTGACTAGGACACAGGCGCAAGCAATAAACCTGGCCAAAACAAAATTGGATTCGGTTCAGGAAAGATTCCTGCCGAAATCCTTATTAACCCTAACATTAATATTTCTAAGGACTATTCTTTCCTTAATTAATTTCCCTGCTAGCGCCTGACATCTCTGGATCTGCGTCTGTATTGTAGCCCCCACATAACACCTCCCCCCCCCCCCCCCCCCCCCCCTCATGAAATAGCTCGCCCTCGAGCTTGAACGTAGGGTATTGTTTTTTAAATTCAGAGACATCTTCCCATGAAGCTTCAGACGCAGGTTGTCCTTCCCATTGAACCAGAACCTACCAGTTGCCTCTGTTCAGCCTTGAGCGTAAAACTGTCATAGGATTTGGAAGTGTGCGTCCATTGTTTATGGTTGGCAATGGGGGAGGTGCTGCAGGAGGGGTGCCTACAAACTTCTTGAGTAATCCCACATGAAACACAGGGTGCAGTCTGGTTTTTGTTGGGAATTCAAGTTTATAGGCTATTGCACCAATCTTATCAGTAATCGTATATGGTCCAAAGAAACGAGGAGATAGTTTCCCTTTTGGTCCTGTAATGAAAGTAGCCACAACACGATGGTGTAAGCGCAACCAAACCCACTGTCCGACATTAAACTCCAGTGGTTGGTGTTTAGCATCATAATAGTGTTTAGCATGCTGTTGTGCTTGTTGTAACCTTTCTTTGACTTCTTGCAAGAAATGGTTTCTTTCGATCAGAGGTTCATCTACAGCCTGGATCCTTGTTGTTCCCTGATTATATGCACATGGAGTAGGTGGATCTCTGCCATATACAACCTTGAATGGAGTTGATTTCAGGGCTGTGTGGTAAGATGTATTATAACAATATTCAACCCATGGAAGCCATTGAATCCAATGTTTTGGTCTATCCCCTGTCATACATCTTAGATACATAGTAAAATCTTATTGACAACTTCTGATTGCCCATCAGTTTGTGGGTGAAAAGCATCACTAAGTCGCAGCTGGACTCCCTGTAGTCTGAATAATTCTTGTCAAAATTTGCTTGTGAAGACTGGGTCACGGTCTGAAACAATTGTTGAAGGTAGGCCATGTAATCTTACAATTTCATTGAAGAAGACTTTTGTGACTGATTCTGCTGTATAAGGATGACTTAGTGGAATGAAGTGTGCATATTTTGAAAATCGATCCACCACTGTTAAAATAACTGATTTGCCATGAACCTTAGGTGGAGCTTCAATGAAATCCATAGCTATGTCTTCCCACACATGTTGGGGTATTGGAAGTGACTGACGTAATCCTGCAGGGTGTTGTGCTGGGATCTTATTCTTTTGACAAATAGTACAGGAGGGTACATAATCTTGAACCGCTTTTCGAGCTCCTTGCCATGTGAAGTCTTTCCTAACACGATGAAGGGTCAACTCCCTCATGGCTAGTTTCATGTGTTGTTTGTATGATAGCAGGGATAGAGGGTGAAGTAGGATGAATATGAATGCACTTTTTATGAAGAATTAGCCCATCACAGCAAGTCCAGTCGGCTCCCATGCAGTGTTGTCCAGGCGTCGCCTAGGCGTCCAGTCGGCCGGCTGTGGACGCCATGAGGCCTCGCCTCGCCTGGACAGACCAAGTCGCCCGCCTGAAACGGCCAGGCGTCGCCATGGCGCCTAGGCGTCGTGTCCAGCGGACGCCCGGGGCGCCAACAGGGACGGGGGAGCACAAGGCAGAGGGAAAGGAGGCCTAGCCGGCGCCACCGGGCCTATCATCCGCTGTCGGGGGAGGGAGCGGAGGCAGGCCGAAGACGCGGCTCGGTGCGGCGCAGCGCTGCGGACGATGGACGGCGCAGCGCTGCGGACGACGGACGGCGGCGTTGCGGACGACGGACGGCGGCGCGGCGGACGAAGGACGGCGACGCGATGCGGCGGACGAGGCGCGGCGCGGGAGATGAAAGCGCAGCGCGGACGAAGGCTCCCAAGCGCAGATCGGACGGCTGGATAAACATTTAGGGTTTGGAATCTCTTATTGGGCCTAATGGGCCTTTCCTTCAACATCCCACTCCCTCACCCGACCAATCATCACCGTCGCCGCCGCTTGCCTCCGCTCCTGAGCCGCACTCGTGGCTGCGCCCTGGCACCCGTCGCCCCTGTCACGGCGGCTGTCCCGCCCCTCCACTCTCCCTCCGGCGCATTCGCTGCAACCCTCACACCTCCGCTGCCTCCTCCCCTCCTCTGCTTCCCAGACTCTGCTCCTCTCGCGCCTCCGCTACCTCCTTCCCTCTCCTGCTTTCCCTCGCCTGGCGCTCGCCTAGGCGCCCGCCTAGGCGCCTAGGCGTCCAGTCGGCCGGCGGGCGCCTAGGCGTCCAGGCGAAGATTTACAACACTGCTCCCATGTCTCCTGTAATTTTTTGAGTCAATATCTTGAGCTCAGGATGTTCTGCTGTTTCCTTACGGATGTCATCCAGCAAATCAAATTTTGGGCCTGAAATAGCCATAATTTCAACCGTATCTCAACGTGATAGAGCATCCGCAACTATGTTGAGTCTTCCTGGTTTGAATTCTATCAAGAAATCATATCCAAATAACTTGCTCACCCAATGGTGTTGTGGGATTGTGGACAACCGCGGATCTAGTAAAAGTTTTAAACTGTAGTGATCCGTACGTACCGTGAAGGGTCGTCCCCATAAGTATGGCCTCCAACGTCATACCATGTAAACAAGACCAATGAGTTCTCTTTCATATGCAGCTAACTTGGCATGTCTTGGCAACATTGGTTTGCTGAAGAATGCTAACGAACCTCCTCCTTGATGTAAAACTGCTCCAAACCCAGTCCCAGATGCATCACAATCAACAATGAATTTGGAACTGAAATCAGGTAGTTGTAACACTGGTGCCGAACTAAGTGCATCTTTTAATGTTGAAAAAGCTGATGCAGCCTCACCTGACCAGCTAAACCCATGCTTGGATAAGAGCTTTGTTAAGGGTGCAGCGATAGTACCAAAATTTTTTATGAATTTGCAGTAGTATCCCGCAAGTCTTAAAAATCCTCTCAAAGCCCGAATAGATTTTGGTTGTGGCCAGTTTTGGACAACCTGTACTTTAGAAGAATCCATTGCAACTCCCTCTTTTGAAACAACATGTCCGAGGTATGAGACTGATTCTTCACCGAATGTGCACTTTGACCTTTTAAGAAATAGTTGATGCTGCCGTAGTAGTAAGAAAACCGTTCTGACATGTCTTAAATGATCTGACCATGTCTTCTTGTAAATAAGGGTGTCATAAAAAATACGAGAACAAATTTGCGCAAATACGGTTGCAACACCGAGTTCATTAAAGCTTGAAAAGTTGCCGGCGGGTTTGTTAACCCAAAAGGCATGACCAGAAATTCAAACAAGCCTTTATGAGTTCTGAATGCAGTCTTTTCTATATCTCCTTCGAACATATGCACCTGGTAGTACCCTGATCGTAGGTCCAGCTTAGTGAAGAAGCAGCTGCCCTTGAGTTCATCTAGTAACTCTTCGACCACAGGTATTGGAAATTTGTCCTTGACAGTCTTGTCGTTGAGGCGTGATAATCAATACATAGGCGCCATGAACCATCATGCTTCTTTACTAACAGGACATGTAAGGAATAAGATGAGGAATTGCGCCGGATTAGCCCTTGCGCCAATAATTCTGCACACCGCCTTTCCAGCTCGTTTTTTTGAGTTGGTGGATACCTGTATGGTCTGACAACCATTGGTGCGGTTCCTGGCAATAGATGAATACAGTGATCACAGTCCCGGACTGGTGGCAGTCCTTTAGGTGTTGCGAAAGTATCATCAAACTCTCCTAAAAGTGAATCCATGAGTAGTCGAGCTGAGCAGACTTGAGGGATGACGTGGCTGGTGCGCATATCTGTCATACCTTCCCAGATGACTTTTTGATTATCGAGCCAGAAAGTCATTTTCATGGTGTCAAAGTCCCATAGAATTGGCCCTAAAGTTTTTAGCCATTTAACTCCCAATACAACATCATGATCTCCCAGTATGATGGCCATGAGGTCTATATGAATTTTTTTTTGTTGATTAGTACTGGAACTTGTCTGCAGAATTCTGAACTGTCCACTCTATCGCCATTATCAACTGTTACCTTTAAGCCATGATGAGCAGTGAGGTGTAGCCCTGCTAGGTGTGCAACTTCTTCTGATATAAAGTTGTGGGAAGATCCAAAATCTATAAGTGCAGTGAAGCATTTGTTGCCGATATGGACTGGAATTCTCGTGGAATCCTTATGTCTAATGCCCGTGATTGCATATAAAGATATCTCTGGTGTTTCCCCATAATCTTCTAGTTCATCAGCTTCCTGTTCCACTGCAATGTGGAATAACTTGGGACATTCCTTCTTATGTTCGATAGAGAATTTTTCATCGCATTTAAAGCAAAATCCCTTTGCTCGTCTGTCAGCCAGCCATTTCTTCACGTGTAAGAAATCTGAAAAGGCAGCGGTTGGGTCCTCATCCTGGTGTTTGTGCAGCGGAGGATCCTGGGTCGTTTCTGTCTTTCATTGTTGCAGCTGCTCGAAATTGTTGAGGTCGTGTTTCAGGGAGGAAAGAAGCACGACGCTCATAATATCGTGCTAGACTCATGGCCTCTTCCAGGCTTGCCGGGCGCTGGAGTTCCACATCTGATCGGAGAGGCTGATGTAACCCGACAGTGAATAAATTCATTGCATGAGTGTCGCTTACTGAATCGCAGCGGCAAAGACGCTGTAGGAACTGCTCCTGATAATCCGCAACACGCCCATTCTGACTGAGTTTTGCAAGTTCTCCTAATGTGTTGGAACTAAGCGGGGGACCGAAGCGTTGGTTAATTAGTGAGACAAAGTGGTCCCAAGTTGGCTCTCCGTAGTCTCGAGATAGCCTATAGTACCAAAGGTTAGTTGTTCCTTCAAGGTGAAGTGTAGCGTACCAGACCCTATCAACTTCTGCAATTTCTTGGCCACGGAAGAACTGCCTGCATTGATTTAACCAGGGTAGTGGGTCTGTGGATCCATCATACACATGAAACTTGATGCGATGTAATTGTTGGGAAAAACGTCTGCCTTGACGGAATCCACCACCATTGCGTCTCTGGTCTTGGCCATCCCGACTATCCTGTTTGTCCTGATCATGATCAGAATCATCCCCTGGGTCTTCTCCCTCACCTCCTCCTGGTTTTTTGGGCAGCTGATGCGGTGGTATCTTATCTTCATTGTTGACGTTGGGTTTTTCTTATTCATTGTCAGTTTTGGAACTGCTGGAGTGTTCAATGCGAGAGATAGCTATATTGTGGGCAGATATCTGCTCGTTGAGGTCCTTCAGGTCGGCTTTAATCGTGGGAATTGACTCCGTCTGAGAAAAAACTAGTTTCATATGTTTAGTGAGCTCAAAAATCTAATCTTGCAGGGCATCAAATTGTTTGTCGAATCTGTCTCCCATAGGATCATCGACGGCTTCAACTAATATCAAATTGGAATGCTCACTAGGGTTCCTCTTGCGGGAACGGAGGAAATACGGCGGGCGAGCTCGTGGGCGAGAGCGCTGTCGCTGAACACGACGCCTGGAAGTCGGCAACTCCGTGATAAGTCGCCAACAAACAGGGCCGGGGTACAAATATATTTTCTCAATGATAACTTGCCTCCCTCCAGAGGTATCGGGGGCTTTATACCGCTGCCCGATTACATAATTGGATACAGACTCTGAACAAGTTTTGCCCAGGACTCTGGATCCCAGTTCCCTGTTAACAGACTAGGACTCAAACTCTAACTGACTAGGACACAGGTGCAAGCAATAAACCTGGCCAAAACAAAATTGGATTCGGTTCAGGAAAGATTCCTGTCGAAATCCTTATAAACCCTAACATTAATTTTTCTAAGGACTATTCTGTCCTTAATTAATTTCCCTGCTGGCGTCTGACATCTCTGGATCTGCGTCTGTAGTGCAGTCCCCACATAACACCTAGACACATAATGGGGAAACTCCCAATCTAGCAATTAAAGATATTTGCATATTTGATAGCCATGTCATTATCTCCCCCAATTATCAAAATTTTACTTTTATCAAAGTTGATTTTCAACCATGACATGTTTTCATACATATACAATAATAATTTCAAGTATATGGCATTTTCCTCATTTTCATGAATGCACATAATAGTATCATTTGCGTAATGCAAAATGGCTATCTCATTGGGAACCAAGTTTGGGGCCAACCCCCTAATAAGTTGATTCCTCTACGTTAATAGTACCACCCTGTTCAAAGTGTCAGCCACCACATTAAAAAGTAAAGGAGATAAAGGGTCTTACTGCCTCACTCCCCTATAACTTTGAAAATAGGGATCAATTTTATTATTTAGTTTCACACTAATAGTTCCATTTTCCACTATCTTCATAATCCACTGACACCATGTATCACTAAAACCCCTATTCCTCAGGCAATCCAAAAGAAATTTCCAACTCACCTAGTCATAGGCCTTTTCAAAGCCTAGTTTCAAAATAATTCCAGCTCTCCTGCCATTTTCCTTGTTTCATGCAAGGAGAGGATGTTGTACATTATGTTTCTATTAGAAATAAAGGTTGTTTGTGCCTTATTAATGATCTTATCAGCTACAAGTTCTAACCTTAAGGTAATGACCTTAGTAATCCACTTATACAAACAATTCAACAAGCAAATGGGGCGAAACTGTTGTATCCAAACAACATTTTTGACCTTTGGTAACAAGGTCAACACTCCAAAGTCCACTCTATAAATGTCTAAACTTCCTCCATGGAATGCATGACACAGTTCTACACAATCACCCTTAACTTTCTCCCATCAAGTTTAGAACTCAATTGGGAACCCATCTAAGCCCGCTGCTTTGTTCTTTCTATTTGGAAAAGAGCTTTCTTAATCTCATCTACCTCAAAAGGGCGAGTAAGCAAAGCATTATCCACTTCAGAGATCCTATCCTCCCCCTCCCACATATTATTGACCAACTCAAAAGAGTTGTTTTCCACTTTTCCAAATAAATTCTTGTAGTAATTAGTGGCATGCTTTAATAAATTCTCAGTGCCTTTAATTTCTCGAGAACCATTCATAAGGGAATAAATGGTACTCTTTATTCTCATCCCGTTAGCAATCCTATGAAAGAGCTCAGTATTATTATCTCCTAGGTGTAACCATTTCTCATGATTTCTCTTGTACCAAAATAACTCCTCTTCCAAAGTACCAAAAAGTTCTCCTGTAATTTAGTCCTTTCCATACAGTCATCCTTACTCAATAGACTAGATTCTTCCTTCTTTTCTAATTCCCCAATTCTGGAAGAGATAAATTCTTTTCTTTCTCTTGCCTAATCTGTTAAAACTCCAATCTTTTAGGTATTTCCTCAATTTTTCAGCTTAAAAAGAACTCTCCCCATGATATCCCTATCTTTGGTTGGTTCATCCCAGAGCTTTTTCACAATTTCTAAAAACTCATCATCTTTTAACCAGGTTAAGTCAAACTGAAGTTCAATTTTAGAGTTTTTTCTCACTGTTCATAGACGTAATAATAAGTGGGTTATGGTCAGACATCAATCTAGGCAACTTATTAAGCTGCAACATTGGAGAAAACTCCTCCCCAATCAACATTCATCAGGATCCTATCAAAAACCTCCAAAGTGGGTTTCTTCCTATTGTTAAACCAAGTGAAAATTTCAGCTAGTCCTTTAATTTCCCTCAAACAATACAACTTTATGATGTTATTGAACATCTCATTAATTCTATTAGGTATAAACTTTTTATTTTTCTCCCCAACCTCTCTAATGATATTGAAATCTCCTCCTACCAAATAAGCACCCCTTTCCCTGTAACAAAAATCAACAAGTTCACATAGGAAATCCTCCATATGCTCATCCTGAGCAGATCTATAAACATTCATTAAACACCATTCCTATTTAATTTGTTTATCCCATAGAGTAGTTTTCCACAAAATTCCTCATATCAAACTTATCATTTTTAACTCCCATAGCCCTACCTCCAGATCTGCCTTTGGCAGGTGTCCAGAACCAATAAAAGGCCATCTGGATTCACACATCTATTTATAGATACATGAATTTCCTGCATCAAAGTCTCTTGGATACAAATAAACTCAAATCTATATTCCTTAAGCAGACTCCAAAGTAAGGTTTCATCCCTCTTTTTCTCCACCCTCTACAATTCCAAAAGATTCCTATCATCTTTTACTTTTGTTATTATGTTTGGAAGCTCTACAGATAGGATTTTCCTTACTCATAGGCTTCCTATACACTGATGGAGTTTGTCGTTTACTTCTTATAACTGATGAAACCTTTTCCTCCCTAATCATAGTGATTTTTTTTACATTTCTTAAACTATTCAGATACCAAATTTTCCTCCAATTCATCATTATTTTCTAATAATTCAATCATCAACCTACCACTGTTCCCCCTCTGTTCCTCAACCTCTACATAGTTTTCCTGTACCAGATTAAAGGAATTCTAATTAACTAAAGCAAGTCTAGCCTCCTCAAGATCTCTTATCAAAGTAATCTTCCCAAAATCTCCCACAAAGATATTAATACCCATATGCTTAGCAATATTGGCAATATCGAAATAAGAAAAAATTGCAAAGGAATTTGATTTTTTATTTGGCATACCTTCAAAAGATCTTTTCCTGCTTGGCTGCACTGCCATCTCCTGCATCTTGTCTTGAAACGTCTTTTGCAGCCTCCCACTATGCCTCCTTGGAGAAATCATCTGTTCCTGATGAATAAGAATGGGGTCTTCCTTGGGGCCTGCCGCATTCAGAAAATTTAACTTTCTAGCATCAATCCTTTCTACCACAGTATGCATCATAGGAGGAGGGTTGCTGCATTGCAACAACCACACCCTTCTATTTGCTTGAGAAATCACTTCCCCCTGAGATCCCCCTGATTCATCTAGCAAATCATCTTCATTAGCATCCTAGGAAATGTTCAGTTTGCCATCTTCCTCATCCAATTTTTGTTTAAGTTTCTCTCCCCCTTGCTTCACCTCCGCCAGATCCGCTTCCTTAATCACCAGCGGGGCATTGCTTATGATTTCCAGCATCTGATCCATCTTTACAGATCTAATATGGGTGAAAGATTATGAGTTATCCATCACTACTTGTTTGCCCTTATCCAACTTCCCTGAAACACTTCCAGTTTCCTTGAATTTGTCACCACCTCCCAATTGTTTCCTCCCAGGTAAAGGATCTGCAGTCTTAGTAGGAATCACCACTGGGTTTTTAGGTTGATCCTCTTTGAAGGGAATTTCCCTTTCAAAAAAGAAATCATACCCAGAAAGGAAAATCACCCCCTCCACTGAGTAAGGAACTCTTGTTGGATCCCTACAAGCTATTTTCATCCTCACTGCCTCAGCTGTATCCTTGGATCTTTCATCCACTTCAACCATCATACCAACTAGAGAGCCTACATATGCAAAGGTCTCTTCACTTCTCTTATCATAAGGGATTCCTTTCACTCGAAACTAGGCTTGTTGGAGCTCTCATTTAGGTTCAATAGACGAAGACCACGGTGTAAGGGACAGTAGGGCTCCTGTTTCAGGTATTCCCATGTTGGATTTTCTTCAATCAGTGATCATACTAGCAGTGGGGAATCTCACCGAGTAGATTTTATCATCTATCCTTCTTGTATTCCACTTTCAAGCATTTGACCTAAAAATTTCTCTAAATTACCGGAAATCACTTTAACAATACCCACATTAGCCTTTTCCTTGACAGTGCTCACAGAAGGGCGAGATTAAAAAGAAACTCTGATCTTCAACCAGGGATGCACACAAAGCAGCAACACATTCTCGCAGCCTCTTTTCCTTGCAACTAGCAGCATCATGACCAAACTTACTACATCTAGCACACGACGTATTTCTAGGGCACTCCATAATCTGGTGATCAAGACTACCACATCTCAGACAACCTACAATGTCAAAGTTAGGAGGTATCTCAACCTTGGATGATTCCCCTTTTTTCACCACCTTCACTGGTGGCTTCTGTGGAATCAGTTGCACCTATTCTTCTTCTGTGAGGGATTGCTTGATTCCATCATCTTTGGACGGTGATCCCAGCGAGACCTCTCACTTTCCTGATGATTTTCATCCAGGGTTTGGGACTGTTGTAGAGGTTGATATTCGACCTCCACAACTTTCACCTCAGGACCACCATGATCGATCTGACGCTGCCAGGTTGGGTTGAACTGACTTCGTCCCCTTCCTTTGAAACGGTCGCCGGATCCACCCGGAGCTCCACACTCCCAGTGTCGGCCTCCTCTTCCCCAGTCGCCATCGAAGCCACCACGGTACCCTCTCGGACCACCATTGGCCCGACCAGCACCTCTTCATCCTCTTCCCCCAAACCACTCTCCGCCCTTGGAATTTTTGCTCCACCCCCAATCACCGCCGCCGAGTACCATGATCACCAGAGCAGCCTTAGACCTGACCACCTCCGCGTAGGATCTCGCGGATTTGTTCCCCCAAAAGTGACCCAGGAATTTCTGCAGATTGGAAGTGAAACGCGCGGGAGGTGGAGGAGCAAGAAACCCTAACCTTGGGGGCGAAATGCCCTGATGAGTGAACCTCTCGAGGTTTATGCGCGAGGCATTTTGCACCTTCCCGCTTTCAGCCAAGGGAAAACTCCCCCGCACCCAAGGCGCTAATCGAGAGCACCCCCCCCCCCCCCCCCTGCGAAGACTCAAACTCTGATGTGGGACTCAACCCAATGTGAGAAATGGCCTGACCCCCTCGGGAAAACGCAAAATCGCCATTGCTGACGTCAGAATCACCGAGAGAGATTCCTTGAACACCTCGATCTCTGGCACTTTGGTGTTAAAAGGTTGTAGATGGGAGATGTAGCTGGTGAACGGTGGAGAAGCTCCATGCTCCAGTTTCTTGTAGATCCTCGAAGCTGGAGTGTGCGCGTAGTATAGAGAGAGTGCTGGCAGTCCATAACTAACGGCCCATGCCTTGGATAGCCAGCAGCGCCCATGGCTGGCACAACATGGTCCAAGTCTTTTATCATGTCATTCAGGGTTAATAAAATTGGCTCGAGCACGAGTAGGATTGGATCATGCTGTGCCAGGTTGCTCAAATACCCAGATAACTATATATTTCGAGTGTATCGGTTTGTAATCCTGGCAATCTATGTCCCCATTCCGTTGTTTCCATCTGCCACTGCCTGTTTCATATTTCCTCTACAATTGCAGGGGAACTGATGTGAGCATAGAAAACATGCATCAAGGGTTCACTCATGTCTTTGAGTCAACATTTGGAAGTACAGAAGGAATCAAAGAGTACATTGAGCACCCAGAACATGTTAAATTTGCAAATGAGTTCTTGCCTGCACTGGACAAGACCCTCATAATCGATTACAAACCGACTTCTGTAAACTTGTAAACTAAGGCTTGGCCAAGAAGAACCTGGGAGACCATTCCACAGTTCTCATGTCTGAACTTATTTTTATTGCACAATATACACTTTATGCCGAATAAACTAGTGCTTGGTTCTTTTGTTGAGAATGAACGTTGGGTTTTGTATGAACACTGTTGTAATAAATTTGCACATTTTCTACCTGTGCCAGAACTATTCTATAAGAAACTCTTGTCTTTGAAATCATTATTTTTGCAGTTCACAAGAGCAGTGGCTGTCTTTAAAATCATGATTATAACATTTCTTTGTCTGCATAATCTGATCTTGCACTGTACCAGTACCTTAAATGATCACCAACTTGCCAGCTGCCAAATGAGAGTCAGTGAGCTCTGAAAGGTGAAAATACAAACTCAATGCTCCCGCCCTCCCTCCATGCTTGCCCGATAGTTACCACTCCGCAAGTTCAAAACTTTAGTGTAACTTTTCTTTTACTTTGTTTTTGATTTGGAGACAAAGTGGGATGAATCGGATCCATCTCACTTTTATAGGATGGGATGATCCTATTTTTAATTAGTTTGAAGGGATAGGATGATCTCTATTTTTGTTTGCTTTGGAGGATGATGTGGGATGGAATGATCCCGTCTCTTATTTGTATTGTGGGATAAGACAGATGTTTGTGAGGATGATGTGGAATAGAGTGGTAACTAGCGCACACGTAGCAGAGGTGGGATGAATTCATCCTTATGTTTTTGGAGGGATGAGTCTGTCTCGCATCTGGAGGGTATTCCTCATTGAGGGATGACTCCATCCCAAATGTCTCCGTACCAAACAATAAAAAGGTGAGATTGTCCTGTCGCGTTCCACCACATCTCTCAAAACAAACACACTCTTAGAATGTCGAACTCCTAAGAATCCAAATATATGACACATAAACATTAAAAAAATGGCTCAATATTTTCATGTCACACATGAACATTTGAAAGAGCAAATTGTTGAATCTTAGAAATAAATGATTGTGTTGGCGATATGCCCAAGAGGCAATTATAACAATTCGTGTTAAGGCCTATTGGATATTTGATCCATAAGCAATTAGGTTACTAATGGGCCTGAGACCTAAAAGCTCATTAGTACGTCTATAAATATGAGGGATAGGATTAGAGACTAATTACTCCATCACGTGACAGCACTAGCCGCCACCCCTCGAAGGCATCACGCCGAGACCCTAGCCACACGCGTGGTGCTAGCACACCGACGCACAACGCTCCTCTTTGTACGCGTGGACTCCGTGGAGGCACTGCTACTACTGTTGTGCTGATAGGCTACGACAAACGTGTTCGTCTACTGTTGCTGTGGAGACGAACGAGATCGTCTATTTCCCCTACATTGACGCGCGTCTACGTTACGTTACGATGCGCGTCTAGTGATAATGATCTATGACTTCTGTACTCGCATGTTTCCTGGGTGATGCGGTAGAATTACTAGAGTAGCGTACCGCCGATTTCCCAACAGTGATATCAGAGCCGACTTGTGTAGTTTTTGGTTTGGATCTTATTAGTAGATGTGATCTAATGCAGACATGTTCATACGTTGGATTTTATCGCACAATTTTTGGGGTTTGGAATTTGTTAGAGTAGATTGTGATCGTATATGACTAAAGGGTCAGTTCGTGCTCCTTCTCTGTTGTGTGCGCAACCTGTCCGTACCTGCTGGAATCATCGTCGGGACTGATCGCGTACATAGCTAACAGATTGAGCCAACATACCACGGTCATGAGTCGCGATCTACTCATGAATAACCGGTCACATTGAAAATTGAGGCATTCTGAATGTCTCGGATTTGTGTTGATTTGATCAATCCGATAAGATTTTTATAGTGATGGCATAGTGGGACCGTCGTCTTGCTGTTTGCTATAGCGATTACATAATATAGTTTTGCGCTAGAAATAATTCTACGCTTAACTCGTTTTTGCAGGGAATGATGTGAATGGTATGGCCTTATTAGCATGTGATGATCTGTATGTAAATTCGTGCAGCCTGCGTGTTGCAAATTTAACACAATCGGGTTGAGATTGTCACATAATTGTATAACGACCTGCGTGTCGACCTGTGATGCTTGATCTCTCATGTAATTTGGTAGGTATTAGTTGTATTAGCTTCTTTTATGATCATGGAGATGTCTTCAAGCATGGTGGACATGGAGATCACCACAAGAAGGGAGGCATGACAACTCAGATCATGATGGAACTATGGCGATGGAGATCATTATGATTTTAAGGGCCATGCTATTCACAATGTGATATGATCATAAATCTGTGATGTTTACGTATTACTATTCTTTCCATACTTTTTATATGGTGGATGTTTTGTCATGATAGAATAGCTTCTCTCACAAAAGTTGAACATTTGATGCCATTTACCAATAGTTGCACCTATGTTATTTTGATAGTTGTGTGATAGGTTTGTCAAAGTAAAGTACCATCATCTATCATAATGCATAGGGTGAATGTTGGACATTCACATGCATAGTGTTGGTTTACTCAACAAAACTATCAAAACAGTTTTGGGCTTTATGGCATAGAGTTGGGAGTCGGGGCATTGGATGTCACCCAACAAACAGGAGTCATATAAGGATATGATTAACAATGGTTGTTTATCTATGTCACTAATTTCCTAGCAGTGAAGCCAAAGCTCACTAGAAATTAGTGAATATGGATATTGAACTACTATATGTCGTTAGAGGGAAGACGATGATCATATAGTGGTGATATCTTTTATTAAATTGTTAATAGAAGATTGGTACATAACATAATGCTAAACCTTGCATATTTATTTTCTATTATTCTACTAGTAATAATTTCGGTTTCAATTTGCGATTTGTGCTTGAAAAGGAAAAGCTCAATGGAGCTAACTTTATCGATTGATACCGCAACCTGAGAATCGTTCTTAGGCAATTGAAAACCGAGTACGTTCTTCTGCAGCCTTACCCTGATGACCTCCCAGCTGATGCAACTAATGCAGCACGTAGAGCTTACATGAAGCACTGCGATGATGCGCTTAATGTAAGCTGCATCATGCTCGCCACTATGTCCCTTGATTTGCAAAAACAATATAAGCATACAAATGCTTATTCTATGATTGAGAGATTGCGTGGAATGTTTGAGAATCAAGCAAGGGCTGAGAGATACAACATCTCAAAGTCCTTGTTCTCATGCAAGCTGGCAGAGGGTAGCCCGGTCAGTCCTCATGTAATCAAGATGATTGGTTACATTGAAACTTTGGGCAAATTTGGTTCTGAACTCAAGGATGATCTGGCTATTGACGTTGTTCTCCAATCGTCCCCACCGAGCTATGAGCCATTCATACTGAATTTTCAAATGAATGGCATGGAGAAAACTTTGGCTGAATTACATGGGATGCTTAAAACAGCCGAAGAAAGCATTAAGAAAAATGTCACTCATGTGATGATGATACAAAAGGAGAATAAAAAGAGGAAGCGTGTGACGCATCCTAAAGGCAAAGACAAGGGAAAGGTTCCCGATGAGCCCTCAAGCTCAAAGTCTAAGCCAAAGGGCAAATCTGGCCCTTCTCCTGATGATGAATGCTTTCACTGTCATGGTAAGGGACACTGGTCTAGAAACTGCAAGAAGTACTTGGAGGATATGAAGAAGAAGAAGGGAAGTGAGACTTTCGCTTCAGGTATAAATGTTATAGAAATTAACATTGCATTATCTTCTAGTGAATCATGGGTATTTTATACCGGATCGATGGTTCACACTTGAAAATCGTTGCAGGGTCTATGTGAGACTAGAAGATTTGCAAAAGGCGAGTTGGATGTCCGTGTCAGCAATGGAGCAAAGGTTGCGGTCATAGCTGTCGAAACTTACCACTTGTCATTACCCTCAGGATTAGTTTTGGAATTGAATAATTTTTATTGCATGCCTACTTTGAGCAAGAACATTATCTCTTATTCGTGTTTAGAAGAAGTTGATGGTTATGAGATTGTAATAAAGAACATATGTTCTATTTATTACAATAATATTTTCTATGCTCAATGTCCATTGGTGAATGGAGTATATGTTTGTAAGGATCGAAACGCCCAAGAGGGGAGGTGAATTGGGCTTTCTTTCAAATTTTAAGGCAATTAAAAAATAACAACCTAAAGCCCAATTCCCTATGCGATTAAACTATGCAATCAATGTAAATTAAAGTTGCGGAATGAAGATTGCATAAGTGTAAAAAGGGAGAGAGATGCAAACGCTCAAGGGACACGGAGTTTATCCCGTGGTTCGGTAAGATCACAAGGATCTTCCTACATCCACGTTGTGGCACCCACCGAGGGGTTTTGCCACTCCCAAGTCACCGAGACAAGGGGGTCTTCACTATTCTTCTCCGTTCGCCAACCTTGGCAAGGTGGAGCTCAAGCCTTGTACACTTTGGAATCCTCCGGGTTTCCACAATCCTCTTGGCAAGCTCCGGAAGTCACACACACCAAGGGACACTCCCTTATTGCTCTCACTACACTAGAGACTCCAATCACCAAGAGTGGAGGCACCCAAGCACTATCTCTAGCTAGTTCTAGCCTATCTCTTGGTGTACAAATGATGAACAAATGATGTGAAAGTGGTTAGCTCTATTGCTTGAATGCTCTAGGATGTGTAGAGTATGTCTGGGCTTCAAGTCTTGTCGATTTGACAGATTGAAGGGGTATAAATAGCCAGCCTCCACGAGATAGCCGTTGGAAAAGTAGGCTGACATCACTTCTCTGCGAACACCGGATGATCCGATGTCTCCCCTTCAGTTAACATCGGTCAAAGCCAAATTAGCTGATGTCACTGTGCCAGATATGACTGTTGTTAGACCGATGTTGATCTGTCTTCTCATCGGATGATCCGGTGGCTCTTCCTCCAGAATTTTGCTTGATCTTGAAGCTTACTTGAGTGATCGACGGATGTGTGTAAGTCTGCACATCGGATGATCTGGTGCTTCACTTGGTCCAATGGTGTTGCAATCTGTGATGATGGACCGATGTCACTGAGCCACTCACATCGGATGATCCGGTGAGTTCTTTGCTCTGAGGTCTTCTTCTTCTGTTGACACAAATCGACCGATGCATTCAACTCAAAAACCATCGGATGATCCAGTGTGTTCAACTTGTTGACTTCGAGTTGTTTTGAGTTGTTCTTTTGGAATTTGAACTTGTGACCTCTTTGACACTTGTTTGAAATGTTGTTTTGATTGTCTTCAAGCATTTGAGTGATGTCAAGTTAGAGCTTTCACTTCTTGTCTTCATATGATTTGATTTGATCTCACTCGTTGATTTTATATGGGTCTCCAATGTAATTTTGATTTCATTTGATTGAGTGTTATTGGGACCTTGCATTCACAAATTCATTAGTAATATCGAATGGTTGTCATTAATCACCGAAACCATACCTCATGGGGCCTAGATGCTTTCAATCTCCCCCTTTTTGGTGATTGATGACAACACAATAATTTAAAGCGCAATAATAATGAATTTGATGATACAATACTCAAGTAGATATGCAATGAATACAAGATAAGACACATTAAGCTTGTAAAAAGCAAATGAAATTTATGGTGCGAAAAGCTCAATTGATTAAAACCATAAGCAAATGAGACAAGCGGAAGAGTGCTTAATTAAAATTACAAAAGAGTACTCAAGCACGAATACAAAGGACAAAACACACACTCCCCCTGAGACTACTACTACCACTCCCCCTGACTCTTCTACCTCTTCTCCCCCTTTGGCATCAAGACACCAAAAAGGGATCAGAAAGCCTACAGACCCTGAGAGCTGGGTGCGAAGACGAACTGGTCACCGTCGCAATCGTCGGAGCTGGAGTCGCCGGTCGTAGGAGCTGCCGGAGCGGAGGGAGCTGGAGGGTCCGCTACCGGTGCTGGAGGGGAGGAAGCAGGTACTGGAGGTGCCGGTGGAGCTGGAGGAAGTGGAGCGCTCACCACGGACGCCGGCGTTTGCTGGAACAGAGTCGTTGCCGGCAGTGGTGAGTGAATTGGTGCGCTGGGTGCCAGAAGTGGTGACATACTGATCGAAGGGATAGGAGTAGTAGGCACCTGAGCAACACCTGGAGCCAGTCCCAGTCCAGGCTGCTGTAGAGGAAGGGCGATCCCGGTCTGAGTGTAAAGGTTGGTGATCAACCCTAGGATCCCCATCATGGCCTGCTGGGTTTGCTGCTGCTGGTCGAGGGTACGGCGGTGCATCTGATCGACCAAGTTGGTGAACCGGTCCGTATCCTCTCGCCTCTGATGGGCGATCTCCAGCTGGAGCTCCTGCTGCTGCCGCTGCAGCTGTGCCAGGTGAGCAGCCTGCTCTGCTCTGGCTTGCTCAGCAGCGAGCCTGTCCTGCCGCTGCTGCTCGATCATCTGCTGGAGAAGTGTCGACAGCTCTGACGGCTGTGACACCTGCGCCTCGGACACAGGAGGTGGTGTCGGTGGCGGAGCAGCTGATCCTCCTGCCTCGGCGTCGTGCTGCCTCGGTGAGGGTGGAGGCGGAGGGAAGTACTCCTCGACACTCTCGTCTGTGTCACTCTCGGACCAGACGTGCTGCAATTCTCCACCTTGAGCTTCTGCCTCAGCCAGACGCTCATCTTCCTTCTCGATGTCAGACCAATCCTCCTCAGTCAAGCGGGCCCTGACCTGGCGCTCAACTGGACGGCCAAGGCGGCGGTCTCCAGGAGCAGGGGCACGGTAATGTCCGAACCGTGTCACACTCTCGTCAGCAAGCCTGGCCTGTGCTGCATCCCCCTCAGACACCATCATAGAGCATATGTAACTGATCCAGTGCCCGTAGACCAGCTGCCTCATCATGCCAACCCCATCTGTGATCACGTCTTCCATCTCGCACAGGAGGATGTCCACAATGTTGAAATCCATCCCATTCATTATGTAGAACAGGAGGGTCTGCTGCAGACTAGTGAACCCCTCCAAGTATCCTGACCTTG
Organism: Tuctoria greenei; assembly: GCA_036927565.1. Taxonomy (NCBI): domain Eukaryota; kingdom Viridiplantae; phylum Streptophyta; class Magnoliopsida; order Poales; family Poaceae; genus Tuctoria; species Tuctoria greenei. The sequence continues at coordinate 112,760,362 of JAYESD010000010.1, forward strand.
GCAGGAGCATGCGGTGCAAAGCGAGGTGCACAATGCGCGCAGCTGGGGTCAGAAAAGCTAGAACTCTCGGCTGGTCCGGAGAGAACGTGGGGCCAAACAGGGACCGGATCTCGTCAAGCTATGGTGCTACCCCTCCAGTAAGTGGCCTCCTTGGTGGATCTGCCTGCCCATATACCTTCTCGTGCACGCAGGTGTCGTGCAGGTCCAAACCAAGAAGCTGCCCCAAAGTCTGTCTCGAGAGGTGGTAACGCTATCCCATAAACATGAAGTCGATTGACCTCCTGCCCTCAGAGATGTACAGGGTCGCATAGAAGACACGGACCCAATCTTCCACATATGCACTTCTCTCATAAGCAAGCAGCTGTACCAAACCTCTGTACCTCTCAAAGTATGAACGGACCTCTGTCTCCGCTGCCACTGCAAGCTGCCCCCAGTCTAGGTAGTTGTGCTGAAAAAGCTTGTGCCCCCGACGTCTGTAGGTCTCGTAGAGAGACGCCTGGGTGACAGTCCAGAAGCGACTGTCCACAAGAGCCTCACGGGGCTGAGGGTACCACTCCTCAAGCAGCACGCTCCATCGAAGCTTGCGTAGCTGCTTGGCCTTCATCTTCCGGTAGTCCGTGAGACGGACTCCCTCACCGACACGGACGGCCGTGTCCATCTCTTAGATGGCCCTCTCGGCCTCCCTGTCCTCACGACGGTCGGCAGCCGTCGGTCTCGGACGAGGAGCAGCCTCGGTGTGACCCCCACGCGTCCGGGCTGAGCGCCGGCGGACGAGAGGCTCAACCGGCTCCTCTTCGGCGTCAGAGTCGTCGATCACGGGAGGCTGCCTCGGACGAGCCTCGCGGATCCTCAGGGAACTCCTTCGGCCACGCTCACGCTCCTCGGCGGCGCGAGCGGCCATAAGGGCCTTCTTCTCATCCTTCGACAGTTTGCGCTTCTTCGCGGTGGGCTCCGCGATCGCCTTTCCCTTTCCTTTGCGGTCGCGACCCATCTAAAAGCAATGGAGAGCTAGGGTTAGCGACGAAGAAAGAAAGGACGACGAAAATAACGATGGACGTCGCACGGCATGAAGCAAACCTAGGCGACGGAGAGCAAACGGGGACCGGGTGCGAAGTTGAAACGACGGCGACGAGGAGAGGCGGCGGCGAGGTCGATGGTGGTGGAGAGGTCGAAGATGGAGGCGGCACGTCGACGGCGCTGCAATTGGAGGCGGCAGGCGGCGAAGGACGGCGGCGGCCGGTGGGCGGCGGTGGCACGTGAGGTGGTGGTGGAGCGGCGTGTGAGCGGCGGCGAGTGGTGAGGAGAGGCGGCGGCGGCGCTAGGGGCGGCGGCGGCGCTAGGCGGCAGCGCTGCGAGCCGATGGACGGCGGCGGCGGCGGAGATGGCGGCGGTGGCGGCGGCTGGGTGACGACGGCGCACGGGAGGGCACGGGTGGCGTCGAGATCGGGGGAGAGGCGGCGGTACGGGTTTAAATAGTGGGACCCAAACCCTAGCCGAAAAATTAACACCGGATGGACCGGTGATGGACATGAGAAGCATCGGTCGAATGCCACAGTAAGGTTTTCCAGAAAAGTGCATTGAACACCGGATGGACCGACGTCTAGGGTTTTGATCATCGGATGAATAGCACAGTAAGGATATTCAAGGAGTCACTGAGGACATCGGATGGACCGACGTTAGATAAAAAGTCATCGGTGGAATTCATCAAGGTTGCAGATTTGTGAACATCGGATAGACCGATGTTTTTCTGAGTGAACTCATCGGATCATTTTGAGATTCTGACTGAATTGGCACTTGAAGATTGAACACCTATTGATCCGATGGGGGAAGGACTTAGGCATCGGATAATCCGATGAAAACTAAACACCAACATCTCATATATGTCCTTTGACCAAACAATCAAACAATGGGAAACACATGTCTTAGGACTTTTTGGGCAACCCCTTACCCCTTAAAAAGCTAATATGCCAATAGCTTGGCTAGACCTTGAAGCAAATGGAACACCGAAAAAAAGAGGGAAAAATATGCAAATGAAATGTAAGGCCCATGCTTTGTGAGGTAGAGTATGAAGACTGCTATCTCAATGAAGCATGTTCCTCTAGGCATTAACGTACCTAACATTTTGTTCTTTCCACCTTATATGAGTTGAGATATTGTATTTCAAGCAAGTCTCCTTCTCACGAGGTGGGTTCCCCTTTGTGACAATCTACCGTATGCAATGCCAAACAAATTATAGTGCAAGAGATTAAATGAGTGCATGTTAATATGGCAGGGATCATGCAAGGCATAAAATAAATCTATCTTGCCAAGTTTAAACCTTCCAAAGGCTTCCTCAGGGAAAACTATTTCTAGCTCGCCCCTATCCTTTGGGAGTTAGACAAGACCTATATGATATGCATCCTTACACGAACATGGCAACTTACATGACGTTAGATGCATCTAGCACATTTAATTCATTTCTAAGTCTAGAAAAGGTTTTCTCATCAAGTGGTTTAGTGAAGATATCCGCCAATTGTTCTTCGGATCTAACACCTTGCAAAGAGATGTCTCCTTTAGCCTCATGATCCCGCAAGAAGTGATGGCGAATATCAATGTGCTTAGTGCGGGAGTGTTGAACGGGGTTTCTAGCTATCTTAACCGCACTTTCATTGTCACAAAGGAGAGACACACAACCAATTTTAATTCCAAAGTCCAAAAGGGTTTGCTTCATATATAGAATTTGGGCACAACATGCACCGGCCGCTATATACTCCGCTTCCGCGGTGGACAAAGCCACGGAATTTTGCTTTTTGCTAGACCAAGACACTAGGGAACGCCCAAGCAAGTGGCACCCACCGGAGGTACTCTTGCGATCTACGCGGCATCCGGCAAAGTCCGAATCCGAGTATCCCAAGAGTTGGAAGGTTGTACCTTTAGGGTACCACAAGCCCATACGAGGGGTATGCTTAAGATACCTAAGTATCCTAAAGACCGCCTTCTTATGCGATTCTTTAGGAGCCGCTTGAAAGCGAGCACATAAGCATACACTAAACATTATATCGGGCCTAGATGCGGTAAGATAAAGTAATGAACCAATCATAGACGGTAGTGAGATTGGTCAATAGGTTTACCGTCCTTATCCGCGTCGAGATGGCAATTTGTTCCCATTGGAGTGCTTCTTGAGCTACAATCTCCCATCTCAAATTTCTTCAAGAGGTCCTTGGTGTATTTCTCTTGGTAGACAAAGGTTCCCTCTTGAAGTTGCTTGATTTGGAATCCAAGGAAGAAGTTGAGCTCTCCAATCATTGAAATCTCGAATTCCCTAGACATCATGGTGCCAAACTCATGGCTAAGAGATTTGTTAGTTGAGCCAAAAATGATATCATCGACATAAATTTGACAAATGAATAAATCACCGTCGATTTTCTTGGTGAAGAGTGTAGTGTCCACCCTCCCGATCTTGAATCCTTGCATGACCAAGCAATCCCTTAGACGTTCCTACCACGCCCTAGGTGCTTGCTTGAGCCCGTAGAGCGCCTTGTGTAACCTATACACATGGTTAGGATTCCTCGGATCTTCAAACCCGGGAGGTTGCTCAACATAAACAAGCTCGTTAATATAACCATTAAGAAAGGCACTTTTAACATCCATTTGATAAAGCATTATATTGTGATGTGAAGCAAAAGCAAGGAGTATGTGAATAGCTTCTAACCGAGCGACCGGAGCGAATGTTTCTCCAAAGTCTAGTCCTTCAACTTGTGAAAAACCCTTGGCCACAAGTCTTGCCTTGTTGCGGACCACGACGCCATTCTCGTCTTGCTTGTTGCGGTACACCCACTTCGTTCCGATGACGTTCTTGTTCTTGGGTCGCTCCTCCAACATCCAAACTTCATTGCGGGTGAAGTTGTTGAGTTCTTCTTGCATGGCCATCACCCAATTTGGATCTTGGAGTGCTTCCTCTATATGAGTGGGTTCTACACACGAAACAAAAGAGTAGTGCTCACAAAATGAAGCGACATGGCGAGAACGAGTACTTACTCCCCGTGACGGACTTCCGATGATTTGATCAATCGGATGCGCCTTGGAGATGCGTCCATGCCTCATAAGTGATTGTGAGGCACTTGGCGGTGGTGAAGCATCTTGCGCGTCTTGTGGTTGGATTTGATCTTGGACTTCTTCTTCTTGTTGTTGGTGTTGTGTGGCTTGTGAATCTTGCATTGGCAATGGATCATCTTTCTCTTCTTTTTCATCAACTTGAGGCGCCATGGGGGTGTTGATGTTGGAACTTGATGCTCCCCCTTGATCATGGCTCTCCTCAACTTTGGGCTTGATGTCTCCAATGGTCATGTTTTTCATGGCTTCTCGTAGAGGCTCATCATCTATATCATCATGACCAAAACTCTCCTCTTGGGAGCCATTAGTCTCATCAAACTCAACATCACAACTTTCTTCAACTAGCCCGGAGGTTTGGTTGAATACTCGATATGCTTTTGAGTTTGACGCATAACCAAGAAAGATACCAACATCACACCTTCTTTCAAACTTACCGAGCCTTTTCTTGCGGTAGATATAGCATTTGCACCCGAAGACTCGGAAGTAGGAGATGTTGGGCTTTCTCCCAATGAGGAGCTCATATGGGGTCTTTTGAAGTAGTCGATGAAGATAGACCCTATTTGCGGCATGGCACGCCGTGTTGATTGCTTCCGCCCAAAATTTCTCCGACGTGCCATAGTCATCAAGCATTGCTCTAGCAAGGGTGATAAGGGTCTTGTTCTTCCTTTCAACGACACCGTTTTGTTGGGGGGTGTATGTGGCCGAAAACTCATGCTTCACGCCTTCACGATCACACCACTCCCCAACGTTGTAGTTCTTGAACTCGGTGCCGTTGTCACTCTGGACCTTGATGATGGGAAGTTGAAATTCCCTTTGAGCACGTTTATAAAAGGTCTTGAAAACTTCCGGAGTTTCACCCTTGTCACCTAGAAACAAAGTCCAAGCATATCGAGAATAATCGTCAACGATAACAAGACAATAGAAGTTACCACCAAGACTTTGATATGTGGACGGTCCGAAGAGGTCCATGTGGAGTAGTTCAAGCGGCTTGGAGGTTGACACCATTGTCTTCATGGGGTGGTGTGAAGCAACTTGCTTCCCGGCTTGACAAGCGCTACAAAGCTTGTTCTTCTCAAATGTGACATCCTTCACGCCGGTCACCATCCCAAGCTTGAACGACTTCTTGAGCTTGCTCATGCCAATGTGAGCAATGCGTCGATGCCATAGCCAACCCAAGCTTGTCTTGGTGAAAAGATAAGTGGTCAAGCTAGCATCCTTGTTGGAGAAGTCCACCAAGTAAAGATGTCCATGCCGGAAGCCTTTGAAGATTAGTTCTTTGCTTGATTCACTGGTTACTACAACACCATTCTTGTCAAAGGTGCACGTTAGTCCAAGATCACATAGTTGTGCAATTGAAAGTAAATTGAAACTAAGTGACTTAACATATAGTACATTGGAAATGGACAAATCATGTGAAATAGCAATTTTACCTAAACCAATTACCTTCCCCTTTGAGTTGTCACCAAAGGTGACTTGTTCATGATTGTCGGGGTTCTCTATGGTAGTGAACATACCATCATTGCCGGTCATATGTTGAGTGCACCCGCTATCGAGTACCCAATGCTTTCCTCCGGCTTTGTAGTTCACCTACACACATGAAGTTAGTTTTTGAGTTTAGGCACCCAAGCCAACTTAGGTCCTTGTATGTGTGATACAAGTGATTTTGGGACCCAAAGTTGCTTGGGGAGCTTCCCCTTTATGCCCTTAATGTCTTTGCCGATGAACCTTGCCTTCACCTTGCCACCTACTTAGCTCAATAGATAGTGGCAATCATTGAAAGTAGATTTGTAGTTAGGAGGCAATTTGGGAGAAGGACGGTTGGGAAGAGGACACTCCCTCGTGTGATGTCTGGTGACCTCACAATGTTGGCAATAGGAACCAACTTCTTTGATGAAGCTCGTCCTAAGCTCCGGTGAGGGCACCTTCCATTTGTTGAGCACCGGGAAGGATCCAAGTCCTCTCTTGTTGAAGCCTTTAGCTTGTTGGTAGAGGATTTCCTTGTGCTTGTCCTCCCCCTTAGAGAGTATTGCCACACTAGTGCGGGGACTTTCAATCTCGTCCATCAACTCCTTCTCCCTAAGGTTTGCTTTCAAATGCAAAGACTTATCCAACATATTAGTGGCATGTGAAATAGTTGATACTTTGCCATCAAGGGTTTCCTTTTTCATGTTTTTCATTTTTAGCTCAATTGCCTCATAAGCACGGTTAAGCACTTCATGTTCTTGAACCAAGTCATTGTGCTTTCTCAAGAGTGCTTGGTTTGCTAAGTCAAGCTCATGATGACCAAGCTTGATTTGAGCATTTTCCTCCTCGATTTGCTTGACATGTGTTTTAAGCGTGTCATGCTCTTTAAGTATGGTTACATACTTGTCATGCAGATCGAGTTTCGCACTCTCAAGCTTAGCACAAGTTTGTTCAAGTGCCTTAACCTTGCTCTTTTCCCTTTTTATGATGACATGGTATTCATTAATCATGGATGCTAATTCATCGGGGGAGAGCTCATCATCATCATCGCTAGAGTCGTCACATACCTTAGTGTTACCTTTTGCCATGAGGCACATAGGAGGTGGACGAAGAGGTGAGTTGTCCTTGTCGACGATGGCAAGACCCGCCAAGTTTTCTTCATCTTCACTCTCTTCGTTGCTTGACTCTTCATCCGTGATCCACTCATTTGCCTCGCACATGAAGACTTTTTGAGGCCCTCTTCTCTTCTTTGGAAAGAGCTTGGTCTTCTTGCTTTTGTCAAATTTCTTCTTTCCAAAGGAACGCTTGGGCTTGATCTCCTCTTCATCTTCATCGCTTTCTTCTAGCTTTCTATGCTTTCCCTTATGGTTGTCCTTCCTCTTGTCCGGTCTTGGACAATCATATGATATGTGGCCTTGATCACCACAATTATAGCATGTCTTATTTTCATCTTTTCTTGGGAGGAAGGCTTTCTTCTTGGGATCAAAAGAGTATCCCTTCTTTGCGATCTTGGAGTTTAGACGTGAGAATTTTCTCATCATCAACGCAAGCTCATCATCGTCATCTTCGCTTGTTGCTTGCTCTTCTTCGCTTGAGCTAGGCTCAACCACTTTCTTTTTCTTGGGAGTTGTCTTCTTAGTTGAAGCCTTGAGAGCAATGGTTTTTGACGATGACTCCTCCATCATTCCAAGTACGCTCATCTCATGAGCATGAATTTCTCCAATGAGCTCCGAGACTTCAATGTTGTCAAGTGATTCCTTTTGGAGCATTGAATTGATAATGTTGTACTTGGGCTTGGGTAGAAGCATGAGGATATTGCGGTTGATAAGTCCCTTACCAAGAGAAGCAATGTCAAGTGCGTTAATCTCCTCAATGAGCACATTTAAACGAGAAAACATTTGGTTAACATTCTCATGAGGAAGCATTTTGAATTCATCATACTTGGATTTAAGCAAGTGATATTTGAGTTCTTTAACACGGGATGAGCCCTCATGAATTTCAATTAAACATGCCCAAATTTCACAAGCTTTCTCTTTACTAGCAATTCTAGCAAATACGTCTTGACTTATACATTCATAGATGGCATTTCTAGCCTTAGCATCCCATTTTAGTTGATCACCAACATAATTGAGATCTCCAAATCCTGCATGGGTCGCTTCCCAAACTTCGGGAGCAATAGCCTCTAGGTAGGCACGCATGCGTGCTTTCCAATAGGCAAAGTTCTTGCCCTCGAAGGTAGGAACCGAACCCCCATTCTTGGCCATTTAAGCTCTCTAGCGGTGAAGCTAGAATGATCCAATGAGCAACCTTGCTCTGATACCAATTGTAAGGATCGAAACGCCCAAGAGGGGGAGTGAATTGGGCTTTCTTTCAAATTTTAAGGCAATTAAAAACTAACAACCTAAAGCCCAATTCTCTATGCGATTAAACTATGCAATCAATGTAAATTAAAGTTGCGGAATGAAGATTGCATAAGTGTAAAAAGGGAGAGAGATGCAAACGCTCAAGGGACACGGAGTTTATCCCGTGGTTCGGTAAGATCACAAGGATCTTCCTACATCCACGTTGTGGCACCCACCGAGGGGTTTTGCCACTCCCAAGTCACCGAGACAAGGGGGTCTTCACTATTCTTCTCCGTTCGCCAACCTTGGCAAGGTGGAGCTCAAGCCTTGTACACTTTGGAATCCTCCGGGCTTCCACAATCCTCTTGGCAAGCTCCGGAAGTCACACACACCAAGGGACACTCCCTTATTGCTCTCACTACACTAGAGACTCCAATCACCAAGAGTGGAGGCACCCAAACACTATCTCTAGCTAGTTCTAGCCTATCTCTTGGTGTACAAATGATGAACAAATGATGTGAAAGTAGTTAGCTCTATTGCTTGAATGCTCTAGGATGTGTAGAGTATGTCTGGGCTTCAAGTCTTGTCGATTTGACAGGTTGAAGGGGTATAAATAGCCAGCCTCCACGAGATAGCCGTTGGAAAAGTAGGCTGACATCACTTCTCTGTGAACACCGGATGATCCGATGTCTCCCCTTCAGTTAACATCGGTCAAAGCTAAATTAGCTGATGTCACTGTGTCAGATATGACCGTTGTTAGACCGATGTTGATCTGTCTTCTCATCGGATGATCCGGTGGCTCTTCCTCCAGAATTTTGCTTGATCTTGAAGCTTACTGGAGTGATCGACCGATGTGTGTAAGTCTGCACATCGGATGATCCGGTGCTTCACTTGGTCCAATGGTGTTGCAATCTGTGATGATGGACCGATGTCACTGAGCCACTCACATCGGATGATCCGGTGAGTTCTTTGCTCTGAGGTCTTCTTCTTCTGTTGACACAACTCGACCGATGCAGTCAACTCAAAAACCATCGGATGATCCGGTGTGTTCAACTTGTTGACTTCGAGTTGTTTTGAGTTGTTCTTTTGGAATTTGAACTTGTGACCTCTTTGACACTTGTTTGAAATGTTGTTTTGATTGTCTTCAAGTATTTGAGTGATGTCAAGTTAGAGCTTTCACTTCTTGTCTTCATATGATTTGATTTGATCTCACTCGTTGATTTTATATGGGTCTCCAATGTAATTTTGATTTCATTTGATTGAGTGTTATTGGGACCTTGCATTCACAAATTCATTAGTAATATCGAATGGTTGTCATTAATCACCGAAACCGTACCTCATGGGGCCTAGATGCTTTCAATGTTCTTGATCTTGAGGATAAAACTGTCTATAACATTAATACCAAAAGGGCTAGTCATAATGATCTAAATCCCACTTTTATTTGGCATTGTCGCTTAGGTCATATAAATGAGAAACACATTGAAAAACTCCATAAATATGGATTACTATGCTCATTTGATTTTAAATCACTTGACACATGCGAATCTTGTTTGCTTGGGAAGATGACAAAGCACCCATCACTGGTCAAAGTGAGAGGGCGACTGACTTGTTGGGACTTATACATACAGATGTATGTGGACCAATGAGTTCAATTGCCAGAGGTGGTTTTCAGTACTTCATCACATTTACCGATGACTTTAGTAGATATGGTTATGTCTACCTAATGAGGCATAAGTCTGAATCCTTTGAAAAGTTCAAAGAATTTCAGAGTGAAGTACATAATCAATTGGACAAGACAATTAAACTTCTATGATCTGATCATGGGGGTGAGTATTTGAGCCATGAATTTTATGATCATTTAAAACAACATGGAATTGTTCCATGGTTAACACCACCTGGAACACCTCAATGGAATGGGATGTCTGAGCGGAGGAACCGAACCTTGTTAGACATGGTTAGGTTGATGATGAGCCAAGCAGACCTTCCATTATCCTTTTGAGGTTATGCTCTTAAAACTATTGCGTTTACACTAAACAAAGTCCCAACTAAGTCTGTTGAGAAAACACCATATGAGATGTGGACCGGGAAACGTCCCGAATTGTCCTAAAAGTTTGGGGGTGTGATGCTTATGTTTGATGTCAGACAAACTCACTTCCAAATCAGACAAATACTTCTTTGTAGGATATCCTAGAGAAACTAAAGGATATTATTTTTATAATAAAACTGAGGGTAAAGTGTTTACCGCTCACAATGGTATCTTCTTAGAGAAAGAGTTTCTCTCAAAATGAGTTAGTGGGAGCAATGTGCATCTTGAAGAAATTCAAGAAATACCTAAAAATTTTTCGGCATTCACTGATCTTATATAGAATGTACAAGATGTTGTGCAACCAGTTGATGAAACACCAGCCCTACGAAGGTCTACGAGGGTACGTAGTGCGACTGAAAAGTTAAGGCTTCTAACCACGGAGCAGCATGACATGGTATTGTTGCACAATAATGAGCCCACGACCTATACTGAAGCAATGAAAGGACCCGACTCTGAGAAATGGCTTGGAGCCATGGAATCCGAAATTGAATCCATGCATGAAAATCAAGTTTGGAACTTGGTTGATCCAATCGAAGGTGTGAGACCTATCGATTGTAAATGGATTTTCAAGAAAAAGACTGATATGAATGGAAATGTTCACATCTATAAAGCGAGATTGGTGGCGAAAGGTTTTAAACAAATTCAAGGTGTTGATTACGATGAAACTTTTTCACCCGTCGCAATGCTAAAGTCTATTCGGATTCTACTAGCATTTGCTGCATATTTTGATTACAAAATATGGCAAATGGATGTCAAAATAGAACTTCTTAATGGAAGTCTGACTGAGGATGTGTACATGACACAACCTGAGGGTTTTGTCGATCCTAAAAATGCTAGTAAAACATGCAAGCTTCAAAAGTTCATCTATGGGTTGAAGCAAGCATCTCGGAGTTGGAATCTACGTTTTGATGAAGTTGTCAAAGGGTTTGGTTTCATCAAGAATGTAGAAGAACTTTGTATTTACATAAGTTTAATAGGAGCGCACATGTATTTCTGGTCCTATATGTAGATGATATATTATTGATCGGAAATGACATTCCAATGCTTGATGATGTTAAATCCTCATTAAGAAAAAGTTTCTCAATGAAGGATTTAGGAGAGGCAACATACATTTTAGGCATAAAGATCTATAGAGATAGATCTAAAAGGCTAATTGGATTAATCTAAGATACATATATTGATAAGATATTGAATCGGTTCAATATGCAAGATTCTAAGAAAGGTTTCTTGCCGATGTCACATAATATTACTCTAAGCAAGAGTTAGTGTCCTTCGACGCTTGATGAGCAAACGAGGATGAGAGCGATCCCTTATGCTTCGGCTATAGGATCCATCATGTATTACATGCTATGTACACGCCCAGATGTATCCTATGCTCTAAGCGTTACGAGCAGTTATCAATCAGATTACGGTGAGGCTCATTGGACTGTTGTTAAAAACATCCTTAAGTACTTGAGAAGAACTAAAGATGCATTCTTAGTGTTTGGAGGTGAAGAAGAGCTCGTTGTAAAAGGTTACACCGATGCCAGCTTCCAAACTGATAAGGATGATTCAAGATCGCAAACTGGTTTTGTATTCTACCTCAATGGAGGGGCAATGAGCTGGAAAAGTTCCAAGCAAGATACATTAGCAGATTCAACCACAGAGGCGGAGTATATTGTAGCTTCTGAAGCTGCAAAGGAAGCTATTTGGATCAGAAAACTTGTTTCTGAGTTGGGTATTGTTTCTAGCGCGTCCAGTCCTGTGGATTTCTATTGTGACAATAGTAGAGCTATCGCATAGGCAAAGGAGCCTAGATCACACAAACGATCCAAACTTATACTATGACACTATCACCTCATTCGAGAGATCATCGACCGAGGTGATGTGAAGATATGCAAGGTGCACACGGATTTGAATGTTGCAGATCCGTTGATAAAGCCTCTTCCACAATCAAAGCATGAGGCGCACACAAGATCTATGGGTATTAGATACTTACATCAGTGATTATAGTGTGTAGTGGGAGACTTGTGTCACAACTATATTTATGTACTATTAAATAAATTGTTATATGAGTAATCATTGTTTACATTGATCATCAAGTATGTGACTTATTCGTGGAACTCTTTGTTAATAGTAATATTACTCTAAATGATCCCTAGTCTATATCATTATATAAGATAATGATGTCACACAGACTAGCACATGTATTAATTTATGATCACATTTTACGAATCATAGATATGGAGATATCAAATTAATAATGTGAACACATGTTAGTGAACATGGTGTTGGATTGACCCACTCCGAGACACTGCTGGGATTGTTATTTCTATATGTGCCATCAGTTGGTCTTGAGTGATACACCTGGTAGATCCTTAGACCTGAGATCGCCATTATTTCTCACTATGTGTAGTTGTGTACTTTGAGACTACCAAACGCTACTCCGTAACTGGGTAGTCATAAAAGTAGTCCTCGGGTACATAATGAAACATAAAATGGGATGTGCGCGGATCAAGATGGAATTTGCCCCTCCTTAATAACAGAAGAGATATCTCTGGACCCCTCGAGATAGTTGAATTTAAAAGTGCATGGCCATGCCAAGGTGATTAAAAGTTAATCACAGTGACTAAAAGTTAGTCATGGAATGAATCTACTATTTGATCGAGTGAATGGTCGAGCAATCACAAGAATGACACGCATCTCGCCTTGAGCTTGACTGGTATCGTGAGGCAAAAGGGATTAGCATGTTGAATGTATCTAGGTTCGACCGATACAATCTTTATGTATATTTGGGAGTCAGTATGTCCTACTAGGTACTCTACTGACTTGTGGTTGGAAACGGTTTCCATTCACAACCAAGTGCACATGAACCTAATGGGTCACACACTTAAGGAGTTGGAATATCGAAAATCTTGGCTCGATGATTGTCTCTAGTTCAAGTGGGAGATTGTTGGTGATATGCCAAAGAGGCAATCATAACAATTCGATTAAGGACTATTGGATATTTGGTCCATAAGCAATTAGGATACTAATGAGTCTGAGACCTAAAAGCCCATTAGTACGCCTATAAATATGAGGGGTAGAGTTAGGGGCTAATTACTCCACCACGTGATAGCCCTAGCCGCCAGCCCTCGAAGGCCTCACGCCGAGACCTTAGCCGCGCGCGCGGTGCTAGCACACCGGCGCACGGCGTTCCTCTCCGTACATGTGAACTCTGTGAAGGCGCTGCTGCTACTACTGTACTGATCGGCTACGACGAACGTGTTCGTCTACTGCTGCTATGGAGAGGGCGAGGAGGAGGCGAACAAGATTGTCTACTTCCCTTACACCAACGCGCGTCTACATTCCGCTACGCTGCGCGTCTAGTGGTAATGATCTATGACCTTTGTACTCACATGTTTCCTGGGTGATGCGGTAGAATTGCTAGAGTAGAGTAACGCCGATTTCCCAACAGATTGCACATGGATCTTATAGCTCTGGAAATACAAACAACAGGATGTTACAGATCTGAAAATACAAATAGCAGGCCCTTAGTACTCTGACAAACTTAATTGCACATATTAAGAACACTATGCTATCAAGGACACTATCAAATGGACTGCTGTACAATAATCAAGGATCCAATTTTATTTTCATCATACTGATGTTACAGTGAACCAGTTATTTTTAATCATTTTTGAACTTTCTTGCTTAGAGGACGTATAGCTAAAAAGAATGAATATTGCCAGCAAAGAAAGGATTTCAATTCACTTGTGATCCTAGTTGCATGGTGGCTCTGGAAACACTGGAATATGTGCGTTTTTGAAAGGACATCCCTAAGGATCCTTGCGATAATGCTGGACACTAAAATGAGGCCAATGCTTGGTGTTTGGCAGGTGCTACTGGGCTGAACAACATTTGGCCTCAGATGGGTTAGTGTGGCTAATACAATGTAAATAAATTGTGCGAGTATCTGTTACTTGCCTGTCAGGCCGGTTGTCATGATTTCTGTACCTCTTTCGTCTTCTTAATATAATGATGTGCAACTCTCTTGCATGTTCGAGAGAAAAATAAATGAATATTCAACAATTTCATGTCTTGAGAAACAAATCTGTGATCTTAAGTTTGATCTATAGTGAGGAGTTAATGTATACATTTAACAAAATTAGCATCATAAATTTCAGGTGGCTTCTTATCATGGTTGGATTAAAGTATAGAAGAGTGCATGATGTAAGGCGCAAGCTAGATAAAGGATATTTTTTTCTCAAACGCGCAAGAGAGCTGCACATCATTTCATAAAGAAGAAGAAAATGTCTAGAAATTATTACAATCCGACTAAAAGGTGAATAAGAGAAAAAACACACCACACTAAAGCTTTGTTTTGATAAATTGAATCTACTTGCTTTGGAGTGGATTGAAGTAGAAAATGAACTAGTTTTCATCTCAATCCTCTCCAATCCACTTAGATTGGAGTGGATCCACTTTTATCCAAACGAGCCCTAAGCCGTCTAAGGACAAATGATGTTCAGCCCAGAAGCACCTGCAAACAACACATTTTGACCTCATTTTGAATGTCTAGTAAAATAACAATGACACTTGGGGATGCTCCTTCAAAGACATGCGTTTCGGTGCTTCCAAATCCACCGTGCAACTAGAATCACAAATGAATTAAAACCTTTTCTTTGCTGACTTGAGATCTTTAATTCCGTGGCTCTCCACCAATCTTGAAACACATGGTCGCTAGTTCCTTGTATAAGCTGTTGTAAGCCGACCCGATAAAGTCCTGAACCAAACCTCTTTAGCAATGACACACGACACCAATAGATGTTGTATTGTTTCATCCTCCTATTCACAAAGTAGATATTGGTCTGGATGGTCCAGGTCCCAGCAGGCTAGCCTGCACGGAGCCCCTGTGCAGAGGACAGATGCTGAGACCGCCAAATTCCTGGGGAAAGTATTCAAGAAGCCGCCGGCACCTCTGCTGTGCACACCTAATCCGGCGTGCTCCCAGGCTTCCCGGGAAAAGAAAACATCCACGAGGAGGAGCGGTCGCATTGCGGCTAAGAGGCTGGTGACAGGAATGAAGCCGGCTGAGGCGCTGGCACAGGAAGTGCTGGCCAAGAAGGTGGGAGTGATGTCCCAGAATGGCCTCTTGACTAATGAGGCCAAAGAAAAGTTCAACAAGCTGTTCAAACTACCTCTGCCAGAAGAGGTAATTGAGGCCATGGAAGGGCTCCTGAAGGCAATGAGCATTGACATCAAGAAGAAGGGCAAACCTCAGTTGAAGACCAGAGTCCATGCATCAAACTGATTCCTAGCCACTTGCTCGCAGTGTGTTCGTGTTATGGAGTTGGTGTCTTGTTTATTTGCTGTTCGTGATTGTGTTGTGTTGTGTCCTGCCTTCAGCAGAGACACCCTAGTGTTATGTAGTTTCCCCCTGGCCGTGTTGGTGGCGGCAGGCGCTCGGTGCTTTTGGGTCCTTTGGGTTGAGGTGCTGTTGTACAGACCCCCCGGTGCTACTTGGGAGGCCTTCCCTGTCACTACCTTGTCAGTCAAAGTGGACTATCATGTGTGCTGTTCAATCTGATGCTTATGAATCATGTTATGGATGCGCCCCAACCCCCTGGTTGCCTTACTGGTTCCTATGGCTGAGCACAAGTTTACTTTCTTGAACTGGAATGTCCGGGGTCTAAACGCCCAAATCAGACGCAGCGCGGTCAAGGATGCGGTTTTAGCTTCTAAAGCAACCATAGTATGCATACAGGAGACTAAACTGCTAACAATCAATGACATGATGATTTCACAAACTTTAGGCCAACAATTTGTGCAAAACTACTCCTATCTACCAGCTGATGGCACCAAAGGAGGGATCTTAATTGCGGTCTCTGACCAGTTTTTCCGGCTGCTAGCTACTGCAAAATCAACTAACACCCTATCGGTTGCAGTAGAGATGCTCCAGGTGGGAGTGGAATGGCGCTTCACTGGTGTCTATGGGCCACAAGGAAGGCAAAACAAAATTAATTTCCTCGAAGAATTAAAGACGTGTAAAAGTTTTGGAGGAGATAAGTGGCTACTGTTGGGCGATTTTAACATGATATGCAAAGCCCAGGACAAGAATCGTGGGGGGTTCAATAGGGACATGATGAACAGATTCAGAGAAGCATTAGATGTCCTAGAACTCAGAGAAATGAGGCTGCAAGGGAGGCAATTTACATGGTCAAATGACAAAGCAACCCTATTATCACCAGGATTGATCGGTTCTTCTTTTCTGCTGGCTGGGAAGCCCTGTTCCCGACTTCAAGCCTGCAAGCATTACCAGCAATGATATCAGACCACTCTCCGCTGATCATGTCAGTGGAGGCCGCGCGGTCAGTGGCCAGGTCCTTCCTGTTCCAAGAATATTGGCCCTGCATGCCCGATTTCTTACAAGTTGTTGCTGAGACATGGGTGCGGCCAGTTAGCACCGGTAATCCTATGCGTGCCCTGAACATAAGAATGTCAAGAGCGGCAAAGGCATTAAGGAAATGGGAGCAGTCCACGATAGGAGATATTAGACTGCAAATTGCTATTGCAAAGGAGATCATATCGAGACTAGAGTCGGCCCAAGAGCATAGGCTTCTAACTGAAGCTGAGCTGCAATTTATGCAACGCCTAAAGCTTAAATATCAGGGACTCCTCGCCATCCAAAAGATCAAATATAAGCAGTGATCTATGCTTACCAATATCAGGCTCTCAGATGCAAATACTAAGCTATTCCACCTGCGAGCTAAGGGGAGACGGAGGAAAAACTACATTGAGGCGCTGGAGACGCAAACAGGGCTTGCGTTAATACACGAGGACAAAGAAGGGGTCATTTTTAGCCATTTCAATCACCTGTTGGGATCCTCTCAGGACAGGGCGCTGGCCATTAACTGGGAGGAACTAGGATATGAGAGCACCAACTTGGAAGAGCTTGAGTCTGATATCCAGGATGAAAAGCTGCACAAGGCAGTAATGGAACTGCCTAGAGATCGAGCCCCTGGGCCAGATGGGTACACGGCAACCTTCTTCGTCAAGTGCTGGCAGGTGATCAAGGCGGATGTCCTACGTGTCTTTCAACACTTGTCGCAATGTAGAAGTGTCTGTTTCAACCTGTTGAACGCAGCAAACATCACACTCGTCCCAAAAAAGGAGAAACCATCATCAATAGGCGAATTCAGACCAATCAGCCTCGTCCACAGTATTTCAAAAATCTATTCCAAAATCCTTGCAAACCGTCTAGCCCCGAGATTAGATGAGCTCATCTCTACCAGTCAAAGTGCCTTCGTTAAAAAGCGTTGTATTCATGATAACTTTCTATATGTACAGAATATCATCAAGGACCTCCAAAGCACAAACAGGCGCACCATGTTTATCAAGCTTGATATAAGGAAGGCATTCAATTTGGTAAATTGGGATACTTGCTTGACTTGATGACGGCGAGGGGATTCGGACAGAAATGGAGTGGATTTCCATATCCCTATCAACAGCCTCAACTAGAATCCTTCTAAATGGAGCACCACCGCCACATCGAGGTCTTCGACGTAACAACCAAGCCCCAAGACCACATAACTGAGCTGCCTAGATGAGGAAGTGCCGCCCCGAGGAAGCCTTCGCCCCGTCCCGCTCGCCGCCGGCAGTCCCGGCCACGGCGCCCACTTCTTCCCAACCAAAACCTGATCCGCTACCTCTCCAGCCATCTCCACCGTCAGCACCCACACCAAAAGCACGGAAACCCCTCTCCCTCCCCACACTTGAGGTGGAAACGGTGCCCTCAGATCTGGTTTGCACGCCCTCCTCGAAGCTTTGCAGCCCGGATGAAACTGGTTCCAGCAAAGAATCAGAGCTAGCATGTTCGCTGCTGCCGATTCTCCGAGCCTCCCCTTCGGAGTCGGGGGCTTCCTCCTCGCGCGGGGGGTCAGAAGGCCCCAGATCTGGACGCTACTCCCTCTCCGTCTTCCCCTCCGGGCTGCTGCTCCAGCAGGCCGTACCGCTGGCCGACGAAGGCTTGGAGACAGGATACCCAGGTCAGTCCCCATCCCTCCTCTCCCCTTTCCTGGTTTCTATGCCCACCTCTGGAGAACTGGAAGAAGGGGAGTGGCAGCCGCTGCTAAGCGTGCTGGCCATAGGGGAGACCATCGATTCTACTGTTGACTTGCTCATGGTGAATACCACATCATTGGAGAAGGCCATTGAAGACCCTTCCGGCCTTCGACAGGCCACGCAGTCCCCTCAGCAGAAACTGGCGACCATTGATAGCTCTGGAATCATCTCAGCTAGACCCCCCCACGAAAAACAGCTAGCCCGAAAGGCGTGCTCCTCCACCATCAGAATTCCCAGTCCCATCTGAAGGAAAAATCAATTCTTTTTGATCCTCGTCTGCCGCTCCCTACCTCTTCGACTTCAAAGTTGGCATCCTTTTATGCGAGAAGCTCTGGGGCGAAGCTAATGCAGACACCAACTGAAGAAAACCATCTTGGAGGACCTCCTCAGAGATTTCAGGAGTCTGAATTTAAGGGAGCTCAACCACGCCAGACAGGTCTTCAAACCTCTTTGGCTCAGGACCTGTACCGAGATTCATTCAATTCGTCCAAGTCTATCTCGTCTGAACTCTGGTTGGCCTCAAACCAATGCTTTGATGGAACCACTGAGAAATGGATCAGAGTACTCCCCAAGGCTGGCAAACTCAAATCTGCTCCTCCTAGCGGGCGCAGGGGCCTTGATAGTAAGATGATCTTCCATGATCCGTTTCCTCCCTCGTCTTCCAAGGAACCCTCCAAATCCAAGTCAACCCAGCTGGAGCCCTTGGCAGACCTCCGAAAGCAAGGCCTTCCTAATTCCCGTTTGGTACCCACATCATTCAAACCACTGTCCAAGAGCCCCATACCTCATAAATTTGTGTTGGATAGAAGCGTCTTCAGAGGAAAATGTTTTCGCTGCCTTGCTTCAGATCATCGACGCAAAGACTGCAGAGACCCTAAGCGTTGTCTCTCATGTGGGAATAGCGGTCACTTTGCCCGGTTCTGCCCCAGCGCCTATAAATCTGCCCCTCCTCAGCCCAAACCGAGCATCCACTCCAGACTTACCTTCCCGCCACTCTCCTATAACCAACCTCACAAACGTCCCTCCTACGCTGCGGTGGTCGCTAACTCCCACTCGGAGATGTTGGGCTCTTTGGCTCAACTTCCCAGCTTCACCCGACCCCGCCCAGCCACTGGCTTCGCTGCTGTGGTTCCTGGTGAACCAATGATGTCCGACTGCAGGAGCTTGATGGGCTCGGTAATTCTGCTATCCCCCTTGGACCGCCATGTTCATGCTACAACAATGGAGGTGGAATCTGCAATCAGTCTGCAGTTGGGGATCTCGCGCAGCAACTTCATTGTGTCCCGCCACTTCCCGGAGGAGTTCCTTGTCCGCTTCGACCACCCTGAGCAGCAGGCTCTTGCTGTGCTCCGAGGCCACTTCTTCGTCAATGGGGTATGCCTCTCGGTTCGCCCTTGGAGAGTGTGGTCCAAGGAAGTCCGTTGGCCCTTCCACGTCAAGCTCATCGTCGAGAATTTGCCTCTACATGCCTGGTCAGAGGATGGCATCAAGCAAGTTTTTGGCGAGCACTGCATGTTGGACCGCCTGGAGGAGGTATCCTACACCAGAGAAAGCACTGAATTTTGTGCCTTCTGGGTGTGGATGGCAGATCCAAGTCTGCTGCCTTGTACTAAGCAGGTGACCTTCTTCCCACCAAGACCTTCGCTCTTGCTGAACTCCCCTGCCTCCCGCTCCCCTCCAGAGGGTGTCTCGGTTGAGTTGGTCATCCACATTGCCGAGATATTCGACTGGACTGGAGCTGGCATGGGGGATTCAAGCAGGTCCTTCAGTCCCTCTTATCAGAGGTTCGACTGGATTAAGGGGGTTCCTGATGACATGGTCCGCACTTCCTCTCCCACCCCAAGAGATGCCTGTCACCACATGAGGGGTGCACGAAGGGAGGACTTTGATGGAGATGGGCCTGATCAGGCCAAATATCAAGACACCTGCCGCAGCTTCTGCTCCAGGCTTCATATTTCGGAGGATCGTCGAAGGTCAAGGGGTGCAGATGCCTCGCGCTCCTCCCGCACGTCCTCTGGAGGACGCCAGCGTCAGCATCTGTCGGATCCTTCCGCACAGACAATCAGGGGTCGTACGATGTCCCGCTCACCGATCCGCCTGCGGCGTCGCGATCCCCAGCGTCGCGACGATGAGGGATGGGAGCCGCGTCACTCTGCTTCGCCTGTCCGACGCGTCTCCAATCCCCCCCCCCCCTGCAGCAGATAGTGTCGTCAAGTTTGTCCCGGCTGACCCTCTGGTCAATGCGAGCTGGAACATACCATCCCCTGCCCTGGAAATGCAGGTGAACCACCTGGACCCGATGCTTCTAGAAGCAACCATCCAGACCTCGTCCTCGGCTAACTTCCTTGTGCAGAGTCAGGACCTGACGCCCTCTCCGGTGACACAGACTGGAGCATCTCCTCCATCAGAGGTAGCCCAGAGCAAGAAGATGTCAGCACAAGACTTCTGCTCCCAGATATTCCTGACGCCAGCTCCTGGGATCCTCCCTCTGCCTTCTCGTCGCCACCAAGCTACGACGAAGGCTACTGCTGTGCCACCCCCTGCTCCCCCACGTCGCAGCAGCCGCCAAGTCTCTCTTCCACATGTTCCAGTAGCCCAACGTGCGACTCAACGTCTGATGCGCCAGTTCGAGCTGGTGGGTCCTGAAGATTCAATTGATGAGGTGATCATCAAGAAGTATGAAGACTTCTACAAAGAACCACTCCCTCCGAAGGCCTTAGCTGCAGTGCGCAAGCTCACGGGGCTCTCTGAGCAGGGGTGTGCAGAGGCAGCGGCTGTACTCATAACTGAAGAGCTGGCAGCTCAGGCTGCTGCAGCTTATCCATATGGCGACTACCATCTATTCAGTGCTGCTTTGTAAAGCAACACGGTCATCGGTCAGGCAATCTCCAGTCTTAGTCTGTGTTGTAGCCCTTAGTGGTAGCTGGGAGTCCCAGTTGCTCTGTGTTATGGTCCTGTGCTTTGGTTTCTACCTGTCATGGAGTCCAAGCCTAGGCCCTGTGTATGTCGTAGCCAGGGTAGGTTCATCTATGTTCGATGCTGAGAACATGAGAACCTGTTGTCCACATGTATCCGGTCCTGTAACCTATTGTGCTTTCCCCAGTTTCATCAATGAGTAGTGACCTGACCTTCTTATGCTGGAACGTTCGGGGCCTCAACATGCCGGCCCGCAGAGAAGCTGTTAAACAATTCATCTCAACAACACGTCCAAATGTGGTTTGTATACAAGAAACCAAGCAGACTGTGATCAATAATTTATTAGCAAAGGAGACCCTGGGACCTATCCTGTCAGCATTCTGTTACCTCCCATCAGATGGAACCCGGGGCGGCTGCCTCATTGCATGGAATCCGGATGTTGTGTCTGCTTCCTCACATACATTGTATCAGTTCAGCCACTCAGTTATTCTGCAGCACAGATCTAGTACCACCCCCTTCCTCCTATCGAATATCTACGGACTAGCGGCTGAGGCAGATAAGGTGCCCTTCCTCCAGGAGCTGCTGTCATTAAAGCGCACAGGGGACACCTTGGCTTTGTATGGGAGACTTTAACCTCATCCTTGATGCGCGGGACAAAAACAATCCTAATTTGAATCGGAGGCTAATGGGCTCCTTCCGCAAGACCATTGATAGTGCTGAACTGATCGAAATCCCCCTGCAAAATCGTCGCTACACTTGGAGCAATGAGAGGGATAATCCAACCCTGGTAAGGCTAGACCGAATTTTCTGCAACATGGAGTGGGATCTGTCCTTCTCGGACTATTGTCTTTGTGCTCTGCCTTCATCCATTTCAGACCACTGTCCCATTCTTCTGGCCCCCCAGGTTAGGCCTCGTTTCAAGCCTCTTTTCCGCTTCGAGAACTTTTGGACAAAGATTCCATCCTTCAGAGAAACTGTCCAAGAAGCCTGGACGAGACCAACACCAAGGTCCTCGGCCATGCATTCCTTACACCTGAAGTTATGCGGCACAACCAAAGCCCTTCGTAATTGGAGTTCCAAACATTTTGGGCAGGCTGTCATCCAACTTCATATAGCCTATGAGGTCATTGGTCGGCTGGAACAAGCCCAAGAGCACAGACCACTCTCTCCTGATGAACTGCTGCTAAGGAAGCAACTCAAAAACCGTATATTGGGACTTGCAGCCGTGGATAGAGCCAGACGTCGCCAAGCCTCCAGAGTAACCTGGTTGAAAGCGGGCGACGCTTGTACAAGATTCTTCCACCTCAAGGCTAATGGGCGATCGCGAAGGAAATACATTGCCTCACTAAGAGGTTCACAGGGACAATATGCTTGGACACATGAGGAAAAGGAGAAGGAACTTCACGCCCACTTCACCTCGATTCTGGGAAGCCATTATAGCCGACCTTTGACCATGAACTGGGATTTCCTTAATATTCCCCACTTCCCTCTGTCCAATCTAGACGACCCTTTCACTGAAGAGGAACTCTCAAGCTGTATTGCTGAACTATCGGCTGATAAAGCACCAGGGCCGGATGGCTTCAATGGGAAATTCTATAAATCCTGCTGGGATATTATCAAAGGGGATATCCTCCTTGCTTTCCAATCTTTTTTCAACCTCCAAGCTAACTCCTTGCGCAGCCTAAACAATGCTAACATCACTCTCCTCCCCAAGGCTGAAGTGGCAGCCTCAGCATCAGATTTTCGTCCAATAAGCTTAATCCACTATTTTGCATAGCTCATTTCCAAGGTTCTGGCCAACAGACTCAAGAAGTTCATTGACAGCATCATCTCCCCCTCTCAAAGTGCCTTCATCAAAAAACGCCACATACAAGAGAACTTCCTCTTCGTCCAAAACATTGTTAAAACCTGCCATCAATCCAAAACTCCGATGTTGCTACTCAAACTTGACATTTCTAAAGCATTCGACTCATTATCTTGGGAATACCTTCTTGAGCTGCTAGAGCACCGTCAGTTTCCTCAGCGATGGAGAAACTGGTTGGCTGCTATCCTTTCAACAGCCTCATCCGCTGTCACCCTGAATGGGGTAAATGGCCCACCCATCTTCCACAAGCGTGGGCTCAGACAGGGCGATCCTTTATCCCCATATTTGTTCATCCTAGCCATTGACACCCTCACCTTTGTTCTCCAGCACGCCACAGATATGGGCACTCTTTCC
Organism: Tuctoria greenei; assembly: GCA_036927565.1. NCBI lineage: Eukaryota > Viridiplantae > Streptophyta > Magnoliopsida > Poales > Poaceae > Tuctoria > Tuctoria greenei. The sequence continues at coordinate 112,783,562 of JAYESD010000010.1, forward strand.
CCTCTCCAGGGAAGAGCCAGGAGACTTAGAATCTCCCTATATGCTGACGACGTCGCTCTATTCATAAACCCAACTGCGGAGGATATGGCAGCCACAAAATTGATTCTCCATCACTTTGGTGAGTCCACGGGCCTCAAAGTGAACTGGGCTAAATCTGCTGTGATGCCCATTAGTTGTGATGGGATACAGCTGCAACATGTGCTTGCTCACTTTCCTGGACAGCAACCGCAATGGCCCCTCACATACCTTGGGCTACCCCTCCTGCCAGGAAGATTACGACTATCCCACCTCCAACCCGTACAAGACCGGCTGTTAAACAGGTTGAAAGGCTGGCAAGGAAAACTTATGACTTTTGGTGGTCGCAAGGAATTAGTCCATACCACCCTCAGCTCTATGGCTGCTTATACGCTAGCTGCTTTAAAGCCTCCCAAGAAGTTCATCAGGAACATCGACAGAATAAGACGCCGGTTCCTTTGGGCGGGCGATGGAATCTTCCATGGTGGGAAATGTAAAGTCAATTGGCAGACAGTGTGTCGGCCTTTGGACTGTGGGGGTTTGGGGATTACAGACCTGACTATCTTCAGTAGAGCACTCCGACTTCGTTGGCTTTGGGATGAATGGTGTCACCCCAATCGGGTATGGACTGGATTATCTCTCCCCGTCGATGAATCTGATCGCAGTCTCTTTGCTGCAGCAACCTGTGTGCACGTTGGAAATGGCGCCCGAACCAGCTTTTGGCTATCGAGTTGGCTTAATGGAAAAGCTCCCGCCTCAATCTTTCCTGAACTGTACTCCCGATGCAAGAGGAAGAAGAGGACTGTTTTACAGGCCACCCTTAATAATGTCTGGATACAGGATACCTTGGACAACATTTCCATTGACCAGCTCCCACATTTTTTCTGACTATGGAGTCTAGTGGAAGAGGCCAAACAATCTTTCAACGTGCATACAGAGGATTCTATCTCCTGGCGCCTCACTTCCTCAGGCAGTTACACTGCTAAATCAGCCTATAGATTTCAGTTTGAAGGAAGCCTCAAATCTCCACTAACCTCCTTGCTCTGGAAAATCTGGGCACCACCTAGGTACAAGATTTTCATATGGCTTATGCTCCAAAATAGGATCTGGACTTCTGACCGTCTACAAACCCGAGGTTGGCCAAACAATTATTTTTGTCCACTGTGCATGCGTAATCTTGAAACAACCCTTCATCTTTTTAGTGACTGCCCCTTTGCTAGACAATGCTGGAGTGCCATTAGCAGATGGACAACTGCTGATGGTCTGCATCCCACACGGTGGACTGATTTTTCATCCTTGATGCAGTGGTACAGGGAGTGGCACCGGCGCCAAAAACATCAAGAGACAAAGGCACCCTTTCACTCATCATTGCAGGTTGTTGGGCCCTGTGGAAGGAAAGGAACAACCGAATTTTTAGTAGCAAAGAATGTACTCCAGAAGAAGTGTTAGCGTCATTAAGAGAAGAGATATCCGTATGGTCCCTTGCTGGGTGTAAAGAGTTGTCTGAATTTCGCTCCACATTGTCTTGAGAGTGCGCTTGTGTTGCGGATGCGTATGTGTGTGTCTCACGTTTTTTTTTAGGTGCATGTAACCTATTGGGTCTACTGCGGTAGTCCTCAAAAACCTCTCCTTTCCTTCTTAATGATTACCTCCTTTGGGAGTTTTTTCAAAAAATAAAAAATAAATGGAGCACCAGGAAGGCCTATCCAACATAGAAGAGGATTAAAGCAAGGTGACCCACTTTCGCCTATGCTCTTTATTCTTGCGATTGACCCCCTTCACCATATCCTCAAGCGGGCTTCAGAACATGGCACTCTTAGACCGGTGGCAAGCAGGAATGTGACCACCAACACGTCGATGTATGCTGACGATACTGCTGTGATCCTCTACCCGTCACTCCAAAATTTGCACTCACTGCGTGATATTCTAGAAAGCTTTGGTAATGCCTCGGGCCTAGTAGTGAACCTTGAGAAAAATGAACTGTATCCGATAAATGTGGAGGAGGAAGAATTTCAAACCTATACGGCAGCTTTCCCAGGCAGAATTTGCACCTTACCGTGCAAATACATGGGCCTCCCGTTAAGTAACAGAAAGTTGAGAAAAGAGAACCTGCAGCCTTTACTTGATAAGGTGGTTCGTTGGCAAGTTACAGACTTGGAGAGGCAAATTGATGACGAAAGCAGGAAGGGTTACCCTAGCCAAGTCTGTGCTATCAACCTTAGTCATTTATTTTGCTACGGACATCATATTGCCAGGCTAGTTACTCGACAAAATTGACTCATATAGGCGACAGTTCATCTGGACAGGGGAACACTCGGAGGCGAACAAAGGAGGCCTATGTCTTTTTAATTGGCAAGTGGTCTGCCATCCGAAGGAGCTTGGAGGACTTGGAGTCCTTGATCTAAGGAGATTTTGCAGAGCGCTTAGGCTTAAATGGCTCTGGCAGTCATGGACAGCTGAGGCTAAACCGTAAGCTGGTTTGACGCTGCCATGTACATCTTCGGATAGAGAACTTTTTGCAGCATCTGTAAAGATCACGGTAGGTAATGGTGAGAAGACTCGTTTTTGGGGGACAATTGGTTGGGGCGAGGTGCACTCAAGGATTTAGCACCTGATCTTTTTGCCTTAGCCAAACGGAAGAACAGATCAGTGGCAAGGGAGCTTAACGGCTTCAGCTGGGTGTCATCCTTGAGGCAATTAACTTGCGTTCAGCACTGCGTGCAGCTAGTCCAGGTGTGGAACGCAGTGCAACACATGGTGCTGCATGAGGAGCAGCGTGATAGCATAGCATGGAGATGGACAGATGGAGGTGAGTACACAACCAAGTCCGCTTACACTATCCAGTTTCAGGGGGCTATGAGACCTTTCGATGCTAAGGTAATATGGACTGCCAAAGTTGAGCCCAAAGTTGCCATTTTTGGACGGACGGTGGCGCACGGTAAAATTCTAACTGCCGACAACCTGCAGCGACGAGGATGGGATAATAGTGTTGTGTGTCCACTGTGCTTGCACGAGGCTGAAACAGTTAAACACCTAGTTTTGGAATGTCCCTTTACCATGCAAGTTGCTAGGTGCCTCCTAGAATGGTTCCAAGTAGAGGAAGAGCTAAATCTCAGGGAGTGATCAAGAATATGACCGGTCCAAGCATGAGCCGCCAAAAGAAGAGAAGAGTTGCTGGCCTTGTTCTATACCTGTGGTGAAATGTTTGGAAGGAAAGAAACAGAAGGATTTTTCAGGGGTTGAAAAAACCTATCTGACGGTGGCACATATGACAAAGGAGGAGATTGACTACAAATTCTGGGCCAATAACCTACTTAGTTGTACCCTGTACTAGTTTCTTTTAGTTTTCTGTATGTGTAACACCCCAACCACTACGGGTCTGACAGTCGTTACTCCTGGTAGCTCTATAGGATCACAGACTAGCCCCACAAACCAACACTAGTCTTTTCTGCACATTTGTCCTCACTCGTGTGCACTCAGGAAAACTTCCCGTTCGGTCACCCATCCACAAATTGCACCGGGCCAAGCATGCTTAACCTAAGAGTTCTTTGCAGGTGAGCTTCCGGAAAAGAAGGTATATCTTGGTGGTATGAGTTATTCTATCAATCCTATTAAGCCTCGAGCCAGGATGTCACAATCCACCCCCCTTAGAAGACCGACGTCCTCGTCGGTCAACTCCCAAGCCAGGAATGTGCCCTCTTGGCCACATCCATACGTTCAATACTGGCATACGTACCATACCATGTGTCTCCTAGAGGACCCATACGTCATGCGTACGTACCCACGTCCCTGACTCGTACGCACTCGTGAAACCGCGAGGGTCAGCTCTGATAACATTCTGTAACACCCCAGCCACTACGGGTCTGGCGGTCGTTACTTCTAGCAGCTCTATAGGATCACAGACTAGCCCCACAGATCAACACTAGTCTTTTCTGCGCATTTTGTCCTCACTCGTGCGCACCTAGGAAAACTTCCTGGTCGGTCACCCATCCACAAATTGCTCCGGGCCAAGCACGCTTAACCTCAGAGTTCTTTGCAGGTGGGCTTCCGGAAAAGAAGGTATACCTTGGTGGTATGAGTATTCTATCAATCCTATTAAGCCTTGAGTCAGGATGTCACAATCCACCCCCCTTACAAGACCGACGTCCTCGTCAGTCAACTCTCAAGCCAGGAGCGTCCCCTCTTGGTCACGTCCATACGTTCAGTACTGGCATATGTACCATACCGTGTCCCTCCTAGAGGGATCACGCTTCATGCGTACGTATCCACGTCCCTGTCCCGTACACACTCGTGAAACTGCGAGGGTCGGCTCTGATACCATTCTGTAACACCCCAGCCACTACAGGCCTGACAGCTCTATAGGATCACAGACTAGCCCCATAGACCAACACTAGTCTTTTTTGCACATTTTGTCCTCACTCGTGCGCACACAGGAAAACTTCGCGGTTGGTTACCCATCCACAAATTGCAGCGGACCAAGCACGCTTAACCTCAGAGTTCTTTGCAGGTGGGCTTCCGGAAAAAAAGGTATACCTTGATGGTATAAGTTATTCTATCAATCCTATTAAGCCTCGAGCCAGAATGTCACAGTATGCGGCAATGGAAGTTGCTGCAAACTATTTTATTGTACTTCTGACTTTATTCCTTCTTAATGAATCGGCAGAACACCTGCCATTTCCTTAAAAAAAATAAGCTATCCCTTGTCCAACATCTATTTACCGATGCTAACCACATGAATAACTTGCAGTTCGAAGGTGTCCAACTCCTCCAAACTCGTTTAGCTGATTGTCACGTATGAGTACATATAGGCACCGACTAAGAAATCAGACAAAAATAATTAGATTATTAATTTCCATAAATTAAGTTAGGGATAAAGAATAAATAGATTAGTTTCTATATTAGAGATAGAGCCCGAATTGTTTCTTAGAGATAGAGTCCTAGCTTCCTAATGTAATATGCAGACCATCTATATATTGTGGTTGGCGTGGAACAAATTAATCAAGCAAGAATTATAGTCCAAGAGAACTCATCTCTTCTATCTCTGCCCTTGTTCATCGGTAACATCCAGCGACCGTGCCGATGATCAGGCGACAGGTTCGACGGTGTTTACAAGAACATCTGTGATAATTTGGTATCACGATCTAGCAACAAATTTATGGGCAATGACGTTGCGCTCGACGCTACGTGCGGTATGATCGATAAAATCACCGTAACAGTTCAAGAGATCATTGAACAGCTAAAGCGTAGTTCCGTGATTTTAGATGTTTTAGGTCCAGTTCCTACTGACGAATCTCCGGTTCGGCCTGAGATCAATTTCAGTTTCGATTGCATACAAGAGGAAGAAGTAATGTTCGTCTCTGATCGGTCACCCTAAGAAGAAAAAGGCGCGAAAGCTCCTCGTCTCCAAGCCGCGGACCACATTGATTGGACATTACCAACTACAACACCTGCGGACGAGCACGATCTGGATGAAGCCGACGACTTCCACAGCGCCCTAGAGAATGAGTCACACGACTCTAGAACTGCAGTCGACGCTACCGTGCCTGATTCTAACAACATAACCGTTTAAACATGTTCGTGAGTTGCTTGTTCTTAAAGTGACTATAAAAATTGACACCCAGATGTCTCATACACCATCTAGATTCTATATCCGGCCAAGTACTTGAAATATCACGATCAAGATTTCCGTACTTCAAATCCATTATAGCTTTTGGAAGTCCAGCATGACGATCATGTATCACACAAACATTTTCGCGACCGCAAACAACATTATACTTCACCTGATGCAGAAACCAATACCAACTATTAGTATTTTCACTCTCAGCAAATGCAAAAGCAAGAGACAACAATTGATTGTTGGCATCCACTGCTATAGTTGTAAGAATTTTCCCTTTGTACTTTCCTATTAGTAAAGTACCATCAATACAAAGTATTGGTCTATAATAGTTAAATGCATTTATGCATGGACCCAAAGTCAAGAAAGCTCGTTGAAGAATCAACTTCCTAGGAATTGTTAGGTTCGGAACATCCATAATGTCAACAAATGTTCCATGATTTCTCATTCTTATAGTGTCTAACAATCTTGGCAAATTATCATAAAATGTTTCAAAGGTACCAAATCTCTTCTCTATCACCTTTACTTTGGCATTCCAAGACTTCGAATAACTTATCGTGTACTTAAAATCTTGCTCAATGGTGTTGATAATTGATTTTGGCTCAAAAGCAACATTATCCACAACTCGAGAGTACATGTAATTTGCAACAAACTGCGATGTAAGAGCAGTATTGCACTTCTCAAGTTGCTGCAACTCACAAGTATGATCAGTCAATATTGAACATTTCCAGAGATTGCTCCACTTTTGGGCATATCCGTGCACATGAAACAAACAACTTGGAAAAAAACATGTGACATCATAATTTTTTTATTGGACCTTGAAACTCTAAATGATCTTTTTAATGAAAGAGATCAGTATTTAATAACATCTTTTAATGCTTCTTTATCTTTAAATAAAGACCCTACAAATACCTCATTCTCGTTATATTCCCATGGAACATGATAACCTTCTATAACCCTTAAATTATCAAAATTTTGATTTTTCCATTATGTAGGTACTGGAACTTCTTCTTCATCATCTGAGGAGTTATGTTCAGGAATATTCTCATAATCTCTACCTTTCTGATCAATCTGATCAACTAAATGACCTAATTGTTCACCTTCATCTGCTACACATGTAGCCTCATTATGAACATTATTAGGTGCATCTTTGTCCCCTTCATTCTCCGATTCTTCATCTTCTCCATCATTACCATCCTCGTCATCATCATCGACTGGATTAGGTGTCTTATCAATTATCTCTTTTGCTTCTACTTTAAGAACCAGAATTAAAGGCCATTCAAATTGAACGGCCCTTTCAGCATAATTCCTCCAAACTGTCCTTCCATTCATCTCAAGTAACTCTCCATAAAACTGACCACTTCTATGACTAACCACTGCATAATACTTCAACTGATATTGTTCTTCATTTAGTCTAAACATCTGTATTAATCAATTATGAATACCCAAATAAGTTCGCTCAGTTGAATTTGGTATTCCTTTTGTGGTGGACGAAAATTTAGATAAATTGACACCATTTGAATCATATAGTATCTCCCGGTCTCCAAAATAAGTTTGAAGTGGTATCTTATCCGTCATACCTACTCAACAATATATGCAGATCATAAACTATAATTATCTCTCAATGATATAATTTTTTAACATTTGTTATTCATCCATTAAAATTATATAAAATTATTACTAAATTATATATATTTATTAATATATATATCTTTGTTAAATAATATATTATTATTAATGCAACACCATTATGTTGCTAACATACAACATTTAAAAATCTTACTATTACTCGTAATAATAATGTATCTAACATACTACTAATTGCACCTACTTAATAATGCAATAAAAAATTACTACTAATAATAATACCACTATTAATACTTACTATTACTACTACTACTACTACTACTACTACTACTACTAATAAATCTATTAAAAATTAATAAAAACTAAATTAACTAAATACAAAAATAAAACAATTACTATTAAAAAATATCACTATTAATACAAAAAGGTAATTTAATATTAACTAAATCAATAAAAAATCATACCTTTCTCTTCTCTTCTCTTCTCTTCTCTTTTTCTCTCCTCTCCTCTCCTCTTCTCACGGTCGATGCGGTGGCACGAGAGCGACGCGGCCGACTTTTATAGCCCGAGCGCCGCAACGGTCCAAGCGCCTCGTGAGCGGTTATGGGGCCATTCGCGAAGCGGATTGGCAACTCGCACTTCGGTTTTGTGACTCGCTCGTCGGTGTCGCGACTCGCCATTCCGCTTTACAACCGTAATCTTGACCGGTCAAATGCCGTTCGCGCGGCGCCACGTGCTCAAATCGCGATTCCGGTTGGTGAGTTGCTACTCCACATTGCGAGTAGGCTGCTACTTTTGAAAAAAAATCATAGGCTATTATTATTAAATCATTTTTAAATCCGCTAATGATAATAAAAATTCCTATTAGCCAGCAGGCGTTGTTCTCAGTGAAGGAAGTCCAACCAGTCAAGCAATTGCGGCTGAGTATTGGAAAAAGTTCCAGACGTTGGAGACTATTTTTTGAAGTAAAGAAAAGAAACAAGGAACACCTGCAAGGCAATCGCCCGCTTATCCAACATCGCCTATCTCTTCTGCGCAACTCCTCTTCTCCTTGTCTATTCCCTGGAACACGACCACCGAAATTCGGTCAGCATAGGAAAGCCATCTTCAATCAAGCTCGAGGACGAGCTTTTCGTAAAGGAGGGAGATATTGATGAGGACATCGCTACCGTTGATACAACCACAACAGCAACCCATTCAGCACTTGCAACTAATCAAGGTTCAATGACACGCGCTCGTGCACGTCAACTTAATTATCAGGTGAACTCATTTCTGGCTGTTCAAAGTGATTATCCTTCAAATGGGTAACTATTAAAGCCTTGTGATGACCTTGTTATTATTAGGTGCTTGAGAATTGATCCAGCTAGGAGGAATGAGGTGATTAATGCAATAAAGGCTGCTCCACCCGAGGGGTCCTCGTAACTGCAGTAAGTACCAACTTAAAAGGGGCATAACTTTCAACTCCCAAGGTTGTTTAATGCAAATAAGTACTTGCTGGAAAGGTCTCTTCGTCTACTTTCCATTGGATCAAGAATCAAAGGCAGGTGACGCTTGAGCTGCTCAGGAAAGGCCGAACAAGACTTGTGACTCTATCCTAAGTTCTAGTCTTCCTCCTCTATATAAACAACTAGCAGCAATAGGAACAACTTGGGTTTTGTTCTCTGTAAGTTTATCCATTGCTACTTCCTTGTAACGCAAGTGTCGACAAGACCTTCCGATTACTTGAATCAGAACCCCAACTTATCACACCCGTGAGTGTTTGCTTGTTATCTTGTTCTTGCTTGTTCTTCGATTGCTTGCAGGTTCAAGACTGTTCTTGGCACGAAAAGAACAGCAACAATAGGAGCCGGTGTAACTATCGCTAAGGCGCAACACCCTTGTGGTTGTTATAGTCGGGTAGCACAATGTCGACCTCCACCCAAATCGTAGTTACCAGGAGATGGTGTAACTGTCGCTCAAGGCGCCACACCATTCTGGTTGTGGTAGTCGGGCAGCCAACATCGGCCTCCACCAAATTCATTCACCACCAACATCTCTCATTGAAAGATAGGGCATCCCTCGTACTCATTGGGTTCATCAAGTGATATCAGATTTCATGTTGCTCGGTGAGAGATTTCCTTCTCCTTGTTCTTCATTTATCTACTATCCACTTTTGCCTACAAAAGTTCGCTCTAAAAATCCTAAAAACACTTTGAGCCTTTTGCTTTGCTACTTAGCTCTTGACTTGTTGAACTCACAGTTGCCTTTTTGTGTCGAGTTGCTAGTCCTAAGTTTTTCACCGCTAGAGTTTTGAGTTTGTGCCACTTTGTTCCCAGTCCATTTTCATTACCTACCCAAAGTTGAGAAAAAAGGCAAGTGCAAAAGAAAAGCTGCACGGATCAATAAGAAAAGGCACGTGCAAAGAAAGAAAAGCTGCACTGATTGAAATTGCTAGAAAAAGTTTCTCAGTACAAAAAAAGAAACAGTTTTTGTAACATTTGTTTCAAGTTTCGGAGTTCAACTTGTTGTTTTGAACGTTTTGTTAAAACACAACATTCGTGCTGTCTGAACCTTTCTACTACAATAAATTTAACATCATGTGGAGTAACAACTCGCGTCTCTATCACGGATTAGACTAGGACCAGCATAGTACCATCGTGGAACGTTTATTCAACTTGTTGTGACTAATGTGGTACTAGCTTTTCCTTTGCGCAACTCATTTCTAGCAGCCACCTACAGCTCCACAAAATCATCTACAACACCACAAGATTGTGCTGGCAGCCACCATTTGTTGTTGTTCTTGCTGTTAGCCGGCGCCTCCTGCATCGCATGGTAAGAACTTGTAAGAGCTTGATTTCTTGCTAGTGAGGAAGTGATTGTGTCCTACCACCTCTTGGCAACTGCTAGGATTAATCTGCTTGCTGTTGTATTTCCTTTCTTTACTAACTATGTCAGCTGATGCGAATGAGACATCTCCACATTCACCACGTACGAGGGGCATCATTCAGCATTTCGAACACCAAGTAAAGCTACACACGAATGCTCTCAACAAGGATATTCAAGTCACCAATGAATGAATTGGTCAATTAGACTCGACGCAGATTTGCACCAACACCAAGCTGACCACATTAGAAAGCACTGTTGGGGCTATTAACACTTCTCTTGTAGCAATCATTGAGCATTTGGAGAGGATGGAACAGGTTGGACGCGAAGAGAGGCAAAGACGTGTTGATGACAGCCATGACTCCGTTGGCAGCGCTGCAAGATATGACGAGGCGGAGTATTCAGCAGATACCGAGCTTGATGATGGACCTTTCAGGTATCGACAGCAGCCACGTCGCGACCATCATGGTATTGGTGTTCGAGCCCTACGACGTGAGGTACATGACAATGACAATTCCCTACGCAGCATTAAATTCTCCATACCACCCTTTGATGGTAAATATGATCCGGATGCATATCTGTCTTGGGAATTATCAGTTGATCAAAAATTTGCTGCCATAATTTCCCTGATGATAAAAATGTTAGAGCTACCACTAGTGAATTCACTGACTTTGCTTCCTTTTGGTGGCAAGAGTATCAAACTAAAAGTCCAGCTACCGTACCACAAACTTGGAATGCCTTGAAACGAGTTACGCATCGTCATTTTGTTCCTTTCTATCATGCTCGTGACCTGCTGCATAAATTACAACAACTTAGGCAAGGAAACAAATCTGTTGAGGAATACTATCAAGAACTCCAAATAGGCATGATGCGATGTGGCCTAGTTGAAAATGAACAGACTACAATGGCTAGGTTTATGGGTCGTTTAACAAGAGAAATTCAGGACATATTGGCTTATAAGGAATACACTAACGTCACTCGATTGTTCCATCTTGCTTGTAAGGCTGAAAGAGAAGTGCAGGGACGACGCACAAGAACTAATATTTCTGCAGGTCGAACTACCTCATGGCAGTCCCGCTCAAGTGCTGCTGGTCTTAAGCATGATTCTCCGGATGATGCTTCCAATTGGTTGCCCAGGAGTACCTCAAAATCAGCACTTTTGCGTGCTATCAAGACAAGAAAAGGATCCACCCAAGTTGCAACCAACACTTCTTCTTCCATCGCTTCCACCGGGAGAACAAAAGACATTGAATGCCTCCAGTGCAAGGGTTTTGGGCACCTACGAAGGGACTGCTCAAGCAAGCGTGTGCTGATTGTACAAGAGAATGGTGAGTACTCATCCACTAGTGATTTAGATGATGAAACATATGCCATGCTTGCTGCACAAGATGCAGGAAAGAAGAATGATGATGAAGAGCACACTGGGGATGATCATGCTGACCACTATAAGAGTCTTGTTGTGAGGCGTGTCTTGAGTGCCCAAATGATCAAAGCTGGATAGAACCAGCGACACAATCTATTCCAAACTAAGTGTGTAATTTTGGAATGATCGTGTCACATTATTATTGATGGAGGAAGCTGCAACAAATTAGCAAGTGTTGCCATGGTAGAGAAGCTTGGGATGACAACACTTCCACATTCACATCCCTACTACATCCAATGTTCAACGACAGTGGTAAGCTTAAGGTAACACGTCCGGTTCGTGTCGAATTTGCAATTGGTTGCTATCATGATTACATTGATTGTGATGTGGTACCTATGCAAGCTTGCTCTATGTTATTTGGTCGACCTTGGAAATTTGATAAAGATACATTACATCATGGAAAATCAAATCAATACTCTTCATGCATAATGAGAAGAAGCTTGTTTTGCACCCTATGTCTCCTGATGCTATTTTGAAGGATGACATTGCTAGAGATTGCAAAGAGAAAAATAAGAAATCTACTCAAAATGAAAATTCAAATGTCGCGAAGGAATCGGTACACCCTAAGACTGACAATTCCAAATCTTCTCATGTGAAAAAGAATGAAATAAAATTGAAGGGTGCTTGTTTTCTTGCTTCCAAATCTGATTTGTTTGAATTAAAAAAATGTTGTAATCTGCTATGTGTTTGCTTGCAAAGAAGCTTTGTTCTCGCTTCACGACGAACCATGTGCTTTGCTCCCTGCTGTCACTAAGCTTTTGTAGGAATACGCTGATGTGTTTCCACAAGAGGTACCAGCCGGGCTGCCACCGTTGAAAGGGATTGAACATCAGATGGACCTCATCCTTGGGGCTTCTTTGCCAAACCGAGCACCATACATGACCAACCCGTAGGAGACTAAGAAGATTCAATGACAAGTACAAAAATTACTCGACAAAGGTTATGTGCGTGAGTCTCTTAGTCCTTGCTCTGTTCCTGTTCTTTTGGTTTCAAAGAAAGATGGATCATGGCGCATGTGTGTAGATTGTCGAGCAATTAATAACATTACCATTAGATATTGTCATCCTATTCCTAGGTTAAATGATATGCTTGATGAACTTAGTGGCTCGATGATTTTTTCTAAAATTGACTTGCGTAGTGGATACCATCAAATTCGCATGAAGGTAGGTGATGAATGGAAAACAACGTTTAAAACCAAGTTCGATTTGTATGAGTGGTTAGTCATGCCTTTTGGTCTCACGAATGCACCTAGCACTTTTATGAGATTAATGAATGAGGTTTTACGTGCTTTTATTGGAAGATTTGTGTAGTATATTTTGATGACATCTTGATCTATAGCACATCTAGAAGAGCATCTTGATCATCTCCGTGCCGTTTTCAATGCTTTACGTGATGCACGCTTATTTGGTAACATTGACAAGTGCACCTTTTGCATGGATAGAGTCTCTTTTCTTGGCTATGTTGTGACACCATAGGGAATTGAAGTCGATCAAGCCAAGGTGGAGGCGATACAAAGATGGCCGACTCCTACCACGGTCACACAAGTACGAAGCTTTCTCGGACTTGATGGGTTCTATCGTCGTTTTGTGAAAGACTTCAACACCATAGAAGGCCCACTGCATGAGCTTACAAAGAAGGGTGCTCCATTCACATGGGGCAAGGCGCAAGAGGCTGCATTTGAAACTTTGAAGAATAGGTTAAATCATACACCCCTTCTCCAATTACCAGATTTCAGTAAGACTTTTGAATTGGAATGTGATGCTAGTAGTATTAGATTGGGAGGTGTCTTGTTGCAAGAGGGGAAACTTATTGCTTATTTTAGTGAGAAACTGAATGGGCCTAGTCTGAACTATTCCACTTACGATAAAGAATTATATGCACTAGTACGAACTTTGGAAACATGGCAACATTATTTATGACCTATAGAATTTGTTATACATTCTGATCATGAATCTTTGAAGCACATTAAGAGCCAAACTAATCTGAACCGTAGGCATGCCAAGTGCGTAGAATTCATTGAGCCCCCCCCCCCCCCCCTTATGTCATCAAACACAAGAAATGAAAAGATAACATCATTGCAGATGCCTTATCTCGCCGTTATAATATGTTGTCCCGACTTGATTTTAAAATTTTTGGCTTGGAAACAATTAAAGAACAATATGCTTTTGATGCTGATTTCAATGATATGCTGTTGCAATGTAAAGAAGGAAAGACATGGAACAAGTTTGTTCTCACTAATGGTTTTGTGTTTCGAGCTAACAAATTGTGCATTCTAGCTAGTTCTGTGCGTATCTTACTATTGCAGGAAGCACATGATGGAGGGTTGATGGGACACTTTGGTTTCAAGAAGACGAAAGACATCCCAGCAAGCCATTTCCTTTGGCCAAAGATGAGAAGAGATGTGCAGCGGTTTGTTGCTCGTTGCACCACCTGTCAAAAAGCTAAGACCCGTCTTAATCCACATGGTTTATACATGTCTCTCCCTGTTCCTAGTGCTCCGTGGGAGGATGTTTCTATGGATTTTGTTTTAGGATTGCCTAGAACAAAGAAGGGGAGGGATAATATTTTTGTTGTTGTGGACAAATTTTCTAAAATGGCACACTTCATACCATGCCACAAAACTTATGATGCTACCCATATTGCTGATTTGTTCTTTTGAGAAGTTGTTCGTTTGCATGGGGTTCTAAATACTATTGTTTCATATAGAGATGCCAAATTTCTTAGTCATTTTTGGAGAACCTTATGGGCTAAGTTGGGGACAAAATTGCTCTTTTCTACCACTTGTCACCCTCAAACTGATGGATAGACCGAAGTAGTGAACCGTAGTTTATCTACCATGCTTAGGGCTGTTCTGAAACATAACATCAAATTATGGGAAGAATGTTTGCCTCATATTGAATTTTCTTACAATCGTTCGCTCTGTTCTACTACTAAATTGTGCCCTTTTCAGATTGTATATGGTCTATCCCTCGTGCTCCCATTGATCTTTTGGCTTTGTCACCTTCAGATAAATTGAATTTTGATGATTCTCGCCGTACTGAATTAATTCTTAAAATGCATGAGCAAACTAAAAAAAACATTGAGAGCATGAACGCTAACTATCGAGAAGCCAGTAGCAAAGGTAGAAAGCATGTTACTTTTGAACTTGGTGATTTAGTCTGGGTACATTTGAAAAAGGATAGGTTTCCTGATTTGAGAAAATTTAAATTGCTACCTAGAGCTGCTGGACCCTTCAAAGTGCTTCGAAAAATTAATGATAATGCATATGAAATTGAGTTGCCTGCACATTTTGGGGTTACTTCCTCTTTTAATATTGCAGATTTGAAACCACATGTGGGCGAGGAAGACACATTTGAGTCGAGGACGACTCAATTTCAAGAAGGGAAGGATGATGAGGACATCGCTACCGTTGATACAACCACAACAGCAGCCCATTCACCACTTGCAACTAATCAAGGTCCAATGACACGCGTTCGTGCACGTCAACTTAATTATTAGGTGAACTCATTCCTAGTTGTTCAAAGTAATTATCCTTCAAATGGGGAACTATTAAAGCCTTGTGATGACCTTGTTATTATTAGTTGCTTGAGAATTGATCCAGCTAGGAGGAATGGAGGGATTAATGCAATGAAGGCTGCTCCACCCGAGGGGACCTCATAACTGCAGCAAGTGCCAACTTAAAAGGGGCATAACTTTCAACTCCCAAGGTTGTTTAATGCAAATAAGTACTTGATGGAAAGGTCTCTTCGTCTACTTTCCATTGGATCAAGAATCAAAGGCAGGTGACGCTTGAGATGCTCATGAAAGGCCGAACAAGACTCGTGACTCTATCCTGAGTTCTAGTCTTCCTCCTCTATATAAACAACTAGCAGCCATAGGAAGAACTTGGGTTTTGTTTTCTTAACTTTAGCCATTGCTACTTCCTTGTAATGCAAGTGTCGACAAGACCTTCTGATTACTTGAATCAGAATCCCAACTTATCACACCCGGAAGTGTTCGCTTGTTATCTTGTTCTTGCTTGTTCTTCGATTGCTTGCAAGTTCAAGGCTGTTCTTGGCACGGTAAGAACAGCAACAATAGGAGCCGGTGTAACTATCGCTAAGGCGCAACACCCTTGTGGTTGTTGTAGACGGGTAGCACAACGTCGACCTCCACCCAAATCGTAGTGACCAGAAGATGGTGTAACTGTCGCTCAAGGCGCCACACCATTCTGGTTGTGGTAGTCGGGCAGCCAATGTCGGCGTCCACCAAATTCATTCACCACCAACCGCGCTCCCCGACCGTCGTGGCAGTCGTGCTGCTCATGCTCATTGCCGTCATGGCAACCACGCTCCTCGCCGTCGCGGAAGCCACGCTCCTCGTCCGCCGCAGGTGTCTTGCTCGATGCTGAGGGTCGCAGATCCAACCTTCAGTCGCGGATCCAGTCGTGATCATTATTTTTGTTGTAGCCCGGAAGTCGAGCTAGCACGAAGGTGGCGCTACCGAGCTCTGTGGGGAGGCATTGAAGAGCGGCTGCAACGGCAGCATCCCTGTCTTCATGGCGTTGAGCTGCTGCATGTGGTGCTGCACGTGATGGTTGTGATGGATTGTAATTTCTGCGATGTATTGCATTGTAATTTTTATTGTGTTTTTTTTTATTGCATCTCTGCAATGTAATTTTGTCTAAATCTTTTAGTCTTTTGTAGATCAAATTGTGTTAGCGCAAATTTTGTCTAAATGTTATCATTTCTTGCCTTCTGATTACGACTAGTCACGAACACAATGCATACGGAACATTCTAAAAACGGTCTATGATAATGTATTATCACATGTGGTTGGCAGTAAAAAATACAGTATGTGATAATACATTTTCACAGGCGGTTTGCAATAAAAAAACCTCCTGTGAAAATGCATTTTCACAGGCGGCCAGCAATAAAAAATCGCCTGTGAAAATGCATTTTCACAGGCGGTCATCAATAAAAAACCGCTTGTGAAAATGCATTTTTACAGGCGGATTTTGCCCCCACCTGTGCTAATCAATCATTTTCACAGGCTCTTCGTTACAGGCGGTTTTTAAAACCGCATGTGATAATATGTTTAGAGCCGCCTGTGATGAAGACTTTTGTAGTAGTGAACATCTCTCATCGAAAGATAGGGCATCCCACGTACCCGTTGGGTTCATCAGATATGTCATGTACGAGTGCATGGGCACCGGCCAAGGAATCAGACAAAGATAATTAGATGATTAGTTACTATACAATTAGTTAGGGATAAAGAATAAATAGATTAGTTTCTATATTAGAGATAGAGTTCGAATTGTTCTTTAGAGATAGAGTCCTAGCTTTCTAATGTAATTTGCAGACCGGATATATATTGTGGCAGGCGTGGAAAAAACCAGTCAAGCAGAATTATACTCCAAGAGAACTCATCTCTTCTATCCCTGCCCCTGTTAATCGACGACACCCAACGACGTCGCCGACGATCAAGCAGCAGGTTCGACGGCGTCTACAAGAACATTTTTTGACACCGATTTCGAGGAGTATAAACATGAGGCACTTGGAGTCCAACAATGATGGTCAGGAACTTCCGAAGAGAGTTGAATTTGTTCCATAATATCCCAAAGCATAAAATATTGAAAGAGAGCCTGTTCAGGTAGACCTCTCCTAATGCCATTGACCCGTCGGAGATTTACCATAGCATCTTGCATTGTTCTACTTTTGAGTATTCGCTTAGAGATCAATGCGACAAGAGCAGGAGCCAGTTTCATAATTGACTGCCATGAATCCATCGATCGGTCCCTGAGTCATCTCCTTCAATTGAAACCATTGATACATCAAGCAAAGCCTTAACGTTTGAATGAACCTGAATATCCATCCCAGCCCATGGTCTATTTGGCTGAGTGTTTTTTAGCCATTGCTGTCTCATGTTTAGCGCCTAGTCCATCACATCAAGATTATGAATGCCAAGCTTGGTCTGCAAACTCGTTGCCATCCAACCAAGCAGTGACCACCCTTGACACTCCTATGGCCCTTCCAAAGAAAACCACTTCAAATTTTATCAGTTGGCTCGGTTATCCATTTCGGACATTGTAAGGCAATAAATAATATATAGGTATGGCTGTAAGAACTGCCTTGATCAATGTTGTTGTGCCTGCTGGATGTAAAAGTGATGCTTTCCAACCAGGTAAATGATCTACAGCCTTATCAATTAGCATGAAAAAATCATCCTTAGAGAGTTTTGTTACTGATAACAGCAGCCCAAGATACTTACGAGGAAAGTTTACCAAATTACATGGTATGATTTCTTGTACGACTGCCATGTCTTACTTCCCACATTGAATCGGAGTTACTGAACATTTCCTTATATTCGTGACAAGATCTGAGGCCTCCCCAAAAATTCTGAGAATCTCTTCTACTATGGCCAACTCCTCCATTCCTGGCTGAAGAAAAAGTATAACATCATCCGCATAAAGCAAGATCCTTTGACCATTATCTCGTCTCAGCAATGGTTGCAGTAGCCATTGCTCACTAGCTTTCATATTCAAAGAGTCCAACACATTCATAACAATGATGAAAAGCATGGGGGATAATGGGTCACCTTGCCGTAGTCCATGCTGATGATAAGCCAATTTCCTGGCTCTCCGTTTACAAGAACCCTTGTGGATGACGATAAAAATAACTTAGATAGAATGTTGCACTAAGTTAGCCAAAATCCTAGATGCCTTAACACTTTCCAGAGAAAAGACCAAGATACCGGAACAAATACTTTATGTCCAGCTTGAGGAGCACGCTTAGATCCCTCTGCTTATGCAAAGCCTTGGTTGTCTATTGGATGAGGAGGAAATTGTCATGAATACAACATCCCTTCACAAATGCACTTTGGTTAGGAGCCACTATGCTTGAAAGCTTCGTTACAAGCCAGTTAGCTAATAATTTTAGTGACAATTTTTTTTTTTTTTTTTTTGCAAAACTATGGATCAAACTTATTGAACGAAAATTTTTAACCTTCTGCGCATCAACCATCTTAGGTAGTAATGTAATATATGCGGAATTAAGAAGATGAAGTCTGGTGATGTCTACCTGCAGGAGCTTACCAATTGCAGCCATGAAATCCACTTTGATCATTATTGACGGTCCTTAAGTACCACTTTTGACCGTCAATATAACTCTTAATCATAGATGATTAGATATTTCTTACATGCTTGTCTTTTAGAAATAATGTATTTCGACATGCCTTTGGAGAATTTGTGCATACATATATTTTATTACAGAAATGAGGAGAAACAAGGGGAGCAATCCTGAAAAGTATACTCCTAGCTAGTCAGGCGCTAACATGTGGCAATCCATGGATTCAAGGACCCGTGCTCATGCATATCCGAGAGAATCCAATGCTGTCGGTTGTTTTGATCCGGCAGATCTCCCGACACTACTAAAGTGTTAGAGGAGTTTGAGGTTCGGTGTGGGCGCGCGGAGATTCAAGAAGGTGAAGTGTAAATGACACAGTAGAAACAAAAATTTACGTGGTTCGGGCCGCCTGAGCGTAATACCCTACTCCACGTGATGTGTTGGTGTTATATTGGTTGTATGAGCTCAAAGTGAGTTCAGGGTGTAGAGTGAGCGCGTCGCGTCTATGTGTTCCGAGCGTGTGTCCAGAGAGTGTGTCCAGAGTGTGTCGTCGGCCTATCCTTTTATAGTACAAGGGTAGGCCGTTACAAGTTAGCCTGGCCCGACATGTGGCCCTAGCGGTTACTGATAATGATACACATTCAACACGTTTAATTGCCCTTAATGACCGAGTTATGGGCTTTGACAACACCGTTACTAGTAATTAAGGTCGTTCAATCGTGTGTCATTAATATGGTATTAATGACACTTAATCGGGTCTTGAAGTCCTTGATTCCCCTTTGAAGATCCGGACTGTTGTGGAGTCTTCCGGAGGTTGGAGGCTGAAGATCTAACGATTGGACACGTGGCAGCTCTGGAGCATACTGTGGGAAACAGATAGGTCCAGAGCTACCTGACATGTGTCAGTTCCGGAGCTTCCCTCGGTCTGGGGCTAGGTTCGGGGGTGCTATTTCGGTACATAGCCCGGAGCTTCCCCCTTGTGGGCGGTAGCTCCGGTTTGATAGTACACGTGGCGACCCTGGGACTAACCATGTTGGAGAAGCGGGTCCGGTTATGTCTGACATGTGGGCCTCCGAAGGTCTTCAAATCAAGTAGATGACTTTCCCTTGAGATCTTTGCAATCCCAAGGAGTATATGGTACCCAGGGTACCGACAGTGGCCCCCTGGACCCACCTCTGGGGAAGACCCCTTGGGTGAAGTCATTCCGCCAGAGGTGGGTCCATCCTTCGACTTTTGAACTGAGTCTTCAAAGGTCTTCGGATGTGCCGTTGGCGATAGTTTGGAGTTAAATCCTCGCCGCGTGGTGTATCCCGTATGCAGCAAATGAGATCTTTGGCGTGCAGATCTCACGCAATTGAAGGTCCCCGATACAAAAATCGTATCAGTTCCGCGCGCCTTGTCAGGCCGCTGCCTTCGGGATTCCCGCCTCATGATGACAACCGTTCGCCTGGGTAAGAACCTCGACTTGATCGTCCGGGTGGTCCCGGGCCCTCTTGTCATCGGCAGGGTAGGATTTTTGAGTAGTATCTTCGACTTCCTTGTGGTTTCCATCCAAGCGTTGCAAGGGCTTACTTAAGAAGGAAGGCGCGCACCGTCTGGGGTTCTTTACGCCTCTCATCTGATCTTGCGCTCAAACTCCCAACTTGTGCTTTCTCTCCCTCTCCTGCCTTGCTGTGGTGCGATGGAGTTGGGTCTCCGCGAGAGCCGTTTGAAGACCGACGGTGACCTGAAGAAGGTCCGGGCCGTCATGGGATGGTCCTCGGACTTCTTCAACCGCCTGGTCCACATCGGGGGAGAGCTCCCATTTGAGAAGGAGCACGCTGGCGAAATGGTGTACTTCTCTTCGTACGCCATGATGGGGTTGATCCCACCTTTTTCCTCCTTTTTCTTGATGCTGCTAGACTTTTATGGTCTGCAGCTGTACCACCTTGGCCCCCACTCCATTCTTCTTGTGTCCGTCTTCGTCCACTTCTGTGAGATGTGGGTGGGCATCCCCCCTGCATTGAACTCTTCCGGACCTTCTTCACTGTCCATACCACCGGTAGGAGCAATGGGTACCTTGGCTTCTACTACTTCGTGAAGCGCAAGAAGTGCCCATTCAAGTACCTCCGGTCGTTTCCCTCTAGGAAGTGGGATGATTGGAAGAATGACTGGATAGTCATTCGGGTGGAGGAGCACGAGAAGCTGGAGCTGCCCGAAGGCCTCCCCAACATTGACACTACAGTCTGGAGTGAAGCTCCGGTGCTGGCGGGCGCCTTCAACCCTGCTCTGACCAGGATCCGCCAGTGCGTGGAGGGAGGATTAACCCCTCAGGCGGTGTTTTGCAACTTCCTGGTCAACAGGTGGGCACCGCTGAAGAGGAGAGAAAAACTCGCTTGGGCCCTCAACAGTGTGATGGACGACGACCGGGTCGAGACCGGGCTGAAGTCCAACATGGCGGGGGCAACCTTGGAGTTTCATATCAAGAAGTTCTAGAACGACATCGACGTCGCGGGTGACGACTTGACTCCACCATCAACTTTTCTCCCTCTGAACGTGGAAGTAGAGTTCAGCAGGGATCTCCGGCGGAAGATGCCTGTGCTTGACGACCTTGGTGTCGTCGAGAGAAGATCGACCTCCAGGGTGGTGATCCCTGGGGCTTCCGAAGGTGGCTCCGACCCTGCCCCGAAGCCAAGGATCGAAATCGTCGGCAAGGGCAAGGAGCCGGCAGACGAACCCTTGATCCGGAAGAGGAAGATGCAGCATGCCGACGGAAGGTCCGTCAGGTCTGCCACCTCTGCATCAGCTCCTTCTCCCCGGAGGGGGAGGTATTCTACAACCACGGCGACTGTACCCGCAGCGGCGTCCTCCCGGGGTGCTAGCTCCGGGCATGCGACTCCAGCACCGGGGCCGGTTGAGGCCTCTAGGTCTGGAGGTTCTTCCAGATCGAGGGGGGCCTCGACTAGGGAAATGCCCATGGCTGCAACGAGTTCCGGGGTGCCTTCTGGAGCTTCCACGCCGGTGGCGGCTATGGTCAGCCCAGAACGCCCGAGAAAGAGGTTCCGCGCAAGCTGGTGCAGAAGCCTCCCGAGGTAATTTTTAATCTTTACCTCAGACAGTTGTTTTTTTGTAGTAACCGTTTTTTAAATTACTTCATCCTTCATCTGCAGCATTCCCAAGAAGAGGAGTGAGGCTCCACCCTCATCCACAACAGCTGAGGTTGTGAGGGTGGAAGCCTCTGCTCCTGTCCTGGTGCCACCCCAAGTGGTGGCTGAAGCTGCGACAGCTCCGGCGCCAGCTGTCGTGGTCATGGACCTCAACTCATCCCCCGAGACTCCTGTGGTAGCGCCGGACCATGGGAGAGAAGATGCGCCAGCGGCACCTGCCCCGGAGGTTGAAGCTCCGGGTTTGGGTGCTGAGATGATGGAAGCTTCGACCGTTGAGCCGGAGGAAGCAATAATTCCGGCCCCAGAGTCGGAAATTGTCGAAGCCCCGGCGGTTGAGACGGAGGTAATTGAAGTCCCGGCGTGCGCGCCGGATGTTGAGGAAGTCCCGGCGGTTGGGCTGGGTACCTCTAAAGCACCAGCCGTAGAGACGGTCGTTGTTGGAGCTCCGGCCGCAGGGCCGGTTGATGTTGAAGACCTTCCGGTTCTCGAGCCGGTTGTTGCAGAGGCGTCGGCGCTCGAGCCCCCAGTAGAGGAGGTGCCCAGGACGGAGCTAGAAGCAGCCCCTGCTCCGGGAATGACGACGCCGGAGGTTCCTGCGGCTGAGCCGGAGTGCCCAGAAGAGGTTGCTGGCCCCCTGCCTGAGGGGGCAAATGAGGACCTGGCGGCGGGGCCTTCGGAACCACTTCCGGAGGTCGAAACTTCATCAGCGGGACCTTCCTCGATGGTGACTGAGGCCATCCCGGAGGACAGCCCTAGTGCCATAGAGGCTCAGGGGACCACTCTTGTGAAGTGGGACCCAATTTTTGTAACTGAAAACCCGCTGGAACCAGCGGAGGAGACCCCAGCAGGTCCGGAACCTATCCCGTTGTCATTATCTATTGACAACGCCTGCTCCAGTCTGCGTCAAGTTCAGCTGGCATTCTTCCACGACAGCAAGGCTCTTGAAGAGGAGCGCCAAACCCTTAGGCGGTGGCGTAACCGGCTCTACTTCGAGACCAAGCTGGCGCAGTCGAGGCTAGCAGATGACAAAGAGTGGATTAAGCGGGAGAAGGTCCGCCTGGAATACTGGGGCAAATTATGTGATGACAGGGAGAGCATGACTCGCACCCTCAATGCTCAATTCTGGGCCATTTATGAGCAGGCCAAAGCAGCTAATAGTGCGGCTGATGAACGCCAAGAAAGGCTGGAAGCCATTAACACTACTCTCATCAAGCGCCGGGAGGCACTTGAGGAGAGGGAGAAGAGGCTCGAAGATGAAGAGCATAAACTCCTTGAGCTGCGGGATGACGTCCTGAAGAGGGAGGATGAGCTCACCGAAAAGGTGGCTCTGGCTGACAAGGTCCTCGAGGAGCGCGCCAAGAAATTGGAAGAGCGCTGCACTGAGGAGGAGGAGAAGGCCTGGTTGTGGGGGCAGGAACTCTACGAGCAAGAGTGTGCCATCGCTGCCAGGGAGAAGAAAGTGAGGGGCAGGGAGAAGGACCTGGTTGACCACCGGAACAAGATTTATCTCTAGGAGGAGGAGCTCGGAAAACTCGAGAAGCAGGTTGCTGAAAAGATTCAGCAAAATGCCAAGGAGGTCGAGCGGCTCGCTCGCGAGAATTCTGAACTGGCGGCGGCCAAAAGATCCTTGGAAGAATTGAAGGGCTTGAGGACTGCGGACTCCCTACAGGTTTGGGAGTTCCCGGGCAAGGCCAACGACGCGCTGACACCGATGGCTTCAGTCCCGTGCGTCTGGATGATCCGGAGCCGGAGCTGGACCTGGCATTGCAGGCGTTGAGCTCGGTAGGTAGCAAACTCTGCAAGGTGGGCGACGTCATCGCAGACCAATTGGAGGTTGAGGGGCAATCCCAGGCGAAGAATGTCGCAGAGTATGTTCTAACGGGCTACACCAGCCGGAATCCCCAATTCCCTCTGGACCCGGTGCTTGAAGGTCCCGTCGAAGGAGAAGGTGAAGCCGCCCGAGCCAACGTGTCGGAGGTTGCTCAGAAGGTCGCCCAGTTCTTCCATAGGGTCTAGGACCATCTCTGTAGCCCCCACTTGTATTCTCTCTTTTTCTTCCTCGATTTTGTAATCCCTTGTCTCCAGATGAATGAAATCCCCAAATTTTTGTGAATTTCACTTTTTGTCTTCAACACTTTTGTCTTCACTTGGCCCCATGGTAGATGTACACAATTTTATTGTGAACATGTACCAAGAGGATATTGTGTTTTGTTGAAGACTCATTTGCTTCGAACTTGTAGAATGTAGGTCCGAAGTCTTCGATAGTGAAGGCCCCCTGAGGTTGTTGAGGCTTAGAAGCTCTGGTATTGTCTATCGTAGGAGCTTAGTAGCTCCGGCAATAGTCCCTATCAATGCGTAGAGCATCGATAGTTAGTCCTCTGGGGTGTCGGAGCTAGTAGCTCCGGCAGTGACCTTTGCCAACACGTAGTTTGTCGGCAGCAGACTCCGTTTGTGGGGTCTTCTCACCATCTTTTATTTAGCATCGACGGCTGGCCCCCCTAGCTTTACTCCATTAACGTGGATTTTTTCTTTTTCCTGCACACTGAAGCCAAGAAAAATAGTAAAATTCATTCCTTGCCTATAACTTCGTCGTGGCTTACGGTTCCCAAGAGAGTTTTAGGTCAAACGCGATTCTGAATACAACCGAATGCGTTTTCTTTTCTTCCAGATCCAATTGTTCTTGAACCCGCCTTACTTCGGCCTGCCGAGGTGTAGGTAGAGTGGCGTACTTAGGGTGCTTGACCAGGCTAAGTCGATAGCACACTCCGGATTGGCTTGGCGGCATTCAGGTGAGTGGGCCATGAACAATATTTGAATCCAAAAGAATCGACAATACAACTCGAATCGTATATGAACCGGTCGAACTAAAATTTCTTAAGAATTGCACGTCTTTGTCATAGACAAGAAAGGGAAAAATAAAAAATGTTGAGCCTGTACAAAATAAATGCACGTGGAGTCTGTTTCACATGAAGATGTCTTTCATTATAGGTCCGGGGTACAGGGGAAACGAGTACACTCTTAGGGTACGGAACCAGGCTAAGTGTGTTTAATTTCTCGTTTGACCCAGGGTAGCTAGCCACACTTTTAGTCCTGAGACTGCGACAAGTGTTGCATGAACTTTGCGTACCTTCCGGGAAAGGTCCAGCTCTTCTCCCGAAGGAACTACCCGACTCTGTACAATGACTCTATAACATACACCTCAAGTTACTACAGACTCACCTCCGTGATATTAAGTGTATAACTTACAATGGTGCTCAATGTTCCAAGGATTTGGGAGAGGTGTCCCATCCTCAGTAGCCAAGCGAACGCTTCCGGGACGGGATACTTTAATCACTCGGAAGGGTCCCTCCCAGCTGGGGGAGAGTTTGTTTAACCCTTCTCTGGATTGTATTCTCCGTAGCACCAGATCGCCATCCTCGAGCTGTCGGTTGTGTACATGCTGCTGATGATAGCGCCGAAGGGCTTGGCGGTATCGGGCATTCCGAACAGCTGCTTGGCACCTTCCCTCCTCAAGGAGGTCTAGGTCTTCACACCGGAGCTGGTCCTGCGTGGCTTCGTCGAAGGTCCGAACCCGGAGTGACCCCAAGGTGATTTCCGGAGGAAGGATTGCTTCAGCTCCATACACCAGGAAGAAGGGTGTCGCCCCAGTTGACCGGTTTGGAGTTGTCCTGTTGGCCCCTAAAGTGGGCGGAAGCTCTTCAATCCAGTTGGCTCCATGTTTTTTCAAGCGCTCATAGGTGCGCGTTTTGAGTCCTTTAAGGATTTCATCATTTGCTCTCTCGGCTTGGCCATTGCTTGCTGGGTGAGCTACGGAGGCGTAGCAAACTTGAATGTCGAGGTCTTCGCAATATCCTTGAAATGCAGAGCTTGTGAATTGGGTCCCATTATCAGTGATAATTTTGTTTGGGACTCCAAATCTGCATACAATGGACTGCAAAAATTTGATAGCTGATTGCTTGTTGATTGTCACAACTGGAGTTGCTTCCGGCCACTTGGTGAACTTGTCAATGGCAACGTACAGGAATTTGTAACCTCCGACGGCTCTTGGGAAAGGTCCCAAGATGTCCATCCCCCACACAGCGAAGGGCCATGTAGGAGGTATCATTTGTAGGGGCTGAGCCGGTGTGTGAATTTGCTTTGCATGAAATTGACATGCTTCACATTTCTTCACCAGCTCAGTTGCATCCTGGAGTGCTGTAGGCCAGTAGAAGCCATGCCGAAAGGATTTACCAACCAGCGTGCGGGAAGACGCGTGGTTCCCACACTCGCCTCCATGGATTTCTGCGAGGAGCTCGCAGCCTTCTTCCCTTGTGATGCACCGCATTAGGATGCCATTGGCACCGCGGCGGTAGAGATCCCCTTCTACCAACGTGTATCTTTTAGCCAATCTGACTACCCGGTCAGCGGATACATCATCGTCAGGAAGGATGTTGTCTTTCAAGTAGTTTCGGATCTCTGAGATCCATGCATCGAAACTAACTTGAGCATTTGAGTCTTGCGTGCTGGGTTGCTCGGAGCTTCTGGCAGCACCTACGACCCTTGATGGCTGCCATGGTAACAGGGCCATCGGGACCGTCAGCTTCGGGATGCTGATCTTGCCCCCTTCGCTCAGTTCGGCAGGCTGAGCTGTGGGTTTTGACAACCTCCGGACAAAAGTTCCGTCAGGAGCCGGAGCTCCGGTTGACGCTTTCGTCGAGAGTTCGTCGGCTTCAGCGTTGTGGGCACGCTGGACATGGTGGAGATCTAGGACTTCGAAGTCCTTCTGAAGCCTCTGGACTTCAAGGAGGTAAGCAGCTAGCTGGAGATTGTTGCAGGAGCATTCACCCTTCACTTGCTTAATGATGAGCTATGAATCTTCCTTGACCAACAGTTGCTTGACACCGTATGACAGTGCCACCCTTAGTCCGTAAATGAGTGCTTCATATTCCACCATGTTGTTGGTCGCCCTGAAGTCAAGGTGTACCATGTATTTTACCTTCTCTCCGGTTGGTGCGAGGAGAAGGATTCCAGCTCCGGCCCCCTGCTTTTGCATGGAGCTGTCGAAGTAGAGGGTCCAGTGAGGCTCGGTGAAGACCGGAGCCTTGTGTTCTGGCTTCTGCTCACTGGGCCCCCGGGGTTTGATGGAGAGGGAGTCCATTCCGCCACGAAGTCTGCCAATGCTTGACTCTTGATTGTTTGCCTTGAAATGAATTCGAGATCGAATTCGGCCAATTCCGCTGCCCACTTTGCAATATTCCCAGTTGAATTGGGATTATGCAAGATTGCTCGAAGTGGGTAAGAAGTCACCACTGAGATCTTGTGAGCTTGGAAATAATGGCGAAGCTTCCTGGAGGCAATAAGAACTGCATAGAGCAGCTTATGCACCTCTAGGTATCGAGTCTTGGCATCATGTAGTACTTCACTGATGAAGTACACTGGGCGCTGGATGGTCCGGACCCTCCCGGAGGGGCCCGTAGCTTCCTATTCACTGACCCGGATCCTCCCGGAGGGATCCAGATTTTCTTCGGAGACCTCCGGGTCCTGGCTGGAGGATCCCGGAGCTTCTTCAGAAGCGACCTGGACCCTCCCGGAGGGGTCTGGGTCTTCTGAAGTGACTTCTTGTGGAAAGTTTGGGAGTTGGGACCCAGACTCGCTTTCAGGATCCTTCGGACCCTCCCGAAGGGGTCTGGATTCCTGAGTATGGGATGGTTCTGGTCTCTCCGCAACCAGGACCATACTGACGACTTCATCAGTGGCTGAAATGTAAAGCAGCAAAGGCTCACCAGGGTTCGGAGCTACCAGAATTGGTAGGGTGGTGAGGAACTGTTTTAGCTCCTGGAACGCCTTTTCTGCTTCTTCAGACCATTGGAATGGTCCGGACTTCCTTAATAACTTGAAGAAGGGGAGTGCCCGTTCTGCCAGTCTTGAAATGAACCAGCTGAGGGCTGCTAGACATCCAGTTAGCTTTTGGACTGGTGGCCGCATGTCTTCAATGGCTTTGATCTTCGTCGGATTAGCTTCTATGCCCCGGTGACTTACCAGGAAACCAAGAAGTTTTCTGGAGCTAACCCCGAAGACACACTTGTCTGGATTTAGCTTTGTGCGGGTGACCCGCAACTTGTCGAAGACAGCCTGCAAGGTGTCAAGGAGTGACTCCTTGTTCTTGACCTTGACCACGATGTCATCGACGTACACTTCCACTATGTCTCTAATGAGTTCTTCAAAGGATTTGTACATAGCTCGTACAAAGGTTGAAGCTGCATTCTTGAGACCAAATGGCATGGCTGTATAACAGTACAATCCATCTACTGTGATGAAAGAGGTATGCTCTTCATCTTCCCTAGACATTTTGATTTGATGATACCCAGAATATGCGTCTAGGAAACACAGTAATTCACACCCGGAGGTGGAATCCACTATCTGATCTATTCTAGGTAATGGGAATGGATCTTTTGGACATGTCTTATTTAGTGTTGTGTAGTCGATACACATCCGAAGCTTCCCGCCGGCCTTGGGCACAACAACTGGGTTTGCCAGCCATTTTGGATGGAAGACTTCTCGGATGAATCCAGCTTCGAGCAACTTCTTCACTTCTTGTCGAATGAAGTTTTGTCGCTCTACGGATTGCTTCCGAGGCTTCTGATGCACAGGCCGGGCGTCGGGGTAGATCTTCAGATTGTGCTCAATCACTTCCCTGGGGATCCCAGGCATTTGTGACGGTTGCCAGGCAAACACGTCGACATTAGCCCGAAGGAAAGCGATGAGCACGAGTTCCTATTTGTCGTTCAATCCCCCCGATATACGGGTGGTCTGAGCGGCATCGGAACCGATTTGGACGACTTTGACGGGAATGTCGGTGTCGCCACTTGGCTGCACACGAGGTGAGAAGTCGAACCTCGCTGACGAATGCTCGGGGGTTTTGGAGCTTGCTCCTGCCTGGAGTCCTCCTCTTGCGCCGTAGTAAGCGCATGGAGTTCTTCCAAAGCAGTTACTCCGGCAGTACGATCTCCACGGATCCGGAGAACGCCTACTGGTGTTGGCATCTTTAACACCAGGTAACCATAATGAGCAGCTTCCATGAATTTGTACAAGGCAGGCCTACCCAAGATGGCATTGAAGGGTAAGTTGATCTGAGCAACGTCAAAGACCAACTTCTCGGTGCGATACTTCTCCCGGTTCCCGAAGGTAACGGGGAGGGTAATAGCTCCGAGTGGGGTAATGGCTCCCGGACCTACTCCGGAGAAAGGTCGGGAGGGGTGGAGATCCGAAGGTCGGAGCTGAAGCTTGGTAAAAGCTTCGAAGCTTATGAGGTTGAGCCCCGAACCTCCGTCTACCATGACATGGTGGAGCTGGATGTTATTGATGGTAGGAGATACCATCAAAGGTAGCTGACCTGCTCCAACCATGCTTCGAGGGCAGTCCGAAGCATCAAAAGTGATGGCTGTGTCCATCCACTTCCGATGAGGCTCTACCCTGGCTGTAGGAGCTACAACAGCCATGTCCCGACGCATAGTCTTGATGATGCGGCGGGAGGTGATGTCCCATGATCCACCAAAAATGGTGTTCATGGTCTTTCGACGCTCGTTGTCAGAGACGTCGGAATCGTCGTCGATGGAGGTGTAGACGGCCTTCAGGACCTTTTTGGGATCCTGAAAACAAAACTCCTCTTCAGCCGAAGCTTCGTCAACTTTTTGTTTGCCTTCCCTCTGTCGGAAAGGAGCTTCTTCCCGGCGCTTGTTGTAGCGCTCGACAAGGTTTTGGACCTCCCGGCAGTCTTCCAAACTATGGTTGTCCGTTTTGTGAATTGGACACCACACCTTGGGTTTGCCACCGTCTTCAGAAGACGGTCGAGGTCGCTTCACGGGGCGTGGCCCCCGGCCACCCGGAGCTGCAGCAGCTGCAACATTGGATGCACCAGCCGATGGCTTCTTCTTGCCGTTGGTCTTTTTCTTCTTCTTGCCACTGCCGGAGGTAGCGGCTTCTCCTTTGGAGGATTTCTTGTGATCCTCCGGAGTTGGTTTGGAGTGCATTTCACGGCCCTCCGCAGCTCTGGCACATTTGTCAGCCAAGCTGAAGAGTTCCGTGACACTGGTAATCTCCTTGATCACCAATTTCTCCAGCATCTTCTTATCCCACACTCCCTGTCTAAATGCCACGATGATAGAGGCGCTAGAGATAGAAGGGATAGTGTTTCGTACCTGAGAGAATCTTTGGATGAATGATCGCAGGAATTCTCCTCCTTTTTGCACAACTGCAAAAAGGTCCAGTTCGGTGCCTGGTCGGGTGTAAGAAATCCCGAAGTTGGTGGTGAACTGCCGGCACAACTCCTCCCAACTGCTGATGGAGTTGGGTGAAAGGCTCATAAACCAGGACCTGGCGGTCCCAGTTAAAGCCTCTGGGAAATAATTGGCCATTACGGCCTCATTTCCTCCAGCTGCCAAGATAGCAGTGGAGTAAATCTGAAGAAATTCGACAGGATTAACGGTCCCGTTGAACTTCTCCGGCAGGTGAGGCCAGAACTTCTGTGGCCACCTGACCATACGCAGATGCATGGCCAGGGCTGAGCAGCCTCCTCCTACTCCTTCAGGAGCAGGAATGTCTTGAGCTTCCCGTCTTTCACGAGCACGCTCAATATGGACTCGACCGTCTTGTTGGCGATATCGGCGATCAAGCTCCGCCCGGAGGTCATGAGTTGAAAGCCTTGATACCATGTGAGTGCGTCGTGCTCCGGAGGGCAACGACGTCACCTGCTGTGATGCAACACGTCTCCTGTTGTTGGAAACGTGCGGACCAAGTCTACCAGACAAGGTCCATCATTGCGACGGGGCCCGTCCTGAAGGAGGAGGACCCTGGTTGCTGATGCGATCGGCTGCTGCTGCAACCAAATGTTCCACATCAGCCCTCCACTGCTCCAATGCATCCCGGGATGCATCCGGAGGTGGTGGGCGTTGGAGAAGAGCACGTGCTGCATGAAGCGCGTGTTCCGGGTTGTCAAGATTCGCCGACGCAGTGATTGACGCTGGTGCACCATCACGTTGTCCACCTTGATTTGCTGGTGGAGGCGGCGGTGGTGGAAGTGTGACTCCTGCTGGAACCGTGGTTCCTGCTGGTGGCTGCATATTGGAGGGATTACCTCCAACAGCTTGAACAGCGGGATGACCATTGGATGATCCAGCGGCTGAGTTCACCATTCTTGAAATCTCGGGCGCCCCTTCCTGGCGCGCCAGCTGTCCGTGGTTTTGATCCGGCAGATCTCCCGACACTACTAAAGTGTTAGAGGAGTTTGAGGTTCGGTGTGGGCGCGCGGAGATTCAAGAAGGTGAAGTATAAATGACACAGTAGACACGAATATTTACGTGGTTCGGGCCGCCTGAGCGTAATACCCTACTCCACGGGATGTGTTGGTGTTATATTGGTTGTATGAGCTCAAAGTGAGTTCAGGGTGTAGAGTGAGCGCGTCGCGTCTATGTGTTCCGAGCGTGTGTCCAGAGAGTGTGTCCAGAGTGTATCGTCGGCCTGTCCTTTTATAGTACAAGGGTAGGCCGTTACAAGTTAGCCTGGCCCGACATGTGGCCCTGGCGGTTACTTATATTGATACACATTCAACACGTTTAATTGCCCTTAATGACCGAGTTATGGGCTTTGACAGCACCGTTACTGGTAATTAAGGTCGTCCGATCGTGTGTCATTAATATGGTATTAATGACACTTAATCGGGTCTTGAAGTCCTTGATTCCCCTTTGAAGATCCGGACCGTTGTGGAGTCCTCCGGAGGTTGGAGGCTGAAGATCTGACGGTTGGACATGTGGCAGCTCCGGAGCATACTGTGGGAAACAGATAGGTCTGGAGCTACCTGACACGTGTCAGTTCTGGAGCTTCCCTCGGCCTGGGGCTAGGTCCGGGGGTGCTATTTCGGTACATAGCCCGGAGCTTCCCCCTTGTGGGTGGTAGCTCCGGTTTGATAGTACACGTGGCGACCCTGGGACTAACCATGTTGGAGAAGTAGGTCCGGTTATGTCTGACATGTGGGCCTCCGAAGGTCTTCAAATCAAGTAGATGACTTTCCCTTGAGATCTTTCCAATCCCAAGGAGTATATGGTACCCAGGGTACCGACAAATGCCAATTCATGCAAGGATGGAAAGATGACCCACAAATTAGTCACAGGAGGAAATCAGAGCAAGTGGGCCCACCTCAGGTGTGATCGAATCATAGGTTCAGTCGACCTGGTACGCTTCAAAATCGGTCAAACGACGCATGACACTCTCCTGTGATGCTCTGAAGATGGTGGTAACTGATTCACGTGCAAAAGATAGCGTAAACTGACCTCAACACTAGTATAAATAGGATCACACACTCCTCACTTCATGACACACACGCCACTTGAGCATCACCCTCTTCTACACACACTTCTCCTAGTCCTTAGTAAAGTTTAGGCTCTAGAGAGGAGCCTCTAGTTCCCAAGTCCATTTTGGAAAAGGTATGACTCATATAACTTTACTTCTATTTGTGACTTTATGCATTATAATAACAGTAGTATTTTTTAATTTATATGTTTGGGTGAAATGTTCTTCGTTTGATTGTGGAATCCATGCATATGGTAAGTTTATTTAGGGATGAAAACATTCAGAAACGGATGAAAAAAAGGCTAAATCATTTTCATTTTCATATATAATTTGTGGAACGGAACAATTAAAACGGTACGATATCGAAAATTTCGAAAATGAATGTATCGGAACGGAAACGTGTCGATGTTGGAATGGTTTCGAATTTTTTTCGGAAAAACAATGCTCCCAAGGAGACGATCCAGAATGACCGGTCATGATAGCTGGACAATATAAAATTTAGTCAACAGAATAAATGATATGAGAAAGCACATAATACTAATCAATCTTGGATGATTCATAGACACATGATGCAAAGACAAACTATAAGATCGTGTATTACCATGTCATACCTCAATTTTCAAATATTATAGTAAATATTAAGCAGTTGTAAATCATGATATATTGAAGTGCTACTAACACAGAATCAGTAAAACTACTAATTATACAATTTTGTATGCTATACCTCTTCTTAATTTTAGCACAAGGACAACAAGAAAAAATTACAATTCCTGTCAACAGAGACATGAGAAGTCACCAATCTTAGCATGAGGATAGCAGAGAAAATCACAAGTGTTAATCTTTTCTTTCCTTGCTTTCCTACGTCCCTTCTATTACTCTTTTCTTTTCCTTCTTTTTTCATTCCTTCGCTCTCATCCTTTCCTTCTGTTTTCTTTCCTTTCCTCACATTCTTTTATTTCCTTTTTCCCCTTTTTCCCCTTCTTCTTTCATTTGCTTCCCCCCTCTTTTATTTCCTTTTTCATTTTCCTCTTTCCTTTTCGTTTTAATTTTCCCTTTATTTCCTTTTTCTCTCAAGAAACTTCCGAGCTCAGCTAATTATTTCTTTCCTTCACTGGACATGTCAGTTTTCAAAACCAAGTTCTGAGATTCGTACTTGTCCGAAGTATATCGGACATGTCTGATGCAGCTTTTTCGCTCTAATTCAAATGATAGTACTTAGTCATACCCCTTGTGAGACCAGAGGCCCAAACATGTCTAAGATATTTTTGGACTTGTTCGGAGTGAGCTGTCATCAACGGTAAAAAAAGCTTTTGGGCTAAGTAGGGGTCCAAACCACTCTTAGCCCGCACCTAACAAAGAGCCCTTCTCCACCTGTTCTTCACTTTCTCGAGTCACAATATTCGCTTTTTGGGAAGAGTAAAGGAGTGATTGTGAGTTTTGAGTAGAAGGAGCTTTGAGATTGAGCTTTGACTCAATTCACTGAGTTTGCTTGAGTTTTTCGTGTTTGTTACTCTTGGATTAATACCTAGAAGGTTACATATCGCCCGGTTGATTTCTCTTGTGATTTCTTTCTCCTGTAAGTTTGTACTTACCCCTTTGAGAATAGTGGAAAAACCAAGTTTTTGACCTTGGTGGTCTTTTGATGACAGAAGGTCTAGTGAAAGCCCATTCTTTTGTGGACTCCTCAACGGGGACGTAGGTGAAACTCGATGAGAAATCTCGTGTACTTTTGTCTCTATTTACATTTCGGTAACATATTTACTTTCATATTCTAGATTGTGATCATATTAGCAATTTATTATTCTCCACTTGTTCTAGTAACTTGCATTCCATCTATAGTTCATACTCTTGCTAGAACTATTAGGTTACATTTTTCTTCTGTACAGTAGATAAAAACTTATTTTTTTTTATCTACAGCTGCGCAGCGAATCAGACATATCCAACTCTCTGTTACACTTGTCCAAAGCAACTCAGACAAGTCCAACTCTGGTTTGGATATATCCGATTTTGGGATCAGAGCAGATTTAAATTAATTTTAAATTTTCATATTTCCCTATTTACCTCCCTCTAGGAAACCTTCAATTGGTATTAAAGCATGTCTCTCCAATTTATAGCTTAACCGCTTGGAGAGGAGATGGAGAACAACATCAGAAACAACCCCACCAAAGTCGATGGAGCCGATCCCAACAATCAAGAACATCAAGGATCAAATCCTCCTCCCAAGAAGATCGGAAACCATCAACAACATCCACCTCTTGATGCATCAACCGATGATGAAGATGAAGAGGTGATCCGCCTCGTGGAGCTTCTCAAGAAAAGAAGGAGAAAGCCAAGAGGAAGAATAAAGAAGAGATGGAGAACAAGCTAAGGAGTAGTAAACAAGAGTACTCCTATTATCCTTTCAACTATGAGCATTTAAATTCTCATTCAAACTATTTGTCAATTTCTATGGGCAAATCAACTAATTTTGATGGAACTAACTATACAATGTGGAAGCATAACATGAAGTTGCATCTAACCTCTCTCAATCCAAGTATTTGGCATGTTGTGTGGACAGGTATAGATATCCTCAAGGATGATGATGAGCTCACTCAAGAGCAAGAGCAAAAAATTCATCAATATGCTCAAGCGATGGCCATGCTAAACTCATTCTTAAGCTAAGAAGAATTCAACAAAATGGAGGGATGGAGCTTGCCAAGGACATTTGTGACACGCTCAAGATCGCACATGAAGGGAACTGATCCGTTCTGAGGCAAAGATTAAGATAATCGAGGGAGAGTTGGATGGTTCGTCATGGAAGATGGTGAGATACCGCAAGAAATGTATAATCGTCTCAAGACTCTCATAAAAAAGAGCAGATCCCATGGATGTAAGAAATGGAATGACCATGAGGTGGTGAAGAGGTTGATAAGAGCTTTCATACCTCGCAATATGACCCTATGCACTTTGATCTAAAAAAGCCCCAACTTACACAAGATGACTCTGAATGACATGCTAGGGAAGATCATCAATCATGAGATGAAAGAGAAGGAAGCTCAAGATGTGAAGGACCTTGCAAAGGTTACCTCATCCAATAAGAGGGACATCGCTCTCAAAGCTTCATCCAAGTTCAAAGGCAATGAAGTGTGAGAAACCTATGAAGAAGAATAGAGCGATGATGATGATGAAGTGAGCACTGACATGGATGATGAGGAGATGACCTTCTTCATCAAAAGGTTCAAGAGGATGATGAAAAGAAGAAGAGGAAGCAACCACTATGAGAGCATGAGCAAGAAAAGGGCAAGTCAAGAATCCAGAGAGCTTGCTACAATTGTGGCGAGTACTAAAACTTCATTGTGAATTGTCCACATGAAAAGGAATACGACAAGAAGAAGAAGGATGGGAAGCCATAAGAGAAGAAGATCTTCTAGGGACATGATCACCTTGGAAAGGAGTGGGACTCCAATAAAGACTCTTCCTTTGAAGATTAAGAAGGGATGGCAACCATCACCTTCAAGAAGCCCACAGTGAAGAAATCACTCTTGCCTAGCAAGGGTGAATGGAAGAGCTCAAGCCACACATGCCACATGACCAAGGGGGGAATGCGCAAGTTTAAATATGAACTCTTCAACTTAAATTTCATAAATGATGGTGACTTTCATAGTAGTAGTGAAAATTAATTTATGTTTAAGTGCTTAATGTGAGGACCACACATTCCAGGAATCACAGAGGGTGGTACCATGCGATGCGACACCCAACAGCACACACGAAAAGAATACAATAAAATAAAGTTTTATTGATATAAACAGTGGAAGTCTTTTACAATACTTAACATACAACGGAAGGCATACTTATAGCTAAACTCTCAGCCTAGCTATGCAAAAGTGCAGCCGTCCAGCCCAGGGACGCTACACACTAGCAGCACACAACAGATCATGGCGGTGTGTAGGGCTCCTACTCGGCGGTATACCTCGACAAGGTCATCGCCTCATCCTCGAGCACTTTCTCATATGTCTCACCTACAAACAACTTAATATAGCAACTGTGAGCACGAAGGCTCAGCAAGACTTAACCGTCTCACCTAAACATGAAACTCTACAGGCAGAGATACTTAACATAGAAATAGATATAGCAGTAAATGACTCGCCTACATGTTGATCCTTCTTTTTCAAGTTATTAGCAGCAGATTAAAGGTTCAATAAAAGTAAATCTAGTGTGCATATTCTGTAGTAATCATAGTTTCAAAGCAATTATAATTCAATACATCATATTCTTCTGACTTCTTCAGTATTTTCTACATCATAGTGCAGTGAACAAGCGGTACTCAAATAACTATGAGGGACAGTGATTGAAATCAGTAGACACCCGGATAAAACATAACATACGCCTATTTTAGAAGTAGAGCGAATCACACTTCAATACTATATTGTATGCAACAACCTTTCAAAGGAAACCCAAATGCCGAACCGGTCCTTCCCTAATGGGCAGGAGGTCCCCACGCGGAGCGTGTCTGTGCCTGCCATCAGATTTACACCTTGCTGCCCTCAACTCACTTCTATAAAACAGTAGGGTAAGCCTCGACACTCAGGTTAACCAATTACATAGGTTTCCTGGTTTCCATATAGCCAGTATGCATCTTGTACAGTTCAAACTTGTCCAGCAGAGCTGCACATGGATCGGTCCTCAATCAACACAAGCAGGCTATGCCCGTCTCTCTGAATCCTATCCCACAACTCGGACTCATATTCATACTCATAATCCATTTATGTACTCAAACCAATCCCGTGTTATATAAACCCTATCTCGCGAGTAGATTCCAACTACTCGACTTCTACTGGATTTCTCAAAATATTGGCATGGCATTTTCTACTCGTCAAGCTGTAGATCTAACCAATACTCCATGGGTTGTGGGTCATGAAAGCGGAGTTTCATTCAGCTTTGACATAATGCACATATCTCACCCTATACATTGGTGATACAAATCAAAACTTTACAAAAGCACTTTAATGCAAACTGGGGCTTGCCTGGCTGTGAGTCAGAATCAAAGTTAGCTCCAGGTAGGATGATGTCCAAAGCCTCCGGCCCCTCCTCTATCGCGGTCACTATATGATATGTATAGCATAAATTGCATAAGTGACATAGAACTATATGAATCAACTTCTAAATACAATTTCTATTGCTAAAGGATTTTAATTGGCTTTGGTATTTTTACAGTAAAGCGTATGTACTATGATGATGATCTGGGCCAATAATTGGAGATGTTCAAGGAAGCTTGTTGTCTCTAAAATTCCAACAATAAATAGCTTCTATGAATTTTGGTATTAAATCTGGAGCTTTGTCATGGCTAACAGTGGATGATCCTGGTAGAGGAGGTCTCACTGGTTTTAGGAAAATTGGTTTCATAATTTTCTTAGCTTCCTGCAGTGAGGAATTGATTTTACAAATTTGGGATAAAATCTTGAAATGTTTCTGTACATTTCTGATTTTTCAAATGACATAGAGAATTGGAACACTAATTCACCCTATAAATGACAAAAAGTGTATTTAAATAAGTGTTATGACAAAAAGTGTTATTTAAATAAGAATTGGAACATGAAATTGTTATAGATATCAAGTGTATTTAAATAAGTGTTATGACAAAAGTGGGAATTTTGCAATTAGCGGAACAAGAGTAATTAATTTCCCAAGCAGTTAGCTCAAAGTAATTAATTATGAACATTTTGGGACTTTCATATCCACAAAATTGCACTACTGCACAATTGGGATCAAGATGAGTCTAGCAGAATTTATTTGGAATTTTGAAACAAATCTAATAGGAGCAATTGATTTTCTAAGTTTGACAAGATTCTGGATTTATTTTCCAATTGGAAATTGATTTAAACTTTAACAGGGGGGCCACTATTTAACATGGGCCAGTTAGGTGCAAGCCACACCTAGGCCACTGAATTAAGGCACATGGCCACACTGGATCAAATAGCCACAGTTGATCCCCTGACATGAAATAGACGCCGACCGGTGGGACCGACCACCTTCTTCAACCTCCAGCTTCGGGGCGGCGCTCCTTGCCAGAGCAGCGGTGGCGCCCTGCCGGACTTGCTGCGCTGAGCTCCTCTCGGCACGGACATGGCCACCTGGCTCTAAAATCGGCCGCACAACATGATGGCGCTGTCCAATTGAGGTGGCTACAGCCGGAGGCGAGCGCACGATGGCGGCGGCGGACATTAGGTTTCCGGCGATGCGGAACTGCTGCCCCGTAGCTCATACGCCTCGGAAAATGATCGGGATGGTTTCTGGTTTCATGGGGAAGATGATTAGGAGGTGCAAAAAAAGTGGAATGGCCCAGAACATCAGTTCACTGTCGACCTCCCCCCAATTTTGCCACAGGTGAGGAAAACTTCGATTATTCCATCTCCGGTTGATGGTTTACTTTGGATTTTGATCTAAAGGGTGCTCTAGGGGATATTGAAGCTAATATACAACTGGCTCAAGGGATTTCTCCACATAGAAAATGAATTGAATTCAAAACATAGCTTGAAGAGTATGCACAAGCCGGAAGGAAAACTGGAAATACGAAGTCGATAATGTATGAAAGTTTGCGAGGTTTTCACCGTAAGATACTAGTTGTGAGGGCACTTATTTTTGCTTTTGACATCAGTCCGTGATGAAGCCTGTAGCGTCGGCGCCACGGGGAGCAAAGGGCGACGTCCACGGCGGCAGCACAGCAACGGCGCCAAAACTGCGAAATACCGCCAACCCGAGTCAAGAAAACATGCACCAACTGGAGGAGAAGATGTAGGTGAAGGTTAACCAACGTTTTGCAGTTTGCACAATGTTGAAACATGGCTCCACGGGTTGGTTAGCCGGAGGAACAGAGGAAGACATCGGTTTTTGAGTTCTCGCAGTGGGAAAGAACAGAGAGAGCGATGGGTGATGTTGAGTGCGAGCAGTGGATGGGTGAGGTCGAATTAACTGTGTTCTTGCCACCAGAAGCTTGCCTGCCTGCTTGGTGAGCTGTTGTTCAGCTGCAGCGGTGTTGAACGGCTGGGAGAGAAAAACAGAGCAGAGGCTCTGTCAGGTTCAGCAAGTTGGGAGGCTGACCAGTCGGTCCCACACCCCCAATACTTATTCCCTCTCTGCTCCATCAAATATTCTACCAACTGGTGTCCAAAAGTCATGAAGCTTGACACAAAGCCTAAAACAAATATCTAGGATTTGATTCTGCAATCAAAAACTTAATTTGACTGAGTTTCATTCAAATTCAAATCTGAATTTGAATTCAAATGTGATTTGACGAACACATTGAATTAAATAGTAAACCTACATCAAAATTCATGAAACGTGGCAGGAGTGCTTTTTGAAATATTTGGAATTAATTGGTAAGCTCAGATTTTTATTTTGACAAGGTTTGAACAGTAGAAATCTTTGCATTTTTTTGAATTCCCTCTTGTAGCATTTGAATTGATTTGAGTTCCCCCTTTATTATTTGTATTCTTTTTCTTCTTCCTGTTTTTGTTCCTTCTAGCTGAAGTTTGCAATTTGGAAATTAGGGCTTTTACATCCCTCCCCCATTAAAAGAATCTCGTCCCGAGATTACAAAAAGAGACATATGAAGGAGGAAAGGTTACCAAATGTATGACCATAACATATCTGGACAGTTAGAACAAAGACAAACCTCACTTTCCCATGTCGCTTCATCAGCGATATGAGTACTCTACAAGACTTCGTAGAAGTACAGGATCGGGTTTCTTGTGTTGCGAGTCTTTTCAGTGATGAACCGGATCAGATTTTCCTTGTATTACTTAAGAATGATGAATCAAGCAATTGGCATTATGAACGATCAAGTTGTCCATAGCTCAAGATCATTTAGACGCTACTCAGGTGTTTGAATGGAGATACATATTCTTGCTCAAAGTTCTTTATTAATCATGTTTCATGATGCATCACAAGTTGGATGATGTCGTGCATATGCAATGCAATCCCGGGTAAGATGCATAAGGTATGGTGCATTCACTTTAATGATTTGAGCAAAAACAGGTAAGATAACTCAAACACCATGAGACGTATCTCAAGATTCACAAGGCTTGACAACTTGGTCATAAAAGGTGCTAGACACGGAATACACCTCGCCTAACTTGACCAAGGTCGTTGAATACAAGTTAAACAGATAACAAGGACAAGTGGAACTCAACTCCATTAATGTAACAATTACCGTTGAACCGAGTGATTAAACTTGTCGATGAGGTAGCACTTCATGACACCTTCTAACCACAAGTTAGAAATGCAATTGTTGTTTAATAACAAAGGGTCAGGTTTCTCATCTCGAAGTGTTCTTACCAATTATCTCTATTTGTTAGTGAGCGTGGTTGGTTTGTCTTCTGAGGTGGTAAAAAGAGGAACATTGAAGAGTATGTAACAACCTCCACTTCGGTAGGCGATAAAAAGGATGTACAGTGATGGTTCAACCACTGATACAACCTCTATGGGATATCAAGGTCATACCAAACTCAAATTGGTCAAATAATCCATCAAAGAAAAGTTGATGGTAAAATGCAGCCATTTTGAATAGGCCATCTAGTACTCACAATCATTTACTCCATGCTCAGTGTGCATACTATTGTGATGACCATACCGTCAAAATCAATACTCTTATCTGACCTTTGTTGCAGCAGACTCCGGTGGAGATCATGCTAGTTGTTTTCTCGAACAGATAAAGAGGTTAAAGCTACTATTATTCTGAAGGGTGAATCAGTCAGGTATTCCGACTCTGCCCTCCCAAAAATGAAATACTCCGTCGCAACTTTGGTGTTGACGTCCTTCGGTACAAAAGAGGTTTGGAAATCAAACACCAAGGTTAAATGGATGGCACTCCTCCCCCCTTAAGTTCCAGACTAGGAGCTCGGAAGCTCCCTTTAAACTTCTATTGGGAAGGTGAAATGCAACGATGGTCTCATACACTTGAGACATGCCGCCGTTGACCAATGTAAAAGATGGTAAAATTATTTGTCCTTATTACCTTTTGTGTTACCAGAAAATAGCTTCCGTCATAAGATCAACTCCAACGGATAAATTTTGCGTAGCTAAAATCTCCTACTTTCGAAAAGATATCACACATGAACCCCGTGGTAAGGAGTTATGAGCCAGGCGATTTAAAAAGGCTTTGGTCATTGGTGGCCACTTGTTCATACTCTTCAAAAGAAATTTGGTTTATTGAAAGGCAAACTATCAGTCCTTGTATCACACTGAACAAGAAAAAACAATCCCAGGAGAATGACATAAATATTTCATTAATGAAGTGTAACACTCAACTAAGGCTTTACTAGGGTATCACCTCCAGTAATTTTGCTTAACTGACTAAGAACTCACATAAATCTGTAGCAACTGTATAACAGGTTAAATTTGAGACAATGGCGTTTGTTGGGGGCATAATCAACACTTTTGTTGCCTATGGAAAATAAAGGATAACACACGTGCTACCACATATTTATTGACTTGCCGGTAAATAATAACAAATCACTGTTAAGGCTGTTGGAAAGTTGGTTGGGGTGTCAATATTTCTGGATCCGCAAATCTGGATAGACTAACTTGATGGAAATATTCAAGCCAGCTATAGGACGATCAAAAGAATTTTGTGAAAAGAGGAGCGTCAAATCTTTCCCACATGCATGCATATGCACTCCAATGCCAATTCTGTCAAATACGATGACCTTGGAAAAGAAGAGTAAATTTTGATGGACCATTCTGGCTTGGAACGATTTAATAGCTAGACTGTCTCAAACCATTCAAGTGTTTTACACTTTAAATCTTAAGAGTCAAGGGACATCGCTGATGGATAGAATCGCTAAAACTGTTCCATCAGTATCCATACACCTTTACCCACTGAGTTCCACAAGTCCTAAGTCATAATGGATATGACTCAGAGTTCTGGAATTCAAACTCACTAGGTATGTTTGACCGATTCAAAATACTAGTGGAACCGAAAATTTACTGAACTACAAAAGTGTATTATACCTCCCGTTCCAACTGCAACAGAGGAACATGAGCATGCTATTGACTCGTAAATGTTTCAACAAACTCCATGTTAACCATCCTCAAAAATAAGACTAGCTGGACTGGTCCCTTTTCTGGCAGCCTGGACCAGTCTCCACTAAAATTTGATTTTGATTATGCTAAAAGCATTTTCACGCTTTAAGCCAATTATGAAAGTTGAAGTTAACTCGAACAACTTTACATCGAGGATTTGCTGGTCCCCAGATCAGTTATGGAGCACAAGTTATAAAGGTTCAAACTGGACTGATCTGCTGGGAAAATTTCAGCAGCACTCCATTTAAAAGTACCCACTTTGATCCCCATGTTTCATAAAATTTTGATTTAAATCTCATAAAACTCAAAACTACAAAATTGTAGCATAAGTTATGCGCTTTCCGTAAATGTATTACACAACCCTTGGTAAGTTACATATTACAAGTTATGATGAAAACACTGCACGGTACAGAAATTTCAATTCGGTGCTCTGCAGTTTGCAACAATTTCCCTTCCATTGATCATATCACTAGTTTACATTGGAAATCTGGTCATGGGGTAAAAACAAAGGTTGTAGAAGACTTCAAGAACTTCCCTTGACACAGTGGATTGTACATCAGAAGTGACACAAGAAATTTAAACCAAGTTGATTTGAATTGCAACATTCAAAATCTAGTTTCACTGTCCAGTTTCTGGTCCAGCTGACCAGTCTGGAGAGAGTTGAATGTTTAGAGCAGTTAAGAGGTAACATCTGTACTGGAGTTCAACTAAAAAGTTGTATTACACTCAAATACCTTTCCATAATGTCTTTATTTGACTCCATTGATTTTCTGGTCTAGGAGATATAGCTTTTGCAAGTTGACAGTGTGTCTGGAAATTTTTTGACAGCACCCCTTTGATTATGGCTGATTTTGTCCACATTTTTCCAGATACAAAACATCAATATGTGCAAAAATCATAAATTACAACATTGTTACAAACTTTCTCATGATTCCATAAATGTATTACATGAAGCCATTCATTGATTCTACTAAGCGATATGATGGAAACAGTGACAGGGTATAGAAACTATCCACTCTCTGTCCAGATTTGGCAGAGTTTGGAATTTCGAAATTGTCATCAAGTTATAGGGGAATTCTGATCTGGAGTTGAACATAAGAGCTCTAGAGGACTCTTTAAAATTTATAACCATGTGTGGTAGACCTTCAGGGGTGAAATATACAAGAAGTTATGCTATTCCAAAGTTAGTAATTTTTCTGTCCAGTTCACAGTTTGAATCAGGAACTGGGCAATTCAAGTTCAAATGAAGTTTTCAAGTTTTAAATCTTGAAATCTCTTGGAGCTGAAAATGGAACTTGTGGAGGACTTCCTCAAGTTCCCAAATCATATGTCTGCTGACAGCAGCAACCACATGATTAATTAGCAATCTGTTCTAACGCTCCAAAAATAGAGATTACAAATTCAAACTTAGTCCTAAGTTGGAAATTTTTACTTGTTGTCGAGTCACACCTACAGCATGGATATCGTCGTCTAGTGCCGATGAAAATCAAATGCAATGTCGGTACTACACCCTCACCAAAGAAAACACTAAGCCGGTAATCTGGCATACGTCTCAACGCTCACACTAATGACGTTCACTCGCAAATGTTTTCTTTTCGAGCTACTTAAAATGTGGTTAGTGTACCTGCAGAAGACACATAATTTATAGATCACTCATTATGGTGCCGTACGGCACGGCCCGCATGGGCGATCATTTCACGAAGTCACAATAATATATATGAATGTAAGAACATCCGTCCCGT
Source organism: Tuctoria greenei (assembly GCA_036927565.1). Classification (NCBI taxonomy): domain Eukaryota; kingdom Viridiplantae; phylum Streptophyta; class Magnoliopsida; order Poales; family Poaceae; genus Tuctoria; species Tuctoria greenei. Next base: position 112,827,436 of record JAYESD010000010.1, read on the forward strand.
ATCATTCCATACGGGCCGCCCCGAGCTGAGCCACGTCTCGAGGTACACGATCGGGTTTTCTACCACCCGACAGGGGTCCCATGTATTTGCATAATGCTGCACTAGTAGGAGGCACATCGGGTTATCTACACCCGAAGGTGTCCCATGTCTTTGCCTAATGCTGCACCAGTAGGAGGCGCTTTCGCATGTTTATTAAAAAACACACTATGTGCTTTTCAACCACACGATAGGTGTCCACATAATTTATCTCGTGTGCTAGTGATCAACGTTGTGTATGGCCCTTTGAACATTGAACGTTCAAGAGTTTCATACTTCGTGTTTTTGACCACACGATGGGGTATCCTCGCTTTTGCCTGAAGCATGCCGGGAGCAGCGTTTTCATATGTTCCTAGAACCATGAGAAAGTTCAGAGACTCATATTAACTCCCGTGACAAGCCACGGGGGGAATCATTGCACTACCTCTCATATAGAGATCTTACCACAATTGAACCACTTGCGGTGACGTACCTTACCTCTTACCTAACGTCAGAGCGTCGTTATAGAATATAATAACACATATGTTAGCTTTGCCACCTTAAGTAACTAGTACTATAATAGACCTTATGTGGGCACAGTGACTAATCCTCACTCGACAGCTTCTAAGTTTCAAAATAGGCTCTTTTCGAGCGTGATATTCTGAATGCTTCTCTGAAACCAGGCTGTGAGGACTGGGTCCACACATTCCAGGAATCGCAGAGGGTAGTGCCGTGCGATGCGGCACCCAACAGTACACACGAAAAGAATATGATAAAATACAAAGTTTTATTGATATAAATAGCGGAAGTCTTTTATAATACTTAAGACACAATGGAAGTCATACTCATAGCTAAACTCCCAGCCTAGCTATGCAAAAGTGCAGCTGTCTAGCCCGGGGACACTACACACTAGCAACACACAACAGATCACAGCGGCATGCAAGACTCTCACTCAGCGGTATACCCTGACGGGGGCATCGCTTCATCCTCGGGCACTTCCTCATATGTCTAACCTGCAAACAACTTAATATAACAACCATGAGCATGAAGGCTCAGCAATACTAAACCGTCTCACCTAAACATGGAACTCTACATGCAGGGTTACTTAACATAGGAATAGATATAACAGTAAATGACTCACCTGCATGTTGATCATTCTTTTTCAAGTTATTCGCAGTGGATTAAAGGTTCAATAAAAGTAAATTTTGTGCGCATATTCTATAGCAATCATAGTTGTAAAGCAATTATAATTCAATACATCATCTTCTTTTGACTTCTTCGGTATTTACTCTGTCACAACGCAGTGAACAAGTGGTACTCAAATAACCGCGAGGGACGGTGATTGCAATTAGTAGACAACCGTATAGCACATCACATACACCTATTTCAGAAGTGGAGCAAATCACACTTCAATACATGTTGTATGCAGCAACCTTTCAAAGAAAACCCAAATGCGGAACCAGTCCTTCCGTAACAGGCAGGAGGTCCCCCCGCGTAGTGTGTCTGTGCCTGCCGGCAGATTTACACATTGTTTCCCTCAACTCACTCCTATAAAATGGTAGGGTAAGCCTCGACACCTAGGTTAACTAATTATATCGGTTTCCTAATTTCCATATAGCCTGTATGCATCCTGTACAGTTCAAACTTGTCCAATAGGGCTGCACACAGATCGTTCCTCAATCGAAAAAAGTAGGCTAAGCACGTGAGACCCCGTATCACTTCATCCTATCCCACTGCTCGCATATTCATACTCAAATCCATTTATGTACTCAAATCAATTCCGTGTTGTCGGAGTGTGGTTCCAGCAATTCTCCCGGTACTATCGTTGCTAGCCCGCAGAGTTTGTAGTTCGGTAATGGGCGCGCAGAGATGCAGAACACGATGGCAAATAGACACGAAGATTTATGTGGTTCGGGCCGCCTAAGCGTAATACCCTACTCCACGGGGTGTGTGGTTGTTGTATTGAGCTTCTGAGCGCTCGTGAGCGTGTGTCAGAGCTAAGTCTTAGAGTGTCCAAGAGTCGAGGGAGATCGAGAGCCCCCTGTGTATCGCTCAACAAGTCCTTTTATAGTACAAGGACTGGTCGTTACATCGCTAGCCTGACCCGACATGTGGCCCTAGCGGTTAATGAAGCTTAATACAGAATTAATGAGGTTAATTACCCTTAATAGTGTGGTAACGGGCCTTGACAGTGCCGTTACTAGAATTAAGGGCCCTCCGATCATGTGTCATTAATATGGTATTAATGACACTGAATTGGGTCTTGAAGTCTTTGATTGCCCCTTGAAGGTCTGAGCCGTTGGGGGTCCACCAGTCTGATTGTTGAGGCTGAAGGTCTGGCGGTTGGACACTTGGCAGCTTCGGAGCTTTCCATCTGGGACGGGTAGGTCCGGTGCAGATGTACACGTGTCGGTACCGGAGCTTCCCTATGTCGGGGGTTAGGTCCGGAGGTGCCGTGCATGTATTTAGCCCGGAGCTTTCCCATGTGTGGGACGTAGCTCCAGTCGCTGTATACACGTGGCAGCACTGGGACTAACCATAGATGGGAGGCAGTTCTGGTCCCGTATGACACGTGGGGCCTTCGGAGATCTTCAACTCAGACAGGTGAAGTTCCTTTGGTCTTTTTGTAGTCCCAAGGGGTATACGGTACGCAGGGTACCGACAGTGGCCCCCTGGGCCCACCTCTGGGAGAGACCTTTTGGATGAAGTTGTTCTGCTAAAGGTGGGTCCATCCTTCGGTTTTCGAGCCGTGTCTTCAAGGGTCTTCGGATGTGCCGTTGGCGGTAGTTCGCAGTTAAACCAACACCGCATGGCACATCTAGGATGCGGCAGGTGAGATCTGAGCATGCGGATCTCACGCAATTGAAGGTCGCCGGTTCTCGATACAAAAAACGTATCGGTTCCGCGCGCCCTATCAGGTCGCTGCCCTCGGGCTTCTCGCCTTTCATGATGACAATCGTTCGCCTGGGGTAAGGACCTCGACTTGATCGTCGGGATGACCCCGGGCCCCCTTGTCATTGGCAGGGTGAAGTTTTTGAATTGTATCGTCAGCTCCTTTGCGGTTTCCATCCAAGCATTGCGGGGGCTTACTTAAGAAGGAAAGCGCGCACCGTTTGGGACTTCTTTACGTCTTCATTCGAACTTGCGCTCAAATCCTCCAAACTTTTGCTCACTTTTCCTCTCTTGCCACGCCGTGCCGCGATGAATTTAGGAGTCCCCAAGAGTCGCATCGGGAGCAAGAAAGAGTTGTCTAGGATCCGGACCTACATGGGATGGTCCAGTGACTCCTTCGACAACGACATTTGCTGCGGCAAGCTTCCCTTCGAGAAGGAGCGAGCTGGAGATATGGTGTACTTCCTTGGGTATGCCATGGCGGGTTTGATCCCACCTTTCTCCACTTTCTTTCTGATGCTGCTTGATTTCTATGGTCTGCAGCTCCACCATTTGGGCCCCCACTCAATCTTGCTAGTGGCAACTTTCGTCCACTTTTGCGAGATATGGGTGGCCGTGCCCCCTTGCGTGGAGTTGTTCCGGACTTTCTTCACTGTCCACCCGACTGGGAAGAGTGATGAGTTCATCGGCTTCTACTACTTTGTGAAGCGGAAAAACTCTCCCCTCATGTACTTGAGGTCCTTCCCTTCCGGCAAGTGGGACGATTGGAAGAAAGATTGGGTGTTCATCACCATCGAGGGACACGAGAGGCTGGAGCTGCCTGAAGGCCTTCCTCGCATTGACACCGACACTTGGAGTGACGTGCCGGAGCTGTCGAGGGAGTACAAGCCCATCCTGGATAAAATCCAGGAATGTGTCAAAGGTGGGGTGACCCCGCAAATGGTCTTTAGCAACTTCTTGATGAACAGGTGGGCCCCGCTGAGGGCTAGGAGCCGGCCTTCTTGGGCCTTCAATAGTGAGATGGACACCAACCGCATTGAGGTCAGCTTGGACACCAACTTTACCGGTGAAGCCTTGAAGACCCATCTCAAGAAGTTCCAGCCCGGGAACATCGGCCCTGGTGACGTGTCTCCACCGGCGGCCTTCCTGCCTCTGAATATGATACCAGAGGAGTGCAGAGAGCTCCGGAGGAAGATGTCGCTGTTGGACAACTTGGGCCTAGTGGAGAGGAGATCAACCTCCGGGGTGGCAATCCTAGGAGCTTCTGAAGGCGGCTCCGCTCCCGCCCCAAAGCCAAGAACCGAAGTCGTAGGCAAGGGCAAGGAGTTGGCCGAGCCCTCGAGCCGCAAGAGGAAGCTGAAGCATGCCGACGGGAGGTCCGTTAGACCTGCTCCTTCCATGACGGCTCCTTCTCCCCAACGAAGGAGGTCTTCGGTGGCGGCAACCACCCCAGCATTAGCATCTTCCCGGGGTGCTAGCTCCGACCATGTGGCTTTGGTACCAGGGCCTGCTGAGGGCTCCGTTTTTGGGGGTCCTTCTCAGTCGAGGGGGGCCTCAACCGAGGCGACACCGCCAGTGGCAGCAAGCTCCACGGAACCTTCCAGAGCTACCACGCCAGTGGCGACAGGGTCCAGCCCCGAGCGTCCGGGGAAGAGGTTCCGCGCTAGCTGGAGTGGAAGCCTTTCGAGGTAAATTTGGTTTTTTACCTCAGTTGGTTGTTTTTTGTTGTAACTACCTTTTAAGTTTCTCCGTTGTTCATCCACAGAGTGCCCAAGAAAGGGGTTGAAGCTCCGGTTCCTGCAGTAGCAGCTGAGGCTGTGCAGGCGGAGGCTCTGACTCCAATCCCAGCACCACCTCAAGAGGTGGCTGAGGCTGCGACAGCTCCGGCGCCGGCTTTCGTGGTCCTAGACCTCGACTCATCCCTAGAAGCTCCTGTGGTAGCGCCGGACCACAGGAATGAAGATGTACCAGTGGCACCAGCCCCGGAGGTTGAAGCTCCGGGTTTGGATGCTGAGATGACGGACGCTCCAGCCTTAGAGCCGGAGGTAGCAGCAGTCCCGGCCCTAGAGCCAGATGTTGTTGAAACCCCGGCAGCGGATCCGGTGGTTGACGAAGCCCCGACGGTAGAGCCGAGTGTTGATGAAGCCCCAGTGGTAGAGCCGGTGGTTGATGAAGTTCCGGCGCCTGAGCCAGTTGCTGCAGAAATGCCGGTGCTTGAGCCCATGATGGTTGAAGCGCCAGCGCCTGAGCCGGCGGTGGAGGAGGCGCCAGCGTCGGAGCCGGAAGTGGCTTCAGCTCCGACCGAATCTTCAACGCCTGCCCCGAAGGTGGTGGTTCTGGAGGTGCCCGCGCCTGAGCCAGGGTGCCAAGATGAAGCTGCCAGCCCCCATCCCGAGGGACCAGTTGTTGATGACCTGGTGGCGGGACCTTCGGAGCCAACTCCGGAGGTCGAAACTTCTGTTGTAGGACCTTCCTCGGCGGCAGCCGAGGCTATCCTAGAGGGCGGCCCTAGTGCCGTGGAAGCTCAGGGGACCGCTCTTGTAGAGTGGGACCCGATTTTTATTATGGAGAACCCGCTGGAACCAGCGGAGAGGCCCCCGACAGGCCCGGAGCCGATCCCTCTGTCGTTGTCTATCGACAACGCCTGCTCCAGCCTTCATCAAGTGCAGCTGGTCTTCTTCCACGACAGCAAGGCCCTCGAGGAGGAGCGCCAAACCCTTAGGAGGTGGCGCAACCGACTCCAGTTTGAGACCAAGATGGCGCAAACAAGGCTGGCTGATGAAAGGGAGTGGGTGAAGAAGGAGAAGGCCCGGATGGAGTACTGGGGCCAGCTGCTGGACGAGAGGGAAAGCATGGTGCGATCCCTCGACAACCAGTCTCGGGCCATCCATGAACAGGCTGTAGCTGCTAATAATGCAGCGAATGATCATGAAGAGAGGCTCAGCGCCATCCACGACAACCTCGTCAAGAGCCGGGAGGCTCTTGAGGAGCGGGAGAAAAAGCTCGAGGATGAAGAGCAAAAACTCCTAGAGCTGCGGGATGACCTCGTGAAGAGGGAGGAGGAGCTCACTCAGAGGTTGACTCTGGGTTACAAGAGTCTCACGGAGCGCACCAAAAAGTTGGAGGAGCGCTGCGAGAAGGAGGAGAAGAAGGTCTGACAGCAAGGACAGGACCTCCACAAGAGGGAGGATGAAATTGCTGCTAGGGAGAAGAAGGTGCAGGGCCAGGAGAAGGACCTGGTCGACCGCCAGAACAAGATCCACCTCCGGGAGGAGGAGCTCAGTAAGCTCGAAAGGCAGGTTGCTGTAAAGATTTAGCAGAACGCCAAAGAGATTTAGCGCCTTTCCTAGGAGAATTCGGAGCTTGCAGCGACCAGAAGATCCTTGGAGGAGATGCAAGGCTCGAGGGTTGCGGAGTCCCAACAAGTTTGGGACTTCTTGGGCAAAGCCAACGACGCGCTGACGCCGATGGGTTTTAGCCCCGTGCGTCCGGATGATCCAGAGCCGTAGCTGGACCAAGCATTGCAAGCGTTAAGCTCGACGGGCAACAAGCTCACCAAGATGGGCAAATGTCATCGCAGACCAGCTGGAAACCAAAGGACAATCCCTGGTGAAGAACGTCGCAGAATACGTGCTGACGTGCTACACAAGCCAAGACCCTCAGTTCCCACTGGACCCGGTGCTTGAAGGCCCCATCGACGGAGAGGGAGAAGCCGCCAAAACCAGTGTGTCGGAGGTTGCCCAGAAGGTTTCCTTGTTCTTCCATAGGGTCTAGTACTCTCTCTTTGTAGCTCCCGCTTGTATTCTCTCTTCTTTTTCTCCAATTTTGTAATCTCTTGTCTCTAGATGAATGAAATCCAAGTTTTTTTTTGTGAATTTCATTTTTTTTCTTCAACACCTTTGTCCCACTTGGCCCCCTGGTAGATGTACACAATTTGATTGTGAACATATACAAAGAGGTTGTAGCACTTTGTTGAAGACTTGCACGCTTCAAACTTGTAGAGCGTAGGTTCGAAGTTGCCGATAGTAGAGGCCCCCTGAGGTTGCCGGAGCTTAGTAGCTCCGGCATTGACCATCGTCGGAGCTTAGTAGCTCCGGCAGCAGTCTCCATCAACACGTAGAGCATTGATAGAAATTCCTCTGGGGTTGTCGAAGCTCGGTAGATCCGGCAGCGGCCACTGTCACCACGCGGTGTGTCGACAGCAGACCCTACTGTGGAGTCTGCCACCATCTTTTCTTCACGTTGATGGCTGGCCCCCTGGCTTTACCGGAACTTAGTAGCTTCAGCAATGCTCACTATCAATGTTTGAAACATCGATAACAATCCGCCTTAGGGAATCTCGGAGCTTTGGTAGCTCCAGCTCCATTCACCATCATCATGAGATCTTTATTTTTCCTGCACACTGAAGTCAAGAAAAATAATAAAATCAATTTCCTATCTATAACTCAATTGTGACTTACTATTCCCGAGAAAGTTTTAGGTCGAACACAATTCTAAATACAATTAAGTGCACTGGCTTGTTTTCTCCAGGTCCGATCGTTTCTGGACTCGCCTTACTTCGGCCTGCCGGGGTGTAGGTAGAGTGGCGTACTTAGGGTGCATGACCAGGCTAAGTCGCTAGCACACTCCGGTCCTAGATTGGCTTGGCGGCATTGATACAAGTAGACCATTAACAATGCTTAGACCCGAAAGAATTGACAATGCGACTTGAATTATATATGAACTGGTCGATCTAAAGTTTCTTAAGAATTGCACAACTTTGTTATAGACAAGAAAGAGAAAAATAAAAAATATTGAGCCTGTACAAAATAAATGCACGTGGAGTCTGTTTTCACACAATGATGTCTTTCATTATAGGTCCGGGGTATAGGGGGAAACAAGTACACTCTTAGGGTACGGAACCAGGCTAAGTGTGTTGTATTTCTTGTTTGACCCAAGGTAGCTAGCTACACTTTTAGTTTTGAGACTGTGACAAGTGTTGCCTGAACTTTGCGGACCTTCCGGGGAAGGTCCAGCTGTTCTCCCAGAGGAGCTACCCGACATTGTACAATGACTCTATAACATACATCACATGTAACTACAGACTCACCTCTGTGATATTAAGCGTAGAACTTACGGAGGTGCTCAATGTTCCAAGTATTAGGGAGTGGTGTCCCATCCTCGGTTGCCAAGCGAACGCATCCGGGACGGGATACTTTGATCACTCGGAAGGGTCCTTCCCAGCTGGGGGATAGTTTGTTTAACCCTTCTCGAGTTTGTATTCTCCGTAGCACCAGATCACCTTCCTCGAGCTGTCGGCTGTGAACATGCCTTTGGTGATAGCGCCGAAGAGCTTGGCGGTATCGGGCATTCCGAATAGCTGCTCGTCACCTTCCCTCTTCAAGGAGGTCCAGGTCTTCACGCCGGAGCTGGTCCTGCATGGCATCATCGAAGGTCTGTACCCGGAGTGAGCCCAGAGTGATTTCTGGAGGAAGGACTGCTTCAGCTCCATACACCAGGAAGAAGGGTGTCTCTCCAATTGACCAGTTTGGAGTTGTCCTGTTGGCCCACAGTGTGGGCGGAAGCTCTTCGATCCAGTTGGCTCCATGTTTTTTCAGGTGCTCATATGTGCGCTTCTTGAGTCCTTTTAGGATTTCTGCATTTGCTCTCTTAGCTTGGCCATTTCTTGTCGGGTGAGCTACAGAAGCGTAGCTGACCTGAATACTGAGGTCTTCGCAATATCCTTGAAATGCAGATCTTGTGAACTGGGTCCCATTATCAGTTATGATGTTGTTTGGGACTCCAAATCTGCATACGATGGACTGTAAGAAGTTGATAGCTGATTGCTTGTTTATGGTCACAACTGGAGTTGCTTCCAGCCATCTGGTGAACTTGTAATTGGCAACGTACAGGAACTTGTATCCTCCGACGGCTCTTGGGAAAGGTCCCAAGATATCCACCCCCACACATCGAAAGGCCATGTAGGAGGTATCACTTGTAGAGGCTGAGTTGGTGTGTGAATTTGCTTCGCATGGAACTGGCATGCTTCGCATTTCTTCACTAGCTCAGTTGCATCCTGGAGCGATGTAGGCCAGTAAAAACCATGCCGTAAGGCTTTACCGACCAGCGTACGAGAAGACGTGTGGTTCCCACACTCGCCTCAATGGATTTCTGCGAGGAGCTTGCAGCCTTCTTCCCTTGTAATGCACCGCATTAGGATGCCGTTGGCACCACGCCGGCAGAGATCCCCTTCTACCAGTGTGTATCTTTTGGCCAATCTGCCTATCCGGTCAGCAGATACATTATCTCCAGGAAGGAAATTGTCTTTCAAGTAGCTCCAAATCTTCGAGATCCATGCATTGGAGCTAACTTGAGGATTTGAGTCTTGTGTGCTGGGTTGCTCGGAGCTTTCAGCAGCACCTATGACCCTTGATGGACGCCATGGTAACAGGGCCATCGGGACCGCCAGCTTCGAGGTGCTGGTCTCGCTCCCTTCGCTCAGTTCGGCAGGCTGAGTGGTAGGTTTATACAATCTCCGGACGAAGGTTCCGTCAGTAGCCGGAGCCCCGGTTGAAGCTTTCATCGAGAGTTCGTCGGCTTCAGCGTTGTTGAGATGTTGGACATGGCAGAGATCCAGGATGTCGAAGTCCTTTCGAAGCTTATGGACTTCAAGTAAATATGCAGCTAATTGAGGGTTATTGCAGCAACATTCACCTTTGACTTGTTTTACAACAAGCTGTGAATCACCCTCTACCAACAGCTGCTTGACACCATATGATAGTGCCACCTTGAGCCCATAAATTAGTGCTTCATACTCCGCCATGTTGTTGGTCGCCTTGAAGTCAAGGTGCACCATGTATTTAACCTTCTCCCCGGTCGGAGCGAGGAGAAGGGCTCCAGCTCTGGCTCCCTGCTTCTGCACAGAGCCGTCAAAGTAGAGAGTCCAGTGAGGCTCAGTGAAGACCAAAAGCTTGGGTTCCAGCTTCTGCTTACTGGGGCCCCCCAGGATTTGATGGAGAGGGAGTCCATTTAGCCACGAAGTCTGCCAGTGCTTGACTCTTGATCGCTTGTCTTGGGATGAATTCAAGGTCGAACTCGGCCAATTCTGCTCCCACTTTGCAATGTTCCCAGTGGAATTGGGGTTATGCAAGATTGCACGTAGTGGATAAGAAGTTACCACTGAAATCTTGTGAGCTTGGAAGTAGTGTTGGAGCTTCCTAGAAGCAATAAGAACTGCATAAAGCAGCTTATGCACCTCCAGGTACTGATTCTTGGCGTCATGGAGTACTTCGCTGATGAAGTACACTGGGCGTTGGACTGTCCGGACCCTCCCAAAGGGGCCCAGAGCTTCCTCCTCATCAACCCGGACCCTCCTGAAGGGGTCCGAACCTTGTTCGGGGACCTGCAAGTTCCAGCTAGAGGAACCCGGAACTTCTTCTGAAGTGATCCGGACCTTCTCGGAGGGGTCTGAATCTTCTTGTTCAGCAGTAGTGACTCCTTCATTTGAAGGAGATGGATCCTCTGGCGTCTCGCCTTGAGGATCAGGGTCTGGGAGCTGGGACCCAAACTCGACTTCAGGTAGCTCCGGACCCTCCCGAAGGGGTCTGGATTCCTGAACTAGAAATGGTTTTGGTCTTTCTGCAACCAGGACCATGCTGACAACTTGGTCAGTTGCTGAAATGTAAAGCAGAAGTGGCTCACCAGGGTTCGAAGCTACCAAGGTTGGTAGAGTGGTGAGGAGCTGCTTCAGCTCCTGGAATGCCTTTTCTGCTTGTTCAAACCATTGGAATGGTCCGAACTTCCTCAATAACTTGAAGAAGGGTAGCGCCCATTCTGCCACTCTTGAGATGAATCGGTTGAGGGCAGCTAGACATCCAGTCAGCTTCTGGACGTCCTTGATGCGGGCTGGTGGCCGCATGTCTTCAATAGCTTTTATCTTCGCCGGATTTGCTTCTATTCCTCAGTGTTTCACCAAGAAACCGAGAAGTTTTCCGGAGCTAACCCTGAAGACACACTTGTCCGGGTTTAGCTTCGTGCGAGTGATTCGCAACTTGTCAAAGACAGCTTGCAAGGTGTCCAGGAATGACTCCTTGTTCTTGATCTTGACGACGATGTCATCGACGTGCACTTCCACTACATCTCTGATAAGCTCTCCAAAAGTTTTGTACATAGCTCGTACAAATGTTGAAGCAGCGTTTTTGAGACCGAAAGGCATGGCAGTGAAACAATATAATCCATCTACTGTGATGAAGGAAGTATGCTCTTCATCTTCCCTAGACATTCTGATTTGATGATACCCAAAATATGCGTCTAGGAAACACAGTAATTCACACCCGGAGGTGGAATCCACTATCTAATCTATTCTAGGTAGTGGGAATGGATATTTTGGACATGCCTTATTCAATGTAGTGTAGTCGATACACATCTAAAGCTTCTCGCCGGCCTTGGGTACAATGACTGGGTTTGCCAGCCATTTTGGATGGAAGACTTCTCGGATGAATCTAGCTTCGAGCAACTTCTTCACTTCTTGACGTATGAAGTTTTGTTGCTCTACGGATTGCTTCCATGGCTTCTGGTGTACAGGCCGAGCGTCGGGATAGATCTTCAGATTGTGCTCGATCACTTCCCTAGGGATCTCAGGCATTTGTGACGGTTGCTAGGCAAACACGTCGACATTAGCCCAGAGGAAAGTGACGAGTGCGAGTTCCTATTTGTCGTTCAGACCTCCCGATATACGAGTGGTCTGAGCAGCGTTGGAACCAATTTGGACGACTTTGACGGGGATGTCGGTGTCGCCGCTTGGTTGCAAGCGAGGTGCGGAGGTTGAGCCTCAACGACGAATGCTCAGGGGTTTCGGAGCTTGCTCCTTTCTGGATTCTTCCTCCCGCGCTGCAGCAAGCGCGTGGAGTTCTTCCAGAGCTTTCACTCCGACAGTGCGATCTCCACGGATCCAGAGAACACCGATTGGTGTTGGCATCTTCAACACCAAGTAGCCATAATGAGCAGCAGCAATGAACTTGTACAAGGCTGGCCTGGCCAAAATAGCGTTGAAGGGTAAGTTGATCTGCGCCACGTCGAAGACCAACTTCTCAGTGCGGTAATTTTCCTGGCTCCCGAAGGTCACCGGAAGAGTAATTGCATTGAGTGGGGTTATGGCCCCCAGACCTACTCCAGAGAAAGGTCGGGAGGGGTGAAGATCCAAAGGTCGGAGCTGAAGCTTGACGAAAGCTTCAAAACTTATGAGGTTCAACCCCGAACCTCCGTCCACCATCACATGGTGGAGTTGGATGTTGTTGATGGTAGGAGATAACATCAGTGGAAGTTGGCCAGCTTCGATCATGTTCCGAGGGCAGTCCGAAGCATCAAAGGTGATGGCAGTGTCCATCCACTTCCGGTGCGGCTCCACCCTGGCAGTAGGAGCTACTGAGGCCATGTCCCACCACATGGTCTTGAGGACACGGCGGGAGGTGATGTCCCACGATCCACCAAAGATGGTGTTCATGGTTTTCCGAGAATCGTTGTCGGAGACGTCGGAGTCGTCGTCGACGGAGGTGTAAACAGCAATCAAGACCTTTTTAGGGTCCTGAAATCCTAACTCCTCTTCGGCCGGAGCTTCATCAACTTTCTATTTTCCTTCCCTTTGATGGAAAGGAACCTCTTCCTGGCGCTTGTTGTAGCGCTCTGCAAGGTTCTGGACCTCTCGGCAGCCTTCCAAGTTGTGGCTGTTTGTCTTGTGTATAGGACACCACATCTTGGAGTTGCCTCTGTCTTTAGACGACGGTCGAGGTCATTTCTCGGGGCATGGCCCCCGGCCACCCGGAGCTGCAGCAGCTGCGGCTGTAGGTGTGCCGGCTGACGGCTTCTTCTTGTCGTTGGACTTTTTCTTCTTTTTGCCACTCTCGGAGGTAGTGGCTTCACCCTTGGAGGACTTTTTGTTGTCCTCCGGAGGTGGTTGGGAGTGCATTTCACGGCCCTACGCAGCTTTAGTGCACTTGTCTGCCAAGCTGAAGAGTTTCGTGACACTGGTGACCTCCTTGGTCGCCAGCTTCTCCAGCATCTTCTTGTCGCGTAGGCCCTGTCTAAATGCCACAATGACAGAAGCGCTTGAGATAGAAGGTATATCGTTTCGTACCTGGGAGAACCTCTGGATGAAGGATTGCAGAGACTCTCCCCCCTTCTGCTTGATAGCAAAAAGGTCCAGTTACGTGCCTGGTCGGGTGTATGAACTCCCGAAGTTGGCAGTGAACTGTTGGCACAGTTCCGCCCAACTGTTGATGGAGTTAGGCGGGAGGCTCATGAACTAGGACCTGGCGGTCCCAGTCAAAGCCACGGGGAAATAATTGGCCATCACGACCTCATTGCCTCCAGCCGCAAGGATTGTAGTGGAGTAGATTTGGAGAAACTCAGCGGGATTGACAGTCCCGTCAAATTTCTCTGGCAGGTGAGGTCGGAACTTTTGTGGCCATCTGACCATGCGTAGGTGCATGGCCAGGGCAGAACAGCCTCCTCCTACTCCCTCGGGAGCAGGACTGTCCCGAGCCTCTCGCCTTTCGCGAGCGTGCTCAGTATGGACGCGACCATCCTGTTAACGGTAACAGTGATCTAGCTCCGTCTGGAGGTTGTGAGTTGAAAGCCGGGTTACCGTATGGGTACGTTGCACCCCGAAAGGCAGCGACATCGCTTGTTGAGACGCAGCACGCCTCCTGTGTTGGGAAGCGTGTGGACCAAGTCTACCTGACATGGTCTGATGCTTCGATGGGGCCCGCCCCAAGGGGGGAGGACCTTGGTTGCTGATGTGATCGGCTACGGCAGCAACCAGGTGTTCCACATCAGCCCTCTACTGCTCCACTGCACCCTGGGATGCTCCTGGAGGAGGTGGATGTTGGAGAAGAGCACGTGCGACATGGAGCGCGTGTTCATGGTTGTTGTTCGTCGATGTCGTGACCGACACAAACGCCCCATCTCGCTGTCCAGTTTGATTTGCCGGTGCGAACGGTGGCGGCGGTGGCATGACTCCTGCTGGAGCCACAACACGTGTTGGATGCTGCATGTTGGAGGGATTGCCTCCAGCAGGTTGCGCAGCAGGGTTGCCGCTGGACGATCCAGCTACAGAGTTCACTATCCTTGAATCTCGAGCACTCCCCCTACCTGGCGCGCCAACTGTCGGAGTGTGGTTCTGGTAATTCTCCCGATACTATCGTTGATAGCCCACAGAGTTTGTAGTTTGGTAATAGGCGCGCAGAGATTCAGAACACGATGGAAAATAGACATGAAGATTTACGTGGTTCAGGTCGCCTAAGCGTAATACCCTACTCCACGGGGTGTGTGGTTGTTGTATTGAGCTTCTGAGCGCTCGTGAGCATGTGTCAGAGCTAAGTCTTAGAGTGTCCAAGAGTCAAGAGAGATTGATAGCCCCCTGTGTATCGCTCGACCAGTCCTTTTATAGTACAAGGACTGGTCGTTACATTGCTAGCCTGGCCCGACATGTGGCCCTAGCGGTTATTGATGCTTAATACACAATTAATGAGGTTAATTACCCTTAATAGTGTGGTAACGGGCCTTGACAGTGCCGTTACTGGTATTAAGGGCCCTCCGATTGTGTGTCATTAATATGGTATTAATGACACTTAATCGGGTCTTGAAGTCTTTGATTGCCCCTTGAAGGTCCGAGCCGTTGGGGGTCCACCAGTCTGATTGTTGAGGCTGAAGGTCCGGCGGTTGGATACGTGGTAGCTTCGGAGCTTTCCATCTGGGACGGGTAGGTCCGGTGCAGATGTACACGTGTCGGTACCGGAGCTTCCCTCTGTTGGGGGTTAGGTCCGGAGGTGCCGTGCAGGTATTTAGCCCGGAGCTTTCCCATGTCTGGGACGTAGCTCTGGTCGATGTATACACATGGCAGCACCGGTACTAACCATAGATGGGAGGCAGGTCTGGTCCCGTATGACACGAGCGGCCTTCGAATATCTTCAACTCAGACAGGTGAAGTTCCTTTGGTCTTTTTGTAGTCCCAAGGGGTATACGGTACGCAGGGTACCGACACGTGTGATATAAACCCTATCTTGCGAGTAGATTCCAACTACTCGACTTCTACCGGATTCCTCAAAACATTAGCACGGCATTTTCGACTCGTCAAGCTGTAGATCTAACAAATACACCATGGGATTTGTGGGTCATGTAAGTGGAGTTTCATTGACCTTAGACATAATGCACATATCTTACCTTAGACATAGGTGATACAAATCAAAACTTCACAAAAGCACTTAAATGCAAAATAGGGCTTGCCTAGCTGCGAGTCAGAGTCATAGTTAGCTCCAGGTAGGATGATGTCCAAAGCCTTTGGCTCCTCCTCGATCGCGGTCTCTATATGATATGTATAGCATAAAGTGCATAAGTGACATGGAACTATATGAATCGACTTCTAAATACAGTTTCTGTTGCTAAAGGATTTTACTTGGCTTTGGTATTTTTACTTAAAAGAATATGTCCTATGATGATTATCTGGGCCAAGAATTGGAGATGTTCAAGGAAGGTAGTTTTATCTAAAATTCCAACAACTAAATGGCTTCTATGAATTTTGGTATTCAATATGGAGTTTTGTCATGGCTAACAGTGGATGACCTTGGTAGAGGAGGTCTCACTGGTTCTAGGAAAACTTGTTTTATAATTTTCTTAGCTTCCTACAGCGAGGAATTGATTTTACAAATTTGGGATAAAATCTAGAAATGTTTCTGTACATTTCTGATTTTTCAAATGACATAGAGAACTGGAACACTAATTCACCCAGTAAATGAAATCTAATGAACTTGAAATTTTTACTAGAGATCAAGTGTATTTAAGTGAGTATTTTGACCAAATTTGGGAATTTTCCAATTAGCAGAACAGTAGTAATTAATTTCCTAAGCAGTTAGCTCAAAGGAATTAATTATGAACATTCTGGGACTTTAATATCCAAAAAATCGTACTACTACAAAATCGGGATCAAGATGAGTCTACCAGAATTTATTTGAATTTTTTGAATCAAATCTAAGAGGAGCAATTGATTTTCTAAGTTTGACTAGATTCTAGATTTATTTTCCAATTGGAAATCTATTTAAACTTTAATAGGGAGCCCACTATTTCAAATATGCCAGTCAGTTGCAAGCCACACCCGGGCCACTGAATGAAGGCGCATGGCCACACTCGATCAAATAGACACAGCTGATCCCCTAACATGAAACAGACGCTGACCGATGGGACCGACCACCTTCTTCAACCTCTAGCTTCGGGGCGGCTCTCCTTGCCAGAGCAGTGGCGGCGCCCTGCCGAACTTGCTGCGCCGAGCTCCTCTCATCCTGGCCTTGACCGTCTGGCCCTACAATCTGCCGCACAACATGATGGCGATGTCCAACCGAGGCGGCTACAGCCGGAGGCGAGCGCACGACGGCGGCGGCGGACATCAGGTTTCCGGTGATGTCGGAACCGCCGCCCCATAGCTCATACGCCTCAGAAAATGATCGGGACGGTTTCCAGTTTCGTGGGGAAGATGATTAGGAGGTGCAAAAGGAGTGGAATGGCCTGGAACATCAGTTCACCGTCGACCTCCCTCGCGGGTGAGGAAAACTTCGATTATTCTGTCTCTGGTTGATGGTTTACTTTGGATTTTGATCTAAAGAGTGTGCTAGGGGATATGAAGCTAATATCTAACTGGCTCAAGTGATTTCTCCACATAGAAAATGAATTGAATTCAAAACCTAGCTTGAAGAGTATGCACGAGCCGAAAGGAAAACTGGAAATACAAAGTTGATACTGGATGAAAGTTTGTGAGGTTTTCACCGTAAGATACTAGATGCGAGGGAACTTCTTTTTTATTTTGGCATCAGCTCATGAGGAAGCCTGTAGCGCCGGTGCCACGGGGAGCAAAGTGCAACGTCAACGACGGCAGCATAGCGACGGTACCAAAACTGTGAAATACCGCCCACCCGAGTCAAGAAAACTTGCACCAACTGGAGGACAAGGTGGAGGTGAAGGCTAACCAACGTTTTGCATTTTGCACAAGGTTGAAACACGGCTCCACAGGTTGGTTCGCCGGAGGAACAGAGGAAGACATCGGTTTTTGGGTTCTCGCCGTGGGAAAGAACAGAGAGAGTGATGGGTGATGTTGAGTGCGAGCAGCGGATGGGTGAGGTCGAATTAACTGTGTTCTTGCCACCAGCAGCTTGCCTGCCTGCTTGGTGAGCTGTTGTTCAGCTGCAGTGGCGTTGAATGGCGGGGAGAGAAAAACAGAGCAGAGGCTCTGTCGGTTCAGGAAGTTGGGAGGCTGACCAGTGGGTCCCACACCCCTAATACTTATCTCCTCTCTGCTCCATCAAATATCCTACCAACTGGTGTCCAAAATCATGAAGCTTGACACAAGGCCTAAAACAAATATCTAGGATTTGATTCTGCAATAAAAAACTTAATTTGGCCAAGTTTCATTCAAATTTAAATCTGAATTCAAATTCAAATGTGATTTGATGAACACATTGAATTAAATAGTAAACCTACTTCAAAATTCATGAAACTTGGCAGGAGTGTTTTTTAAATATTTGGAATTTATTGGTAAGCTCAGGTTTTTATTTTGACAAGGTTTGAACAGTAGCAATCTTTGCATTTTTTTGAATTCGCTCTTGTAGCATTTGAATTGATTTTATTTCCCCTGTTATTATTTGAATTCTTTTTCTTCTTCTTGTTTTTGTTACTTCTAGCTGAAGTTTGCTATTTGGAAATTAAGGCTTTTAAAAGTGCTATTGCTAAAATAAAGAAATTATTGGATGAAATATTTGAAAAGAAAGAACTTCTCATACAATAAGAAGAATTGCTTATCCTTGAGAAAAAAGAAACCTGGAGGTTAAGAAGCTTCTTGAACTTGAAGGGGAGAAGAGTAAAGAATTGAACTTGCCTTGAGTAAGGACACTTGCACAAGTCTTAAGAGTTCGAATGTTGCTCTTCAATATGAACTTACGAGTTTGACAAAAACTCACAAGAATCTTGAATTGTAGTTTGATACTCTAAAATCAAGTGTCTCCTCCTTCTCAAAAGGTTCATCCTCTTCAAATATAGGATCCACCTCTATAATTTGCAAATGTGCTAACCTCTTGTAATTGACTTGAAAAATGAACTTAAAGTGACACAAAGCAAACACTCACACAAAAGTTATATCTTCGACAGGAAGAAGATCAAATATGCACATAGTGCATATTCAATCACAAAATCTCCTTTAGTCAAAGATGACTTTGTATATTCTAGAGGAGTAAAGCAAAATGATATACTCCTCGAGAGTAACAAGGAGTGTCTTGCATTTGTCAAAGTGGACTCATATCATGTTGGAAACCATAACTGTACATTTGTCATTCATGAAAATGCCAAAATTGCTCCTAGAACCATGTTTCATGATTTTGATGCTTCATATGTGCTAATGGGAAAATAGTATATTTATGATAAATATGTTGGACCACTCCACAAGAACCTAATTACTTGTGTGTGGATGCCCACATGCCTTATGACTAACCTCAAAGGACCCAACCGAGTTTGGATACCTAAAACAAAAGGTAACCTTGTTTTATAGGCTTGCTCCTTCGATGGATCAAAATGAATGCACCAACCACATGAACAGAGAGATAAATATGTTCATCCAATATGAAAAAAATAATTATCCAAGTTAAGACATTCTACTTCAGCGACAATAGCCAAGGTAAGATGCTAGATATCGGTAAAATTGCAATCTCATATCAACACTCACTTTCTCATGTTCTACATGTCAATTAACTTGATTATAACCCCTGGTTTATATCACAACTATGTGACAAGGGTTATAATTTTGGAATTATTGTGATTATAAACCTATTATGGGGGTCAATTGTGATTATACCCTCCAATTTCAGCTTTTGTGATTTTACCCCTTGTTTTCAAAAACGAATCCATAGTTTACCCCTCTTTGGTAATACCATTAGTTTAGGGAAATTAATAAATTAAAAAAGGAAATAGAAGATCAAGAAATAAGATTGACAATAGTGCCCTTGGTTATGAGGAGGTTTGTATGCCTCGTACAGGAACCAGTAGCCAGCCATGATTGTGCAACCAGGGCCGCGCGTTGATCGCTCTCATTGGCCGCCACGTTCGTCGGCCACCACCCTCGCCCGCTGCCACAAAAGGCGGCCCCCACGCTTGTTGGAGTACTTGCGCCGCCAGGGGAGCCACGATCACCAGCAGCTACCGGAGCCACGAAAGGGACTCCTTGCGCTGCGCTCATCGGTCGCGGGAGCTGTCACGGCACTGCGCTCGCTGGCCGCTGCGCAACCCGCCCGCCGCGCTCGTCCTTGTGCTGGTGCGTAAGCCGACCGCCTCTATGTTCATGAATTCTTTTCTATTCATGAATTCTATTCTATTGACATGTTGAGAAAGACATATGCGGGTGTTTTCAACCCGATGACATCAAAGCATCAATGGACACGTGTTGATTTAGTCTACAAAATCCACAAGCCTAAATTGAGGAGAAACCCAGGGAGGCCATGAAAATCAAGAATTAAGACATTTTATGAGATTGGCACAAGGAAACAGAGAAAATGCAATGAGTGAATGAATTAGGTCATACAACCAAACATTGGCAAGGAGGTCCCACAACTAAAGAGAAGAGAATGAGGCTTTCATCTCCAGAAAATACATCAAAGTCAGATTTTTTAAATTAATTATTTTTAAACTTTATAATTATTTACTACATGCTTGTCAATTCATTCATTTTTACTCTATTATATGTAGTGCGCATAACTCAAGTGGAAGAGGAAGGGGGAGAACAAGAGGAGGAAAACGAGGAAGAGGGGGAGAGATTATCAACATTGTTTGGATTGTGATCTTATCTTTGTTATGTATTTGGTGTTTATTTTATATGAACATGTGACGATTCTTAATATTTTGTTGGACTTATTTTGGGAGTGACTATTTTATATGTCTATGTCTATCATGAACATATTGCTGTCAAAATGTTCTATTAATATTGCAAAATTGATGTCATTATGGTGCAGAAATGTTATGTCAAATTGCTGAAATATTGCGTAAATAATGCAGAAATTTTGTGTCAATATTGCTGAAATTTTGCATAAATATTAATGAACTATTTTCAAAATGTTGCTGATGTATTTTCAAAATTTTGCTAAAGTACCATTGAAATATTGCCCAAATTACAAGTATATCATGAATATGTTAATATGGCTACATTGAAATAGGAGTAAAATCACAAATACAATTTAAATGTAGCGGTATAATCTTATATCTAACACCGTTAACAAGCGCTAACGGAGTAGGGGTATGATTTGGCTTCATTTTCGAAAAGCAGGGGCAAATTCACAACCTCTTATTTTGGAGAGTAAAATCACAATTGATCCTCAAACCAAGGGTACAATCACAATTGGCCCTATAATTTTTTATTTACTAACGAAATTTGCCCGTCTTTAGAAAGATTGATGACTCGATTACCTTCAAGGGTGTATTGAAGGAAAATCTTTATCTAGCGAACTTTACCACGAATAATATAGTATCCCAAATATTTTGGAAAAATGAACATCGTGGCCGGAAACATTAAAGGGTTAAACAAATTGTGACTCTCATTAAACAATTGTTCAGATGGATGATCAAAGAATATGAATGCATTGAATTCGTTAAGACAATTCTAGAAAAATTAACTTCGCGGGGGAAGAATACTAGAGAGTTGATTGAAGTTTGACTTCTTGAACCATAGCTCTGATGAGCGATCGAGGACCTAGATGCGTAGAGCTCGGTGATACAATTCTGTTTTACTACTCGTAAGCTTGATTTGAAGCTCGGATAAGTTAGTTATGATCCGATTTAATTTAGACTGTTAGATTGTCTATTAAGTCTACTATATAAATTAAATAAAACTATCGGTAGTGTTTTCTTCCCAAACTCCTAGCGCCGCCAAAGAAAGATCGACCATTTTTTTTCTCCCAGAACCGCCGCCTCCTAAATTTTCTGCACTGTTCGCCGCTGTTCTTGCCTTATACAACCGCTAGCCTGCTGTCACCGCTAATTCCTTTAATCTGCTTGGCTCCATGAGTGGTGGACTGGTGTTGCCGGCGCTAGGTTGCTGCTACCGTGCCTATGCTTGATTGCTGGAGGAGGCTAGGGATCAGTGCGTCATCAAGCAAAAAGAAGTCCAGCTATTGCGGCTGCCTCTGTTTTTGTGTTTGCTGCAGTCCTGGTAATCAGCCTGTAGCTACTTGCTTGATCTGCATTATTTCTTTTTATTTTTATATTACCGGCGGCTGCTACCTGACTTAATTTGTTGCTTGACGCTACCGCTCTCACGCTAATGCCTGCAAAGCTCAGCTTTGTACACACAGAGAAGTATTAAAAAGAGAAAAAAAAAGGCTAAGGGCATAAATTTCATAGATCCTATTTAGGTTCCAGTCTAACTTAGTTTTAAGAGAATTGAGGTATGTTGGATTTGATGTTGGGATGCTAAAATTCTTAATCAATTTATGTGTAGCTGCATTGTTTCTAGAACTCGTAGGGTTGGTGTCACTTTCCATCAACGTTGGTCTTACTCAATACGGATCGAGGGTTAGGTAGAATTTTTCGTCTTGGATTATGTATATCTTTAAGAGTAGTTTATATTTAATAGGCTTGGAGGGTTCGACATTGAAATGGTGTCTTCAGGTTCTCGCCGAGGTTAAAGCAAGTGCTGATGAGTTGTTCTTAATATCTGTGATTCATCATTAATTAAACTTTCTCGTATTGTTGATTCATTAATTGAGTTTCAAGATTGAATTCCTTCAAAATTCATTTATTCAAGTTCAAGATTTAGGTTATTCATTTAATTATCATTCAAGTACCGGTTTAAATCCGAAGTGCAATCTGATTCTTATATTCAAGTTCCTATGAGTAAGTGTTGACCCCACTTGCTCGGCTTTACCGGTAAATGCTAAGGAGTATTCAAGCATCATCCGTTTCAGACGGAGACTACTATTTCATTGTTCTTTAATTCAAAATCTACTCATCACTATGTTTTATTCAGTTTGATTCTATCGTTCTGTTAGCTCCAAAGTGTACTTGCTGAGTGTTTTTACTAACTCTTGTGTTATTTGATTTTTAGGTACTCGTTGATCAAAGTGTGCATGGGAAGAGAGTAACATCCACATATTGAACACAAATTTCACATATTTATTGCAATGTTTTGTGTCATTGAGAACTTCGTTGTGGTCGTTTGAATATTTGGTTTAAGTATGATATTTTATTGATACTTGTTACTATGTTTGTACATTATCTAGCCTATTGTGGTGTATTATTTGCCCATGACTAGTAGAAATTACAGGGGAGGCTTTGCCAAAATTTCAAATAATTTTCATACTTTTTAGTAATAATTAGATGTAGTAGCGTCTATGGGTGTCCATACCTGGGGCATTACAGATAAAACTCAACTTGATACATGCTTGATGGTAAAAACCAATATGCGGTGGTTGTGACATAGAAGGCTAGCTCATGTTGGTATGAGTCTTTTGTAAAAACTTATAAAGGAGAATCACATTCATAGACTAAAAAATGTTGTATTTGAGAAAGACAGACCATGTAGGCATGTCAAACCGGAAAGCAAATCGGAGCTCCTCATCTGACAAGAATGTGATGATGACAACAAGATCCTTAGAAATGCTTCACATGGACCTCTCCGGTACTAAGCACTGACGGTAACAAATATAGTATTGTAATTGTTGATGATTTTTCTCATTTCTCTTGGTGTTTTTCTTGCATGATAAAAGTGTAACTCAAGGTGTTCTCAAGAGATTTTTAAGGAGGGTTCAAAATGAGTTCTACTTGGGGATCAAAAAGATAAGAAGTGACAACGACATCAAGTTTAAAAACACTCAAGTGGAGAAGTACTTGAATGATTAGCGCATCAAGCATGAGCTTTCGACTCCCTACTCTTCCGAACAAAATGAGGGGGCCAAAAAGGAAGAACCGCATACTCTTTGAGATGGAAAGGACAATGCTTAATGAATACAAGACTTTGGACCGGTTTTGAGCGGAAGTCATTAACACCTCTTGTCACGCCACAAACCGACTCTACCTACATCGACTCTTGAATAAGATACCATATGAACTACTCATCGGTAACAAACCCAACATCTCCTGTTTTAGAGTCTTTGGTAGCAATTGTTACATTCTTAACAAGAAGCCTAAGACTTCTAAGTTTGATTCTAAGTTCAATGAAGGTTTCTTGCTTGGTTATGAATCAAGCAGTTACGTCTATCGTGTATTCAACAAAACCTCCGATTTTGTTGAAATTACACGTGATGTAGTGTTTGATGCGACTGATGGCTTCCAAATGTAGCAAATTGATCAATGTGTGCTAGATGAAGAGGAGACGCCATGCTTAACACTAAGGAGGATGACACTTGGTGATGTTCATCCACAAGAGCAACAACAAAACTCAAATTATCCAACCTCCTCACAATTGGCACCTCCTACACAAGATCAAGCTCAAGGCTCCTAAGATCAAGATCACCAACTTCAAGATGATGAAGAACAAAAAAGTTACAATGATCAAGGGGAGATGAAAATAAAGAATAAGTTGACTCAAGACCTGAAGTGCCACATCCAAGATTTCATCAAAGTGTTCAACGAGATCATCCCGCTGACAACATCCTTGGAGATATATCCAAGAGGGTAACCCACATAATCTCGTGTTGCTAAATTTTTTGAACATTACTCTTTTGTGTCCTTGTTGGAACCTTTTAAGGTGGAAGAAGCACTATGAGATCTAGATTGGGTAATGACAATGAAGAAGAGTTGAACAACCTCAAGAAGAAGCAAGTGTGGGAACTAGTGAAGATACCAAATGCAAATGTGGTAGGTATCAAGTAGGTGTTCAGCAATAAGAAAGATGGACACGGGGTGGTGACAAGGAACAAAACACGACTTGTGGCCAAGTTGGAGGTTTCAATTTTAATGAAACCTTTGCACCTGTGGCTAGGTTTGAGTCAATTCGTATATTATTAGCCTATGTTACCCACTATGATTTCAAGCTTTATCAAATAGATGTGAAAAGCATCATCCTCAACGGACCAATCAAGGAAGAAGTATACGTGGAGCAACCACCCAAGTTCGAAGATCAAAAGTATCCTAACCATGTGTATAAATTGCATAAGGCTCCCTATGACCTCAAACAAGCTCCTAGAGCTTGAGATGAGTGCCTTAGAGACTTTCTCATCAACAATAGTTATAGGATAGGAAAAGCATATTACACTCTCTTTTCTAAGAATATTGATGAAGATTTATTTGTATGCCAATGATATTATATTTAGTTATACTAACATATCTTTTTGTGATGAGTTTAGTAAAATAAAAATCGAAATATTTGAGATGTCTATGATGGGGGAGTTGGAGTTCTTTTTATGTTTCAAGGTCAATCAACTCAAAGAAGGAACGTTCATAATTCAAACAAAGTACAGTCAAAATATACTTAAGAAGTTTGATATGGACAAGGTCAAACCCATCAAAACTCCATAGAGACAAATGAACACCTCGACCTCAACAAAGACATGTGTAGATCAAAAGGTATATCGCTCCATGATTGATTGATTACTTTATCTTTGTGCATCTAGGCTCGATATCATGCTTAGTCTTATGGCTATTTGAGATGAGGACCAACCTTTCGGTATGTGTATGTGTAGGATTTCAAGCCCACCTAAAGAGTGTCATTTAACCGTTGTTAAGAGAATCTTGCGATATTTAGTTCATACACCAAACCTTGGGATATGGTATCTTAAAGAGTCAAAGTTTAATCTTATTGAATATTTAGATACGGATTATGCAAGATTTAAGGTGGATACAAAGAGTACCTTCGAGACTGCCAATTCTTGAATAGGTCCCTAGTGCCATGGCCACCTAAGAAACAAAATCCCATTGCCCTCTCCACAGCTGAAACGGAGTAAGTCACAACTGGGAGTTGTTGTGCTCGACTTCTTTGGATGCGATTAAATCTAAGGCATTATAGCTGTAATATGAACCATATTCCACACCTATGCGACAATGAGAGATCATTTCATAAAGGGGGGGGGTATAGTCATTTCTCATGTTCTAACCAAAAAACAACTAGCCAATATTTTTAATAAGCCACTAGATGAAAAGCATTTTGTGAACTTAGGAATGAGCTCAATATACTTGATTCTTGGAATTTAGCTTGAATTGTTGCACATATGTCATGTAAGTATTTAAAATGAAAAATTTGATTGTTTTTGTTTTTTAAAAGGATTTTTGAGATCCTCTTGTCCTTAGAGCTCACATATGGTCATAGTATGTTTGCAGAAAGTTTATTGATCATACGAGGTGAAAAATTTATGAAAACTTGTCCACAATGTTTTCGATTTATATTAGTGTGTTTATATTTATATTGTTTCCCTAAGATGCACATTGCTATCTTGTTAGGGAAGGTCAGGCTTGTCCGAACCTCTGATCAGAAATGTACGATGTGGAGTGCATTTTTTGTTCTCCGTTTCAACACATCGGATATATCCAACTCCTTGGATCGAACATGTCCAATGTGGTGATCTATTTTTGATCTATGTCTGGAGCATATCGAATTTATTCGACTCTTTCAGATATGTTCGACATGGGGTTACTTAACCCCTGTTGGTACCCTGCAAATCGGGTACCCTCGCATACAAGCTAGAAGAAGCTCCGGACCCGGCCTCCCCGCTGAGGCGGGTCCTGGGGCTGCCACGTGTCCTCTAGCTCTGGACCCTTGCTCCCACCAAGGAGGCCACCGGAGCTGCCACGCGCCTTCCAGCTCTAGACCCTTGCTCCCACCGAGGAGGGCTCCGAATCTGCCACGCGTCCTCTAGCCCGGGACCCATGCTTCCATCGAGGAGGGCTTCGGAGCTGCCACGCGTCCTGCAACTTGCCCTAGATGGTAGGTTGCGGGAGTAAGGGGTAGTGCATCCTGTCCACTCACGCATTGAAGACACGCGTCTTCCCCAGGCGCATGGGTGTGGCGCACACCTCCTGTCAGGTACTACTGCGTCCAATCTCATCATAGTGAAGGTGCCGCAGGCCTACCCTACTCAGCCAAGTGGGTAGCTTACGGCGACCAGAAAGACGGACATGACATCCCCTGACACCATCATCGACTACGCATGGGCCACTGGCGACTGAGTCGGCAATACAGCAAGTCTTCAAGCCGCGGTCAGAGGAAGCTTATGCGATAAGGCTTAGATCTTTAGGATATGATCACCCCGGGACCACTTGTCGGGCCCTGGACCCCAATTGTAAGGCGTATGGCCTTGTCTATAAAAGGACCAGACCGCTACTGTTACAAATAAGCCCCAATCTACGCATACACACACACACAAACACACACACACACACACACACACACACACACACACATTGTCGGTACCCCGCAGACCGAGTACCCCCGCGCACAGGGAGAAAACGGCTAAGGACTCTACCTCTACTTAAGAGGCCGAATCCGAGGTTGCCACGTCGAGGAGGGAAGGACCAGATCCTACCTCTCCACCGGGGGAGGCTCCCAAGCTGCCATGTGGCCGGCAGAACTGGGCCCTTGCCTCCCAGCTTAGGCAGGCTCCCAAGCTGCCACGTGGCCGACAGAACTGGACCCTCACCTCCCCGCTTAGGCAGGCTCCCAAGCTGCCACATGGCCGGCAGAACTGGACTCTCGCCTCCCTGCTTAGGCAGGATCCCAAGCTGCCACGTGGTCGGCAGAACTGGACCCTCGCCTCCCCGCTTAGGTGGGCTCCGGAGCTGCCACGTGGCTGACAGAACTGGACCCTCGCCTCCCCGTTTAGGCGGGTTCCGGAGGTGCCACGCGGTCAATCGGGACCTCGGGGCCAGACCCGCGCCCTCGTAGGGAAAAGCACCAGAACAACCACGTGGCCTGTAGGGCTGAGCCTCCACCCCTCCATAGGGGTGGGCTCCGGATGCACCATGTGGCATGTTCCGTCAAGTGTCGACTCCCCACAGAGGCGGGCTCCGGCGCAACCACGTGGCGGACAACCGACTCAGTGCGGTAGGAAGCCGCAGTAAAAAAAGGCGTGCGCTGCCCAGACAGGCATTAAGTACGCGTGCCTTCCCCAGGCAAGTTGAGTCGCTCATGCGAAGGTCAAGGCTCCAGTGTCTTGTCTTGTCCAAGTAGCCAGTACAGACCCACGGCGCAAGGCGGACGAATGGGCCGCAAGGACAAGACGGACGGGACGGGCACTACCATCATCACCAACTATGTGTAGCCCTGGCGCACGACGCAACGGGACGGCGCATTGACACCCCTGACAAAGGGAAGTAGATAGCAATTAATCCTAGATCTTGTATAGGATTTGGCTCTCCCCAGGACCACCTGTCGGGTCCTGGGGCCCACCTTGTGACTGCAGAGTCCTTGAACTATAAAAGGGCTCTGCAGACAACCTTCGCAAAGGATCGAAAAATTAGACTAAGACTCTTACACGCTCAAGCAAGGCAATACACAAACACTCCCGTGGACGTAGGGTGTTACACTCCGGCGGCACGAACCACGTAAACCCTCTGTGTTCATCATCCTGTTGCGTACGATCTCCTGGGACTAGCCCCTGTGAATCCAAAGAACCTCCGCGGGCTGCTCTCTAAGCAGGTCTGGGGGAAGTGTCGTTTACGACCTTCGACATTTGGCGCGCCAGGAAGGGGGCTTTTTCCCCGTCAAGATCTCCACCAGCAGCAATGGTGAACGACCAATCCAATGTCGGTTCATCCAGGGCGCAGTCACGGCGGCAGGCAGTGGCGGAGGATCAGGCGTCATTTCGCTCTAGGACAGGCTACCGCTCTAGGGCAGGAAGGTCAGGACCTTCACGTCGCCCTGCTGTCACTTCGCCGGCTGCAGGCCGACATGCCACTCCGCGGTGTACTCCAGCCGTGACGGCAATCACGGCGCCACCGGCTGCAAGCCCAGAGAGTGCGCTCACAGCAGCGCGCACGCTACTCCACAACCCTCCTGCTGGGGATGCTCCTCATGGAGCAGCTCAGCAGTGGATCAACGACGTCGACCACCTCGTCACCGCCGCGCTCAACGCGCCTCCACCGAGGGAGACACATGCTCAGTTGATGCATGTGTCGTTGTCGCGGACACCGACAATCGACCGGTAAACGGTAGACTCGCGCTCGACCAGGATCTCGACAACAGATCTGAGAACCGGGCTGCAGCGCCGCAGGGCCGGAGAGGACTACCGAGTCACCATCGAGCGCCAGAGGGAGCGTCGACGCAACCTCGAGGCAGATTACAGTGTGCCGCGCCCTGTGCCCCAGGCTCATGTTGCGCCTCCACCACACCAGACGTACGTCGCGCCTCCACCGCACCAGGCGTACATCGCGCCTCCTCCACAAGCGTATGCTGCACCGCCCCAGCATCAGGTGTACGCAGGCCCGCCTACTCACCCGGGGTATGCGATGCCGCCGCCGGCACCAGTCAGCCCCAGCCAAGGGTGTGCAGCACTAGCGCCTCACCTCCGTTTCGTGGTCTGGCCACGAAAGTTCCTGCCACACATGCCGGAGAAGTACGACGGGAGCGTCAACCCGAGCGAGTTCCTGCAGATCTACACCACTGCGATACTAGCTGCAGGAGGCGACGAGGCCATCATGACTAACTACTTCCCCGTCGTCCTGACCGACCCAGCTCGATCATGGCTCATGAACCTGCCCCAGGGGTCCATAACCTCCTGGGATGAGTTGTGCCGACAGTTCGTGGCTAACTTCAGCAGTTCCTACAAGCGCCACGGCACGGAGCTCGACCTCCACGCCGTTAGACAGCGCGCTGGAGAGTCACTGCGATCGTTCATCCAGCGGTTCTCCCAGGTACGGAACACCATCCCTCATGTCGCTAGCGCATCGGTTATTGTTGTGTTCAGGCAAGGTGTGAGGTACTAGAAGATGCTCGAGAAGCTAGCCACGCACGAAGTGCATGATGTCTCCGAGCTGTTTTCCCTATTGGACAGATGTGCTAGGGCAGCTGAGGGGCGCAACTGGCACTCCCAGCTATCCTCAGAAGCAAGGGAGGCCACCCCGACTGAGGAAGGAGCATCTGCGAGGAGCAGCGGCAAGAAGAAGAAGAAGGGCAATGGCAAGAATAGGTCAAAGCCCAGAGCCCAGGCAATGGGTGCTGCGGCACCCGACGGAGCCCGAGCACCGCGCCGAGATAAGCGCCCTAGGCAGTCGCCTGAACCCGAGGAGCCTGACTTCAAGTGCCCGGTGCACCGTACAAATAGCCATAGTGCTAGCGAGTGCCGGGAAGTGAAGAGGTTCGCGGAACGTTTCCGCGAACAGAAACAGAGACAGCAGTGCCAGGAGGGCGCGCCTCCACGCCAGAGGGAGGGCAAGAAGAAGGCTGCTCCCGAGAAGGAGGATGACAGCGTGATGGGGTTCCAGGAACCCCAGCGGGCGGTTAAGGCCGTCTTCGAGGGTGGCGAATCCGACTCCAGCAGTGATAAGGAGCGCCACAAGACCCTCCATGTCATCTACGGGGGAGCCACAGACCCCACGTCCCGAAATGCGGTGAAAACTCTGCAACGGGCAGTGGCTGCGGTGGCCCCCGCCCCAAGTCCGGCTCCCCACCACAAGTGGATGAGCACGGCGATCAGTTTTGACGCTTCTGACTTCCCGAAGAACATGGCATGGGCAGGAGTGCTCCCATTGCTGGTGTCCCCGACCATCGCCAACGTGAAGGTCTTTCACGTGCTGATAGATGGAGGGGCGGGCCTCAACCTCATCTCCACAGTGGCCTTCCGAAAGCTGCAGCTGCCGATGTCCCAACTCACACCCTCGAGCCCGTTCTCGGGTGTCGGACCTGGGCAAATCCTCCCGTACGGTAACATACACCTCCCGGTGACCTTCGGGACCCCGGAGAACTACCGTACGGAGAGCGTTTTGTTTGACGTGGCAGATGTCGACCTTCCCTTCAACGCAATCATCGGGAGGCCAGCCCTCTACAGGTTCATGGCTGTATCCCACTACGGCTACCTCGTCCTGAAGATGCCGACGCCTTCCGGTGTCCTCAGGATCAGAGGGGACCGCTCAGCTGCAGTGTCAGCCTTGGAGCAGCTCCAAGCACTTGCAGCGGGAGGGCTCCGGTCCCAGGAGGCTCGAAGGAGAGTCGACCAGAGCAAGGCCCAGCGCAGTGAGCCTCCACTATTGCACCCCATGTGCAACCTGCCAACGACGACGATGTCCCCGTGAAGGTCGTTAGGATTGGCTCCGAGGCTGCCCAGACAACCCGTATCACGGGGAACTTGGACAGCAAATAGGAATGCGCGCTCATCACCTTCCTCCGGGACAACGTCGATGTGTTTGCATGGCAACCATCACAAATGCCCGGGATCCCCAGGGAGGTGATTGAGCACCATCTGAAGATCTACCCCGACGCCCGACCGGTGCAGCAGAAGCCCAGGAAACAGTCCATCGAGCGACAGAACTTCATCCCTGAAGAAATCAAGAAGCTGCTCGATGCTGGTTTCATCCGGGAGGTTCACCACCCACGGTGGTTGGCCAACCCTGTTGTTGTCCTCAAGGCTGGCGGGAAGCTCCGGATGTGCATCGACTACACCAACCTCAATAAGGCATGTCCAAAGGATCCATTCCCTCTTCCTAGGATAGATCAAATAGTAGACTCAACATCAGGCTGTGATCTTTTGTGTTTCCTAGATGCGTATTCCGGTTTTCACCAAATACCTATGTCTAGGGAAGATGAGGAACACACTGCTTTCATAACAGTAGACGGCCTGTATTGTTATGTCTCCATGCCTTATGGACTCAAGAATGCTCTCCCCACCTTTGTACGTGCAATGCATAAGACATTTGGGGACCTCATTAGAGATCTGGTAGAGGTTTATGTCGACGACATCGTGGTGAAAATTAGAGCCCGCACATCCCTATTAGACAACCTAGCCCAAGTCTTCGGGAAGCTGCGCACGACACGCACGATGTTGAACCCTGACAAGTGTGTCTTTGGGGTTTCTGCAGGGAAGCTCCTTGGTTTCTTGGTATCGCACCGAGGGATCGAAGCTAACCCAGAGAAGATCGGGGCGATAGAGCTGATGCGGCCGCCGGCCCGCATCAAGGACGTGCAGAAGCTTGCAGGGTGTTTGGCAGCCCTCCCGCACGCTGGTCGGTAAAGCCTTTCGGCATGGCTTTTACTGGCCGACAGCACTCCAGGATGCCGCCGAGTGGTAAAGAGATGCAAGGCGTGCCAGTTCCATGCCAAGTAGATCCACACACCAGCTCATGCGCTGCAAATGATCCCTCCCTCATGGCCATTCGCTGTATGGGGGTTGGACATCCTAGGACCCTTTCCCAGAGCCGTCGGAGGATTTCGGCATCTCTACGTCGCCGTAGATAAGTTCACCAAGTGGCCGGAAGCTGCCCCAGTCGTCACCATCAATAAACAGTCAGCAGTAAAGTTCATTAAGTCGATCGTCTGCCAGTTCGGGGTCCCGAACAGAATCATCACTCATAACGGGACCCAGTTCACAAGTGCAGCGTTCCAGGAATACTGCGAGGACCTAGGGATCCAAGTCTGCTATGCATCCGTTGCTCATCCAGAGAGCAATGGGCAGGTCGAGAGGGCCAATGCAGAGATCCTCAAGGGCCTCAAGACTCGCACATTCTCACACCTTGAGAAGCATGGTGCAAATTGGGTGGATGAGCTTCTGTGTGCGCTGTGGGCTAGCCGGACATCAACCAATAGGGCCACGGGGGAAACGCCTTTCTTCTTGGTGTACGGGGCAGAGGTCGTCCTCCCCCCAGAAATTACCATGGGCTCGCCCTATGCCCAGAGGTACAACGAAGCCGCGCAGGACCAGCTCCGGCGTGAAGACCTGGACCTCGTCGATGAGGGGCGAGTGCGAGCGGCTCTCCAAAATGCACGGTACAGGTAGGCGCTCCGGCGCTACCACCAGAGGACCGTGCGGAGTAGGGAGCTTGTGCATCTAGGATATCCCTTGTGGGTTTTGGCTAATTGATGACAAACATATGAGATCCTAATGAATCCACTGAGATGATTGCAGGACAAACAAGTGAAATAGCTCGGTGCACACAAAAAGATGAAAAATGAAGTGGTGTTCAAAGAAAGATATCTTGATGAAGCTTGGAAGACCAAATTAGATTTTGAATGTATAGGGAGTGTATGAAAGACACACTCCAAGAGCTCTTAACTTTGCGCGAGGGTAAGGGATTAAAATTAATCTAACTTTCACAAAGCACCGGACTAGTCCGATCATGGACCGGACTAGTCTGTTCATCTTTCTGGAATCCCACTTATAGGGAGACCGGACTAGTCCGTGCATCCACCGAACTAGTCCGTTGATGTTTCTGGAGTCTCTCATATGAGGGACCGGACTAGTCCGATCATGGACCGGACTAGTCCGTTGAACTTTCTGGAATCTCCCATTCGTGGAGATCGGACTAGTCTGCGGACTAGTCCGATGAACTTTCTGGAGTCACCTACACACAGAACCGGACTAGTCCGACAAACTTTCTGGACTTCAAAATGCACTGAGACCGGACAAGTCCGGACTAGGACCGGACTAGTCCGGTGTTAGGGTTTTTCAACGGCTACCTTTTGGAAACCCTATAAATAGAGAGTCCACAGCTTTCCTATTAACACACACGTCGAATACTGATCAAACAACAAACCCTAGCGCCGCCACTTCATCCCGAGAGCCCAAAACACATCTCCCCACACATCTAAAGTGTAAAAAGAGTGAAATCAATTGAACACTTGGATTCGGGATTGGGAGATCGTCGTTCTTTCATTGCGAGCTCTTGGGGTTTGATCTTTCTACACTCATACTCTGCATTGTAATACTTTTGAGTGTATTTGATCACTTCTTTGTTGTAATTCTCGTGGGAGCCCTCAACATGTGAGGTTGCCCCACAAACCTGGTGATTACCCGTGATAGTGAGATCAAGTCGACCTTCGTGGTGACTTGAAGAGGGAAAGGGTTGGAGACCCAGCTCTGTGTGAGCTTCCTCAACGAGGACGTAGATCTCGTGGTGAGATCGAACCTCGGGAAAAATTCGTGTGTCTTGTGCCTTATTTTATTTGAATTTTGTTCACTAGATCACTTAAGTGCTAAAACATCAACCTAAGGCAATTATAAGTTTTACCTGCATTCTCATACTAATCTCAAATAAAAATATCAGTTGTTCTCATTTCCGCTGCTAAAGAAACTTAGATTCCCAATCAACACTTGATCACGACACTTATTTTTAACAAACCGGACAAGTCTGCCCACACGACCGGACTAGTCCGGCCAACCAAAATTTGTCGATTCTATTAAGTGTGCAGGGAATTCAAAAGGCCTATTCACCCCCCTCTAGGCCACATTCAGAGCTAAAGGTAGACGACCTGGTGTTGAGCCGCAAACTCTCCCGGGAAGGGTCTAACAAACTCTCCCCCAGCTGGGAGGGTCCCTTCCGGGTAATAGAGGTTTGCCGCCCAGGATGTGTCCGCCTGGCTACAGAGGATGGAGAGCGATTACCCAACCCATGGAACATCGAGCACCTCCGTAAGTTCTACCTCTAGACCAGGGTTGGGACAATGTTATTTCAGTGTAAAAGTTACATATTGTCTCAGGACAACACTTAGGCTAGTGGGATGGGGCTCCGAGTGCACATTCCGCTTAGC
Source organism: Tuctoria greenei (assembly GCA_036927565.1). NCBI lineage: Eukaryota > Viridiplantae > Streptophyta > Magnoliopsida > Poales > Poaceae > Tuctoria > Tuctoria greenei. The sequence goes on from JAYESD010000010.1 coordinate 112,861,007, forward strand.
CTGGTCCAGAACCCTAAGTAGGTGCACTCGACTTCATCTGACACCCAGTCCGGGTTATTCCCCTTGTAAAGGCTGCTCCATCTTATGAGAAACTACAATGAAAGAATGTTGTCCTGCCTAGTATAGGGTTTGTCAATTCAAAAATTATCTCTAATTTTTATGATGTTGTTGCAAGCCCGCCATAGCTCGTGATCTATCATGAGCGCTGTCATTTTTCCCCTGCTTTAGCAATAGTGGGAACCTTGCTGTCTGGATTGCAGGTGGGGTTACTTGAGGTACCTGCAATGTGCCTGGGGCCTCAGATGTTCCAATACTCGAGGGCCTGTGTCTCCAGATGGTCTCCCCCGGAAAAGGCTTACGCCGAGCGGGAGGTCCAGGGACATAGTCTGCTTAGCCTGGTCCTGTACCCTAAGCCTGTGCGCTCTGCCTCCCCAGCGCTACAGCCAAGTACTGGGGGTCAGATGGACCACCCTTGGGTAGTACGGACGACGAGTCCTCGGTGCAGATGCACTGAATTACCCAAGCCCCATGAGTCAGCCCAGGATCGTATGCCAAGCGACACTACAAAAAGAGCAGGGGTGAAGTGACCAGCGGGCAGAGTTACTTCTTTTTTTGATCTATATACAGGTCTTTGAGGAAGTTATTCCGGCAACCACCGTCAGAGTACCCGCGAAGACAGTGGGCACCGCTGGACTGGAGCTCCGGCGGCACCCCAGGGGGCCCGCTGTCGACCTCTCACTGAAGAAGGCCGGCACCGCTGGACTGGAGCTCCGGCGGCACCCCCAGGGGGCCCGCTGTTGACTTCTCACTGAAGATGGCGGGCACCGCCGGACTGGATCTTCGACGGCACACCCACGGGCCCGCTGTCGACCTCTCAACAAAGATGGTGGCCACCGCCGGACTGAAGCTCCGGCGGCACCCCCAAGGGGCCCGCTGTCAATGTACGTGCATACTCAGCTACGGCAATGCTACCTACGCATCCTAGGCTCCCCCTGCATCCGTCCGGCCTAAGTCCTAAGTGTATGACAGGTGTGCCCATAACAACTGGCCACGCCTGTCAGGGGACCATACTTTGGGGGACAGCAGGTCCTGGAAGCTAAGGAACAACAAGCAGCTAGAGGACATTGCTGGAAATAAAAACAGGCTGAGTATAAAAGGTACCACCGACAGATTTTTTATTACACAAATAAAAAGTTTGTCGCCACAGCCAACCACAAGACAAAAGCAGAAAGAGAAAAACTTAAACAAGCGCCCGGGGAGCCCTCAGCCGCTCCGCTGGAACCTTGAGGCGATGAGTGCCACCGCATCCGAGACTTCAGACTTGGCGGCCTCTTCCCTCTTGGCGATGGGCCCCTCGAGGACTGGCTGCAGAGAGACGTCGGGGTACCAGCTTCGGTAGCAGGACAGGATGTGCGTCGCCACCTCCTTCACCAGCATCCTCCCCTCTGCCTCCAGCTGGTTGTCGAGGATGGCCCCCAGCGAACGCATCCTCGAGCTGGTGGAGTCAAGCGCCTGAACACCTGGCTCACCTCCTGCGCCGGCTCCCCCATGCGCGCCGGGCTGAAGCCGAGCGGCACCAGAGCCGAGTCGGCACTGCCAAGGAACTCCCAGACCTTCCGAGCCTCAGCGGAGCGCGCCGCCCGGAGCTCCTCCATCTCCTGCTGGGCCGCCGCCAACGCCCGGGGGCCGTCATCCAGGAACCGCTTCTCCTTGGCCGCCAGGGCCCTCTCGCGCTCGTCGACCCCCTTCTCGCAGCGGTCCAAGTCACCCTCCTTGAGGGCGACGTTGAACTCGCGGTCCAGGAGGGCCTGTCGCTCAACGGACTGGGCCTGCTGCACCTTAGCCACGGCGGCTTCCCGACGGTCTAGCTCGGCGGCGCAGACTCTCGCCCCTTCCTGCTGGAGGATGAGCCCGCGGCAGGTCGCCTCCACCTCGGCCTGCTTTGCCGCCAGCTCCTGCTCCCATTTGGCTAGAGCAGCCTCTCGGAGGGACAGCAGGTGCTGAAGGTCCTCGCAGGACTGGAGGCGGGAGCTGGCCTCAGCGTGGATAGCCTCGGCGTCTGCCTTCAGCTTCTAGGTGACGGCGTCCAGCTGGGCGATGAGGTCAAGCTCCTGCTCGAGGATCTTCATCTCCTCCCGAACAACCGCCTCCCGCTGGGCCGCTCGGCTCTTCGCCAGCCGGGTCCGGGCCTCCAGGGCCCTCGCCCATTCCCAGAGCCGGTCGACCTCGTCCTCAAGCCGTCCTTTCTCCCGGGCGAGGGCCGCCTGGGCCTGCCGGAAGCCGGAGTAGGCCACGACCATAGCCTCATACAGGGGGAGAGGCTCCACCGTAGCAGCGGGCCCCTGCCTCCCCACTTCTTCAATGTCGTCCTCCATTTGGAGGACCACTGGGGAGACGGGGACCAGGGCCCCCTCCCTGATGGCAGCACCCGGGGTGGTGGTGCCAACCGACGTAGCAGTGTCGGAGGGCGCGGCGGCATCGGCCGGCACAGAATAGCCGGTGGATGCGGAGTCGTTGGCGGGCGCTGCAGCGGTCGTCGGCGCGCGCGGCTGAGCTTCGGCAGCCGTTGTGGGGGTCTCGAGCACGGAGGCCCAGGGCACCCCAGCGGCAGTAGCCTGGTGCACCAGAGCAGGGCCCGAGGCTGCAGAAGATCCCCGCGAGCCAGCTAGAGCGGCAAACCCCCCAACAGAAGTACCCGCGGGTGGTGGAGTAGCTGTGGTGGCGCTGAAATCAAGCAAACTCAGATCATAAGAAAATGACAGGGTAGGCGCACAGCAAAGAACACCCAAGGTAAAATCTGTGCAAGCTTACCGGGGGACGCTGAAGTTCCACCGCTTCCCAAAAGGGTTAGATGGGTTTGGACCCCCCGAACCCGCGGCGGGGGCCCTTGAGTGTGCTGGGGGCCCCTGTGGTGGTGGCCTCAGCGGCACCCTCGAGGTATGGCGCCCCTCCGAACGGAGAGGGAACGCTGGGGTCCCGTCGGCGTTGAGGAGCCTCCCCCTCTTGCGCGTGGAGGACTCGGGCGACAAAGTGGCACCATCGGCGCCCCCTGACGACGAGCGCAGCAGGGCTCCGGAGTCTCGACGAGGGGCAGAAGGGGCCAGCGGCGGCGACCGAGCGTGCTTCTTAGGGGTCGGGTCTGGCACCGGAACCGGCACTTTCCCCTTCCCCTTGTCGGCAGAGGCGTCGACGCCACCCCATGGACGGTGTTGGGGCCCGCTCGAGGAGTCGTCGCTTGAAGAACCGTCGTCGCCTAAGGGAGCCTCGCCTCCCTCAGCGTCGTCGGCGATGTTGACCCCCCGGAACGGGTCCCCGATCTGGCGCTGCGCTAGCCTAGACTCGTCGAGGGTCGGCATCGTCTTCAGCAGCTGCCTCCTCAGCTCGGGGTCCGAGCACAAGGGGCGGCAGGCCGACGGAAGAGCCAGTGCCTCAGGGGAGATGTCGTCGGGGCAGACCTGGGTCAGCATGTTGAGCAGCTGCTGCTTGCCCAGGTTGGAGTCAGGGCCGGTCTCGAGCCGGGTGCAGTACGACAGGCCGGTGAACATCGACGTCGGACGGGTGCAGTGCTGGAGCGGAGCTATGCGACAGGACATGAAGTCCCTCAGCACCATGGCAGATGACAGCCCGTGGTCCACCAGCATCTGGATCCTCTCCAGCACCGCGTTGAACGCCTCCTCCAGCTCTGGGCGCTCCTCCCAGAATGACCGCTCGGAGTAGGGGATTCCGGTGGGGAGGCACATCCGGTCGTGGGCCTCGACCTTGGCAATCATCCAATCTTCACGCCACAGCTCCCATCGTGCTGAGTTGAAGGAAGCGATGTACCTCGTGGGGACCATTGTCCGGCGCTGGAAGTAGTAGGCGCCGAGGTGCTCCTTCGAGCTCCTGCTGGTGGCCCTCAGTACAAAAAAGTACCGGAAGAGCTTCACTGACGGCATCACCCCCACGAACATCTCGCAGAGGTGAGCGAAGACCGCCAGCATGGCGATCGAGTTCGGCGTGAGGTGGTGGAGTTGGAGACCGAATGTCTCCAGGAGCATGACCAGGAAGGCGGATGCTGGCGGGACGAAGCCAGCCAGCACGTACGACAAGAAGAGGACCATCTCCCCAGTGGAGAGGCTTAGCGGGAGCCTCCCGGAACGGAGCCACGTCTCCCGCTCAGGAGTATGACAGCCGAGAAGCCGGCGCATGGGGGCCAGGTCAGCGGACCTGGACAGCCTGGACTTGGGCAAGATGCTCGTCGTGAGGGTTGAAGGAGGAGGCTCTGGACAGGGAGATTGGGAGCTAGAGCGCAAGAGCTGGGCTTGAGGCAAAAAGCACGAGCGCAGGGGTGCAGAAGCGGGAGAAAGGACCCTCAGGGGGAAGTTCTCTTTTTATGCACCTCTACAGGCCAACAGGCGCAAAAGTGTGAATCGCCGCAGCCTCAATAGAAGAGCAATGGTCCCGCGTAGGCAATGACATGAGGGCCGGGGTCGCTCGACAAAGAAGGCGAGCCGGGTGGCTAGCTATGCGGGAGGTAACTCGGCGGTTTCCGAAAGGGCAAAAGCAGCGGAAGTGTAGGAGCCACCTTGGGAACCACCGCAGTTAAAGCACGATTGAATGCAGAAGTCATGTCGCGCAGCGCCTGTTCAGCACCTCCACTTACCAGAAGGGGACACGTCACCACAACGGCAGGGGCGTGTTGCCTGGGGAACTGCCCCGAAGTGGAGTTGAAAGAGTTGCGCGGGAAGAAAAGGAAGAAGACCCCACCTGCGGTATCGACAACTCTCCCGAGGTGGGCTCGGGGGCCACTGTCGGTACCCCGCAGACCGGGTACCCCCGTGCTAAGGGAGAATACGGCTAAGGACTCTACCTCTACTTAAGAGGCCGAATCCGAGGCTGCCACATCGAGGAGGGAAGAACCAGATCCTACCTCTCCACCGGGGGAGGCTCCCAAGCTGCCACGTGGCCAGTAGAATTGGGCCCTCGCCTCCCCGCTTAGGCAGGCTCCCAAGTTGCCACGTGGCCGGCAGGACTGGACCCTCGCCTCCCCGCTTAGGCAGGCTCCCAAGCTGCCACGTGGCCGGCAGAACTGGACCCTCGCCTCCCCGCTTAGTCTCCCAAGCTGCCACGTGGCCGGCAGAACTGGACCCTTGCTTCCCCGCTTAGGCGGGCTCCGGAGCTGCCACATGGACAGCAGAACTGGACCCTCGCCTCCCCGCTTAGGCGGCCTCCGTAGCTGCCACGCGGTCAATCGAGACCTCGGGGCAAGACTCGCGCCCTCATAGGGAAAAGCACCGGAACAACCACGTGGCCTGCAGGGCTGAGCCTCCACCCCTCCATAGGGGTGGGCTTCGGATGCACCACGTGGCCTGTTCCGTCAAGTGCTCGACTCCCCACAAAGGCGGGCTCCGGTGCAACCACGTGGCGGACGACCGACTCAGTTTGGTAGGAAGCCGCAGTAAAGGAAGGCGTGCGCTGCCCAGACAGGCATTAAGTACGCGCGCCTTCCCCAGGCAAGCTGAGTCGCGCATGCGAAGGTCAAGGCTCCAGTGTCCTGTCTTGTCCAAGTAGCCGGTATAGACCCACGCCGCAAGGCGAACGAATGGGCCGCGAGGACAAGACGGACGGGACGGGCACTACCATCATCACCAACTATGTGTAGCCCTGGCGCATGACGCAACGGGACGGCGCATTGACACCCCTGACAAAGGGAAGTAGATAGCAATTAATCCTAGATCTTGTGTAGGATTTGGCTCTCCCCAGGACCACCTGTCGGGTCCTGGGGCCCACCTTGTGACTGTAGAGTCCTTGAACTATAAAAGGGCTCTGCAGACAACCTTCGCAAAGGATCGAAAAATTAGACTAAGACTCATACACGCTCAAGCAAGGCAATACACAAACACTCCTGTGGACGTAGGGTGTTACGCTCCGGCGGCCCGAACCACGTAAACCCTCTATGTTCATCATCCTGCTGCGTTCGATCTCCTGGGACTAGCCCTCGTGAATCCAAAGAACCTCCGCGGGCTGCTCTCTAAGCAGGTCCGGAGGAAGTGTCGTTTATGACCTTCGACACACACACACCTACAATACGACCTCACCGTGGAGTACGGTGTTACGCTCTTGCGGCCCGAACCATGTAAAATCCACAGTCTCATATACGCGCAATCCCTCGATAGAGGACTAAGCTCTGCCGATCAAAGAACCTCCGCGGGCTACTCCATAGCAGATCCGGGGGAAGTGTCGTATTAACACTTCAATAACCCCCATTCTGTCTGACTCTCCTCCTTCTCAATCACTCTTTCTTCCTCTTGCCACCCTCATGCTCCCAATTCGTCCCTAGGGCAATTTTCATCGATCCCTTGCACTTGTTGGAGTTTTTGAAGGGAGAATCCTCCTCAAGCCGTGGGATCATGTTTAGACTTGATTCCTCTCAGATTTCTTGAGTTTCAATTGTCTCCTCATTTCTCAATGTATCTTTTATCCTTCCTCCAAATTGCTTAGATCTAGCGGTAACTTTTAGTATCTTAGTCATGGAATAGCTTCTATGAACAAAGATACACCTTGCCCCAGATTTTCTTGTCGATTCAAATAGTTTTGATCAAGTTGTCTCTAAGTTAGGGTTAGACACTGTGAAGAGTCGGGCATTTACGACGTAGGCATCAGACTTATCCAATGTGTGTCAGACAAGTCTAATATACTACGGATATATCCAATTAATCTCGGACATATCCGTAGTAAACTTCAGACATGTATAATCCTGTACACTTTCAAACTCAAATTTTGCACAACTTCCATCAATTTGTCGTAACATCCTTGTATTCATACCATCTTACATTTATCTCAGGCATCATGTCTGGTGATCCTCATTGTGAGAAGAGGTCAGAGAAGAGAAATGATAGGAATGATCCCTCTCAAACCGCTCCACCCTCCAAGAAGGGTACTCATGGCACATCCGTTGCAGCCACAAGTCGAGCCCTTGTGATCCGAGATCAAGGAAAAGGAAGCATCGCAGCGGCAACCCAGTCCATAGAGATTGGGCCCTTGGTTCTTGCCACCCCTATAGGTGACCCAAGGCGGCCCAATCAAAAGTTTGATTACAGAAGGAAATTAAAAGAAGTCAGAGAACAAAGGGATGTGCATTGTTACAGGAAACCTCAAGTCAACGTGGATCCATGTTATGTCCCATCCACCAAAGGAGCAAGAAGTGATGGGACGAAGCCGAGCACAGAGGTCACTACTAGGGATCGACCCTGCCTCGAGGAGAGTAAAAGATATTTCAAAAGACTAGGACACCTTGTACCCCCTGCCTCATTTAGGATAGCGGGGAGGTAGATAGTGGTTGTGCCAGGCATGCAACCAAGCCTCCTACAAGAAGGCCCCAAGGGCTATCGCCAGGGGAGATGGCGGGGGACTGCCTTCATCGTAGACGACATCGAACACACATTCTCCCCAAGAGGCACCACCGTCCTCATCTAGCACCAGGACATCGCTCACTTGTAAACACTTCACCATTTTCAACAAAAAAGAGCGAGGCACACGAACTGGACGTAGGGTGCCTTGCCCGAACTAGCATAAATCGGTATTAGTCGATTTCCAAACGCCGACACCTCACAACCTTCAGTTAAGAGCAACAAGAAAATTTAAAAGCTACAGTGCAAGTGAGGGCAAAGGGATGAAACAAAAAGGAGATCATAACGAAACCTTTTTTCATTCATAAAAAGCCTTCCGAAGGCTTGGCTTCATTGCAGCTGAATGAAAAGGTAAAAGTTTCTTCTCACTGATAACCAGGTTGGGTTTCATCCTCAGACCACCATTGCTTGGATGGACTCCCTGGTGATGAGCGTGGCCAAGGAGGACGCAGTGGGCTCGATCCCATCAATGATCCTCTGCAGCTCATCGTCCGTGCGCCCATCCTCTGACAACGTGAAGATTGATGTCATCGTAGTGGGAAACCACGACGGCTAGGGTGACCTGGGATACGCAGATGGCTCTGGTAGCTGACAGCCGAGTCGCCACCGGCTCAGGACCTCCGCCAGTTGGTCCTTGAGCAGCGCAGTGGAGCAATCTCCAAGCACCGAGCACACATGTAGTGTCCGACACCTTGAAGCCCCTCGAGCTCAGTTTGAAGTGCCTCAAACTCCTGAGCAATCTCCCGGATCCTATTCTCCACGGAGACCTCACCCAAGGAGGTGGTCACTGCCGTCAGTCTCAGCACCAGATCATAGGCCACCACCAATGCGTCTCGGATCTTATCCGTCGCCCCCTCGACGATAGAGAGATGGTTTCGAGGCCCTGTGATCTCGTCATCCCAGGCTTGGACCTGGTATTTTGACACCGTGAGAAGCGCTCGTACCTCTACCTAAAAAAGAACACAGAGCAACTAAGATGATGCACAACAAAAAGGGGAAGGACGGGAAGGAAAGGGCGCTAACAGAAGATCTGGTTATCCCCCACGACCACGGTGTGGCGTGCCACTTGGCCCTCTTCTGTGAGACCTATGTGTATTGAATACATTGGCAATTATATTAAAAGTGAAGGTTTTCATGTAAAGTTTTGAGTATACCCTAGACATTCACTTCGCATATCCAAAATTTTTAAAATGAACTGCAGGACACAGTTTGGACTGTTGGAACTGAGCGAACGTGAGTTGCACATGTTTTTCATTTTGGAATGTCCGAACTTAGCGGCACTTAAGATGCAAGTTTGTCAATGCTTTAGACTGTCTGAACTTTTACTTGTATAGTGCAACATGGCTGTTTAGACTGCCCGGTCTTACTATTTAGTTTAAGTTGCTCTGTTTTTAAAGTGGAATGTTTCAAACTTGTTTTTTAGTTTGTATGAAGTTTGCTTAGTACTTTTAAACAAAGTTTTTGATGCATTTTGGCTGATCATAGTGGACAATATATTGCATTGTTTTGCAACATGTTTATGTGAGATGCTCAAATAAAATGTCGTGGTTTTCGGACTAATATGAGTCAAATCGAGGACTTGTGCTCAGAAGAATTGATTGTTTGTTCATGTGCATGTGTTGTCTAATGTCAAGACATGACTGGTGATGATGATCCTTTGAACTAGTCTTAGCGATAAGATGAGATTCAACAACCATGTTCAGGAGGAATTGTGGTTGAGTTGATCGGGAGGTCACACAACATGTTTGGATCAAGAACAATGCATATGAAGGTAACGTTGATATTTTGGAAAGTATTTACATGTGTGCAAGGGATGCATGGACTTGGCAACATTGTTCCAAAGCTTGGTGAAGAGTTATGGATGAGAAGATATGGCTGGAACGATCCAACCGGCTGGATTACGTGCTCAAGCTAAAACTTAGGCAGTTATGGTTCATATATAGAATGTTTTGAGTTGATTATAGCTAGATTTCGTGTGAGGCTCAAAGTTGAGTTGTTTTAGGAGTGTTTGGGATTTTCATAAAGTATTTGGAAATCTTAAGATTTCTTCTATGTACATATGGAAGAGTCTTGAGCAGTTATGGATAGTTTTGGTTGAATCTAAGTAGGAGCCCTAGTTTTGATCGTTTAGCCTTAGGACTGGTTACATAAGCAAGGGTGTCAAGGCTCGTGGAGAGTATGACAGGTGGTTGTTAGTCTTGTGCTTTATTGAATAAAATTTGTAGTTTTAGAGGACATTTTGTACCTTGTTCGTTTGACTTGTTGGCAAGTTTTACTCGGTGAGTTTCTGCGCAGCCTAACGTTGCTTCCATGTTTCAATCATTACTCACGTTTTACTGATCCAATTATCGTGATTCTTTTTGTGTTGTCTTCACAACTTGATTCTATATCATCTGCAAAAATTTCACCATGATTAGTTTAGTGTTTTTGATCTATACGAATATCTTTGCAACATAGCAGATATGTTTTTGCTAGGATAAGACAGATTGACCTTTGCTCAATCTTTTTATCATAACTTGCATTGTACTCATTGTTTTCACATGATTATTGTTGCATTAGTTTCGAGACATGATTCTCTACTATCTATATTGGTTTTGTCACAGTTTAACACATTGAAAATAGTAGCACATACTGGTTTCTTTATCAGATTAATTTTTTGCTTCTGCATAAAAAGTTACAATCTACCATTCACCCCCCACTGATAGCTTTTCATGTGCTCTTCGATTCTGCAATTGGTATCAGAGCCACGGTGCTCTAATATATTTTATTTGCACATGTTTTTTGCTAATTATCATTGAGAAATACTGTGGAAAACCTTATGTGTTCGATTGCATTGATTTTTAGGTTTGGAAGGCACGTATGAAGGCATACATACAAGCACAGAGCTTCGCCATATGGGGAAAGGTCTTCAAGCGATTTGTCAGGCAATCAAATGATGAAGTCACAACTGCCAACATGAAGGACATCGACAACAACAAGGCGCCAAACCTGATCATACAAGGATTGACTTAAAGCAATTTTGATCGTGCTGCACACCTCCGATCTGCGTATGATGTGTGGATATGCGACTATCTCAAAGGATCCAATATGATCAAAGAGGTACGTCAAGAAATGTTCAAAAGGAGTACATGTGCTTCGAGATGCAACTTGTTAAGTCGATAGATGATTCTTTGCTCATCCTAATAAAATTCTTAGCAACTTGCGTCGTCTAAATGTTAATTTTTCAGATGCAGAGAATGCTAGGCAGTTGTTAAGCGCATTAGACATGTCAATTTGGGAGATAAAAGTTACATCTATTTATGAATCCACTGTCATGAGTACACTTACTTTAGATGTGCTATATTCCAAGTTAGAAAGTCATAAACTTGACATTAGATCACGTAAAAATCCCAGCAAGTCTCTTGCATTTTTTCACAACGTGACATGCTTACTTTTAGCCAATCTTCATCATGTGGTACACTTGTTTTGCTGTCCTCTCTAACCATTGAACAGATTGAAGGGTATTCTCCATAGGACGAGCTAGCACTTCTCTTTACTCGGTTCTAAAAAACATTGCAAAATATGAGAACTAAAAGAAAGGCAAGTCATGGTTCACAAAGATGCTTTCAATAAGATAAGACAGGAAATTTTCGTACAAATTGACCTAATCTTTCATATTCTACTTCCGATGAAGAAAAGCAATCTAAATTCAAGCTTCCTTTACAAAGAACAACAAGAAGAAGAATTCATTAATGCAAAATGTGATGCACAGTTTTCTCATGGCATTTCAAAAATTCAGCTTGAGCGATGTGAACATTGAAAGTGATGAAGATGATGACACTTTTGCAAATACATGTTTCATGGCGAGTAACTCAATCTCAAGCATGGAGGAGGTCGAACAAATTAGTGACAGTGATGAGGTAAGTCCCTCATACCAAGAATTTTTCAATGGTCTTTGTGTGTGTGAGATCTAGGTGCTAAATACATTGGCAAATAGGCTAAAAGTGAAGCTTTACATTTAAAGTTTTAAGTTTACAATGATACACCACGATACACCTCGATACACACTGTCCAAACTTGTCTCAGTATATTTTGGGAGTAACGTTGTTACTGTCGATAAGTCTCGACTATCCGAACTTTCAATGTGTTTTTGGGAGTAACGTTACCTTCGATAGTTTTGGACTGTAAGAATTTTCAATGAGTTTTTTGGAGTAACATTGCCTTAAATGGTTTCAGATTATCCGAACTTTCAGTCACATGAGCTGCCCCGTGAGTCGGCACGATTGATCTTTACAAACGTGTTTTCGAGGGTAACATTTATTCTTTACTTGGTTAGGACTGTCCAAACTTTCCGACATGTGATTTGCACGTGAATTTGGGATTGGAATGTCCGATCTTTTGCCTTTTCATTGCAACCCCGCTTTTGGTCTATTCGATAATTTTATTTGCTGAAAAAATTGTGCGACGTATCTATTTTAACTTGCAATGTTTCAAACTTGCTTTTTGGCTTATGGAATGTTTTTTAGTCTTCATTCGCTAAGTTTTTGGTGTGTTTTTGTGGTTATGGCTGATATCATTTTGCTATGGTTTGCAACATGCTTATGTGATGTGCTCATGTAAGGTGTTTTGTTTTTCGGACTAACAAGAGTCAAATCCAGGACTTTTGTTCGGAAGATTTTGTTGTTTTTCATGTGAAGGTGTTGCTTGAGGTCAAGACATGGCTGGTGATAGAATCTATTGAACTAATCTTAGCGAGAAGATGAGGTTCAACAACCAAGTTCGGGAGGAATTGTGATTGAGTTGATCGGGACGTCATGCAACATGTTTGGGTCAAGAACAATGCATATGAAGGTATTGAGGATGTTGTTGAAAAGTGTTTGGACGTGTGCAAGGGGTGCATGGACGTGGAAACATTGTTCCTAGGCATGATGAAGAGATATGGACGTGAAGATGTGACTGGAAAGGTCCAACCGGCTGGATTATGCTTCAAGCTGCGACTGGGGTGGTTATGGTTCGTATATGGAAGGTTTTGAGTTTGATTTGGTTAGATTTCGTGTGAGTCAAAAAGTTGAGTTGTTTTAAGAATGTTTAGGACGTTCCTAAGGTGTTTGGAAGTCTTAAGATTGCTTCTATTTGCGTATGGAAGAGTCTTGAACAATTATGGAAAGTTTCGGTTGAAACTGAGTATGATTAGAGTCCTAGTTAGGATTGGGTTGGCATTAGGGTTGGTTATATAAGCAAGGAAAGTCAAGGCTCGTACGCAGACGACTTTGGATTTGTGGTTTTTGAGTTACACGAGTTTCTTTGCAGCATAGCAGACCTATTTGCTCTCTGTTAGAACAAATTGACTTTTGCTCAGGGTTTTGATCATAACTTGAATTTTAATCGATGATTTCTTGTGATTCTTGTTGTGGTGTATCCGTAACTTGATTATGTACAATCTATACTAGTTTTGTCACGATTGAACTCATCTCGATCAGTCGCACACAGATTTTCCTTATCAGATTAGTTTTCCGCCGAGGGGTTTTTATAGCTTCCGCTCTGAAGTTTTTAATCTACCATTCACCCTCTTCTCTTCGATCCTACAGTGTGCTTCTGCCACACTAAAGAAAAAAGACAAAAAAATTTAGGCAAAATGATACTAAAATTGTATTATTGGAATCCGAAATTAATTGTCTGAAATCTTTTATTCCCCATGATGATTCTTGTTCATCTTGTGATATGATTATGAATAATTTTTCTCCTTAAGAAGTGCACACATCTACACACATGATAAACTTGAGCTTGAAATTGAAGAGGAAAAAGCTTGTTAAACTTAACAATAAAACATGAAAAAATCTAGTTGTTTTAGAATTGATTTGCATTGTTCTAGCTGTCAAGATATTATTGTAAAATTACATGATACTAGAGACCAAATTATTGCTTTGGATGATGCTTTACACACTCATGAAGTTAAATCTTGTTCTAGTTGCAAACCAAAAGAAAAAACTTCATGTAAAAATTGTCTAGACTTGTCCAAAAAACTTGGTGACATGCATAGAACACTAGAACATATTTTTAGTGGAAATAAGAAACATGTTGTTGAATTCTTCTAAGACTTGTAATGATAAAACTGATTTAGATTTTGATTCTCATGCTCATGCAAAGGTACTTCCATCTATAATTGTAATATCAATAATAAGTGCTTTGATTTAAACAGTTCCTATACAAAAAGATGTGGTTTTCAAGTTAGTGAGGTGTTGTCTCATTCGAATGCTAACAAAAATGTTGTTTGCTCTTCTAGACATGAATATAAAGTTATATTTCATTGTACCTACTATGATAGAGATGACTCTGTCTTAGATTTTTGTTATAGGCTAGCTAAACATGAAACGAAGCAAATAATTCTAGCTAGACCGCGTAACAACTAAGCAAAATTTGTTGCACGTGTTGAATCGAAGGTTAGAAACTTGCAACCTGCTTTGATGAGTCGAAAACATGCAAACTTTGCTTTCAAAACCTACTGTTTTTTGTGCTAAACAAGTCACACCTCATAGTTCAGTAGTTGGATGGAAGAATTCTCAAACATTTGTTCATAAACCTATTGTATTTTCTCAACTTTCACGTGTTATTCCTGTTGCACGACATGTGACTCTGTATTGGATTCCTAACTGCATTTTGACTAACTCCAGTATTAAGTCATCAAAGTATATGTTTCCATGTAGATTACATGTTTGAGGAAGGAAAACATTTAGCTTGTGGATTCAAGTTACTCACGCCACGACAGGTAACAAAGAATGATTCTCCTCCCTCTCTTTTGTATCGCGTGTAGAAAATGTTACTTATATCAAGAATTTTTCAATTTCTATAATTGTTAAGGGATTAGTTATAGGTAATAATATCTACACTTTATGAAAGCTTTCTGTTTGAAATACAACTTGCTTTTTGTTTTACAATTGCTAGATGAAAATCTAGAAGTTAGTTTCGCAAAAATTTGCTACAAATTTGTTGATTCAAATGGGAGGCTTATGTTTAACATGTCTCCGTTTGAAAGAGTTTTTAAAGCTAATTTTTGACATGTCATCTTGTAAGCATAGGTGTCTAGTTGCTAATGATTCAAAAGCCTTATATTTAGGCATCTTAGACTTGCTTACATAGGCTTTGAACACATCACACATGTTAGTAGTCTTGATCTCATATAGGTTACCTAACTTAAAGGGGACAAAGATATTGTGTGTTCTTCTTGTATAAATGCTAAGATGGTTGTAGGTTCATGTATTCCACTCACAATGACCAAGACAACACAATCGGGACAACTTTTACACCTTAACACCATAGATTTCTCACGTGTTCAATGTTTTAGAGGTAAATGATATGTGCTTATGTTTGTTGATGATATTTAGATACTCTTGGGTTTTTTTATGGCATATAAGAATGGAGCTTTTAGTCACTTTAGAAGTTTAGTCCTTAGACTTTTACTTGACCATCTAGGATCTTTAAAAGAAAAGAAGTGATAATGGAACTAAATTTAAAAAACAAATTATTTGATCACTTTTGTACTAAAAAGAGATAGATCATTAATTTTCTTCACCATATGTATCTCAAACAAAATAGTGTTGTAGAAAGAAAGAACATGACCTTAGTTGTGATGGTTAGGACTATGCTTGATGCATATCAAACTTCTAGTAAGTTTTGGACAGATGCAATCGCAATAGCTTGTTATGTCTCAAATCAAATTTTCCTATGAGCTGAGTTAGAAAAAAAATCCATATGAGCTATGATTTGAACATAGGCTTAGTGTCACACATTTTAGGATATTTGGTTGCAAATGCTTTGTTAAGAAATATGGTAACCTTGATATATTTGAAGCTAGGTCCATTGATGACATGTGTATTGGTTATCCATCTCATACTAGAGGTTATCATGTGCTTTTACTTGGCACTAATAAAATTGTGGAGACTTGTGTGGTTTATTTTGATGAAGCTAACATGAGCACTAGCTCAAACATTGCAAGTCAAGATGCATACGTGCAGGTAGAGAGTATTTTTGTTGATGATGATGAAGAAGAGGAGTTGTTGTTCGAGATATGAGAAGCGAACGATGTCGTTCATGCTCTTGATTTTGCTCCACTACAAGCATCAACGTCCAATATTGTTGGTTCAGATCATCCTCAAACAACAATCTCATCGGTTTGTAATGAACATAAAAAATTTTTTGTGAAGTGTCTACTTCCCTCCGCGTCCTCAAAAGTCACCCTGCACAACAGATAATCGGAAGCTTGCATGAAAAAGTCACACATTCAGGTTTTATGATCTAAACTCTCACGCTCATTCTGCTTTTGTTGCTTCTTTTGAACCCAAACATGTACCTTATACTCGTTAATGAATCTTGGATCATTTCCATGCAAGAAGAGTTAGAAATGTTTGAAAAAATAATAATGTTTGAAAGCTTGTTCCTCTACCTAATGGTCACACATTGATAAGAACTAAATGGGTATTTAAAATAAATAAAGTGATGATGGGGTTGTGGTTAGGAATAAAGTAAGGCTGGTTGCTCAAGGTTTCACACAAGTTGAAGATCAAAAATTTTGCTCTTGTTGCTAGATTAGAAGACATAAGAATTTTATTAGCATTTGCTGCATTTAAATGTTTCAAGTTATATGAAATGGATGTGAAAAGTACTTTTCTTAATGGCTACATAGATGAAGAAGTTTATGTTAAGCAATCACCAGGTTTTGAAAATTCAGATTTTCCTAATCAAGTTTACAAACTGTCCAAAGCTTTGCAAGGTCTCAAACAAGTCCCAAGAGCATGGTATAATAGGCTAAAAACATTCTTATTTAAAAATGTTTACCATTGGCAAAGTAGATAAAACTCTTTTATACTTAAGCATGGCAATGACTCAATATTCGTTCAAGTGTATGTGCATGATATTATCTTTGGTTGTGCTTTTCGCGATTTTGTGTCCATGTTTTCAGCTATGATGAGTTCAGAATTTGAGATGAGTATGCTGGAAGAACTCACAACTTTTTGAGACTACAAATCAAACAAACTATGGACGAAACATTTATGCATCAAATGAAGTATACAAAGGACCTCCTTAGCCGCATCAACGTGGAAAACAACAACCCTATTCGGACACCAATGGGAACAAAGACGATACTTGAACCTGATGAAGATGGAGAACCCATAGATAAAAAAAAAGAACATAGAAGCATCATCGAGTCACTCACAGCATCAAAATCAGACATACATTTTAACGTATGTCTTTGTGCAAGGTTCCAAGCTTCCCCACATGCCTCACATCGTGAAGGCTCCAAAATAATTCTCAGGTATTTAGATAGAACTCAAGAATTTGACATTTTTCTTCCTTCTTCCTTAAGCTTTTTCGAATGCTTATTTTGGAGGTTGTAGGATTAATAGAAAAAATACATCAGATGCTTATCATTTTCTTGGTAGTACATCATATGCTTGTCATTTTCTTGTAACTCAATTGTTGCTTGGTCCTCTAGAAAACAAAGTTTAGTTGCACAATTCACGATTGAATCTGAATATATAGTCGTTGCTAGCACTTGCTCATAAATTATTGTATTGTTCAAACACTTAAGTACTATGAGGTTGATCTAGATAGTGTTCCGTTATTTTATGACAATACTAATGCCATTTGCATTGCTAATAACCCTGTGCAGCACTCTACAACAAAGTACATTGATATTAGATATCACTTTCCTCGTGATAATGTTGAAAAATAAAACAATGTGCTTCACCATGTAGATATCGAACATCAATTTACTGATATTTTCATAAAACCATTGGATTCTAGTTGTTTTTTTAATTCGTAATGAAATAGAGGTTATGCATCATCATGCATAAATTGAGGGAAAGTTTTGCAAACTTGGGAAGTCTATGTGTGAATCTGAAATTTAAAAATAATATGAGCATAGTATTTCATACATATATGACTGTGATTCCTTATACATGATGAAAGTGTCGCTTCATTACTCGTATTATACACTTTGTGGTTTTTATCATGACTAGTAATTTAAATAATTACTTACACTAAATCTGGTCATGATCAAACTTTCTTGCTGTTTTGAACTTGTTGCGTGCTCACAAGTGCTTTTAATCATGAAAAAATAATCAATTAATAGGCCACATGTTGAGCTTTTATGATCAAATAAAAATATAAGAAAGATCAAGAGAATATACATGCATCACACTTCTTTTTTTAGATGCCTTATCATTGAACTTAGATGTGGACTTGGAAAGAGTTGTGTATGACTAAATCATGTTCTTAAGCTTTAGATTGTCAAATAACATAGGTTTGGTTTGGTTGGTTAGAATAAGGCTGAAGTTGCATATAATCTCTTGCAAAGTTTATATGATTTAATTGGTGCTTTAAAAGTGAATAAAATAGTGACATGTGTGATGCTTTCAGGTTTTTGAAATAGTTGAGTTTGTGAGATAATGACTTGGTTAAATGGAAAATACATTTTATCTCTAGCATGGCTTACACTACTTTATGTATCTCATTGATGTGATAGTGTAAGTTATTTGATGGTATGACTTGGATGTTCTTTGTTTTATATGTATAAATGGCCAACGGGTTGTGCCGGGCTGGGCTCGAGCCTAAAAAACATGAGTCCAACACGACACGATTATTAAACAGGTTGTGTCGGGCCGGCCCGATAGCCATTTCCTTAGGCCCAGGCATGGCACGCGGCCCGATTAAACGGGCCATGCTGAGCCCATCCCATGTCGAGCCGAACGTGTTGGGTTGACCCGAGGCACAACGACAGATTTGCGGACTGCGAGCTTGCGGGCGCGGCGCATCTACAGTGCCAGAGTTGAGGCCATCAGGATTCAGGAGACAGGCGTGCCTGCGTGCAAAGGTGGGCCGGCGAGGCCGTGACGATTGTTGGCTGAGGGCCAAGAGGGTGGTGGGCATCTTCGGATCTGAGGAAGGTGAGCGGAGAGGCAGAGGGAGAGGTCGTCGCCGTGTTGGCCGCTGGGTCGAGATCCGTCGATGCCATTTGTCAGAGGGGCAGTGGCGCGACCACGCAAGGGAGAACCGAAGCCGAGTAGTGGTGAGGATGGTTGTCGTGTTGCGAAGACCGAAGAGACGAGGGAGGTAGGAGGGAGAGCCAGGGAGGTGGTGCCACGGGAAGGTGAGCATAGGAATCGAGGAGACAAGGACCAAGTGTGCAACGCTACGAGATCAGGAAGGAGAAGATGAATCGGAGGAGGAGGCGAAGGACCGACTGGCGGCTAGCGGATCGGGAGATGGAGAAAAAATTGGTTTATATATGAGTTAAAGGATAATGGGCTAGTAGGGTTGTGCCCATGCTGGACTGGCCCAGTCGGGCTATACGAGCCAACTAACGGGCTTACTAGGCTGCCCCTTAATTGGGTCATGTCCGGCTAGCCCAAGAGGCTAGAGGCTTAACCCAGGCACGGCTCGAGTCGTGCGTTGGGCCGGCCCGGGCCCGGTGCCTCTCGTGCCGAGTCATGCTCGTGACGAGGCAAAAATATCGAGCTTCGTGTCGGGCCCATCAAGTCCGGCCCATTTGGCCACCTTTATTTATATGTATATGGCATTATGCTCATAAACAATTAAAAATGATCTCTTATACCTTGTTGAATACTTTATCAAAGGAGGATAAATATATCACACATTGCACATTCACAAGTGTTTTGATTTACAAATTATTGTTAAGGAGAGTGTACATCCTTACTAGGAGAATTTTTAAAGTGAGAGTTTTCTTCCCATTTGATTTATATTTTCAAAAGGAGAGGGAAAATTTCTTTTGTCAAATTTTCCATGAAACGTGTATGAGTCAATGTTCGATTTCAGAGTGGTGTTGTCGATGCATTCATCAATGGTGAGATTGTAAGACCTATGTGTGTTGAATACATTGAAATTTATATTAAAAGTGAGGGTTTTATGTAAAGTTTTGAGTATAGCCGAGACATTCACTTCGCACCGTCGAACTTTTTAAATTAACTACAGGACACAGTTTGGACTATGCGAACTCAAGCACATGAGTTGCACACGTTTTTCATTTTATAATTTCCGAACCTAGCGGCACCTGAGCTGCATGTGAGTCGATGTTTTAGACTGTCCGAACCTTTCCTTGTATGATGCAGTGCGGCTGACTGCCCGATGCCCAATCTTACTGTTTAGTTTCAGCTGCTCTGTTTTTACTTTGAATGATTTTAAACTTGCTTTACACTTATTGGAAGGTTTGCTTAGTACTTTTAGACAAGTTTTGAATGCATTTTGGCTGATCATGATGCATAGTATCTTACTATGTTTTGCAACATGCTTATGTGACGTGCTCACATAAAGTTGTGGTTTTTGCATTGACGAGAGTTAAGTCGAGAACTTATGCTCGCAAGAATTGATTGTTTGTTCATGTGCATGTGTTTCTTGAGATCTAAGATATGACTGGTGATGGTTATATATTGAACTAGTTTTTGGTAGAAGATGAGTTTTAACAACCAAGTTCGGAAGGAATTGTGCTGAGTTAACCTGGAGGTCATGCAACATGTTTGGATCAAGAACAATACATATGAAGGTATCATTCACGTTTTGGAAAGTGTTTGCAGGTGTGCAAAAAGTGCATTGATGTGGCAACATTGATCCAAGGTGTGATGAACAATTATGGACGAGAACATGTGGCTATAACGGTCCAATCGGTTGGATTATGCGCACAGTCTAAAGCTGAGACAATTATCATTCATTTATGGAATGTTTTAAGCTGGTTGTGGTTAGATTTCGTGTGAAGTACGAAGTTAAGTTGTTTTAGAAATGTTTGGGATGTTACTAAAGTATTTGGAAGTCTTAAAGTTGCTTTTTTCAGCGTATGGAAGAGTCTTGAGCAGTTATGGAAAGTTTCGGTTAAATCTAAGTAGGAGTAGGAGTTCTAGTTTGGATTAACTGGCCTTAGGATGATTTATGTAAGAAAGCGAGCCAGGGCTCGTGGAGAGTATGAACTGTGGTTGTTCTCTTGTATTTCATTGAATAAATTCATGGTTTTCGAGGAGCTTTTGTGCCTTATTCATCCGACATGTTTTTGGCAAGTTTTACTCGGTGAGTTTCTGCGCAGCCTGACATTGATTTGGTGTTTCAATAATAATTGGCATTTTACTGCCAATTGCCGTGATTTTTTCATTTTGTATTCACAACTTGATGTTCTATCATCTGTGAAAATTTCACGGTCGTTGATTTAGTGATTTTTGATCTACACGAGTTCCTTTGCAGCATAGTAGATCTCTTTTTGCTATGATAGGACTGATTGACCTTTGCTCAATCTTTTAATCCTATCTGGAGCTCTACTCATTGTTTTTATTTGATTCTTATTGCATTAGTTTTGAGACTTGATTTTCTACAATCTATACTAGTTTTGTTACAGTTGAACACGTTGAAAGTTGCACGCACTGGTTTTTTTATCATATTGATATTTTGTCGAGGTGTTATTGTAGTTTCTGCATAAAAAGTTTTTAATCTATAATGCACCCTTTCTGATAGCTTTTCACGTGCTATTCTATCCTACGTCTCCGGTGTTAGCTATCGTATCCACAGCAGCCTGAGCCACATTATCTCAAACGGTGTCAACCTCGGCGCGAGCTCGAGCAAGCTCGACGGCCTACTTCACCACCGTCGCAACTGAGGCCGCTCCCCCCTGAGTGGTATGTAAAAGCCCTAATTTCCATAATTCAAAGTTCAGTTAGGACAAAATTTTTGAATGATAAAAAGCAATAAAAAGGAAATGAGAAAAACAAATAAATTCAAACTCCAAATGAGGGAATTCAAAAGAATAAAACTTAGCTACTGTTCAAATGAATTTAACATGAAAATTTGAGTTGACCAATTGATTACAAATATTCCAAATAGCATCCCTGCAAAGTTTCATAATTTGTGAAGCAAGTATGCTATTTAATTCGATAGCTTCATTGAATTCAACTCAAATTCAAATTCAAATTTGAATTCAAAGAAACTTTGCCAAATCAACAATCTGATTTCAGAATCAATTCTACACCTTTAGTTTAGTCTACCATAAAATTTCTAGAATTTTTGGACACAAGTAGGTGTGATATTTTAGTGTCCAAAGAAGATAGAGTTGAAGGGAGAGGTGGGACCCACTGGTCGGTCAGTCAAATACGTGTACCGCCTCTCTCGGTTCTTCCCATGGCGCCACCTCCCGGCATGCAGTCGACACCGAGACGCTTGCACTGTTGAGGTTGCCTCCAGCTGCCCCCAGCTCGCCCTGACCTCCTCCTTATCATCTCCTCAGCCCCATAGTCGAATACCTCACATTGGTTCCATCCCTGGCGCAAGAACTTCACATGCCGGCGACTTCTCCCCTCCCCCTCGAAATCCAGCAAAGATCATCGGTAAGACTCCCGTTTCTTCGCACTGGGTTGCCCCTCAAGCTTTGGCGCAGCTCCTTGATCATTCTCTTTCACAGTTTGAGCCTCCCCATCGATGGATTGGACGAATTTCGGGCCGCCGGCGTGTTGCCCAGTTTTTGCCGCCTCTCTGCACCCGTGGCGCCGCCGATCTCGACCGAGTCACGAGCTGCTCCCAACAGCAAAAAGAAGCGCATGTCCACCCTATGGATCAAGGTGAAAACCCTATCCACTTTCATTCCTCCTAGAAGTAGAAATTTCATGTTTTCCTTTCAGCCTAGTCCGAACGATGATTCTAGGTTTTGCGTTTAATTCAGTTTGTACGTGCAAACATTTTTCAATCTAGTTAAGATTAGGGACTAGACCATACGCAGCTGAAGACCAAAGATCAGAGCAACCCATCTAGAATCTGGTTTTCGTAGCCGCGAGGTAGACGACGACCGGGTGGGTCCCGGTCGTCAGTCAAAGAATGCGCGCGCCCAGATCAACTGTGGTCGAGGATCGCGTGCGGCTATGCAGAATAAAACTGTGGCCCCCGTGTTGCTTCAACCCGAGTGGTCCATTTTAAATCCTGTGGGCCCAGACCTTTATTCAAATGTTTCCCATTGGAATTTTATTCCAGAAATTTCTCCAACTTTGAAAATCCATATCTCCTAGTAGAATTGTCCAAAAATACCCAAATAAATTTTGTTAGAACCAGTATGAAGAACATTTTCCAGTGGTGCACTTGGATTTGTATTAAAGTCCATACCAATTTCTCCATAATTCAAATAAGCAAAATGCTTATAGAATTAATTCCTATAGTTATGCTCTTTGGAAAATTACCAAATTTTTCCAGAACCTTCACTTGAACATACTTGAACTCCAGTAAAAATTTTAGGGTCATTAGACTTCATTTACATGGTCTGATCACCTGTATATTCTCTATGCACATAAAAATAGCCAAATTTATTTAGAATTTGTACAGAAACTTGTGCAAACTTCTAAATTGAATATATATCTCAGTATAAAGCTTAAAGATTTGTCAAACCAACTTTGTTAGTTTGCTCTTTATCCACACTAACCAGAACTACAACCCAATCCTCATGAAAATCTCTAGATTTTCCTGTAGAGCCCTTCAAAGCAAGATCATGTTTGATTTTTATCTGATGATTCACTTCATAGAAAAATCTAAAATTTTGCCAAAATGTTATTTAGTAAGTTTATGAATTCTTGTAAAAATTTAAGATTCATTGGACTTGATTAACCTAGTTTAATATGAAGATTTTCCTAACTGATCATAGAATGCCCAAAAACAACAGAAACAAATCAGTAAATTATCCAAACTTGTAAATTCATTATCTGAAAGTAGGATGCTTAGAAAATTATGAAACAATTTTTTTTGAGTCACTCTTGACCTCCTCTAAATAGAACACCAACGTTTGGACATTTTAAACCTACAGATAATTCCTCAAAATTCTGGCAAATGTTTAGATTCATTGAATTTTATACAAATGTAACTTCATTGGATTGATCCCAATTTTGGCCAGAATATCACCCATAGTACCTAGTGTCCCCTTTAAAAATTCCAGAACCATTGGGCTTAAATTAATATATTTAACTGTCTTTCCATTAAGCTATATCATAATACCGGTATTGATTCACTTGCATAATTCTTTGCATATCGATTAGTTGCCGAGCTCAAGAGGACCCTGGAGCTACTTGAAGTCATCCCTATGTATATTAACTTTGATACCGTCTCGCAACCAATGGCAAGCCCCAGTTTGCATTTAAGCGCTATTACAAAATTTTGATTTGTATCACCTATGTCTAGGATGAGTATTGTGCATTAGGGCTAAGATGATTGAAAACCCACTTGCATGACCAAATCAACCTATGGAGTATTTGGATAGTTGTCAAGTCATCGTGTAGACTATGCTATGCCAAATGTTGTATAGAATTCAGTAGAAGTCGAGTAGTTAGAATCTACTCGCATGACTAGGACTTTTTCACACGGGATTGGTTCAAAGAGAATGGAGTGGTAATCTGAAAATGAGACCGGGCACGGGCGTAGGATGCAGCAAGACGTGGTCTTGGGTGTGTAGTCCTGCCTGTGTTGGTTATGGACCGATCCGTATGCCGCCCTGCTGAGCAAGTTTAAACTGTATCGGAGTCATCCTGGATATATGGGGTCCAGGAAACCGATGTACCTTGGGAAGCTTTTGTTGAGACTTTTTCGATCGCCTTAGGCTTTCGGCCACAGCACAGTAGACGAAAACTCGCTCACGACATCTTCACAGTGGAAGGGTACACCGTGAGTGGGAATACTGTCCTAGACGATTGAATTGATTCAACTTGGGCGGAACTTGAGAAAGGTGGCTGCGTACGACGTCTGTGGAGTGCACCGATGTGACTTCCAGTATGGGCGTACATGTCGTTTATTCCGGGTATCATTGATTCGAATCACCGTCCCTCGCGGATATGAGTACAACTTGTTCACTTAGTTATGACGTAGTAATACTTGCACTTGGGGTGAGAATTAATTGCTGCTGTTATGAACATAATATTATTATGGTATTGCTATGTTGTATGTATTAGTATAGTGCTGACTAAATTTATTTTTCTACCTTGGGCATGCACCATCGTGATGAAATGTTTCTTGTTTGATTGTGGAGTTACGATGTTGTCCCGCACAAGGTTTAAGCTGCTGCTATAAATCTGAAAATAAGGACCTACATTTAGGCGAGTCCATTATGCAAATCTACCATCCTATGTTTATGTCTTTACCCTCATGTAGAGTTTCATGTTTAGGTGAGACGGTTAAGTCTTGCTGAGCCTTCGTGCTCACGGTTGCTATATAAGTTCTCTTGCCGGTACTAACCTCTGTGCTTATGCTTATGGTTG
Source organism: Tuctoria greenei (assembly GCA_036927565.1). Lineage (NCBI taxonomy): Eukaryota > Viridiplantae > Streptophyta > Magnoliopsida > Poales > Poaceae > Tuctoria > Tuctoria greenei. Next base: position 112,885,647 of record JAYESD010000010.1, read on the forward strand.
TCCGATGAGACTCGGGACTCTCCGAGTGATATACTCATGTGGGAACCACGCCGCTGCTGTTTGATCTTCGTGGCTAGTGAGGAGTGTCTGTGGACTGGACGAATTCTCTTTTGCTTATTAGACTTAAATACGCGAGTTGTAATCTTATCTTCTGCTGTAGTTTATTTTTATATAAACTATTTGTAAACTGAACATCTTTGTAAATTTTAGCAAATGATTTATGTAATATGTGTTCCTTTACATGTGTGTTGTTGGGTGTCGCATCGCACGGCACCACCCAATGCGATTCCTTGAAAGTGTGGACTCTGGTCCCCACAGACTGGTATCAGAGCTGCATTGGGAATAGCACACTAAATAAGGATCGTCTTATAAGAAAAACATAGGATACGGTGAGGATACGGTACTAGGCCCACATAAGAACTATAGTAGCATAAGTTATTAAGGTGGCAAGTATAACTTATGTGTTATTATATTCTGTAATGATGGTTCGACGTCAGATAAGAGGTAAGGTACGCCACCGCAAGCGGATCAATTACGATAAGCTCACCATGCGAGAGGTAGCATGGAAATCTTTCCGTGGCTTTGCACGAAAGAGTCAATATGAGTCTCTGAAACTTTCCATATTTCTGAGAACATATGACACGTGGTACTCCAGCATGCTTCAAAGTTAGTGGGAGCCCCTGTTGGGTGGGACATAACCCAATGCGCCTCCTAATGGTGCACTACTATACAAAGACATGGGACTCCGTCGGGTGGTAGAAAATACAGTCATGTACCTCGAGACGTGGCTTAACTCGGGGTGGCCCGTATGAAACGATACGGGACGAATATTTTTACTTTCATATATATTATTATGAATTGATCGCCCGTGCGGGCTGTGTCGTACGACGCCATATGATTGATCAGTAGTTTGTGTGTAGTGACAGGTACACTGACCACGTGATCGTATTGTTCTTTGAAATCATTTGTGAGTGAACATCATTAAGTACCACCATTGAGACGTATGCCGGAATACCGGCTTAGAATTTTTACTTTGTGAGGCACGTAGTACCGACATATACTCCATTGATGCATTACCCACTTTTCTCTAAAATGGAACTGAGAATATGTAAAGCTACTTATATTAGTTATCAAGCTCTGAGTTTGAACTAAGTTTCCAAATTTGGAGTAGGTTTCGAAGTCACCAATTCAAAAATAGAGTGTTCTATTTTCTGCCATAAAAAGACCTGAATTTGAGAAACTATATATCCTAGTAGAAAACTTCAATGAATGTGTAACATACATGGATGGAAATTTTAGGAAGTCCTTTAAAACTTTTATGTTCAACTCCAGAACTGAATTCCGCTATAACATGTTCAAAATTTCAAAGTTCCAAAACCTACCAAACTGGACAGAAAATGGAACCCTCTATGGACTCCTGATTGTTTTCGCCATATCTCACTCTAGAAAATTCGAACCGGGTCGTGCAAGACAATTCTGAAATCCTTGTAATATTTATTACAAATTTTGTGAATTGTGGCTTTTGTAAATTATGCTGTTTTATATCTGGAAATCACTATAAACAAAGGAGGTGCTGTCAAATTTTCCAGAAAAACTGTCAGGTTTACAATGCCATATCTTCTCAACCAGAAATGATCTGAAGTCAAACCAATACTTTTTAGAAAGTTCTTGAAGTGTACTTCTACTTTGTAGTTCACCTCAAGATCGTTTGGCCATTTTCTGGGTTAAATTTATATTTGAGTACAAGCTAGTCAGGTTTCAACAGAAACTTCATTGGTTTGATATAATTTGGTCTTGTTATGAATCTGGTCCTCGATTTCACTTCGAGAAGTGTCGGAACGGACCAGTTGTCAACACTCAACCATTTACTAGTGGAATTGAGGGTTTGACCCACGCGAACCTCTTTTCTTTTATGACTATGTTTGTGTCATATTAAAAATAAAAGTGTGTATTCGTACGATAACACGCATAACGTCCCGTTGCGACCAACGATAGTCAAAATAAACTTCAATCCATGGAGTTCATTATTTTGGAGCTCGCTATTGTAACATTGGTCCAGGGATGATATATTGTGTATAAAGTTTATACTTTATCAATATATGTTACCGTTATGCAAGTTTGGTTATCAATACACACATTATTGTTTTCATCCTAGTGTGATCTTGCGATATCACATCTCGTGTTGGATTAATGACTGTAACCGCATAATGGTGCGCACTTGTGCAACATACGAGGTACGTGGTTCAAGTCAGGGAGGGGATAACTCCAGAGAGCCGGAACAACCGGCACAACCGCCACCTCCATCTCCGCTTACATAGACGGGTGATATCGCAGACATGATGGGTTCGTGCAACGAGCAAACCAAACTGCTGTGAACCCTCGTGAAGGTTACGTGCAATCAGGGGGGACGTCAAGCCGAAGGCAATCGTCAACCTCAGGAAGCAACATATCTAGAATTCTTGGCGACCGCACCCCCCGTGTTCAGTGGTGATGGTGAACCTCTAGATGCAGTCCATTGGCTCTACTTCATTGAAGCTAAGTTCGGACTGCTACAGTGCAGTGATCATATGAAGGTTTTATATGCAGCACAACAACTTCATGGCATCACCGGTGCTTGGTGGGCGAACAACATCGCCTCCTTGGCCGCTGGACAGCAAGTCACTTGGACAGAGTTCCGGAAGGCATTCGACGCCTATCATGTTCCTCCCGCCATTATGAGAAGGAAGCTTCAGGAATTTCTTCATTTGAAGCAAGGAGAAATGAGTGCTCAAGAATACTCCAAAGTCTTTGTTAATCTAGCGCAATATGCGTTGGAGTATGTGAGTACGGAGGATCAGAAGCGAGAGTACTTCTATCTGGGTCTAAGCCCCATGTTGAAAGACAAGCTTGCATTATTCAATCATGACTCGTTCAACGCTATGCTTAATGTCGGGATTACGCAAGAGGATGCCACACGTGAGCAGATCGCGGAGGAGTCAAAGAAGAGACTTGCTGTGCAAGACAGCACACATAATGTTCCTCAAAAATATCGTCTGGTGTACAGATCACCCTTCGGTCAGATATGGCAATCGGCTGCACAACCGAGTTCGTATCGGAGTCGGCTGTTTGAAGCATCAGATTTCCAACCAGCATTATATCAGCAGCAAGAACAGTCCCAAATTGTTCCAAGGGCATTTATCTCACAGTGAGATGCAGGACAATTCAGGCCTCAAGTCAGCGGGCAGTTGAATTCGCATAAGTGTTTCACATGTGATCGTGTTGGGCACTATAACAAGGATTGCCCAGAGAAGATGTTGAGCAACGGACAAGTACCCATACAATGGTGTATTCAACCCCGTATTCAACCAGAGAGGACAGCACTGCAAACCGGAAGTGTTCAACACATAGCGATCGAGAGTGTTCCGGAGGGAGCACCGGTATTAGCGGGCATGTTTGCTATCAAAGACATAGCCGTCCTCATACTCTTTGATTCCGATGCTACCCACAATTTTATCAGTAAATCATGTGTGGATCAGCACCAATTATCCACCAATACTCCCAAGAATAGTTATCTTATAAGTTCACCGGGTGGGAGTATCTCTGCTAGTCAGATTGTTCCCCAAGCAGCTCTATGTTTGGGAGGCAAGATATATCCAACGTCGCTGATTATATTGGATGGACAGAAGATAGAGGTAATATTGGGGATGTCATGGTTGAACCATCACGGTGCCATTCTTAATATCGGTACCCGGACTGTCCAAATTGACTCTCCGATACACGGACAACATGCACTGGTTTTGGGCAGCTTGGAGCAGAACAGTGCAGCTGCATATAACACGGAAGCAACTAAACTTGAAGATATTCCGGTGGTCCGTGAGTATCCCGATGTGTTTCCCGATGACTTACGGGCATGCCACCAGAACGTGATGTTGAGTTCAAGATTGAACTTGTACCGGGAACCACACCGATCTCTCGAAGACTGTATTGAATGGCACCTAATGAGCTAGCTGAATTAAAAGAGCATTTGAAGGACCCTTTGGACAAGGGTTTTATTCACCCAAGCTCGTCACCTTGGGGCAGCTCGGCGCTGTTTGGCAAGAAGAAGGATAAAATATTGCAGTTATGCGTGGATTATCGACCGCTTAACGTCGTGACTATAAAGAACAAGTACCTGCTGCCCCGCATCGACATTTTATTCGATCAACTTGTTGGTGCGAGGGTGTTCTCGAAGATGGATCTTCGGTCTGGATATCATCAAATCAAAATCCGACCGGAGGATATACCGAAGACGGCATTCTCGACGCGGTATGGGTTATACGAGTATCTTGTGATGTCTCACCAATGCTCTGGCTCACTTCATGTATCTCATGAACTCAGTATTTATACCGGAGTTGGACAAGTTCGTCGTGGTCTTCATCGATGACATATTGATTTATTCCAAGTTAGAGGAAGAGCATGCTGAACATCTGCATATTGTGCTGCAACATTGAGAGACCATAAGCTCTATGCAAAATTCAACAAGTGTGAATTTTGGATCAGCCAGGTGCCATTCTTGGGACACATTATTTCAGCTGAGGGCATCGCGATGGACCCAAGTAAAATTGTTCAAGTGCTGAAATGGCAGTCTCCGAAGTCCGTACATGAAGTCCGAAGTTTCCTCGATTTAGCGGGATATTATCGGAGGTTCATCCCGAGCTTCTCAAAAATCGCGAAACCAATGATGGAGCTGCTAAAAAAGTGCACCAAATATATCTGGAAGTCAGCTTGTAAAGAAGCGTTCAAGACATTAGTACATCACCTTACAACAGTCTCGGTTCTTGCTCAGCCGGACATGACTAAACCGTTCGACGTTTACTTTGTGATGCATTCGGCATCGGACTTGGTTGTGTTCTTATGCAAGGAGGACGTGTGGTCGCATATGGATCTCGACAACTCCAAAACCACGAGCAACACTATCCGACTCACGTCCTTGAGCTCGCTGCCGTGGTATTGGCATTAAAAATGTGGAGGCATTACTTTCTTGGAAATCTTGTACACCTCTACACCGATCACAAAAGTTTGAAATATATTTTCACGCAGAAGGAGTTGAATATAATACAACGAAGGTGGTTAGAGCTGATCAAAGATTACGAAATTGAAATTCACTACCACCCTGGTAAAGCGAACATGGTTGCCGACGCGCTTAGTCAGAAAGCTCATGTCCACAACATCACCATGAATGAAATGGAAGATGAGAAACCAAGTCTATATGTAATTCCACATGGGGCTCTCCACAATCTTGCTATCATTCCCACCATCCGAGAGGAAATTATTGAAGCCCAAAAGAAGGACAAGGTCTTGTCACACATACAAGAAAGAGTGGACAGCGGGGAGGTAAAATGTTTCTGGAAAGATGATCACGGTACATTATGGTTCCAGGAACGGATAGTTGTACTCCGAGATGTTAAGCTCCGGAAGAAAATATTGGATGAAGCTCACATGTCAAAATTTTCTATTCATCCGGGCAACAATAAAATGTATCAAGATTTAAAGACCAAGTTTTGGTGGACACGGATGAAGCGGGAAATAGCGAAGTACGTATCCGAGTGTGATACGTGTCGGCGAGTGAAGGCCGACCATATGAAGAAAGAGGGACAACTGCAACCACTGAATATTCCAACATGGAAATAGGAGGATGTGAGTATGGACTTCATAGTCGGATTGCCACTCACATTCTGGAAGCATGATTTGATTTGGGTGATAGTCGACCGACTAACCAAATCAGCACACTTCATTCTGGTAAATGTCAGATTCAATGCCAAGAAATATGAAGAGATGTACATATCAATAATCGTGTGTATACACGAAATTTCCTCGCACGATTATTTCAGATGGAGGCTCGCTGTTCGTTGCTCGTTTTTTGGAGCAACTACATGCCTCGTTGGGTACTAAACTGATTAGAAGCTCCGCATATCACCCCCAGACCGATGAACAAACCGAGAGGGTGAACCAAGTCCTTGAAGACATGTTGCGTGCATGTGCCATCCATCATGGTAAAAATTGGGATGATCATTTATCGTTGGCGGAATTCTCGTACAACAACGGTTATCAAGCGAGTATCAAGATGGCACCATACGAAGCTCTCTACGGCCGGAAATGCCGCACACCGCTGAATTGGTGTCAGTCCGGCGAGAGGGTGATGTTCGGGATTGATCTAATAAACGAAGCCTAGGAACAAATTCGGATCATTCAAGCGAACTTAAGAGCGGCTCAATCTCGACAGAAGAAGTATGCAGACAAGCGGCGTCGCCCGCTGCACTTCGACATGGGTGATCACGTATACCTCCGCGTGTCACCGATGAAAGGATTTCATCGGTTTGGAGTAAAAGGGAAGCTCACTCCCCGATTTATTGACCCGTTTGCTATCACGGAGAAGTACGGACCTATGGCTTATCGATTGGAATTACCGGCATCTCTCGCTGGTATACATGACATTTTCCACATATCTCAGCTTCGGAAATTTCTCAAGTTCGTAGCTGCAGTCCACACCGACGAAATCGACGAATTGTAATCGCATTTGACATACTCCGAACATCCGATTCAAATTCTCGACGAGAAGGCTCGAACAATGCAGAATCGCACGCTGTGGTTCTATAAAGTGTTATGGAGCAACTATATTGTTGAAGAAGTGACTTTGGAATCCGAAGAATATCTCGGCTCCAACTATCCGGATTTCTTATCATCTCATATCCGGTTATTTCTCTCCTACTTTCGTCTCTTCATTGTAATCTCGGGACAAGATTCTTTAAAGGGGGAGGAATGTAAAAGCCCTAATTTACATAATTCAAAGTTCAGTTAGGACAAAATTTTTGAATGATAAAAAGCAATAAAAAGGAAATGAGAAAGACAAATAAATTCAAACTCCAAATGAGGGAATTCAGAAAAATAAAACTCTACTGTTCAAATGAATTTAACATGAAAATTTGAGTTGACCAATGGATTCCAAATATTCCAAATAGCATCCCTGCAAAGTTTCATAATTTGTGAAGCAACTTTGGTATTTAATTCAATAGCTTCATTGAATTCAACTCAAATTAAAATTCAAATTTGAATTCAAATAAAACTTTGCCAAATCAACAATCTGATTTCAGAATCAATTTCTACACCTTTAATGTAGGCTACCGTAAAATTTCTAGATTTTTTGGACACAAGTAGGTAGGATATTTTAGTGTCTAGAGAAGATAGAGCTGAAGGGTGAGGTGGGACCCACTGGTCAGTCAGTCAAATACGTGTACCGCCTCTCTCGGTTCTTCCCATGGCGCCACCTCCAGGCATGCAGTCGACACCGAGCTGCTTGCACTGTTGAGGTCACCTCCAGCTGCCCCTAGGTCGCCCTGACCTCCTCCTTATCATCTCCTCAGCCCCATAGTCAAATACCTCACCTTGGTTCCATCCCTGGCGCAAGAACTTCACATCCCGGCGACTTCTCCCCCCCCCCCCCCCCCTCAAAATCCAGCAAAGATAATCGGTAAGGCTCTCGTTTCTTCGCACTAGGTTACTCCTCAAGCTTTGGCGCAGCTCCTTGATCATTCTCTTTCACAGTTTGAGCCTCCTCATCGACGGATTGGACAAATTTCGGGCCGCCGGCGTGTTCCCCTGTTTTTGCTGCCTCTCTGCACCCGTGGCGCCGCCGATCTCGACCGAGTCACGAGTTGATCCCAACAGCAAAAAGAAGCGCATGTCCACCCTCTTGATCAAGGTGAAAACCCCATCCACTTTCATTCCACCTAGAAGTAGAAATTTCATGTTTTCCTTTCGGCCTAGTCCGAGCGATGATGCTAGGTTTTGCGTTTAATTCAGTTTGTACATGCAAACATTTTTCAATCTAGTTAAGGATTAGGGACTAGACCTCCATATGCAGCTGAAGACCAAAGATCAGAGCAACCCATCGAGTAATTTAGTCGGGAATCGAGTTTTCGTAGCCGCCTTTGTAAAAGTCCGACGGCTCACCGGCGAACTCGACGTTGCCGACCTTTCCACTCCATTTGCGTCCCCTAATCTTCCTCTGCAGGCATCCAGGAAGCTTTTCGGTAATTTTCCAGCATGTTCGGGCGTTGTTTGAGGCTTGCCGACATGGCCGAAACCCTAATCGCTGCCGCCGCCGTCACACCGCCATCTCCGGCCGCCAATCGCCGTCAGGAGCTTCACCATCATGTTCCTCGTCTGATTTTAGGTGGGGGCGGTGAGGGTGGAGTGCCTTCGTGCCCTGGAATGAGCTGCGGCGAGGGGCCGCCATCGGGCGCAGCCGCGCGCCGCGCTCGAGCGCCGCTAGCGCGAGGTAGACGATGACCGGGTGGTGCCGGTTGTCAGTCAAAGAACATGCGCGCCCGGATCAGCTGTGGCCGAGGATCGCGGGCGGCTATGCGGAATAAAACTATGGACCCCGTGTTGCTTCAACTCGATTGGTCCATTTTAAATCCTATGGGCCCAGCCCTTTATTCAAATGTTTCCCATTGGAATTTTCTTCCAGGAATTTCTCCAACTTTGAAAATCCATATCTCCTAGTAGAATAATCCAAAAATTACCAAATAATTTTTTTTAGAACCAGCATGAAAAATACTTTCAGTGGTGCACTTGGATTTGTATGAAAGTCCATAGATATTCTCTATAATTCAAATAAGCAAAATTCTTATAATTAATTCATGTAGTTCTGCTCTTTGGAAAATTACCAAATTTTTCCAGAACCTTCATTTTAATATTCTTGAACTTCAGTAAAAATTTCAGGGTCATTAGACTTCATTTACAAGGTCTGATCACCTGAATATTCTCTATGCACATAAAAATAGCCAAATTTATTTAGAATTTGTACAGAAACTTGTGCAAACTTCTAAATTGAATATATCTCAGTATAAAGCTTCAAAATTTGTAAAATCAACTTTGTTGGTTTGCTCTTTATCCACACTAACCAGAACTACAACCCAATCCTCATGAAAATTGCTAGATTTTCCTGTAGAGCCCTTCAAAGCAAGATCATGTTTGATTTTTATCTGATGATTCACTTCATAGGAAAATCTGAAATTTTGCCAAAATGTTTTTTAGTATGTCTCTGAATTCTTGTAAAAAATTCAGATTCATTAGACTTGATTAACATAGTTCAATCTGAAGATTTTCCTAACTGATCATAGAATGCCCAAAAACAACAGAAACATTTCAGTAAATTATCCAAACTTGAAAATTCAATATATCACAGTAGGATGCTTAGAAATTATGAAAACAATTTTGCTGAGTCGCTCTTGACCTCCTCTAAATAGAACACCAACTTTTGGACATGTCAAAGCTACAGATTATTCCTCAAAATTCTGGGAAGTGTTTAGATTCATTGAATTTTATACATCTGTAACTTCATTGGATTGATCCCAATTTTGGCCAGAAGCTCACCCATTGTACCTAGAGTCACCTGTAAAAATTTCAGAACCATTGGGCTTAAATTAATATACTTAATTGTCTTTCCATTAAGCTATATTATAATACTGATATTGATTAACTTGCATAATTCTTTGTACATCGATTAGTTGACGAGCTAAAGAGGACCCCGGAGCTACATGAAGTTATCCCTCTGTTGATTAACTTTTATACCGTCTCACAACCAAAGGCAAGCCTCGGTTTGCATTTAAGCGCTATTACAAAATTTTGATTTGTATCATCTATGTCTAGGGTGAGTATTGTGCATTAGGGCTAAGGTGATTGAAAACCCACTTGCATGACTAGATCAACCTATGGAGTATTTGGATAGTTGTCATGTCATCGTGTAGACTATGCTATGCTAAATGTTGTATAGAATTCAGTAGAAGTCGAGTAGTTGGAATCTACTCGCATGGCTAGGACGTTTTCACACAGGATTGGGTTCAAAGAGAATGGAGTAGTAATCTAAAAATGAGATCGGGCAGGGGCGTAGGATGCAGCAAGACGTGGTCTTGGGTGCGTAGCCCTACCCGTGTCAGTTAAGGAACGATCCATATGCCGCCTTGTTGAGGAAGTTTGAACTGTACCGGAGTCATACTGGATATATGGGGTCCAGAAAACCGATGTATCTTCGGAAGCTTTTGTTGAGACTTTTTTTATCGCCTCAAGCTTTCGGCCGCAGCACAGTAGACGAAAACTCGCTCACGACATCTTCACAGCGGAAGGGTGCACCGTGAGTGGGAATACTGTACTAGACGATTGAATCGATTCAACTTGGGCAAAACATCGGAAAGGTGGCTGCGTATGACGTCTGTGGAGTGCAACGATGTGACTTCCAATATGGGCGTACGTGTCGTGTATTCCGGGTATCATTCATTCGAATCACCGTCCCTCGTGGATATGAGTACCACTTGATCACTGAGTTGTGACGTACTAATACTTGCACTTGAGATGAGAATTAATTGCTGCTGTTATGAACATTATATTATTATGGTATTGCTATGTTGTATGTATTAGATAGTACTCACTAAATTTATTTTTCTACCTTGGACATGCAGCATCGTGATGAAATGTTTCTTGTTTGATTGTGAAGTTACGATGTTGTCCTGCACAAGGTTTAAGCTGGTGCTATAAATCTGAAAATAAGGACCTATATTTAGGCGAGTTCATTATGCAAATCTGCCATCCTATGTTTATGTCTTTACCCTCATGTAGAGTTTCATGTTTAGGTGAGACGGTTAAGCCTTGTTGAGCCTTCGTGCTCATGGTTGCTATATAAGTTGTTTTACAGGTACTAACCTCCGTGCTCATGCATATGGTTGTCCGATGAGACTCGGGACTCTCCGAGTGATACTCATGCGGGAACCACGCCGCTGCTGTTTGATCTTCGTGGCTAGTGAGGAGCGTCCGTAGGCTGGACGGCTTCTCTTTTGCTTATTAGACTTAAATACGCGAGTTGTAATCTTATATTCTGCTGTAGTTTATTTTATATAAACTATTTGTAAACTGAACATCTTTGTAAATTTTAGCAAATGGTTTATGTAATACGTTTTCCTTTACATGTGTGTTGCCGGGTGTCGCATCGCCCGCACTACCCAATGCGATTCCTAGAATGTGTGGACTCCGATCCCCACAGCCTGGTATCAGAGCTGCATTGGGAATAGCACACTAAACAAGGATCATATTATAAGAAAAACATAGGATACGGTGAGGATACGGTACTAGGCTCACATAAGGACTATAGTAGCATAAGTTATTAAGATGGCAAGTCTAACTTATGTGTTATTATGTTCTGTAACGACGGTTCGACGTCAGGTAAGAGGTAATGTACGCCACCGCAAGCGGATCAATTGCGGTAAGCTCACCATGCAAGAGGTAGCATGGAAATCTTTCCGTGGCTTTGCACGGAAGAGTCAATATGAGTCTCTGAAACTTTCCATGTTTCTGAGAACATATGACACGTGGTATCCCAGCGTGCTTCAAAGTTATTGGGAGCCCCCGTCAGGTGGGACATAACCCGATGCGCCTCCTACTGGTGCAGTACTATGCAAAGATGTGGGACTCTGTCGGGTGGTAGAAAACTCATTCATGTACCTCGAGACGTGGCTTAACTCAGGGCGGCCCGTATGAAATGACACGGGACAATGTTTTTACTTTCATATATATTATTGTGAATTGATCGCCCGTGCGGGCTATGTCGTACGACACCATATGATTGATCAGTAATTTGTGTGTAGTGACAGGTACACTGACCACGTGATCGTATTGCGCTTAGAAATCATTTGCGAGTGAACGTCATTAAGTGCCACCATTGAGACGTATGCCGGAATACCGGCTTAGAATTTTTACTTTGTGAGGCACGTTGTACCAACATATCCTCCATTAACGCATTAACAACTTTTCTCTAAAATGGAACTGAGAATATGTAAAGCTACTTATATTAGTTATCGAGCTCTGAGTTTGAACTGAGTTTTCAAATTTGGAGTAGGTTTTGAATCACCAATTCAAAATCAGAGTGTTCTGTTTTGTGCCATAAAAAAACCTGAATTTGAGAAACCATATCTCCCAGTAGAAAACTCCACTGAATGAGTACCATACATGGATGGAAAGTTTAGGAGGTCCTTTAAAACTTTTATGTTCTACTCCAGAACTGAATTCCCCTATAACCTGTTGAAAATTTCAAAGTTCTTAAACCTGCCAAACTGGACAAAAAATGGAACCCTCTCTGGACTCCTGATTGTTTTCACCATATCTCACTCTAGAAAATTTGAATCGGGTCGTGCAAGACATTTCTGAAATCCTTGTAATATTTATAACAAATTTTTTGAATTTTGGCTTTTGTAAATTCTGCTGTTTTATATCTGGAAATTGTTGCCTAAAATCAGCATAAACAAAGGAGGTGTTGTCAAATTTTCCAGAAAAACTATCAGGTTTAGAATGTCATATCTTCTCAACCATAGAAGATATTAAGTCAAACCAATACTTTTGGAAAGTTCTTGAAGTGTACTTCAACTTTGTAGTTCACCTCAAGATCTGATTCGGCCATTTTCTGGGTTAAATTTATGTTTGAGTACAAGCTGGTCAGGTTTCAACAGAAACTTCATCGGTTTGATATAATTTGGTCTTGTTATGAATCCGGTCCTCGATTTCACTTCGAGAAGTGTCGTAAAGGACCAGTTTTCAATACTCAACCATTTACCAGTGGAATTGAGGGTTTTACCCACTCAAACCTCTTTTCTTTTATGACCACGTTTGTGTCATATTAAAAATAAAAGTGTGTATTCGCACGATAACACGCATAATGTCCCGTTGCGACCAACGATAGTCGAAATGAACTTCGATGCATGGAGTTCATTATTTTGAAGCTCGCTATTGTAACATTGGTCCAGGGATGATGTATTGTGTAGAAATTTTATACTTTATCAATATATGTTACCGTTATGCAAGTTTGGTTATCAATACACATACTATTGTTTTCATCCTAGTGTGATCTTGCGATATCACGTCTCATATTGGATTAATGACTGTAACCGTAGAATGTGCGCACTCGTGCAACATACGAGGTCCGTGGTTCAAGTCCGGTAGGGGATAACTACCGAGAGCCGGAACAATCAGCGCACCCGCCACCTCTGTCTCCGTTTACATTGGCGGATGATATTGCAGCCATGCTGGGTTCGCGCGACGAGCGGACCGAACTGCTGCGAACCCTCGTGCAGGTTACGTCCAATCAGGGGGGACGTCAAGCCGAAGGCAATCGTCAACCTCAAGAAACAACATATTCGGAATTCTTGGCGACTGCACCCCCCGTGTTCAGTGGTGATGGTGAACCTCTAGATGCAGTCCATTGGCTCCGCACCATTGAAACTAAGTTCGGAATGCTAAAGTACAGTGATCATATGAAGGTTTTATATGTAGCACAACAACTTCATGGCATCGCCAGTGCTTGGTGGGCGAACCACATCGCCTCCTTGGCCGCCGGACAATGAGTCACTTGGACAGAGTTCTAGAAGGCATTCCACGCCTCTCATGTTCCTCCCGCAATTATGATAAGGAAGCTTCAGGAATTTCTTGATTTGAAGCAAGGAGAAATGAGTGCTCAAGAATACTCCAAAGTCTTTGTTAATCTAGCACAATATGCGTGGGAGTATGTGAGTACGGAGGATCAAAAGCGAGAGTACTTCTATCGGGATCTAAGCCCCATGTTGAAAGACAAGCTTGCATTGTTCAATCATGGCTCGTTCAACGCTATGCTTAATGTTGTGATTACGCAAGAGGATGCCACACGTGAGCAGATCGCGGAGGAGTCAAAGAAGAGACTTGTTGTGCAGGTCAACACACATAATGTTCCTCAGAAACACCGTGTGGTGTACCGATCACCGTTCGGTCAGATATGGCAACCGGCTGCACAATCGAGTTTGTACAGGAGTCGGATTTTTGAAGTATCAGATTTCCAACCAGCATTACATTAGCAGCAAGAACAGTCCCAAATTGTACCAGGGGCATTTATCTCATGGCGAGATGCAGGACAATTCAGGCCTCAAGTCAGCGGGCTGTTGAATCCATATAAGTGTTTCACATGTGATTGTGTTGGACACTATACCAAGGATTGCCCAGAGAAGATGTTGAGCAACGGGCAAGTACCCGTACAATGGTGTATTCAGCCCCATATTCAACCAGAGAGTACAGCACTGCAAACCGAAAGTGTTCAACACATAGCGATCGAGAGTGTTCCAGAGGGAGCACCGGTGTTAGCGGGCATGTTTGCTATCAAAGGCATACCCATCCTCATACTCTTTGATTCTGGTGCTACCCACAATTTTATCACTAAATCATGTATGGATCAGCACCAACTATCCACCAATACTCCCAAGAATAGTTATCTTATAAGTTCACCGAGTGGGAGTAACTCTGCTAGTCATATTGTTCCCCAAGCAACTCTATGTTTGGGAGGCAAGATATATCCAACGTCGCTGATTATATTGGATGGACATAAGATAGACATAATATTGGGGATGTCATGGTTCAACCATCATGATGTCGTTCTTAATATCGGTACCCAGGCTGTCCAAATTGACTCTCCGATACACGGACAGCACGCACTGGTTTTGGGCAGCTTGGAGCAGGACAGTGCAGCTGCATATAACACGGAAGCAACTAAACTTGAAGATATTCCGGTGGTCCGTGAGTATCCCGAAGTGTTTCCCGATGACTTACCGGGCAAGTCGCCCGAACGTGACGTTGAGTTCAAGATTGAACTTGTACCGGCAACCACACTGATCTCTCAAAGATCGTATCGAATGGTGCCTAATGAGCTAGCTGAATTAAAGGAGCATTTGAAGGACCTATTGGACAAGGGTTTTATTCACCCAAGCTCGTCACCTTGGGGCAGCTCGGCGCTGTTTGTCAAGAAGAATGATGAAACATTGCGGTTATGCGTGAATTATCGACCGCTCAACGCCATGACTGTAAAGAACAAGTACCCGTTGCCCCACATCGACATTTTATTCGATCAACTTGTTGGTGCGAGGGTGTTCTCGAAAATGGATCTTCGGTTTGGATATCATCAAATCAAAATCCGACCGGAGGATATACCGAAGACGGCATTCTCGACGCGATATGGGTTATACGAGTATCTTGTCGTGTCTTTTGGTCTCACCAACGCTCCGGCTCACTTCATGTATCTCATGAACTCATTATTTATGCCGGAATTGGACAAGTTCGTCGTAGTCTTTCGACGACATATTGATTTATTCCAAGTCAGAGGAAGAGCATGTTGAACATCTGCATATTGTGCTGCAACGATTGAGAGACCATAAGCTCTATGCAAAATTCAGCAAGTGTGAATTTTGGATCAGCCAATTGCCATTCTCGGGACACGTTATTTCAGCTGAGAGCATCGCGGTGGACCCAAGTAAAATTTTTCAAGTGCTGAAATGGCAGTCTCCGAAGTCCGTACATGAAGTCCGAAGTTTTCTCGGATTAGCGAGATATTATCGGAGGTTCATCCCGAGCTTCTCAAAAATTGGGAAACTGATGACGGAGCTGCTGAAAAAGGGCACCAAATATATTTGGAATTCAGCTTGTGAAGAAGCGTTCAAGACATTACTACATCACCTTACAATAACCCCTGTTCTTGCTCAGCCAGACACGACAAAACCATTCGACGTTTATTGTGATGCATCCGGCATTGGACTTGGTTGTGTTCTTATGCAAGGAGGACGTGTGGTCGCATATGGATCTCGACAACTCCGAAACCACGAGCAGCACTATCCGACTCACGACCTTGAGCTCGCTGCCGTGGTATTTACATTAAAAATGTGGAGGCATTACTTGCATGGAAATCTTGTACACCTCTACACCGATCACAAAAGTTTGAAATATATTTTCACGCAGAAGGAGTTGAATATGCGACAAATAAGGTGGTTAGAGCTGATCAAAGATTACGAAATTAATATTCACTACCACCCCGGTAAAGCGAATGTGGTTGCCGACGCGCATAGTCGGAAAGCTCATGTCCACAACATCACCATGACTGAAATGGAAGATGAGGAATCAAGTCTATATGTAATTCCACATGGGGCTCTCCACAATCTTTCTCTCATTCCCACCATCCGAGAGGAAATTATTGAAGCCCAAAAGAAGGACAAGGGCATGTCACACATACGAGAAAGAGTGGACAACGGGGAAGTAAAATGTTTCCGGAAAGATGATCACGGTACATTATGGTTCAAGGAACAATAGTTGTACCCCGAGATGTTAAGCTCCGGAAGAAAATATTGGATGAAGCTCACATGTCAAAATTTTCTATTCATCCGGGCAGCAATAAAATGTATCAGGATTTAAAGACCAAGTTTTGGTGGACAAGGATGAAGCGGGAAATAGCGAAGTACGTATCCGAGTGTGATACGTGTCGGCGAATGAAGGCCGACCATATGAAGAAAACGGGACAGCTGCAACTGCAAAATATTCCGACATGGAAATGGGAGGATATGGACTTCATAGTCAGATTGCCACTCACATTCCGGAAGCATGATTCGATTTGGGTGATAGTCGATCGACTAACCAAATCAGCACACTTCATTTCGGTAAATGTCGGATTCAATGCCAAGAAATATACGGAGTTGTACATATCAAGAATCGTGTGTCTACACAACATTCCTCGCACGATTATTTCAGATCAAGGCTCCCTGTTCGTTTCTTGTTTCTGGGAGCAACTACATGCCTTGTTGGGTACTAAACTGATTAGAAGCTCCGCATATCACCCCCAAACCGATGGACAAACCGAGAGGGTGAACCAAGTCCTTGAAGACATGTTGCGTGCATGTGCCATCCACCACGGTAAAAATTGGGATGATCATTTACCATTGGCAAAATTCTCGTACAATAACGGTTATCAAGCGAGTATCAAGATGGCACCATACGAAGCTCTCTATGGCTGGAAATGCCGCACACTGCTGAATTGGTGTGAGTCCGCCGAGAGGGGTGACGTTCGGGATTGATCTAGTCAACGAAACCAAGGAACAAATTTGGATCATTCAAGCGAACTTAAGAGCGGCTCAATCTCAACAGAAGAATTATGCAGACAAGTTGCGTAGCCCGCTGCACTTCGACGTGGGTGATCACGTATACCTCCGCGTGTCACCGATGAAAGGAATTCATCGGTTTGGAGTAAAAGGGAAGATCGCTCCTTGATTTATTGGCCCGTTTGCTATCATGGAGAAGTGCGGACATGTGGCTTATCGTTTGGAATTACCGGCATCTCTCGCTGGTATACACGACATTTTCCACGTATCTCAACTCCGGAAATGTCTCAATTTCGCAGCTGCAGTCCATACCGACGAAATCGGCGAATTGCAATCGGATTTGATGTACTCCGAACATTTGATTCAAATTCTCGACGAGAAGGCTCAAACAACGCGGAACCGCACGCTTTGGTTCTATAAAGTGTTATGGAGCAACCATACTATTGAAGAAGCGACTTGTGAATCCGAAGAATGTCTCCGCTCCAACTATTCGGATTTCTTATCATCTCATATCCGGTAATTTCTCTCCTACTTTCGTCTCTTAATTTTAATCTCGAACGAGATTCTTTTAGGGGGGGGGGGGGGGGGGGGATGTAAAAGCCCTAATTTGCATAATTCAAGGTTCAGTTAGGACAAATGTTTGGATTATAAAAAGCAATAAAAAGGAAATTAGAAAAACAAATAAATTCAAACTCCAAATGAGCGAATTCAAAAAAATAAAACTTAGCTACTGTTCAAATGAATTTAACATGAAAAATTGAGTTGACCAATGGATTCCAAATAGCATCCCTGCAAAGTTTCATAGTTTGTGAAGCAAGTTTGCTATTTAATTCAATAGCTTCATTGAATTCAAATCAAATTTAAATTCAAAATTGAATTCAAATGAAACTATGCCAAATCAACAATCTGGTTTCAGAATCAATTTCTACACCTTCAATGTAGTCTACCATAAAATTTCTAGAATTTTTGGACACAAGTAGGTGGGATATTTTAGTGTCCAGAGAAGATGGAGTTGAAGGGAGAGGTGGGACCCACTGATCAGTCAGTCAAATACGTGTACCGCCTCTCTCGGTTCTTCTCGTGGCGCCACCTCCCGGCATGCAGTTGATAACGAGCTGCTTGCACTGTTGAGGTCGCCTCCAGCTACCCCCAGCTCGCCCTGACCTCCTCCTTATCATCTCCTCAGCCCCATAGTCGAATACCTCACCTTGGTTCCATCCCTAGCGCAAGAACTTCACATCCCGGCGACTTCTCCCCTCCACCTCGAAATCCAGCAAAGATAATCGGTAAGGCTCCCATTTCTTCGCACTGGGTTACTCCTCAAGCTTTGGCGCAGCTCCTTGATCATTCTCTTTCACATTTTGAGCCTCCCCATCGATGGATTGGACAAATTTCGGGTCGCCGGCGTGTGCCCCTGTTTTTGCCGCCTCTATGCACCCGTGGCGCCGCCGATCTCGATCGAGTCACGAGCTGCTCCCAACAGCAAAAAGAAGTGTCTGTCCACCCTCTTGATCAAGGTGAAAACCCCATCCACTTTCATTCCTCCTAGAAGTAGAAATTTCATGTTTTCCTTTCGGCCTAGTCTGAGCGATGATGATAGGTTTTGCATTTAATTCAGTTTCTACATGCAAACATTTTTCAATCCAGTTAAGGATTAGGGATTAGACCTCCATACGCAGCTGAAGACCAAATATCAGAGCAACCCATCGAGTAATTTAGTCGGGAATTGAGTTTTTGTAGCCGCCTTTGTAAAACTCCGACGGCTCACCGGTGAACTCGACGTTGTCGACCTTTCCACTCCATTTGCATCCCCTAATCTTCCTCCCCAGGCTTCCAGGAAGCTTCCCGGTCATTTTCCAGCTTGTTCGGGCACTGTTTGAGGCTTGCCGACATGGCCGAATCCCTAATCGCCGCCGCTGCCAACGCACCGCCATCTCCGACCGCCAATCGCCGTCGGGAGCTTCACCATCGTGTTCCTCGTCTGATTTTAGGTGGGGGCGGTGAGGGTGGAGTGCCTCCGTGCCCTGGAACGGGCTGCGGCGAGGGGCCCCATCGGGCGCCGCCGCAGGCCGCGCTCGAGCGCCGCTAGCGCGAGGTAGACAACGACTGGGTGGGTCCCGGTCGTCAGTCAAAGAACGCTCGTGCCTGGATCAGATGTGGTCGAGGATCGCGTGCGGCTATGCGTAATAAAACTATGGCCCCCGTGTTGCTTCAACCCGATTGGTCCATTTTAAATCATGTGGGCCCATTATTCAAATGTTTCCCATTGGAATTTTATTCCAGAAATTTCTCCAACTTTGAAAATCCATATCTCCTAGTAGAATTGTCCAACAATTCTCAAATAAATTTTGTTAGAACCAGCATGAAGAATACTTTCCAGTGTTGCACTTGGATTTGTATGAAAGTCTATAGGAATGTCTCCATAATTCAAATAAGCAAACTTCTTATAGAATTAATTCCTATAGTTCTGCTATTTGTAAAATTACCAAATTTTTCGAGAACCTTCATTTGAGTATCCTTGAA
Source organism: Tuctoria greenei (assembly GCA_036927565.1). Taxonomy (NCBI): domain Eukaryota; kingdom Viridiplantae; phylum Streptophyta; class Magnoliopsida; order Poales; family Poaceae; genus Tuctoria; species Tuctoria greenei. Next base: position 112,905,113 of record JAYESD010000010.1, read on the forward strand.
CTCCAGTAAAAATTTCAGGGTCATTAGACTTCATTTACATGGTCTGATCACCTATATATTCTCCATGCACATAAAAATAGCCAAAATTATTTAGAATTTGTACAAAAACTTTTGCAAACTTCTAAATTGAATATATCTCAGTATAAAGCTTAAAAATTTGTCAAACCAACTTTTTTGGTTTGCTCTTTATCCACACTAACCAGAACTACATCCCAATCCTCATGAAAATCACTAGATTTTCCTGTAGAGCCCTTCAAAGCAAGATCATGTTTGATTTTTATCTGATGATTCACTTCATAGAAAAATCTGAAATTTTGCCAAAATGTTCTTTAGTAAGTTTATGAATTACTGTAAAAATTTCAGATTCATTGGACTTGATTAACCTAGTTCAATCTGAAGATTTCCTAAACTGATCATAGAATGCCCAAAAACAAAAGAAACATTTCAGTAAATTATCCAAACTTGAAAATTCAATATCTCACAGTAGGATGCTTAGAAAATTATGAAACCAATTTTGTTGAGTCACTCTTGACATCCTCTAAATGGAACACCAACTTGTGGACATGTCAAAGCTACATATTATTCCTCGAAATTATGGAAAGTGTTTAGATTCATTGAATTTTATACAACTGTAACTTCATTGGATTGATCCCAATTTTGGCCAGAAGCTCACCCATAGTACCTAGTGTCCCCTTTAAAAATTCCAGAACCATTGGGCTTAAATTAATATACTTAACCATCTTTCTATTAAGCTAGATCATAATATCGATATTGATTAACTTGCATAATTCTTTGCATATCGATTAGTTGCCGAACTAAAGAGGACCTCGAAGCTACTTGAAGTCATCCCTCTAGAGATTAACTTTGATACCGTCTCGATACCAAAGGCAAGCTCCGGTTTGCATTTAAGCGCTATTATAAAATTTTGATTTGTATCACCTATGTCTAGGGTGAGTATTGTGCATTAGGGCTAAGGTGATTGAAAACCCACTTGCATGACTAGATCAACCTATGGAGTATTTGGATAGTTGTCAAGTCATCGTGTAGACTATGTTATGCTAAATGTTGTATAGAATTCGGTAGAAGTCGAATAGTTGGAATCTACTCGCATGGCTAGGACCTTCACACGGGATTGGTTCAAAGAGAATGGAGTAGTAATCTGAAAATGAGACCGGGCAGGGGCGTAGGATGCAGCAAGACGTGATCTTGGATGCGTAGCCCTGCCTGTGTCGGTTAAGGACCGATCCGTAAGTTGCCCTGCTGAGCAATTTTGAACTGTACCGGAGTCATACTGGATATATGGGGTCTAGAAAACCGATGTACATTGGGAAGCTTTTTGTTAAGACTTTTTCGATCGCCTCAGGCTTTCGGCCGCAGCACAGTAGACGGAAACTCGTTCACGACATCTTCACAGCGAAAGGGTGCACCGTGAGTGGGAATACTGTCCTAAACGATTGAATTGATTCAAATTGGGCGGAACTTGAGAAAGGTAGCTGCGTACGACGTCCGTGGAGTGCACCGATGTGACTTCCAGTATGCGCGTACGTGTCGTGTATTCCGGGTATCATTGATTCGAATCACCGTCCCTCACAGATATGAGTACCACTTGTTCATTGAGTTGTGATGTAGTAATACTTGCACTTGAGATGAGAATTAATTGATGTTGTTATGATCATTATATTATTATGGTATTGTTGTATGTATTAGTATAGTGCTCACTAAATTTATTTTTCTACCTTGGGCATGCAACATCGTGATGAAACGTTTCTTGTTTGATTATGGAGTTACGATGTTGTCCCGCACAAGGTTTAAGCTGCTGCTATAAATCTGAAAATAAGGACCTATATTTAGACGAGTTCATTATGCAAATCTGCCATCCTATGTTTATGTCTTTACCCTCATGTAGAGTTTCATGTTTAGGTGAGACGATTAAGTCTTGTTGAGCCTTCGTGCTCACGGTTGCTATATAAGTTGTTTTGCATGTAATAACCTCCGTGCTTATGCTCATGGTTGTCCGATGAGACTCGGGACTCTTCGAGTGAAATACTCATGCGGGAACCACGTCGCTGCTGTTTGATCTTCGTGGCTAGTGAGGAGCGTTCGTGGATTGGACGGCTTCTCTTTTGCTTATTAGACTTAAATACGCGAGTTGTAATCTTATCTTTCGTTGTAGTTTATTTTTATATAAACTATTTGTAAACTGAACATCTTTGTAAAATTCAGCAAATGATTTATGTAATACGTGTTCCTTTGCATGTGTGTTGTTGGGTGTCGTATCGTACGACACCACCTAATGTGATTCCTGTAAAGTGTGGACTCCGGTCCCCACACGGCGCTTGCCGCATCCGCTTGAAGCTGCTCGAGCTCTGCCCTTATCCCTGCCAGCTCGATCTCTGAAAGACGCAAATGGATCTCACTCTCTCAAATAAGCCGCGGCTTTTCTGCAACCCACTGAGGTAGCCTGTGAGAAGGACGTCATATCAAGACCAACAAATTGCGGCGCAAAAAAAACAACTAACAAAAGGGGGGAGTGATGAAAAAGGAAGGTACTTACCGTACCACTGGGAACCGTCCTCTGCAGCCGCCAGAGCGCATCATTGAATGTGGTCTAGAGGGGAAGTGAATAGGCATTGAAACATTTCCTACAGTATTTAACAAAAACGTCAAATATCAGAAAGGCCGGACTAGTCCGGTGTAGAGTGCTGACTAGTCCGATGTGCTCGTTAGACCTACAAAAGCTTAACTATTTTTGTGATTTAACTTTGAAGTGATTAGCATGTGCAGATAACAGTTAAGTTTCTCAAGAATCACGAAATTAATGACAATTATGAGTATGATCAAGTTTGCCCAAGATAGTGATAATGATGAAAAGGAAAAATCAAGAACACACGAGACAAAAGATTTTTATCGAGTTTGATCCCACAAAAGATATCTATATCCTCGTTGAGGAGCTCACACAGAGTCGGAGCTCAACCAACCCTTTACCTCGTCAAGTCACCACGAAGGCCGACTTGAGTTCCACTAACACAGGGTCATCGCCAAGTCAATGGAGTAACCTCACAAGCTGAGGGCTCCCACAAGTTTACAACGATAAAACAAATTGAATACACGCAAAAGATGTACAAGAATCGCAAGAGTGTATGAAAGATCAAATCCCGAGAGCTCAAGATTGCGTAGACATCGCTCTCCCTTTCTCAAATCTTGATTCCCAAAAGATTGATCTTTTTAGGGCTTTAGATGTGTGGAGAGGGTGTTTTTATGCTCTTTGGACGTGTGATGGCGCTAAGGTTCTTCGTTATCTGTTTAGGAGTCGTGGATCACTTATTTATAGTTATTTGGAAAAGTTAGCGTTAGAGATCCCGACGATCAGACTAGTCCGTTATAGGGACCAGACTAGTCCAGTGTGCTTAGTGAATTTGCGCGAAGTCATGCAACACACTATGAAACCCTAATTGTTGTGAGTATACAAGACTAGTCCGCAAAGGACTGGACTAGTCTGTTTTGTGTCCAGAAAAGAAATCGGACTAGTTCGTATTAATCAGACTAGTCCGATACATTGTGAATTAGAGAAGTGTTGACGAACAAATCCACATTTTGGGACTTGTTCGTTTGAGCACCAGTAAGAATATCAGACTAGTCCAGACGTTAGCGGACTTGTCCGTTGTTAAACAGAAAGGAAACCAGACTAGTTCGCTTATTATTTCAACTTTTTGTCTTAGCCCTTACTCTCGACGCAAAGATTTGAGCTCTTGGAGTGTGTCTCTAACACACCCCATACATTTAGAACTATTTTACGCTTCCATTCTTCACTTGGGCTCCTTCCTTCTTGTTTCTCATTTTTCAATTTTTGTGCACTGTTATTTTCATTCTCTAAAGATCTGCTTTCATCTTAACAAATTTCATTAGGATCTAGCTTGTTTGTCATCAATCGTCCAAAACTCACAAGAGTGTGCCTAGATGCACTTTCAATCATCAAGACTCGTCTGACTGCTGTCAAGCTGAGAGCACGAGCGGGTGACATCACTGTGAGCGTGCCCCCACTCGGCAACTCCGCAGCCCCTCGAGCTGAACCCCGTCTCTTATACCAGCCAACGCTCTAGCCGCTCCAGCCCAGCAGCGAGCACGAGATAATCGAGATCGGGGCTTCAAGAGTGATGCTTGACCCCGAACCCGGACCAATTCCCATTGTGGGCGCCTCAACCGTTGGGACCTCCGGTACGACTCTTGAGCCCATCCCCTGGTTGGCTCCCACCGCATACGCCCCTGTCATCAGCGTCTTAGCAACTTCTAGGGACGCACTCCCTCCTCCAACCGAGAAGGGAGTCGCCTTCGGTAATGATGTCATGAAGATGACCTCACCAACTGAGCTAGGGAGTACCGATGATCCCACCGCAGCAGGTTTAGTGGCGGACATCATCACCGCAGGATCATCCCGCATCACGGGAGCAGCGCACAAGGCGAGACATCGTGGCATCAATCCCACCAGAATGGGCATGGAGGGGGCAGCTGCACCTTGAGCGTTGTTAAGCACTCCGGAACTAACAGGGCGGGCATCGATGACTGTATCGCCCCTCTTGCACCATCAGCAAGCACCGCTCGAGGGCACCAAAAGAGGGGGGCTGACCACCCCCGCCGAACTCTTGGCCACGACGGTAACACTAGGCATTTATGTCCTGCATCAGACGACCCGTGAAAAACACGTGCAACACTTCTTTGCAAATGAAGCAACAGGTCAATTAAACTTACCTCTCTGGGCGGCGAAAGATGGCAGCCGACCCACTTTCAGGCATGCGCATAACACCGGACGTACGGGGTGCTAAGCAAACAATGGGCTTGGAGGTGGTCAGCTGGACAACAGCCCTGGCCCTGGATTCCCGTTCCGCATTGGCTTGGGAAGGCGTTCGAGCCTCCATATCGATAACGGTCAGCTCCAAGGTGATCAGGACCACCGAGCTCCGGGCTCTCAAGGTATTGCTAGTGGGCTCCGTAGGGGGCAATGTAACGGGCTCGATGCTCGACCAGGCCCTTTTCTGAGCTAAGTCAGCGGTAGGCCCGACCGGCCATCTCAGCCCTGGACACGACGGTCTCCGACCCGCTTATGCTGGAGTCGCTCTCCTCCTCATCCTCCTCTGATGGCTCCGAATTAGATTTGTCGATCACCTATGCAGCCCTCAGCACCTTCTAGTACTGGATTCAGCGAGCGTTGTATGTGTCCTTCTTCCTCTTCTCAGCGACAGCTCGAGCGGCCTTTGCCACCCTCTACTCCCAGTCTTCGAGCAGCTTGGGAAGGCTGACGAGGCGATCGAGGATCCAAGTGGAGGGCCATCCCACGGCAAGCGGGAGCAACTTGGGCTCATCGCCCCTCGCAACATCCAAATCTGCGATGCCCCAAAGGTGCTAGGATAGGTCATCACTTGAAATCTCTTCCCCCGACTTCTTTGTCGAGTCGCTGGATCTGAAATAGAGATGCAATGCGTGAACCCAGTCTCAGATTGGTTGCATCCTCCGTTCAAGAAAGGTGCAAAGAATTCGCACGCTCGTAAGGCCCTCAGCCTTCACGGCCTCCACCTACACGAGGACATCCTCGAGCTTGGCCACCTCCTTCGGAGGTCCACTTGTGATACCACTCCTTGATGAGGGGGGGGGGGGGGGGGGGGGGTAATTTCAGGTCAACGTACCGTTGATGCTTCTCGCAAAGCTGAATGCAGGCGTTGCCAACAACTGGAAGGGGGAGTTAGTCGGATCTCGCGCTCACGCGGAAGAAGTACCACCACAGCTTGAAGTGGCGGTCAATCCCCAAAATAGGCCTCACATAGGGTGATGAACACCGTTATGTGAGGAATGACATCTTATGTTAGGTGGTGGAGATCCAGCTCGTACTCGCGCAGGACTTAGAAGAAGGCATGCGCCCGCAGCGCAAGACCCCGCGTGTGGAAGGAGACAAACGACACTACCTCATCGACATTCGAGGTGGCAACGGGCTCCGTGACGATAAGGCGTATGGCGTGGGCATCACGCATAGACAAGTACATCGTGGCATGAGGGCGATGATGGCGCTCTAGCGGGTGTTGGGTCTCACCCACGATGACATTGTGCAAGGAGCGAGGCAGATCACCGACGGGAGGAGGCGTCGATTCTTCCTTAAACCTTTCCCCGCTAAATCTCCCTAGGACTCTTTGGCTCTCGCAGTTCGAAGAGACAGAAGCAGGGGCGGGAGGCTTAAGGCAAAAGGGAAGGATCTTATGCAGAGGAGGGCGAGTCACAGCAGCATATAAAGCCGACGCTGCAAGTGGCACCTTAACGCAGTTTGAAGGCCGATCATCACCCACGATCCCTCGTAACCCACACCAGATAAAAGCGGACCAATGACCCGACTTAAAGTCACATGCCCCCCCCCCCCCACAATCTCCATGATCCCCTCGATGCTAAAGCTGAGACGTGTGGCGTCCCCTCGTTTATCACAAAATTGGCCTAGCGGGCCGAGGTAAGTCGGGTAAGTTTTCAGGCCGCTTCCAAAGCCCGACCGAGTTTGGAGTTCGAAAGTTGACCCGCATGGTTTTGAGGCTGCCCGGAACGACTCAGGGCAAGGGATGGGCGATACGAGGTGGCCCACTAGAGGTGAACTTGCGGTAATCGAACATCCTCGACATCTCTAAGTCTGTATCCGAGTCCCACCTCAGCGACTATGCAAAAACCACCCGAAAGGGCTGCACCGAGTCGCTGGACCCCGAAAGGTCCAAGATCTGCACATTGTTAGGCTATTCATATATATAATAGAAGCACATTAGGAACGACACTTTCTTAGCTTAACTCTCATTATACTGCCTTATTTTTAGGAATAGATTTAGGTGTCACACTAACCTTATTGTCGACTTACCTCTGTCATAATAATTACTTAGTATTTTATACCTTCATAAAAATATTGATCTCTTTACTTCACCGTCTTTTTTGAAATAATTATGATACTCTTAGAAATACTCATAAGTAAACTGCTATAACAGTATTCTATACACTTACGAATTTTAATTGTATTCGTAAGAAATAACAACAATCACCTGCGATGTGCCTTTATAAAAATGGTCAGTAAAACCATTTGTGCTCAAGGCTTTGTCAGAATGTAAAGATTTAATTGTATTCCAGACTTTCTCCTCCGTGATCGTCGATCTAACTCTGATAAGTCAAGCGCTGGCTGATAAAATAATTAAAGATCTAGTGTGAACTTTCTTTGACCTGCTGTCCCAATTAGATTACTATAGAAATCCCAAACAACTTCTTTTCCACCTGCTCTATAATAATCCGATCTGCAACTTTCAACTTAGCTACAATTTTTTTGTTTTCTATATGGTATATGATGATGGAAATATGTGGTATTAGCATCTCCTTTCAACCAACTTCGTCTGAAATGCATCCTTGCCATTGTTCTCTCTAAAGATAAAAGGCGTAACCAGTCTTCCCGTGGAAAGGGCATCCGAGAGTCTTGAGCAATTTCAAGCAGGTACCAAATTTCTTTGGCCAACTGCAACTGTTGCTTAATATGCCCAACTTTTCTCTGGCTCCAAGAATGCATATCCTGTGAGAGTCTCCTAAGCTTCACAGCAAAGAGCTGCAATGGACATAGAGCATCGGTCAACTAAATCCAGGATTGTGTCACCACCTCAAGAAAACCTTCTAATTTAGGCTCAAAATTTTCAAAGTGAAAGCAGTGTTTTCCTTGAGTGAATTCACGCAGCCCTAAAGACAGGGGGGCGGTGATCAGAACTCATAGATGCCAAGCTTTGTAAAACACAATCTGGAAAAATGCATTCCTAATCAGTTGTAACAAACACCGGATCTAGATGAACCAATGTTGGATCCTCTTGCTCATTAGACTAGGTGTATTTTTTACCAAGAAGTTCAATTTCATTCATCTCTAAGTCATTGACAAGGTGACAAGTGCCCCATTATTGCCCCGTCAAGACTAGCTTTATTTTTATCCTCTACCTGATAGATTAAATCGCAGTCTCGACCTACTGCTCAGGCCTTGTACATGCGAGCCATATGTCTCGATGCTCCCGCAAAAACTGAACATCAAGAGCATCGGATTGAGGTCCATATACACCAGTGAACCACCATGGGGGAGTCTTCAACATGATCAAATCGAGCTGAGACGGAGAGGGCATAAATCCTTGCGTTCAAAGGATGACATATACCTCCTTTTCATGCTAACAAAAAGCTTCCACGAGTACCAATAGCTGGCAGAAATATGAACTCATTAAAATCAACCCCGAGAGTAGACATCACCATACGCCGGGAGATTGCTGCTTTGTTTGTTTCCTGCAAACATATGATGTCGGGACACGTAGAGCCAACCATATCTCTAGCACCATCACACCTTGCTTTTGCAGTTAACTCTTACATTACATACTAGAATTTTTGATAAATCCATTGTAAACTGAAGAAAGACGATGACCCAGTAAACTGCAGAATGAAGCCATCCTCATGCATGAGCAGGGTTTACCTCCATAACCACTATTACATCTTGTGGCGACCTTCCATCCAAAAGAAGCTGCCAAGTACGAAAGTGGTTTGTTGAACAACTGGCCATATTCCTCCAGTGCTTCTTGCCCCAAAGTTTCTTGCTCATTAGCTATCCCCAGCCGATGTATCAGGTTCACTTGTACATATTGCATTCTTGTTGTTTGCACCCCCCTTCTTTTTTTGCCAAAAGGCTACTAGGTTGTGGGACAAAGTTTGATTGCAGTTGTTTAGCCTGTAATTTCTGAATAGTAGGATGGGGAAGCAGCTTTTCTACAGGTCGAATAAGCCCATTTCCAAAGTTCTGGGCTGGTGTGGCTAGGACCTGAGTTTCAGACCTTTGTGCCTCACATATTGGAGTTCTGGACCTTGGTGCCTCGAAAACCGGAGTGTCAGACTTTTGCGTCTTGCAGCCATGTATTCTAGTGTATACACGAAGAGCAGTCCCGCTTTCAGGTGGCCCAGAACTGCTTATCGGATGCGATGGGGTAATTGATATAGCTGGAAGATTAGACACTAAGGAAGTCGCAACATCTTCAACTTCTTTAGCTTCAGGAGATGTCACCGAACAAACCTCCTCCTTTGGACAACCAGGTGGGACCATTCTCATTAGGTACCATGGGGCCCGACGCAACCACTTCACATGCTTTTACCATAATAGTTGAATCAGCGATGTTATTCCCCCGATCAGTGTCAGAATTCAACATGTTATGCGCTGGTTGATGGAACGGCAATCCCATCGCTTTCCATGTGAATCTTTAAAAACTGGCCATGATCTCTCTCAAAGGTGGTTGGTGCCACTTGTGGGGATGCTTGAGAAGTTGAAACCAGCTACGCACATTTCTTGTGGCCAATTGCTGACGGGGGAGGGCCCAGGCTTGCGTGGATCAAAACACGAAACACTCTGTGAGGCACAAAGGACAAAACATGACCACTTTCTAAACTGCAGACTGAAACGAGGACAATGGAATGGCCACTACCTCCATACACCTTGTTTGTCGATTCCTCATCAGGTAACAGGAGGATGAAATCTTCTGGCACTGATTAAATCTTCTGGCACAGTATAGTGAATTTTCAACAAGCCCCTATCAAGCTCGAAGCTGTGCAACCTCATCGACAACCTCATCATTGAGCACCATTGGCCTCGTGTCGATGACAGTGACGAAGAGGGCACAATGCAGAGCTATCTCCGCTTGTGCAAAACTGGTCAAGTAATCCACAATGCACCTCGGCTTTGCATGATTTCTTTCATGACAAGTGGCCTTCTCCTCCAGCATTGGAACATCAGTTGGAGCTTCCATTGAATCTTCAACCAAATCAGGTTCGCTGAGGCCGGTTCTGACCATTAGAACTTTGCCCACACTTGGAACGTCGTTGTCGCTGCCTCCTATAATTCACAGGGGGGTCCTGCCCGCCAACCATCTCTGATGCAGCAGGAGGCAAACGATCCACACTTCCTAAATGCTGCCACACTGACCCACGGCCATGCTTCATCTTCTTAACTTTGCACGAACAATGGAAGGCCAGATGCTCTGGCTGGAGACAGAAACACTGCGTCAGCCGGCAATAATTAGCAGAAGGTGATAGATTGACAGGCAGTTGAACCATTTCCCTCAGAGATCCTCCGGGCCCAAACAATGAGGGATGTGAGTTCCTACTCGGCGACGAGCTTGCCTACTCTCGACCACATTCCAGCAATAATCATTCAGGCCTCTATGTGGCGAGCAAGGACCACGAACTTCCAAACACAATTTGAACCCCTTTTCATCCTTCGTCGCCACTGCCGGCTTCATTTGCGTTGGAACCTGTTTCATGCCCGCAAGGACCTCCCGATACGACGCTTCAGCTGCAGAACATGGAGTCACCGCACCTGCAAGGACAGATTTCGTAATCCAGCCATTTCCATGTCTCGAACCACCGGAGGATGACAGGGGACTTATGTAACTCCACCGCTGATCTTTCAAACGACCTGTATGGATGAAGGGCTTGGCATGGGGAGGTGAGCGGAGGTGGAAAAGGTCGGCCCGGGTGGACTGTGTTGTTGGGAGGGTGGTCGCTGAACCCTGAGCAAAGATCGGCGAGGTGGAGGTCCAAGTCATCTTCGGAAGGATGGTCGCTGGACTTGAAGAGGACGCCGGCGTGGTGCTGGAAGGGGGCAGAGCCTGGGGAAGGGAAAAGACAGAAACTATCCCGCTTCCTCGGAGGTGGGTGTGTTAGGCAGTAGATCGAAGTCGGATCGATCGAGCTGCCCGGCTCGTCGCCGCCACAGGTAGGGCAAGAACTTAGGTTTAGTTACATGCCAAGTTGTTCATTGTTCCCTCGTCTCTCATAAATAGTGCTCGTTACACATTGGACCACTCTGGGCCAACTACTTTGGGGTTGGGCTTCCTGGGCCGCGCAGAGGCCAACCGTGCGACGATGGACTTGGGTGGACTGCCGTCCTGAGGTGCAGCTGCGCTGGTGTTGACATCCCTCCCCCCTTGAGAGGTTGCTTGACCCCAAGCAGGAGCATGAGGAAACGCTTGATGGAGATAGTCGATGTCCTCCCATGTTGCAAGGTCCTTTGAGGAGCGAGACCACCAGACCAGCACCTGGTTCACCAAGGAGCCTCCGCGACGAATCTGTCGGTCCTGCAGGAACTGTTTGGGGATCTGAAAAGATGAACAGTCGTCAGGAAGCTCTGAACTTACTTGCTGAGGCCGATGATGGGACTCCTTGAGTTGCGAGACATGGAAAACGGGGTGAATATTGGATGACGGCGGGAGAGCCAGTTTGTAAGCAACAGTGCCAATGCGAGCCACCACCTGGAACGGGCCAAAGTATTTGAAAGATAGCTTCCTGCAGGAACGGTGGGATACGGAAGATTGAAGTAGGGCTGCAACTTGACATACACCCAGTCATCCACATTGAATGTTCTGTCGGTGCGGCCTTTGTCAGCTTGGTGTTTCATACGCTGTTGTGCGCGCAGGAGGTGTTGGCGAACCAGACTTGTCATGGACTCTCTTTCTTTCAGCCGGGAATCAAGGTCAGCGTGCTCACGACAATGATCAGACAAGATGCCGAAATAAGTAGGGGAATGACCGTACAGTACCTCAAAGGGGGTTTTTCCGAGTGAAGAGTGAAAACTTGAGTTGTACCAGAACTCGGCGAGCGGCAGCCAGCATACCCATTTGGAAGGACAAGCGTGCACAAAACAGCGTAGAAATGTCTCGAGACATTGATTGACGCGCTCTGTCTGCCCATCGGATTGCGGGTGATAGGCCGAACTCATGCGTAGTTGAACTCCGGCCAGTGTGAACAACTCTTGCCACAACTTGCTTGAGAAAACTGAGTCACGGTCAGAGATTATAGCCAGCGGCATGCCATGTAACTTGTACACCTGATCAATGAAAACCTTGGCGATGGATAATGCAGTGTAGGGATGATGGATAGCAATGAAATGGGCGTACTTGGAAAATTTATCCACCACGACCAGAATACAATTCGCATTAGCTGATGTCGGGAGACCTTCGATGAAGTCCATAGAAATTGTCTTCTAAGCTGATAGGGGAACATCCAGGGGTTGCAATAACCCAGGGCTCTTGGTTCTGTCTGGCTTTGCCTGTGAGGAGACTGAACATGACTTGACAAAGTTTGCGACGGAGCTTTTTAACCCTTTCCAGTGGAACAAGCTTCTAATGCGCCTTGTTGTAACAGGGATGCCTGAATGTCCTCCCAAGGGAGAGGTGTGCAGGGAGGAGATGATCTGATGCTGGAGCTTGGTATTTGTGCCCACCCAGATCTTACCCTTGTAACGAAGGAGGCCGTGATGCAGGGAGAAGTGGGGAATCGATGACGGGTTGGTTGAGAGGGCTGCCAAAATTGATGCGAAGTGGTTGTCGAGATCATAACTTGAAATGATGTCGGAGAAACATGTGGGCGAGGATGAAGATATTGCCAATAACTGAGTGTCATTGTGTGGCCGCCGGGACAGTGCATCAGCGACCTGATTTTTAGAGCCTTGGCGGTAAAGTATTTTGTATTACAGCCCTAACAGTTTAGTGAAAACCCGTTGTTGCCATGGAGTATGCAAGCATTGATCGGAGAGGTGGGACAAGCTCCTCTGGTCCGTCTTGATGATGAATTCCCCATACTGCAGATATGCCCACCATTGTTCCATTGCTAAGAGGATTGCAAGGTACTCTTTTTCGTAAGTGGACAGTCCCATTGTTTTAGGACCGAGGGGCTTGCTCACAAAGGCGATCAGGTGGCCGTCTTGCTGGAGGACCGCGCCCACACCGGACCCGCTGGCATCTGTCTCAATACAGAAAGGTCTATTGAAGTTTGGAAGAGCGAGGACTGGTGCAGTAGATAGTGCTGTTTTCAATGATGTAAATGCCTCTTCATGGATTGGGGTCCATTGATAGATGATATCCTTCTTCAGGAGTGTTGTCAGCGGTCTGCTAATAGGGCCATAGTTACGGACGAAGCGCCTGTAGTACCCGGCCATGCCCAGAAAACTACGTAACTCTTTAACATTGGTTGGTGTGGGCCAATGGATAATAGTATCAATTTTGGATGGGTTTGTTGCAATTCCTTCACCGTTTACTATGTGTCCCAAGTAAGCTAACCGGCGTTGGGCGAAGGAGCATTTCGATAGCTTGACCTTCCATTGATCCTGCAGGAGGAGGACGAAAACTTGTTGAATGTGTAGCAGGTGGGAGGGGTAGTCTGGGCTATAGATTAGGATGTCATCAAAGAAAACCATCACACATTTCTGTAGCAATGGGGAGAGGGTTGCATTCATTGCTCCCTGAAATGTGGCCGGAGCCCTAGTGAGGCCAAACGCAAGGACCCGAAACTCACAATGGCCTTGGTGTGTTGAGAACGCTATTTTGTACTCTTCCCCTGGCCGAAGCAGGATCTGGTGGAAACCCGCTCGAAGGTCGAGTTTGGTAAACCACTGCGCACCGCTGAGCTCGTAAAAGATTTCCTCCATAAGTGGTATTGGAAACTGCCTCTTCTCTGTCAGGGCGTTGAGATGGCGAAAGTCAACGCAGAACCGCCAGGTCTTGTCTTTCTTCTTTACCAGTAGCACTGGGGAGTTGAATTCGCTGTGGCTTGGACGAATCAATCCTTTATCGAGCATTTCTTGGACTTGTTGTTCGATTTCAGATTTGAGCTTGGGAGGATAGCGGTATTGCCGTATATTCACTGGTCTGGCCCCTGGAATCAAAGGTATGGAATGGTCGCAAGCCCAGCTTGGAGGAAGTTCTGATGGTATCTCGAATAAAGTTGAGTACTGCTGGATAAGACTCTGTATATCGCTTGGAAGATGGTCTACATCCATAGAGCAGATGGCAGCCTCGAGAGGAAGAATCTGGATGATGGTGGAGGGTGGTAGCCCCGACAGAACACCCTGAAGAAGCACCGAAGAATCACCATAAGGAATACGCATCCACTTTTGGGACCAATGAACTTGCATCGGGCTGAACTCTTCTCGCCAATCCATACCGACAATAAGATCATAGCAGTGTAACGGGAGTATCTTGAGGTTCGATGTGAACGAGCATCCCTGAATTGACCACTCCGCATTGGGAATTTCTGAATTGCAGACGAGCTTTTCACCATTTGCCACTGATACAGACATAGTACGCCGGTGCCTTGTCATGCCGAGAAGTTGGGCAGCAATCTGGGAGCTCGGGAAGGAGTGTGAGCTTCCGCTGTCAATGAGGATAATAATTGGTAAGTTGATGATGTGGCCGTATAACTTCATGGTCTTGGGACCTTCTAACCCCATGGATCCATCACGCAACAAGGTCATGAAGATTTGATCGGTGTCGGTGTCTGTGTCCTCCTGACGCACAGAGTCTTGATCAGCCATAATGTCCCAAACCTCTTGAACTGCGTGGAGCTGGATGGCCGGAGAGCATTTGTGGCCGCGATGCCATTTTTCGGCACATACGCGTGACATGCGGTAGGCTTTGAGGGCTTCGAGTTTGTCTTGTTGAGAAGAGTGTTGTTGTGCTCCCGATCGACCTTTGTCGTCCGAAGCGGAAGCAGGAGGCGTCTTGTCAACTCGTGGAGTAGGTGGAATGAGTGGGTAAGCGCTGCGGAATCCGGTACGAGTGGCATTGGGGGATTCCACTGCACTGGGATAGAAATGATCATGTCTTCTGGGGGGTACCTTCTATTGCTAGAGTCCGCCACTTCCTCCTGCAAAGAAGCCAAAATTGCAGCAGTATCGAGATTTGGAGGTCGTTGCAAAATCACAGAAGAGCGAATATCATCTTTAAGCCTGTCCACAAAGCGAGTAACATAATAAAGAGGGTCAGTGGAGGCTTCATAGGCTTGAAACTGATCAATAAGCTCAGGGAATTAATTAACATAAGAAGCAACTGAATCAGTTTGCTTGATGTGAAAAAGCTTCCGAATCAGAATTTCGTGTTCGTTCCTGCCGAAACGCTCAAGAACCAGGGAACAGAACACGGTCCAGACGAATTGAGGACTTGGCGCTCGACAGATTGCAGCCAACGTGTTGTAGCCCCCTCGAAGTGCAAGGATGCTACCTTGACCCAAAGACTCGGATCCATATTATACATGTCAAAATAGCTCTCACTACGGGACTTCCACAGTTTAGGGTTGTCACCATCAAATTTTGGGAAATTCAGTTTAGGCAAGTTGGCTTTAGATCCGGATAGAGAACAGGCAGTATGACCGGGAAATGGACCAGGAAATCGAGAGGGGTGGGAGTGATCGAAGATTGGCGTACCCTTGACCGGGACATGGTTGTGGGTGTACATCGACCCGTACCCATTGTCCCGGTAATTGTTCGCAACACCGACGCGGTGCCCAAAAGGGACGTCAACCTCGGTGCCGGGGTGAGGAATCTCAGCCGTCGACTCGAAGGGAGGCACACCGGAGTGGTGGGCTGGCTCCTGGACTTCCCGCTTGAAATACTTGGTCAGGTTGGCGATCTCCTTCTTGACCGCCGTCACAGAGTTCTGGATCTCCGGTTTCCAAGTGTTGAAGGTGCGGTCGAAGTCCTCCGCGGAAGACTCAAGGATGGCGATACGCTTCTGTTGCTGGGCATCGGCGATGGCGAGCTCGTCGAAGCGCTTGTCCATCGCCACTGTGTGTGACGCAAAATCCTGATGGATCTCGTCGAATCTCTTGTCCATCTTCTTCAGGACCTCGTCGAGGAAGAGCTTCGTATTAGGCTCCATCGCGCCTGATCTTTTCTGCCGCCGGGTGTAGTGGTGGTGATCCTCCAGATCGCCAAGAAGATGTCTCTGATACCACTGTTAGGCAGTAGATCGAACTCGGATCGATCGAGCTGCCCGGCCCGTCGCCGCGCAGGTAGGGCAAGAACTTAGGTTTAGTTACATGCCAAGTTGTTCATTGTTCCCTCATCTCTCATAAATAGCGCTCGTTACACATTGGACCACTCTAGGCCAACTACTTTGGGGTTGGGCTTCCTGGGCCGCGCAGAGGCCAACCGTGCGACAATGGACTCGTGCGACAATGGACTTGGGTGGACTGCCGTCCTGAGGTGCAGCTGCGCTGGTGTTGACAGGGTGGCATCCATGATGGAAGGGGGCCCGCCGGGACTGGAATGAACGATGGTGTGGTAGACTGAGGAGAGACGTTGAGGAGGCGAGCAGCCATCCGTCCAAGCAAGTCCAAAAACGGACTGACGCCGGTCAAGCACCGTGGGTGGTGGGACGCTTCAATCAGGCGAAGGGCGACCATGACCGCTGCTATATTTCAGGCGCATGAAAATGGGTAATTAAAGACTAATCACTATCATTAACAGTTAATCACTATCCTTAGGCATTAATCCTTATAATTAACAAAATCTAACAATTTTTTCTATGATTCATATATTGACAAACTCATTTATCTGATTATTTTACAACAAACATAATCCTTATAAATTAAACAAAATCATAATTAAAGAAAAAAAACTAACCTGCTTCTTCTTTGTCGCTGTCGCCGGTAGCCCAGCGCTGCGCTCCGATGCTCGGCGGCGCCGCCACTGGGTCGAGCTCGCCGCGCCATGCTCAGCCACCGCGCCGTCGCAGCAGCTCGCCTCGCCCTGCTCCACCACCGCGCTGTCGCAGCAGCTCGCCTTGCCATGCGCCGCCGCACCCTGCGACGCCGCAATGCCGCAGCCGCCCCGGAGAAGCTCGTCTACCCGTCTTCGCTGCAGGTCGTCGCTGCTGCTGTGCCGGCCGCCGCCATCGAGCGCTGCTGGATCTGAGTCGGGAGAATAGAGTCGGGCAGCAGCGAGACTGAGAAGGAAGAGTCGGGCAGGGATAAAGTAACTCAGCACGAAGCTTGACGTTAATCGAAGGGTCAAAGGTATCGCCTGAAACAAACGGAGTTTTCAGGCATCTGAAAACAAGTAATTCCGTTAGTGTAATTTTAGAGGCCTAGATTGAATCGTGCAGTTCAGCGATCTCGAAGTCGTCCACTCGTTTCCCGTCCATACAACCTACGTCCGAGGAGAAGAACTCTCCCCGTCATAGCTAAGAGCTGCCACACTTCTTGACTTAGGACTGTTGAACAAATATTAAGTGCGCATTGTTGAGTATAACTGCTCACAAAATGATTGACAACCTGAATTCATGACCTTGAAATTAAGAATTTTTCATGTTGCAATTTGGTATCTCCGACTGTCGGTACCCTACATACAGGGTATTCTTGGACACAAGCCAAAAGTATTAAGGTACGTTCGGAGGCGCCACGTGTCCAGAGGGTGCCGGACCCCGACCTTCCTCAAGTACAAGATCTGGCGCTGCCACGTAGACCACAAAGATGAGATCCCCCCCCCCCCCCCCCCCCGCGCAGGGACGGGCTCTCAAGGTGCCACGTGTTCGGGCAGGACATCATCCTACTATAGGGCGAGGTCCGACGCAACTACGTGGCTCACAGCACCAGGCCGGACGTCTCCCGCGGAGAAGGGCTCCGGAGTTGCCACGTACCCCGAAGAGCTCCAGAGTTGCCACGTGTTGTGAAGGGACCCGGAGCTGCCGCATGCCCTGAAGGGCTCCGGAGCTGTCACGTGCCCCGAAGACCAAGTCTGGCCTCCCCGACGGTGGCCATCCCCGAAGCTGCCACGTGTCCTGTAACTCACCTTGGGCGGTGAAGTGCGGGAGTTAATGGATGGTGTGCCCCGTCTAGATCAAGCATTAAAGACAGACACCCACCTTCAGAGCAAGTAATGCGGAGCACGCCAACGGTCAGAGACCGTTGCGCCCAATCACATCACAGTGAAGACACCGCAAGCCTATCCTGCCCCGCCAAGTGGGTAGCTTGCGGTGACCAGACAGACGGACGGAACATCCTCTGACACCATCAGCGACTGCGCATGGGTCACTAGCGATCGAGGCGGCAAGACGACAAGTCTTCAAAACCTCGACCATGGGAAGCTTATGTGAGAAGTCATTGATCTTTTAGGATAAGATCGCCCCGGGCCATCTGTTAGGCTCTGGACCCCACTTGTAAGGCGTCTAACCTTATCTATAAAAGGACCAGACCGCCACCGTTACAAAGGATCCGATCAAATCCCTGACTTATGCATTCATACACACACACACCAGCAATACAATCTCACCGTGGTGTAGGGTGTTATGCTCTTGCGGCCCAAACCATGTAAAAACCGACGTCTCATACTCTCATACGCGCGACCACTAGATTGAGAACTAAGTCCTGCCGATCAAAGAACCTCCGTGGGCTGCTCCTTAGTAGATTCGGGGAAGTGTCGCTTTAACACTTCGACATTTGGCGTGCCAGGTAGGGGTTTTTTCCTCAAAAAAGTGGTTGCGCTTTCATCGCAATGGCAAGCATCAAGCTTGAGAGCGGCGACAAGATCAAGTCGCAAAAGATCAACCAGCAGGTCGGCAAAGACGTGGATGGAGTTCCAAGAGCCTAAACGGGCCGTTGAAACGGTCCATCAGACTAAGAACCTCGACCTCAACGGCGACAACCAGCATCGCAAAGCACTCCACGTTATTTGTGGGGGATCCTGGGAACCCGCATCCTGGATCGCGGGCAATATCCTGCGCCGAGCGGTAGCGTCGCTACACTCTACTGACGTCGCAGTGCTGC
This sequence comes from Tuctoria greenei, assembly GCA_036927565.1. Classification (NCBI taxonomy): domain Eukaryota; kingdom Viridiplantae; phylum Streptophyta; class Magnoliopsida; order Poales; family Poaceae; genus Tuctoria; species Tuctoria greenei. Next base: position 112,923,719 of record JAYESD010000010.1, read on the forward strand.
ATCACAGATGGATAGAGACATCGATCAGCTTCGACGCCTCCGAGTGCCCCAAGAACGTGTCGGTAGCAGGGCTTCTTCCCTTCTTTGTCGCCCCCACCATCGCCAATATCAATTTCTACGACGTTCTGATAGATAGCGGGGCCGGCCTCAATCTCATTAGTCGTACAGACTTTGACAAGCAGAAGATCCCTGTGTCCAGGCTTGCACCATCGAGATCATTCTCAGGGGTAGGGCCAGGGAAGATTATCCCGTATGGCAACATCCACCTCCGGGTGACTCTCGGAACGCCCATGAACTTCATAACAGAGAATATACTATTCGACGTCGCGAAGGTCAGCCTCCCCTACAATGCCATTATCGGTAGGCCAGCCCTGTACCGATTCATGGTTGTAGTCCACTACGGCTACCTCATCCTCAAGATGTCGACTCTCTCTGGCGTCCTCAATATCTAAAGAGATCGCACAACGGTGGTCTCTGCTTTGGAGGAGCTTCGAACGCTAGCGGCGGCCCCAGTACCTGCCTCGGGCGATGCTGGAAATAGTCAGCCTTCGCCGAGACCACGCGAGCACGACTACGTCGCTGCACCACGGGTGCAGCCCTCCGACAACGAAGACGTACCCATCAAGGCTATCCAGATTGGTTCCAATGATGCCCAAACCACCCACATTGCGGGTATTCTAGACAGCAAACAAGAATCGGCGCTCATCGCTTACCTTAGAGCTAATATCGACGTATTTGCCTGGCAACCGTCTTAGATGCCCGGCATCCCCAGGGAAGTGATCGAGTACCACCTGAAGATATACCCCGATGCTCGGACGGCACAGAAGACGCCACGAAAGCAGTCCATCGAGCGGCAGAATTTCATCCGCGAAGAGATCAAGAAGTTGCTCGATGCTGGCTTCATTCGGGAAGTCCATCCCAGGTGGCTGGCCAACCCTGTAGTCGTCCCCAAGGATGGTGGGAAGCTTCGGATGTGCATCGACTACACCAACCTCAACAAGACATGTCCTAAAGATCATTTCCCTCTCCCTAGGATAGATCAGAGTGTAGATTCAACCTCGAGATGCGACTTGCTCTGCTATCTAGATGCTTACTCGGGGTTTCACCAAATCCCCATCTAGAGAGGATGAACAGCACATCACATTTATAACCGTAGATGGCCACTACTACTATGTCTCCATGTCTTATGGTCTTAAAAATGCCCTCTCTACTTTTGTACGTGCCATGCATAAAACATTTGGAGACCTCATTCGGGAGATGGTAGAGGTATACGTCGACAATATCGTTGTCAAAATCCAAACACATACATCATTGTTAGACAACCTCGCCCTAGTCTTTGATAGATTGCAGACCACACGCACAAAGCTTAACCCTGACAAGTGTGTTCGAAGTCAAAGCCGGGAAGCTCCTTGGTTTCTTGGTCTCACACCGAGGGATGGAGGTGAACACGGAGAAGATCAAGGCGGTAGAGCTTATGCGGATTGGAGGCCGCATCAAAGACGTACAAAAGCAGGCATGTTGCTTGGCAGCGCTCAGCTGATTTATCTCTAGACTGGCTGAGCGGACCCTCCTGTTCTTCAAACTGTTGCGCCAGTCTGGACCGTTCCTCTGGACAGAGGAGGCAGAAACGGTGTTCTGTGAACTAAGCGACAACTCATGTCGCTGCCCATCATAGTGGCCTCGGAGCTCAGGGAGCCTCTGTACCTCTACATCGCCGCCATGGCAGAAGCAGTAAGCATTGTCTTAGTAGTGGAGCGACCTGGTACCCAGCAACCTCAAGAGACGGACAGAGTCCCTGCTGCTGATGCCAAGCCCCAGGGCTTGAAGACCATAGGGGGCTCCGACAACCAATATGCCTTCGGGTCCTAGCCCCTAGAGGGTAGCCGGGTCCCCCAGGGGGCCCCGAAGATCAAGGAGCCTTTGGGTCACATCCCCCATAGGACGCCTTGGGTTCAGGGAACACGGAGTCTCTGGATCCGGATCGGATGGAAGAATGTGCGCCGGATTTCTAGGGGAGGGCCCGGACTATCCAGCGTCCAGTCTACTTCATCAGCTAAGTCCTGCATGAAGTAAAAGCAAGGTACCTTGAAGTGCACAAGTTACTGTATGCAGTGCTAATTGCGTCGAGGAAGCTCCGCCATTACTTTTAGGCACACAGAGTCTCAGTGGTGACCTTGTTCCAAGTAGGAGCGATGGTCTGTAGTCCCAACGCGAAGTAACGTCGCCAAATGGGCGGCGGAACTGACGGAGTCCGAGCTCGACTTCTTGCCGCGGCATGCAATCAAGAGCCAAGCTCTAGCAAACTTCATTGTTGAGTGGACTCCCTCACCAAGCAACCCAGGGAGCCTGGAAGTCAGCAAGCCAGAGCCCAGAGCTCCAGTGCTCACCGGACCCCACTGGACACTCTTCTTTGACGGATCGTCGCGGAAGCAAGGGGCCGGAGTCGGTGTACTGCTCACCTCTCCAACAGGGGAGCAGTCCATGTACGCGGTACGCCTTGACTTCAAGGTGACTAACAACATGGCGGAGTATGAAGCCCTCATCTTCGGGATCACACCTGCGCAGGGTCTTGGTGTCCAGCAGATGCTGGTCAAGGGAGACTTCCAACTGATCATCAAGCAAGTCCGAGGTGAATGCTGCTGCAACGACCCTCAGCTAGCGGCGTACTTACTGCACGTCAAGAAGTTAGAAGCTGGTTTTGAGGCTTTGGACCTCTGCCATGTGTCGCGCGCAGACAACTTCATCGTTGACGCCTTGTCAACTATGGCTCCACTCGGGCTTCGGTTCCTGAAAGTGTCTTCGGCAGGCGATTAGTGCGACCAACAGCTAGGCCCGCAGTACCTAACAAAGAAAGCGAGCCCAACACCTCAAAGTTGGCGACCTCGGCGGCCCTGCAACCGTGGGGCCCATCGAGATTCTTGTGCGGCACAGGGGACCTCAGATTACCCGACGCCCAAGATCCAGAAGCTCAGGAGAGTCCCGATGCATGGATCAAGGATAACCGGGACTACCTGAAAGACAACATCATTCCGGAGGAACATGTATCCGCTGAATGGATCATAAGGATGGCAAAAAGCTACACACGGGTGGAAGGAGACCTCTGCCGGCGTGGCACCAACGGCATCGTATTACAGTGCATAACTCGGGAGGAGGGTTGCGACTTGCTCGCAGAAATCCACGAAGGAGAGTGCGGGAATCATGTTGCTTCCCGCACATTGGTCGATAAAGCCTTCCGACATGGCTTACTGGCCAACGGCACTCCAAGACATCGTCAAGCTGGTGAAAAGATGCAAGGTGTGTTAGTTTCAAGCCAAGCAGATTCACACTCCAGCGCAAATGCTATAGATGATTACACCCTCTAGGGCGTTCGCGGTCTAGGGGCTGGATATCCTGGGACCCTTCCCTAGGCAGTCGGAGGGTACTGGTTCCTCTACATTGTTGTTGACAAGTGCACCAAGTGGCCGGAGGCAGCCCCAGTGATCAACATCAACAAGGAGTCTGCAGTCAAGTTCATCAAGTCGATCGTCTGCAGGTTCGGGGTCCCGAAAAGGATCATCACCAAAAATGGAACCCAGTTCACCAGTGCAGCGTTCTAAGACTACTACGAAGACCTTGGTGTCCAAGTTTGTTATGCGCCCGTAGCTCACCCAAAGAGCAACGGTCAAGTCGAAAGGGCCAACGCCAAGATCCTCAGGGGCCTCAAGACACAGACATATGACTTCTTGGATAAGCATGGTGCTAAGTGGGTTGACGAACTCCCATGTGCACTGTGGGCCAGCCGAACGTCGCCCAGTCGGGCCATGGGAGAAACGCCTTTCTTCCTGGTGTGTGGGGCTGAGGCCGTCCTCCCCCCAGGGATCGCAGTGGGCTCCCTCCGAGTCTGGTCATTCAACAAAGCCGCCCATGACCAGCTCTGACGCGAAGATGTCGACCACGTCGATGAAGCAAGGTGGCACGCCACCATCCGAAACACATGGTACCGACAAGTGCTCCGGCGCTACCAGGAGCAGTTTCTGCGGAGTAGAGAGCTCCAGACAGGCGACCTGGTGCTGCGGCGAATACTTTCTTGGGAAGGGGCACACAAACTCTCCCCCAGCTGGGAGGGCCCCTTCCGAGTGACACAGATATCCCGCCCCGGGTGCGTCCGCCTGGCCACAGAAGAAGGAGAGTGTTGGTATTTCTCAACACCACAGAGTTATCCGCAAGCGCACGGAAATACCGTTGTAGCACTTCCCCTTAAGGAGTATTCTCAAGGGAATCAAATCCAAAGAACGTGTGTGCTAATCTTTCGAACTAGCTCACCCAAGGACACAAAGTTGTTTAGTAGGAAAGGAACAGACATAAATTCAAAGTATTGATCCTAATTCAAGGTAGTTTGCAGTAGATGCTTGCTTCGGGCATGGGCTTACTCCTAGCAATACTAGGACGACTCCCGCCAAGAGCCTATGGCATAGCCAAACGTGGAGGACTACAAAGGACAGATAGGGCTGTCACCACCTATTGCTTACCTCTTCAATCCGTGGGTCTACGAGATATCCACTGATGATTTATAACCTAAGCACCACGCTTACATTCTAAATAACTACTCTAGTTGTTTCAAACACAAAGCTACAACTAGAGCCTCTAATGAATTAAAGCAGTGAACTCACAAGTAACTACTTGTGCAAACTACTAAGAATAAAAGATCAAACTTGTATTGAATTCACAAAGGCTTACATGATTGAGTAAAACCTTTGTAGGGGTACAAGTGTAGAAGAGGGAATTGACAAGCCCAAGCCTCCTTCTCCTAGACTCTTCACCACACTCTCCTTCTACTTTGGTAGCCTCTAGGACTACTCTAAACCTTTGGAGTGTAGCACTATTCTCAACTTTTGGTGTGTGTGAGAAGTGAGGTGAGGGGGCCTATTTATAGGTGGAGAAGGGTTGGTTCCCGCCACAATTAACGCGTGAATCAGTCACCATTGACTCTAGGGAGCCGGTAGGAGCCAACATGTGTCATTTGACCGGGTTTGGCGCCAGGAAGGGGTCGGACGAACCCCTGGTTCGGCCGACTTGGTCAAGCCTCCCCTCGGGGAGTGCTTCCTCCAGGTGGCTTCCAGGTGGGCCCCCTTGATGTATATGGGTGCAACACCATTGGATCTCCTCGTATTCTTCTGTTTGTGGGCCATTTGATCCATGTGTTGCCATGTGTCATCGCCTGATTCGTTGAAATCCATTTTCATGGATTCATCCTTGCATGTTTTGGTATTTTGGGTAATAATTCACCTGCATACAAATAAACACCAACACTTGTGGAATTGGGTTAGTGTATAGCCCTACCACTATGTTTTGTGTTTCTTGTATGCACATTATGAGGTGAATTGACGGTCAAAATATGGTACTTAAGGACCGTCAACAAACTCCCCCACACTTAGTCCTTTGCTCGTCCTCGAGTGAAGGCAAGAAGAACTAGAGTGTTGTCATGAATTTGCTATAAGGTAGAAAATAAGGATACAAGATATTTGAACTTATACTTGAATTCATGGATCCCCTTTGTGTATGTGGCTACCACATCAATCTTGGGTGTTTGAAAAGTGGAACGGTTATAATGAAGTTCCCTTGGATCATTCTCTGCTGAAATGATTTGGCAATTGCTATATTTGAAAGTCATAGGAACATTTGCCCTTGCCTTCTCGATCGGAATCTCTCAAATCTCTCAAAGTGTTTGAGTCCTCACCATGGCATGTTTTGCCAATTCTTGTCCCTATACTAAAAGTGGCTATATCTGGAGCTTGGTAGGGATGAATGTGGCACACATTTGCAATTCATATGTTAATAAGTCAAAAACTTGATCCTATGAGAGACTTATGCAATGAACAAAGTGAAGGGAAAATTCTTGTGCACATGAATGGAATGGAGGGGTGAGGTGATAACTCCCATAAATTTGCTCTTTTTTTTAAAGGATGAAACATGGCTACTTTTTTTTTGAGCACTCTTACTCTTTTTCAAGAGTGTTGCTTTTTCTTTTTCTTGTAGCCATGTCTTCTACTCCTTTTTATTTTTAGAGAGGCTTTCATTTGTATTGTATGGAGTTTCTTTTTGACGGATGGGTAATCGATGGATGCAAACTCTCAATGTGAGAAATTTTGCATGAATGGAGTGCACAAGAGTTTTCAATTCAAAAAGTTCATGCATGTCACTCAATTGGGTCATAGGTTTGACAAAGTTCAATGAAAAACAAAGTGGCATATGCTTGTGGTTTTCAATGAATGTATCATATGGCCTTGGTGGGTATATAAATTTCCAATGAGAGATTTAGGCAAAGTTCAAGACTTCAAATAGTTACAAATGTCAAAATCAATTTCAAGCAAAAGGATGATTTCTAAAGAACTCATTTACCATATCACACTAGTCAAATACCTAGATGATGTGTTTTTCCTATTGAATTATGGGAATCATAAACAAGGTAATGAATTGAAATATAAAGTATTCAAATTTTTAGCTTAAGCAAAATCTTGACTACCAAATTTTTTTTTCAATTTGTTGAGTTGATTCATTTTAGATATGCAATGAAAAATATGAAATCAACTCAAACAACAGGGCAGCACATAAAATTGGGGAAAAGAAATCCAAACTGATTTTCTGGAGCGAAACAGAGTTGTACGGTGCAGAAAACAAGTCCGGCGACTAGGGGGTTCGGCCGACCTCCTGTTGGCTCTTCTATGACTCTGTTTCGTCGTGTTGTTTTGCTCATTGGGTCGCAACGTGTTTTGATATGCAACGTTGATTTTTCACGTTGGGATTTCGTGATTGGAGACATGTTTCCCCCACATTTGTTTCCTGAATTCTTTATTCAACAAAATAAACTAAAGGGGGAACTTTACCAGTGTTAGATCAACCGGTAAGTTCACATTATTGAAATCAAAATATGGGGATGCTTACATTATTTAACCTAGCTTTAGAAAACAAATGTTTTTTTAAAAAAAATCCTAAGTAGTAAGCATCCTATGCTGTCGGGACATCTAAACTATGGTGCGTTGTAGATGCCGGGCTCCCCGACGGCATTGCACAAGCGCCGCAGTTTGGCGCTCATGCCACGGTGAACACCATCAATCTCCTCCTTGAGGGCTATGATGTTGTCCTTCAGTTCCTCCCTCTCGATGCGCCCTTCAGCCACCAAGTCAGTCAGCTTCTTGTTCTCCAAGCGGAGAGAAGCGAACTCCTTGGCCAGCGGTGCCACTTTAGGGGCACGAGGAGAGTCCTCATCACTGCCCTCGAATTGACCGGGTGGCCCGTTGGTGATAGGTGGTGGGACGTGTCGCCTAATCTTGGAGGGCGACAAGCCCGTCGACTCCTCCATCGCCAGATTATCCACGCACTTGAATAGGCCCTTAGCGTAGCCTCCTTCTTGTTTGTGCACCCCGTGGATAAGAAAGTGATCTCCCATGCGTTCCGGTGAGGTACAGGTGGGTGTCTTGTAGTGGTGGCTCACTACATCGCCCTTCTTAGTCTTCAGTGTGTACATGAACTCCTCACCGGGCAGCAACGATGGGAGAGACTCGTCTTTTCCGTGGAAAAGACGTGTCTTGATTAGGTTCAGTCCAGCCAAAGCCGGACGGCATGGCATCGTCGACTTCATCGGCGTTCTCCGAGGGGAGAGCGACCGGACAGCGCTACGAGGTGTAGGGCTGCACCCGCGCGGAGTCGTCGCAGGCGGGATCATGGCAAGGGGCTTGACATCGATCGCCATGACAGACTCCAAGGCTAGGGAACTTTTGTCGTTGGCCGGCGTAATGTCCCCGCTCAGGTTGAAGGTTGAGCTGGAGGAGGCGTGAGGCACAATCTTCTTGTCGGCCATGACTAGGACGGGAGGAAGATGATGATTCAATGAGGTGTATAACTTTCCTCTCTGTTTCCATCCTTTATGTAGGCGGGGAACAACGCGTTTCACCAAGGATTTCGTGGAGGATATTGAGGAGGATCAACATGAGAAAACAGAACGCGAACTGCGCGAAGGGAGAGTCAGCTGACCCTAGGGTTCGACCGACCCCCTTCTAGCTCCGTTCGGGCCACATTTTCTCGGGTCGATTAAATGGGCCTCATAGATGAAGAATTGGATGGGCCCATTAGTTGGACGTGGAGAATTTAAACAGAATTGAAAGAAATGGCATAGAAATCGATTAGATTTACCATGTCAAATTCTTTTTCTATATCCTTTTTGGAATCGAGAAATTATTTGAGTCGGTGCCCATTCACTTTGAATAGTTGACCGTCATCACCTTGGAGTGTGATTGCTCCATGGGATGAAGTCTCTACTACAGTGAAGGGTCCTTCCCATTTACTTCTAAGCTTCCCAAGTCCAAAGAGTTTAACCCTAGAGTTAAAGAGTAAAACTTTATCTCCAGGTTTGAACTCTTTCAACGTAATCCTCTTATCGTGCCATCTTTTGGTTCTCTCTTTATAAATTTTGGCACTGTGGTACGCCTTATTTCCCCATTCCTCCAACTCAGAGATTTGCTTCAATTAGTTATTTCCAGCTTCGTTAAGATTCATTTTCCACCGCTTGATGGCCCAATACGCTCTATGTTCCAATTCTACGGGAAGATGACAAGTCTTCCCATAGACAAGTTGGAAGGGAGACATGCCGATAGGTGTCTTGTAGGCAGTACGATATGCCCACAATGCGTCGGGTAGCTTTTGCTTCCATCCCGTTCCCATTTCCAAGACTGTCTTTTGCAGAAAATTATTAATTTTTTTATTAGATATTTCTGATTGACCACTTGTCTGTGGGTGGTATGGGGTAGCAATGTTATGTTGGACTCCAAGTTCCCTTAAAAATTTCTGGAAGGTCTTATCTATGAAATGAGACCCTCCATCACTTATGACCATACGGGGAGTTCCAAAATGTGGGAAAATGATCTCATGGAACATTTTCCTTGCTTGCTTGGAATCAACATTTTTGCATGGCAATGCTTCTACCCATTTTGAAACATAATCGACGGCAACCAGAATATACTCGCAATCACAAGACCTAGGAAAAGGCCCCATGAAATCAATACCCCATACATCAAATAATTCCACTTGGATATAGTATGTTAGAGGCGTCACATGGCGAGCAGAGATTCCTCCATGCTTCTGGCATTTCCAACATCCGTGAATGAATTCCTTGGTATCTTCATACATTGAAGGCCAATAGAATCCACCATAGGGGCCAGCATGGCATTTCTCTATAATTTTGGTGCCTTCGATTGATGGGACGTACCTTCTAAGAAGGCCATCGACACATACTCGATAGAGGTAAGGGTCATCCCAAAGGTGTCTAAGACTCTCATAAATGAGTTTCTTTTTGTTCTCCCCTGGTGGTACGTATCCCGTGACCATAAAGTTCACGATATCCGCATACCAAGGGTGACAGTCTGTCACCTTGAGGAGCATATCATCTCGTAGGAAGTCATTGATAGGTATGTCCATGGTTTGTGTGACTTCCATACATGAAAGATGATCTGCTACTGAATTCTCTACTCCTTTCTAATCTCTTATTTCCAGATCAAATTCTTGGAGTAGAAGAATCCATCGAATTAGCCTGGGTTTAGCATCCTTTTTGGTAAGCAGATATTTCAAAGCAGCATGGTCTGTGTAGACTATGACCTTTGCTTCAACCAAATAGAATCTAAACTTGTCGATAGCAAAAACTACTGCTAGGAGCTCTTTCTTAGTTGTGTCATAATTGAGTTGGGCTCCTGTCAGAGTTTTGCTAGCGTAGGCTATTGCGTGATGCTTTTTATCTTTGGTTTGGCTTAAGATCGCACCAACAGCAAAGTCATTAGCATCACACATGATTTTGAATGGTAGCATCCAATCAGGAGTTTGAATAATTGGAGCTGAGATGAGTGCCTTTTTGAGTATATCAAATGATTTAAGGCATTCATCATCGAAATAAAAGGGAGCTTCTTTAGCTAATAGGTTGGTGAGGGGTCTAGCGATTTTGGAGAAATCCTTGATAAACCGTCGGTAGAACCCCGTATGACCTAAAAAACTGCAGATTCCCTTAACATTGATAGGAGGTGGAAGTTTTTTAATAACTTCAATTTTAGCTTTGTCCACCTCTATCCCTCTCTCGAACACCAAGTGTCCATGAACGATGCCTTACCGGACCATGAAATGCCACTTTTCCCAATTAAGCACAAGGTCCTTCTCCTGGCATCTTTGTAAGACTCTGTCTAAATTTTCTAGACAATGATCAAAAGTTTTTCCATAGACGGAGAAATCGTCCATGAAAACTTCCATGATATCCTCGATCATGTCTAAAAATATAGACATCATGCATCTCTGGAAAGAGGCAGGAGCGTTACACAGTCCAAAGGACATACGCCAGTAGGCATAGGTCCCGTAAGGACATATGAATGTGGTCTTACTTTGATCATCGGGATGGATAGGAATTTGATGATATCCCGAATACCCATCAAGGAAATAGAAGTAGGAGTGTTTTGCCAATCGCTCTAACATCTCATCGATGAAGGGCAATGGAAAATGGTCTTTCCTTATTGCCTTGTTAAGTTTTCGGTAGTCAATTCACATCCTCCATCCCGTGACAGTCCGTTGAGGAATTAATTCATTCCTCTCGTTTTGAACGACCGTCATACCTCCCTTCTTAGGCACTACTTGAACTGGACTTACCCAGGAACAGGGTAAATAATCTCGGCATGCAGAAGTTTCAAGACTTCTTTCTTGACAACTTCCTGCATCGCATTATTCAATCGCCTTTAAGGTTCCCTTGAGGGGACACTCTCAGGGTCAATAGGAATATGATGGGTGCATAACGCTGGACTAATTCCCTTGAGATCCTGAAGTGAATATCCAAAAACAACTCTATGCCTTTCTAACACGACTATGAGTTTGAGTGTTTCATCATCTGAAAGCTTGTCACTTATGATGATAGGGGCTTCCAAATCACCATTTAGAAAGGCATAATGTAGGCCTGGAGGTAGAATCTTGAGCTCAACAGGAGGTTTTGGGGAGGGCACTTCTTTTGGCAATTCAATTTCCTCCTGAAATTCATCCTCCTCTTGGATGAAGTCTTCTTCTCCTTTAATTTCAAGGGGTTCTAAAAATTGAAGAGTCCTAACCTCCTCCATTGGCTCATCTTGGATGGGAGATTCTGCAGATGTGTTCTTTGAACGCAGAATAGGCATGGAGAAATTTCTCCCTCCAAGATTGATATTGAGGCTTCCTTCCAAAGGAACTTCCATGAGAAATTTCTCTATGGGAATCCCTATCATGATGTCAAAATCTTGGATTTCGAACAGGTGAAAATCTAGGAGAGGCTCAACATCTTTGTGTCTAACAGACACTTGTTGCAGAACCCCACATCCTTCAAGAATGGTTTTGAATGAATCTCGGAAGGATTTGCGTGTTGGTGCCAATGGCACATCACCAAGAATGGCAAGAGCACAAGAATAGGAAATGAGATTTGCTCCAACAGTCGGGTTGTATAGGATTCTCATTTGTGTCCCTCTAATAGAACATAAAATGGTAGCCAAAAGTGAGGTCATCCGAAGAATTTCGGGTGAATTCTCGACTTCATCTGTCCACTCTCTGCTTAGGATAGAGGTCAACTCCTTGACCGTCTGACGGATGAACACCCTGTCAGGTGGTTCAGGTGGAGTTGGTGGTAATGAAGGTTTCCTATAACAACAATACTTCGAGGTATTTTCATAATCTTCAAAAAGCTCTTCCTCGAAGTAAAATGGAAACTACGAGGGTTGAATTTCTTCTACCTTCGTAGTCTCAGGTTCGGGAGAGGATTCCTCTGGCAAGGCTTGGGGTAAACAAGAAATGGGTTGTCCAAGTGTGTATCCTCCGTTCTTGACACGACTTCCTCTTGGGGAGGCTCATTAAGACCCATAATGAAGGAAGAATGTTCTAGAATTCTGTCCAGAAGATCCTTGCCTTCTTTTGGAGTCTTATGGAGGAAAGATCCTCCAGCCGTTATGTCAAGATATAGGGCAGACTCTTTGTTCAATCCCATGAAGAAATGTTGCTAAAGCATTGGATCAGAGAATAACAAATCTGGGCCATAATTTTTCAAAAGAGAAAATCTGTCCCAAGCTACACCTATGGATTCCTTCTCCATCTGCTGGAAGCATAATACTTCCTTTCGTAAGGAAACAATTTGGGCAATGGGAAAGAAAACAAGACAAAATTTGTCTCGTAATTCACTCCAATCACCGTTTGTCTTCCCAACGTAGTGGTTGTACCATTGTTTGGATTTTTCCATGAGGGAAAAAGGAAACAACTTCCATTTGAGAGTTTCCTGTGTCATACCTTTGATTAAAGGCATGAACACAGTTGTTCGAACTCCCGTAGATGGTGGTAAGGGTTTTCACAATCTGTTATTAAGAAGGATTGTTCCCGAACCATGGCTATAAAGCCAGGGCGAAGTTCATAGCTGGTTGAACAAATAGGTTTCGCCGAAGGCGGTGGCTCACAGAACTTGACCTTCAGAGCAGAGTAAGAAAGAATGGTGGGTTGCTCCATTTATATGGTGGTGGTAAGGTAAGAATAAGAAAGGTAAGATGATAGATAAGGGGGATATGATACGAGGGTGATCTTGGTTCAAAGATTAACAGCAACCGTTCCCCAGCAACGGCGCCAGAAATGCTTGTTGGTATTTCTTAACACCACAGAGTTATCCGCAAGCGCATGGAAATATTGTTGTAGCACTTCCCCTTAAGGAGTATTCCCAAGGGTATCGAATCCAAAGAACGTGTGTGCTAATCTTTCGAACTAGCTCACCCAAGGACACAAAGTTGTTTAGTAGGCAAGGAACAGAGAGGAATTCAAAGTATTGATCCTAATTCAAGGTAGTTTGCAGTAGATGCTTGCTTTGGGCACGGGCTTACTCCTAGCAACACTAGGACGACTCCCACCAAGAGCCTGTGGCATAGTCGAACGTGGAGGATTACGAAGGATAGATAGGGTTTTCACCACCTACTGCCTAACTCTTCAATCCCTGGGTCTACGAGATATCCACTGATGATTCATAACCTAAGCAACACGCTTACATTCTAAATCACTACTCTAGTTGTTTTGAACACAAAGCTACAACTAGAGCATCTAATGAATTAAAGCAATGAACCCACAAGTAACTACTTATGCAAACTACTAAGAATAAAAGATCAAACTTGTATTGAATTCACAAAGGCTTACTTGATTGAGTAAAACCTTTGTAGGGGTACAAGTGTAGAAGAGGGACTTGACAAGCCCAAGCCTCCTTCTCCTAAACTCTTCACCACACTCTCCTTCTACTTTGGTAGCCTCTAGGACTACTCTAAACCTTTGGAGTGTAGCACTATTCTCAACTTTTGGTGTGTGCGAGAAGTGAGGTGAGGGTGTCTGTTTATAGGTGGAGAAGGGTCAGTTCCCGTCACAATTAATACGCGAATCAGTCACCATTAACTCCAGGGAGCCAGGAGGAGTCAACATGTGTCATTTGACTGGGTTTGGCGCCAGGAAGGGGTCGGCCGAACCCCTAGTTCGGCCGACCTGGTCAAGCCTCCCCTCGGGGAGTGCTTCCTCCAGGTGGCTTCCAGGTGGGCCCCCTTGATGTATATGGGTGCAACACCGTTGGATCTCCTCGTATTCTTCTGTTTGTGGGCCATTTGATCCATGTGTTGCCACATGTCATCGCCTGATTCGTTGAAATCCATTTTCATGGATTCATCCCTGCATGTTTTGGTATTTTGGGTAATAATTCACGTGCATACAAATAAACACCAACACTTGTGGAATTGGGTTAGTGTATAGCCCTACCACTATGTTTTGTGTTTCTTGTGTGCACATTATGAGGTGAATTGACGGTCAAAATATGGTACTTAAGGACCGTCAACAGAGAGCCCCTCCCAAACCCTTGGAACATAGAGCACCTTTATAAGTTCGATCCCTAAGCATAATAGTAGGATAGTGTAGGGTGTCATAGTGCCAAGTAATGGCACTTAGGACAACCAAGCTCTGGGGGGACAGGTCCAGAGTGCTCAACCGTTTAGCTTGAAGAGAGGATGACACTAGAGAGTTGGGGCAATTTTCTTGTCTATTCCTCACACAATGTCATGCCAACCCAAGGGGTTGAGGCTACATATTTATAGCAGCCAAGGGCAGCCAACCAGCCAAGCATATGCCTTCTTGCTAGTCCAAGATGTCAAGATGCTAAAGGTGTCCTAAGATGTCCTAGATGTTGTCCTCTACTTAGAGCCACAAAGACCAAAGGACTAGAGTGCAACAAAGACCAAAGACCAAGAACTAAGGTACAACAAACTAAAGACAAGGGTACAAGGGACTAGGGGACCAAAGACCAAAGGACCAAATACCAAAGTACTACAAGACTTATTCCATCATTCTCCCCCTAAGTCTTGTACATCGTCTTCTGGGAGGGTTGGACCAGCCCGATCCTGGAGCGAAGTTCAATGAACTTGAGACTCCCAAGGGACTTGGTGAGCAGGTCCGCAAGCTAGTCACTGGTGTTGATGTAGTTTGCCTTGATGCTCCCTTCCTCCAAGCAGCCTCGGATGAAGTGGTAACTCACCCGGATGTGCTTGCTCCGTTCATGGAAAACATGATTCTTTGCTAGGGCCAGAGCAGACACGCTATGCACCCTGAGTTCCACCACTCCAGTGTCTCTGCCAAGGAGATCACCAAGCAGTCGACACTAAGCAGAGCGCTTGAGTCAAAGCAGTGTAGGCCGCTATGTACTCGGCCTCGCAACTGGACATGGCCATCACCTACTGCTTGACCTACTGCCAGCTAACGCGACACTTGCCCAAGAAGAAGAGAATACCGCTCGTGCTCTTGCTGGTGTCGATGTCGCCGGCGTGGTTGCTGTCGCTATACCCGACAAGGTGTGGCTCCCCAGGGCACCTCGGGTAGTGGAGGCCGTGATCGAGAGTCGCCGCAACATAGCGAATGATCCTCTTCATAGCCTGCTGGTGTTCCGTCGTCGGTCGCTGCAGGAACTGACTAACATAGCCAACGAAGAATGCCAAGTCCAGCCGTGTGTGGGCGAGGTAGCGAAGGCTCCCCACAAGATGCCGGTACTGTGTAGTGTCCACCTCCTCCGCCGTGCTGTTGTGGCTCAACTTCAGCCTCTCCTCCATTGGAGTGAGGGCTGGGTTGCATTTTGTGATCCCAGCTAGCTCAACGATGCGCTTGGCGTAGGCGGTTTGTCGAAGCGTGATCCCGGAGTCGCCCTGGTGCACCTCAATCCCTAGGTAGGAGAGGGATCCCAGGTCACTCATCTGGAAGGTGGCTTTCATCTCTTCCTTGAACGTTGCCACCTCATCATCCTTGGTGCCGGTGATCACCAAGTCGTCGACATAGACACCCACCAGTAGGGTGTTTCCTCCAGTACCCCGCCGGTAGATGGCCGCCTCGTGCGAGCATTGCCCGAAGCCCATCCTCTTGAGTGTGGAATCCAACTTGGCATTCCCCGCCCGTGGTGCCTACCGCAAGCCATAGAGGGCCTTGCGCAGGCGCAACACCTTGCCCTCCTTGTCAGGGAGCGGAAACCCCGACGGCTGGTGTACGTAGACCTCCTCCTTCAAGTTGTCATTGAGGAATGCCGACTTAACGTCCATCTGCTGGACACGCCAGCCTTCTTGGGCAACCAACACAAGAAGGAGTCGCACAAATTCCATACGTTCCATGAGGACAAAGGCATCATCGAAGTCAATCCCCTCCTGCTGCACAAAGCCGCGTGCCACCAAGAGAGCCTTGTGCTTGACGATGGCGCCGGCTTCATCCCTCTTCAGCTTGAACACCCACTTAAGGGTGATCGCACGGTGACCGCGAGGGAGGTCAGCAAGCTCCCAAGTGCAGTTTGTCTCAACCGCATCCATCTCTGACTGCATTGTAGCATGCCATGCCGCATGTTTTTCGGCCTCCGCGGGAGACCGAGGTTCGCCGTCGTCGCATGCAAGGTGCAACTGCGCCTCCGAATCTTGATCATCCAGGTCGTGAGGGTCCAGTCCCGGCACCAGTTGGTCGCCGAGAATGTTCTCCATCTTGCGATACCACAACTGCTCGCCGTCGTAGCACCCGTCGAGGCGCTCCTCATCGTGGGAGAGCGGAGTGACAAACTCCACTGGGTCATGCTCGACACGAGCTGGCGACGGGGTGGACGTGGACAGAGGGGTGTCCGTCGGTGCTGGAGTGCGCGGGGTCACCGGCTGAGGTGGAGGTGGACGCTCGTGGGCTGGGCTAGAATGCTCGGTGAAGAAGAGCTGCCTACTCCCCCAACTCCCTTGAAGTGGATGTAGTCGACGATGAAGTTGTCGTCCGTAGAGCTCGAACCGTCGTCCACCGCCTTGACCCATGCCCATCCTCGCCCTTCGTTGAACACAACGTCGTGCGTCGTGCGCACACGCTGTGTCTTTGGGTCGAGAATGCGGTAGGCCTTCGAGCCCTCCGCGTAGCTGATGAACACCCCGGGAATGCTCCTGTCGTCGAGCCTGTCGATCTGGCCAAGCTCCTTGGCGAACGTGAGGCAGCTGAAGACCCGTAGGTGAGAGACTGTCGGCTTGCGCCCATACCAAGCCTCGTACGGCATCCTGCCGTGGATGGCCTTGGTGGGCGAATGGTTGAGGATGTAGATGGCAGTCACCACCGCCTCTCCCCAGAAGACATCCGACATTCCCCTCTACTTGAAGAGGGCCCGAGTCATCCCCACAACCGTCTGGTTGCGCCGCTCGACGATGCCGTTCTGCTGTGGGTTGTAGGGCGCGGAGTAGTGGTGCTGAACACCCTTATCCGCGCAATACAACGAGAATTCAGCCGTCGTGAATTCGCTGCCGTTGTCGGTGCGCAGCATGCGCAGCTTGCGGCCGCACTCCGCTTCCGAAGTGGCCTGCGCGCGTCTGATGGCATTCAGAACCTCTCCCTTGCTG
Organism: Tuctoria greenei; assembly: GCA_036927565.1. Classification (NCBI taxonomy): domain Eukaryota; kingdom Viridiplantae; phylum Streptophyta; class Magnoliopsida; order Poales; family Poaceae; genus Tuctoria; species Tuctoria greenei. Next base: position 112,940,635 of record JAYESD010000010.1, read on the forward strand.
CCAAGGACCACCACCCACATGTAGCGGGAGAGTTCGTTGATAAGCAGTAGGAAGTAGCGTCGTCCTCTTGGTGTAGCCGGTGTCACGGGGCTACACAAGTCCTCGTGAATGAGCTCGAGCTGCCTGTTGGCTCGAAAGCTCGACTGCTGGGGAAAAGGAAGCCGCCTCTACTTCGTCACCACGTGGTCAAGGCATGGCATGCCTCGCACCATCTCCTTGGAACTGAGCTGCTTCAAGGCCTCGAAGTGAAGGTGCCCAAAGCGCTCGTTCCACTGCCATGCCTCGTACTCCCGACGAGTGGCAAGACAGACAGGCTATGCTACCTGCACGTGAAGGACATAGAGTCAATTGGTGCCTCTAGTTACCTTGGATAGAAGGCGACAATGGCGATCCCAAATCCTCATGACTCCGTCCTTGATCTCCATGCGCGAACCACTCTCATCTAGCTGTCCCAAGTTGATGATGGAGTTTCTCGACGCAAGGATGTAGTAGACTCCGACGAGCAGCTTGTGCTCACCGGACTCGGCACTGAGGATGACAGAGCCAACACCCTTGATCTCCACGCCGGAGGCGTCACCAAACTTTACGGAGCCTCGGACATTGGGATCAAGCTCAGCGAAGAACTCCCATTGCCCAGTCATGTGATGGGTGGCGCCGGTGTCGAGGCGCCACCCGTCAGTCTTGTCATTGTTGGAGCCGTCGCCGAGGAAAGCGTGTGCTCTCGGCTCATCAAGATGAAAGAGAGTTGCTGCGGTCGATGCCACTAGAGGTGGTTTGATGCTTCCGTGTGCCATGAGCAAAGTTGGCTCCTCCTCCACCTGTGCGCGTGGCCCTCCTCCTCCACTTGTGCGACGTGGGCCCGGCCACGTCGTGGCTGTCGACACTCCCTGGCCCAATGACCAAGCTTGCCACAGTTGTGACAGGTGTCATCTCGTGCTCACTTGTGGTTGCCGGCGGCACTGCCCTGGGCGCCTCCGTGGGCACGTCCATGCGCTCTGGCCTGGGCACCTCCGGGCCCCTTGCGCGGCTTGCGGCCGCCTGTCGAGGAAGAGGACTCCCCCTTCTTCTGGTCACCCTGGCCAGCCTCCCACTGCTCGCGAGTGAGATGAAGCTTCCCGCCAATGGTGATAGGCCCCGGGAGAGGTTGTGGTTCGTCACTATCGACGACCTTGGGGCAACATATCGCCTCTTCGATTGACATCATGGAGAGGTCCAGCAGAGACTCGATCGAGCGAGTGATCTGCTTGTACTTCTCGGGGATGCAACGGAAGAGCTTCTCGATAGCTCTCTCTCCTCGTTGTAGGTGTCGTCGCCGAACTGCACCAACTTCTACAACAAAGTGTTCAGACGGAGGGCAAATTCATCAACGTCCTCACCTGGTTTAAAGGCAGGTTCTCCCATTCCTTGTGAAGCGCCTGCAGTGTGGTCTTACAGGCGCGGTCACTGCCAGTGCGTGCCACAACGATGGCGTCCCAAGCCTCCTTAGCAGTACGCTTCTTGGAAAGCGAGAACTGCATCTCGAGCGGGACTGCAGCAATGAGGGCATCCAGCGCCCGTCGATCCTCGTAGTAGTCGACGTCGCCATACCGAACTACTTCCCACATGTGTCGCACCTGGAGCCGCACCCTCATCACCGCGGCCCACTCAACATAGTTGGTCTTGGTGAGGGTAGGCCACCCACCTCCGGGACCGATGTCTCTGACAATGGCCTGAACCCCGTAGTGTCCATGGTACCTATTGGGGGAGGGAGAACCGCGCTGCCTATAATGGCTGCATTCTCCATCGACTCCGCCACCGCCGTCGGGAGCGCCACTAGCGCATAGCGCTGGTTTGGGCTGCGGCTGTCGCGCCCATGGGGACGCGCGACTGCTCGATGCACCTCCTGTGCTTGCGCCGCTTCCCTCACCAGCCTGAGCTCATCATCGATGCCGCCGTCAAACGATCCGCTGGAGCTACTGACGCGCAGAGCCTCCAGCCCTGCTGCGCCACACGCTCTACAGCCGTCGCCGCCGCTGCTTCCACTTCCGCCCTTGCTACTGCCAGTTTCTTCGCTGCCAACCTTGCTGCCAGTGCCACTGTCGCCGCAGTCTCTGCTGCTGCTCGCTCGCGCTCCTCTGCCACGACAACCTCCGTCTGCCGCGCGCTCGAGGCGACCAAGCGCTGAGAATGTCCATCGTGCACTAGTGGGGAGCTGGTGTTTTGGGAAGACAAGTTGTTGCTCGTCTGTGCAGGAGAGGGATGAGCAGGGGCAACTGGTGTTTCTGCTACCGATTGCGGACAGAGAGAGTCGTGAGAAGGAGATGGTTAGGCTGCAGGATAGAACAGCTCTGATACCAAGTGTTGGTAGCTGAATTTTTACTCTCATTGAAGAGAGGATGACGCTAGAGAGTTTGGGCAATTTTCTTGTCTATTCCTCACACAATGCCATGCCAACCCAAAGGGTTGAGACTACATATTTATAGCAGCCGAGGGCAGCCAACCAGCCAAGCATATGCCTTCTTGCTAGTCCAAGATGCTAAAGCTATCCTAAGCTGTCCTAAACTGTTCTAGATGTTGTCCTCTACTTAGAGCCACAAAGACCAAAGGACTAGAGTACAACAAAGACCAAAGACCAAGAATTAAGGTATAAAAAACTAAACACAAGGGTACAAAGGACTAGGGGACCAAAGACCAAAGGACCAAAGACCAAAGGACTACAAGAAAGGACTACAAGACTTATTCCATCATTCTCCCCCTAAGTCTTGTACGTCGTCTTCTGGGAGGGTTGGACCAGCCCGATCCTGGAGCGAAGTTCAATGAACTTGAGCCTCCCAAGGGACTATGTGAGCCGGTCCGGAAGGTCACTAGTGTTGATGTAGTTTGCATTGATGCTCCCTTCCTCCAAGCAGCCTCGGATGAAGTGGTACCTCACCCGGATGTGCTTGCTCTATTCGTGGAAAATAGGGTTCTTTGCTAGGGCCAGAGCGGACACGTTGTTCACCCTGAGTTCCACCACACCAGTGTCTCTGCCGAGGAGATCACCAAGAAGTCGACTAAGCAGAGCGCTTGAGTCAAAGCGGTGGAGGCCGCTATGTACTCGACCTCGCAATTGGACATGTCCAGCACCTGCTGCTTGACCTACTGCCAACTAACGAGACACTTGCCGAAGAAGAAGAGAATCCCGCTCTTGCTCTTGCTGGTGTCGATGTTGCCGGCGTGGTCGCTGTCGTTGTACCCGACAAGGTGTGCCTCCCCAGGGCACCTCGGGTAGTGGAGGTCGTGATCAAGAGTCCCCGCAACATAGAGGATGATCCTCTTCACAACCTGCTGGTGTTTCGTTATCGGTCGCTGTAAGAACCGACTAAAGTAGCCAACAGAGAATGTCAAGTTCGGCCGTGTGCGGGCGAGGTAGCAAAGGCTCCCCACAAAACGTCGGTACTGTGTAGCATCCACCTCCTCCACCGTGCTGTCGCGGCTCAGCTTCAGCCTCTCCTCCATCGGAGTGAGGGCTGGGTTGCAGTTTGTGAGCCCAGCTAGCTCAACAATGCGCTTGGCGTAGGCAGTCTGTCGAAGCGTGATCTCAGAGTAGGCCTGGTGCACCTCAATCCCTAGGTAGAAGGAGAGGCATCCCACGTCACTCATCTTTAAGGTGGCTTTCATCTCTTCCTTGAACGTTGCCACCTCCGCATCCTTGGTGCCGATGATCACCAAGTCGTCGACGTAGACACCCACCAGTAGGGTGTTTCCTCCAGTACCCCGCCGGTAGATGGCTGTCTCGTGTGGGCATTGCCCGAAGCCCATCCTCTTGAGCGTGGAATCCAACTTGGCATTCCACGCCTGTGGTGCCTACTGCAAGCCATAGAAGGCCTTGCGCAGGCGCAATGCCTTGCCCTATTTGCCAGGGAGTGCAAACCCCACCGGCTGGTGTACTTAGAACTCCTCCTTCAAGTCGCCATTGAGGAAGGCCGACTTGACGTCCATGTGCGTGACACGCCGGCCTTCTTGGGCAGCCAGCGCAACAAGGAGTCGCACAGATTCCATCCGTGCCACGAGGGCAAAGGCATCATCGAAGTCGATCCCCTCCTGCTGCATGAAGTCGCGTGGCACCAAGAGAGCCTTGTGCTTGACGATGGCGCCGACTTCATCCCTCTTCAGCTTGAACACCCACTTAAGAGTGATCGCACGGTGACCGCGAGGGAGGTCAGCAAGCTCCCAAGTGCGGTTCATCTCAACCGCATCCATCTCTAACTGCATCGTGGCACGCCATGCCGCATGTTTTTCGGCCTCTGCGAAAGACCGAGGTTCGCCGTTGTCGCATGCAAGGTGCAACTGCGCCTCCAGATCTTGATCATCCAGGTCGTGAGGGGCCAGTACCGGCACCGGTTGGTCACCGAGAATGTTCTCCATCTTGCGATACCATAACTGCTCGTCGTCGTAGCACCCATCGAGGCGCTCCTTCTCGTGGAAGGGTGGAGTGACAGACTCCACTGGGTCGTGCTCAACACGAGCTGGCGACGTAGTGGACGTGGCCAGAGGGGTGGACGTCGGTACTGGAGAGCGTGGGGTCGCCGGCTGAGGTGGAGGTGGATGTTCGGGGGCTGGGGTAGACACGATCTGTGAAGAAGAGCTGCCTACTCCCCCAACTCCCTTGAAGTGGACGTAGTCGATGATGAAGTCATCGTTCGTCGAGGTCGAACCGTCGTCCACCGCCATGACCCATGCCCATCCTCGCCCTTTGTTGAACACAACATCACGCGTCGTGCACACATGCTGTGTCTCTGGGTCGAGAATGCAATAGGCCTTCAAGCCCTCCGCGTAGCCGATGAACACCCCAGGGGTGCTCCTGTCGTCGAGCTTGTCAATCTGGCCAAGCTCCTTGGCGAACGCGAGGCAGTCGAAGACCCGTAGGTGAGAGACCGCCGGCTTGCGCCCATACCAAGCCTCGTACGGCGTCCTGCCTTGGAGGGCCTTGGTGGGCGAATGGTTGAGGATGTAGACGGCGGTCACCACTGCCTCTCCCCAGAAGACATCCGACATTCCCCTCTACTTGAGGAGGGCCCGAGTCATCCCCACAACCATCTGGTTGCACTGCTCGATGACACCATTCTGCTGCGGGCTGTAGGGCGCGGAGTAGTGGTGCTAAACACCCTCATCCGTGCAATACGATGCGAATTCAGCCGCCGTGAATTCGCCGCCATTGTCGATGCGCAGCACGCGCAGCTTACGCTGCTCTCCGCCTCCGCAGTGGCCTGCGCGCGTCTGATGGCATTCACAGCCTCTCCCTTGCTGCCAAGGACCACCACCCACATGTAGCGGAAGAGGTCGTCGACAAGCAGCAGGAAGTAGCGTTGTCCTCCTGGTGTAGCTGGTGTCACTGGGCCACACAAGTCCCCATGAACGTGCTCGAGCTGCTCGTTGGCTTGAAAGCTCGAATGTTGGGGAAAAGGAAGCCGCCTCTACTTCGTCACGACGCAAACATCGCAGAGCTGCTCCACGTGGTCAAGGAATGGCATGCCTCGCACCATCTCCTTGGCATTGAGCTGCTTCAGGGCCTCGAAGTGAAGGTGCCCAAAGCGCTCGTGCCACTGCCATGCCTCGTCCCCCCGACGAGTGGCAAGACAGATAGGCTGTGCTACCTGCACGTGAAGGACATAGAGTTGATTGGTGCCTCTAGTTACTTTGGCAAGAAGGCGACAATGGCGATCCCAAATCCTCATGACTCCGTCTTTGATCTCCACCGGCAAGACAGATCTCCGTCTAGCTGTCCCAAGCTGATGATGGAGTTTCTCAACGCGAGGATATAGTAGACTCCGACGAGCAGCTTGTGCTCACCGGACTCGGCGCTAAGGATGACGGGGCCAACACCATTGATCTCCACGCCGGAGGTGTCATCAAACTTGACGGAGCCTCGGACATTGGGATCAAGCTCGGCAAAGAACTTTCATCGACCGGTCATGTGATGGGTAGCGCCGGTGTCGAGGCGCCACCTTTCAGTCTTGTCGTTGTTGGAGCCGTCGCCGAGGAAAGCGTGTGCTCTCGGCTCATCAAGATGAAAGAGAGCCATTGCGGTCGATCCCACTAGAGGTGGTTTGATGCTCCCGTGTGCCATGAGCAAAGCTGGCTCCTCCTCCACCTGTGCGACTTGGGCCTTCTCCTCCACTTGTGCGACGTGGGCCTGGCCACGTTGTGGTTGTCGACACTCCCTGGCCCAATGACCAAACTTGCCACAGTTGTGGCAGGTGTTGTCTCGTGCTGGCTTGTGGTTGCCGACAGCACTGCCCTGGGCGCCTCCGCGGGCATGTCCTTGCGCCCCGACCTGGGCGCCTCCACGAGCATGTCCTTGCGCCCCGGCCTGGGCACCTCCGCGCCCCTTGCGCGGCTTGCGGCCACCTGTCGAGGAAGAGGACTCCCCCTTCTTTCGGTCACCCTGACCATCCTCCCATTGCTCGCGAGTGAGATGAAGCTTCCCACCAATGGTGATAAGCCCCGAGAGAGGTTGTGGTTCATCGCTGTCGACGACCTTGGGGCAACCTATCGCCTCTACGATTGACATCATCCAGAGGTCCAACAGAGACTCGATCGAGTGAGCGATCTTCTTGTACTTCTCGGGGATGCAATGGAAGAGCTTCTCGATAGCTCTCTCCTCGTCGTAGGTGTCGTCGCTGAACTGCACCAACTTATGCAACAAAGTGTTGAGACGTAGAGCAAAGTCATCAACGTCCTCACCTGGCTTAAAGGTAGGTTCTCCCACTCCTTGCGAAGCGCCTGCAGTGTGGTCTTGTGGGCGCGGTCGCTGCCAATGCGTGCCGCAGCGATGGCATCCCAAGCCTCCTTAGAAGTCCGCTTCTTGGAAAGCGAGAACTACATCTCGAGCGGGACTGCAGCAATGAGGGCATCCAGCGCCCGTCGATCCTCCTAGTAGTTGACGTCGCCGTACCGAACTGCTTCCCACATGTGTCGCACCTGGAGCCGCACTCTCATCACTGTTGCCCACTCGACGTAGTTGGTCTTGGTGAGGGTAGGCCACTCACCACCGGGACCGACGTCCCTAACAATGGCCTGGACCCCATGGTGTCCATGGTACCTATTCGGGGAGGGAGAACTGTGCTGCCTGTAATGGCCACGTTCTCCATCGACTCCACCGCCGCCGCTGGGAGCGCCCATGGGGACGCGCGGCTGCTCGATGCACCTCCTGTGCTCGCGCTGCTTCCCTCGCCAGCCTGAGCTCATCGTTGACGCTGCCGGCGAATGAGCCGCTGGAGCTACTGACGCACAGAGCCTCCAACCCTGTTGCTACTACATGCACTACAGCCGCTGCCACCGCTGTTTCCACTTCCGCCCTCGCTACTGCCAGTTTTGCCGCCGCCAAACTTTCCGCCAGTGCCGCTATTGCCGCAATCTCTACTGCCGTTCGCACACACTCCTCTACCGCGGCGACCTTCGTCTGCCGCGCGCTCGAGGCGATCGAGCGCTGAGACTGTCTGTCGGACATCGCGCACTAGTGGGGAGCTGGTGTGTTGGGGAGATAAGCTGTTGCTCGTTTGTGCAGGAGAGGGATGAGCTAGGGCAACCGGTGTTTCTTCTACCGGTTGCAGACAGAGAGAGGCGCGGGAAGGATATGGTTAGGCTGTGGGATAGAACGGCTCTGATACCAAGTGTTAGTAGCTGAATTTTTACACTCATTGAAGAGAGGATGACAGTAGAGAGTTGGGGCAATTTTCTTGTATATTCCTCACACAATGCCATGTCAACCCAAGGGGTTGAGGCTACATATTTATAGTAGCCAAGGGCAGCCAACCAGCCAAGCATATGCCTTCTTGCTAGTCCAAGATGCCAAGATGCTAAAGTTGTCCAAAACTGTCCTAGATGTTGTCCTCTACTTAGGGCCACAAAGACCAAAGGACTAGAGTACAACAAAGACCAAATACCAAGGACTAAGGTACAACAAACTAAAGACAAGGACAAGGGACTAGGGGACCAAAGACCAAAGGACCAAACACCAAAGGACTACAAGAAAGGACTACAAGACTTATTCCATCATTAATTATCTGTTAATTTTGTGATTGAATCAATCAGGCTAGTCTAGTTTTTCCTATATTATCTTCATATACTTGGTGAATTTTTTTTTTCTTTTCTCTATATCACCTCTAGTAGAGTTATGCAAACCTACTGAAAACAAACTTGTTTTGAGCTACCTGCAAGGTGTTTTCGGGACCTCGTGGCTGCCCTCTTACTTGGAGCCCTGTGGTGGCATATGGTCCCCATGAAAGGCCTACGCCGAGCTAGAGGTCCAGAGCGCCCAGCCTGCTTAGCCTGGTCCTGTACCAAAAGCATGTGCACGACTAATTACTGAGGGCCAGGAAGCTCACACCCTAAGTAAGGTGGGAGCCGGATCCCGGGCGCTAACGCACTGAATCACCCAAACCTCACGTACCAGCCCAGGACTGTAAGACATGGCAAAACTAAAGAGTAGAAAAAGATTACCAACGAGCAAAAAATATGCACCCCTGTTATGTGCGCAGGACATAAAAAGCAGGTTACGATGGTGCGATGGGTGATGCTGGAGCAGCCAGCTCCGGCACCTCCCAAGGGGCCTGCCGTCGACGACTCTACGGCGATGGTGGGTGACGTCGGAGCAGCCAGCCCCGACACCTCCCAAGGGGCCCACCATCGACGACTCTACGACGATGGTGGGTGACGCCAGAACATCTAGCTCCGGCACCTCCCAGGGGGCCTGCCGTCGATGACTCTACGACGATGGTGGGCGACGCCAGAGCAGCCAGCTCTGGCACCAACAAAAGGGCCCGACATCGACGTCCCAACACGTCGAACACAGCAACAAGCGCTAATTTTTGAGTACATTCTCTTGTCTCGCTCTTGTTGCTAATAGGGTTCTATTGTGGTGCCTGTACACCAGGGGCCTGCCGTCAGCATACGACACATTGGTGGTGGACGACGCCAGAGCATTCAGCTCTGGCACATCCCAGGAGGCCTGCTGTCGACGTCTCTACGGCGATGGTGGGCGACGCCGGAGCAGCCAGCTCCGGCACCGCCTAGGGGGCTTGCTGTCGACATATCTGACGATGGTGGGCGACGCTGGAGCAGCCAGCTCCGGCACCTCCCAGGGGGGCCTGCTGTCGACATATCTACGACGAAGTTGGGCGACACCGGAGCAGCCAGCCCCAGCACCTCCCAAGAGGCCTGCCATCGACGACTCTGCGACGAAGGTGGGCGATGCCGGAGCAGCCAGCTCCAGCACCACCCAAGGGGTCTGCCGTCAATGACTCTACGACGATGGTGGGCGACGCCGGAGCAGCCAGCTCCGGCACCACCCCAAGGGGTGCCGTTGACGTCCCAGCACGCCGAAAACAGCAACAAGTGCTAATTCCTGAGTACATTCTCTTGTGGTGCCTGTACACCAGGTGTGTGCCGTCGGCATACAACACATCGGTGGTGGACGATGCTGGAGCATACAGCTCCGGCACCACCCGGGGGACGTGGCGTCAACAACTCTACGACGATGATGGGTGACGCCGGAGTAATATGTAAAAGCCCTAAATTCAAAGTACAAAGGTTATATAGGAGGAATTAAATTGGGATGGGAAAAAGAAATCAAATTGGAATCTGAAAAATTCAAACCACTTTAAACCTCAATTGAGGGAATTCATAAATTCAAATTTAGCTCCTGTTACAAACTTTGCCAAAATAAAATTCAGAGTTCACAAATAGCTTCCAAATATTCCAAATAGCACCCCTGTCAATTTTAATAAAATTTGGAGCTCAAATTCTATTTAATTCAATGGGTACATAGAATTCTATTCAAATTTGAATTTGAATTTGAAATCCATATGAAACCTGTCTGCATTCAAAATCCAATTACAGAATCTTAATCTCCATATTTAAATTAGCATATTCTAAAAAATCTAGAATTTTTGGACAATTGTGGGTGGGTGAATTGAATGGATCAGGGAAGTGGGCTGGTTATGTCGAATGGGACCCACTGTTCAGTACCACTCTGCACGCCGCATTTCTACCTCCTCTGCTTGCGCCACGGACGCAGCAACCAGGCCACCTCCTCCTTGACGAGTTTCACCACCTCTACCCTCTGGGAAATAGCTCATATACAGAGTCAAGTCTAGCACATCGGTTCCCATTCACCCCCCCGGTGAAAACTGAAAAGCTTCCCTGTTTTTCGTCCGCCCGCACGCACAGCACCACCTCGCCGTCGCTCAAGCTTACCGGCCAAAAGAATCAGTGTTGCGCCGTGCTCCAAGAAGATAAAAGTAACCCAACTCGTTGCTCTATCATCTCCACCATTTGGCTTATCGTTTTGCTAATTGTCTTGCCCGTATTTTGATGTTCCGCGAATGTCGTTGTGCAGCCGCCGTTGGACCTCCTCTATTCCACCGTGGAGCCGAGGTTCTAGGTCGTTCCACTCTTCCCCGTCAACTACAAACAGGTGCACAAAGACACATAGATTCTACTGGTGAAGTTTCAGCCCCTATCATGCCTCCTAGCTTTCGTATCTCGAGTTTCACCTTGGCTAGTTCATACTGAGGTCCCTAGATCATCGGTTTAGTTCTGTTTCTTCGTGCAACTATTTTTCAATCCAATCAAGTATAATATTCTAGATCTTTCGGCGCACCAGCTCACAAAAAATGGAGGGAAGTCATCAAGAGACGAGGTCGGGTTTCAAGTTTTCCCCGGCGCCAATGAAAATCTGTCGGTCCACCGTCGAAGTCGGCTTTGCCAGTGATTTCATCCCTTTTTCTCCCCTGGTCATCTTCCTCATGCTTCCAGGAATGTTCCCAGCCTTTCCCTGAACTTCTTGCGCCATTCCTGAGTGATTTCGGCCACTGCCGAAACCCTAGCTCCGCCACCGTCGTCGCGCCGCCATCTCAGGCCGTCGCCACCACGATTGGACCCCACCATTGTCTTGCGCGATCGATTTTAAGGTTAGGCGGTCAAGGCTAGGCTGGGAAGAGGTCGATGCAGCCATCCCGGTGAGCTCGCCGGCGCTGCGCCGCCGCGGTCGAACCGCGTGTCACAAGGTAGAAGACGACGCGCAGGTCCCACCGGTCAGCGTCGGTTGTTTCCCCACGGATCGGCTGTGGCCAAGATTAAATATGGCTGCGCAGGGTGAACCTTGTGGCCCAGGTGTGGCCCAGCTGCGATTGGGTCATTTTAAACAGTGGGACCCAGTTGATTAATTCAAACATTTCCTTTTCCCATTTAATTACAGAATTCATTCAAAATTCTAAAATCCATTTCTCCTAGTAGATTTGATCAAAAATTTCCAAATAATTCTGGTAGACTCATCTTGTTCCAAACTTTGCAGTGGTGCAATTTGTTGGACATGAAACTCCCAGAATTTTCATAATTAATTCATTTGAGCTAATTTCTATGGAAATTAATTACTCCTGTTCTGTTAATTGGGAAATTCCCAATTTTGGTCAGGACACTCAAAATAACACACTTGATCTCCAGTAAAAATTTCAAGTTCATTGGACTTCATTTACTGGGTGGATCAGTGTCCCAAATCTCTATGTAGCTGAGAATTGGGAAAAGTACAAAACCATTTCCAGCTTTTTCCCCAAACTTGTAAAATCAATTTCTCACTGTAGGAAGCTCAGAAAAATGTGAAACAAATTTTCCCAGAACCAGTGAGACCCCTCAACCATGATCATCTACTTTTAGCCATGACAAAGCTTCAGAATTTCAACCAAAATTCAGAGAAGCCTTTTACTTGTTAGAATTTTAGAGACAACAAGCTTCCTTGAACATCTCCAATTTTTCGTCCAGATCTTCCTCATAGATCCTAGTGTCCACTGTAAAAATCCCAAAGCTAGTTAAAATCATTTACATACCTGATCAGTATTTATAAGATCTTCTCTATAGTTTCTATATCACTCATATACTTTATATATTGCATATCATATAGTGACCGAGATCGAGGAGGACCCGAAGACCTTGGAGACTCTTCTTCCATAACCAAACTTCCCCTCTGACTCACAGCCAGGCAAGCCCCGATTTGCATTTAAGTGCTATTTCAAATTTTCTATTTGTATCACCTATGTCTAGGAAGAATTTTGTGCATTAGGGCTAAGGTGCTTGTTACTCCACTTGCATGACACACAAATCCCATGGAGTATTGGGTAGGTCTAGATCTTGACGAGTAGACAATGCCATGCTAATGTTTATAGAAATCCAGTAGAAGTCAAGTAGTTGGAATCTACTCGCGAGATAGGATTTTATCACACATGATGAATTGAATCAAAGAATTGTTTAGAAATGTGAAACTGAGACCGAGCATCAGGTAGGATGCAGCGAGATGTGGTCTTACGTGCGTAGCCCTGCTTGTGTCGATTGAGGACCAATCCGTGTGTGGCCCTGCTGGACAAGTTTGAATAGTACCGAATGCATACTGGGCATATGGAACCCAGGAAACCGATGTAAGTTGATAACTTGGATGTCAAGGCATAGCCCATTGTCGATAGGGGTGGGCTAAGGGTAGTAAGGTGTAAATTCACCAGCGGGCACATACACGCTGAAAGTGCATCTAGGCATCCCTTATGGGTTTTGGTTGATTTATGACAAACAAATGAGATCCTAACCAAATTGTTGAGATGAGCGCAGGTCTTAAAAGAAATTATGAAGAAAGCGCAAAAAGAAAGGAGAATGAGGATCTATATGGAAAAGAGCTCAAGAGCTAAATAGAGTAGATCATTGTGTATGGAGTGTGTTGGAGAAACACACCCAAAGAGCTCAATCACAAGAAAACTCACTCACTGCACTAATTTATACAGGTCCGGACTAGTCTGATAATATCCGGACTAGTCCGATATCCCCTCTGTTCAAAATCAGAGAAGTCCTCCCAGTGCGGATTTGTTTTCACAGTCCAGGTTTACACAGATCAGACTAGTCTGATATCACCACGGACTAGTTCGATATCTTTCTGACTAAAATCGGACTAGTCCTCCCCAGTGCGGACTAGTCCTCTACACTTCACAGATTTGCACGAAATCGGACAAGTCTGAAATCACTACAGACTAGTCCAATAACCTCTCTGACTAAAATCGAACAAGTCCTCTAAATGTGGACTTGTCCCAATTCACTAAGGAGATCACCACAGCCGGACTTGTCCGAAAATAATCGGACTAGTCCGAACTTTTCGAGAGCCTAAATCGGACTAGTCCGCCCTAAGTCAGACAAGTCCGATTTTCTTGAGAACTTAGGATTTCCTGCACTCCGCACACCAGACTAGTCCGAACTCCACCTCGGACTAGTCCGGACCCTCGAAACCCTAACGGTAACTTTTGGAAACACGATATAAATAGATGTGCACGGCCCTACTTTCAACTCTCTCGACTCCGTACGCCGTCACACCCTCCAAGAGCTTAGAAAACACATCTATCCACGCAATCCAACGCAGGAAAGATCAAATCCTTGAGGATTCATCTTGGATCGAAGGAAAGACACAATTCACACGTTTGAGCTCTTGGGTTTGATCTCTAACACACTCCTGTTGTTTCATTGTTGATCTTAAGAGTGTGTTCTTGGTGGTGTTCGATTTGTAATCTTAGGGAGCCCTCAACTTGTGAGAAGTTCCCTTGAACTTGGTGATTTACCCTTTGTGATAATGGAAGAGAATTGGACTTCGTGGCGATTCGATGAGGTTAGGGTTAGTGAAGACCCAGTCCTTTCGTGGGATCCTCAACATGGATGTAGGTTACCTTTGTGGGAACTGAAACACGGGATAAAATCTTGTGTCTTCACTTTGTGCACATTGTTCATACTTTTCGTTGCTATCTAGGGTTTCACTTGATCTTGTCCACATTACGTTAAAACATTGAGTATAAGATTAACTTGGGCAACACTCAGTTTCATAGAAGTATAATCTCTATTTACAAGTATATTTCCGCTGCACAGAGTCTAGGATCGATATAATCGATCAAACTTGATCGATCTAGTCCGAACGCATCGAACTAGTCTGTACTCTACCGGACTAGTACGATATCTCGGGATTTGATCAGTCTGTTAAGTGTTGCAGGTTCTAAATAAATTTCAAAAAGGCCTATTAACCCCCCCTCTAGGCCACATTCAATTGGTATCAGAGCGGGACTCTTCACAAGGGACTAATCGCTCGAAGAGAACATGTCAGACATGAAGGATGTGCACAAGAGTCTCAACCAAGAGAAGGTTGAAGATGAAAAAGCTCAAAAATTGGAGAAGCTCCTCGATGCCATCCAAGACTTTGAGGATAACGATGAGGAGACGCTTGAACTCAAGGCGCTTCTAAGGAAGAAAGCCCTCTCAAAAGGGAAAGTGAAGGTCGAGGACGAGAAGAAGAAGAAGGGGAGTAGTTACACCGACTACTCTTGATATCTTTTCAACTACGATCGTCTTAACTCTAACAATAACCATTACTTGTCTATTCCTCTAGGAAAAGCCGCACACTTCGACGACAATGACTACTCAATGTGGAGGCAAAACATGAAAATGCACTTAATGTCACTCAATCCCAGCTTATGGCATATTGTGTGTACAGGAATAGATATCCCGGACGACGATGAAGAGCTCACACCAAGCCAAGAGCAATCAATTCATTGAAATGCTCAAGCCGCGGCAGTCATTACGTCTTCACTAAGTCACGACGAGTTCACCAAGGTGGATGGACTCGAGATTGCAAAGGAAATCTGGAACACATTGCAAACTGCACCTGAAGGCAATCGTCATGTGCGAGAGGCGAAGATCGAAATGATCGAAGGGGAATTGTGAAGATTCGACATTGAATGTGGGCCTAGAGGGGGGGGGGTGAATAGGCCTTTTTGAATATTGTCGGATCCTGCAACACTCAACAACAAGCTCAATACCAGAGATATCGGACTAGTCCGGTAAAGTGCGGACTAGTCCGGTGTTCACGGACTAAGTTGATTAAGCTAGATCGATTAGATTGATTCTTTTATGTGTGCAGCGGAAAAATAGAACCAAATAAAGGTTTCACAGTTATATTCTAGATTATATCACAATTAAATCTTATGTTTAACAATCCAACGTAAGATGAGTAATGATTATGAAACCCTAGATTATATTGATGAATTAGAATGATGAACACCAAACACAAGACACAAGGTTTTATCCCGTGGTTCGGCTACCACAAAGGCAACCTACGTCCACGTTGAGGAGTCCACAACAGGACCGGGTCTTCTCCAACCCTACCCTCATCGGATCGCCACGAAGGCCAATCCTCTTCCACTAATCACAAAGGGGTGAATAACCGAATTCATGGGGCTTTCTCACACGTTGAGAGCTTCCTTAGATTACAACACAAATTTCCACCGAAAACACACTCAAAAGATTACAATTAATACGCAGGAGTGTGTTAGAGAATCAAACCAAGAGCTCAATGTGATGTTCCAAGTGTATCTCCAATGATCTAGAGTGAATCCTCAAAGGATTGATCGTTGTTGAACTTAATTTTGTGGAGAGATGTAGTTTTTGAGGCTCTTGGGAGGTGTGACGACGCTAGGGTTCGAGAGATGTCATAATTGGGCCGTGCACCTCTATTTATATGGGGTTTCTAAAAGTGACCGTTAGGGTTCAGAAAGTTCGGACTAGTCCGTGGTGGTCATCGGACTAGTCCGGTGTGCTGTGTGTAGCAAACCCTAAGTACCCCGAAATATCGGACTAGTCCGGCTGAAAACGGACTTGTCCGATTTCGCTACTGGAAATCTTCGGACTAGTCCGATATCCATCGGACCTGTCCGGACATGTGAAACCCTAAGTGAGTTAGATGACAAGTCCGCACTTGGAGGACTTGTCCGATGTAGATCAGAGGGTTTTTCGGACTAGTCCGTGCAAATATCAGACTTGTACGATATGGATCAGAAGGACTATCGGACTAGTCCGGTTATGATCGGACTTGTCCAATTTTGTGTGACTTGTGAAGTGTTTTGAGGACTAGTCCGTACTGGGGAGGACTAGTCCGATTCTAGTCAAAAGAATATCGGACTAGTTCGACAGATATCGGACTTGTCCGATCCGGTGCAAAAAGGTTATCGGACTAGTCCGGTTGAGATCGGACTAGTCCGGTCCTGTGTAACTTTGTGCAATGTGTGTGTTTAATTGTGATTGAGCTCTTGGGGTGTGTTTCCTTAACACACTCCATACACAATAATCTATTACTCTTCTTCCTTGAGCTCATCTCCACTTTGCTCCTCATCCTTCCTTCTTTTTGGTATTTTGCTCATTTTCCTATCATAGGCCTGCACTCATCTCAATGAATAGGTTAGGATCCCAATTGCTTGTCATAAATCATCCAAAACCCACAAGAGAGTCCTAGATGCACTTTCAATCTCCCCCTTTTTGGTGATTGATGACAACCAATTGAGATTTCACAAAATATGATAAAAAGTGAGATTTTCATAAAGTATGCACATATGAGTCAAAAATACATCAAGCAGTGAAAGAATTATCCATATGTGCATTCTTTATGGTGGGATGCATAACTAAGTATATTGAGACATTGAGAATGACATAATTTACATTAATCAACCAAAGCCAAGCATATATGTCATTCCAGGAGCAATATTACAAATTTCAACAAATACTTCTCAAATTAATTGAGCATTGCATCACAGAACCATAACTAACTTAGGAACAAAGTTAAAACACTGCAAAACTCAAAAATAGACAAGAAGCATAAAAAGAGCTCTCTCCTCGCATCCTACAGCTAAAGCTAAGACTCCCCCTCAATCTCTCTCCCTTTGGCATCAAGACACCAAAAAGAAGGAGAGGAGGGTCCTAGGGTCTTCACTCTTCACTGTCGGTCCTCTCATTGTCGTCTTCGTCATCTTCATCTTCAGCTTGATGAGGAGGAGAAGGAGGAGGAACGGAGCCACTCGAGCCCCCAATGCCAAAGTAGGCAAGCTCGGAGGGGTTCAAGGGCGCGAGCTCAGTGAAGTTCGGGTCAGAGTCCTCAAAAATCACTGGAGATCCAATGGGGTCGATCTCTAGCTTCTGGCAGATATGCTTCACATTGGCCTTGATGTACTTCATGTCCTCCTTTCTTTTCTGGTTGAGCTTGTGGGCATTCACTTCGGCCTTCTTGCAGGAGGAGAATATGGCAGTCAGATATTTGAGGATCCCACTAGCTGATCCTCTCTGAGGGCCTTCCCTAGAAGTAGGGACAGCTCTAGCATCTTCTCTTGATCTTGCCGGTGCCTCGGGACTGGAGGCCGGCGAGGGAGCAGCTTGGAAATTTACTGGTTGAGGCTTCTTAGGCCTCAAAGGAGTGTGCTCCACATCCTTGACAAATTCAATCTCTGTGACTTTCTCAATCATAAACATTAGATAGGGAGCATAGCCATAGGACCTGTTGGGGGTGCTGGAGATGTTAACCATATCGTTCCATATGTAGTCAAACACATCAAACTGTCTGTTCTTGCTTATGACCCTCATTAGGGTCCGGAGGTACCCTTGTACACTCCCTGCATCCCCATCCTTAGGGGCAATGGTCTTCCTCAAGACTCTGTTTAGCACCGCAAAGAATGGCTTCATGTTCTTTGTGGAAGGAGGGATGAACTTTGAATTGGGCTCATAGAGAAACTTCATCTTCTCCTTCTCGATGACACCAACATTGTGAATAATCACATTGTCATTGTTTGAGGTGTCAAGATGCAACATCCTTGCAAATTCTTCATATGTGATAGTGTACTTGGATCCATGAGTCATCCAAGTCACTCTTTCCTCTTCATCGCTTGCAAAGTGGCAGGTGGCATAGAACTGAGCCACCACTTCATCATTCCAATTGTACTTGAAGGCAAAGAGGTCCTTCAAGCCATGTCTTTCAGCTGCTGCAATCACTTCATCAAAAGCAGAGCATCTTTTCTTCTCAAGATGTGCCCAGTCGATCCACTGACTTCGCACCATTGGTGTCTTCATTGGTAGATACACCGATCTGTAGAAATCAGCATGGAAGTTGCACAAGAATCTTCCATCAGCTGCTTGCTTCGGTCGGCCATACCAATCGATGCTTCTGAATTTGGCCGCCGAGTCACTGCCCTTCCCGTTGAACTTTTCTTCAGTGGGGTCTCGGACCCCTTCCCTGGGAGCATGCAACTTCAATGGTCCAACTGGACCCGTCGCTATCCCCTTGCCCTTGCCTTTGGCTAGGCGGGCACTTGCCGAGCTGGGGCCACCACTGGCGGTAGCCCTAGAAACTGGCACCTTGGAGGTCGGCTTCTTCGCTAGCACTTTCCTCCGAACTTGTGGAGGAGACGGAGCTGGCTCGGTAGGTCACTCTTGGCGCTTCTTGCCAAGACTCGTTGAGGTCCGAGGTGCCACCTTGTGGTCCATCTCGGCCTCAAAATCGGAAACCTCATCGTTTGAGCTTAACATGACCTGAGAATGAGTTTCAAGAATGATAATGAATGATACAAGGCATAGGTATGAAAGGATAGCAAGGAATTGCATTGAGGAATTGAAGAGTTAGGTTTTGAGTTCAGAAACATCGGACTTGTCCGGTGCAGAGGCACGGACTAGTCCGGGGGGGGGGGGGGGGGCGGGGGGGACCGGACTTGTCCATTCATAGACCGGACTTGTCCGGTGTTCATCCTCAAAAACCTAAGAGATTTGACAAAAGCTGATTCCTAATGCACAATAAGTCTAGCATACACGTGATACATAAAGGAGGCATGTATATAGTGAAAGATTCTAGGCTATGCGACCAATAATGAAGAAAAACGAGATTTCTAGGGTTTGGGTGAAAATTACTGAAGAAATCGATTGAAGCTTGGAGATGAGGGTGTTGAAGGCCGGACAAGTCCGCTAGCTTCAATCCTCAAGAGGGCAAGCTTGATTTTCGCCCAAATACGAAGATTTTTGATGGAGGGAGCAAGAAATCACCTTGGGAGCTCGAGCGGAGGAGAGAGAACGCGTGAGCAAGAGTGGAGGATGAAGGGATTAGGGTTTGGTGGCGGCTAGGGTTATGGACACGAAAAATCGGACAAGTCCGGAGATGACCGGACTAGTCCGATCTCATCCAGAGAGCAACATCAGACTAGTCCGTGGAGTTATCGGACTAGTCCGGCCTAACCGGCACTCTGCGGCCTAGTCTGCATGAGCGGACTAGTCCGGGTAACCACAGACTAGTCCGTGGTCACCAGGAGAAAATTGCATAGCCCATTCATATATTTTTGCAGGTTCATAAATAGAGAATAGAGAAGCAAATTAAATCAAATGATCTTGATGAATATGACCAGTAAGCATACAACAATCAAGCAATGATCATAATTCACCAAGATCTAGTAATTGACATAGTTTTTCGGGAAAATTTGAGAGAGAGTTGATTTTCACAATTCAATCAATATATTTTGAAGAATTCATACAAGTATGCAACTTTTCAAGCCACACTCCAAGCATCGAGGATATTTAGTTCATTTCGGAGTTTGCAAAAGTGCTTTTCATCAAGTGGCTTGGTGAATATGTCGGCCAATTGTTTTTGGGTATTGACATGTGAGATGGCTATGTCTCCTTTCATGGCATGATCTCTCAAAAAATGATGTCTTATGTCTATGTGTTTAGTTCTAGAGTGCTCAATTGGATTGTGGGCAATTTTAATGGCACTCTCGTTGTCACAAAGGAGAGGAATACGATTCATATTGTAATCGTAATCCCTTAGAGTTTGTCGCATCCAAAGGTGTTGTGCACAACAGCTCCCGGCTGCAACATACTCTGCTTCGGCTGTGGATAAGGCAATGGAATTTTGTTTCTTGGAGGACCAAGAAACTAAGGATCTCCCTAGGAATTGGCATGTGCCGGAGGTGTTTTTTCTATCTACTTTGCACCCGGCATAATCTGCATCGGAGTAACCAATGAGATTGAATTTTGAGCCTTTTGGGTACCAAAGACCAAGGTTGGGTGTTTGAACTAAATATCTCAATATCTTTTTTACGGCTGTCAAGTGGCATTCCTTAGGGTTGGCTTGAAATCTTGCACACAAACATACACTCAACATAATGACTGGCCTAGATGCACATAAATAGAGTAGAGATCCAATCATGGAGCGATATACCTTTTGGTCGACGTTAGGTCCATCTTCATTGAGATCCAAGTGGCCATTTGTTGCCATGGGGGTCTTTATGGGCTTTGCCTTGTCCATGCCAAACTTCTTAAGTATGTCCTGCGTGTACTTGGTTTGGCTTATGAATGTCCCTTCCTTTTGTTGCCGCACTTGGAATCCCAAGAAGTACTTTAATTCTCCCATCATTGACATTTCAAACCTGTCTGTCATGATTTTGCTAAATTCCTCACAAAACGATTGATTAGTTGACCCAAAGATTATATCATCAACATAAATTTGACAAATAAAAAATCATTGTCTAAATTCTTTGTAAATAGATTATAATCTACTTTGCCAATTTGAAAACCATTCTCAATTAAGAAATCTCTAAGACACTCATACCAAGCTCTAGGAGCTTGTTCGAGGCCGTAGAGAGCCTTACGCAATTTGAATACGTGGTTGGGGAACTCTTCGTCTTCAAACCCGGGTGGTTGCTCTACGTACACCTCTTCCTTGATTGGTCCGTTGAGGAAGGCGCTTTTCACATCCATTTGATACAGCTTGAAATCATGGTGAGTAGCATATGCAAGTAATATTCTAATAGATTCAAGCCTAGCTACTGGAGCAAAATTCTCATCAAAATCCAAACCTTCGACTTGTGAATAACCATTGGCCACAAGTCATGCCTTGTTCCTTGTCACCACCCCGTGTTCATCTTGTTTGTTGCGGAAGACCCATTTGGTGCCGACGATGTTTGCATTGGGTCTTGCCACAAGTTCCCATACTTCGTTCCGCTTGAAGTTGTTCAATTCTTCTTGCATTGCCACCACCCAGTCCGGATCTTTCAATGCATCTTCAACCCTGCGTGGTTCCAAAAAGGATATAAACGAATAGTGTTCACAAAAGTTAGCTAAGCAAGATCTAGTGGTTACTCCCTTTTGGATGTCACCGATGATGTTGTCGATTGGGTGATCCCTTTGGACGCATTGGTGTACTCTTGGGTGCGGCACTTGAGGAGTTGTGTCTTCATGATCATCTGCTTCTCCCCCTAAGTAGTTGCCTTCGTTGACTTGTTGATCATCTTCGTATTCTTGTGGTTGATCTTGTGCTGAAGCTCCCCCTTGATCTTTGGTCTCCTCTTGTGGTTCATCTTCCTCATGTACGTGTGGAGGTGGCTCTTGTGGTCGAACCTCACCTAGAGCCATTCTCTTCAATGCTTGACAGGGAGCTTCTTCTTTACCTAGTTCACATGGATCAACTTGCTCCTTTTGGGAGCCATTAGTCTCATTGAACACTACGTCACGTGCTATTTCAACAAGTCCGGAGGCCTTGTTTAAAACACGATAGGCGTAAGTGTTCGAATCATAACCAAGCAAGAAACCTTCATCGGACTTCGAAGCGAACTTTGAAGTCCTAGGCTTCTTGTTCAGGATATAACATGGAGAACCGAAAACTCGAAAATATGAGATATTTGGTTTGTTACCGGTGAGTAGCTCATAGGATGTCTTCTTGAGTAGTCGATGAAGATAAAGTCGATTTACGGTGTGGCAAGCGGTGTTAATCGCTTCCGCCCAAAATTGATCTGAGGTCTTGTACTCATCGAGTATTCTTCTTGCCATCTCTATGAGTGTTCGGTTCTTTCTTTCGGCAACTCCGTTTTGTTGTGGCGAGTATGGCGCTGAAAATTCATGCTTGATACCCTCTTCATCAAGGTACTCCTCCACTTGTGTGTTCTTGAACTCCGTGCCATTGTTGCTTCGAATACTCTTGATGTTCAATGAGAATTCGTTTTGAGCTCGCTTGAAGAACTGCTTGAGTGTTCCTTGTGTTTCTGACTTATCGTGCAAAAAGAAAACCCAAGTGAAGCGAGAAAAGTCATCAATAATTGCTAAACCATATTTGTTACTGCCGATGCTTATGTAAGCAATTGGACCAAATAAGTCCATGTGAAGTAGTTCGAGCGGTCTTGTTGTAGTCATGACGTTCTTTGCGGGATGAGGTGCTCCAACTTGCTTCCCGGCTTGGCACACGCTACAAGGTTTGTCTTTCTCAAAAACAACATCCTTCAAACCGCGGATGTGATCGCCCTTGAGGAGTTTTTGAAGATTCCTCATACCAACATGCGCTAGCCGTCTATGCCACAACCAACCCATGTTGGTCTTTGCAATCAAGCATGTGTCAAGTTCGGGTTTATCCTTGTTGAAGTCAACGAGGTAAAGCTTTCCCTTCAACATACCCTTGAATGCAATGGAACCATCACTCCTCCTAGAGACGGTCACACCCTCGTTAGTGAACAAGCAATTATAACCTTTGTCACATAGCTGAGATATGGACAACAGGTTATAATCTAAGGATTCAACATGTAAAACATGAGAAAGTGTGTGTGTAGAAGATATTGCAATTTTACCGGTATCGAGCACCCTTCCTTGACTATTATCTCCAAAGTAGATGCCTTCGTTTGGGTCCTCATTCTCTTCATATTCCACGAACATCCTTCTTTCTCCGGTCATATGGTTGGTGCACCCACTGTCTAGCACCCATTTGGATCCACCGGAGGAATAGGCCTGCAAAAACAAATTATGCTTTGGTTTTAGGTACCCAAGCTTGTTTGGGTCCTTGAAGGTTAGTTACAATACATTTGGGCACCACACATGAGATTTGGTGTTCCCATGGCATGGCCCAACATAATTAGCATAAACCTTGCCAAGATTATTTCTCATTAACACATAGGAGGCATCAAAGGTTATAAAGAGTAATTGTTTTTGTTTGTATACAGGTCTAGTCTGGAAGGTCGGACTTGTCCGGAGGACCGGACTTGTCCGAACACTCACCGGACTAGTCCGGTGTTTGTGTGAGTTCAGGTTTTTACCCTTCAACTTATGAGTTTGAGAGGGTCTTTCCTTCACAAAGGAAATCCTCCCCTTGTTATTCTTATGACTTCCAACATGTTGTTTTTCATCATAAGAGTAACCAATACCATACTTGACATTTGGAGGTCTTTGGACCAAGTATGCACTACATGCATAGTTGATCTTCTCCTTGTCAAATATGCCACATTGGGTAGGATTTTTATCCTTTGTGGAGGTTGACTTCTCCTTCAAACTGGTGTCTATTTTACTACATGTGCACATATGAGCAAAATCAGTTTTAGTGGATTGAGAAGGTGAACTTGAAGAGGAGGAAGGTTCACTCAGCTTGAGTGACTCAACTTGCACTTCAAGGATCTTGTTGACCTTCATCAGGTCAGCAAGTTGGTCCTTGATTGCAACATTTGAGTCAGTTAACTCCAAGCAAGCTTTCTTGCTTGAAGCTAACTCAAGCTCTAGTGAGTTGCTTTTCTCCTTTTCAAGTTCTAGAAGTTTGTCAAGTTCGACATACTCCTCCTTTTGGGAGATAATCATGTCCTCTTGATGATGAATTAACCTCTCCTTCTCAACAAGTTGATCAAGTAAAAATTTCATTTTTGTTGCAGCTTTCCTATCTAGTCCACTAAGCATATCCTCATCATCTTTATTCATTTCATCATCACTAGAGTAGGAATGCACGAAAGGGGTTTTGATGATTACCTTGCGTATACCTTCCTTTGCCATAAGGCAAGTGCTATTTCCCTTCCTTGCGCTGAGTGTGGGGAAGAGTGTAGATTTCTTGGACATGCTCTCGATGGCTACACTAGCCATCTCTTCTTCTTCGGATGATGAGGACTCATCGTTTGAGTCCCACTCCTTCCCAATGTGCGCTTGTTCGGCTTGCTTCTTCTTCTTGAAGAATTTCTTAGGTTGAGGCTTGGATTCTTTGGTCTTCTTCTTGTTCTCCTCATATGGGCAACCAACTATAAAGTGGTTATACTCACCACAATTGTAGCATGCCCGCCTCAACTTCGGTTTCGTTCTTTCCTTGTACTTTCCCTCACTTGATTTTGTTCCTTGTCTTTTCTTCATTATTCTCTTGAACTTTTTCATGAACAATATCATGTCCTCTTCATCTAGCTCACTGCTTTCGTCGTCACTGTCTTCCTCTAGTTGTGCTTCCCTTGCTTCTTTGGATAGAGGCTTGAGGGTGGACTTTAGAGAAACCCCTTTCTTCTTAGCCGAGGTGAGATCGGCAATTTCCTTGACGTGCTTTGCTTGTCTTTCCATCATCTCAAAGTTGATGATTTTTCCAAGCAATTCATCCGGAGTCATCCTTTTGTATTCAGGGCTTTCTCTAATCATGGAGCATAGCGTGACATTGCGAGGCATAAAAGCTCTAAGGATGAGCTTTACCACCTCATGGTCATTCCACTTCCTGCTCCCGTATGATCGAACTTTGTTGACAAGTGTCTTCAATCGATTGTACATATCTTGGGGTGACTCGTCTTCCTCAATTGCGAATCTTCCTAGTTCGCCTTCGATCATCTCAATCTTTGATTCACGCACATGTCGGTCACCTTCATGTGCAGTTTGTAGTGTATCCCATATCTCCTTAGCAATTTCGAGTCCATCCACCTTGGTGAACTCGTCCCGACTGAGTGAGGAGTTGATTACAGTTGTGGCTTGTGCATTTCTATGAATGGCCTGCTCTTGGCTTGGGGTGAGCTCTTCGTCGTCGTCCGGAATATCTATCCCTATGCATACAACATGCCATAGACTTGGGTTGAGGGAAATCAAATGCATTTTCATATTCTGCCTCCACATTGAGTAATCAATTCCATCGAAGTGCGGGGCTTTTCCATGTGGGATAGATAAGTAATGATTGTTATTGGAATTTAGACGATCATAGTTAAAAGGATATCGGGAGTAGTCGGTGTGACTACTCCCCTTCTTCTTCTCTTCAACTTTCACTTTCCCTTTGGAAAGTGCCTTCTTTCTGAGGAGCGCCTTTAGCTCCAGTGTCTCCTCATCGTCGTCCTCGAAGTCTTGAATGGCTTCGAGGTACTTTTCCACTTTTTGAGTCTTGTCATTGTTAACTTGTTCTTGGTTGTTGATTTTGTGTATGTCCTTCATCTCCGACATGATCTCTTCGAGTGATTAGACTCTTTCTTGAAGAACCTTGCTCTGATACCAATTGAATGTGGGACTAGAGGGGGGTGAATAGGCCTTTTTGAATATTGTCGGATCCTGCAACACTCAACAACAAGCTCAATACCAGAGATATCGGACTAGTCCGGTAAAGTGCGGACTAGTCCGGTGTCCATGGACTAAGTTGATTAAGCTAGATCGATTAGATTGATTCTTTTATGTGTGCAGTGGAAAAATAGAACCAAATAAAGGTTTCACAGTTATATTCTAGATTATATCACAATTAAATCTTATGTTTAACAATCCAACGTAAGATGAGTAATGATTATGAAACCCTAGATTATATTGATGAATTAGAATGAAGAACACCAAAAACAAGACACAAGGTTTTATCCCGTGGTTCGGCTACCACAAAGGCAACCTACGTCCACGTTGAGGAGTCCACAACAGGACCGGGTCTTCTCCAACCCTACCCTCGTCGGATCGCCACGAAGTCCAATACTCTTCCACTAATCACAAAGGGGTGAATAACCGAATTCAAGGGGCTTTCTCACACGTTGAGAGCTCCCTTAGATTACAACACAAATTTCCACCGGAAACACACTCAAAAGATTACAATTAAAACGTAGGAGTGTGTTAGAGAATCAAACCAAGAGCTCAATGTGATGTTCCAAGTGTCTCTCCAATGATCTAGAGTGAATCCTCAAAGGATTGATCATTGTTGCACTTAATTTTGTGGAGAGATGTAGTTTTTGAGGCTCTTGGGAGGTGTGACGACGCTAGGGTTTGAGAGATGTCATAATTGGGCCGTGCACCTCTATTTATATGGGGTTTCTAAAAGTGACCGTTAGGGTTCAGAAAGTTCGGACTAGTCCGTGGTGGTCACCGGACTAGTCTGGTGTGCTGTGTGTAGCAAACCCTAAGTACCCCGAAATATCGGACTAGTCCGGCTGAAAACGGACTTGTCCGATTTCGCTACTGGAAATCTTCGGACTAGTCCGATATCCATCGGACCTGTCCGGACATGTGAAACCCTAAGTGAGTTAGATGAAAAGTCCGCACTTGAAGGACTTGTCCGATGTAGATCAGAGGGTTTTTCGGACTAGTCCGTGCAAATATCGGACTTGTCCGATATGGATCAGAAGGACTATCAGACTAGTCCGGTTATGATCGAACTTGTCCGATTTTGTGTGACTTGTGAAGTGTTTTGAGGACTAGTCCGTACTGGGGAGGACTAGTCCGATTCTAGTCAAAAGAATATCGGACTAGTCCGACAGATATCGGACTTGTCCGATCTGGTGCAGAAAGGTTATCGGACTAGTCCGGTTGAGATCGGACTAGTCCGGTCCTGTGTAACTTTGTTCAATGTGTGTGTTTAATTGTGATTGAGCTCTTGGGGTATGTTTCCTTAACACACTCCATACACAATAACCTATTTCTCTTCTTCCTTGAGCTAATCTCCATTTTGCTCCTCATCCTTCCTTCTTTTTGGTATTTTGCTCATTTTCCTATCATAGGCATGCACTCATCTCAACAAATAGGTTAGGATCCCAATTGCTTGTCATAAATCATCCAAAACCCACAAGAGAGTCCTAGATGCACATTCAGACATAGAAGATGATGAGTCGCCACAAGACATGTACAACCGGTTAAAGACGTTCATCAACAAGGTTTGAGCATACGAAAGAAAGAAGTGGAACGATCACGAGGTGGTGAAGCTCATCCTTAGAGCTTTCATGCCTCGCAACGTCACCTTGTGCTCGATGATTAGAGAAAGCCCCGGGTACAAGAAAATGACCCCAGATGAGCTGCTTGGGAAAATCATCAATTTCGAGATGATGGAAAAGCAAGCAAAGCATGTAAAGGAGATTGTCGACCTCACCTCGGCAAAGAAGAAAGGGGTCGCTTTGAAGTCCACTTGCAAACCCTTGTCAAAAGAAGCTCGAGAAGCTCAACAAGAAGAAGACAGCGATGCTGAGAGCAGCGACATAGGTGAGGAAGACATGATCCTATTTATGAAGAGATTCAAGAGAATGATGAAGAGAAGAAAAGGGGGTAAATCGAGTGAAGGAAAACTCAAAGAAAAATCAAGACTGAAGTTGAGGCGGACGTGCTATAACTGTGGTGAATATGACCACTTTATAGTTGATTGCCCGTATGGAGAAAACAAGAAGAAAACCAAGGAAACTAAGTCTCAACCCAAGAAATTCTTCAAGAAGAAGAAGCAAGCTGAACAAGCGCATCTAGGAAAGGAGTGGGACTCGAATGATGAGTCCTCATCCGAAGAGGAAGAGGATATGGCTAGCATAGCCATCAAGAAGACAACTAAGAAGTCCACCCTCTTCCCAAATCTCAGCGCATGGAAGGGCAACGACACTTGCCTCATGGCGAAGGAAGGTAAATGAAAGGTAAGAACACAATCTATCTCTCCGCGTTCTTTTGATAGTGACAGTGACAACTATAGTGATGATGAGGATATGCTAGTTGTCTTAGACAAGAAAACTGCTGCCAAAATGAAATTCTTGATGGATAAGCTTGTTGATAGGGAGGGGCTGATTGATCGTCAAGAAGATATGATCATCCTCCAAAAGGAGGAGCATCTCAAGATCAATGAGCTCCTTGAACTTGAAAAGGAGCGAAGCAAATTACTTGAGCTTGAGTTAGCTTCAAGCAAGGAAGCTTGTTTGAAGCTAAGCGACTCAAATGCAATCATCAAGGAAGAACTTGTTAACTTAACCAAAGTTAACAAGATCCTTGAAGTGCAAGTTGAGTCACTCAAACAAAGTGATCCTTCTCAACTCCTTCTCAACTCCTTAAAACTGAAACCAGCTCTACTTGTACATGTGGTAAAATTGAAACTAGCTTGAAAGACAAGTCAACCTCTGCTAAGGACATATTTTACAAGGAGAAGGTCAAATATGCACGTAGTGCATACTTGGCCACTAGACCTCCTAATGTCAAATATGGCATTAAGTATTCCTATGGTGAAAAGCAAAATGTTAGAAACCATAAGAATAACAAGGAGCGCATTTCCTTTGTGAGGCGAAACTCCTCTCAAGCTAGAAAGACTAATGATACTAATAAATCCAAGATAGTTAACAGATATGAAAATCGGGCTAGTCCAGTATTTACACAGACAAGTCCGGTTTCCCGGACTAGTTCTGTTCATGAACAACAACTATTGTTTAGAACTTTTGATGCATCATATGTACTTATGAAAAGTTTTGGTAAAGTTTATGATCATTATGTTGGGCCACGCCATGGGAACACCAAGTCTCATGTGTGGGTGCCCAAATATCTTGTAACTAACCTTAAAGGACGCAAGCAAGCTTGGGTACCTAAAACCAAGGAATGATTTGTTTTTGTAGGTCTATTCCTCCAGTGGATCGAAATGGGTGCTAGACAGTGGATGCACCAACCATATGACTGGAGAAAGAATGATTGTTTGTTGAGTACAAAGAGAATGAGGATCCAAGCGAGGGCATCTATTTTGGAGACAATAGTCAAGGAAGGGTGCTCGGTACCGGTAAAACTGCAATATCATCTCAACATACTCTTCTCACGTTTTACATGTTGATTCCTTAGATTATAACCTGTTGTCCATATCTCAATTATGTGACAAAGGTTATAAATCCTTATTTACTAATGAGGGTGTGACCGTCTCTGGAAGGAGTGATGACTCGGTTGCATTCAAGGTTGTGTTGAAGGGAAAGCTTTATCTTGTTTACTTCAACAAAGATAAAGCCGAACTTGACACATGCTTGATTGCAAAGACCAACATGGGTTGGCTGTGGCATAGACGGCTAGCACATGTTGGTATGAGGAATCTTCAAAAACTCCTTAAAGGCGATCACATCTGAGATTTAAAGGATGTTGTTTTTGAGAAAGACAGACTTTGTAGCGCGTGCCAAGCTGGGAAGCAAGTAGGAGCACCCCATCCCGCGAAGAACGTCATGACTACAACAAGACCGCTTGAGCTACTCCATATGGACTTATTCGGTCCAATTGCTTACATAAGCATCGGCGGTAACAAATATGGCTTAGTAATTGTTGATGACTTTCCGCGCTTCACTTGGGTTTTCTTTTTGCATGATAAGACAGAAAAGTCAAGGAACCCTCAAGAAGTTTCTCAAGCGTGCCCAAAATGAGTTATTGTTGAAGGTCAAGAACATACGAAGCAACAACGGCACGGAGTTCAAGAACACTCAAGTTGAGGAGTACCTAGACGAAGAAGGGATAAAGCATGAATTTTCAGCACCTTATTCCCCTCAATAAAATGGATTTGCCAAAAGGAAGAACCAAACCCTCATAGAGATGGCAAGAACAATGCTTGATGAATACAAGACCTCAGATCGATTTTGGGCGGAAGCGGTTAACAACGCTTGCCACACCATAAATCGACTCTATCTTCATCGACTACTCAAGAAGACATCCTATGAGCTACTCACGGTAACAAGCCAAATATTTCTTATTTTTGAGTTTTTGGTTCTAAATGTTATATTTTGAACAAGAAGCCGAGGACTTCAAAGTTCGTCTCGAAGTCGGATGAAGGTTTCTTGCTTGGCTATGATTCGAACTCCTAAGCCTATCGTGTCTTCAACAAGACCTCCAGGCTTGTTGAAGTAGCACGTGACGTAGTGTTCGATGAAACTAACGGCTCTCAAAAAGAGCAAGTTGATCTATGTGTGCTAGATAGAGAAGAAGCTCCTTGTCAAGCATTGAGAAGAATGGCATTGGGCGATGTTCGACCACAAGATCCACCTCCACAAGTGCATGACGAAGATGAACCACAAGTGGAGGCCAATGATCAAGGGGGAGCTTCCACACAAGATCAACCTTAAGAAGACGAAGATGATCAGCAAGTCAATGAGGGCAACCATCTAGGGGGAGAAGAAGAAAATCATGAAGATCCAAAAGTGAGTACACCAATGCGTCCAAAGGGATCACCCAATTGACAACATCATCGATGAGATCCAAAAGGGAGTAACTACTAGATCTAAAATTGCTAATTTTTGTGAACATTACTCTTTTGTATCCTTTTTGGAACTGCGCAGGATTGAGGATGCGTTGAAGGATCCAGATTGGGTGGTGGCGATGCAAGAAGAACTTAACAACTTCAAACGGAATGAGGTGTGGGAACTCGTCGAAAGACCCAACACGAACGTCGTCGGCACCAAATGGGTCTTCCGCAACAAACAAGATGAACACGGGGTGGTGACAAGGAACAAGGCGCGACTTGTGGCCAAAGGGTATTCGCAAGTCGAAGGTTTGGATTTCGATGAAACCTTTGCTCCCATAGCTAGGCTTGAATCTATTAGAATATTACTTGTATATGCTACTAACCATGATTTCAAGCTCTATCAAATGGATGTGAAAAGCGCCTTCCTCAATGGACCAATCAAGGAGGAGGTGTATGTGGAGCAACCCCCCCCCCCCGGATTTGAAGATAAAGAGTTCTCCGACCACATCTTTAAATTGCGTAAGGCTCTCTACGGCCTCAAACAAGATCCTAGAGCTTGGTATGAGTGTCTTAGAGATTTTTTTAATTGACAATGGTTTTAAAATTGGCAAAGCTGATTATACATTATTCACGATTTTGATAATGATCTCTTTGTTTGCCAAGTTTATGTTGATGACATTATCTTTGTTTCAACTAACAAATCCTTTTGTGAAGAATTTAGTAAGATTATGACAGATAGGTTTGAAATGTCTATGATGGGAGAGCTTAAATACTTCTTGGGAATCCAAGTGAGGCAACAAAAGGAAGGGACATTCATAAGCCAAACTAAGTATACTCAAGACATACTCATGAAGTTCGAAATGGACAAGGCGAAGCTCATAAAGACTCCCATGGCAACAAATGGACACTTGGATCTCAATGAAGATGGACCAAGCGTCGATCAAAAGGTATATCGCTTCATGATTGGATCTCTACTTTACTTACGTGCATCTAGGCCAAATATTATGTTGAGTGTATGTTTGTGTGCAAGGTTTCAAGCCAACCCAAAAAAGTGTCATTTGACAGCCGTAAAAAGAATCTTGTGGTATTTAGTTCGTACACCCAACCTAGGACTTTGGTATCCTGAAGGTTCCAAGTTCAATCTCATTGGATACTCTGATGCAGATTATGCCAGATGCAAAGTAGATAGAAAAAGTACCTCCGGTACATACCAATTTCTAGGTAGATCCCTAGTTTCTTGGTCCTCCAAGAAACAAAACTCCATTGCCTTATCCACGGCCGAAGTGGAGTATGTTGCAGGCGGGAGTTGTTGTGTGCAACTCCTTTGGATGCGACAAACTCTAAGGGATTATGGTTACAATATGAGTCGTATTCCACTCCTTTGTGATAATGAGAGTGCTATTAAGATTGTCCATAACCCTGTTGAACACTCTAGGACCAAACATATAGACATCCGACACCACTTTTTGAGAGACCACTCAATGAAAGGAGACATAGCTATTTCTCATGTCAACACCGAAAAACAACTAGCCGATATATTTACCAAGCCACTTGGTGAAAAATGTTTTTGCGAGCTCCTAAATAAACTCAATATCCTTGATGCTCGGAATGTGGCTTGAAAACTTGCATACCTGTATGGACTCTTCAAAATATATTGTTTGAGTTGCGAAAATCATCTTTCTCAATTTTCTCCAAAAACTATTTCAACTACTTGATCTTGATGAATTATGGTCATTGCTTGATTGTTGTATGCTTAGTGATCATATTCATCAAGATTACTTGATTGTTTTGGCCCCCATTTTTTCTTTATAAGAACCTTCAAATATATACAAATGAGCTAATTTAATTTTTTCTGGTGACCACGGACTAGTCCGTGGTTATCCGGACTTGTCCGCACACTGCAGACTAGCCCGTAGAGTGTCCGGTAGTCCGGACTAGTCCGACCAACAACGGACTAGTCCGATTTTTCGACTCTATAACCCTAGCTGCCGCCAAGACCTAATCTTCTTCATCCTCATAACTTGCCCCACGCTCTCTCTCCTCACTCGAGTGCTCCCAAGGCGATTTCCTCCGTTCTCCATCGAATCCCTCCAAGTTTGGGTGGAAAACGATCTCCATTGCATATGGATTGAAGACCACAGACTTGTCCGCACCTTCAACCCCTCCATCTCCAAGAATCAAGGATTTTCGGTATAATTCCTCCTAAATCCTAGAAATCGTGATTTTCCTCATTGTTGACTCAATAGCCTAGTTCCTCTCGGTTAATACATGCCTCCTAGCTGTACTACATTTAGATTGAACTTGTTTGCATTGGGAATCACTATTTGTCGTCTAGTTAGGGTTTGAGGTGATGAACACCAGACTAGTCCGGTCCATGTACGGATAAGTCCGGTCCCCCGGACTGGTCCGTACCTATATACCGAACAAGTCCGATTTTTCCTGAACTCAACCCTAATTTCTCATTCCTCAATGCACTTCCTTGTCATTCAATTCTTATCCCTACATTGTGCAATGCTCTCTCAGGACAATGTCGAACGAGAACATCTCCGACTTTGAAGATGAGATGGAACAAGACATGTTGTCGCAAGCTTCAGAGTCTCACGCTCAGAAGAGGCAAGAGCGTCCCTCCGAGCCCGCACCTTCCCCACCACAGGTGCGGCACAAGGTGCTTGCCAAGAAGCATGCGTCCAAGGCCAAGGACGCAGCTGGCTCAAGCTCGACGGCTCTTCGCCAAGTGAAGGGCAAAGGGAAGGGAATTGCATCGGGCCCAGTCGGCCCTCTCAAGATGCATGCTCCGAGGCGGGGAAACAAAGATCCCTTCGAGGAGAAGTTCAACGGCAAAGGAAGCGATGCTTCTTCCAAACTCAGATTTGTGGACTGCTACGACCGACCCAAGAAGGCTGCTGATGCAAGGTTTTGGAGCCATTTTCATGCAGACTTCTACATCTTAGTGTACCTTACCATGAAAACTCTGGTGGTCTGCAGTCAATGGATCGACTGGAATCACTTTGAGAGAAAGAGTTGTGGAGTCTTTGACCAAGTGGTGGAAGCTGCTGCTAGGCATGGTCTGAAGGACCTGTTTGCCTTTAGATATCACTAGAATGATGAGATCATTGCCCAGTTTTATGCCACTTGTTTCTTTTCTAGTGATGATGAAGAGAGAGTGACTTGGATGACACATGGATCCAAGTACACCATCACTTATGATGAGTTTGCAAGACTCCTTCATCTAGAAGACACCAGCAACTATGAGTTGACCATCCACAACATCGATGTCTTAGGAAAAGACAAGATGGACTTCCTCTATGACACCAGCCTCAAGTTCAATCCTCCCTCAACCAAGAACATCAAGCCTTTCTTCATGGTGCTCAATAGGGTGCTGAGAAAGACAATATCACCAAAATATGGGGATGCAGGAAGTGTCCAAGGTTACTTGAGGACCTTGATGAAAGTTATAAGCAAGAGCAGAAAATTTGACATCTTTGACTATATCTGGAATGATATGGTCAACATCTCCTGCACGCCAAACAGATCATGTGGCTATGCCCCCTACTTGATGTTCATGATTGAGAAGGTCACAGGGATCGAGTTCGTGAAGGAATAAAGCACACTCCTTTGAGGTCCTAGAAGTCTCCCCAAGCCACTATCCAAGCTGCTCCATCCCCTGCATCCAGTGAAGAAGCTCCGAGGAGAGCTAGAGGATATGAGAGGACCGCCCCCTCCGCTAGGGCCCCTCCCCAAAAAGGGTCTCCTAGTGGATTCTTGAAATACTTAGATGCAATCTTTGCCTCATGCAAGAAGGCCGAAGTGAATACACACAAGCTGAACAAGGCGAGGAAGGCATATATGAGATATGTCAAAGAAATATCAAGCATATTTGCCAGAAGCTGGAGATCGAGCCTATTGGATCTCCAGTCATCTCTGAAGATTCAGCCTTTGATTTCACTGAGCTCAGGCCTTTGACTCCCTCCGAGCTTGCCTACTTTGGCATTGGGGCCGGAAGATGAAGATGAAGATGAGGAGAGAACCGACAGTGAGGAATGAGCCACTAGACCCCTCTTATCCTTCTTTTTGGTGTCTTGATGCCAAAGAGGGACAGATTGAGGGGGAGTTACTAGTCCTAGCTGTAGGTTGAGAGATGAGTGCTTCATTTGTATATCACTTTATGTCTCTCTTGGGTTGTAAAACTTTAATACTGTTATCTCTATCTTTGGTTTTGTGGTGTGATGGAATGACTTTGCTTATGTTATGAAATTTGTGTTTTGCCTTGAAATTGACATATATGCTTGATATTGGTATTTTCTTGTCAATCACTTCATTCTCCTCACGATTATTGCTCACACTCACGTAGTTTTACACCCCACCATAAAGAGTGCACATGTGACCCATGTTTTCATTGCTTAACTTGTATCACACTCATATGTGCACACTTTATGAAAATTTGGTCTTTTATCATATTTTGTGAAATCTCAATTGGTTGTCATCAATGACCAAAAAGGGGGATATTGAAAGTGCATCTAGGCATCCTTTGTGGGTTTTGGTTGATTTATGACAAACAAATGAGATCCAAACCAAATTGTTGAGATGAACGCATGTCTTAAAATAAATTATGAAGAAAGTGCAAAAAGAAAGGAGAATGAGGATCTATATGGAAAAGAGCTCAAGAGCTAAATAGAGTAGATCATTGTCTATGGAGTGTGTTGGAGAAACACACCCAAAGAGATCAATCACAAGAAAACTCACTTACTGCACTAATTTATACAGGCCAGACTAGTCCGATAATATCCGGACAGTCTGATATCCTCTCTGTTCAAAATCGGACAAGTCCTCCCAGTGCGGATTTGTTTGCACAGTCCAGGTTTACACAGACCGGACTAGTCCGATATCACCACAGACTAGTCCGATATATTTCTGACTAAAATCGGACTAGTCCTCCCCAGTGCAGACTAGTCCTCTACACTTCACAGATTTGCACGAAATCGGACAAGTCTGAAATCACCACGGACTAGTCCGATAACCTCTCTAACTAAAATCGGACAAGTCCTCTAAATGCGAACTTGTCCCAATTCACTAAGGAGATCACCACAGTCGGACTTGTCCGAAAATAATCGGACTAGTCCGAACTTTTCTAGAGCCTAAATCAGACTAGTCCGCCCTAAGTCGGACAAGTCCAATCTTCCTGAGAACTTAGGGTTTCCTGCACGTCGCACACCGAACTAGTCCGGACTCCACCTCGGACTAGTCCGGACCCTCAAAACCCCAACAGTAACTTTTGGAAACACCATATAAATAGATGTGCACGGCCCTACTTTCAACTCTGTCGACTCCCTGCGCCGTCACACCCTCCAAGAGCTTAGAAAACACATCTATCCATGCAATCCAACGCAAGAAAGATCAAATCCTTAAGGATTCATCTTGGATCAAAGGAGAGACACGATTCACACGTTTGAGCTCTTGGGTTTGATCTCTAACACACTCCTGTTGTTTCATTGTTGATCTTAAGAGTGTGTTCTTGGTGGTGTTCGATTTGTAATATTAGGGAGCCCTCAACTTGTGAGAAGGACCCTTGAACTTGGTGATTTACCCTTTGTGATAGTGGAAGAGAATTGGCTTTCACGGCGGTTCAATGAGGTTAGGGTCAGTGAAGATCCGGTCCTTTTGTGGGCTCCTCAACGTGGATGTAGGTTGCCTTTGTGGGAACCGAACCACTGTATAAAATATTGTGTCTTCACTTTGTGCATATTGTTCTAACTTTTCATTGCTATCTAGGGTTTCACTTGATCTTGTCCATATTACGTTAAAACATTGAGTATAAGATTAACTTGTGCAACACTCAGTTTCATAGAAGTATTACCTCTATTTACAAGTATATTTCCGTTGCATAGAGTCTAGGATCGAGATAATTGATCAAACTTGATCGATCTAGTCCGCACACACCGGACTAGTCTGATATCTCGGGATTTGATCAGTCTGTTAAGTGTTGCAGGTTCCGAATAAATTTCAAAAGGCATATTCACCCCCCCTCTAGGCCACATTCACACGCTCTGTGCGGGAACCATATGCCCACGATGGTGGGACCGGTTCGGCGTTTGAGTTCTCTTGTGAAAGGTGGCTGCGTATGACGTGATGAGGAGCACGACACGCTCCATAGGCACGAGTGTACGTGACGTGTTATTTGGGTGTGTTCTGATTGCAATCACCGTCCCTCACGGTTATTTGAGTACCGCTTGTTCACTGTGTTGTGACGTAGTAAATACTGAAGAAGTCAGGAGAATACGATGTACGGAAATATAATTGCTTTGCAAATATGATTGCTATAGATTAGACTCACTAAAGTTATTGTTATTAAATATTTAAGCTGCTGCTATTAACTTGTAAAAATGATGATCAACATATAAGCGAGTCATTTACTGCTATATTTATTCCTATATTAAGTATCCCTGCATATAGAGTTCCATGTTTAGGTGAGATGGTTAAGTCTTGTTGAGCCTTCGTGCTCACGGTTGCAATATTAAGTTGTTTGCAGGTGAGACATATGAGGAAGGGCCCGAGGATGAAGCGATGCCCCCGTCGGGGTATACCGCCGAATGGGAGCCCTGCACGCCGCAGTAATTTGTGTGTGGCTAGTGTGTAGCGTCCGCGGGTTGGACGACTGCACTTTTGCACAGCTAGGCTGAGAGTTTAGCTATGAAAATTATCTTTCGTTGTATATTAAGTATTGTAAAAGACTTCCGCTGTTTATATAAATAAAACTTTGTATTTTGTCGTATTCTTTTCGTGTGTGCTGTTGGGTGCCGCATTGCAGGGCACCACCCTCTACGATTCCTGGAATGTGTGGACCCGGTCCCCACAGCCTGGTATCAGAGCCGCATTGGGAATAGATGCTCGAAAAGAGCCTATTTTGAAAACTTAAGAGTAGTCGAGTGAGGATTAGTACTATGCCCACATAAGGTCTATGATAGTATTAGTTACTTAAGGTGGCAAGCTAACTTATGTGTTATTAAATTATGTAACGACGCTCCGACGTCAGATAAGAGGTAAGGTACGCTACCGCAAGCGGATCAATTACGGTAAGCTCACCATGCGAGAGGTAGCATGTGATTGTTTATGTGACTTGGCACGGAAATGTTAATATGAGTCTTTGAAACTTTCCATGTTTCTGAGAACATATGCCACGCGGTACCCAGCGTGCTACAAAATTAGTGGGAGCCCCCGTCGGGTGGGACATAACCCAATGCGCCCCCTACTGGTGCAACACTATGCAAAGACGTGGAACCCCGTCGGGTGGTAGAAAACCCGGTCATGTACCTCGAGACGTGGCTTAACTCGGGGCGGCCCATATAGAATGATACGGGACGAATGTTTTTACTTTCAAATATATTATTGTGAACTGTTCGCCTCTGTGGGCTGTGCCGTACGGCACCATATATTTGATCTATCATTTGTCTGTAGATGCAATACACTAACCACGTTCAAGTAGCTCGAGTAGAAAACATTTGCGAGCGAACGTCATTACTGCCAACATTGAGATGTATGCCGGAATACCGGCTTAGAATTTTCTTTGGTGAGGGCGTAGTACCAGCATTGCATTCGAGTTTCGTTAGGCACGTCGACGACATTATCCGTGCTAGTGGTGTGACTCGACAACAAGTAAAAATTCCCAACTTAGGACTAAGGTTGAATTTGTAATCTCTGTTTTGGAGCATGCTGGTAAGATTTAAAATTAATCATGGGGTCGCTGCGGTATGCAGTCCTGTGATTTGGGAACTTGAGGAAGTTCTCCACAAGTTTCATTTTCAGCTCCAAAGCAGATTTTGAGATTTAAAACTTGAAAACTTCATTTGAACTTAAAGTAACCAGTTCCTGGTTCGAATTGTGAAATGGACAGAAAATTGACTAAGTTTGGAACAGCATAACTTCCTGTATATTTTACCCATGAAGGTCTACCACACATGGTTGGAAATTTTAGAGGGTCCTCTAAAACTCTTATGTTAAACTCCAGATCAGAATCCCCCTGTAAACTATTGAAAACTTCAAATTTCCAAACTCTGTTAAATCGGGACACAGACTGGACAGTTTCTGTACCCTGTTATTGTTTCCATTATATCTCTTTGTAGAATCAACGAATGACTTCATATAATTCATTTCTGTAATCCTGAGGATGTATACAACAATGTTGTAATATATGATTTTTGCATATATTGATGTTTTGTATCTGGAAAAATGTGGACAAAATCAGCCTTAAACAGAGGTGCTGTCAAAAATTTTCCAGAAAACTATCAACTTTCAAAAATCATATCTCCTTGTACAGAAATGATATGGAGGCAAATAAATACATTATGGAAAGCTAATTGAGTGTACTACAATTTTGTAGTTTAACTCAAGTCCTGAATGTGCCTCTAACTGGATGAGAATTTCAAGTTTCTTCAGACTGGTCAGATGGAACAGAACTGTGACAGAATTCCAGTGCGATGTTCCATTTGGCATTTGAATTTGAATTCACTTTCATAATTCAATTTTCATATCCATGATCTGTTTATCAACAAAGTTTGTTGAATTTGAGTATTTAACTCATTCAAGTACTTCTTTTATAGATGACGGATGTGATGCTATTACCGGACGGATGTGTGTTCTCCACGTGCGCCAACCGTCCGGGCTTCCCGAGCATGCTACGAGAGGTGCTCCAACAGTTTGGCTTCATTGAGATGTCATGCTATTGGGGTCAAGAGACAATTGACAGAGGCGTACTGTCGTGTACCATCCTGGTTGACATTCCGGCAAGTCCGCATTTCTATGGATGGGCTCCTTTTTCGGTCACGATTCATGGAGCTCGTTTGGAGGACACGTGGGCCTTTGCAGCGGGCGAAGCGCTTATGAAGCTTTGCGAGCTTCATCAAGATGCCATGGCTGGGACACAATTTGCTCTTCTCCCGGTCCGTGGCGATGCTGGGTTTGAGTGGCAACGTCGTATGGTTGCGGCCTATCGACCATATGGCGACACAACCTCGACAACACTTGGGACGTTTGCTGCTGCATCCAGCATGGTGGTTCTTGCACAAGGTGCAATCCTGCAGGAGCAAGTCGAAGCTTTGAGGAAAGCGACTGAACGAGGTGACACTCTTGATCATATCAATGAGAACTTACGTTCGTTCCTGGCTCTGGCGAATCAACGACTAAATCAATGCGAGAATCAGTTGCATCACACTCGCACTAGACTGCAGAAGGCTCGTGCCGAAGTGCGGCAAGCTCGCAAGGTGTTGCAGCAAACTCGTGATGGACTGCAGGCGAGTCAGCTGGAGGTGCAACAATAGCAAGAGCAGTTGTTGGTAGTCACCGAGGTACGAGACGAAGCCATCGAGGAAGCTCAAAATTGGGAATACGAGGCAGAGCAACTTCAGGATAATTTGATTGAGGCTGAAGCACAATTGCAACCAATGGTGTGTCCACCGGCTCATGACATACCGCTGAATATGGGTGAGCAAGTACCTTCAGATCCAGGGGAGGAGGAAGATCAAGAGATAATTGAGTACGCCGATGACGATGCATCAGAGTAGGATGGGGCAGCACTACTGCCATCACGGGGCAACGGATAGTTAGTAGTTGCTCCTGTTGATTTTGTGGCCATGTTTGTGTCATATTATAAACTCCACCTATGTTGTAATGACATAGCCGGTCTCAAGCCCGGATAAAGGAGGAGAGGTTGTGATAGGCTTGGCAAGCCAACAACTATACTTAGCCGTTCTCATGGAAATGAAACCCATTGGAAATTCGTTGGGACGTAACCCTCTTAGCGACGCGCCATACCGGAACCCGGGTATGGTGTTAAGTGGGCGAGGGTCGGGTCGCCACCGTCTTAGTGGCGCACCATATAGAAACCCGAATGTGGTGTTAAATGGGTGCGGGCCGGATTGCCACCACCTTAGTGGCGCGCTACATCATCGCCTGGATGTAGTGTTAAGTGAGCAAGGGTCTTTGCATCTTCCTCGGCGGATGCGAAGGGTAAGGAAGCTAGCCGAGGAAACTAGGTTTCGGTGGGTAGTAGGAATGTAGGATCCTTGACGGGAAAGCTACGAGAGTTAGTGGACGTTGCGATTAGGAGGCGTGTAAATATCATTTGTGTACAAGAGACTAGATGGGCAGGTCAAAAGGCGAGAGAGGTTGAGAATACCGGTTTCAAGCTTTGGCATTCTGGCTCAACTGGAACAAGGAATGGCGTAGGCATCCTAATAGATAAGAGCTTCAAGGATAGAGTAGTGGATGTCCGTAGACGAGGGGGTAGGATCATCCTAGTCAAGGTACTTGTGGGGGACCTTATCTTGAATGTCATTAGTGCTTATGCCCCACAAGTTGGACTCGACATGAGCACTAAGAGACAATTTTGGGAGGACTTGGAGGATATGGTTAGTAGTGTAACGGTAACCGAGAAGCTCTTCATAGGAGGAGATCTCAATGGTCATGTAGGTACAACTAACGTAGGTTTTGAGGGGGTACACAAAGGTTTTGGGTGTGGCGATAGAAACCACGAGGGTAAGGATATCCTAGACTTTGTCGTAGCCTATGACCTATTGGTAGCTAACAACCTCTTTAAGAAGAGGCTATCTCACTTAGTGCCCTTTACTAGTGTCCAACATTCTAGTCAAATCGACTATATCCTCACCTGGAGAAGGGAGAGAGGGGGCATGTTTAGATTGTAAGGTGATTCCTAAAGAATGTGTTGTTCCACAACATAAACTTGTGGTAGCTGACTTTCATTTCCACGTGCGTGTGTCACGAGACAAATGTGTTAAAACCGCAAGAACAAAGTGGTGGAAGTTGAAGGATGAAGCGCAACAATCATTCAAAAGGAGGATGATCGCAGAAGGACCTTGGAGCGAAGAGGAAGATGCGAATAGTATGTGGGTGAAGATGGCGACTTACATTAGGAAGGCAGCTAGGGAGGTGCTTGGGTGGACAAAAGGTAAGAAACTTGCAGATAAAGACACTTGGTGGTGGAATGAAGATGCATAAAAAGCTATTAAGGAGAAGAAGGAGTCTTATAAGAGCTGGCATTATGAGAGAAGCGCAAGTAACATGGCGAAGTATAAAGAGGCTAAGAAAAATGCAAGGTGTGTTGTGAGTAAAGCAAGGGGGCAGGCCTATGATGCGCTATATGAGAGGCTAGGGACAAAATAAGGCGAAAAGGATATATACAAGATGGGCAAAACTTCACGAGAGAAAGGTGAGAGATCTCAACCAAGTCAAATGCATTAAGGATGAGGCAGATCAAATTCTATTGAAGGATGAAGAAATTAGGAACAGATGGCGGGACTACTTCAATGGACTATTCAATGACGGGATGAGAGCATTAGGTTCGAGTTGGATGACTCATTTGATGACAGCAACAGACGATTCATGCAGAGGATACAAGAGTCTGAGGTTAGAGAGGCCTTAAAAAGGATGAAAGGAGGAAAGGGTTGCGGCCCCGATGATGTCCCCATTGAGGTGTGTTGATGTCTGGGGGGTGTAGCAATAGTATGGCTCACTAAACTATTCAACCACATTTTTCAGTTAAACAAAATGCCTGAAGAGTGGCGGAAAAGTATTTTAGTACCTATTTTCAAAAATAAATGAGATGTTCAAAGTTGTACTAATTACCGAGAAATTAAGCTCATGAGTCATACTATGAAGCTCTGAGAGAGAGTGATCGAACACCGTTTGAGGAAAGTGACCAATGTCGCTAAAAACCAGTTTGGTTTTATGCCTGGGAGATCCACTATGGAGGCGATTTTCTTACTCTGTCAGCTTATGGAGAGGTATAGGGAGAAAAAGAAGGATCTACATATAGTGTTCATTGACTTGGAGAAGGCATACAATAAGGTACCAACACCGGTCATGTGATGGGCACTAGAGAAACACAAAGTCCCAACAAAGTACATTAACCTTATCAAGGATATGTACTATAATGTGGTGACAAGTGTGCGCGTAAGAGATAGTGAGACCGACACTTTTCCTATCACAATGGGGCTACACCAAGGATCAGCCTTATGTCCTTACATATTTTTCTTAGTGATGGATGAGGTGTCGAAGGATATACAAGGGGATATCCCTTGGTGTATGCTCTTTGTTGATGATGTAGTGTTGGTAGATAAAACTAGGTATGGTGTTGATAGAAAATTAGAGTTATGGAGGCAAACCTTAGAGTCTAAGGGGTTTAGACTTAGTAGAACCAAGACCGAGTATATGAGATGCGACTTTAGTGATGTCGGATGCGAGGATGGAAATGTTAGTTTACAAGGACAAGTAGTACCTAGGAGGGACACATTTTGATATTTAGGATCAATGTTAGAAAGCAATGGTGATATTGACGAAGATGTTTGCCACCGGATCAAGATCGGGGGGATGAAGTGACGACAAGCATCTGGAATCTTATGTTAAAAGAAAGTTATACAAAAATTGAAAGGAAAACATTATAGGATGCTGATCAGACCTGCGATGTTGTATGGAGTAGAATGTTGGCCAACTAAAAGGCAACATGTCCAACAAATGAGTGCTGCGGAGACGCACATGCTATGGTAGATGTGCGGTCAGACAAGAAGAGACAAAATTAGAAACGAGGTAATACGTGATAGGGTAGGGATGGCACCGATTGAGGAGAAGCTAGTCCAACATCGCCTATTATGGTTTGGGCATATCCAGCGGAGACCTCCAGAAGCACCGGATAACAGTGGAATTATAAAGAGTAGAGAAAATATTAAGAGGGGTAGAGGTCGACCAAGGTTGACATGGCAGGAGGCGGTGAAACGAGACTTAAAGGAGTGGAACATACCTAGAGATTTGGCTCATGATAGGACTGTATGGAAATTAGCAATTCATGTGCCAGAATCTTAGTTTATTCGTATTTTGTTACTCTTATATTCTTTCTTATTAACTCATTTCTAAAATAAATAAAATGTAGAATGTTATTTTATTTGTATTTATTATTATTTTTATATTTTTATTATTATTATTTTTTTACTTTCATCTTATTTTCTATTACTTTTCTTAAAAATTGTTGTGTTTCATTTCTAGCCGACCCCAACTTGTTTGGGACAAAGGCTTGGTTGTTGGTTGTTGGTTGCTGTTTGTGTCATATTATAAATAGTAGTGGGTGTGTAGAAGATGACAAGGTGTGTATGACGACTCATGTAGACCAAGTATAGTTGAGATGCACTTCCATAGAGGGAGTCCATCATTTTAGAAATCGCTATTGTACACTTGGTCATGAGATAATATATCTTGTATAAAGTTGTACTTTATCAATATATGTGAATGTTATGCAATTATTACATTGTCATTACTTGCACTACTATGGTATAAGATGGATAAAGAAAACAAACATGTTGCTCGTTTAAATCATGTGGATGCAGAATGGTGCGTACGCTCTACGCTCGAGATGGGAGGCTCGAGTCGGGGTCGTGAGGATGAATCTCCGATCCGGGAGCAAACGCGACACCACAACAACAAGTCCCTCCACCACCACCACTTGAAGCTTCGAGGACGCTCGCAGAGATTCTGGTCGCAATACTCGGCTCGCACGACGAGCAAACCGAGTTAATGAGTATGTTGGTTCAAAATTCGTCACGTCAAGGAGGACGACAAGACAATGGGCCACGCCAGCCCCAACAAAGCTCGTATTCGGATTTCTTGGCGATGCATCCACCGGTCTTTACGGAGGCCGAGAAGCCTGTGGAAGTGGACAACTTTATTTGCACTGTTGAGGCGAAGTTCGGTTTGCTGCGATGCACCGAACAGCAGAAGGCGCTATTTGCAGCGCAACAGCTCCAAGGATCCGCCGGTGCTTGGTGGGCGAACTTCATCACCTCACTGCCGACCGGTCATGCGGTCACCTAGACCGAATTCCGGGAGGCGTTCCACGCCTACCATATACCTCCTGAAATAATGAAGAGGAAGCTTCAAGAATTTTTGGAGTTGAAGCAAGGCGGGAGGAGTGCCCACGAATACTCCCGCGTGTTCAATCACTTGGCACAGTACGCGCCCGAGTATGTGGGGATGGAAGATAGAAAGCGAGACATATTCTTCCGGGGCCTGAATCTGGATTTAAGGTCCAACT
This sequence comes from Tuctoria greenei, assembly GCA_036927565.1. NCBI lineage: Eukaryota > Viridiplantae > Streptophyta > Magnoliopsida > Poales > Poaceae > Tuctoria > Tuctoria greenei. The sequence goes on from JAYESD010000010.1 coordinate 112,984,722, forward strand.
CGCACAATGCAACCGCGACACCTTCAACGACATCGTCAATGCCGCAATTGTACAGGAAGATGCTCAGCGCGAGCTCGTTTTCTGATAAGAGGAAACGGAGCGCACCGTCGAGCAGTAGCGGGGTTGGCCCGCAGAAGTACCGCGTGGTGTATCGCTCACCATCCAGTCAGCGATCGCAGCCACGGCGCGACCGCAGCAATTTCGCGGTCGATCTTTCAACGCCCTGCGTTTTCAACCGCCATATCTACAACAGCAGCAGCAGCAAAGGATGGTCCCGCGTGCATATCCACCTTCACCACGTGCACCGGGATTCCGTCCACAGATTAGAGGGAATCTGACACAGGACACGTGCTATACGTGTGGCCATGTCGGGCATTTTGTGAGGGACTGTCCCGAGCAGCGTCAAGGCAGCAGGCAAGCACCATATCGGGGTGTCGTTAAACCCCTCAACCAGCCCAAGAAACCAGCACCAAAACCCGGCAACGTCCACCACTTAGATCTCGAAGACGTGCCGGAAGGCGAACCCATTCTTGCGGGTACGTTTTCTCTACTCCAAAATCTCGTAGTCATATTATTCGACTCCTGTGCCACCCATAATTGCATTAGCGAATCATATGTTATCAAGCATCAATTATCTATCACTCCCATAGAAAGTCCATATTTGATTTGCTCTCCGGGTGGCAAAGTAGCAGCGGGCATGAAAGTCCATAAAGCACAACTTAAGATGTGTGGGAATATCTATCCGACTTCTCTAATTATATTAGAGGGTCAAAAACTTGATGTCATCTTAGGGATGTCGTGGTTGCACCGTCATGGTGTTGTTCTCGACATTGTTCCATATGTGGTCCATTTGAACTCTCCACTATATGAACCACACGCTCTCATTCTAGACCGCCTTATCCAAGAAATTTCAGCCACCTACAACCCGGAAGCCACAAAGCTTGAGGACATTCCTGTGGTCCGTGAATATCCGTACGTGTTTCCCGACGACCTTCTGGGTATGCCACCGGATAGGGATGTCGTGTTCAAGATTGAACTCATTCCGGGAACCACGCCTATTTTCCGAAGGCCGTACAAGATGGCACCAAATGAATTGGCTGAATTAAAGGAGCATTTGAAGGACCTGCTGGACAAAGGTTTCATACGCCCAAGTTCATCACCTTGGGGCTGGTCCGCATTATTTGTAAAGAAGAAGGACAAGACGTTACATCTATGTGTGGACTATTGTCCGCTCAATGTTGTAACGATCAAGAATAAGTATCCACTACCGCACATCAATATTTTATTCGATCAATTAGTGGGTGCTAAAGTATTTTCAAAGATGGATCTTCGGTCCGGATATCATCAAAAAAATCCGACAAGAGGATATATCGAAGACGACATTCTCAATGAGATACGGGCTTTATGAATATCTCGTCATGTTGTTTGGGCTTACCAACGTGCTGGCTCACTTCATGTACCTCATGAATTCTGTTTTCATGTTGGAGTTGGACAAGTTTATCGTGGTCTTCATCGATGACATTCTGGTGTATTCAAAATCAGAGGAAGAACACGCCAAACACTTGCATATCGTGCTCCAACGAGTGCGAGATCACAAGCTTTATGCAAAATTCAGCAAGTGTGAGTTTTGCATCAAACAAGTACCATTTCTTGGTCACATTATTTCAACGGGGGGGCATCATTGTAGATCCAAGTAAAATTATACAAGTGCTGAAATGGAAGTCTCCAACATCCGTCCACGAAGTTCGCAGTTTCCTCGGGTTAGTGGGATATTATCGGAGGTTCATTCCGAGCTTCTCAAAAATTGCTAAACCAATGACGGAGCTGCTAAAAAAGGGGACTAAATATATTTGGAGCAAGGCATGTGAGGATGCATTCCAAGCATTGGTGAAACATCTCACAACAGCCCCAGAGTTAGCTCAGCCGGATAAGACCAAATCTTTCGACGTTTATTGTGATGCATCTGGCATTGGTCTCGACTGCGTATTAATGCAAGACAGGCGCGTGATCGCATATGGCTCACGACAGCTCCAAAATCATGAGCAGAATTACCCAAATCATGACCTTGAACCCGCTGTCGTGGTACTCGCTTTGAAAATGTGGAGGCATTATTTACTCGAAAATTTAGTGCACCTCTACACTAATCACAAGAGTCTGAAATATATCTTCACTCAAGGAACTGAATATGCAACAGCGAAGGTGGTTAGAACTGATCAAAGATTATGAGATTGAAATTCATTACCATCCAGGCAAGGCGAATATAGTTGCCGATGCGTTGAGCCGCAAGTCTCACATCAACAATCTGTCCATCACTCCGATGGAAGAGGACGAGCCGTTTATACTTGGTTCCATATGGAGCGCTATATAATCTTGCTCTCATCCCTACCATACAAGAGGAGATTATGGAGTCTCAAAAGGAAGACGTGAGTATATCGCACATTCGGAGGAGAATGAAGAATGGGGAAATGATGTGCTTCCGAAGTGACGAACATGGTATTCTGTGGTTCAAGGACCGTATCGTGGTACCCGTGACACGACACTTCGGAAGAAAATCTTGGATGAAGTTCACTTATCCAAGTACTCTATTCATCCGGGCAGCAACAAGATGTACCAAGATTTGAGAAACAAATTTTGGTGGACACGGATCAAGAGAGAAATTGCAAAGTACGTATCAGAGTGTGATACGGTCGGCGGGTGAAAGACGACCACATGAGGAAAGCCGGACAGCTGGAACCATTAAAAATTTTGGCATGGAAATGGGAGGATATTAGTATGAATTTTTGAATGTGGCCTAGAGAGGGGGGGGGGTGAATAGGCCTTTTGAATTTCCTGCACACTTAATAGAATCGTCAAAACTTGGTTGGCCGGACTAGTCCGATCGTGTGGGCGGACTTGTCCGGTGTGCTAGAAATATGTGTGTTGATCAGGTGTTATTTGGGAAACTAAATTTCTTTAGCAGCGGAAATGAGAACAACTGATATTTTTGTTTGAGATTAATGTAAGAATGCAAGTGAAAACTTATAATTGCCTTAGATTGATGTTTAGCACTCAAGTGATCTAATGAACAAAATGTAAAGGAAATAAGGCGCAAGACACACGAATTTTTCCCGAGGTTCGATCTCACCACGAGATCTACGTCCTCGTTGAGGAAGCTCACACAGAGCCGGGTCTCCAACCCTTTCCCTCTTCAAGTCACCACGAAGGCCGACTTGATTCCACTATCACGGGTAATCACCAAGTTTGTGGGACAACCTCACACGTTGAGGGCTCCCACGAGAATTACAACGAAAGAAGTGATCAAATACACTCAAAAGTATTACAATGCAGAGTATGAGTGTAGAAAGATCAAACCCCAAGAGCTCGCAATGAAGGAACGACGATCTCCCAATCCCGAATCCAAGTGTTCAAATTATTTCACTCTTTTTGCACTTTAGATGTGTGGGGAGATGTGTTTTGGGCTCTTGGGATGAAGTGACGGCACTAGGGTTTGTGTTTGCAGCAGTATATGTCATGTATGTCTTTTGGAAGGCTGTGGATTCTCTATTTATAGGGTTTCCAAAGAGTAACCATTGAAAAAACCTAACATCGGACTAGTCCGGTGCAAGTCCGGACTTGTCCGGTCTCAGTGTACTTTGAAGTCCAGAAAGTCTGCCAGACTAGTCCGGTCCAAGCTCGGACTAGTCCGGTGCTGTGTGAAGGTGAACTACAGAAAGTTCAACGGACTAGTCCGCGGACTAGTCCGATCTCCACAGAAGGGAGACTCCAGAAAGATCAATGGACTAGTCCGGTGAACACACGGACTAGTCCGGTCTCTCAATATGAGAGACTACAGAAAGTTCAACGGACTAGTCCAATGGACACACGGACTAGTCCGGTCTCCCAATTTGAGAGATTCCAAAGAGTTAAACAGACTAGTCCGGTCCATGATTGGACTAGTCCGGTGCATTGTGAATTTTAAGTTAATTTTAAGCCCTTACCCCAGCGCAAAGTTGTGAGCTCTTGAAGTGTGTCTTTCATACACTCCCTATACATTCAAAATCTAATTTTGATCTTCCAAGCTCCATCAAAGTATCCCTCTTTGGACTCCACTCCATTTTTCACCTTTTTGTGTGCACCGAGTTGTTTCACCTATCTGTCCTGCAGTCATCTCAATAGTTTCATTAGGATCTCATATGTTTGTCATCAATTAGCCAAAACCCACAAGGGATATCCTAGATGCACTTACAATCTCTACCTTTTTGGTGATTGATGACAACCATTTGAGATATCACAATTGAGAATAAAAAAACTTGATTTTCATAAGGTGTGCACATATGAGAATAACGATGAATCCACAGAAAGCTTCTCACATATGCACACACCTTATGGTGGGGTGCCTAACAGGTGTGTGATCAACAAGGTGTGATGAAGTAAAGGTAATCAATAATGAGCATAGAGATAATCATTCAAGCAACAATAAGCATCACACATAAGAGAAGAAATAGTGCATTACAAGGTTTTAAAAATAAGTACATGTCCTTGATCACAAAAACATAAAGACACCAACTAGAGATGGTCTCAAACTACTAGTCTTAATCTCTCCCCCTTTGGCATCAAGGCACCAAAAAGGGAAAAATTGAGGGGAATCACTCATCGCCACTCTCTTCTTCAGTCTCGGTCCGGTCCTCATCTTCACCACCATCATTATCATTCGCCGGAGCAGACTCTTCCTCGGAGTCCTCGAAGACGGGCGGGGATCCCACCGGCTCAATCTCCAGCTTGTCACAGATAGCTTTGATGTTGGCATTGACATATTGTTGATGCTTCTTCTGCCCGACTTCAATCTTGCGGCAGCAGGCAAAGATAGAGGTGAGCATTTTGAGCATACCACCGGAGGGTTCATGGGCAGGTGCAGAGCTAGGAGGAGCAGCTGAAGATCTTGTGGTATTCACATCCCGAGTTTGTTTAGTCCTCCTCTCAGCTTCAGGGGAGGGAGGTGCATCAGGAGCCGAGGGTAGAGTGTACTCGATGGGCTTTTGCGGTTTCAACCCCGTATGATGAACATCCTTGACAAACTCAAGTTCAGTCACTTTCTCAATCATGTACATGATGTACGGGGCACACCCACAAGATCTGTTTGGAGTGATTGAGATGTTCACAATGTCATTGTAGATGTATTCAAAGACATTGAACGGTCTCCTCCCACCAATGACCTTCATTAGGGTCCTCAAAGTTCCTTGAATAGTCCCCGCATCTCCATCTTTCGGGGCTATTGTCTTCCTCAAAATTTTGTTGAGGACCACATAAAAGGGCTTCAAATACTTGATAGTGGGAGGGACATATGGCATCCTTGTGTCATAGAGAAATTTGAGCTCATCCTTCTCCAAGGGTTGCAGACTGTGGATGACAAGATCATGATCCAAAGTGTGCTCAAGGTGGAGGATCCTTGCAAATTCATCATAAGTGACACTGTACTTGGAACCATGAGTCATCCAAGTAAGACGGTCTCCATCACCACGAGCAAAGTAGAGGGTAGAGTAGAATTGGGTGATGACCTCATTGTTCCAGTCACACTCAAAGGCAAACAGATCCTTCAAGTTGTGCCTTTCCAGGGCCTCAACCACCTCACGAAAGGCAGGATATCTCTTCGACTGTAAGTATCCAACATTCACCCATTGACTCTACCATAGGATTCTTCATCTTCATGTACACATGCTCATAGTAGTCGGCATGGAAGTTGCTCCAAAATCTTGGGTCTGAGCATTGTCGAGGTTGATCATACACATTAACCTGCCTGAAGCTATCGGCAAGCTCACCCCCTTTTCCGGTGAAATCCTTACTCGAGCGCTGCCTGTTGCGGTGACTTGGGTTCTTCATCTTCAGGGGTCCGATGGGACCACTAGCAAGCCCATTTCCTTTGTTGAGAGTCCTCTTTGGCCCTGATGAGCTCTCGCCCTCTTTTCCTTGGGCCTTCTTAACAATCACCTTCCTTTTCTTGGGCAAATTGTCGTTGGAGGGTGGAGAGTGCACATTGACATCATGTCTTTTCTTCATGTATCTCTCCTTGGCTCTCTTCACTTTTTCACGTTCAACTTCTTCATCAACGTGGAAAGAGCTATCATCAGAGCTTGAAGACATCGTGCCTAATAAGGAGTTCATGGATTAGACGAGAAAGAACCAAGAATTGAAGGAGATGTGAGGATTCAAATGTCAGATACTGGACTTGTCCGGTTTCAGAGTGCGGAATTGTCCGGTGTAACGGACTAGTCCGTATCTGAGAGCCGGACTAGTCCGGCCTGGCATAAGAACCCTAACAAAACCTATGAATCACAGCTTCTATCTAAGGATGCAAGGGTGCATGAAAGAGAAAGGAATACATCCCTGAAGCTAATGTACTGCCTTGGAATCAAGGGAAACAATCTAGAACTAGAAGAGTTGAGAGTTTGATTTTAGGGAGAAATTTACCGAGATTTGAAGATTCGCGTTGAAGGAGCACAAATCTGTCCGGATGAGTTCAGAGTGGAGTATCAACTCGTCGAGGGGAGGATTTCCCACGGAGAAAACTTGGATTTTGAGGGCTCAACTCGAAAATCACTTTTGGGGGCTAGTGTTTGAGAGGTGAGGGCTCAACTCAAAGTGGAGGGAGGTTTGAAATTTGGGTCGGCCAGCTGCTTATATACGCGGCCGACCGGACTAGTCCGGTGCCCCTAGAAAACCTAGGAAAGAGGGACTGTCCGGACTAGTCCAGTAGCAAACCTGACTAGTTTGGTGTCACTGGAAAAACTAAGTATTCAGAGATAACCAATAGTGATCCAAGGACAAGTTTTGCAAATAATCTTGGTACTTATGACCATAAGGCAATCAACAATGAAAAGTGGTCATAAACTCCAAGATTTCTTCATTAAAATTAGTTTTCTTAGAAGAAAAAGAGGTGAGGGGCAGTTTTAGCAATAAAATGTAACATTTGAAGTATCAACCAGATGTGCAACGTTTCAAGCCACATTTCGAGAGTCAAGAATATTAAGTTCGTTTCTAAGCTCACAAAACCTTTTCTTAATTGCTTCACTTGGAATCCCAAGAAGAACTTCAATTCGCCCATCATTGACATCTCGAACCTATCTGTCATAATTTTGCTAAATTCTTCACAGAAAGATTTATTAGTGGATCCAAAGATAATGTCATCAACATAAATTTGACATACGAATAGGTGATCATCACAATGTTTAGTGAAAAGTGTATAGTCAGCTTTACCAATTTTGAATCCATTGTGAATTAGAAAATCTCTAAGACACTCATACCAAGCTCGAGGAGCTTGTTTGAGGCCATAGAGAGCCTTACGCAGTTTGTAGACATGGTTGGGATACTTTTGGTCTTCGAATCCTGGTGGCTGCTCCACATAAACTTCCTCCTTGATTGGACCGTTTAAGAAAGCACTTTTGACGTCCATTTGATACAGCTTAAAATTATGGTGAGTAGCATATGCCAATAAAATACGAATGGACTCAAGTCTAGCTACAGGAGCAAAAGTTTCATCGAAGTCCAAACCTTCGACCTGAGAATAACCTTTGGCCACCAATCTTGCTTTATTTCTTGTTACTACTCCATGTTCATCTTGCTTGTTCCGAAAGACCCATTTGGTTCCAACTATGTTCGCCTTTGGTCTCTCCACCAGCTCCCACACTTCATTTCTCTTGAAGTTGTTCAGCTCTTCTTGCATTGCAATCACCCAGTCTGGATCCCTTAAGGCTTCTTCTACCCTGTATGATTCCAGAAAAGACACAAAAGAATAGTATTCACAGAAATTTGCAACTCGAGATCTAGTAGTTACTCCCTTAGCAATATCTCCAATGATATTGTTGACAGGGTGGTCTCTTTGCACGCTCTGGTGTACTATTGGGTGTGGAGCTTGTGTAGTTGCTTGTTCTTCATTATCTTCATGTGCATTGTCTCCCCCTAGATCATTGCTTCCATGATTGTTCTGATCTTCTTGATCTTCCTCCTCTTGATCTTGTGCAAGAGCTCCCCCTTGATCATTGCCTCCGTGTTGAGGTTCATCTTGTGCATTTGAGTTGAATGTTTGCTTTTGTGGTAAGATATCACCAAGTCCCATTTTCTTCCGTTCTTCATATGGAGCTTCCTCTTTATCTAGCACACACTTATCAACTTGCTCCACTTGTGAACACTACGTCACGTGCTACTTCAACAAGGCCGAACACCTTGTTGAAGACACGATAGGCGTAGGCATTCGATTCATAACCGAGCAAGAATCCTTCATCGAACTTTAAAGCGAACTTCGAGGCCCTCTGTTTCTTATTCAGAATAAAACATTTGCAACCAAAACTTTAAAATAAGAAACATTAGGCTTTTTACCGGTAAGGAGCTCATACGGAGTTTTCTTCAGTAATCGATGGAGGTACAATCGATTTGTGGCGTGACAAGCGGTGTTCACCGCTTCTGCCCAAAATCAATCTGATGTCTTGTATTCATCCAACATAGTTCTGGCCATTTCGATCAATGTTTTGTTCTTTCTTTCGGCCACTCCATTTTGTTGAGGGGAGTAGGGTGCCGAGAATTCATGTTTTATCCCTTCTTCATCGAGAAACTCTTCAACTTGGAGGTTCTTGAATTATGTCCCGTTGTCACTTCTGATATTCTTTATGGTTGATGAGAATTCATTCTGAGCTCTTTTCAAGAACTTCTTGAGGATCCCCTGAGTTTCTGATTTATCATACAAGAAAAATACCCAAGTAAATCTTGAAAAATCATCAACAATTACTAAACCATATTTGTTACCGCCGATGCTGATGTACGAAATTGGACCAAAGAGATCATGTGGAGGAGTTCCAGTGGTCTTGCGGTAGTTATCACATTCTTGACGGGGTGTGGTGCTCCGACTTGTTTTCCTGCTTGACAAGCGTTGCACGGCCTGTCTTTTTCAAAAACCACATCCTTAAGACCACGGATGTGACCACCTTTTAGAAGTTTCTGCAGATTTCTCATCCCAACATGGGGTAGCCGTCTATGCTACAGCCATCCCATGTTGGTCTTAGCAACCAAGCAAGTGTTGAGTTCGGCTTTATCTTTGTTGAAGTCAACAAGATAAAGCTTTCTCTTCAACATTCCTTTGAATGCAATCGAGCCATCACTTCTTCTAAAAACGGTCACACCCTCATTAGTGAATAAACAGTTGTAACCTTTGTCGCATAGTTGAGATATTGACAAAAGGTTATAATCTAGAGAATCCACATGTAAAACATTGGATAATGTGTGTTGAGCGGATATTTCAATGTTACCGCTACCAAGGACCTTTCCTTGGCTGTTGTCTCTGAAGTATATGCCTTCACTTGGATCCTTGTTATATTCGTACTCCACGAACATACCGCTCTCTCCGGTCATATGATTTGTGCATCCGCTATCTAGCACCCATTTAGACCCACCGGAGGAATAAGCCTGCAAAAAAAAAATTATTCCTTGGTTTTGGGTACTCAAGCTTGCTTGGGTCCTCTCAGGTTAGTCACAAGAGTCTTGGGCATCCACACACAAGTTTTTAAGTTCTTGTGGTGTGGCCCTGTATATTTAGCAATGACTTTTCCATGTTTGGCTTTCATAAGAACATAGGAAGCATCAAATGTACGAAACAATATTTGTAAATCAGATTCATGGGATTTTTCCTTAACAAAGACAATTCCATTCTTAGCATGTTTGGGAGTAGCCATATGTTTGTTCCTGTCAAAACCAAGGCCATATTTGACAATAGGAGGTCTAGTGACCATATATGCACTGCATGCATATTTGATCTTCTCCGTATCAAAGATGCCGCTTGGAGGGGCATGCATATTATGAGAAGTTGAAGTATTAGAAATAACATTCTTCTTACTATAGCAAGTGCAAGTTCCGATTGTTGTCGAACTCATATCTTTGGAGGAAGAGCTCTTGGAGGAAGAGGAGTCACTTTGCTTGAGCGACTCAACTTGCACCTCAAGGATCTTGTTAACTTTTGACAAGTTAGCAAGTTCTTCCTTGATTGCAATATGCGAGTCTTCTAGCTTTGAGTAAGTTTCCTTACTCAAGGCTAACTCAACCTCAAGCGACTCGTTCTTCTCTCTTTCAAGTTCAAGAAGCTTTTCAACTTCTTGATATCTCTTCCTTTCACGGATGAGCATATCTTCTTGTCGGTTAAGAAGTTCCTATTTTTCAAAGATTTCGTTCAACAACATTTCCATTTTCTTTAGAGCAATTTTACTTAGTCCTCTAAACATTTCTTCATTATCACTAGAGCTATCAAAGTCATCAATAGAGGAATTTAGCGTAGGAGGAGTGAGTCGTACCTTTTTCTTGCCTTCCTTAGCCATAAGGCAAGTGTGGTTGTTCATATTCCATCCTTCCATGTATGGGAAGAGTGTGGCCTTCATAGTAGGTTTCTTGATTGCGATAGTGACCATCTCTTCTTTTTCATCGGAGGAGGACTCGTCGTTTGAGTCTCACTCCTTGCCAATGTGAGCTTGATGGGCTTGTCTTCTCTTTCTGAAATTCTTCTTTTCTTGAGGTCTTGTTTCCTTCTTCCTTTTGTTTTCTTCATAAGGGCAGTCCATCATGAAGTGATCATACTCTCCGCAGTTGTAGCAAGTGCGTCGAGCCTTGGATTTTCCTTTATCCTTGCTTTTGCCTTCATTTGAGTTATTGTCGTGTCTTCTTTTCATCATTCGCTTGAACTTCTTGATAAAGAGTACCATTTCTTCATCATCAAGATCGGTGCTCTCGTCACTTGTATGCCCATCGTCTTGATCATCACGAGTTTCTTTGAGTTTAGGTCGGCATGTTGCTTTGAGAGCAACCTCTTTCTTTTTGGAGGAAGTGAGTTCAGCCAAGTCTTTGACGTATTGTGCCTCTTTCTCCATCATTTCATGATTTATGATCTTCCCCAACAATTCGGAGTCATTTTGTGAAACTCGGGGCTTTCTCTAATCATTGAGCAAAGTGTGACATTTCTTGACATGAAGGCTCTAATCATTCTCTTGACCACCTCGTGATCCGTCCATTTCTTACTTCCATAGGCACGAATTTTGTTGATGAGTGCCTTCATCCGGTTGTACATGTCTTGAGGTGATTCGCCTTCTTCAATAGCTAATCTCCCCAACTCTCCTTCAAGCATCTCGATTTTAGCTTCACGAACCGACCTATTTCCTTCGTGAGCTGTCTTGAGTGTATCCCATATTTCCTTTGCACTTTCTAAGCCATCGATCTTGGTGAATTCCTCTCTGCTTAGTGATGATGTGATCACGGCGACGGCTTATGCATTTCTGTGAATCTCTTGTTCTTGTTCTGGGGTGAGTTCTTCATCTGTGTCCGGGATATCTATGCCAGTGCAAACAGTGTGCCACAGAATAGGATTTAGGGATATTAGATGCATCTTCATGTTGTACTTCCACATGGTATAGTCGCTTCCGTCAAACTGTGGAGGTTTTCCCATGGGAATGGAAAGATAGTGATTGTTTGAATTGAGACGGTTGTAGTTGTAAGGATGTCGGGAGTAGTTGTGATTACCACTCCCCGTTGTCTTCTCTTCTTCTTTTCCCTTTTGTCCTAGCAGTTTCTTTCTCAGGAGTGCCTTTAGTTGTCGCACTTCTTCATCATCGTGTGGGCTCTCTTTCAGCACATCAAAGGCTTTAGTTTCTTGTTCCTCCTCATTAATGTTCATCTTCGAGATATCGTTGTTCTTCTCAGAGGCCATTGATCTCTCCGAGATGTGAGTCTCGTTAGCGGAGAACCTTGCTCTAATACCAATTGAATGTGGCCTAGAGGGGGGTGAATAGGCCTTTTGAATTTCCTGCACACTTAATAGAATCGTCAAAACTTGGTTGGCCAGACTAGTCCGGTCGTGTGGGCGGACTTGTCTGGTGTGCTAGAAATATGTGTGTTGATCAAGTGTTATTTGGGAAACTAAATTTCTTTAGCAGCGGAAATAAGAACAACTGATATTTTTGTTTGAGATTAATGTAAGAATGCAAGTGAAAACTTATAATTGCCTTAGATTGATGTTTAGCACTCAAGTGATCTAATGAACAAAATGTAAAGGAAATAAGGCGCAAGACACACGAATTTTTTCCGAGGTTCGATCTCACCACGAGATCTACGTCCTCGTTGAGGAAGCTCACACAGAGCCGGGTCTCCAACCCTTTGCCTCGTCAAGTCACCACGAAGGCCGACTTGATTCCACTATCACGGGTAATCACCAAGTTTGTGGGGCAACCTCACACGTTGAGGGCTCCCACGAGAATTTCAACGAAAGAAGTGATCAAATACACTCAAAAGTATTACAATGCAGAGTATGAGTGTAGAAAGATCAAACCCCAAGAGCTCGCAATGAAGGAACGACGATCTCCCAATCCCGAATCCAAGTGTTCAATTGATTTCACTCTTTTTGCACTTTAGATGTGTGGAGAGATGTGTTTTGGGCTCTTGGGACGAAGTAGCGGCACTAGGGTTTGTGTTTGTAGAAGTATATGTCATGTATGTCTTTTGGAAGGCCGTGGATTCTCTATTTAAAGGGTTTCCAAAGAGTAACCATTGAAAAACCCTAAAACCGGACTAGTCCGGTGCAAGTCCGGACTTGTCCGGTCTCAGTGTACTTTGAAGTCCAAAAAGTCTGCCGGACTAGTCCGGTCCAAGCTCGGACTAGTCCGGTGCTGTGTGAAGGTGAACTCCAGAAAGTTCAACGGACTAGTCCGCGGACTAGTCTGATCCCCACAGAAGGGAGACTCCAAAAAGATCAACGGACTAGTCCGGTGAACACACGGACTAGTCCGGTCTCTCAATAAGAGAGACTACAAAAAGTTCAACGGACTAGTACGATGGACACACGGACTAGTCCGGTCTCCCAATTTGAGAGATTCCAGAGAGTTAAACGGACTAGTCCGGTCCATGATCGGACTAGTCCGGTGCATTGTGAATTTTAAGTTAATTTTAAGCCCTTACCCCAGCGCAAAGTTGTGAGCTCTTGAAGTGTGTCTTTCATACACTCCCTATACATTCAAAATCTAATTTTGATCTTCCAAGCTCCATCAAAGTATCCCTCTTTGGACACCACTCCATTTTTTCACCTTTTTGTGTGCACCGAGCTGTTTCACTTATCTGTCCTGCAGTCATCTCAATAGTTTCATTAGGATCTCATATGTTTGTCATCAATTAGCCAAAACCCACAAGGGATATCCTAGATGCACTTACAATTTTATTGTCGGATTACCTCTCACCTTCCACAAGCATGATTCAATTTGGGTGATAGTCGATTGACTAACCAAATCAGCTCATTTCATCCCTGTACATACAAACTACATCGCCAAGAAGTATGCAGAATTGTATATTGCAAGAGTCATGTGCTTGCACGGAGTTCCCCAAACGATTATTTCCAATCACGGTGCGCTGGTTGTTGCTTGTTTCTGGGAGCAGTTGCACGCATTATTGGGGACGAAACTGATCCGAAGCTCCGCATATCACCCGCAAACTGATGGTCAAGCTGAACAGGTGAATCATGTTCTCGAAGATATGCTACGCGCTTGTGTCATTCACCACAGTAAAAATTGGGATGATCATTTACCGTTGGCGGAGTTCTCATATAACAATGGCTATCAAGCTAGCATCAAGATGGCGCCATATGTAGCTCTCTACGGCCGGAAATGTCGCACACCACTCAATTGGTGTGAATCCAGCAAGCGGTTTATATACAGAATTGATCTTGTAAATGGAGCCGAAGAACGAGTGCGAGTGATTAAGCCAATCTCAAGGCTGCTCAATCTTGACAAAAAAAACTATGCGGATAAAAGACGTCGACCTCTCCACTTCAACATCGGAGACCACGTTTATCTCTGTGTCTCTCCGATGAAAGGGATTCATCGTTTCGGAGTGAAGGGAAAACTTGCTCCACGATTCATCGGTCTGTTCACCGTCATTGAAAAATGTGGACCCGTGGCCTATCGTTTGGAGTTACCGGCGTCACTTTCGGGAGTTCATAATGTATTCCACATTTCTCAGCTGCGGAAATGTCTTAAATCCTCAGCTGAAATCCGCACCGAAGACATTGAGGATCTCCAACCGGATCTCACTTATTCTAAATATCCGATCTGGATTATCGATGAAAAGACTTGCACCACTAGAAACCGGACTTTGTACTTCTACAGTCTTGTGGAGCAACCATACTGCGGAAGAAGCGACATGGAAAAGCGAGGACTATCTCCGATCAAACTATCCGGAATATTATTATCGCATATCCGGTAAATTTTTTTTACCTCCATCTCTTTTATTTGTAATTTCGGAACGAGATTCCTTTAAGGGGGAGGAATGTAAAAGTCGTAAATTCAAAGTACAAAGGTTACATAGGAGGAATCAAATTGGGATGGGAAAAAGAAATCAAATTGGAATCTGAAAAATTCAAACCACTTTAAACCTCAATTGAGGGAATTCGTAAATTTAAATTTAGCTCCTGTTCAAACTTTGCCAAAATAAAAACCTGAGTTCACAAATAGCTTCCAAATATTCCAAATAGCATCCCTGTCAATTTTCATAAAATTTGGAGCTCAAATTCTATTTAATTCAATGGGTACATTGAATTCTATTCCAATTCAAAATTGAGTTTGAAATCCATATGAAACCTGTCTGCATTTGAAATCCGATTCCAGAATCTTAATCTCCATATTTAAATTGGCATCTCACAAAAATCTAGAATTTTTGGACAATTGTGGGTGGGTGAATTGAATGGAACAGGGAAGTGGGCTGGTTATGTTGAGTGGGACCCATTGGTCAGTACCACTCTGCACGCCGCATTTCTGCCTCCTCTGCTTGTGCCACGAACGCAGCGACCAGGCCACCTCCTCCTTGCCGACTTTCACTGCCGCTACCCTCTGGGAAACAGCTCAAATACAGAGTCAAGTCGAGCACATCGGTTCCCATTCATCCCCCCCCCCTCCCCGGTGAAAATTGAAAAGCTTCCCTGTTTTTCGTCCGCCCGCACGCACAACACCACCGCGCCGTCGCTCAAGCTTGCCGGCCAAAAGAAGCAGTGTTGCGCTGTGCTCCAAGAAGGTAAAAGTACCCCAACTCTTTGCTCTATC
Organism: Tuctoria greenei; assembly: GCA_036927565.1. Classification (NCBI taxonomy): domain Eukaryota; kingdom Viridiplantae; phylum Streptophyta; class Magnoliopsida; order Poales; family Poaceae; genus Tuctoria; species Tuctoria greenei. Next base: position 112,999,805 of record JAYESD010000010.1, read on the forward strand.
ATCTCCACCATTTGGCTTATCGTTTTGCTTATTGTCTTGCCCGTATTTTGAAGTTTCGCGGATGTCGTCGTGTAGCCACTGTTGGACCTCCTCTGTTCCACTGTGGAGCCGAGGTTGTAGGCCGTTCCACTCTTCCCCGTCAACTACAAACAGGTGCGCAAAGACACAGATTCTACTAGTGAAGTTTCAGCCCCTATCATGCCTCCTAGCTTCCGTATCTCGAGTTTCACCGTGGCTAGTTCATATCGAGGTCCCTAGATCGTCGATTTAATTCCGTTTCTTCGTGCAACTATTTTTCAATCCAATCAAGTATTATCTTCTAGATCTTCCGGCGCACCAGCTCACCAAAAATGGAGGGAAGTCATCGAGGGACGAGGTCGGATTTCAAGTTTTCCCTGCCGCCAATGAAAATATGTCAGTCTACCGTCAATAACTTGGATGTCGAGGCATAGCCCATTGTCGATAAGGGTGGGCTGAGGGTGGTAAGGTGTAAATTCGCTGGTGGGCACAGAAACGCTCCGTGCGGGAACCTTATGCCCGCGATGGTGGGACCGGTTCAACGTTTGAGTTCTCTTCTGAAAGGTGGCTGCGTATGATGTGATGAGGAGCACCACACGCTCCTTAGGCACGGGTGTACGTGACGTGTTATTCGGGTGTGTCCTGATTGCAATCACCATCCCTCGCGATTATTTGAGTATCGCTTGTTCATTGTGTTGTGACGTAGTAAATACTGAAGAAGTCAGGAGAGTACGATGTATGAAAATATAATTGCTTCGTAACTATGATTGCTATAGATTAGGCTCACTAAAGTTATTGTTATTAAACATTTAAGCTGCTGCTATTAACTTATAAAAATGATGATCAACATATAAGCGAGTCATTTACTGCTATATCTACCCCTATGTTAAGTATCCCTGCATATAGAGTTCTATGTTTAGGTGAGACGGTTAAGTCTTGCTGAGCCTTCGTGCTCACGGTTGCTATATTAAGTTGTTTACAGGTGAGACATATGAGGAAGGGCCCGAGGATGAGACGATGCCCCCGTCGGGGTATACCGCCGAATGGGAGCCCTGCACGCCACAGTAATTTGTGTGTGGCTAGTGTGTAGTGTCCGCGGGCTGGACAACTGCACTTTTGCATAGCTAGGCTGAGAGTTTAGCTATGAATATTATCTTCCGCTTTATATTAAGTATTGTAAAAGACTTCCACTGTTTATATAAATAAAATTTTGTATTTTGTCGTATTCTTTTCGTGTGTGTTGTTGGGTGCCGCCTCGCACGGCACCACCTCTGCGATTCCTGGAATGTGTGGATCCGGTCCCCACACAATCAGCTCCGACACCACCCAAGGGGCTTGCCATCGACGTCAACACTCACAAAATAGCTCAGCGCCCTGGAAGGGCCACACCGAGGTCAACAACTCATGCTCCCCTGCTCCGCTAGGGCCCGTCAAAGACATCCTGCGCTCAAGTGGTAGGTGTGCCCAGCAACCTAGCCACACCTACTAGGGGGCCTCTAAGGGGGTTCCATAGGCAGGACGTCAACCGACGACAAGATTGGCCATGTACAAATGTGCGATCGTTGGTTCCTCAACAACTAACGTGCTCGAAAAAAGTCCCAAGCTCTTACGAAACTAAGGACTTGGAGCGACAGATTGAGAAGCACAAGACAAGCCAACAAGCAAAACAACATGGATTCAAATTCATTAACAGTTATTCGTACAAAGGGGTATCCCCGATTACAAGGTGCTCCCCCTGGGGGCCACCGATCTCAACTTTGCTGGAACGAAGAGGTCAGTTGCTTGGCAAGGTCCTAGACTTCGGCCATCACCTCCTCCTCTCGCTCATCGAAGGGGCCTTTCTCTACCGACTCCAGCGGGATCTGCGGGTACCAACTCCGGATAAACACCAAGACATAGGAGGTCACTTGCGGCGCCAACTTCCTCCCTTCGACCTCCAGCCGCCTTGCAAGGACGGTGTTCACCGACCCCAACGTCGAGTAGCGGGACCAAGGCCGAGGGGTTCCAACACCACCCCAGCATGGGAACAAGGCCGAGGGGTTCCAACACCACCCTGACACGGGCCAGGAAGTCCCGAACCCCTTGAGTCTCGATCGCGCGGGAGGCCTGGAGGCCTTCCGCCTCTCTCCGCGCAGCTTCCTCTCGGTCGGCGAGCTCCTGAGCACGACGCTGCAGATTGTCCTTCTAACGCTTGATGGCGAGTTCCAAGTCCTGCATAGCCCGACGCTTCTCCTCCAGCACGCCAAGTCTCATGGAGACCTCTTCCTCCTTCACCGCCAAGTCCCGTTCCGCGTCAGCAACGGCGACCTCGCGGCGGACCAACTCCAACCGCTTATCCTCGCACAGCTTCAGGCGAGCTTCGGCGACAGCATGGGTCTTCAGGGCCTCCACCTCGAGCTCCTTGTTCTTGGTGTCGACTAGCTTCACCAAGCGCCGCTCCTCAACAAGTTGATCCCACTCTCATGCGAAACAGCCTCTATCCGGCGCAAGGCGAACTGGGCCGCGGCAACAGCATCAGAGAGGGGGATCAGCATGGCCGTCGCTACAGACGGATGCTTCTCTGCCTCTTCTGTCGACTCTGCGACTGACACCATCGCCTGGGGACCAGATGGCTCCCCGGATGGAGCTCCAGGCATCAGCGCGTCGATGCCTGCCGCTGAAGTTCTCTCCTCGATCACGGAGGTATCACCGACCGCCGGTGGCGAGTCGCCGTCTTGTGCGCCAATGACGTCGGGCGCCGGTGCAGTATCAACGATGGGCGGGTCTGCTCCACCAAAGGGTAGTCGTGGCGGCCAAATTGGCCACCTCCTCGCCTGATACCTCCTTAGCCCCATCTGCTCCGATGGACGGAGGAGCAGGAACATCGGCATCATCAGAAGTCGGTGCACCTTCAGACGTAGGTTGCGATGCAGCTGATCCCGTTCCAGCTCTGGGAAGTGTGGGACTCACCAAGCCCACCCCGTGAAGCACCAAGGGCACTATGTCAGTTGACGACGCCCTGAAAAACCAAAACCAACTTCGTCAGAGCGAAAAAACAATGAAAGAATAGCGAAGGAAGAAATTGTGCCTTACCGATGGGCCGATCTGCTCCAAAGACCCTGGTCTCCCAGCTCGCATGGCAAAACGAGACCTCTGGACCTGATGCCAAGGTTGGTGTCATAGTCTTCGGCACCAGCTCTAGGATGGCTTTCATCGACATGGCCATCGGCACATACTCCTCTGCGCCTCCTTCGAAACCAGTGCCGCCACTGGAATTAGAAACCAAGTGGACTACGGGAGCTTTGGCCGCCCCGGCTCCATCGCGTTGAGAGATTGGGGTGTCGTCCCCCGCGTTAGCTTCCGTGTCTTCGGTGCAGCGGTGGCGGAACCCGCAGCCAGGGTGCGGGAACGCTTTACCGGCGCCAGAGTTGGCGCTGGCTGGCTGTCCTCCACCCTGATGGAGGATGTTGGAGGCCCTACCTCCGCCCTTTTCGAAGAACGGGAGGTAGACCCCGACCTTGGTTGCGTCATGGCGCGGCACCGTGCTGGGACCGCCGAAGCCCCAGACGTCTCCCCAGGGTGCAGGCGAGCAACGCCGAACACGTTGACCTTCGACATCAAGCTCAGCAGTTCGTCCCTCAAGCTGGGGGTCATGTAGAGCGGCTGACAGTTGTTCGGCATGGAGACGTGCTCGTCGTCGACCGTGTTGCAGGTCACCACCTTTAACATCCCCTCCAACATTTCGGGGGTGGGGTCAGCCAGAGCCAGCCGGCACCGATCATAGGTACCGATGTAGTGCCAGGCCCGTACAGGCGCTTCTAGAGACGGGCGGTGGGGCGGCGCAAGAAGTCAGCCAGCACCATCAGGGAGGTCAAGCCTTTGCCCGCCTGAAACTGGATCCTCTTCAATATCGACGTGTATCTTCGTCGATCCCTGAAAAGCTTCCCAAGTGGTGGGATTGGAAGCCGGACCTTTAGAGGACATCTTCAGCGAAGCATGGGCCTCGACCCGCACGATCGCCCAATCTTCCCTCGAGCTGCTCCACTTGCCCCCTTTGAGCAAAGGGATGTAGGTCTGTGAGGTCTTGTCCCGGTGCCGAAAGTAGTAGGCACCCACTTGGGTCGTCGCACTCTTTCCAGTGGTCTTCATCACCAAGAACTGGAACAACGCCACAGTTGGCAGGCAGCCCACGAACGCCTCACAGAAGTGGACGAACACGGCGATCACGACGATGGAGTTCGGCAACAAGTGGTGAAGCTGCAGTTCGTACTCCTCCGACACTGCGAGGAAGAATCTCGACAGCGGGAGCCCAAGCCCCGCACACACGTAGGAGGCGAAGATGATAGTCTCGTCTTCGCGCAGGTCTTCAAGAGTGGGAGATCCGCAGCGGATCATCCACCCATACTCCGCCGCCACCCAACCAAGCAATCGCCTTATCGACAACAGATCATCGGCCAACTGGAAGCGAGAAGGAGGCAGCAGGGAGGCCATCGGAGCAAGCAAAAGTGAGAGCTTTGGCTGAGAGGTGAAGGCTCGGGCGCTCGAGGAAGAAGGCGAAAGCTCAGGCAGTGGGATTTGAGTAAGGAAGGAACCGTCCCCTCTAACAAAGGTTTCCTTTTTTATCATCCCTGCAATGTCTGGGTACTTTGTGCATATCGCAAAGTTTCGACCTGCACCACTCAACCCATAGCTTAATGACAGTGAGGGCTAAGCCCCCTGACGGAAGTGCTGGCCCAAGCGGTCAACCACATGAGAAGACAGCTGAAGCAGTTCCCATAAAAGCGGAGCGAATGTAAGTGTTGTAGCTGCATTAGGAACCACCGCGGTTAAAGGCGCCGCAGAAGACAGAGATACTACAGCAAGCAAAGATCTCATCACATAGACCCTCAACCAGGAGTGGACGCGTGGCCACATTGGCAGAAGCACCCACCGATTCGACTGACCAAGACGAAATTCAAAGAGCAGTGCGGCAAAACATGGTAAGGGCTCCACCCTCGGGCTCATCACCTCCCCCCAAGATGGACCCAGGGGCCACTGTCGGTACCCTGCATACGGGGTACCCTTGCACACAAGCCAAAAGTACCAAGGTACGTTCGGTGGCGCTACGTGCCCAAAGGGTGTCAGACCCTGACCTTCCTCAAGTACGGGATCCGGCGCTGCCATGTAGACCACAAAGATGAGATCCGGCTCCCCCGGAGGGACGGGCTCTCAAGGTGCTACGTGTTCGAGCGAGACCTCATCCTACTATAGGGCAAGGTTCGGCACAACCACGTAGCTCGGAGCACCAGGTCAGACGTCTCCCGCGGAGAAGGGCTCCAGAGCTGCCACGTATCCCGAAGAGCTCCGGAGCTACCACGTGTCACGAAGGGACCCAGAGCTACCGCATGCCCCGAAAGGCTCCGGAGCTGCCACGTGCCCCGAAGACCAAGCCTAGCCTCCCCCGACGGAGGCCAGCCCCGAGGCTGCCACGTGTCCCGCAACTCATCTTGGGCGGTGAAGTGCGGGAGTTAAGAGATGGTACGCCCCGTCTAGATCAAGCATTAAAGATAGGCACCCACCTTCAGAGCAGGTAACGCGGAGCACACCAACAGTCAGAGACTGCTGTGCCGAATCACATCACAGTGAAGACACCACAGGCCTACCCTACCCCGCCAAGTGGGTAGCTTACAGTGACCAGACAGACGGACGGGACATCTCCTGACGCCATCAGCGACTGCGCATGGGTCACTGGCGACCGAGTCGGCAAGACTACAAGTCTTCAAAGCCTCGGCCAGAGGAAGCTTATGCGAGAAGCCATAAATCTTTTAGAATAAGATCGCCCCAGGGCCACCTGTCGAGCCCAGGACCCCACTTGTAAGGCGCCTGGCCTTGTCTATAAAAGGACCAGACCGCCACCGTTACAAAGGATCTGATCCAATACCCGACTTACACATTCACACACACACCAGCAATACAACCTCACCGTAAAGTAGGGTGTTACGCTCTTACGGCCGGCCCGAACCACGTAAAAACCACCGTCTCATACTCTCATACGCGCGGCCACTAGATTGAGAACTAAGCCCTGCCGATCAAAGAACCTCCGCGAGCTGCTCCTTAGCAGATCCAGGGAAAGTGTCGCTTTAACACTTCGACACCGACCTTTTGTGCCATTCACTAAAACAAAAACTCTATTTTAAGCCAATAATAAATAAACATAAATGGCTCAGCAAGAAAAGTACGATAACTGAGATAATTAACAGAAACAGAAAACGAGGGCACATGTCATGCACTGGTACAATAATCTTTCTAGACCAACCTTATTATCAACATAGGATGCCTATCTACTACTGAGTATAGCATTAGCAACTATGCTTAACCACCAAATAGCAAGGATCTTGCCAATAGAAAATCATCAATTCAGAAAAAAAACACTAATGTGACATGTAATTTAACAATTTTCCACAGGCACATGCAACACTACTCTAGGTCACATTTACCATATTTGGTTGTAATCAGGTTAACTCAAATCGGATGGGTCGAAGAACCTCATGAAATGAAGCAAATTCCACCATAGATCTCATGTTGAGTACGGTGCATCAATCAGCGTACATATGTGACGAATTATATCAGCTGAAGAATTTGGTCGGGATGCAGTTATTGCCTTCTGAGACATGTCTGCCATCAATTTCGCATCACCTGCATAACATAATGGCTGATGAGTATATATCTGAAGAAAGAAATAAAACAAACCCCAGGAAAGAATGCTTTTATATGAAAAATAGATATGATCCAATCAACAGATTCAATATAAGTTCAAACTACTATCTAATCATGTGTTTTTACACGTTAACTGTCATTCAACTGCAAGTTTAATACAAAGGGTCTGTTTGGTAGGCAACCTCTGCATAGATTCTCTGAAGCGCGGTTATTTTGTGGCTGACAATGATTCTTTAGGATAAACAATAGAGTTAGGGCAAATAATTGCTTGACAGAGTCAGAAGAGGCTACTTTTTTCAGCTACCTGCCTATTAGTTCATCTCAGAAAATCACTTCACAAAAGCAGCTAAAAATCACATATCCTTAAAAAATAAAGAGTTTTGTATAGCTTTACTACCTGAGAATCAACATTGTGAAGCTGTACCAAATGGTCCTAATTCCTAATAGGCATACTTTGCATTGATCAGCATGGTTTCCCGTACCCAGATAGCAGTAATACAACAAATGATGTAAAAACAACAACACATCATTCAGCTTAAATCAAAATGCTATCAATAATGAGCAATAACTGTCACAAAGAAACATCAAAACAGATGGAAGTTATTAAAGTTCTCAGCAACGGTTTTGTGCTATACCCTATATGATGAGTGGTAGAGCAATAATCAGTGAATTTTTAATGAACAGTGAGTATTCCTTTCTGAACAGTTGCATGAGAACTGAATTCATATGCCCCGTACCAAAAACTTCTTCAATTGTAGATGTCAGACTGCTAGAATCAAGTTCATCTTCAGTTATGACCTTTGCTCCCATGACATCAGCCATAATATATGCATTTTTTGTTTGATGGTCATCCACAATAGTTGGTAGAGGTATCTGAAAGATATACAAATTTTGAACAAATTTGCACAACAGAACTCAGAAAACAAAAGATCAACAAAGAAGAATGGCAACTGTAAAATCATTAGCAAGCTATGCAATTAATGGATAATATATCATCAAACATTTACACTAACTTCAAATATGGTCAATTTACATCCATAAAATGGTAAAAATTTCATGAAACAATATATAGTGGCTAGAATCCATAGTCAATCCTACTCTCTATGGGAAAGGAACATAATTGTAGCAGGGTGTATGTTTGGTCCATGAAATGGAATGAACTGATTCAGTATCATGTGGTAAGTCCATCACCTTAGGCAAAATTTCATCCCTGGTGATGGAGTGACTCATTCCACCCCTCAGATTAACCACGAAGGCTAGCTTCAGAAATGATTAAATGATCCTACATCAACCGTTACCCGGACGACACGATTTCTTGATCATCCACTGATCGTCTGATCCACATATGATACGCATCAATCACCAAGGAATATGATTATATCTGACTGCTCCAAATTAGAAAAAGGTGCTAAGTAAGGGCATATTTAGAATTTCAGCTGGTCGCTCAAGTGCAAAGTTTGATGCCAGGTGTATGGAGTCTAGTGCATCATAGGATATAATCACGAAAGTTTTATTTATCAATCTTAACAATAAATTGTTTTTAGCTGTAAAGTTATGTGTCAACATTTATAACCTCTTTCTTTACATTTACCATTTTCAGGCTCCAAACATGTCAATACAGTACTTCATTATGCTTTTCTGCAAGATAAATTCTGTTTATAAAATAAGCTAAGTGTTTCTTAGAATGGGGCACAACGAAAACTTCTCAGTTTCAAAATACCAGCAATTATTCAAACACGATAATGGATCATAAGATGGACCCCTTCCCCGTTAAAGGTGCACATCCTAAGTACGATTGTTGAAAAAAAATTGAATTACATCTACAACTCCATAATATAAATAATACCAGAATTGATGGTTTCCCAGTGGCCAATATCTCAGTGCATGCCATTGCACCAGCTCGAGAAACAACAACATCGGCAGCAGCATATGCCAGTTCCAGTTCATGTAAAAATCTTCACAAGGAGAAATAACATATATCAGTAATGGGAACTGAAAATATGCTGGAGAAATATGTCACATTTTAATGTGACAATTAACCTAGTATATAGAGTATTTAATGCAGAATAATATGGTATTGGGATGCCAAATAATTATATAGTGATGTTGGATCATAGTATGAAACCTAGAACATTCAACTGCCGGTTTAAAAACTATATAAAAAGTTTGTACTGAGCAATCTAGTCAGGTTAATGGTTAAGGTAAAAAAAGTCCATATTAAGTTGTCAGGTGAATCTTTAAGTCTCAAATTGTGACCAAGTGACTAGTACTAGCCGTGATTCAAGGATATTTGGCCATCACAAGTTCTTAGCAATTTAATTAATTTTCCTAGATATGCAATCAGATACACCAAGACCACTCTCAGAACAAAGGGACCAATGAAATTGACTATAACCACTAGTGCAGTTAACTTGATTATCCCAGCATACTTTGCAGTGGCAATCAAGAGGAAGGTCAAAAGTATTAAGGAAACTCACGGGGTAAGAAACAGCCGGCGATGGCCCCTGACAAGGCTCTCCATCTCGCTGAAACTTTCAGTCCCTGTCTGCCATATAATGTACCTATCCTTCCTCTTCCTCAGCATCTCGTAATACATGTTGAGTACTGCCACATTGATCTCTGGCGATCCCTCGGCTCCCCCAAGCACGAGCGTGACCTGTGCCCCCTCCTCGGGCACCAACACCGCCCTTGGGAAGAAACGGGCCAGGGCCGCAGCCTTGGTGACCCGGCACTTGCGGATGGACATGCGGACGGGGTTCCCGTAGACGGCGCACTTGTGCTTGGGCAGCAGGCGTACGGGGGCGTTGAAAGCGAGGAAGACGCGGAGAGCGAAGGGCGCGAGGAGGCGGGTGGCGGGTGCGGGCGCAGCGTCCTGGTCCTGAATTACGAAGGGGAGGCCGAGGAGGAGCGCGGCGAGGCACGCCGGCAGCGAGGCGGAGCCCCCCGTAGCAACGAGGACGTGGGGGTCGAAACGGCGGAGATGGAGTGCCGCGGCGAGAAGTGCGTGCGGGAGGCAGCGCGGGACGGGGGCAAATGGGTAGGAGGCCTCGGCGGCGGCAGCGGACTCGAGGGACGGGGCGGGCGCGCCAAGGATGAGGGAGCGGGAGTCCGGCAGCGAGGCGCGGAGCTCGTCACCGAGCGCGATCGCGGAGTAGACGTGGCCGCCCGGGGCGCCGCAGGCGAAGGCGACGCGGAGGGGGTCGGCAGGATCGGCGTCAGGGTCGGGGGTGGCCGGGGTGGGGGTCGAATGCGAGAGGCGGCAGGCGCGGGGGTGCGCGCGGCTGGGCGCCGCGGCGCATACGGGGACGCGGAGGTATGGGGTTTGGGTGTTGGAGAGGCGGAGGAAATGGGGTGTCAGGCGATCAGACGGGGCGGGCTGGGCGGCAGCGGCGGCGGCGGCGGCCGTCATTTTGCTTCTCGCTATGGGCGCCGGAGCTCAGCCTGCGAAAAAGAAACCCAAAGGGAAAACCGATTCCAAAAACCGCAACCGAAACAGAGCTAACCGTAATCGGAAAAACCGCTCCCAATGTCGGTTTTTAGACAGAAGAAACCGAACTTTTTCTCGGTTTGTGTTTAAACGATAGGTTAATCGAGTGAAACCGAAGTTAACCCAGTCCACTAGTCCAGCCCAACCCAGCTCAGTTGCCCGCATAGAAGGAACCTTAACGAAGCCAAAATCAGGTCACTTCTCTCGATCTCTCTCAACTCTCCCGACTCCACTAGCCGCTCCCGTTCACAGCTCCCATCGCCTCGCCCTCGCGCTTCAGCCGTCCTCCATGCAGCGCACGTCACCCGTAGCGCGAGCCGACGCGACGACGCCTCACCATGGTCTCCCGCCGGCCAACGTCTTTGATGGCAATGATCCCCGGCTCCCTAGCTGTGAGGACCGGGTCCCACTTCCAGAAATTGCATTGGTTGGTGCCATGCAATGCGGCACCCAACAGCACATAAGAAAAGAATACACAAAATACATCAAAGTTTTCATTTTATAACATAATCAAGTGTACAAAATAGTGTACAAAGAGTACACACGCAGCGGAATATACATACTCACTCTCTCAAACCTAACTAAGCAAAAGAGAAGTCGTTCACGCCCATGGACACTTCTCACTAGCATCACGAAAAAGAGATGGCAGGAGCGAGGTTTTACGTGAGAGATACATCTCGACATCTCGAGGTCTCACGGACAACATTTAATGGTAACAATAGAAAGTAACCTGCAAAACCATAGATATAGCAACCGTGAGCACAAAGGCTCAACAAGATTTAACCGTCTCACCTTAAGTATTAAATTCTACATGCAAGGATAATAGTAAGAGTTGAATTTGCAGTAAAGAACTTGCCTAAAGTTGGTCCTTAGTTTTTCAGGTTTTAGCATCAATTTAATGGTTCATTGAAACATAAACTTAATGAGCTCTATATATAATGCATACAAGGTGCAATACAATGCTTAACCAATATAGCAAATTTTCAAATGATTCCAACTACTCTTACTTACTACGTCACGACGCAGTGAACAGGCGATACTCAAATAATCGCGAGAGACTGTGACTGCAATCAGTAGACACCTGGTGTGCACGACACATGCACCCGCGTGGAAGACACGTCGGTGCTCTTCTAATCACGTTATAAGTGGCCACCTTTCACCCATCATCCCAACGCTGAACCAGTTATATGATCCTCACAGAAAGTCCACTACACGGACAGGTCGAAGATGCCCGCTAGCAGATTTCCACCTTTTGTCGTCTTTCCCCCAAGGGACCACGGTATAAGTTTCGACACGAGAGTGCCTGAGTTACATCGCTTTCCTGGGGCTCATATAGGCAGTATGCAACTGGTACAGTTCAAACTTGCTCAGCAGGACTGCACACGGAATGGTCCTCAATCGTCACAGGCAGGACTACGCACTCAGGGCCATGTCCTGCTGCTTCCTACTCCGCTGTCCAGTCTCATGTTCAGATTCATAAATCATTTTCGAACTAAATCCATGTGAACCATATTCTTTGTCTCGCGAGTGGATTTCAACCACTCGACTTCTATCGAATCCACTAAAACATTAGCATAGTAATATAATACGATGGAGTAATGTTCTACCCAGCCACTCCAAGGATTATTTGGTCATGCATATGAATTTTCAATCAAACCTGACCTAATGCACAATACATACCTCATATGCATAGTGTATACAAAACAAAACTTGCATGACACAGGCAGGACCCGGAGCATAGTGTATACCTCATACGCATAGGACCCGGAGCCCTTGGAGACTCTTCTTCCATAAGCAAACTTCCCCTATGACTCGCAGCCAGGCAAGCTTCGGTTTGCATTTAAGTGCTATTTCAAATTTTCTATTTGTATCACCTATGTCTATGATGAATTTTGTGCATTAGGGCTAAGGTGCTTGTTACTCCACTTGCATGACACACAAATCCCATGGAGTATTGGGTAGGTCTAGATCTTGACGAGTAGACAATGCCATGCTAATGTTTATAGGAATCCAGTAGAAGTCGAGTAGTTAGAATCTACTCGCAAGATAGGATTTTATCACACGAGATGAATTGAATCAAAGAATTGTTTAGAAATGTGAAACTGAGATCGAGCAGCGGGTAGGATGCAGCGAGACGTGGTCTTACGTGTGTAGCCCTGCTTGTGTCGATTGAGGACCGATTCGTGTGCGGCCCTGATGGACAAGTTTGAACAGTACCGGATGCATACTGGGCATATGGATAACTTGGATGTCGAGGCATAGCCCATTGTCGATAGGGGTGGGCTGAGGGTAGTAAGGTGTAAATTCGTCGGCGGGCACAGACACGCTCCGTGCAGGAAGCTTATGCCCATGATGGTGGGACCGGTTCGGCGTTTGAGTTCCCTTGTGAAAGGTGGCTGCGTATGACGTGATGAGGAGCATGGCACGCTCCTTAGGCAGGGTGTACGTGACGTGTTATTCGGGTGTGTCCTGATTGCAATCACCGCCCCTCGCGGTTATTTGAGTATCGCTTGTTCACTGTGTTGTGACGTAGTAAATACTGAAGAAGTCAGGAGAATACGATATACGGAAATATAATTGCTTTGCAACTATGATTGCTATAGATTAGACACACTAAAGTTATTGTTATTAAACATTTAAGCTACTTCTATTAACTTGTAAAAATGATTATCAACATATAAGCGAGTCATTTACTGCTATATCTATTCTTATGTTAAATATCTCTGCATATAGAGTTCCATATTTAGGTGAGACGGTTAAGTCTTGCTGAGCCTTTGTGCTCACGGTTGCAATATTAAGTTGTTTGCAGGTGAGACATATGAGTAAGGGCCCGAGGATGAGGCGATATCCCCGTCGGGGTATACCGCCGAATGGGAGCCCTGCACGCCGCAATAATTTGTGTGTGGCTAGTGTGCAGCGTCCGCGGGATGGACGGCTGCACTATTGCATAGTTAGGATGAGAGTTTAGCTATGAATATCATCTTCCGCTATATATTAAGTATTCTAAAAGACTTTCGTTGTTTATATAAATAAAACTTTGTATTTTGTCGTATTCTTTTCGTGTGTGCTGTTGGGTGCTGCATCGCACATCACCACCCTCTGCGATTCCTGGAATGTGTGAACCGGATCCCCACAGCCTGGTATCAGAGCCGCATTGGGAATAGCACGCTCGAAAAGAGCCTATTTTGAAAACTTAAGAGTAGTCGAGTGAGGATTAGTACTATGCCCACATAAGGTCTATGATAGTATTAGTTACTTAAGGTGGCAAGCTAACTCATGTGTTATTAAATTCTGTAACGACGCTCTGACGTTAGATAAGAGGTAAGGTACACCACCGCAAGCGGATCAATTGCGGTAAGCTCACCATGCGAGAGGTAGCATGTGATTGTTTCCGTTGCTTGGTACGGAAATGTTAATATGAGTCTCTGAAACTTTCCATGTTTCTTAGAAAATATGACACGTGATACCCCAACATACTACAAAATTAGTGGGAGCCCCCGTCGGGTGGGACATAACCCGATGTGCCCCCTACTGGTGCAGTACTATGCAAAGACGTGCAACCCCGTCGGGTGGTATAAAACTCAGTCATGTACCTCGAGACGTGGCTTAACTCGGGGCGGCCCATATGGAATGATACGGGACAAATGTTTTCACTTTCAAATATATTATTGTGAACTATTCGCCTATGCGGACTGTGCCGTACGGCACTATATATTTGATCTATCATTTGTCTGTAGATGCAGTACACTAACCACATCCAAGTAGCTCGAGTAGAAAACGTTTGCGAGCGAATGTCATTACTGCCACCATTGAGACGTATGCCGGAATACCGGCTTAGGATTTTCTTTGGTGAGGGCGTAGTACTGGTATTGCATTCGAGTTTCATCAGGCACATCGATGACATTATACGTGCTGGTGGTATGACTCGACAACAAGTAAAAATTCCCAACTTAGGACTAAGGTTGAATTTGTAATCTCTGTTTTGGAGCGTGCTGTTCAGATTTAAAATTAATCATGGGATCGTTGCGGTATGCAGTCCTGTGGTTTGGGAACTTGAGGAAGTCCTCTACAAGTTTCATTTTCAGCTCCAAGGCAGATTTCAAGATTTAAAACTTGAAAACTTCATTTGAACTTGAAGTAACCAGTTCCTGGTTCAAATTGTGAAATGGACAGAAAATTGACTAAGTTTGGAACAGCATAACTTCCTGTATATTTTACCCATGAAGGTATAACACATATGGTTGGAAAGTTTAGAGGGTCCTTTAAAACTCTTATGTTAACTCCAGATCAGAATCCCCCTGTAAACTATTGAAAACTTCAAATTTCCAAACTCTGTTAAATCGGGACAGAGACTGGACAGTTTCTATACCCTGTTATTGTTTCCATTATATCTCTTTGTAGAATCAACGAATGACTTCATATAATGCATTTATGTAATCCTGAGGATGTATACAACAATGTTGTAATTTATGATTTTTTCATATATTGATGTTTTGTATCTGGAAAAATATGGACAAAATCAGCCTTAAACAGAGAAGGTGCTGTCAAAACTTTTCCAGAAAACTGTCAACTTGCAAAAATCATATCTCCTTATAAAGAAATGATATGGAGGCAAATAAATACATCCTGGAAAGCTAATTGAGTGTACTACAATTTTGTAGTTTAACTCAAGTTCTGAATGTGCCTCTAACTGGATGAGAATTTAAAGTTTCTCCAGACTGGTCAGATGGAACAGAACTGTGACAGAATTCCAGTGCGATGTTCCATTTGGCATTTGAATTTGAATTCACATTCATAATTCAAATTTCATATCCATGATCTTTTTATCAACAAAGTTTGTTGAACTTGAGGGTACGTGGCAGCTCTGTACTTTTTCCCTCGGGGGGTGCTGGTCCTTCCGCTCCGTGGCACGCGGCTGTTCCGGGGTGCTCCCCCAAGGACGGGTGAGGTCCCGTCCCTACACGTGGCATCTTGGGAGCCTGTCACATCAGAGGGGCCAAGTCCCATCTTCAAGACTTATGTGGCAGCGCCGCAGCTTGATCTTGAGGGAGGCAAAGGCCTTGGCGCCTATAGGACACGTGGTGCCTCCAAACGTGTCTCGGTGTCTTCATCCTGTGTGCGAGGGTACCGACAACCATACTTCATGGAATTCAGCTGCACTGTACGAGAGCCAATATAAAAGATAGAACCATGATGTGTCAACCAATACATTCCCAAAATAATATCAATCTTCTGCCCGTCAAACATAATACGAGTTGCAGGATAAATCCGCCCATCCAAGCATAGAGGTGCCCGAGCTACAATTTGGTTGGCAGTCACACTACCTCCAGGTGAATTGATCGTATATGATGATGATAAAGGAGTTGATGACAATTGATGCTTCATCACAAAAGCTTTGCTCATAAAATCATGAGTGGCGCCTGAATCAAATAGCACAAATGTGGGTTGATCATGCAGGCTAAACTTACCCGTAAACATAGACTCTCCCACGGGAACATCCTCAACTGCCCCGTAGTTGACATTTCTTACTATCAGTAAGGTCTTCTTATGCTGACCATGGGGTTTCTTTGCAACTTGAGGAGAGGCTAGGTTGTTGCCCCGTTTGGTCATGTGACATGCCGGTGCTAAAAGATCCTCTTCACAACTAGTATCTTGTTGTGCAAGATCAGGCTCTCCGGTAGACGGAGGCAAAAGATAGACTGGTGCACTTTGCTGAAGTAGAGGTGCACGAGTAGATAGTTGCTGTTGTGGCTGCACTGAATGAACATCCTTTGAAGAATAGGTGTGACATTGAAACTGTGGTTGTCGCACCATCGACTGACTTTCTCGACCAAATGGTAAATAATGCACCACCTGATATTTCTGAGGAAAGTCACTATTGCTATCCAGTGATATGCTTCTTTTCTTCTCCGCTTGAAGATGGAGATTGGCATCTTCTCGCCGAATAGCAACATTCACCAAACCATGGTAATTGCCGTCATTAAATATAGCCACTGCAGTCTTGAGTCTAGCATTCAATCCTCAAAAAAAGTATTCACATTTTAGATTCTCATTGTCTACAAAATGAGTTCCATACTGCACCAAGCGGTTGAACTCTTTGAAGTATTCAAGTACCCTCATTTCTCCTTGCTTCAACTCCAAAAATTCTTCATACTTGGCGCTTATAATCCCAACAGGGATGTGACGAGCAAAAAAATGCATCACGAAGTTCACTACACGTGACACGGTGTCCCACTGGCAGAGTGGTGAGATATTCTAACCACCAGGATACAACGGACCCATGAAGTTGTTGAGCAGCCAACAAAGTCTTCTGGTACTCATCAAACTGAGATAGTCCGAATTTGCCTTCTATAACCCGGAGCCATTGATCGGCCTCCACCAGATCATTCACCTCCGTGAAAACTGGCGGGCTAGTTGAAAGAAACTCCACATATGCACTCCGAGTTGAATTATGCAGTTGAGCTTCTGTGGATCTGCACTATTGCACCAATTCCCGAAGTAACATATGGTTCTCGCGATTAGACTCGACCATTGTCGAAGGTCGTAAACGACACTTCCCTCGGACCTGCTTAGAGAGCAGCCCGCGGAGGTTCTTTGGATTCACGAGGGCTAGTCCCAAGAGATCGAGCGCAGCAGGATGATGAACACAGAGGAGTTACGTGGTTCGGGCCGCCAGACCGTAATACCCTACGTCCACGGTCGTGTTTGTGTATTGCCTTCCTTGAGCGTGTATGAGCCTTGGTCTAATTTTTCGGTCTCTTGCGAAGGTCGTCTGCCGAGTCCTTTTATAGTTCAAGGACTCTGCAGTCACAAGGTGAGCCCCAGGACCCGACAGGTGGTCCTGGGGAGAGCCAAATCCTATACAAGATCTAGGATTAATTGCTATCTACTTCCCCTTGTCAGGGGTGTCAATGCGCCGTCCCGCCGCATCGTGCGCCAAGGCTACACATAGTTGGTGATGATGGCCGTGCACGTCCCGTCCGTCTTGTCCTCGCGGCTCATTCGTCCGTCTTGCGGCGTTGGTCTGTACCGGCTACTTGGACAAGACAGGACACTGGAGCCTTGACTTACGCATGCGCGACTCAGCTTGCCTGGGGAAGGCGCGCGTACTTAATGCCTGTCTGAGCAGCGCATGCGTTCCTTTACTGTGGCTTCCTACTGCACTGAGTTGGCCGTTCGCCACGTGGTTGCGCCGGAGCCTGCCTCTATGGGAAGTCGGGCACTTGACAGAACAGGCCACGTGGTGCATTCGGAGCCCACCCCTATGGAGGGGTGGAGGCTAAGCGCTGTAGGCCACGTGGTAGTTCTGGTGCCTTTCCCTGCGAGGATGCGGGCCTGGCCCTGAGGTCCTGATTGGCCACGTGGCGGCTCCGGAGCCCGCCTCAGCGGGAAGTCAGGCACTTGACGGAACAGGCCACGTGGTGCATTCGGAGCCCACCCCTATGGAGGGGTGGAGGCTCAGCGCTGCAGGCCACGTGGTAGTTCCGGTGCCTTTCCCTGCGAGGACACGGGCCTGGCCCTGAGGTCCCGATTAGCCACGTGGCGGCTCCAGAGCCCGCCTTAGCGGGGAGGCGAGGGTCCAGTTCTGCCGGCCACGTGGCAGCTTGGGAGCCTCCCCCGACGGAGAGGTAGGATCTGGTCCTTCCCTCCACGACGTGGCAGCCTCGGATTCGGCCTCTTAGGCAGAGGCGGAGTCCTTAGCGGTTTTCTCCATATGCGCGGGGGTACCTGGTCTGTAGGGTACCGACAACCACACTTGCCATGACTTCAACAAGTATAGTCGGGGACAAAGAGGATGGTGGCGGAGATTGTTGAGGTGTCGAGTCATTTCCGCCATGAATGGAACCACCTAGTTCACGCTCAGAATGAGTGTGATCCATGCTGCAAGAGTGAGCAATACGGTTAAAATCCAAAGTTGCAATGTCAACTTGAACTCAAAACATTAACCGTAATACGAATCACTTAAACAATGTAACATGTGAAGGCATAAACAAAGATTTGAAACTATTGAACCAAATCCAAAACTTTATAAAACTCACCAAACTCTCTCACTTAACAACTAGAGTGATGATAGATGACTAACGAACATGTTTTGAAACTTAGGAAGTAAACAAATGATCACGTCCACAATAGTTTCCAAACTGACTTTGAACATGTCACTTTCTATCCAGAATTGACAGTTTGTATTCAAACCCAAATTTGAATATGAAAATGGCAGTTTCATGTCTCAAGTTGAATACCAAAGTCAAAGATAACTTTGATATCTTTCCAACGAGTATTCATATGCCCTCATATCAGTTCTGGGTAAAGCGATATGAATTTTTAAAGTTTGATAAAGTCTCAGAATTTTAGGGAAAACTTCGGGAGCTCCTACACCCGACCCGACACTGAACTAGATCTGTTTGATGTGAAGCAAACGTCGGGAGAATCGTTGTGGTCCTTCATCCAGCGATTTTCTCAGGTACGAAATACCATACCCTTCATCTCCAATGCTTCTGTTATTGTGGCATTCAAACAGGGTGTTCGAGACAAGAAGATGCTGGAGAAACTGATGACAAAAAAAGTCACCAGTGTCACGGAAATCTTCAGCCTCGCTGACAAATGTGCCAGAGCTGCAGAGGGCCATGAGATGCACCCCAAACCATCTCCGGAGGCCAATGAGAAGTCCTCCAAGGCTGAAGCCACTACCTCTAGCAGTGGAAAGAAGAAGACCAACGCCAAGAAAAAGACGTCGGCCGGTGCTCCCAACACTGCGGCTGCTGCAGCTCCGGAAGGCCGGGGCCACGCCCCGAAAAACGACCTCGACCTTCCTCAGAAGACGGTGGCAGTTCCAAAATGTGGTGTCCGATCCACAAGACAGACAAGCACAGTCTGGAGGACTGCCGAGAGGTCCAAAACCTTGTCGAGCGCTACAACAAGCGCCGAGAGGAAGCTCCTTTCCGCTAATAGGAAGGAAAACAAAAAGTCGACGAAGCTCCGGCTGACACGGAGCTAGGCTTTCAGGATCCCAAGAAGGTCATGAAGGCTGTGTACAACACTGTTGATGACGATTCCGACATCTCTGACAACGAGTGTCGGAAGACCCTGAACACCATCTATGGTGGTTCCTGGGACATCACTTCTCACCGCGTCCTTAAGACAATGTGGCGGGACATGGCCACTGCAGCTCCAACCGCCAGGGTGGAACCTCATCGGAAATGAATGGACACTCCCATCACTTTCGATGCTATGGACTGCCCTCAGAACATGATTGAAGCTAGCCAATTGCCACTGATGGTGTCTCCTACCATCAGCAATGTCCAGCTCTACCATGTTTTAGTGGACGGAGGTGCGGGGATAAACCTCTTGAGCTATGAAGCCTTCGTCAAGCTCCAGCTTCGACCCTCGAACCTACATCCCTCACGACCTTTCTCTAGGGTAGGTCTAGGGGCCATTAGCCCTCTCGTATCTATCACACTCCCAGTGACTTTCGGAACTCGGGAGAAATACAGGACCGGGAAGCTGGTCTTTGACGTCGTGCAGACCAGCTTACCCTTCAACGCCATCCTGGGCAGGCCTACCTTGTACAGGTTCATGGTTGCGACTCACTATGGCTACCTGGTGTTGAAGATGCCAACACCCTCTGGCGTTCTCCGCATCCGCGGAGACCGTACTGCAGGAATCATCGCACTGGAAGAACTCCATGCGCTTGCAACAGTGCAGGAGGAGGCATCTGGTAAAGAGCAAGCTCCTCAACCTCCGAGCACTCGTCACTGAGGCTCAATCTCTGCACAACGTGGGCAACCAAGCGGCGACAATGACATACCCGTCAAAGTCGTCCAAATTGGTTTCAATGCTGCTCAGACCACCCGTATATCGGGAGGTCTGAACAATAAATAGGAACTCATGCTCATCACTTTCCTTCGGGCGAATGTTGACGTGTTTGCCTGGCAACCATCACAAATGCCTGGGATCCCTTGGGAGGTGATTGAGCACAATCTGAAGATTTATCCCGACGCACGGCCTGTACATCAAAAGCCCCGGAAACAATTAGTCGAGCAGCAAAACTTCATCCGTCAGGATATCAAGAAGCTGCTCGAAGCTTGTTTTATCCGGGAAGTTTTTCATCCAAAATGGCTAGCAAACCCAGTCATTGTACCCAAGGGCAGCAGGAATCTTTGGATGTGTATCGACTACACCACCTTAAATAAGGCATGCCCAAAAGATCCATTTCACTACCTAGAATAGTTCAGATAGTGGGTTCCACCTCCGGGTGTGAGCTATTGTGTTTCCTAGATGCATACTCCGGATATCATCAAATCCAAATGTCTAAGGAAGATGAAGAGCATATTGCCTTCATTACAGTAGATGGGCTATACTATTATATTAACATGCCTTTCGGTCTCAAAAATGCTGCTTCAACCTTTGTGCGAGCTATGCACAAAACCTTTGGAGAACTCATTAGGGACTTGGTGGAGGTGTATGTCGATGACATCATTGTAAAGGTCAAGAACAAGGAGTCACTCCTTGACAATTTGCAAGCCGTCTTTGACAAGCTGCACAACCCGCACCAAGCTGAACTTAGATAAGTGCATCTTTGGGGTTAGCTCCGGGAAGCTCCTTGGTTTCTTGGTGACTCACCGAGGAATTGAGGCGAACCCGGCGAAGATCAAGGCTATAGAAGATATGCGGCCCCCAGCCCGCATCAAGGACATCCAAAAGTTAACTGGATGTCTAGCTGCACTCAGCCAGTTCATCTCAAGGCTGGCAGAGCGGGCACTTCCCTTCTTCAAGCTCTTGAGGAAGTCCGGGCCATTCCATTGGTCCGAAGAAGCAGAAAAGGTGTTCCAAGAGCTCAAGCAGCTCCTCACCAAACTACCAATCTTGGTAGCTCCAAACCCTGGTGAGCCTCTACTTCTTTACATTTCTGCAACTACAGAAGTTGTCAGCATGGTCCTTGTCGGTACCCTACGTACCGGGTACCCCATGATACCGCAAGAAGTGCAAGAGAATTCCACCTGTCAGAGTTGAAGGCTTCCTCAAGCCCCACGTGTCACACGGCACTGTACCCGCCTCCCTCATATGGGTAGCTCCAGGACTACCACGTGTAATGTAAGACTGAAGCTGAACTCCTAACATAGAGAAGTTTCGGTGTTGACACGTGGATAATGACCCCGTACCTAACCCCCTGTAGAGGGAAGCTCCGGTGCTGCCACGTGTATAACAGCTCCGAACCCATCTCACCGCGAAGGGAAGCTCCGGAGCCGCCACGTGTAGATCCTCTGGACCTTACACCAACAGGAATATTGGCGGATCTCCAACAGTACAAACATTCAAGGGACAGTTAAAGCGACAATTACAAGATCTGATTATGTGTCATTATTGCTATATTAATGACACATGATCAGTCGGCTGTTAATAGGGGTAACGCTGCCATTAAGGCACGTTGTCGCACTGTTAATCACTTTTAATACTCATAGACCATGTATTAGGCTCTTAATACGCCAGAGCCACATGTAAGGCCAGACAAATGTTGTAACGGTTAGTTCTTAGACTATAATAGGGTTGTGCCGCATAGTACATGGGGAGGCAGAAGCAAGCTAATATGCTCGCCAGCACTACTGCAATCCACAATACAACATCACACACTCCGTGGAGTAGGGTATTACGCTCAGGCAACCCGAACCACGTAAATCCTCAGTGTCATCATCTTGTTCCTGATCTCCGCGCGCCCAAACTGATACAAGAACCTCCGCGGGCTACATTTAGTAGTACCGGGGGAAGTGTCGTTAATACGCTTTGACATTTTGTGCGCCAGGTAGGGGGCACTTGAGATCGCAAGATGGAACTCTGTCGCAGGATCTTCCAACGGCAACCACGTTGAACAGCCTGCTGGAGGCAATCCCTCCAACATGCAACAGCCAGGAGGCGCCATTGTCCCGGCGGGCGTCTTGCCACCACCGCCACCATCCGTTTTGGCAAATAATGTTGGGCAACAAGATGGGGCATTTGCGTTGATCACCGCATCGATGAACAACAATCCCGAGCACGCGCTCATTGCCACGCGTACTCTTTTGCAACGCCCACTGCCTCCAGGAGCGCCCCAGGGTGCGATGGAGCAGTGGAGAGTTGATTTTGAGCATCTGGTTGCAGCTGCAGCCGATGGTATCAGCAATCAAGGTCCTCCCCCTTCGAAGCAGGGACCATCACAAAGATGGATCTTGTCGGGAAGACTTGGTCCATAAGCTTCACAGCACAGGAGACGTGTTGCATCCCAGTAGGTGACTTCCCTGCCTTCTGGGGAACGACGCACCCACACCATCACCAGACTTTCGACTCATGACCTATGGTCGGAACTTGATTGCCGTTACCCACAGCAGGACGATCGTGCCCATATCGAGCGTGCTCAGGAGAGGCGAGAGGCTCGGGACAACCCTGCTCCTCAGGGAGTAGGGGGATGCTGTTCTGCCCTGGCCATGCACTTACATATGGTCAGATGGCCGCAGAAGTTCCGACCTCATTTGCCGGAGAAATTCGACGGGACTGTCAACCCCGTCAAACTTCTTCAAATCTACTCCGCTGCTATACTTGTGGTGGGGGGCAATGAGGCCGTGATGGCCAACTACTTCCCAGTGGCTCTGACTAGGACCGCAAGGTCCTGGTTCATGAGTCTTCCACCCGACTCCATTAATAGTTGAGCGGAACTATGCCAACAGTTCACTGCCAACTTTGGGAGTTCTTACACCCGGCCCGACACTGAACTGGACTTGTTTGCTGTGAAGCAAACAACCGGGGAATCGCTGTGATCCTTTATCCAGCGATTTTCTCAGGTATGCAATACCATCCCCTCAATCTCGAACGCTTCTATTATCGTTGCATTCAGACAGGGCGTTCGAGATAAAAAGATGCTGGAGAAGTTGGCGACCAAAGAAGTCACTAGTGTCACGGAACTCTTTCGCATAGCAGACAAATGTGCCAAAGTTGCGGAGGGACATGAGATGCACTCCAAACCACCTCCGGAGGCCAACAAGAAATTCTCTAAGACTGAAGCTATTACTTTCAGAGGTGAAAAAAAGAAAAAGAAGTCCAACGGCAAAAAGAAGTCATCGGCTGGCGCACCTACTGCTGCAGCTATTGCAGCTCTGGGTGGCTGGGGGCCACACCACGAGAAACGACCTCGACCATCGTTAGAAGACGGCAGCAACTATAAAGTGTGGTGTCAGATCCACAAGACGGACAAACAGTCTGGAAGAATGATGAGAGGTCCAGAACCTTGTGCGCTACAACAAGCGCCGAGAAGAAGTTCCTTTACGCCAGCGGGAAGGAAAACAAAAAGTCAATGAAGCTCCGGCTGAAGAGGAGCTAGGCTTTTAGGATCCCAAGAAGGTTCTAAAGGCTGTCTACAACACCGTTGACGACGACCCCGTCATCTCTGACAACGAGCGTCGGAAGACCCTAAACACCATTTATGGTGGTTCTTGGGACATTACCTCTCACCGCATCCTCAAGACAATGCGGCGGGACATGGCTACTGCAGCTCCCACCGCCAGGGAGGAACCTCATCGGAAGTGGATGGACACTCCCATCACTTTTGATGTTTCGGACTGCCCTCGTAACATGATCGGAGCGGCCCAACTCCTGTTAATGGTGTCTCCGACCATTAAAAATGTTCAACTCCACCATGTATTGGTGGACGGAGGTGCACGACTGAATCTCATAAGCTTCAAAGCTTTTGTCAAGCTTCGGCTCCGGCTTAGTACCTTCGACTATCTCGACCTTTCTCTAGAGTAGGTCTGGGAACCATTACTCCTCTCGATTCCATCACACTCCCAGTGACCTTCGGACCCGGGAGAACTACTGAACTGAGAAATTGGTCTTCGACATTGCGCAGATAAGTATATCGTTTAATGCCATTTTGGGCAGGCCAGTTTTATACAATTTCATGGCCAGAACTAATTATGGTTACTTAGTGTTGAAGATGCCAACACCCACGGGCGTTCTTCGGATCCACGGAGATCGCACCGCAGGAGTTACTGCTCTAGAAGAACTCTATGCGCTTACCACAGCGCATGAGGAAGCATCTGGTAAGGAGCCAGCTCCGAACCCTCCGAGCATTCGTCATAAAGGCTCTACCTCTGCACCGCGTGTGGAACCAAGCAGTGACACCGACGTTCCCGTCAAGGTCGTCCAAATTGGTTTCGATGCTGCTCAGACTACCGGTATATCAGGGGGTCTGAATAACAAATAGGAACTCGTGCTCATAACTTTCCTTCGGGCTAATGTCGACGTGTTTGCCTGGCAACCATCACAAATGCCTGGGATCCCCAGGGAGGTGATTGAGCACAATATGAAGATTTACCCCGACGCATGGCCTGTACACCAGAAGCCCCGGAAGCAATCAATCGAGCGACAAAACTTCATCCGACAGGAGATCAAGAAGTTGCTCGAAGCTGGATTCATCCGGGAAGTCTTCCATCCAAAATGGCTGGCAAACCCAGTTGTTGTACCCAAGGCCAGTGGGAAGCTTCGGATGTGTATCAACTACACCACCTTAAATAAGGCATGCCCAAAAGATCCATTTCCACTACCTAGAATAGATCAGATAGTGGACTCCACCTCCGGGTGTGAGCTATTGTGTTTCTTACATGCATATTCTGGATATCATCAGATCCAAATCTCTAAGGAAGATGAAGAGCATACTGCCTTCATAACAGTAGATGGATTATGTCGGTACCCTGCCTACCGGATACCCTTGGGGACTGCAAAAAGAGCAAAGGAACTTCACCTGTCTGAGTTGAAGACCTCTGAAGGCCCCACGTGTCATATGAAACCGGACTTGCCTCTCTTCTATGGTTAGTCCTAATGCCGCCACGTGTATGTTAAACCGGAGCTACATTCCCTACACAGGAAAGCTCCGGACTAGATACCTGTGTGGCACCCCCGAACCTAAGCTTCGACAGAGGGAAGCTCCGGTACCGACAAGTGTACAACAGCACCGGACCTACTCATCCAAGACTGTAGGCCCCGGAGCTGCCACGCATCAAAACGCCGGACCTTCAACCTCAACAGGCAGAGTGATGGACTTCCAATGGCTCGGACCTTCAAGGGACAATTAAAGACTTCAAGACCCGATTAAGTGTCATTAATGCTATCTTAATGACACACGATCGGAGGGCTCTTAATACCAGTAACGTCACTGTCAAGGCGCGTTACCACGCTATTAAGGGTAATTAAGCTCATTAATTGTGTATTAAACATCAGTAACCGCCAGGGCCACATGTCGGGCCAGGCTAACGATGTAACGACCAGTCCTTGTACTATAAAAGGACTGGCCGAGCGATACACAAGGGGACTTCTTCCAGACTTCCACACTCTGCTCTGACACATGCCCACAAGCGCTCAGACGCTCAATACAACAACAACACACCCGTGGAGTAGGATATTACGCTCAGGTGGCCCAAACCACGTAAATCCTCATGTCAACTTGCCATCGTGTTATGAATCTCTGCGCGCCCACAACCGAACTACAAACTCCGCAGGCTACCAACAGAGGTACCGAGAGAATTGCCAGAATAATACTCCGATAGTTGGCGCGCCAGGTAGGGGGGTGCCCCAGATTCAAGGATGATGAACTTTGTTGCTGGATCATCCAACAGTAACCCTGCTGTGCAAACTGCTGGAGGCAATCCCTCCAACATGTAGCTGCCAGCAGGTGCTGTGGCTCCAACAGGAGTCGTGCCACCACCGCCACCGTCCGCACCGGCAAATCAAGCTGGACAGCGAGATGGGGCGTCCGCGTGGGTCACTGCATCGGCGAACAACAACCCCGAACACGCGCTCCATGCTGCGCGTGCTCTTTTCCAACGTCCACCGCCTCCAGGAGCATCACAGGGTGCAATGGAGTAGTGGAGAGCTAATGTTGAACATTTGGTTGCAGCAGCAGCCGATCGCATCAGCAACCAAGGTCCCCCCCCTCGGGGCGGGCCCCATCGCAGCATCGGACCGTGTTGGGTAGACTTGGTCTGCACGCTGCGCAGCACAGGAGGCGTGCTACATCTCAACAAGCAACGTCACTGCCTTCTGGGGCGCGACGTACCCACACGGTAACTAGGCTTTCAACTCATGACCTCTGGGAAGAGCTCGATCGTCATTACCGGCAACAAGACGACCGCGTCCACATCGAGCGTGCTCGCGAGAGGCGAGAGGCTCGGGACAGCCCTGCTCTTGAGGGAGTAGGAGGAGGCTGTTCTGCCTTGGCCATGCACCTACGCATGGTCAGATGGCCACAAAAGTTCCAGCCTCACTTGCCAGAGAAATTTGACGGGACCGTCAATCCCGCTGAATTCCTCCAAATTTACTCCATCGCTATCCTTGTGGCTAGAGGCAACGAGGCCGTGATGTCCAACTATTTCCCTGTGGCTTTAACTAGGACAGCCAGGTCTTGGTTCATGAGCCTTCCGCCTGACTCCATCAACAGTTGGGCGGAGCTGTGCCAACAGTTCACCGCCAACTTCGGGAGCTCATATACCAGACTAGGCACGGAACTGGACCTTTTTGCTGTCAAGCAGAAGGGGGGAGAGTCTCTGCGATCCTTCATCCATAGGTTCTCCTAGGTACGAAACACCATTCCTTCTATCTTAAGCACTTCTGTTATTGTGGAATTCAAACAGGGCGTGCAAGACAAGAAGATGCTGGAGAAGCTGGCGACCAAGGAAGTCACCAGCGTCACAGAACTCTTCAGCTTGGCAGACAAGTGTGCCAAGGCTGCTGAGGGCCGTGAAATGCACTCCCAACCACCTTTGGAGGACAACAAAAAGTCTTCCAAGGGTGAAGCTGCTACCTCCGAGAGTGGCAAGAAGAAGAAAAAGTCCAACGACAATAAAAAGTTGTCGGCCATCACACCCACTGCCGTTGCTACTGCAGCTCCGGGTGGCCGGGGGCCACGTCCTGAGAAACGACCTCGGCCGTCGTCTGAAGACGGTGGCAGCTCCAAGATGTGGTGTCCTATACACAAGATGAACAACTACAACCTGGGAGGTTGCCGAGAGGTCCAAAACCTTGCCGAGCGCTACAAGAAGCACCGGGAAGAAGTTCCTTTCCGTCAAAGGAAAGGAAAACAAAAAGTCAACGAAGCTCCAACTGAAGAGGAGTTAGGCTTTCAGGACCCCAAAAAGGTCTTGAAGGTTGTTTACACCTCCGTTGACGATGACTCCGACGTCTCCAACAACGAGCGTCGAAAGACCATGAACACCATCTTTGGTGGTTCGTGGGACATCACCTCCCGCCGTGTCCTCAAGACAATGCGGCGGGACATGGCCTCTATAGGTCCCACCGCTAGGGTGGAGACGCACCAGAAGTGGATGGATACTGCCATCACCTTCGATGCTTCGGACTGCCCGCGAACATGATCGGAGCTGGCCAACTCCCATTGATGGTATCTCCGACCATCAACAACATCCAGCTCCACCATGTAATGGTGGACGGAGGTTCGGGGATGAACCTCGTAAGCTTTGAGGCCTTCGTCAAGCTTCAGCTCCGACCTTTGGATCTTTGCCCCTCCCGAGCTTTCTCCGGAGTAGGCCCGAGGGCCGTCACTCCACTTAGTGCCATTACTCTCCCAGTGACCTTCGGGACTAAGGAGAATTACAGGACCGAGAAGTTGGTCTTCGACGTGGCGCATATCAACTTACCATTCAACGCCATCTTAGGCAGGCCAGCCTTATACAAATTCATGGTTGCTGCTCATTATGTCTACTTGGTGTTGAAGATGCCAACACCCTCAGGCGTTCTCCGGATCCGCGGAGATCGCACTACTGGAGTTACTGCTTTGGAAGAACTCCATGCGCTCGCTACAACGCAGGAGGAAGAATCCGGAAAAGAGCAAGCTCTGAAACCCCCGAGCATTCATCATCGAGGCTCAACCTCCGCACCTCGTGTGCAACCAAGCGGCGACACCGACATCCCCATCAAAGTCGTCCAAATTGGTTCCGACGCTGCTTAGACCACCCATATATCGGGAGGTCTGAACGACAAATAGGAACTCACACTCATCACTTTCCTCCGGGCTAATATCGACGTGTTTGCCTGGCAACCATCACAAATGCCTGGGATCCCTAGGGAAGTGATTGAGCACAATCTGAAGATTTATCCTGACGCTCGGCCTGTACACCAGAAGCCTCAGAAGCAATCATAGAGCGACAGAACTTCATACGTCAAGAAGTGAAGAAGTTGCTCGAAGCTGGATTCATCCGAGAAGTCTTCCACCCAAAATGGCTGCCAAACCCAGTCGTTGTACCCAAGGCTGGCGGGAAGCTTCAGATATGTATCGACTACACTACACTGAATTAGGCATGTCCAAAGGATCCATTCCCACTACCTAGAATAGATCAAATAGTGGATTCCACCTCCGGGTGTGAATTACTGTGTTTCCTAGATGCATATTCTGGGTATCACCAAATCAGAATGTCTAGGGAAGATGAAGAGCATACTTCCTTCATCACATTAGATGGATTATATTGTTACACTGCCATGCCATTTGGTCTCAAAAACGCTGCTTCAACGTTTGTACGAGCTATGTACAAAACTTTTGGAGAGCTTACCAGAGATGTAGTGGAAGTGTACGTCGATGACATCGTCGTCAAGATCAAAAACAAGGAGTCATTCCATGACACCTTGCAAGCTATATTCGACAAGTTGCGAATCACACGCACAAAGCTGAACCCAGACAAGTGTGTCTTCGGGGTTAGCTCCGGGAAGCTTCTTGGATTCTTGGTGAACCACCGAGGAATAGAGGCGAATCCGGCGAAGATTAAAGCTATTGAAGACATGCGGCCACCAGCCCGCATCAAGGACGTCCAGAAGTTGACTGGATGTCTAGCTGCCCTCAGCCGGTTCATCTCAAGATTGGCGGAACGGGTGCTACCCTTCTTCAAATTGTTGAGGAAGTCTGGACTATTCCAATGGTCTGAAGAAGCAGAAAAGGATTTCCAAGAGCTAAAGCAGCTCCTCACCACTCTACCAACTTTGGTAGCTCCGAATCCTGGTGAGCCATTTCTGCTTTACATTTCGGCAACTGACGAAGTTGTCAGCATGGTTCTGGTTGTGGAAAGACTAGAACCATATCCACTTAAGGAGTCCAGACCCCTCCGGGAGGGTCCGGAGCTACCTGAAGGTGAGCCTAGGTCCCAACTCCCAGACCCGGATCCTCAAGGTGAGACGCCAGAGGATCAACCTCCTTCAAGTGGAGGAGTTACTGCTGTTGAACAAGAAGATCCGGACCCCTCCGGGAAGGTCCGGGTCACTTCAGAAGAAGATCCGGGTTTTTCAAGCAAGAACCTGGAGGTCCCCAAAGAAGGTATGGACCCTTTTGGGAGGGTCTGGGTTGATGAGGAGGAAGTTCTGGGCCCCTCCGGGAGGGACCGGTCAGTCCAGCGCCCAGTGTACTTCATCAGTGAAGCACTCCATGACGCCAAGACTCAGTACCTAGAGGTGCATAAGCTGCTATACGCAGTTCTTATTGCCTCTAGGAAGCTTCAACACTACTTCCAAGCTCACAAGATTTCAGTGGTAACCTCTTATCCACTGCGTGCAATCTTGCATAACCCTAACTCTACTGGGAACATTGCAAAGTGGGCAGCGGAATTGGCCGAATTCGATCTTGAATTCGTCCCAAGACAAGCAATCAAGAGTCAAGCATTGGCGGATTTCGTGGCGGAATGGACCCCCTCTCCATCAAATCCTGGGGGCCCCAGTGAGCAGAAGCCGGAACCTAAGGTTCCGATCTTCACCGAGCCTCACTGGACTCTCTACTTCGACAGCTCCGTGCAGAAGCAGGGGGCCGGAGCTGGAATCCTTCTCCTCGCTCCGACCGGAGAGAACGTCAAATACATGTTTCACCTTGACTTCAAGGCGACCAACAACATGGCGGAGTATGAAGCATTAATTTATGGACTCAAGGTGGCACTATCATATGGTGTCAAGCAGCTGTTGGTAAAGGGTGATTCGCAGCTTGTCATAAATCAAGTCAAAGGTGAATGCTGCTGCAACAACCCTTAACTAGCTGCATATCTACTTGAAGTCCAAAAGCTTCAGAAGGACTTCGACGTCCTGGATACTTGCCATGTCCAGCGTCTCAACAACGCTGAAGCCGACGAACTCTCGATGAAAGCTTCAACCGGAGCTCCGGCTACCGACGGAACCTTCGTCCAGAGATTGTCAAGACCAATAGCTCAGCCTGCCAAACTGAGCGAAGGGGTCGAGACCAGCACCTCAAAGCTGGCAATCCCGATGGCCCTGTTACGATGGCGTCCATCAAGGGTCGTAGCTGCTGCTGGAAGTTCCGAGCAACCCAGCACGCAAGACTCAAATGCTCAAGTCAGCTCCGATGCATGGATCTCGGAGATTCGGAGCTACTTGAAAGACAATTTCCTTCCTGAAGATAATGTATCTGCTGACCGGATAGTCAGATTGGCTAAAAGATACACACTGGTAGAAGGGGATCTCTACCGGCATTGTGCCTACGACGTCCTAATGCGGTGCATTACAAGGGAAGAAGGCCATGAGCTCCTCACGAGAAATCCATGGGGCCAGTGTGGGAACCACGTGTCTTCCCGCACGCTGGTCGGTAAAGCCATCCGGCATGGTTTTTACTGGCCTACAGCACTCCTAGGATGCAACCGAGCTAGTGAAGAAATGCGAAGCATGCCAGTTTCATGCGAAGCAAATTCACACACCAGCTCAACCCCTACAAATGATACCTCCTACATGGCCATTCGCTATGTGGGGGATGGATATCTTAGGACCTTTCCCAAGAGCCGTTGGAGGTTACAAGTTCCTGTACGTTGCCATTGACAAGTTCACTAAGTGGTCGAAAGCAACTCCAGTTGTGACAATAAACAAGCAATCAGCTATCAACTTCTTGCAGTCCATTGTATGCAGATTTGGAGTCCCAAACAAGATCATAACTTATAACAGGACCCAATTAACAAGCTCTGCATTTCAAGGATATTACGAAGACCACGACATTCAGGTCAGCTACGCTTCTGTAGCTCACCCGGCAAGCAATGGCCAAGCTGAGAGAGCAAATGCAGAAATCCTAAAAGGACTCAAGACGCGCACATATGAGCGCCTGAAAAAACATGGAGCCAACTAAATTGAAGAGCTTCCGCCCACCTTGTGGGCAAATAGGACAACTCC
Organism: Tuctoria greenei; assembly: GCA_036927565.1. Classification (NCBI taxonomy): domain Eukaryota; kingdom Viridiplantae; phylum Streptophyta; class Magnoliopsida; order Poales; family Poaceae; genus Tuctoria; species Tuctoria greenei. The sequence continues at coordinate 113,031,159 of JAYESD010000010.1, forward strand.
AAACTGGTCAACTAGAGAGACACCCTTCTTCTTGGTGTATGGAGCTGAAGCATTCCTTCCTCCGAAAATCACCTTGGGGTCACTCCGGGTCTGGACCTTCGATGATGCCATGCAGGACCAGCTATGGCATGAAGACCTTGACCTCGTCGAAGAGGGAAGGTGCCGATCAGCTGTTCGGAATGCTCGATACCGCCAAGCTCTTCGGCGCTATCACCAAAGACATGTTCACAACCGATAGATCGAGGAAGGCGATCTGGTGCTACGGAGAATACAAACTCGAGAAGGGTTAAACAAACTATCCCCCAGCTGGGAAGGACCTTTCCGAGTGATCAAAGTATCCCGTCTCGGATGCGTATGCTTGGCAACCGAGGATGGGACACCACTCCCTAATCCTTGGAACATTGAGCACCTCCATAAGTTCTACGCTTAATATCACGGAGGTGAGTCTGTAATTACATGTGATGTATGTTATAGCATCATTGTACAGAGTCGGGTAGCTCCTCCGGGAGAACAGCCGAACCTTTCCCGGAAGGTCCGCAAGGTTCACGCAACACTTGACACAGTCTCAGAACTAAAAGTGTAGCTAGCTACCTTGGGTCAAACGAGAAACGAAACACACTTAGCCTGGTTCTATACCCTAAGAGTGTACTTGTTTCCCCTGTACCCCAGACCTATAATGAAAGATATCATTGTGTGAAAACAGACTCCACGTGCATTTATTTTGTACAGGCTCAATATTTTTTATTTTTCTCTTTCTTGTCTATAACAAAGTTGTGCAATTCTCAAGAAACTTTAGCTCGAGCAATTCATGTATAATTCAAGTTGCATTGTTAATTCTTCTGGGTCTAAACATTGTTGAATGGCCTACTCGCCTGAATGCCGCCAAGCCAATCTAGGTCTGGAGTGTGCTATCGACTTAGCCTGGTCCTGCACCCTAAGTACGCCACTCTACCTACACCCCGGCAGGCCGAAGTAAGGCGGGTCCAGAAACGATCGGACCTGGAGAAAACAAGCCAATGCACTTGATTGTATGTAGAATTGCGTTCGACCTAAAAGTTTCTTTCGGGAATAATAAGCCGCAAACGAGTTATAGATGAGAAATGGATTTTACTGTTTTTCTTGACTTCAGTGCTGTAAGGACCGAATGCCCAAGAGGGGGGGGGGTGAATTGGGATTTCTTCGAAAAATTCTAAGCAATGAAACTTAATTTCTAAAGCCCAATTCCCTACGCAAAACTATCTATGCATTCTAGTAGATAGAAACTTCGCGGAATATAAAATGCATAAAAGTAAGGGAAGGAGAGGGATGCAAACTCCCGAGGAGACAAGGATTTATCCCGTGGTTCGGCAAGATCGTCAAGATCTTCCTACATCCACGTTGTGGCACCCACCAAAGGGTTTTGCCACACCCAAGTCACCGAGACAAGGGGTCTTCACTATTCCTCTCCGTTTGCCTCCTTTGGCAAGGTGGAGCTCAATCCGTGTACAACTTCGACCTTCCGGGCTTCCACACACGTCTTGGCAAGCTCCAGAAGTCTTCTCACAGTTACAAACACCAAGGGCACTCCCTTGAGGCTCTCACACTAACCTAGAGAGTCCACTCACCCAGAATGGTGGCACACAAGCTCTCTCTCTAGCTAGTTCTAGCCTAAATCTTGGTGTATAGATGATCGAAATGGTGTGGAAGTGATTGCTCTTCGTCTTGAATGCTTGTGGATGTGTTGATAGTGTCTGGTGATCAAGACTTGACGAAATGACAGGGTTAGGGGGTATTTATAGCCAGCCTCCCCAAAATAGCCGTTGGAAAAGTAGGCTGACAGAACTTTACTGTGAACACCGGATGATCCGATGTCTCCCCTTTAGTTATCATCGGTCAAGTTACTTTAGCTGACGTCATTGTGTCAGATATGACCGTTGTTAGACCGATGTTGATCCTGTCTTCTCATCGGATGATCCGGTGGCTCTTCCTCCAGAATTTTCTCAATCTTGATGCTTACTGGAGTAATCGACCGATGTGTGCTTATGGGTACATCGGATGATCCGGTGCGACACTTGGTCCAATGATCTTGCAAACTGTACTAATGGACCGATGTTGCTGAGCCATTCACATCGGATGATCCGGTGAGTACTTTGTTCTGAGGTCTTCTTCTTCAGTTCAACCATCTCGACCGATGAGTTTTTCTGAGGAATCATCGGTTGATCCAGTGAGTTGGTTTTGTTTGCTTCGGGTTGTTTCTAAGTGAATTTTTGTGTCTTGCTCAAATGACCTCTTAGACTTTGTTGAACATGTATCTATGATGATTGTCAATCATTGAGTGTCTTCAATTTTGATTGAGTGACTTTGACATAAGAGCTTTCACTTCTTGTTTTCACATAATTGATTTGATCTCATTCATTGATTGTATATGGGTCTCCAATAACATGTTTATTTCATTTGATTGAGTAATTATGGGGACCTTGCATTCACAAATTCATTAGTAAAATTCAATGGTTATCATTAATCACCGAAACTATACCTCATGGGGACCTAGATGCTTTCAATCTCCCCCTTTTTGGTGATTGATGACAACACAACAATTTAAAGCGCAATAGTAATGAATTTGATAGAATGAAACTTAAAGGAATGAAACTTAAAGGATATGCAATGAATACAAGATATCACACTTATTATTTGAAAGCTCAAAAACAATTAATAACTCAAGTGTGAATAAGTGAGTAACACAAAATAAGCTCAATCGATTCATTAACATAAGAGTACTCAATTGAACACCAAATGCATCGAATTACACAATGTAATATAGATAAACTCCAAATTACAAAAGATGACTCAAAAGAAAGACTCCCCCTGAGACTAAGACACTCTCCCCGACTCCTCTAACTCTTCTCCCCCTTTGGCATCAAGACACCAAAAAGGGATCCGAGTGCCTAAGGACCCTGAGTACTGGGCGCGATGACGAACTGGTCACCGTCGGGAGTGTTGTCACCAGAGCTGTTGGCTGGAGTAGCGGTGGAAGGAGCTGCCAGAGCCGTAGGAGCCACCGTCGGTGCCTGCTGTGTAGGAGCTGCTGGAATAGGGGCACTGACGACGGAGGCCGGCGTCTGCTGAAACAGAGTCGTAGCCGGCAGCGGGGAGTGAAGCAGAGCACCAGGAGCCAGAAGTGGAGACATGCTGAAGGAGGGAATCGGCGTAGATGGCACCGGAGCGACAGTTGGAGCCAGGACTGGTGGTGGCAGAGCGACTCCTAGCAGCTGCGACGGGAGGGCAATCCCGGTCTGGGTGTAGAGGTTGGTGATCAACCCCAGGATGCCCATCATCGCCTACTGCGTCTGCTGCTGCTGGTCGAGGGTGCGCTGGTGCATCTGGTCGATCAGCCCCGTCAGCCGGTCAGTGTCCTCTCGCCTCTCACGGGCGATCTGACGCTTCATCTTTTGCTGCTGCTGTTGGAGCTCAAGGAGACGAGCAGGCTGCTCCGCTCGAGCCTGCTCAGCTGCCAGCCTGTTCAGACGCTGCTGCTCAACCATCTGCTGGAGGAGCGAAGTCAGCTCTGATGGCTGAGTGACCTGTGCCTCAATGACGGGAGGTGGAGTAGGTGGTGGCACTATAGAGCCTCCAGCCTCCGCGTCGTGCTGCCTGGGTGAGGGAGGAGGTGGAAAGTACTCCTCGACACTGTCGTCGGTGTCACTCTCGGACCATATGTGCTGCAGGTCCTCACCCTGTGCCTCTGCCTCAGCTAGCCTCTCATCCTCCTTCTCCAAGTCCGACCAGTCCTCCTCAGAAAGACGAGCCCTGACCTGACGCTCGACTGGACGGCCAAGGCGGCGGTCTCCAGGAGCTGGGGAACGGTAGTGACTGAACCGTGTGACGCCCTCGTCAGTGAGGCGGTCATGCACGGCGGACCCCTCAGGAACCATCATGGTGAGCAGGTAGCTGATCCAGTGTCCATATACAAGCTGCCTCATCATGCCCACTCCGTCTGTGATCACATCCTCCATCTCGCATATGAGGACGTCCACTATGTCGAACTCCATCCCGTTCATGATGTAGAACAGGAGAGTCTGCTGTAAGCTGGTGAACCCCTCCAAGTAGCCAGACCTCGGCAGGAGCGTGCGGCGCAAGGCGAGGTGCACTGTGCGCGCAGCTGGAGTCAACAAGGCTGGTACTCTCGGCTGGTCAGGAGAGAAAGTGGGACCAAACAGGGAACGAATCTCCTCCAGCGGTGGTGCCACTCCTCCAGTGAGCGGCCTCCTCGGTGGATCTGCCTGACCGTAGACCCTCTCATGCATGCAGGTGTCATGCAAGTCCACTCCCAGTAGCTGTGCCAACGTGTGCCTCGTCAGGTGGTAGTGTTGTCCCATGAACATGAAATCAATTGATCTTCTGCCCTCAGAGACGTAGAGGGTGGCATAGAACACGCGGACCCAATCCTCCACGTAGGCACTCCTCTCATAGGACACTAGCTGCACCAGACCTCTGTACCTCTCGAAATAAGGTCGAATCTCTGTCTCAGCAGCCAGAGCGAGCTGAACCCAGTCCAGGTAGTTTTGCTGGAACAACTTGTGGCCTCTGCATCTATAAGTCTCGTAGAGAGACGCCTGCGTCACAGTCCAGAAACGACTATCCACCAGGGCCTCCCGGGGCTGCGGGTACCACTCCTCAAGCAGCACACTCCACCTAAGTCTGCGAAGCTGCTTGGCCTTCATCTTCCGGTAGTCGGTCAACCGGACTCCTTCAGCAACATGGATAGTGGTGTCCATCTCGTAGATAGCACGCTGGGCCTCCCTGTCCTCACGACGATCGGCAACCATCGGTCTCGGACATGGAGCTGCTGCGGGATGACCCCCACGGGTCCGGGCTGAGCGCCGGCGGACGAGAGGCTCTACCGGCTCTTCTTCGGCCTCGAAGTCATCAATCACAGGAGGCTGCCTCGGACGAGCCTTGCAGATCCTCAGCGATCCTCCTCGGCCACGCTCACACTCCTCGGCGGCGCGAGCGGCCATCAATGCCTTCTTCTCCTCCTTCGACAATTTTTGCTTCTTCGCGGCCGGCTCCACGATGGCCTTCCCCTTGTTCTTCTTGTCACGAGCCATTGCGATCGCTCGATTGAACGGAGTCGACGAAGGTGATGCGGAGATTGACGGGGTTGGGAAACCCTAGCGGCGATGGATGCACCGCGATGGCAATGTGCTTGACGGAGGTGAGGGAGAGCGATGGTGGTGCTTCGGTGGAGAGGCGGTTGCGGCGGTGATTGGAGAAGCGGCGGCGGCGAGCAGTGGAGGCGGCAGCGCTTGGAGGCAGCGTCGCGTGGACGGTGCGGCGACCGGAGGCGGCGGGCGGCGACAGGCAGCGGCGGAGGCAAACGCGATCGGGGAGAGAGAAAAGGTACACGAACGACCGGTTTAAATAGTGGGTCCCAAACCCTAGCCGACTTTTTAACACCGGATGGACCGATGATGAACGACAGAAGCATCGGTCGAATGATACAGTAAGGTTTTTCAGAAAAGTGCAGTGGACACCGGATGGACCGACGTTGAGGGTTGGAATCATCGGTCGAATGGCACAATAAGGGTATTCAAAAGAGGAATGTTGACACCGGATGGTCCGATGAGGGAGGAGGTAGCATCGGTGGAATTTGGCACAGTTCCAAAAGAGTGAACACCGGATCGACCGATGTTTTTCAGAATGAACTCGTCGGTTGAATTGAGATACTGACTGAACTGGCACTTGGAGATTTGAACACCAATTGATCCGATGAGGGACTGACCTGGGCATCGGATAATCCGATGACTACATAACAATAACATCCCATATATGTCCTTTGACCAAACAAACAAGCAAAGAGAAACACATGTCTTAGGACTTTTTGGGCAACCCCTTACCCCTCAAAGATACTAACATGCCAATAACTTGGCTAGGCCTTAAAAAAACTGGAAAATCGAGAAAAATAGGAAGAAAACATCCAAATAAAATGTAAGGCCCATGCTTTGTGAGCTAGAGTATGAAGACTTCTATCTCTTTAAAGCATGTTCCTCTAGGCATTAATGCACCTAACATTTTGTTCTTTCCACCTCATATGAGTTGAGATATTGCATTTCAAACAAGTCTCTTTCTCATGAGTTGGGTTCCCCTTTGTGACAATCTACCGTATGCAATGCCAAACAAAATATAGTGCAAGAAATTTAAATATGAGTGCAAGTCTATATGGCAGGCATCATGCAAGACATAAAGTAAATCTATCTTGCCAAGTTTGATCCTTTCAAAGGCTTCTTCAGGGAGAGCTACTCTCCAAGCCTTGGGAAAACCCAAAAGAACCATCATCCCAAGCTAACCCTTGCTCACCCCTATCCTTTGAGAGTTAGGCAAGACCTATATGATATGCATTCTTACATGATCATGGCAACTTACATGACGTTTGATGCATCTAGCACATTTAATTCACTCCTTAGCCTAGAAAAAGTTTTCTCATCAAGTGGTTTAGTGAAGATATCCGCCAATTGTTCTTCGGACCTAACACCTCGCAATGAGATGTCTCCCTTAGCTTCATGGTCCCTTAAGAAATGATGGCGAATATCAATGTGCTTAGTGCGGAGTGTTGAACGGGGTTTTTAGATATCTTAACCGCACTTTCATTGTCACAAAGGAGAGGCACACAACCAAGTTTAATACCAAAGTCCAAAAGGGTTTGCTTCATATAAAGAATTTGGGCACAACATGCACCGGCCACAATGTATTCCGCTTCCACCGTGGACAAGGCGACGGAATTTTGCTTCTTGCTTGACCAAGATACTAGGGAACGCCCAAGCAAGTGGCACCCACCGGAGGTACTCTTGCGATCCACGCGGCATCCGGCAAAGTCTGAATCCGAGTATCCCACAAGATGGAATTTTGCACCTTTAGGGTACCACAAGCCCACACTAGGGGTATGCTTAAGATACCTAAGTATCCTAAAGACCGCCTTCCTATGTGATTCTTTAGGTGCCGCTTGAAAGCGAGCACACAAGCATACACTAAACATGATATCGGGCCTAGATGCGGTAAGTTAAAGCAATGAACCAATCATAGAACGGTAGTTAGATTGATCAATAGGTTTACCGTCCTTATCCGCGTCGAGATGACAATTGGTTGCCATTGGAGTGCTTCTTGAGCTACAATCTCCCATCTCAAATTTCTTCAAGAGGTCCTTGGTGTACTTCTCTTTATAGACGAAGGTCCCCTCTTGAAGTTGCTTGATTTGAAAGCAAAGGAAGAAGTTGAGCTCTCCAATCATTGACATCTCGAATTCCCTAGACATCATTTTGCCAAACTCATGGCTAAGATCTTCGTTAGTTGAACCAAAAATAATATCATCAACATAAATTTGACAAATGAACAAATCTCCGTTGATGTCCTTGGTGAAGAGTGTTGTGTCCACCCTCCCGATCTTGAATCCTTGCATGATGAGGAAATCCCGTAGTCGTTCGTACCACGCCCTAGGTGCTTGCTTGAGCCCGTAGAGCGCCTTGTGCAACCTATACACATGATTAGGATTCCTCGGATCTTCAAACCCGGGAGGTTGTTCAACATAAACAAGCTCGTTAATGTAACCATTGAGAAATGCACTTTTCACATCCATTTGATAAAGCCTAATGCTATGATGTGATGCAAAGGCAAGAAGTATACGGATGGCTTCTACCCGGGCGACCGGGGCAAACGTCTCCCCAAAATCTAGTCCTTCAACTTGCGAGAACCCTTTGGCCACAAGTCTTGCCTTGTTGCGGACCACAATGCCATTCTCGTCTTGTTTGTTGCGGTACACCCACTTTGTTCCGATGACTTTCTTGTCCTTGGGTCGCTCCTCCAACACCCAAACTTCATTGCGGATGAAGTTATTGAGTTCTTCTTGCATGGCCATCACCCAATTTGGGTCTTGGAGTGCTTCCTTAATGTGAGTGGGTTCTACACACGAAACAAACGAGTAGTGCTCACAAAATGAAGCAAAGTGGCGAGAACGTGTACTTACACCCCTTGACGGACTTCCAATGATTTGGTCCATTGGATGCGCCTTGGAGATGCGTCCATGCCTCATAAGTGGTTGTGAAGCACTTGGCGAAGGTGATGCGTGTTGCTCCTCTTGTGGTTGGACGTGATCAAGGACTTCTTCTTCTTCTTGATGTTGTTGTGCTTGTGAGTCTTGAGTTGGCAATGGATCATCCTTCTCTTCTTCGTCAACTTGAGGCGCCATAGAGGTGTTGTTGTTGGAACTTGAAGCTCCCCCTTGATCATGGCTCTCCTCAACTTCGGGCTTGATGTCTCTAATGGTCATGTTCTTCATGGCTTCTCGTAGAGGCTCATCATCTATTTCATCATGACCAAAACTCTCCTCTTGGGAGGCATTAGTCTCATCAAACTCAACATCACAACTTTCCTCAACTAAACCGGTGGTTTGGTTGAATACTCGATATGCTTTTGAGTTTGATGCATAGCCAAGAAATATACCAACATCACATCTTCTTTTAAACTTACCGAGCCTTTTCTTGCGGTAGATGTAGCACTTGCATCCAAAGACTCGAAAGTAGGAGATGCTGGGCTTTCTCCCAATGAGAAGCTCGTACGGGGTCTTTTGAAGTAGTCGGTGGAGATAGACCCTATTTGTGGCATGGCACGCCGTGTTGATCGCTTCAGCCGAAAACTTCTCCGACGTGCCGTAGTCATCAAGCATTGCTCTTGCAAGAGTGATGAGTGTCTTGTTCTTCCTTTCAACGACACCGTTTTGTTGAGGAGTGTATGTGGTCGAAAACTCATGTTTCACGCCTTCGCGGTCACACCACTCCCCAATGTTGTAGTTCTTGAATTCGGTGCCTTTGTCACTCCGGACCTTGATGATGGGAAGTTGAAATTCCCTTTGAGCACGGTTGGCGAAGGTCTTGAACACTTTCAGAGTTTCACTCTTGTCACCTAGAAATAAAGTCCAAGCATAGCGAGAATAGTCATCAACAATAACGAGACAATAGAGGTTACCACCAAGGCTTTGGTATGTGGATGGTCCGAAGAGGTCCATGTGGAGTAGCTCAAGTGGCTTGGAGGTTGACACCATTGTCTTCATTGGGTGGTGTGAAGCAACTTGCTTCCCGGCTTGACAAGCGCTACAAAGCTTGTTCTTCTCAAATGTGACATCCTTCACGCTGGTCACCATCCCAAGCTTGAATGACTTCTTGAGTTTGCTCATTCCAATGTGCGCTATGCGTCGGTGCCATAGCCAACCCAAGCTTGTCTTAGTGAAAAGACAAGTGGTTAAGCTAGCATTCTTGTTGGCGAAGTCCACTAGGTAGATATGTCCATGCCGAAATCCTTTGAAGACTATGTCTTGGCTAGTTTCACTACTCACAACAACATCATTTTTGCTAAATGTGCATGTTAGTCCAAGATCACATAGTTGTGCAATAGAAAGTAAATTAAAACTAAGTGACTTAACGTACAAAACATTAGAAATGGACAAATCATTTGAAATAGCAATTTTACCTAACCCAATTACCTTTCCCTTAGAATTATCACCAAAGGTGACTTGTTCATGATTGTCGGGGTTTTCTATAGTGGTGAACATACCATCATTGCCGGTCATATGTTGAGTGCACCCGCTATCGATTACCCAATGCTTTCCTCCGGCTTTGTAGTTCACCTACACACATGAATTCAATTTTTGACTTTAGGCACCCAAGCCAACTTAGGTCCTTGTATGTGTGATACAAGTGTTTTTGGGACCCAAAGTTGCTTGGGGAGCTTCCCCTTCATGCCCTTCATGTCTTTGCCAATGAACCTTGCCTTCACCTTGCCATGTACTTTACTTAAGAGATAATAGTGATCATTGAAAGTAGACTTGTAGTTAGTAGGAAATTTTGGAGAAGGTCGGTTAGGAAGAGTACACTCCCTTGTGTGGTGGCCGGTGACCTCACAATGTTGGCAATAAGAACCAACTCCTTGATGAAGCTTGTTCTTAGCTCCGGTGAGGGCACCTTTCCTTTGTTAGGCACCGGGAAGGATCCAAGTCCTCTCTTGTTGAAGGCCTTTGCTTGTTGGAAGAGGATTTCCTTGTGCTTGACTTCTCCTTTTGAAAGTCTAGCCACACTAGTGCGGAGACTCTCAATTTCTTCCAACAAGTCCTTCTCCCTAGCATTAGCTTTCAAAGGCAAAGACTTGTTCAGAGAATTAGTGGCATGAGAATTAATGGATATGTTATCATTAAGAGTTTGCTTCTTCATATTTTTCAACTCTTGATCAAGCATGTCATGAGCAAGGTTAAGTGTTTGATGTTCTTGTATTAACTTGTTGTGCTCTTCCAAGAGTGTTTGGTGTGCTAAGTCAAGTTCATGATTATCTATCTTGATTTTAGCCTTTTCTTACTCAATTTGCTTGACATGGGATTTGAGCGTGTCATGCTCTTTGAGTATGCTTTCATACTTGTCAAGCAAATCAAGGTTAGCACCCTCAAGTCTAGCACGAGTTTCTTCAAGCACTTTAACCTTACTCTTTTCCCTTTTAATGATAGCATGATATTCATTTATCAAAGAAGTTAAATCATCGGGGGAAAGCTCATCATCGCTAGAGTCATCACATACCTTGGTTTTACCTTTGGCCATGAGGCACATGGGCGGTGGATGAAGAGGTGCATCATCATTGTTGGCGATGGCGAGGCCGGCCAGGCTTTCTTCTTCCTCTTCACTCTCTTCATCACTTGTTTCTTCGTTGGTGACCCATTCATTTGCCTCACACATGAACACCTTTTGTGGGCCATTTCTCTTCTTTGGGAAGAGCCTTGCCTTCTTGCCCTTGTCATGTTTCTTCTTCCCAAAGGATCTTGGCTTTGGTTTGGCTTCTTCTTCATCATCATCACTTCCTTCAAGCTTGCGATGCTTGCTCTTGTGGTTCTCTCTTCATTTGTCCGGTTTTGGACAATCATAGGAGATGTGGCCTTGATCACCACAATTGTAGCAAGTTTTGTGATCATCTCTCCTTGGTAGAAATGCTCTCTTCTTAGGATCAAATGTGTATCCTTTCTTAGTGATCTTGGAGTTCAAGCGTGAGAACTTTCTCATCATCAACGCAAGCTCATCATCATCATCTTCACTTGATGCTTGTTCTTCCTCACTTGAGCTAGGCTCAACCACCTTCTTCTTCTTGTGGCTTGTTTTCTTGGTGGAGGCCTTTAGAGCGATTGTCTTTGAGGATGATTGCTCCATCATTCCAAGTACACTCATCTCATGAGCGTGTATTTCTCCAATGAGCTCCGAAACTTCAATGTGGTCAAGTGACTCTTTTTGGAGCATGGAGTTGATGATGTTGTACTTTGGCTTGGGAAGGAGCATGAGGATCTTGCGGTTGATGAGTCCCTTGCCAAGAGAAGCAATGTCAAGAGCATTTATTTCTTCAATAAGCACATTTAAGCGAGAGAACATTTCATTGACATTTTCATGAGGTAGCATCTTAAATTCATCATATTTTGCTTTAAGCATGTGATATTTAAGTTCCTTGACTCTAGAAGAACCCTCATGAATCTCTATTAAGCAAGCCCAAATTTCACAAGCTTTTTCTTTACTAGCAATTCTAGCAAATACATCTTGACTAATACATTCATAGATTGCATTCCTAGCTTTAGCATCCCATTTAATTTGATCACCAACATAGTTGTGTTCTCCAAACCCCGCGTGGGTCGCTTCCCAAACTTCGGGAGCAATAGCCTCTAGATAAGCGCGCATGCGTGCTTTCCAATAGGCAAAGTTCTTGCCCTCAAAGATAGGAACCGAACCCCCAACCTTGGCCATTTTAGCTCTCTAGCGGTGAAGCTAGAATGATCCTATGAGCAACCTTGCTCTGATACCAATTGTAAGGACCGAATGCCCAAGAGGGGGGTGAATTGGGCTTTCTTCGAAAAATTCTAAGCAATGAAACTTAATTTCTAAAGCCCAATTCCCTACGCAAAACTATCTATGCATTCTAGTAGATAGAAACTTCGCGGAATATAAAATGCATAAAAGTAAGGGAAGGAGAGGGATGCAAACTCACGAGGAGACAAGGATTTATCCCGTGGTTCGGCAAGATCGTCAAGATCTTCCTACATCCACGTTGTGGCACCCACCAAAGGGTTTTGCCACACCCAAGTCACCGAGACGAGGGGTCTTCACTATTCCTCTCCGTTTGCCTCCTTTGGCAAGGTGGAGCTCAATTCTTGTACAACTTCGACCTTCCGGGCTTCCACACACGCCTTGGCAAGCTCCGGAAGTCTTCTCACAGTTACAAACACCAAGGGCACTCCCTTGAGGCTCTCACACTAACCTAGAGAGTCCACTCACCCAGAATGGTGGCACACAAGCTCTCCCTCTAGCTAGTTCTAGCCTAAATCTTGGTGTATAGATGATCGAAATGGTGTGGAAGTGATTGCTCTTCGTCATGAATGCTTGTGGATGTGTTGATAGTGTCTGGTGATCAAGACTTGACGAAATGACAGGGTTAGGGGGTATTTATAGCCAGCCTCCCCGAAATAGCCGTTGGAAAAGTAGGCTGACAGAACTTTACTGTGAACACCGGATGATCCGATGTCTCCCCTTTAGTTATCATCGGTCAAGTTACTTTAGTTGACGTCATTGTGTCAGATATGACCGTTGTTAGACCGATGTTGATCCTGTCTTCTCATCAGATGATCCGGTGGCTCTTCCTCCAGAATTTTCTCAATCTTGATGCTTACTGGAGTAATCGACCGATGTGTGCTTATGGGTACATCGGATGATCCGGTGCGACACTTGGTCCAATGATCTTGCAAACTGTATTGATGGACCAATGTTGCTGAGCCATTCACATCGGATGATCCGGTGAGTACTTTGTTGTGAGGTCTTCTTCTTCAGTTCAACCAACTCGACCGATGTGTTGTTCTGAGGAACCATCGGTTGATCCGGTGAGTTGGTTTTGTTTGCTTCAGGTTGTTTCTAAGTGAATTTTTGTGTCTTGCTCAAATGACCTCTTAGACTTTGTTGAACATGTATCTCTGATGATTGTCAATCATTGAGTGTCTTCAATTTTGATTGAGTGACTTTGACATAAGAGCTTTCACTTCTTGTTTTCACATAATTGATTTGATCTCATTCATTGATTGTATATGGGTCTCCAATAACATGTTTATTTCATTTGATTGAGTAATTATGGGGACCTTGCATTCACAAATTCATTAGTAAAATCCAATGGTTGTCATTAATCATCGAAACCATACCTCATGGGGGCCTAGACGCTTTCAAGTGCGCAGGAAAAATAAATATCTCATGATGATGGTGGATGAAGCCGGAGCTATCAAAGCTCTGACACCCCCTAAGGTGGTTAGCTGTCGATGTTTTAAACATTGATAGTAGGTGTCACCGGAGCTACCAAGTTCCAGCAAATCCAGGGGGCCAGCCATCAACGTGAAGAAAAGATGGTGGGAGGACTCCCCAGTGGGGTCTGCTGTTGACGCACCGCGTGTTGACAGTGGCCGTTGCTGGAGCTACAAAGCTCCGACAACCCCAGAGGACTAACTGTCGACACTCTACGTGTTGACAAGGGTCATTGCCGGAGCTACTAAGCTACGACAACCTCAGGGGGCCCCTACTATTGATGACTTCAGACCTACAAACTACAAGTTCGAAGCACGCAAGTATTCAACAAAATGCTACATCCTCTTGGTACATGTTCACAACAAATTGTGTACATTTACCAGGGGGCCAAGTGGGACAAAGGTGTTGAAGACAAAAAATGAAATTCATAAAATTCTTAGATTTCATTAATATGGAGACAATAGATTATAAAATTGAGGAAAGGAAGAGAAGATACAAGCGGGAGATACAAAGAGAAAGTCCTAAATCCTATGGAAGAACGAGGCGACCTTCTGGGCAACCTCCGACACGCTGGCCTTGGCGGCATCTCCCTCTCCGTCGATGGGAACCTCGAGCACCGAGTCTAGTGTGAAATGAGGATCCTGGCTTGTGTAGGACGTCAGCATGTACTCTGCGACATTCTTCACCAGGGATTGTCCTTCGGTTTCCAACTGGTCCACGATGACATTGCCCATCTTGTTGAGTTTGCTGCCCGTCGAGCTCAACGCCTTCAACGCCAGGTCCAACTCCGACTCTGGGTCATCCGGGCGCACGGGACTAAAACCCATAGACATCAGCGCGTCATTGGCTTTGCCCAGGAAGTCCCAAACTTGTTGGGACTCCGCAACCCTTGAGCCTCGCACCTATTCCAAGGACCTCTTGGTCGCCGCAAGCTTCAAATCCTCCCGGGCAAGGCGCTCGACCTCTTTGGCGTTCTGCTGAATCATTTCAGCAACTTGCCTTTCGAGTTTACCAAGCTCCTCTTCCCGGAGGTGGATCTTGTTCCGGCGGTCAACCAGGTCTTTCTCCCGGCCCCGCACTTTCTTCTCCCTGGCAGCAATTTCATTCTCCCTCTTGGCGAGGTCTTGTCCCCGCTGCCAGGCCTTCTTCTCCTCTTTCTCGCAGCGCTCCTCCAACTTCTTGGTGCGCTCTGCGAGGCTCTTGTCATCCAGAGTCAGCCTCTGAGTAAGCTCCTCCTCCCTCATCACGAGGTCAACACACAGCTCCAGGAGTTTTTGCTCATCATCTTCGAGCTTTTTCTCCCGCTCCTCAAGAGCCTCCCGACGCTTGACGAGGCTGTCGTGGATGGCGCTGAGCTTCTCTTGGCGGTCATTTGCTGCTTCATTAGCAGCCACAGCCTGTTCGTTGATGGCCCGGGACTGGTTGTCAAGGGATCGCATCATGCTTTTGCTCTCGCCAGCAGTTGAGCCCAGTACTCCAACCGGACCTTCTCCCTTTTCACCCACTCCTTGTTGTTGGCCAGCCTCGTTTGCGCCAGCTTGGTCTTGAATTGGAGCTGGTTGCGCCACCTCCTAAGGGTTTGGCGCTCCTCCTCGAGGACCTTGCCATCATGGTAAAAGGCCAGCTGGACCTGACGAAGGCTGGAGCAGGCGTTGTCGATAGACAGCGACAAAGGGATTGGCTCCGGACCTACCGGGGTCTTCTCCGCTGGCTCCAGCGGGTTCTCCGTAACAAAAATCAGGTCCCACCCTACAAGAGCGGTCCCCTGAGCTTCCGCGGCACTAGGGCCGCCCTCTGGGACAGCCTAGGGTTCATCGAGGAAGGTCCTGCAATAGAAGTTCCTACCTCCGGAGTCGGCTCCGAAGGTCCTACCGCCAGGTCATCAGCAGCTAGTCCCTCAGGCGGGGGACCGGCGGCTTTGTCTTGGCACCCTGGCTCAGGCGCGGGTTCCTCCAGAACCACCACTTCTGGGGAAGGTGTTGAAGATTCGGCCGGAGCTGAGGCCACTTCCGGCTTCGGTGCTGGCGCCTCCTCCGCTGCCGGTTCAGGCGCCAGCGCTTCGACCTCCAATGGCTCGGGCACCAGCACTTCTGCGACAACCGGCTCAGGCACCGTAACTTCATCAACACCCGGCTCCACCGCTAGGGCTTCAACAAAGTCCGGCTCTAGGGCTGGAACTGCAGCTACCTCCGACTCTGAGGCTAGAGCGTTCATCATCTCAGCATCCAAAACCGGAGCTTCAACCTCCGAAGCCGGTGCCACTGGTACATCTTCATTCCCGTGGTCCGACGCTACCACAGGAGCTTCAGGGGATGACTCGAGGTCAAGGACCACGACAGTTGGCGCCGGAGCTGCCGCGGCCTCAGTCACCTCTTGGGGCGGCGCTGGAACTAGAGCCAGAGCCTCCGTCTATGCAACATCAGTTGCTGTTGCAGGAACCGGAGCTTCAGCCCCTTTCTTGGGTACCCCATGGATGAAGGACGAAGAAACTCAAAATATGATTACAACAAAGACAATCAACTGAGGTAAAAAATCAAATTTACCTTGGAAGGCTTCTGCTCCAGCTAGCGCGGAACCTCTTCACCGGGCGCTCAAGACTGGACCCTGTCGCCACTGGTGTGGTAGCTCCGGAAGGCTCCCCGAAGCTTGCTGCTGCCATCGGCGTCATCTTGGTCGAGACCCTCCTCGACTGAGAAGGACCCTCGGACCCAGAGTCCTTAGCAGGCTCTGGTACCGGAGTCACATGGCCGGAGCTGGCATCCTGGGGAGACGCCAATGCTGGAGTGGTTGCCGCCGTAGAAGACCTCCTTCGCCGAGGAGAAGGAGCTGTCGTGGAAGGAGCAGGTCTGACGGACCTCCCGTCAGAATGCTTCAACTTCCTCTTGCGGCTCGAGGGCTCAACCAACTCCTTGCCCTTGCCTACGACTTCAGCTCTTGGCTTTGGGGCGGGAGCAGAGCCACCTTCTGAAGCTCTGGGGATCGCCACCCCGGAGGTTGATCGCCTCTCCATCAGGCCCAAGTCGTCCAACAGCGGCATATTCCTCCGGAGCTCTCTGCACTCCTCTAGTATCATGTTGAGACGAAGGAAGGCCGCCGGTGGAGACACGTCGCCAGGGTCGATGTTCCTAGGCTGGAACTTCTTGAGGTGGGTCTTCAAGGCTTCACCATTCAAGTTGGTGCCCAAAACAACCTTAATGTGGTTGGTATCCATCTCACTGTTGAAGGCCCTGGCAGGTCGCCCCCTATCCCTCTGCGGGGCCCTCCTGTTCGTCAAGAAGTTGCTGAAGACCATCTGGGGGGGTCACCCCACCTTTGACACACTCCTGGATTCTGTCCAAAATGGGCCTGTACTCCCTCGACAGCTCTGGCACGTCACTCCAAATGTCGATGTCGACGTGGGGGAGGCCTTCAGGCAGTTCCAGCCTCTCGTGTCCCTCGATGGTGATGACCATCCAGTCTTTCTTCCAGTCGTCCCACTTGCCGGAAGGAAAGGACCTCAAGTACTTGAGGGGGGAGTTTTTCCGCTTCACGAAGTAGTAGAAGCCAACGAACTCATCACTCTTCCTATGGGGTGGATAGTGAAGAAAGTCCGGAACAAATCCACACAAGGGGGCACTCCCACCCACATCTCGTAAAAGTGGACGAAAGTCGCCACTAGAAAGATTGAGTGCGGGCCAAGATGGTGGAGCTGCAGACCATAAAAATCTAGCAGCATCAGAAAGAAAGTAGAGAAAGGCGGGATCAAACCCGCCATGGCGTACCCAAGGAAGTACACCATTTCTCCGGCTCGCTCCTTCTCGAATGGAAGCTTGCCGCAGCGAATGTCCTTGTCGAAGGAGTCACTGGACCAACCCATGTAGGTCCGGACCCTAGAAAACTCCTTCCTGCTCCCATTGCGGCTCTTGGGGAGTCCCAACTTCATCGCAGCACAGCGGGGCGAGAGATGAAAAGCAAGCGAAAGTTTGGAGGATTCGAGAGCAAGTTCAAATGAAGGCGTAAAGAATCCCCAAACGGTGCACGCTTTCCTTATTAAGTAAGCCCCCACAACGCTTGGATGGAAACCGCAGAGGAGCCGACGATACAGTTCAAAAACTTCACCCTGCCAATGACAAGGGGGCCCAGGGCCACCCTGACGATCAAGTCGAGGTCCTTACCCTAGGCGAACAGTTGTCATCATGAGTGGCGGGAAACCCGAATGCGGCAGCCTGACAGGGTGCGCGGAACCGTTACGGTTTTCGTATTGGGAACCGGCGACCTTCAATTGTGTGAGATCCGCACACACAGATCTCACCTGCCACATCCTGGATATGCCACGCGGTGATGGTTTAACTGCGAACTGCCGCCAACGGCACATCCAAAGACCCTTGAAGACACGACTAAAAATCCGAAGGATGGACCCACCTCCGGCAGAACGACTTCATCCAAAAGGTCTCTCCCAGAGGTGGGCCCAAGGGGCCATTGTCGGTACCCTGCGTATCAGATACCCTTGGGGACTGCAAAAAGAACAGAGGAACTTCACCTGTCTAAGTTGAAGACCTTCGAAGGCCCCACGTGTCATAAGGAACCGGACCTGCCTCTCTTCTATGGTTAGTCCTAATGCCGCCACGTGTATCATTAAACCGGAGCTACATTCCCTACAGAGGAAAGCTCCGAACTAGATACATGTGTGGCACCCCCGGACCTAACCCCCGACAGAGGGAAGCTCCGGTACCGACACGTGTACAACAACACCGGACCTACTCGTCCAAGACTGTAGGCCCCGGAGCTGCCACGCGTCCAACCACCGGACCTTCAACCTCAACAGGCAGAGTGATAGACTTCCAACGGCTCAAACCTTCAAGGGACAATTAAAGACTTCAAGACCCGATTAAGTGTCATTAATGCTATCTTAATGACACACGATCAGAGGGCTCTTAATACTAGTAATGTCACTGTCAAGGCGCATTACCACGCTATTAAGGGTAATTAAGCTCATTAATTGTGTATTAAACATCAGTAACCGCCAGGGCCACATGTCGGGCCAGGCTAACGATGTAACGGCCAGTCCTTGTACTATAAAAGGACTGGCCGAGCGATACACAAGGGGAATTCTTCCAGACTTCCACACTCTACTCTGACACATGCCCACAAGCGCTCAAACGCTCAATACAACAACAACACACCCGTGGAGTAGGGTATTACGCTGAGGCGGCCCGAACCACGTAAATCCTCGTGTCAACTTGCCATCGTGTTCTGAATGTCTGCGCGATCACAACCAAAATACAAACTCTGCGGGCTACCAACAGAGGTACCCGCGGGCTACCAACAGAGGTACCGGGAGAATTGCCGAAATAATACTCTGACAGATTATATTGTTATACTGCCATGCCCTTTGGTCTCAAAAATGCTGCTTCAACCTTTGTGCGAGCTATGTACAAAACATTTGGAGAGCTAATTAGAGACTTGGTGGAGGTGTATGTCGATGACATCGTCGTGAAGATCAAGAACAAGGAGGCACTCCTTGATAACTTACAAGCCGTCTTCGACAAGTTGCGCAACACGCACACTAAGCTAAACCCGGACAAGTGTATCTTCAGGGTTAGATCCGGGAAGTTTTTAGGTTTCTTGGTGACTCACCGAGGAATTGAGGCAAACCCGACAAAGATCAAGGCCATTGAAGATATGCGGCCCTTAGCCCACATCAAAGACGTCCAGAAGTTAACTGGATGCCTAGTTGCACTCAACCGGTTCATCTCAAGACTGGCAGAACGGGCGCTACCCTTCTTCAAACTCTTGAGTAAGTCTGGACCATTTCATTGGTCTAAAGAAGCAGAAAAGGCATTTCAAGAGCTGAAGCAGCTCCTCACCACCCTACCGATCTTGGTAGCTCTGAATCCTGTTGAGCCTTTACTGCTCTACATTTCTGCAACTACGAAAGTTGTAAGCATGGTTCTGGTCACGGAAAGGCCAGAGCCACATCCAGTTCAGGAGCCTGGGCCCCTCTGGGAGGGTCCGGAGCTACCTGAAGGCGAGTTTGGGTCCCAGCCCCCAGACACAGATCTTCAAGACAGAGTGCTGGAAGATCAATCTCTCTCATTTGAGGGAGTTTTAATGGCTGTTCAAGAAGATCCGGACCCCATTACGGAAGGTTCGAGTTGAACATGAAGAAGATCCGAACCCCTCCAAGAGGGTCCGGGAAGCTCAACAAGAAGGTCCAAACCCCTCTGGGAGGGTCCGGGTCAATGGAGAGGAAGCTCCGGGCTCTTCCCGAAAAGTC
Organism: Tuctoria greenei; assembly: GCA_036927565.1. NCBI lineage: Eukaryota > Viridiplantae > Streptophyta > Magnoliopsida > Poales > Poaceae > Tuctoria > Tuctoria greenei. The sequence continues at coordinate 113,050,743 of JAYESD010000010.1, forward strand.
CGGACAGTCCAGCGACTAGTGTACTTCATCAGCGAAGTACTCCACGACGCCAAGACATGCTACATTGAGGTGCATAAGCTGCTTTATGCAGTTCTTATTGCCTCAAGGAAGCTTCGTCACTATTTACAAGCCCACAAGATATCAGTGGTAACTTCCTATCCACTGTGTGTTATTTTGCGTAACCCTAATTCTACTGGGAACATTGCAAAGTGGGCAGTAGAGCTGGCCGAGTTCGATCTCGAATTTGTGTCGCAGCAAGCAATCAAGAGTCAGGCTTTGGCTGATTTCATGGCGGAATGGATTCCCTCTCCATCAAACTCTGGGGGTCCCAGTGAGCAGAAGCCGAAACCTAAGGTCCCGGTATTCACCGAACCTCACTGGACCCTCTACTCTGACGGCTCCGTGCAGAAGCAGGGGGCCGAAGCTGGAATCCTTCTCCTTGCTCAGACTGGGGAGAAGGTCAAATACATGGTTCACTTTGCCTTCAAGGCAACCAACAACATGGCGGAGTATGAAGCTCTCATCTACGGGCTCAAGGTGGCACAATCCTACGGTGTCAAACAACTGTTGGTGAAGGGTGATTCGCACCTCATCATAAAACAAGTCGAAGGTGAATGATGCTGCAACAATCCCCAGCTAGCTGCTTATTTCCTTGAAGTCCAGAAGCTCCAGAAAGACTTCAAAGTCTTGGATCTCCACCATATTCAGCGTCTTCACAATGCTGAAGCTGACGAACTCTCGACGAAGGCTTCAATCGGAGCTCCGTCTCCCAACGGAATCTTCGTTCGGAGGTTTCCAACACCAACAGCTCAGTCTGCCGAACAGAGCGAAGGGGGCGAGACCAGCACCTCAAAGCTGGCGGTCCCGGTGGCCCCGCTACCATGGCGTCCACCAAGGGTCGTAGGTGCTGTCAGAAGCTCCGAGCAACCAAGCACGCAAGACTAAGAAGCTCAAGTTAGCTCCAATGCATGGATCTCGGAGATTCGGAGCTACTTGAAAGACAACATCCTTCCTGAAGATGGTGTATCTGCTAACCAGATCGTCAGGTTGGCGAAAAGATACACACTGGTAGAAGGGGATCGCTACCGGCGTGGTGCCAACGGCGTCCTAATGCGGTGCATTGCAAGGGAAGAAGGCTGTGAGCTTCTCGCGGAAATCCATGGAGGCGAGTGTGGGGACCACGCATCTTCCCGCATGTTGGTTGGTAAAACCTTCTGGCATGGCTTTTACTGGCCTACAACACTTCAGGATGCAGTCGAGCTAGTGAAAAAAATGTGAAGCGTGATAGTTCCACGCAAAACAGATTCACACACCGCCTCAATCACTGCAAATGATACCTCCTACATGGCCATTTGCTGTGTGGGTGTATGGACATCTTGGGAAAATGCCCAAAAGTCATCGGAGGTTACAGGTTCCTGTATGTCGCTATCGACAAGTTCACCAAGTGGTCGGAAGCTACTCCAGTTGTGACAATCAACAAACAATCAGCAATCAAGTTCTTGAAGTCCATAATATGGAGATTTGGAGTTCCGAACAAAGTCATAACTGACAATGGAACCCAATTTACAAGTGCTGCATTCCAAGAATATTGTGAAGACCTCGACATTCAAGTTAGCTATGCATCAGTAGCTCATCCAACAAGTAATGGTCAAGCCGAGAGAGCAAATGCAGAAATTTTAAAAGGACTCAAGACGCACACATATGAGCGCCTGAAAAGGCATGGAGCCATCTGGATTGAAGAACTTCCGTCTACACTTTGGGCGAACAAGACAACACCTAACGGTCAACTGGTGAGACACCCTTCTTCCTGGTGTACGGAGGTGAAGTAGTCCTTCCTCCGGAGATCACCATGGGGTCGCTCCGGGTTCGGACCATCGACGGAGCCGCACAGGACCAGCTCCGGCGGGAAGACCTTGACCTCGTCGACGAGGGAAGGTGCCAAGTAGCTATTCGGAATGCACGCTATCGCCAAGCCCTCCGACGCTATCATCAAAGGCATGTGCGCAACTGACAGCTCGAGGAAGGCGATCTAGTGCTACGAAAAATACTAACTCGCGAAGGAATGAATAAACTTTCCCCCAGCTGGGAGGGTCCCTTCCGAGTGATCAAAGTACTCTGTCCTGGATGCGTTCGCTTGGCAACTGAGGATGGGACTCCACTTCCTAATCCTTGTAACATCGAGCACCTCTGTAGGTTTTACACTTAGAATCATAGAGGTGAGTCTGTAATTACACACAATGTATGTTATAGAGTCAATATATAGAATCGGGCAGGTCCTTTGAGAGAATATCCGGACCCCTCCGGGGGGGTCCAGGAAGTTCAAGTAACACTTGATACAGTCACAACACTAAAAGTGTAGCTACCTGCCCTGGGCTAGTACAAGATGTATAACGCACTTAGCATGGTCCTTTACCCTAAGTGTGTCCTTGTATCCCCTGTAATCCGAACCTATAATGAAAGACATTGTTGTGTAAAAACAGACTCCACTTGCACTTATTTTTGTACAAGGCTCAATATCTCAAATTATTATTTTTATCCTTCTTGTCTATAATGAAGTTGTGCAATTCTTTTTTAGTTTTAGTCCAAGTTATTCATATGTGTCACAAGTTATATTGTTGGTATTTTTGGATCTTGACATTGCTGCATAGTCTACTTGCCCGAACGCCAAGCCAACATAGGTCCAGAGTGTGCTATCGACTTAGCCTGATCCTGCACCCTAAGTACGCTACTCTACCTACACCCCGGCAGGCCTGAGTAGGGTGAGTACTAAAAAAGCATACGGGTCTGAAAAGATTACATCAATATGTTTGTAATCATATTGAATTTCTTCGGGTCTAAAACTGAAATAAGAACGATAAGTCACAAACAATTTATAAACAAGAGGACAAATTTTATTCGTTTTTCTTGTCTTTAATGAGCAAGAAAAATACAACGATGGTGGACAATGCCGGAGCTATCAAGCTCCGACAACCTCCAAGGGGCCCTGCCGTCGACGTCCTACACGTTCATAGTGGGAGTCGTCGGACCTACTAAGCTCCGACAACCCCAGGGGGCCTGCCGTCGACGTTCTACACGTTGATAGTGGGTGTTGTCAGAGCTATCAAGCTCCGACAACCCCAGGGGGCCCACTGTCGACGTAACAAAGGGTTTTCAGAAGTATCAGAGTTAAAGACTTCAGAACTAAAATATACAAGCTCGAAGCGCTCAAGTCATCAACATACTGTTAAAACCTTTTGGTATATGTTCACAACCAAATTGTGCACATCTACCAGGGGGCCAACAAGACAGAGCACAGTATATTGAAGACAAAGTGAAATTCATGGCAGAAAGAGTGGATTTCATTAATTTAAAGTACTGGATTACAAAATCGAGATTACAACAAAGGGCAAAAGGAAAAGACCTAACTAATGGAGGATCTAAGTCATGTGAAAAAACGAAGCAACCTTCTCAGCAACCTTTTGGACACTAGCTTTGGCGGCGTCCTCCTCTTCAGCAATGAGTCCTACAAAGACTGGATTAAGAGAAAATTGGGGGTCTCGGCTTTTGTAAGACGCGAAGACATACTCGGCGACGTTTTTTGGCTAGAGATCTCCCCTCTGTCTCCAGCTGATCAGAGATGACATTACCCATTGCATCGAGTTTGCTGCTAGCAGAGCCAAGTGCCACCAGCGTCTGGTCCAACTCCTGCGCTGGGTCCTCCGAGCGTACTGGACTGAAGCCAAGAGGCACAAGGGCCCTGTGTGCACGTCTAAGGAAATCCCTCAACATCAGGGATTTGGTTGCCCTCGAGCTCCGTAGCTCCTCCAGTGACCTCCGGGCGGCCGCTAGCTCCAAACTCTCCCGAGCGAGGCATTCAACCGCATTAGCATGTTGCTGCATATTCTCAGCTACTTGCTTTTCACGGTCGGTTAGCTCCGTCTCCTGGAGGTGGATGCGGTTCCGCCATTCCGCCAGGTCCTTCTCCTTGCCCCTCACTTTCCCTTCTGTGACGGCAACATCAGCTTCTCGTTTTGGTAGCTCCTGCCCTAGCTTCCAAAACTTCTTCTTTTCTTCTGCACTCCACAGATCCAACTTTTTAGTGCGATCTGCCAAATTTTGCTCAGCTAGAATTAATTTCTGGGTGAGCTCTTCCTCTCTCTTCAAAACATCCTCCTGCTGTTCCAGGAGCTTCTCTTCTCTTGCATCAAGGTCCGCTCGATGCTTCAGGAGGACCTCATTTAATTCCTTGAGGCCTTCGTGACGCCCATCAGCAGCATCACGCCTTTCCTTGGCTTGCTCGAGGATCTCTCGAGAATTAGCATTGAGCGCGCTGATGGCGGCTTCCTTCTCTTCCAGCAGGTTGCCCCAGTACTACATCCGGGCCGTTTCTCTTTTCACCCACTCCTTCTGATCAGCAAGCCTCGTCTGTGCAAGCTTGGTATCGAAGTGGAGCCTATTGCGCCAACTCCTCAAGGTGTGGCGCTCCTCTTCAAGGACATTGCTCTCATGATCGAAGGCGAGCTGAACTTGCAGTGGCTCGAGCAAGGATTGTCTACGGACAGTGACAAGGGGATAGGCTCCGGACCTGCTGGGGTCATCTCCGCTAGCTCCAAGGGGTCTTCAAGAACAAAAATTGGGTCCCACGCCACAAGCGTGGTTCCCTGAGTTTCTACGGCACTAGGGCCGTCCTCCAGAAGTTCTTCGACAGCAGTAGAAGAAGAACTCGCCGGGGGAACTTCTACCTCCGGAGCTGAAGCCGAAGGTCCTGCCTCTGGGTCTTCAGCCACTGGCTCCGTAGGTGGAGAGCCTGCCACCACCTCTTCATGGTGCTCTAGCTCCAGCACAGACACCTCAATTACCTCCGGGGCAATGGTTGGGGCTTCATCCGGTGCCTCTACCACCGCCGGCTCAGGCACCGGTACATCTGCCACCTCCGGCTCGGCAGCTGGAGCTTCAATCATCTCTGGTTCAGCGACCGGACCTTCAACAACTTCTGGCCCAAGGGCTGGAGTTTCAACTACCTCCATCTCAGTGACCGGAGCTTCCATCATCTCCGGTTCAACGACCAGGGCTTCAACAACTTCCGGCTCAAGGACCGGAGCTTCTGGCATCACCGGCCTGCAACAACTTCTGGTGCAGGAACCGGAGCCTCGATAACCTCTGGCTCAGACGCTGAAGCTTCCGGCATCTCCAACTCCCACACTGGAGCCTCAGCCTCCGACGCTGTTGCCGGCGGTGCATCTTCAACTTATTCCCCGTGGTCTAGCGCTACAACGGGAGTCTTCGGCGACGACTCTGAATCCAGATCCAAGACAGCTGACACCTGATCTCCCATGACCTCAGCCACCACTGGAGGAGACACGGGGCTTGAAGCAGGAGTTTTTGTCTGCACTATTTCGGCTGGTGCGACGGAGGCTGGAGCTTTAGACCCCGACTTTGATGCCCTGCGGTCAAAAAATTGGAAGATTTAAAACATAACAAAAATTAGAGTGGAAAATCATGGTGAAAAAGCAAAGCTTACCTCGAGAAGCTACCAGTCCAATCGGCGTGGAACCTCTTCGCCCGAAGCTCGGAGCCAGAGCTTGCCGTGGCTGGCACGTAGGGAGCATCGGAATGTCGCTCGGAGACTGCCGTCGTCGTTGGTGTTGCCCCAGCCGAGGTCTCCCTCGCCCGGGAAGAACCATCGGACCTAGATTTCCTCGCTGGCACCGGGATCGGAGTCGACTGTCCAGAACTATAGATGGGCTGCTGTAGATGGAGCAGGCCTGACGGACCTCCCATCAGCATGCTTTAGTTTCCTCTTCTGCTGGAAGATTTGGCTGGCTCCTTGCCCTTGCCCTTGCCAATGTCTTCAACCCTCTGGCTTGGAGCAGGAGCGGCCACCTCCTCGGAACCTCCGGGGATTACAACCCTGGAGGTCCGGTGTTTTTCCACCTCGCCAAGGTCGTCTAGCGCTGGCATCTTCCTCCGGAGCTCCCTGCTGATCTCTAGAATCATGTTTAAAGGCAGGAAAGAAGCCGACGGAGCTAAGGCGTCGTTGTCAACAAGCCCATGCTGGAATTTATTGAGATGTAGCTTCAAAGCTTCGTCATCCAAGTTGGATTTCAAACAGGTTTCAATCCGGTTGTCATCCATCATGCTGTTGAAAGCCCAGATGAGCTTCACCCTCCTCCTCAGCGGAGCCCACCTGTTCACCAAGAAATTTCCGAAGACCATCTGGGGGGTCATTCCACCCTCCACACATTCTTGGATCCTGGTCAGGACAGGTTTGAATGCATCCGACAGCTTCAGAACTACATTCCAGGTGTCGGTGTCAACGTTGGGGAGTCCTTGGGGCAGCTCCAACCTGTCATGCTCCTCCACTGCAATGACAACCCAATCCTTCTTCCAGTCGTCCCATTTGCGAGAGGGGAATGACTTCAAGTACTTGAAGGGACAGTTCTTTCGCTTCACGAAGTAATTGAAGCCAATCAACTCAGTCCCTTTGCCAGTGGAATGGGTTGTGAAGAAGGTCCGGAACAAGTCGATGTAGGGAGGCACGCCCACCCACATCTCGTAGAAGTGGATGAATGTGGCCACGAGCAGAAGGGAGTGCGGGCCAAGGTTACGCAGTTGGAGACCGTTGAAGTCCAACAACATAGAGATGAAGCTCGAGAATGGTGGGATCAGTCCCACCATGGCATATACCGAGAAGTACACCATCTCCCCGCGTCGCTCCTTCTTGAAGGGAAGCTTGCCGGCACGGACCAAGTGGTTGAAGGAGTCGCTGGACCATCCCATGAAGGTCCAGACCTTCATCAGATTGTCCTTGCTCTGGATGCGGCTCTTGGGAAGACCTAACTCCATCGCGACAAAGTGGAGCAAAGAAAAGGAAAGCTAGGCAAAGTTTGGGAGGCTCTGGGCGCGAGTTTGATTGAAAGCATAAAGAGTCCTCAAACCGTGCATACTTTCCTTCTTAAGTAAGCCTCCGCGACGCTTGGATGGAAATCGCAACGAGAGCAGAGTCACATTTCAAAAATCTACCCCGTCAATGACAAGTGGGCCCGGGGCCACCCCCGACAAAGAGATCGAGGTTATTACCCCAGGCGAACTGTTGTCATGATGGACGGTGGGAAACCCAAAGGTGACAACCTCACAAGGCACTCAGAACTGATACGGTTTTCGTATTGAGAACTGGCAACCTTCAATTGCGTGAGATCCGCTCTCAAAGATCTCATCTACCGCATTCAAAGCAAGCCAGGCGGCAATGGTTCAACCCCGAACCATCACCCCAACGACATATCATAAGATCTTTGAAGTTGCTGCGCGGGAATCAAGGATGGCCCCACCTCCGATAGAATAACTTAACCCAAAGGGTTTCTCCAAGAGGTGGGCCCAGGGGTCACTGTCGGTTCCCTACGTACCGGGTACCCCATGATACCGCAAGAAGTGCAAGAGAGTTCCACCTATCAGAGTTGAAGGCTTCCTTAAGCCCCACGTGTCACACGGCACTGTACCTGCCTCCCTCATATGGGTAGCTCTGGGACGGCCACGTGTAATGTAAGACTAGAGCTGAACTCCCAACATAGAGAAGCTCTGGCGTTGACACGTGGATAATGACCCCGGACCTAACCCCTTGTAGAGGGAAGCTCTGGTGCCGCCATGTGTATAACATCTCAGGAAACATCTCACCGCGAAGGGAAGCTCCAGAGCCACCACATGTAGATCCTCCGGACCTTACACCAACGGGAATATTGGAGGATCTCCAACAACATGAACATTCAAGGGAAGGTTAAAGTGGCAGTTACAAGATCTGATTATGTGTCATTAATGCTATATTAATGACACACGATCAGTGGGCTGCTGTCGGTACCCTGCGTACTTGGTACCCCTTAGTATCGCGAAGACTACAAGGGAGTTCTACATACCATAGTTGAAGGTCTCCTCGGGCCCCACATGTCACATTGCACCAGACCCGCTCCCCTCGTATGGGTAGCTCATGGGTCAACACGTGTAAAGGAAAACCAGAACTAAGCTCCCAACGAAGGAAAGCTCTGGTGCCGACACGTGTACAACAACCCCGGACCTAACCCCCAGGAGAGAGGAGCTCCGATACCGACACGTGTGCAGTAGCCCCGGACCTAACCTCCCGTAAGGGAAAGCTCCGGAGCTTCCACGTGTGGAGCCTCCGGACCTTCATCGACGTATACACTGGCAAATCTCCCTTAGTACGAACCATTAAGGGTAATTAAAGCGGATGTTACAAGATCTAATTACGTGTCGTTAATACTGTATTAACGACACATGATCAGAGCACTGTTAATAGGGGTAACGCAGCCATTAAGGCACGTTATCACACTATTAATCATGCTTAATACTCTTTAGACAGTGTATTAGGCCATTAAATATGCCAGGGCCACCTGTCGAGCCAGGCAAGCTTTGTAACGGTCAGTCTTTAGAACTATAAAAGGGTTGTACCGCACATACCCAAGGGGAGAGGTCATCTCGACTGAGCTGATTCAAGCTAACAGGCATACTAGCGAATAGACTCACACAATACAACACAAACCCGTGGAGTAGGGTGTTACGCTCAGGCGGCCTGAGCCACGTAAATCTCTGGTGTCATCATCTTGATCTTGATCTCTGCGTACCCCAACCATAATAGAACCTCCACGGGATGTTCCTTAGCTGGTCCGGGGGAAGTGTCGTATCAAACACTTTGACATTTGGCACGCTAGGTAGGAGTGCTCAAGGGCAATTCCGAGATCACAAGATGGCGAATTCAGCTGTTGGATCCTCCAATGGCAACCATGTTGGACAACCTGCTGGAGGCGATCCCTCCAACATCCAACAACCAGCAAAGCCATTGTTCCGGCAGGTGCTATGGCACCAAAACCACCATCTGTTCAGGCAAACAATGCTGGTCAACAAGATGGGGCATCTGCGTTGATCACTACATCGACAAACAACAACCCTAGGCACACGCTCATTGCTGCGCGAGCCCTCCTACAACACCTACCGCCTCCAGGTGCACCCTAGGGTGCTATGGAGCAGTGGAGGGCTGATGTTGACCATCTGGTTGCACCTGCAACTGCAGGCATCAGCAATCAAGGTCGTCCTCCTTTGGTACGAGCACCATCTCAACGTCGGTCCTTGTCGGGCCGACTTGGTCCACAAGTCTCACAACAAAGGAGACGTGCTGCATCCCAGCAGGTGACTTTGTTGACCCCTGGGGCACGACACACCCATACCATTACCAGGATTTTGACTCATGACCTGCGGTCGGAACTGGATCGCCGTTACCGACAGCAGGACGACCGTGTCCATATCGAGCGTGCTCGTGAGAGGCGAGAGGCTCGGGACAACCCTACTCCTCAAGGAGTAGGAGGAGGCTGTTCTGCCCTGGCCATGCATTTTCGGATGGTCAGATGGCCACAGAAGTTCCAACCTCACTTGCTAGAAAAATTCGACGGGACTGTCAACCCCGTCGAATTCCTTCAAATCTACTCCACTGCCATACTGGCAGTGGGGGGTGATGAGGCTGTGATGGCCAATTACTTCCCGGTGGCTTTAACTGGGACTGCAAAGTCCTGGTTCATGAGTCTACCACCCGTCTCCATTAATAGTTGGGCGGAGCTATGCCAGCAGTTCACTGCCAACTTCAGGAGTTCTTACACACGTCCTGGCACTGAATTGGATCTGTTTTCTGTAAAGCAAACATCGGGGGAATCACTGCGATCCTTCATCCAGCGGTTCTCTCAGGTACAAAATACAATTCCTTCAATCTCAAGCTCTTCTGTTATCGTTGCATTCAGACAGGTGTTCAAGATAAGAAGATATTGGAGAAGCTAGCTATTAAAGAAGTTACCAGCGTCACGGAACTCTTCATCCTAGCCGACAAATGTGCTAGAGCTACGGAGGGCTGTGAAATGCACTCCAAACCAGCTCTGGAGGTTAACAAAAAACCCTTCAAAGCTGAAGCCACTACCTCCGTCGATGGCAAGAAAAAGAAGAAATCCAATGGCAAGAAAAAGCCATCGATCGGCGCACCAGCCGCTGCTGCTGCCGCAGCCCCTGGAAGCCGGGGGCTACGCCCTGAGAAGCGACCTCGTCCTTCATTAGAGGACGCCAACAATTCCAAAGCATGGTGTCCGATTCACAAGAGGAACCGACACAACTTGGAAGAGTGTCGGGAGGTCCAGAACCTTGCCGAGCGCTATAACAAGTGCCAGAAAGAAGCTCCTTTCCGTCAAAGGGAAGGAAAACAAAAAGTCGACAAAGCTCCAGCCGAAGAGGAGCTAGGTTTCCAAGACCCCAAAAAGGTCCTGAAAGCTGTCTACAACACTGTCGACGACGACTCCGATGTCTCTGACAACGAGCGCCGGAAGACCCTGAACACCATCTACGGTGGTTCTTGGGACATCACCTCTCGCCGCATCCTCAAGACAATGCGGCGGGACATGGCCGTGGCAACTCCCACTGCTAAGGCGGAGCCACATCGAAAGTGGATGGAGACTCCCATCATTTTTGATGCTTTGGACTGCCCCCAAAACATGATCGGGGATGGCCAACTCCCGTTGATGGTGTCACCCACCATTAACAATATTCAAATCCAACATGTAATGGTGGACGGAGGTTCTGGGCTAAACCTCATAAGCTTCAAAGCTTTCGTCAAGCATCACTCCGGCTTCAGACCTTCGACCATCCCGACCTTTCTCTGGAGTAGGTCCGGGAACCATTACTCCTCTCGGTTCCATCACACTCCCAGTGACTTTCGGGACCCAGGAGAACTACCGAACTGAGAAATTGGTCTTCGACGTTGCGTAGATAAGTCTGCCATTTAATGCCATTCTGGGCAGGCCAGCTTTATACAAGTTCATGGCCGCAACTCATTATGGTTACTTAGTGTTGAAGATGCCAACACCAACGGGCGTTCTCTGGATCCGCAGAGATCGCACCACAGGAGTTACTGCTCTAGAAGAACTCTATGCGCTTACCATATCGCAAGAGGAAGCATCTGGTAAGGAGCCAGCTCCGAACCCTTTGAGCATTCGTCATAAAGGCTCTACCTCTTCACCCCGTGTGCAACCAAGCAGCGACACCGACGTTCCCTTCAAGGTCGTCCAAATTGGTTCCAATGCTTCTCAGACTACCCGTGTATCGGGGGGTCTGAATAACAAATAGGAACTCGTGCTCATCACTTTCCTCCGAGCTAATGTCGACGTGTTTGCCTGGGAACCGTGACAAATGCCTGGGATCCCTAGGGAGGTGATTGAGCACAATCTGAAGATTTACCCAGACGCACGACCTGTACACCACAGGCCCCAGAACAATCAATCGAGCGACAAAACTTCATCCGACAGGAAATCAAGAAGTTGCTCGAAGCTGGATTCATCCGGGAAGTCTTCCATCCAAAATGGATGGTAAACCCAGTTGTTGTACCCAAGGCCAGTGGAAAGCTTCGGATGTGTATCGACTACACCACCTTAAATAAGACATGTCCAAAGGATCCATTTCCACTACCTAGAATAGATCAGATAATGGACTCCACCTCCGGGTGTGAGTTATTGTGTTTCTTAGATGCATATTCTGGATATCATCAAATCCAAATGTCTAAGGAAGATGAAGAACATACTGCCTTCATAACAGTAGATGGATTGTATTGTTATACTGCCATGCCATTCGGTCTTAAAAATGCTGCTTCAACATTTGTGCGAGCTATGTACAAAACATTTGGAGAGTTAATTAGAGACTTGGTGGAGGTGTATGTTGATGACATCGTTGTGAAGATCAAAAACAAGGAGTCACTCCTTGACAACTTACAAGCCGTCTGCGACAAGTTGCGCACCACGCGCACCAAGCTGAGCCTGGACAAGTGTGTCTTCGGGGTTAGCTCTGAGAAGCTTTTGGGTTTTTTGGTGACTCACCGAGGAATTGAAGCAAATTCGGCAAAGATCAAGGCTATAGAAGATATGCGGCCCCTAGCCCGCATTAAATATATCCAAAAGTTAACTGGAAGTTGCGCTCAGTCGGTTTATCTCAAGACTGGCAGAACGAGTGCTACCCTTCTTCAAACTCTTGAGGAAGTCCGGACCATTTCATTGGTCTGAAGAAGCAGAAAAGGCATTTCAAGAGCTGAAACAGCTCCTCGCCACACTACCAATATTGGTAGCTCCTAATCCTGGTGAGCCTTTACTGCTTTACATTTCAGCAACCATCGAAGTTGTCAGTATGGTCCTGGTTGCGGAAAGACCGGAGCCAAATCCAATCCAGGAGTCCAGACCCCTCCGGGAGGGTCCGGAATCACCTGAAGACGTGACTGGGTCTCAGCTCCCAGACACGGAACCTCGAAACAAAATGCTAGGAAATCAACCTCATTCGTCTGAGGAGGTTCACCTGGCTGACCAAGATGATTTGGATCTTCCTAGTGAGGTCTGAATCGAACAAGAAGGAGTCTTGGACCCCTCCGAGAGGGTCCAAGAAGCACAACCTGAAGGTCCGAAATCCTCCAGCAGGGTCCGGGTCGATGGAGAGGAAGCTCCGGGTCCATCTGAAAGGGTCCGGACCATCCAACGTCCCGTGTACTTCATCAGTGAAGTACTCCACAATGCCAAGACAAGATATATTGAGGTGCATAAACTTCTTTACGCAGTTCTTATTGCCTCAAGGAAGCTTCATCACTACTTCCAAGCCCACAAAATATCAGTGGTAACTTCTTTTCCACTACGTGCTATTTTGCAAAACCCTAATTCTACTGGGAATTGCAAAGTGGGCAGCGAAATTGGCTGAATTCGATCTAGAATTCGTGTCAAAACAAGCAATCAAAAGTCAAGCCTTGGCGGACTTTGTAGCAGAGTGGACCCCATCTCCATCAAATCCTGGGGGCCACAGTGAACAGAAATCGGAACCCAAAGTTCCGATATTCACCGAGCCTCACTGGACCCTCTACTTCGACGGCTCCGTGCAAAAGTAGGGGGCTGGAGCTGGAATCCCTCTCCTAGCTCCGACTGGGGAGAAGGTCAAGTACATGGTACACCTTGATTTCAAGGCAACCAACAACATGGCGGAGTATGAGGCTCTCATCTACCGACTCAAGGTGACACTATCTTATGGTGTAAAACAGCTATTGGTGAAGGGAGATTCACAACTCATCATAAAACAAGTCAAAGGTGAATGTTCCTGCAACAATCCTCAATTAGTTGCTTATCACCTTGAAGTTCAGAGACTTCAGAAGGACTTCAAAGTCTCGGATCTTCATCATGTTCAGCGTCTTCATCATGCTGAAGCCGATGAACTCTCGACAAAAGCCTCAACTGGAGCTCCGGCTCCTGACGGAATCTTCATCTGGAGGTTGTCAAAATGAACAGCTCAGCCTGTCGAACTGAGCGAAGGGGGCAAGACCAACACCTCGAAGCTGGCAGTCCCGGTGGCCCTGTTTCCATGGCGTCCACCAAGGGTCGTAGGTGCTGTCGGAAGCTCCGAGCAACCCAGCACGCAAGACTCAGAAGCTCAAGTTAGCTCCGATGCATGGATCTCGGAGATCCGGAGCTACTTGAAAGACAATATCCTTCCTAAAGACAGTGTATCCGCTGACCGGGTTGTTAGATTGGCTAAAAGATACATGTTGGTAGAAGGGGATCTCTACCGACGTGGTGCCAATGGCATCCTAATGCGGTGCATTGTAAGGGAAGAAGGCCGCGAGCTACATGCGGAAATCCATGGAGGCGAGTGCCGGAACCATGCTTCTTCTCGCACGCTGGTCGGTAAAGCCTTTCGGCATGGTTTTTACTGGCCTACAACACTTCAGGATGCGGTTGAGCTAGTGAAAAAATGTGAAGCGTGTCAGCTCCATGCAAAACAGATTCACACACCAGCTCAATCGCTACAAATGATACCTCCTACATGGCCATTCGCTGTGTGGGGCATGGACATCTTGGGACCTTTCCCAAAAGCCGTCGGAGGTTACAGGTTCCTGTATGTCGCCATCGACAAGTTCACCAAGTGGCCGAAAGCAACTCCAGTTTTAACAATCAACAAGCAATCAACAATCAAGTTCTTGAAGTCCACTATATGCAGATTTGGAGTTACAAACAAAGTCATAACTGACATCGGAACTCAATTCACAAGTGCTGCATTCCAAGAATATTGCGAAGACCTCGGCATTCAACTTAGCTACGCCCCAGTAGCTCATCTAGCAAGAAGTGGCCAAGCCGAGAGAGCAAATGCAGAAATCTTAAAAGGACTCAAGACGCGCACATATGAGTGCTTGAAAAAGCACGGAGCTAACTGGATTGAGGAGCTTCCATCCACATTATGGGTGAACAGGAGAACTCAAACCAGTCAACCGGGGAAACTTCATTCTTCCTGGTGTATGGAGCTGAAGCAGTCCTTCCTCCGAAAATCACCTTAGGGTCCCTCTGGGTCCGAACCTTCGACGAAGTCACGCAGGACCAGCTCCGGTGTGAAGACCTTGACCTCGTCGACGAGGGAAGGTGCCAAGCAGCTGTTCGGAATGCACATTATCGCCAAGCTTTCCGGCACTATCATCAAAGGCATGTGCGCAACCGACAACTCGAGGAAGGCGATCTGGTGCTTCGGAAGATACTAACTCGTGAAGGAATGAACAAACTTTCCCCCAGCTGGGAAGGTCCATTCCGAGTGATCAAAGTATCCCGACCCGGATGCCTTCGCTTGGCAACTGAGGATGGGACTCCACTTTCTAATCCTTGGAACATCGAGCACCTCCATAAGTTTTATGCTTAGAATCACGGAGGTGAGTCTGTAATTACACATGATTTATGTTATAGAGTCGATAAACAGACAGGGGTTGGTCCTCCAGGAGAACATCCGGACCCCTATGGGAGGGTCCAGGAAGTTCAAGTACACTTCATACAGTCACTGCACTAAAAGTGTAACTACCTACCCTGGGTTACTACAAGATGTATAGCGCACTTAGCTTAGTCCCGCACCCTAAGTGTGTCCTTGTCTCCCATGTAAACCAGACCTATAATGAAAGACGTCATTGTGTGAGAACAGACTCCACGTGCATTTATTTTTGTACAAGGCTCGATATATCAATTTATCGTTTTTAACCTTCTTGTCTATAATGAAGTTGTGCGATTCTTTTTTAGTTTTTACTCAAATTATTCATATGTGTTGCAAGCTATATTGTTAATCTCTTCGGGTCTTAACATGTTGTATAGTCTACTTGCCTGAACGCCAAGCCAACATAGGTCCGGAGTGTGCTATTGACTTAGTGTGGTCCTGCACCCTAAGTACGCTACTCCACCTACACTCCGGCAGGCCTTAGTAGGGCGAGTACTAAAAAGCATATAGGTCCAGAAGAGTTACATCAATATACTCGCTGCCATATCAAATTGCTTTGGGGGTAAATCTGAAATAAGAACAATAAGACACAAATGATTGATAGACAAGAGGATGAATTTTACCTTTTCCTTGTATTTAATGTGCAGGAAAAACAAAAATTCTAAGCTCCGACAACAACTGGGAGGCCTAAATTCAACTATTCGTGTGGCGACTTCAGGAGCCACCAAGCTCCTATCGTCAATGTTGTATATGTTAATACTGGGTACTGTCGGAGCTACCAAGCTCCGCCAATCCCAGGGGGCCTGCTATCGACGCCTCAAAAATGAAGACTTCAGACCTAAAGTTTAAAAGTACGAAGTGTTCAAGTCATCAATATACAGTCAATACCTTTGGTATATGTACACATTCCAATTGTACACATATACCAGGGGGCCAACAAGATAGAGTACATTATATTGAAGACAAAAATAAAGTGAAGTTCATGGGCAAAATACATTTCATTAATTCGAAGCACTAGATTACAAAATTGGGATTACAGTGAAAAGCAAAGGGAAGAAGTCCTAGCTACTGGAGGATCTAAGCCCCGTGGAAGAATGAGGCAACCTCCTTAGCAACCTCTTGGACACTGGCCTTGGCGACATCTTCCTCTTCGGCAATGGGACCTTCAAGCACCGGGTCCAGGGAGAATGGGGGTCTCTGCTTACGTAGCATGGAACCACATATTCTGCCACGTTCGTAACCAGAGACTTCCCCTCTGTCTCCAGCTGATCCACGATGACATCCCCCATCGCGTTGAGCTTTCCGCCAGCAACATTGAGGGCCACTAGCGATTGGTCCAAGTCCAGCTCCGGGTTGTCCGGACGTACAGGACTAAACCCTAGTGGCGTCAGCGCGTCATTGGCTCACCCCAAGAAGTCCCATACCTTGATGGACACAGTCTCCTTCAAGTTCCGCAGCTTCTCAGCGAATTCCGAGCGGCCGCAAGCTTCGAACCCTCCCGGGCGAGGAGCTCGACCAATTTAGCATGTTGCTGCATACTCTCAGCAACTTGCTTTTCACGGCCGGTCAGCTTCGTCTCCCGGAGGTGGATGCGGTTCCGCCTCTCCGCCAAGTCCTTCTCCCTGCCTTTCACCTTCCCTTCCCTGGTAGCAACGTCAGCTTCCCTCTTCTAGAGCTCCTGCCCCATCTTCCAATACTTCTTCTTTTCATCTTCACTCGACCGCTCAAACTTCTTTGAGTGATCCGCCAAATTTTGTTCACCCAGAGTCACTTCTAGGTGACCTCCACCTCTCTTTTCATAATATCCTCCTGCTGCTCCAGGAGCTTTTCTTCCCTTGCCTCCAGGTCCGCCCGACGCTTCAAGAGAACCTCGTTCAATTCTTTGAGGTTTTCGTGACGCTCCTTGGCTTGCTCAAGGATTTCCCTAGAGTTAGCGTCGAGTACCCGGATGGCAACCTCCTTCTCCTCAAGCAGCTTATCCCAGTACTCTAACCGGGCTTTCTCCCCCTTTATCCACTCCTTCTGGTCAACCAGCCTCGTCTGGGCAAGCCTGGTCTCAAAATGGAGTCTGTTGTGCCAACGCCTCAAGGTGTTGCGCTCCTCCTCCAGGGCTTTGCTCTCATGATCGAAGGCCAATTGGACCTGTCGAAGGCTGGAGTAGGCGTTGTCTATGGACAACGCCAGAGGGATAGGATCCAGACCTACTGGGACCATCTCCGCAAATTCCAGAGGATTTTCCATCACAAAAATAGGGTCCCACCCTATGAGAGAGGACCCTTGAGCTTCTGTTGCACTGGGACCGCTCTCTGGGAGCCCTTCAGCAGCAGCAGGAGAGGAACCCACTAGAGGAACTCCCATCGCCAGAGCAGAAGCTGAAGGTGCTGCCTCCATGCTTTCAGTTGCTGGCTCCGAAGGTGGAGGACCTGCCACCACCTGTTCAGGCAGCTCTGGCTCTGGTTCGGCTACCTCCAGAGCAACATCATGGGTTTCATCTAGGGCTTCTATCGCCGCTAGCTCAGGCTCCGACACGACAGCTTCTTCTGGTTCAATAGCCGGAGCTTCAAGCGCCTACGGCTCAACCGCCAGACTTTCAACCGCTTCTGGCACATGGGCCAGAGTTTCATTGATTTCCAGCTCAATGGTCGGGGCTTCAATTACCTCTGGCTCAGCGGCCAGGGCTTCAATAACTTCTGGCTCAAAGGCGGAACTTCTGGCATCGCTGGTGCTGGAGCATCAGCCTCCGCCACCGTTTCCATGGGTATATCTTCGACTTCTCTCCTGTGGTCCAGCGCTACCACAGGAGCTTCGGGCGAGGAATCCGAGCCCAAGTCCACAATAGTTGGCGCTGGAGCTGTCGCAACTTCTGCCTCCACTTGAGGAGGAGGCTCAGTGCTTGAAGCCGGAGCTTTGGCAGGTGCAGCCCCAGCTGCTGCGACAGGCGCTGAAGTTCCCGACCCCTTCTCCGACACCCTAGAAATAAAGGGAAGAAAAGATTAAAGACACGTCAAAAACAAGACAAGCATTTTAGGGTGAGCAATCAACACTTACCTAGGGATGCTACCACCCCAGTCGCCTCGGAACCTCTTCTTTTGAGGCCCGGAGCCACAACCCACCAAGTCTGGTGAGACAACGACTTCGTACCTTAGTCGAGGGCCGCTTGCAGCAGCCGGAGTCTTCTCGGCCGGAGCTTCTCTGGGCTGGGAAGAACTCCCAGGCCTGGAGCTTTTAGCTGGCACTGAGGCCAGGGTTAACTGCCCGGAGCTGAAGCCTCTTGAAGACGCTTGCACCAGAGCAGGGGTAGCTGTAGAGGACCTCTCCTATCGGGGAGATGGAGCCATGGTAGAAGGAGCAGGCCTGACGAAACTTCCGTCAGCGTGTTTCAACTTTCTCTTCCGGCTGGAGGGCTCAGCTAGCTCTTTACCCTTGCCCTTGCCGGTGTCTTCAACCCTCAGCTCGGGGCGGAAGCAGGACCACCATCGGAAGCTCCGGGGATCACCAACCTGGTGGTCAGACGCTTTTCCACCGCACCAAGGTCGTCAAGCACCGACATCTTCCTCTGGAGCTCCCTACTGAACTGCACCTCCATGTTTAGAGGGAGGAAAGCTGCTGGCGGAACTAAGTCGTCGCCGTTGACGTTGATCCCATGCTGGAACTTCTTCAGATGAAACTCCAAAGCTTCATCGTTCAAGTTAGATTTCAGACCGGTTTCAATCCGGTCGTCATCCATCACGCTATTGAGGGCCCACGCAAGCTTCTCCCTCTTCTTCAGCGAAGCCCATCTATTGACCAGGAAGTTGCAGAAAACCATCTGGGGAGTCACTCCACCCTCCACGCATTCGCGGATCCTGGTCAAGATGGGGTTGAAGGCATCTGACAGCACCGGAACTACACTCTAGGCGTCGGTGTCAATGTTGGGGAGACCTTCGGGCAGCTCCAACTTCTCGTGCTCCTCCGCTGCAATGATGATCCAATTCTTCTTCCAATTGTCCCATTTGCCGGAAGGAAACGAATTCAAGTATTTGAAGGGGCAGTTCTTGCGCTTCACAAAATAGTAGAAGCCAAGAAGCTCGGTCCCCTTGCCGGTGGTGTGGATGGCGAAGAAGGTGCGAAATAGCTCGACGCAGGGGGGAATACCCACCCACATCTCGCAAAAGTGGACGAACATCACCATGAGAAGAAGAGAATGGGGGCCAAGGTGATACAGCTGCAAACCATAAAAGTCTAGCAGCATCAAAAGAAAAGAAGAGAAAGGTGGTATGAATCCCACCATGGTGTACGCTGAGAAGTACACCATGTCGCCACTTCGCTCCTTCTTGAACGGGTGCTTGTCGGAGCGAACCAAGTGATTGAAGGAGTCGCTGGACCACCCCATATAGGTCCGGACCTTCTTCAAATCATCGTCACTCTTGAGGCGGCTCTTGGGATTCCATCGCAGCAAAGCGGAGCAAAGGAAGGGAAGTTAGGCGGAGTTTGGGAGGCTCTGAGCGCAAATATGACCGAAGGCGTAAAGAGTCCTCAAACCATGCACACTTTCCCTCTTAAGGTAAGCCTCCGCGACGCTTGGATGGAAACTGCAGTGAGATCGAAGGAACTTTTCAAAAGTCTACCCGTCAATGACGAGTGGGCCTGGGGACACCCCGATGAAGAGATCGAGGTTCTTACCCAAGGCGAACCATTGTCATGATGAGCGGCGGGAAACCCGATGGTGGCACCCTGAAAGGCGCGCGGAACCGATACGGTTTTTGTGTTGGGAACTAGCGACCTTTAATTGCGTGAGATCCTCACTCAAAGATCTCATCTGCCGCATTCATAACAAGCCACGCGTCAATGGTTCACTCTCGGATCATTGCTCCAACAGCATATTAGAAGACTCTTCAAATCGAAGCGCGAGAATCGAGAATGGCCCCACCTCCGGTAGAATAACTTAACCCAAAGGATTTCTCCCAGTGGTGGGCCCGGGGGCCACTGTCAGTACCCTGCATACCGGGTACCCCTTAGTACCGCGAAGAGTACAAGGGAGTTCTACATGCCAGAGTTGAAGGTCTCCTCGGGCCCCATGTGTCACATTGCACCGGACCCACTCCCCTCGTATGGGTAGTTCCTGGGTCAACACGTGTAAAGGAAAACCGAAACTAAGCTCCCAACGAAGGAAAGCTCCGGTGCCGACACGTGTACAACAGCCCTGGACCTAACCCCCAGCAGAGAGGAGCTCCAGTACCGACACGTGTGCAGTAGCCCCAGACCTAACCTCCCGTAAGGGAAAGCTCCGGAGCTTCCACGTGTGGAGCCTCCGGACCTTCATCGACATATACACTGGCAGATCTCCCTAAGTACGAACCATTAAGGGTAATTAAAGCGGCAATTACAAGATTTAATTATGTGTCGTTAATACTGTATTAACAACACACGATCAGAGCACTGTTAATAGGGGTAACGCAGCCATTAAGGCACATTATCACACTATTAATCATGCTTAATACTCTTTAGATAGTGTATTAGGCCATTAAATACGCCAGGGCCACCTGTCGGGCAAGGCAAGCTTTGTAACGGTCAGTCCTTAGAACTATAAAAGGGTTGTACCGCACGTACCCATGGGGAGAGATCATCTCGGTTGAGCTGATTCAAGCTAACAGGCATACTAGCGAATAGACTCACACAATACAACACAAACCCGTGGGTGTTACGCTCAGGCGGCCCGAACCACGTAAATCTCTGGTGTCATCATCTTGATCTTGATCTCTGTGTACCCCAACCATAATAGAACCTCCGCGGGCTGCTCCTTAGCAGGTCCGAGGGAAGTGTCGTGTCAAACACTTCGACAGCTGCTAATAGGGGTAAGTTGCCATTAAGGCACGTTATCGCACTATTAATCACTCTTAATACTCATAGACCATGTATTAGGCTCTTAATACGCCAGGGCCACATGTCGGGCCAGGCAAATGTTGTAACGACCAGTCCTTAGACTATAAAAGGGTTGCGCCACACAGTACATGGGGTGGGGTGGGGTGGGGTGGAAGCAAGCTAATACGCTCGCCAGCACTACTGTAATCCACAATACAACATCACACACTCGATGGAGTAGGGTATTACGCTTAGGCGGCTCGAACCACGTAAATCCTCAGTGTCATCATCTTGTTCCTGATCTCCGCGCGCCCAAACTGATACAAGAACCTCCGTGGGCTACATTTAGTAGTACCGGGGGAAGTGTTGTTAATACGCTCTGACAGTCCTGGTCGAGGAAAGATCGGAACCACATCTAGTTCAGGAGCCCAGACCCCTCTGGGAGGGTCCGGAGCTACCTGAGGGCGAGTCTGGGTCCCAGCCCCCAGACACGGATCTTCAAGGCGGAGTGCTAGAAGATCAACCTCTCTCATTTGAGGGAGTTCTTATGGCTGTTCAAGAAGATCCGGACCCCTCGAGGAGGGTCCGGGTTGAACAAGAAGAAGTCCAGGGCCTCTCCGGGAGGGTCCGGGAAGCTCACCAAGAAGGGTCGGACCCCTCCGGGAGGGTCCAGGTCGATGGTGAGGAAGCTCTGGTTCTCTCCGAGAGGGTCTAAACCGTCCAACGCCCAGTGCACTTCATCAGTGAAGTACTCCATGATGCCAAGACCAAATACATCGAGGTGCATAAGCTGCTTTACACAGATCTTAGTGCATCAAGGAAGCTTCATCATTATTTCCATGCCCACAAGATATCAGTGGTAACTTCTTATCCACTGCGTGCAATTCTGCATAACCCTAATTCTACTGCGAGCATTGCCAAGTGGGCAGCGGAGCTGGTGGAATTCTATCTTGAATTATTACACGACAAGCTATCAAGAGTCAGGCTCTGGCTGACTTCATGGTAGAGTGGACTCCTTCTCCATCAAACCCTCGGGGTCCCAGTGAGCAGAAGCCGAAACCCAAGGTCCCGGTCTTCACTAAACCTCACTGGAATCTCTACTTCGACTGGTCCATGCAGAATCAGGG
Organism: Tuctoria greenei; assembly: GCA_036927565.1. Classification (NCBI taxonomy): domain Eukaryota; kingdom Viridiplantae; phylum Streptophyta; class Magnoliopsida; order Poales; family Poaceae; genus Tuctoria; species Tuctoria greenei. Next base: position 113,072,495 of record JAYESD010000010.1, read on the forward strand.
GGCCAGAGCTGGAATCCTCCTCCTCGCTCCGACCGGGGAGAAGGTCAAATACATGGTTCACCTTGACTTCAAGGCAACCAACAACATGGCGGAGTATGAAGCTCTCATCTTCGGGCTCAAGGTGGCACTATCCTTTGGTATCAAGCAGCTGTTGGTGAAGGGTGATTCGCAGCTCATCATAAAATAAGTCAAAGGCGAATGCTGCTGCAACAACCCCTAACTAGCCGCATATCTCCTTGAAGTCCAGAGGCTCTAGAAAGACTTCGAAGTCCTTGATCTGCACCATGTTCAGCATCTCCATAACGCTGAAGCCGACGAACTCTCGACGAAGACCTCAATCCGAGCTCCAGCTCCCGACATAATCTTCATCCGAAAGTTGTCAACACCAACAGCTCAGTCTGCCGAACTAAGTGAAGGGGGCAGGACCAGCACCTCGAAGTTGGTGGTCCCGGTGACCCTGTTACCATGGTGTCCACCAAGAGTCATAGGTGTTGCAGGAAGCTCCGAGCAACCCAGCACGCAAGACTCAGAAGCTCAAGTCAGCTCTGATGCATGGATCACGGATATCCGGAGCTACTTGAAAGACAACCACCTTCCTGAAGACGGTGTATCCACTGACCGGATCGTCAGATTGGCTAAAAGATACACACTGGTAGAAGGGGATCTCTACCGACGCGGTGCCAATAGCATCCTAATGCAGTGCATTGCAAGGGAAGAAGGTCGTGACCTCCTCGCGGAGATCCATGGAGGCGAGTATGAGAACCACGCGTCTTCCTGCACGCTGGTCAGCAAAGCCTTTCGGCACGGCTTCTACTGGCCTACAACACTCCAGGGCACATTGGAGTTGGTGAAAAAGTGTGAAGCATGCCAGTTTCACGCAAAACAAATTAACACATCGACTCAATCACTGCAAATGATTCCTCCTACATGGCCATTCGTTGTGTGGGGCATCGACATTTTGGGACCCTTCCCAAAATCCGTCGGAGGTTACATGTTCCTGTATGTCGCCATCGACAAATTCACCAAGTGGTCGGAAGCTACTCCAGCTGTGACAATCAATAAGAAATAAGCAATAAGCAATCAAGTTCTTGAGGTCAGTCTGCAGATTTGGAGTTCCGAACAGAGTCATTACCGACAACGGAACACAATTTACAAGTGCAGCATTTCAAGAGTATTGCGAAGATGTCGACATTCAAGTCAACTACGCATCAGTAGCTCACCCGGCAAGTAATGGCCAAGCCGAGAGAGCAAACACAGAAATATTGAAAGGACTCAAGACACACACTTATGAGCGCTTGAAGAAACATGGAGCCAACTGGATCGAGGAGCTTCCGTCCGCATTGTGGGCCAGCAGGACTACACCTAACCGATCAACCGGAGAGACACCTTTCTTCCTAGTGTACAGAGCTGAAGCAGTTCTTCCTTCGGAGATCACCTTGGGATCACTCTGAGTCTGGACCTTCGACGAATCTACGCAGGACCAGCTCCGGCGTGAAGACCTTGACCTCGTCGACGAGGGAAGGTGCCAAGCAGCGGTTCGGAATGCACGTTATCGCCAGACGCTCCGGCGATATCATCAAAGGCATGTGCGTAACCGACAGCTCGAGGAAGGTGATCTGGTGCTGCGGAGAATACTAACTCGTGAAGGGATGAACAAACTTTCCCCCAGCTGGGAATGCCCTTTCCGAGTGATCAAAATATCCCGTCTCGGATCCGTTAGCTTTGCAACTGAGGATGGGACCCCGCTTCCTAATCCTTGGAACATCGAGCACCTTCGTAAGTTCTATACTTAGCGTCACGGAGGTGAGTCTGTAGTTATAAGCAATATAAATTATAGAGTCTACACATAGAGTCGGGTAGGTCCTATGGGAGAACATCCGGACCCCTCTGTGAGGGTCTAGAAAGTTCATGCAACACTTGACAGAGTCACAACACTAAAGGTGTAGCTACCTTCCTTGGGTCAGTACAAGATGTATAACACACTTAGCCTGGTTCCGTACCCTAAGTGTGTCCTTGTCTCCCCTGTAATTTGGACTTATAATGAAAGACATTGTTGTGTAACAGCAGACTCCACGTGCATTAATTTTGTACAGGCTCATTCTCTTTTATTTATCCTTCTCCTTCTTGTCTATAACAAGTTGTGCAATTATTTTTGAGTTTTAGTCCAAGATATTCATATGTTGTACAAGTTATACTGGTGGTCTTTTCAGATCCTTGCATTGCTGCATGGTCTACTCGCCTGAACGCCAACCCAACACAGGTCCAGAGTGTGCTATCAACTTAGCCTGGTCTGCACCCTAAGTACGCCACTCTACTTACATTCCGGCAGGCCTCAGTAGGGCGGGTCCTAAAAGCATTCAAATCTGCAAAAGATTATATCAATTAGCTTGTCATCATATCGACTTTCTTCGGATCTAAAATTCAAATGAGAACAGTAAGTCACAAAATAGTTATAGATGAGAGGATGAATTTTACTGTCTTTGATGCATAGGAAAAATGAAAACTCATGGCGATGGCGGACGATGCCGGAGCTATTAAGATCCGACAACCTCCAAGGGGGCCTGCCATCAACGTTTTGGACGTTGAAAGTGGGCGCCGCCAGAGCTAACAAGCTCCGGCAACTCCCATGGGGGCCTGCCGTTGGCGTGAAGTATAATTCACGTGAAGATGGCGTAACCACGCGAGGGGATCTCCATTAATGTTTTCTACGATTGATGGTGGATATCATTGAAGCTACCAAGCTCTGACAACCCCAGGGGTCCTGCCGTCGACACTCTATGAGTTGACAGTGGGTGCCATCAGACCTACCAAGCTCCGACAACCCCAGGGGGCCCGACGTCGACGCAACAAAAGCTCCCTGGAGAAGTTGGAAATAAACTTTGGACATAAAAGCTACAAGTTCAAAGTGTCCAAGTCATCAACACATCGTCAAATCCTTTTGGTACATGTTTGTAATCAAATTGTGTACATCTACCAGGGGGCAAACAAGGACAGTGCATTGAAGACAAGGACAACAAAATGGAATTCATTGTAGAAACAGTGGATTTCATTCATTTAAAGCACTGAATTACAAAATCAGGGTTACAACAAAAGGCAAAAGGAAAAGGTCCTAGCTAGTGGAGGATCTAAGTCCTGCGGAAAAACGAGGCAACCTTCTCAGTAGCTTCTTGGACGCTAGCCCTGGCGGCATCCTCCTCTTTGGTAATGAGTCCTTCAAAGACCAGATCTAGAGAAAGTTGGGGTCTCGGCACTTGTAACACGCCAAGACATACTCAGCGACGTTCTTGGCCAGAGTTTTTCCCTCCGTCTCCAGCTGGTCAGCGATGACATCACCCATCGCGTCGAGTTTGTAGCCAGCTGTTGGTATTTCTTAACACCACAGAGTTATCCGCAAGCGCACAGAAATACCGTTGTAGCACTTCCCCTTAAGGAGTATTCCCAAGGGTATCGAATCCAAAGAACGTGTGTGCTAATCTTTCGAACTAGCTCACCCAAGGACACAAAGTTGTTTGGTAGGCAAGGAACAGAGAGGAATTCAAAGTATTGATCCTAATTCAAGGTAGTTTGCAGTAGATGCTTGCTTCGGGCACGGGCTTACTCCTAGCAATACTAGGACGACTCCCGCCAAGAGCCTATGGCATAACCGAACATGGAGGATTACGAAGGACAGATAGGGTTGTCACCGCCTACTGCCTACCTCTTCAATCTATGGGTCTACGAGATATCCGCTGATGATTTATAACCTAAGCACCACGCTTACATTCTAAATCACTACTCTAGTTGTTTCGAACACAAAGCTACAACTAGAGCCTCTAATGAATTAAAGCACTGAACCCACAAGTAACTACTCGTGCAAACTACTAAGAATAAAACATCAAACTTGTATTGAATTCACAATGGCTTACTTGATTGAGTAAAACATTTGTAGGGGTACAATTGTAGAAGAGGGACTTGACAAGCCCAAGCCTCCTTCTCCTAGACTCTTCACCACACTCTCCTTCTACTTTGGTAGCCTCTAGGACTACTCTAAACCTTTGGAGTGTAACACTATTCTCAACTTTTGGTGTGTGTGACAAGTGAGGTGAGGGGGTCTATTTATAGGTGGAGAAGGGTCGGTTCCCATCACAATTTACGCGCGAATCAGTCACCATTGACTCTAGGGAGCCGGGAGGAGCCAACACGTGTCATTTGCCCGAGTTTGGCGCCAAGAAGAGGTCGGCCGAACCCAGGTCAAGGCTCCCCTCGGGGAGTGCTTCCTCCAGGTGGCTTCCAAGTGGGCCCCCTTGATATATATGGGTGCAACACCGTTGGATCTCCTCGTATTCTTCTGTTTGTGGGCCATTTGATCCATGTGTTGCCACATGTCATGGCCTGATTCGTTGAAATCCATTTTCATGGATTCATCCCTGCATGTTTTGGTATTTTGGGTAATAATTCACCTGCATACAAATAGACACCAACACTTGTGGATTTGGGTTACTGTATAACCCTACCACTATGTTTGGTGTTTCTTTTATGCTCATTATGAGGTGAATTGACGGTCAAAATATGGTACTTAAGGACCGTCAACAAACTCCCCCACACTTAGTCCTTTGCTCGTCCTCGAGTGAAGGCAAGAAGAACTAGAGTGTTGTCATGAATTTGCTATAAGGTAGAAAATAAGGATACTAGATATTTCAACTTATACCTTAATTCTTGGATCCCCTTTGTGTATGTGGCTACCACATCAATCTTGGGTGTTTGAAAAGTGGAACGGTTAGAATGAAGTTCCCTTGGATCATTCCGTGCTGAAATGATTAGGCAATTGCTATATTTGAAAGTCATAGGAACTTTTGCCCTTGCCTTCTCGATTGGAATCCCTCAAAGTGTTTGAGTCCTCACCGTGGCATGTTTTGCCAATTCTTGTCCCTATGCTAAAAGTGGCTATATTTGGAGCTTGGTAGGGATGAATGTGGCACACATTTGCAATTCATATGTTACTAAGTCAAAAACTTGATCCATGAGAGACTTATGCAATGAACAAAGTGAAGGGAAAGTTCTTGTGCACATGAATGAAATGGAGGGGTGAGGTGATAACTCCCATGAATTTGCTCTCTTTTAAGGATGAAACATGGCTACTTTTTTTAGCACTCTTACTCTTTTTCAAGAGTGGATGTTTTTTTTCTTTTTCTTGTAGCCATGTCTTCTACACCTTTTTATTTTTAGAGAGGCTTTCATTTGTATTGTATGGAGTTTCTTTTTGGCGGATGGGTGATCGATGGATGCAAACTCTCAATATGAGAAATTTTGCATTAATGGAGTCCACAAGAGTTTTCAATTCAAAAAGTTCATGCATGTCACTCAATTGGGTCATGGGTTTGACGAAGTTCAATGAAAAGCAAAGTGGCATATGCTTGTGGTTTTCAATGAATATATCATATGGCCTTGGTGGGTATATACATTTCCAATGAAAGATTTAGGCAAAGTTCAAGACTTCAAATAGTTACAAATGTCAAAATCAATTTCAAGCAAAAGGATGATTTCTAAAGAACTCATTTACCATATCACACTAGTCAAATACCTAGATGATGTGTTTTTTCTATTGAATTATGGCAACCATAAACAAGGTAACGAATTGAAATATAAAGTATTCAAATTTTCAGCTTAAGCAAATTCTTGACTACCAAATTTTATTTCAATTTGTTGAGTTGATTCATTTTAGATATGCAATGAAAAATATGAAATCTACTCAAACAGCAGAGCAGCGCATAAAAGTGGGGATAGAAAATCCAAACCGATTTTCTGGAGCAAAACGGAGTCGTACGGGGCAGAAAACAAGTCGGCCGACCAGGGGGTTCGGCTGACCTTCTGTTGGCTCTTCTATGGCTCTGTTTCGTCGGGTCGTTTTGCTCATTCGGTGCGACGTGTTTTGATATGCAACGTTAATTTTTCACGTCGGGATTTTGTGACTTGGGGACATGTTCCCCCCACACTTGTTTCCCGAATTCTTTATTCAACAAAATAAACTAAAGGGGGAACTTTACCGGTGTTAGATGAATCGGTAAGTTCACTTTATTGAAATCAAAATATGGGGATGCTTACATTATTTAATCTAGCTTTAGAAAGCAAATGTTTTTTAAAAAATAAAATCCTAAGTAGTAAGCATCCTATGTTGTCGGGCGAGGGAAGTTTTGTCGTTGGCCGGCGTAATGTCCCCGCTCAGGTTGAAGGTTGAGCTGGAGGAGGCATGAGGCACAATCTTATTGTCGGCCATGATGTGGACAGGAGGAAGATGATGATTCAATGAGGTGCAACTTTCCTCTCTGTTTCCGTCCTTTAAATAGGCGGGGAACAATGCGTTTCACCGAGGATTTTGTGGAGGATATCGAGGGGGATCAACACGAGAAAACAGAACGCGAACGGTGCGAAGGGCGAGTCGGCCGACCCTAGGGTTCGGCCGAACCCCTTCTGGCTCCGTTCGGGCCACATTTTCACGGGTCGATTAAATGGGCCTTCTAGAAGAAGAATTGAATGGGCCCATTAGTTGGACGCGAAGAATTTAAACAGAATAGAAAGAAATGGCATGGAAATTGATTAGATTTACCACGTCACATTCTTTTTCTGTATCCTTTTGGGAATCGAGAAATAATTTGAGTCGGTGCCCATTCACTTTGAATAGTTGACCGTCATCACCTTGGAGTGTGATTGCTCCATGGGATGAAGTCTCTACTACAGTGAAGGGTCCTTTCCATTTACTTCTAAGCTTCCCATGTCCAAAGAGTTTAACCCTAGAGTTAAAGAGTAAAACTTTATCTCCAGGTTTAAACTCTTTCGGCATAATCCTCTTACGTGCCATCTTTCGGTTCTCTCTTTATAAATTCTGGCATTGTGGTACGCCTTATCTCTCCATTCCTCCAACTCAGAGATCGATTTGCTTCAATCGATGATTTCCAGCTTCGTTAAGATTCATGTTCCACCACTTGATGGTGTAACACCCTCATTTTCATGCATCATGCCTTGCATACACTCATATACATGTTTAACATTAACCCACATAAAGAGGAACGAGTTTAAAATTGATTTGGAGCATTTAAAATTGATTTGGAACAAAACTGCACTTAAAATGCAGGAAAGTGCGAACTAGTCCGATTTTACTGAGGACTAGTTCGATTTCTCTCTGGCTAAAAACGGACTTGTCCATTTTTGCTGCGGACTAGTCCGATTTTGCCTTTGGAAACTTTCGGACTTGTTCGATTTTGTGCGGACTAGTCCGATATTCCATGAATCCTTGAAAATTTGCTAAGTCCCTGGACTTTTGCAGACTAGTCCGGTGTTCCAGTGGACTTGTCCGATTTCCTCTCTGACTAAAGTCGGACTTCTCCGATTTTAGGCCAGACTTGTCCGATTTTCTCTCTGGACAACTTCGGACTAGTCCGATCCTTTCCGGACTTGTCCGATATTTCGCAACTCCGAGTTGATATTTTGTTTTACGACTTGAATCTTGGGTTTCACATTAAGTGGGCCTAGGGACGTCGTGCCTAACTCTTTTAGAGCCCATGAGGGACTCTAAACCGGCCTCTACTCATCCCAAACTCGAAATCCATCTAACCCTAGCCTCCACCTCTATATAAACAACCCCACCCCTTGGCTTGACATCTATTTGCCACTTTTCCACCCCACCCAAACCCTAGTTCGTGGAGAGCCACCACCAAGGAGGAAGGAGAAGATCCCAAGCAAGAAGAAGAAGAGGAGGAAACGAAAGAGGATCAAGATCTCCACCAAGTTTCGTTCTTCATCCCCAATTCATCTCCAAGTTCATCACCAACCCTAGATCCCCAAGATCCAAGTGCTACCTCCAAGTTTCTTGATTCATTGGAGTCCTAAACACCTGGTATACCTTCTATTATCTTTTCCTTACGTGAATTCAACACCTAATCTCCAAATTTACGTCGATCTAGAAAATCCTAATCTGCTGATCTCGCAAGGTGCGGACTTGTCCGGTCCCTGGCAGACTAGTCTAATTTTCCTGGTTAAATTGAGTTGAATCGATTCTAAAAGTTTGATCTAATCACATCCAAACCTGTATAAACTTGTTAAAAGCTATTAGAACTAGTTATTGATCATTAAAAGCAATCTATTGACAAGTTCTACTTTGCATTTGCATCAATCATGCATGTCATGACATATTGAGTAACATTTGTGCACTCTTTGATTGTGTTTCTTGTCTTGTATGTTTATTGTGTGGATTAGACAGATTTGCGCTAGAGAGTGCCGCGGAGGATCTACAACACCAAGAGTTTGAAGGCTCTGACCCTAATCAACCGCAAGAGCAAGGCAAGTGTCCTTGAAGCATATTGATCCTGTTTTTAAAATAAATGTTTTGTTTGCAAACTGCATGCTTGTGTTAATTTGATGGGAATCCTATGGTAGGAAGTTTACTATCGTTGTTTGACCACCCTTGTCACCTGGAATATATGGTAGAGAGTCGGGAAGGGCTTTTTACCTTTTGCTTCGCTTAATCAACTGGGATGGGAAACAACTATACCACTCAATTTAATTATGCATGGATGAGATTATGGTTAACATGAACTGGTCAATATGATATGGTAACGGGTGATCTAAGCAAGCCTGGTATGTGGATAAGTTGGATGTTATGGTGGTTTTGCTTGCTTTAGATCTAAGGACCGGTTCATGCGAGAATAAGCCAGGACTACAGTGCCACCATGAGGCCAAGTATGGGTGCGGCGTAGCTGATTAATTAGGGCTTTGCCAATGATATTTGGACCATTAGTGCTCGAGGAAGGGGTAGTCGGATTGGGTTTGTTGATGATTGGTGGGACTACCCTGGGATCCGAATGGCTCAAGAGGGGGCCCTTTGTTGAAGATGTGCTCTGCGAGAGACATCACCACCGGTGAAACCTCAGTGGGGTCTAAATAGGCTAGTAATCCCTTTGTAAAGGCTATTTTGTGATCTCTTGGCCATACACCAAAGGAAGTGTAATTGGCATAAGGGAGGTTCTTTAGTCGCCGACGGGTGATGAAATCAGAAACACGTGGGTAAAGTGGTACAAACTCTGCATAGTCTAATAAAACTATCATGATAGCCGTGCTCCCGGTTATGAGCACCTGGACAACTTCCATGATTAGAGGGAACTCGGTATTAGGATGGTATTTGGGATGGTTATGGTTTGGTAATGGTTATGGTTGATATTATGGTTATGGTTATGGAATGGAATCATGGTTTATGACATTGATTATGGTTATTGGTAATGGTGAATTATGGACTGGTATTATGATGGTTACATGGTTTATGATGGGTTTACTTCACATAAATATGATACATTGCCTTTTCAAATGTTTTAATGTACTTTTCAGCACTTAGCCATTATTATTGTCGTCATTTGAATAAGCCACATGTCATACTTTCCACACTTACTGAGTACGACATGTACTCACTCTTGCAATCCACCCAACAGTTGTAGGTCAGGACTGGGAGTTTAATGGTGATAATGCGGAGTTCTAGGCCGTGCCTACCGTCAGCTTTGCCTGTGGTGTTGATTGGAGCTGCGCTACCCTATCGCTTATGTTGCCTAGTTGTTTAGTTTGCTTATTTAGTTTATTTCCGCTGCATTAATTGAATTTGCCATTAATATTCATTAGAACTTGTATTCGAGGATAATATGGTTTGTGTAATAAAACATGGTTAATTAATCTTGTTCTGTGGTAATTATCTGTATATCGTTTGTGATTGCACTCGTGTATGTGTGTTGAACATCCTGGGCACACATATGCGTTAGCTTGGTTCATTTTTCGGAACCGGGTGTCACAGATTGGTATGAGAGCCAGGTTGACCTTAGGACGCAGCCTAGATAGAATGGACACTTTAGAGCACATAGGAGCACTCAGGAATCAATTTGATTTTGTTGGCTTGCTATTTGCTATATACATTGTTTGCTTGTGTTCTTAATAGAGGATTTTGGGATGCCTTAGCATTGCCATGTCCACCTAGGCTAGTGTAGCTAGCTGGTTAGTTTCATATCCCTTGATGCATATAGTTGGGGACATTTTCTAATTCTTACCTATTGCTTTTCTCCAGATGGTGTGGACTCGCAACTAGAGGGATGGCAATGATGAGGAGGAGAACAATAGAATGCCTCAGAACAACATTGGACAAGGATCTACTCAGGGAGCTATCAACATTGAGAAGCTATTGGCTATGCAAAACCAGCTCATGCAGACCATGATACAAACTATGGGACAGCTGCAGGCTGGTAACATCAACAATTAGCCCCACATGCCTCCAACGCCACCCTCGCCTCCTCATAACTGATTGGGAGAGTTTATCAGGACTAGGCCACCGACCTTTGCTCAAGCTACTGACCCTATGGACGCCGATGATTGGCTCAAGTCGGTGGAGAAGAAACTTGCTATTGTCCAATGCAGAGACCGGGAGAAGGTCTTATTCGCTTCTCATCAACTAGTTGGAGCAGCTGCCGATTGGTGGGATTCTTTATGCAATGCTCATGAGAACCAAGAGAGAATCACCTGGGCAGAATTCAAGGAGAGTTTTCGTTCTCATTATGTGCCCGAGGGTCTTATGATCTTGAAGAGGCAAGAATTTGAGAATTTAAGGCAAGGAAGATCAAGCGTGAGTGAATATCTCAACAAGTTCACTCAACTCTCAAGGTATGCGCCTGAGGATGTGAGTCGGGACAACCGGAAGCAATACTTGTTCATGAGGGGCTTGAACAATGAAATCCAAGTGCAACTACTCAACTGTGATTATGCCAATTTTCAGAAGCTTGTGGACAAAGCAATCGTGATTGAGAATAAGATCCGTGAGATGGAGCAAGACAATAAGAGAAAGGCGCCATATCAAGGACAACAACAAGGAAGTAATGTGCGCCCTCGCTTTGCACCGCCCAATGCGCCTTACTTCAGCCCTTCTGCGCCTGCTCAGCGCCCTGGTTATACACCACGCCCAACTCAGTTTGTGCAGCAGCGCCCTGTTATGCAAGCACCTAGGCCTCCAATGCCTTATGCGCCTCGTGCTAATTTTCCTGCTGCAAGTGTTCAAAACCAAGCTCGTCCCAATAAATCTGGTGGAGTTAAGAAGTGCTATACTTGTGGAGAAGCTGGACACTTTGCGCATCAATGTCCTAAGTCAGGCCTTGGTCAAGGAAGCAATGCGCCAAGGCAAAACCCAATACCTAATGGAGGACAACCACAAGGGAACCGTGGACAGCAGAATTTTGCTCGTGGCAACGTGAACCTTGTCTCTACAGAGGATGCTCAACAAGCGGATGATGTGGTCATTGGTACATTTCTCGCCAACTCCAACCCCGCGACTATGTTATTTGATTCTGGAGCATCACATTCATTCATTGCATCGAAGTATGTCACCAAGTATAGTTTGCCTATCTCTCATATGAAGTTTACTCTATTGGTTAAGTCTCCTGGAGGAGAGATGAGGACAACTATAGTACGTCCAAAAGTAAGCCTTAGAATAAGGGGGTAAGACTTCTCCGCCAACCTCATTGTTTTGGATTCTCAAGGATTGGACATTATACTTGATATGGACTGGTTGAGGAAGCACAATGGAGTCATTGAGTGTGCCACAAAGACGGTGAAGTTGACCAATGAAGATGGGATCAACGTAGAATTTGAAGCATCTCAAACCACACCAAAGCAATTGGAGATGAATCATATGGACGGTGCCGCAATTGAGGAGATTCCGGTGGTGTGTGAATTTTTGGATGTTTTTTCGGACGAGTTGCCAGGTATGCCACCTGATCGAGATATTGAGTTTGTTATTGATTTAATACCTGGAACTGCACCTATAGCTAAGAGGCCGTATAGGATGCCTCCTTTGGAATTAGCGGAGCTCAAGAAACAAATTCAAGAGCAACTAGAGAAAGGTTTTATTCGCTCTAGTTCTTCACCTTGGGGAGCGCCTGTGCTGTTTGTGGACAAGAAGGATGGATCCCAAAGGATGTGTGTGGATTACCGAGCTCTCAACGAGGTAACAATCAAGAACAAGTACACCTTGCCACGCATAGAAGACTTGTTTGATCAGATGAAGGGTGCTTGTTTCTTCTCTAAGATTGATTTGAGTTCGGGATACTTTCAAATGAAGATTAGACCATCGGAGATACCCAAGACAGCTTTTAGGACACGGTATGGATCCTATGAGTACACTGTGATGTATTTTGGATTGACAAATGCACCTGCCTACTTTATGTACCTCATGAATAAGGTCTTCATGGAGTACTTGGATAGGTTCTTCGTGGTGTTTATTGATGATATTATGATCTACTCGAAGGATGAGAAGGAACATGAGGAACACTTGAGGCTTACGTTGCAGAAATTGAGGGATGCATTGTATGCCAAGTTCAACAAGTGTCAGTTTTGGTTGAGAGAGGTGTCGTTTTTGGGTCATATCATCTCAGGAGGAGGAGTATCGGTTGACCCCGGAAAAGTGAGAGACGTGTTGAAGTGGGAACCGCCGCAAAATGTCAAGGAAATAAGAAGTTTTCTTGGGATGGCTGGATATTACCGTCGGTTCATCAAGGACTTTTCCAAGATAGCCAAGCCTATGACGGAGTTGCTAATGAAGGGAAAGGCTCCCCAATGGACTCAAGCTTGTCAAAATAGTTTCGAGGAGTTGAAAAAGAGGTTGACAACAGCCCTAGTTTTGGAACTGCCGGATGTGAGCAAGAATTTTGATATTTATTGCGACGCATCGAGACAAGGACTTGGATGTGTATTGATGCAAGAAAGTCAAGTGGTCGCCTATGCATCAAGACAATTGAAGAAACATGAGCAGAATTACCCCAGACACGATTTGGAACTCGCGGCCATGGTACACGCGTTGAAGATTTGGAGGCACTATATTCTTGGACATAGGTGTGGAATTTATACGGATCATAAGAGTTTGAAGTATATTTTCACACAAACGGATCTGAACTTGAGGCAATGGAGATGGTTGGAGCTCATCCAAGATTATGATTTGGGAATCAACTATCATCCGGGAAAAGCCAATGTAGTGGCCGATGCTTTGAGTAGAAAAGGAGTAAGTCATCAACTCACAGTTCGAGAGTTACCATCCGAGTTATGTAAGGAGTTTGAAAGGTTGAACCTCGGATTTGTAAATGAGATGGAGATGATGGAGTTAAACCCAACCTTAGAGCAGGAGAATCGAGAGGCACAAACCGCAGATGAAGAGATCAAGGAAATCAAGGAAAGGACCGAGGAAGGGAGAGAATTCAGATTTGATGAGGATGAACATGGTACCCTATGGCTCGGAAAAAGGATCGTTGTGCCTAATGTGAAGCATATACGGGAGACAATATTAAAGGAGGCACATGACTCGCTATACTCGATTCACCCCGGTTGTACGAAGATGTACAAAGATTTGAAGGCTTGCTATTGATGGGATAGCATGAAGAAGGACATAGCTGAATATGTGGCATTGTGTGATGTGTGTCAACGAGTCAAGGCGGAACATCAAAGGCCAGCTGGACTATTACAACCATTGAAGATCCCGGAATGAAAGTGGGAAAAAATCGGTATGGACTTCATAGTTGGGTTACCATGTACTCAGTCTAGGTATGACTCAATTTGGGTAATTGTGGATCGCTTAACCAAGTCAGCTCATTTTGTCCTTGTGAAGACCAAATATACAGCTGCACAATTGGCCGAAATATACATGGAGCATATTGTGTGTCGACATGGCGTCCCTAAGAAGATAGTCTCGGATAGAGGTTCTCAATTCACTTCCAGGTTTTGGCAAAAATTGCACGAAGCTTTGGGGACGAGGTTGAATTTTAGATCAGCATATCATCCTCAAACGGATGGACAAATCGAGAGGACCAATCAGATTTTGGAGGACATGTTAAGAGCTTGTGCTTTGAAGCATGGGAAAAGTTGGGACAAAAGCTTGCCATACGCAGAATTTTCATACAACAATAGTTACCAAGAAGGCTTGAAAATGTCACCATATGAAGCGCTTTATGGGAGGAAGTGTAGGACACCTTTATTCTGGAATGAGGCAGGAGAAACTCAAGTATTTGGTCCGGATGTGTTGCAAGAAGCTGAAAAGCAAGTCCAAATAATTCGTTAAAACTTGAGGGCTGCCCAATCAAAGCAAAAAGGCTATGCGGACAATAAGAGAAGGAAATTAACCTTTGAAGTGGGAGATTTGTTTACCTTAAGGTGTCACCAATGAGACGTCATAAGAGGTTTAACATAAGAGGCAAGCTAGCACCTCGTTATATTGGACCATTCAAGATTCTGGACAAGAGAGGAGAAGTAGCGTATCAGTTGGAGATGCCAGCTCATCTTTTGGATGTCCATGATGTCTTTCATATTTCCCAGCTCAAGAAGTGCTTGAGAGAACCAGAAGAACAAGTGTCAATGGAAGAATTGGAACTAGAGGAATATTTGACTTATGCCGAACAACCGGCCCAAATCTTGGAAACTATGGAGAGGGTCACAAGGAACAAGGTTATTAGATGGTGTAAAGTTCAATGGAAGCACCACACAGAAAAAGAAGCGACGTGGGAATTGGAGGATGATCTCAAGAAGGAATTTCCCTATCTCTTCTCTTCCGCGTCGAATCTCGAGGGCGAGATTCATTTTAAGGGGGGTAGGTTTGTAACACCCTCATTTTCATGCATCATGCCTTGCATACACTCATATACATGTTTAACATTAACCCACATAAAGAGGAACGAGTTTAAAATTGATTTGGAGCATTTAAAATTGATTTGGTACAAAACCGCACTTAAAATGCAGGAAAGTGCGGACTAGTCCAATTTTACTGAGGACTAGTCTGATTTCTCTCTGACTAAAAATGGACTTGTTCGTTTTTGCTGCGGACTAGTCCGATTTTGCCTCTGGAAACTTTCAGACTTGTCCGATTTTGTGCGGACTAGTCCGATATTCCATGAATCCTTGAAAATTTGCTAAGTCCCTGGACTTTTCCAGACTAGCCCGCTGTTCTAGCGGACTTGTTCGATTTCCTCTCTGACTAAAGTCGGACTTGTCCGATTTTAAGCCAGACTTGTCCGATTTTCTCTCTGGACAACTTCGGACTAGTCCGGTCCTTTCCGGACTTGTCCGATATTTCGCGACTCCGAGTTGATCTTTTGTTTTACGACTTGAATCTTGGTTCTCACGTTAAGTGGGCCTAGGGACGTCGTTCCTAACTCTTTTAGATCCCATGAGGGAATCTAAACCGGCCTCTACTCATCCCAAACTCGAAATCCATCTAACCCTAGCCTCTACCTCTATATAAACAACCCCACCCCTTGGCTTGACATCTATTTGCCACTTTTCCACCCCACCCGAACCCTAGTTCGTGGAGAGCCACCACCAAGGAGGGAGGAGAAGATCCCAAGCAAGAAGAAGAAGAGGAGGAAACGAAAGAGGATCAAGATCTCCACCAAGTTTCGTTCTTCATCACCAATTCATCTCCAAGTTCATCACCAACCCTAGATCCCCAAGATCCAAGTGCTACCTCCAAGTTTCTTGATTCATTGGAGTCCTAAACACCTGGTATACCTTCTATTATCTTTTCCTTACGTGAATTCAACACCTAATCTCCAAATTTACGTCGATCTAGAAAACCCTAATTTGCTGATCTCGCAAGGTGCGGACTTGTCTGGTCCCTGGTGGACTAGTCTGATTTTCCTGGTTAAATTGAGTTGAATTGATTCTAAAAGTTTGATCTAATCACATCCAAACCTGTATAAACTTGTTAAAAGCTATTAGAACTAGTTATTGATCATTAAAAACAATCTATTGACAAGTTCTACCTTGCATTTGCATCAATCATGCATGTCATGACATATTGAGTAATATTTGTGCACTCTTTGATTGTGTTTCTTGTCCTGTATGTTTATTGTGTGGATTAGACGGATTTGCGCTAGAGAGTGCCGCGAAGGATCTACAACACCAAGAGTTTGAAGGCTCTGACCCTAATCAACCGCAAGAGCAAGGCAAGTGTCCTTGAAGCATATTGATCCTGTTTTTAAAATAAATGTTTTGTTTGCAAACTGCATGCTTGTGTTAATTTGATGGGAATCCTATGGTAGGAAGTTTACTAGCGTTGTTTGACCACCCTTGTCACCTGGAATATATGGTAGAGAGTCGGGAAGGGCTTTTACCTTTTGCTTCGCTTAATCAACTGGGATGGGAAACAACTATACCACTCAATTTAATTATGCATGGATGAGATTATGGTTAACATGAAGTGGTCAATATGATATGGTAATGGGTGATCTAAGAATGCCTGGTATGTGGATGGGTTGAATGTTATGGTGGTTTTGCTTGCTTTAGATCTAAGGATCGGTTCATGCGAGAATAAGCCAGGACTACAGTGCCACCACTAGGCCAAGTATGGGTGTGGCGTAGCTGATTAATTAGGGCTTTGCCAGTGCTATTTGGACCATTAGGGATGCTCGGGGAAGCGGTAGTCGGATTGGGTTTGTTGATGATTGGTGGGACTACCCTGGGATTCGAATGGCTCAAGAGGGGGTCCTTGGTTGAAGATGTGCTCTGCAGGAGACATCGCCACCGGTGAAACCTCAGTGAGGTCTAAATAGGCTAGTAATCCCTTTGTAAAGGCTATTTTGTGATCTCTTGGCCATACACCAAAGGAAGTGTAATTGGCATAAGGGAGGTTCTTTAGTCGCCGACGGGTGATGAAATCACAAACACGTGGGTAAAGTGGTACAAACTCTGCAGAGTCTAATAAAACTATCATGATAGCTGTGCTCCCGGTTATGAGCACCTAGACAACTTCCATGATTAGAGGGAACTCGGTATTGGGATGGTATTTGGGATGGTTATGGTTTGGTAATGGTTATGGTTGATATTATGGTTATGGTTATGGTTATGGAATGGAATCATGGTTTATGACATTGATTATGGTTATTAGTAATGGTGAATTATGGACTAGTATTATGATGGTTACATGTTTTATGATGGGTTTACTTCACATAAATATGATACATTGCTTTTTCAAATGTTTTAATGTACTTTTCAGCACTTAGCCATTATTATTGTCGTCATTTGAATAAGCCACATGTCATACTTTCCACACTTGCTGAGTATGACATGTACTCACTCTTGCAATCCCCCCCAACAGTTGCAGGTCAGGATTGGGAGTCTAATGGTGATAATGCGGAGTTCTAGGCCGTGTCTATCGTCAGCTTTGCCTGTGGTGTTGATTGGAGCTGCGCTACCCTATCGCTTATGCTGCCTAGTTGTTTAGTTTGTTTATTTAGTTTATTTCTGCTGCATTAGTTGAACTTGTCATTAATATTCATTAGAGCTTGTATTCCAGGATAATATGGTTTGTGTAATAAAACTTGGTTAATTAATCTTGTTCTGTGGTAATTATCTGTATATCGTTTGTGATTGCACTCGTGTATGTGTGTTGAACATCTTGGGCACACATATGCGTTAGCTTGGTTCATTTATTGGAACCGGGCGTCACATATGGCCCAATACGCTCTATGTTCCAATTCTACGAGAATATTGCAAGTCTTCCCATAGACAGGTTGGAAGGGAGACATGCCGATAGGTGTCTTGTAGGCAGTACGATATTCCCACAATGCGTCGGGTAGCTTTTGCTTCCATCCCGTTGCCATTTCCAAGACATTCTTTTGCAGAATATTCTTAATTTGTTTATTAGATGTTTCTGCTTGACCACTTGTCTGTGGGTGGTATAGGGTAGCAATGTTATGCTGGACTCCAAGTTCCCTTAAAAAGTTCTGAAAAGTCTTATCTATGAAATGCGAACCTCCATCACTTATGACCATATGGGGAGTTCCAAAACGTGGGAAAATGATCTCATGGAACATTTTCCTTGCTTGCTTGGAATCAACATTCTTGCATGGCAATGCTTCTACCCATTTTGACACATAATCGACGACAACCAGAATATACTCGCAATCATAAGACCTAGGAAAAGGTCCCATGAAATCAATACCCCATACATCAAATAATTCCACTTGGAGATTGTATGTTAGAGGCATCACATTGCGAGCAGAGATTCCTCCATGCTTCTGGCATTTCCAACATCTGCGAATGAATTCCTTGGTATCTTCATACATTGAAGGCCAATAGAATCCACTCTGCCAGATCTTTGCCTGAGTACGGTAAACACCCATAGGGGCCAACATGGCATTTCTCTATAATTTTGGTGCCTTCAATTGATGGGACGCACCTTCTAAGAAGGCCATCGACAAATACTCGATAGAGGTAAGGGTCATCCCAAAGGTGTCTACGACTCTCATAAATGAGTTTCTTTTTGTTCTCCCCTGGTGGTACGTATCCCGTGCCCATAAAGTTCACGATATCCACGTACCAAGGGTGAGAGTTTGTCACCTTGAGGAGCATATCATCTCGTAGGAAGTCATTGATAGGTATGTCCATGGTTTGTGTGACTTCCATACGTGAAAGATGATCTGCTACTGAATTCTCTACTCCTTTCTTATCTCTTATTTCCAGATCAAATTCTTGGAGTAGAAGAATTCATCAAATTAGCCTGGGTTTAGCATCCTCTTTGGTAAGCAGATATTTCAAAGCAGCATGGTCTGTGTAGACTATGACCTTTGCTCTAACCAAATAGGATCTAAACTTGTCGATAGCAAAAACTACTGCTAGGAGCTCTTTCTCAGTTGTGGCATAATTGAGTTGGGATCCTGTCAGAGTTTTGCTAGCATAGGCTATTGCGTGATTATTTTTATCTTTGATTTGGCCTAAGACCGCACCAACAACAAAGTCACTGGCATCACACATGATTTCGAATGGCAGTGTCCAATCAGGAGGTTGGATAGTTGGAGCTGAGATGAGTGCCTTTTTGAGTATATCAAATGATTTAAGACATTCAGTATCGAAATCAAAGGGAGCTTCTTTAGCTAATAGGTTGGTGAGGGCCCTAGCTATTTTGGAGAAATCCTTGATAAATCGTTGGTAGAACCCCGCATGACCTAAAAAGCTGCGGATTCCCTTAACATTGATAGGAGGTGGAAGTTTTTCTATAACTTCAATTTTAGCTTTGTCCGCCTCTATCCCTCTCTCGAACACCAAGTGTCCAAGAACGATGCCTTCCCGGACCATGAAATGACACTTTTCCCAATTAAGCACAAGGTCCTTCTCCTGGCATCTTTGTAAGATCCTGTCTAAATTTTCTAGACAATGATCAAAAGTTTTTCCATAGACGGAGAAATCGTCCATGAAAACTTCCATGATATCCTCGATCATGTCAGAAAATATAGACATCATGCATCTCTGGAAAGAGGCAGGAGCATTATATAGTCCAAAGGACATACGCCGGTAGGCATAGGTTCCGTAGGGACATGTGAACGTGGTCTTACTTTGATCATCGGGATGGATAGGAATTTGATGATATCCCGAATACCCATCAAGGAAACAGAAGTAGGAGTGTTTTGCCAATCGCTCTAACTTCTCATCGATGAAGGGCAATGGAAAATGGTCTTTCCTTGTTGCCTTGTTAAGTTTTTGGTAGTCAATGAACATCCTCCATCCCGTGACGGTCCATTGAGGAATTAATTCATTCCTCTCATTTTGAATGACCGTCATACCTCCCTTCTTAGGCACTACTTGAACTGGACTTACCCATTCACTATGAGGAACAGGGTAAATAATCCCGGCATGCAGAAGTTTTAAGACTTCTTTCTTGACAACTTCCCGCATCGCATTATTCAATCGCCTTTGAGGTTCCCTTGAGGGTACACTCTCAGGGTCAATAGGAATACGATGGGTGCATAACGCTGGACTAATTCCCTTGAGATCCTGAAGTGAATATCCAAAAACAGCTCTATGTCTTTCTAACATGGCTATGAGTTTGAGCGTTTCATCATCTAAAAGCTTGTCACTTACGATGACAGGGGCTTCCAAATCGCCATTTAGAAAGGCATAACGTAGGCCTGAAGGTAGAATCTTGAGCTCAACAGGAGGTTTTGGGGAGGGCTCTTCTTTTGGCAATTCAATTTCCTCCTGAAATTCATCCTCCTCTTGGACGAAGTCTTCTTCTCCTTCAATTTCAGGGGGTTCTAAAAATTTAAGAGTCCTAACCTCCTCCATTGGCTCATCTTGAATGGGAGATTCTGTAGATGTGATCTTTGAATGCAGAATAGGCATGGAGAAATTTCTCCCTCCAAGATTGATATTGAGGCTTTCTTCCAAAGGAACTTCCATGAGAAATTTCTCTATGGGAATCCCTATCATGATGTCAAAATCTTGGATTTCGAACACGTGAAAATCTAGGAGAGCCTCAACATCTTTGTGTCTAACAGACACTTGTTGCAGAACCTCACCCCTTCAAGAATGGTTCCAAATGAATCTCGGAAGGATTTGTGTGTTGGTGCCAATAGCACATCACCAAGAATAGCGAGAGCACAAGAATCGGAAATGAGATTTGCTCCAACAGTAGGGTTGTAAAGGATTCTCATTGGTGTCCCTCTAATAGAACATAAAATGGTAGCCAAATGTGAGGTCATCCGAAGAATTTTGGGTGAATTCTCGACTTCACCTGTCCACTATCTGCTTCGGATAGAGGTCAACTCCTTGACCGTCTGATGGACGAACACCCTATCAGGTGGTTCAGGTGGAGTTGGTGGCAATGAAGGTTTCCTATAGCAACAATACTTTGAGGTATTTCCATAATCTTCAAAAAGCTCTTCCTCGAAGTAAAATGGAAACTGCGAGGGTTGAATTTCTTCTACCTTCGTAGTCTCAGGTTCGGGAGAAGATTCCTCTGGCAAGGCTTGGGGTAAACAAGAAATGGGTTCATCCTTGTCCAAGAGTGTATCCTCCGTTCTTGACACGACTTCCTCTTGGGGAGGCTCATTAAGGCACATAATGAAGGAATAATTTTCTAGAATTCTGTCCATAAGATCCTTGCCTTCTTCTGGAGTCTTATGGAGGAAAGATCCTCCAGCCGTAATGTCAAGATATAGGGCAAACTCTTTGTTTAATCCCATGAAGAAATGTTGCAAAAGCATTGGATCAGGGATTAACAAATCTGGGCCAGAATTTTTTAAAAGAGAAAATATGTCCCAAGCTGCTCCTATGGATTCCTTCTCCATCTGCTGGAAGCATAGTACTTCCTTTCGTAAGGAAACAATTCGGGCAATGGGGAAGAAAGCAAGACAAAATTTGTCTCGTAATTCACTCCAATCACTGTTTGTCTTCCCAACGTAGTGGTTGTACCATTGTTTGGCTTTTTCCTTGAGGGAAAAAGGAAACAACTTCCATTTGAGAGTTTCCTGTGTCATACCTTTGATTAGAAGGCATGAACACAGTTGTTTGAACTCTCGTAGATGGTGGTAAGGGTTTTCCAATACGTTCATGAGAAGGATTGTTCCCGAACCATGGCTATAAAGCCAGGGTGAAGTTCATAGCTGGTTGAACAATTAGGTTCCGCCGAAGGCGGTGGCTCACAGAACTTGCCCTTCGGAGCAGAGTAAGAAATATGGTGGGTTGATCCATTTATATGGTGGTGGTAAGGTAAGAATAAGAAAGGTAAGATGATAGATAAGGGGGATATGATACGAGGGCGATCTTGGTTTGAAGATTAACAGCAACCGTTCCCCGGCAACGGCGCCAGAAATGCTTGTTGGTATTTCTTAACACCACAGAGTTATCCGCAAGCGCACAGAAATACCGTTGTAGCACTTCCCCTTAAGGAGTATTCCAAAGGGTATCGAATCCAAAGAACGTGTGTGCTAATCTTTCGAACTAGCTCACCCAAGGACACAAAGTTGTTTGGTAGGCAAGGAACAAAGAGGAATTCAAAGTATTGATCCTAATTCAAGGTAGTTTGCAGTAGATGCTTACTTCGGGCACGGGCTTACTCCTAGCAATACTAGGATGACTCCCGCCAAGAGCCTATGGCATAGCCGAACGTGGAGGATTACAAAGGACAGATAGGGCTGTCACCACCTACTGCCTACCTCTTCAATCCGTGGGTCTACGAGATATCCACTGATGATTTATAACCTAAGCACCACGCTTACATTATAAATCACTACTCTAGTTGTTTCGAACACAAAGCCACAAATAGAGCCTCTAATGAATTAAAGCAGTGAACCCACAAGTAACTACTCGTGCAAACTACTAAGAATAAAAGGTTAAACTTGTATTGAATTCACAATGGCTTACTTGATTGAGCAAAACCTTTGTAGGGGTACAAGTGTAGAAGAGGGACTTGACAAGCCCAAGCCTCCTTCTCCTAGACTCTTCACCACACTCTCCTTCTACTTTGGTAGCCTCTAGGACTACTCTAAACCTTTGGAGTGTAGCACTATCCTCAACTTTTGGTGTGTGTGAGAAGTGAGGTGAGGGGGTCTATTTATAGGTGGAGAAGGGTCGGTTCCCACCACAATTTACGCGCGAATCGGTCACCATTGACTCCAGGGAGCCGGGAGGAGCCAACACGTGTCGTTTGACCGAGTTTGGCGCCAGGAAAAGGTCTGCCGAACCCCTGGTTTAGCCGACCTAGTCAAGGCTCCCCTCAGGGAGTGCTTCCTCCAGGTGGCTTCCAGGTGGGCCCCCTTGATATATATGGGTGCAACACCGTTGGATCTCCTCGTATTCTTTTTTTTTGTGGGCCATTTGATCCATGTGTTGCCACGTGTCATCGCCTGATTTGTTGAAATCCATTTTCATGGATTCATCCCTGCATGTTTTCGTATCTTGGGTAATAATTCACCTGCATACAAATAGACACCAACACTTGTGGAATTGGGTTAGTGTATA
This sequence comes from Tuctoria greenei, assembly GCA_036927565.1. Lineage (NCBI taxonomy): Eukaryota > Viridiplantae > Streptophyta > Magnoliopsida > Poales > Poaceae > Tuctoria > Tuctoria greenei. The sequence continues at coordinate 113,095,268 of JAYESD010000010.1, forward strand.
ACCCTACCACTATGTTTGGTGTTTCTTTTATGCTCATTATAAGGTGAATTTACGGTCAAAATATGGTACTTAAGGACCGTCAACACCAACAGAGCCAAGTGCCACCAACGTCTGGTACAGCTCCGGTGCTGGGTTCTCCGGACGTACTGGACTGAAGCCAAGCGGCCCCAAAGCTCTGTCTGCACGCCCCCAGAAAATCCCATATCTGCAGGTATTCAGTTGCCCTCGAGTTCCGTAGCTCCTCAAGTGACCTTCTGGCGGCCGCTAGCTACGAACCTTCCTGAGCGAGGCGGTAGACCACTTTGGCATGTTGCTGCATACTCCCAGCAACTTGCTTTTCGCGGTCGGCTAGCTCCATCTCCCGGAGGTAGATGCGGTTCCGCCGTTCGGCCAGGTCCTTCTCCCTGCCTCTTACTTTCCCTTCTCCGACGGCAACATCAGCTTCTCTTTTTGAGAGCTCCTGCATACTCCCAGCAACAAGCGTGGTTCCATGAGCTTCTACGGCACTAGGGCCGCCCTCCGGGAGCTCCTCGGCAGCTGCTGAGGAAGATCCCACTGGTGGAACTTCTACTTCCGGGGCTAACGTCGAAGGTCCTGCCGCAGGGTCTTCAACTGCTGGCTCCGCTGCCGGAGCTTCCACCATCTCCAAGTCCTGAGCCGAAGCTTCAGTCGTTGGTGCTGCCACCACTGGAGTGTCTTCATGTATGTCTCCCCCGTGGTCCAGCACAACCATGGGATCTCTGGCGTCGACTCAGGATCTAGATCCACGACAGCTGGCGTCGGAGCTATCGTGACCTCAACAACCACTTGAGGAGGCGCGGGGGTCAGAGCTGGAGCTTCCACCCGCACCGTTTCAGCCGGTTCAACAAAGGCCGGAGCATCAGCCCCGTCTTTGATGCCCTGTAGTCGATAGATCATAAGATTCAAAATATGACAAAAATAAGAATGGCAAATCAAGGTGAAAAAACAAAGCTTACCTTGCAAAGCTACAGCTCCAATTGGCGTGGAACTTCTTCACTGGGCGCTCGGAGCCGGAGCCTGCCGTGGTTGGCATAGCGAAAGCTCCGGAAAGTCGCCTGAAGCCTGTCGTCGTCGCCGGCGTTGCCCCAGCCGAAGCCTTCCTTTGCAGAGAACGACTACCGGACCAGGAGCCCATAGCTTGCACTGGGACCGAAGTTGACTATCTGGAGCTAGCACTCTTTGAGGACGTTTGCATCGGAGGAGGTGTCTCCATCGAAGATCTTCCACGCCGGGGAGAAGGGGATTTGTAGACGGAGCAGACCTGAGGGAGCTCCCATCAGCATCCCTCAGCTTCCTCTTCTTGCTGGAAGATTCAGCTGGCTTCTTTCCCTTTACCTTGTCGACGTCATCAACCCTCTGGCTCGGAGTAGGGGTGACCACCCCCTCGGAAGCTCCAGGAATTACAACACTAGAGGTCTTGCGCTTCTCCACTTCACCGAGGTCATCCAGCGCCGGCATCTTCCTCCGGAGCTCCCTGTTGAACTCTGGGGTCATGTTTAGAGGCAGGAAAGCAGTCGGCGGAGTCAAGGCGTCATCGGCGATGGACCCGTGCTGAAATTTCTTGAGATGTAGCCTCAAAGCTTCGTCATCCAAGTTGGATTTCAAACCGGTTTCAATCCAGTCATCGTCCATCACACTATTGAAAGCCCATGCAAGCTTCTCCCTTCTCCTCAATGGAGCCCACCTGTTCACCAAGAAATTTCCAAAGACCATCTGGGGGGTCACTCCACCCTCCACACATTCTTGGATTCTGGCCAGGACAGGCTTGAATGCATCCGACAGCTTCAGAACTACGTTCTAGGCATCAGTGTCGATGTTTGGGAGTCTCTGGGGCAACTCCAACCTATCGTGCTCCTCCACTACAATGACGACCCAATCTTTCTTCCAGTCATCCCATTTTCCGGAGGGGAACGACTTCAAGTACTTGAAGGGGCAGTTCTTGCGCTTCACGAAGTAGTAGAAGACAAGCAGCTTTGTCCCCTTGCTGGTGGTATGGGCCGTGAAGAAGGTCTGGAACAGCTCGATGCAGGGAGGCACTCCCACCCACATCTCGCAGAAGTGGAAAAAAGTCGCCACCAGCAGGAGGGAGTGGGGGCCAATGTGATGCAGCTGGAGGCCATAGAAGTCCAGCAGCATCAAGATGAAACTTGAAAAAGGTGGGATCAGTCCCACCATGGCGTATGCTGAGAAGTACACCATCTCGCCACGGCGCTCCTTCTTGAAGGGGAGCTTGCAACCCGAATCATGTGGTTGAAGGAGTCGCTGGACCACCCCATGAAGGTCTGGACCTTCATCAGATTATCATTGCTCTGGATGCAGCTTTTGGGAAGACCTATCTCCATCGCGGCAAAGTGGAGCGAAAGAAGAGAAAGCTAGGCAAAGGTTGGGAGGCTCTGAGCGCGAGTTTGGTCGAAAGCGTAAAGAGTCCTCAAACCGTACAAACTTTCCTTCTTAAGTAAGCCTCCACAATGCTTGGATGGAAACCGCAACGAGAGCAAAGCCACATTACAAAGAATCTACCCCGTCAATGACGAATGGGCCAGGGGCCACTTTGACAAAGGAGTCGAGGTTATTACCCCAAGCGAACCGTTGTCATGATGGGCGGCGAGAAGCCCGAGGGCGGCTGCCTGACAAGGCGCTCGAAACCGATACGGTTTTTGTATTGGGAACTGAAGACCTTCAATTGTGTGAGATCCGCACTCAAAGATCTCATCTGGCATATTCAAAACAAGCCACGCGGCGAGGGTTCAACCCCAGACCATCGCCCCAACGGTACATCAGAAGACCCTTGAAGTCACATCTTGGGAATCGAGGATGGCCCCAACTCCGGTAGAATAACTTGACCCAAAGGGTTTCTCCCAGAGGTGGGCCCGGGGGCCACTGTCGGTACCCTACGTACCAGGTACCCCATGATACCGCAAGAAGTGCAAGGAAGTACAACCTGTCAAAGTTGAAGACCTCTGTAGGCCCCACGTGTCACAGGTCGTTGGACCTGCCTCCTTCATATGGGTAGCTCCGGCACTACCACGTGTAATATAAGACCGGAGCTAAACTCCATACATAGAGGAGCTTTGTGCTTGACACGTGTACAGTGACCCCGGACCAAACCCCCAGTAGAGAGAAGCTCCAGTGCCACCATGTGTGTAGCAGCTCCGGACCTACCTCCCCGCGAGGGGAAGCTCCAGATCTGCCATGTGTTGAGCCTCCAGACCTACGACACCAGCGGGAATACTGACGGATCTCCAATGGCACGAACATTCAAGGGACAGTGATTGATATAGTTACAAGGCTTGATTATGCGCCATTAATACAATATTAATGGTGCACGATCAGAAGACCCTTAATACTGGTAACACCACCATTAAGGCGCGTCATCACACCATTAGGGTTCTTAAACACACTTAATTGTGTATTAGGCAATAATAACCGTTGGGGCCACATGTCGGGCCAGGCAACTCATGTAACAACCTTCCCTTGGTTTATAAAAGGGAGGTGATGCACGATACAAGACAACTAAGCCCATACACACGCAAGCACTAGTAAATCCCCAATACAACACACACACACCTCGTGGAGTAGGGTATTAAGCTCAGGCGGCCCGAACCACGTAAATCCTCTGTGTCATCGTCTTGTCTAAGATCTCCGCGCGCCCAAACTGATACAAGAACCTCCGCGGGCTACAATTTAGTAGTACCGGGAGAAGTGTTGTTCGTACGCTTCGACAATCGTAGTACCTCTCGTATGGGGAGCTTACCGCAATTGATCCGCTTGCGGTGGTTTACCTTACCTCTTACCTGACGTCAGAGCATCGTTACAGAATATAATAACACATTTGTTAGCTTTGCCACCTTAAGTAACTAATACTATAATAGACCTTATGTGGGCATAGTGACTAATCCTCACTCGACTACTTCAAACTTTTCAAGAATAGGCTCCTTTCGAGCGTGCTATTCCCAACGCGGCTCTGATACCAAACTGTGAGGACCGGGGTCCCGACTTCTAGGAATCACATTGGGTGGTGCTATGCAATGCGACACCCAACAGCACACAAGAAAAGAATACACAAATACATCAAAGTTTTCATTTTATAACATAATAAAGTGTACAAAATAGTGTACAAAGAGTACACACGCAGTGGAATATACATACTCACTCTCTCAAACCTAACTAAGCAAAAGAGAAGTCGTTCATGCCCATGGACGTTGTCAGTACCCGGCATAACGGGTACCCTCACGCACAAGCTATAGCCGCCTAGGTACCTCGCCTCCCAGCAGAGGAAGGGTCCAAGGACGCCACGTGTTCAGGGGACCCGGGCCCATCTTCCTCAGATGGGTAGTCCAGGATACCTGCAAGAGACCCCGAGGAAGAGTTCAGCTCCCCCTCGAAGATGAAGCTCTCAAGCAGCCATGTGTCCAGCCGGGAAGGGTCTCTCTCCCCCATGAGACAGGGCTCCTGAGCTGCCACGCGGTCTTGTCCCTGTCAAGGATTGAAGATACGCAACTTCTCGAGATGCATGGCGTGGCACACGCCTAATGTCAGGTACCGCTACGACCAATAGCATCGCAGTGAAGACGCCACAAGCCTATCCCACTCCACCAAGTGGGTAGCTTATGGCGACAGAGACAGTTGGATGGGACGTCCCCTGCCATTGTCAGCAACAGCGCATGGGCTACTCACGACTCAGGCGACAAGACGGTGAGTCTTCAAGTCCATGGTCAGAGCAAGCTTATGCGAGAAGCCTTAGATCTTTAGGATAAGATCACCACAGGACCATCTATCGGGCCCGGGACCGCACTTGTAAGGCGTCTGACCTTGTCTATAAAAGGACTGGACCACCACCGTTACAAAGGAGCCCTAAAACCAGACATTCAATCCCCGACACACACACACACATACACACATACTAGTAATACCAGCCACCGTGGAGTAGGGTGTTACGCTCCTTGCGGCCTGAACCACGTAAAAACCACTGTGTCATACTCTCTTCCGCTAGAACACTTGATTGAGGCCTAAGCCCTGCCGAACAAGAACCTTCGCGAGCTGCTCCTTAGCAGATCCAAGGGAAGTGTCGCGTTAACATTTTGATATTTGGCGCACCAGGTAGGGGCTTTTTCCCTCAAAAAAGTGGTAGCGCTTTCACCACCATGGTGTTCATCAGGCATGTGGAAGGTGGCTTCTGTGGCCGTCGTCCGGTGACCAGATCCGTCGCTCGAGCGGTGCTCTCTGGTCCATGACGCCCCCGTGCAGGTACAGCTGGACAGGACAACACGTCGGGACATATCCTGACCCAGTCGGCTCCTCCGGCACCACCAACAGCAAGCCCGAAGAGCGCTCTGGTAGTGGCCAGAGCTCTTCTCCACCACCCACAATCGCTGAACGCTTCCCAGGGAGCGATTCAGCAGTGGGTCCAAGACATCGACCACTTCGTTGTTGCGGCCATCAACTCTCCCAACAGAGGGAGATGTCATGTGTCGCTATTGCGTACGTCGTCTATCGACCGCCGCACCGCCGACTCCAGAACTACCAGGCTTACCAACACTGGCAAGATCCCCACAGAGGACCTGAGGGTTGAGATTGACCAGCGTCAAGCTCAATTAAATGGCCGCATCATCATTGAGCGGCAGCGGGAGAGACGGCGCAACCTTGACGCCGAGTACGGGCCTCAAGGGCCTAAGGAGGAGGAGTCCTTCGTCTGAGGAGCATCTCAGATAAACCCTCCACTGCCGCCATCAAACCAGGGCTATGTTGGGTTGACTACACCCCTACACTGCCATGTACAGTAGGTACTGCATCAGTACTTGCCACAACAGCAGGTTCCACAGCAACTGCACGTGGCGCAGCAACCCCCCTCCCCCCCCCCAGCGTAAAATGTCTCGTACGCCTCTCCGGTGAAACCCGTCGGAGGATGCATGGCCTTGGCGCCATACCTCCGACTGGTGACGTGGCCGCGCAAGTTCTGGCCACACCTGCCAGAAAGGTTCGACGGGAACGTCAACCCTGCAGAGTTCTCGCAGATCTAAACCACGATGCTCCTAACTGCAGGGGCGGATGATCCAGTCCTGGCGAACTACTTCCCTGTCGCCCTGGTCGGCTCAGCTCGGTCATGACTGATGAACCTGCCCGATGGAACCATAACCTCTTGGGATGATCTTTGCCGACAGTTCACGGCGTACTTCAGCAGCTCCTACGCGCAGCCTAACACCGAGCTCGACCTCCACGCCATGCGCCAACAACCCAAGGAGACGCTGAGGTCATTCATCCAGCGCTTCTCCCAGGTACGCAACTTCGTCCCCAACATCCCGAATGCTTCTGTCATAGTAGCATTCCAGCAGGGAGTGCGTGATCGGAAGATGCTCGAGAAGCTAGCCACGCACAAAGTTCAAGATGCCTCCGAGCTCTTCTCCGTCGCCGACCGGTGTGCCCACATGGCTGAGGGCCGTGACTGGCACACCCAGACCTCCCCTGGAACACATGGAGTTGGTCAGGCTAGCGATAGTGCTGTTACCCCGAGTAGTGGGAAGAAGAAGAACCGGGGCGGCGGTTAGAACAAGCCACTGCATGGGTCTCCTGTCGCCGCAGTAGCAGCAACCAGAGGAGGAAAACCCCCATGCTCCGACAAGCGCCCACATCAGCCACCTGCTACTGACGTCGGCGTCGAGCCCTGCCCAGTGCACAAAACTCGTTACCACACCGCGAGCGAGTGCCGGGAGATCAAGAGAAGCGCTGAACGCTACCAAGAGCGGCGCATCAGCACCCGAATGGCGCCCCGTTCTGCCAGCGGGAGGGAAAGTAAAAGGTCGACCCCAAGGTCGATGATGATGAGGAGATGGAGTACCAGAAGCAAGAGCAGGCTGTCAAAGTGGTCCACCAAGATGAGGACTCTGACGCCAGCAGCGTCCAAGAGCGTCGCAAGACGGAGGGTCTTGGGATCCCGTGTCGCGGAACGCGATCAAGACCCTTCGTCGTGCAGTGGCTTCAATAGCCCCTACCCCCACTCCGACACGGCGCCACCAGTGGAAGGAGACGTCGATCAGCTTCGACGCCTACGACTGCCCCAAGAACATGGCCGGGGCAGGGGTTCTACCGCTCCTGGTCGCCCCCACCATTGCCAGCGTCAAGCTTCACTACATATTGATAGATGGCGGGGCCGAGCTCAACCACCTCAATCGCGCATCCTTTGAGCAGCTGCAGATCCCGGTGTCCAAACTCACCCCGTCGAGCCCATTCTCGTGGGTGGAACCAAGGAGAATCATCCCGTATGGCAATGTCCACCTCTGGGTGACCTTCCAGAGACCCGACAACTATAGGACGGAGAGCATCCTCTTCAACGTCGCTGATGTCAGCCTCCCCTTCAATGCCACCATCGACAGGCCCGCCCTGTACCGATTCATGGCCGTAGCCCACTACTGCTACCTCGTCCTGAAGATGCCAACCCCCTCTGGTGTCCTTAGGATCCGTGGAGACCGCACCGCTGTAGTGTTAGCCTTGGAGCAGCTCCAAGCCCTCTCAACAGACCCGGCACCCGTCCCGGGCAGCGCTGGATCAAGTCAGCCTCCGCCGAGCTCACATCAGCGCGAGGCACCCGCTGCGCCTCGACTGCAGCCCTCCAGCAGCACCGAAACCACCGTCAAAACTGCCTAGCTTAGTCCCAGCACTGCTCAGTCCACCCGCAAGGCGTGCAGCAGGGGCAGGAAGTAGGAACGCTCGCTCATCGCCCCTCTAGTAGCCGTCGACAGCAAGGTTGCACCACAACCATCCCAACTGCCATTGGAGCTTTGGGCACCCCTATTGTATATATTAAGTTTAGTAGGACAGTGTAAAGGTTTTTATAGGACCTAGGAGCAGCATTAAAGACAACCAAGCTCCGGGAGGGTCAGGTCTAGAGTGTGCAGTCAGCTTGGCTTGGTCCCGAACCCTAAGCCTGTACACCTTGCCTCCCTCATCATCCGAAAGCAGACTGTTGCCCTCTTTTGTAAAAAGCCTGCCTCCCTCTATTAAACGCCGATAAAAAATCGTTGTTTTACTTAATATTTTCTTAAACACATTATTCATTTAATTACGCATTAATTTTATGATCATACCATGCTAGACTCATTTATTGTATATTATCTTTATATACACGGTTGTATGCTCTGTAAACTCACCCAAGTTTCAGTCGTGCAGTCCTGTTGCAAGCGGGTTCACTTGAGGTACCTGCATTTTGTGAGGGATTCTTCTGACTGCTCCCGTCATTAGGGTCTTGTGGCGCCAGAAGACTTCCCACGAAAGGCCAGTGCTGAGCAGGAGGTCCAAGGGGTGTAATCTTCTTAGCGTGGTCCTAGACACTAAGCATATACACCCTGTCTCCCAGCGCTACAGCTGAGTACTAGAACCAGAAAGCTCACACCCTGAAGACGACAGGAGCCGAACCCCGGAGCACCAACGCATCGAATTACCCAAGCCCTGTGCGTCAATCCAGGACAGTAAGACATGACAGAGCTAAGGAGAGGAACAGGTAGAACCGGCGAGCAAGACTAGCCCCCCCTTTTTCTATCATATGTGCAGGACAACCAATCTTGGCACCTCCGAAGGGGCCTGCCGTCGACGTCCTAGCACGCCGACGACAGCAACAAGCGTAGACACATGAGTAAACTCTCCTGCCTCACTCTTCTTGCTAACATGGTTCTCTTATGATAGCATGTAAACCAGGGGTCTGCCGTCGACGTATCTACAAAGATGGTGGACGATGCCAGAGCATCCAGCTCCGGCACCTCCCAAGGGGCTTGCCGTCGATGTCTCCACGACGATGGTGGGCGACGCCAGAGCATCCAGCTCCGGCACCTCCCAAGGGGCCTACCGTTGACATCTCCACGACGATGGTGGGAGACGCTGGAGCATCCAGCTCTGGCACCTCCCAAGGGGCCTGCCGTCGACGTCTCCACGACGATGGTGGGCGACGTCGAAGCATCCAGCTCCGGCACCTCCCAAGGGGCCTGCCGTCGACGACTCTACGACGATGGTGGACGACACCGAAGCATCCAGCTCCGAACCTCCCAAGGCGCCTGCAATCGATGTCTCAGCACGTCAATTATAGCAACAAGCGCGGACAAATGAGTAGACTCTTCTACCTTGCTCTTGTTGCTAATAGGGTTCTCTTGTGATAACGTGTAAACGAGGGGCCTGCTGTCAATGTCTCAACGACAATGGTGGGCGACGCCAGAGCGTCCAGCTCCGACACCTCCAAAGGGGCCTACCGTCGATGTCTCCACAACGATGGTGGGCGACGCCAGAGCATCCAGCTCCGGCACCTCCCAAGGGGCCTGCCGTCTACATCTCCACGACAATGGTGGGTGACGCCGGAGCATACAGCTCCGGCACCTCCCAAGGGGCCTGCTGTCGACGACTCTTCGACGATGTTGGATGATGCTAGAGCATTCGGCTCCGGCACCTCCCAAGGGGTCTGTCGTCGACGTCCCAGGACGTCAACGACAACAACAAGTGCGGACAAATGAGTAGACTCTCTTGCCTCGCTCTTGTTGCTAACAGGGTTCTTTTGTGATAACCTGTAAACTAGGGGCCTGTCATCGACGTCTCCTCGACAATGGTGGGCGAAGACGAAGTGTCCAGCTCCGACACCTCCCAAGGGGCCTACCATCGATGTCTCCATGATGATGGTGGGCGACGCCAGAGCATCCATCTCCGGCACCTCCCAAGGGGCCTGCCGTCGACGTATCTACGAAGATGGTGGACGATGCCAGGGCATCCAGCTCCGTCACCCCCCAAGGGGCCTGTCGTGGATGTCTCCACGACCATGGTGGGTGATGCCAGAGCATCCAGCTCCGGCACCTCCCAAGGAGCCTGCCATCGACGTATCAACGAAGATGGCGGAAACGCCGAAGCATCCAGCTCTAGCAACCTGCAAGGGGCCTGGCGTCGATGTCCCAGCACATCAACGACAACAACAAGCGCGAACAAATGGGTAAACTCTCCTGCCTCACTCTTGTTGCTAAAATGATTCTCTTATGATAGCCTATAAACCAGGGGCCTGCCGTCGATGTCTCCACGACGATGGTGGGCGACGCCGGAGCATCCAGCTTTGGCATCCCTCAAGGGGCCTGCCGTCAACGTCTCCACGACGATGGTGGGCGACGTCTGAGCATCCAGCTCCAGCACCTCCCAAGGGGCCTGCCGTCGACGACTCTATGACGATGGTGGACGACGCTAGAGCATCCAGCTCTGTCACCTCCCAAGCGGCCTGCTGTCGACGTCCCAACACGTCAATGACAATAACAAGTGCAGACAAATGATTAAACTCTCCTGCCTCGCTCTTTTTGCTACTAGGGTTCTCTTATGATAACCTGTAAACCAGGGGCCTGTCGTCGATGTCTCCACGACGATGGTGGCCGACGCTGGAGCGTCCAGCTCTGGCACCTCCCAAGGGGCCTGCCATCGATGTCTCCACGATGATGGTGGGCGACGCCGGAGCATCCAGCTCCGGCACCTCCCAATGGTCCTGTTGTCGACGTATCTACGAAGATGGTTGACATCGCCGGGGCATCCAACTGTGGCACCCCCATGGGGCCCGCTGTCAACATCTCCACGACGATGGTGGGCGACGCCGGAGCATCTAGCTCCTGCACCTTCCAAGGGGTCTGCCATCGACGTATCTACGAAGATGGCGGACGATGCCAGAGCATCCAACTCTGGCACCATGCAAGGGGCATGCCGTCGATGTCCCAACACGTCAACGACAGCAACAATCTCAAACAAATGGGTAAACTCTTCTGCCTCGCTCTTGTTGCTAACAGGGTTCTCTTGTGATAGCCTGCAAACCAAGGGCGCGCCGTCGAAGTATCTATGAAGATGGTGGACGACGTTGGGGCATCCATCTCCGGCACCTCCCAAGGGGCCCGCCGTCGACATCTCCACGATGATGGTGGGCGACGCCGGAGCAACCAGCTCTGACACCTCCCAAGGGGCCCGCCGTCGACGTCTCCACGATAATGGAGGGCAACGTCGGAGCAGCCAGCTCCTGCACCTCCCAAGGGGCCTATCGTCGACGTCTCTACAATGATGGTCGGCAACGCCGGAACAGCCAGCTTCGGCACCTCCCAAGGGGCCTGCCGTCGACGTCTCTACGATGATGGTGGGCGACGATGGAGCAGCCAGCTCCGGCACCTCCCAAGGGACTTTCCGTCGACGACTCTATGACGATGGTTAACGATGCTGGAGCATCCAACTCTGGCAGCTCCAAAGGAGACTGTCGTCGACATCTCTACAATGATGGTGGGTGACACCGGAGCAGCCAGCTCTGACATCTCCCAAGGGGCCTGCCGTCAACGTTGTCATGACGATGGTGGGCGATGATGAAGCAATCCACTCCAACTCTCCTGCTCCGGGGGGGGGGGGGGCGGTCGAAGACATCCCCAATCAAGTGGTAGATGTGCCCAGCCAACTAGCCATGTCTACCAAGGGGCCTCTAAGAGGGTTCCATAAGCAGGAAGTCAACAGACAGCACTTCAGCCATATCAGTTGTGCAATCGTTGGTCCTCAAAAACTAACGAGCTTGACAAAGGTTCCGCAAACCCTTACGTTGCTAAGGACTCTGTCTAAGTGTGCGATCGACACTGCCCTCGGTACTACTTAGATCGTAGCCCGCAGAGGATCGTGATTGGTTGGAGAGCGAGTGAGATTATGAACAAGATGATGACACGAGGGATTTTATGTGGTTCGGGCCGCCTGAGCGTAACACCCTACTCCACGGGTTATGTGTTGTATGTATGAATATGTATGGTGCTTGTGAGTGTGTGAGCTCGCTTGTCCATGTATCGTGCAGCGCAATCCTTTTATAGTGTAAGGACTGATTGTTACATCACTTGCCTGGCCCGACATGTGGCCCTGGCGTAGTTAATAGCCTAATACACGATCTACAGGTATTAAGTGTAATTAATAGAGTGATAACGTGCCTTGATGACGGTGTTACCCCTTTTAATAGTCCACTGATTGTGTGTCATTAATATAGCATTAATGACACGTAATCAGGTCTTGTAACTGTTGCTTTAACTGTCCCTTGAAAGTCCGAGCCGTTGGAGATCTCTCAGTCTTTTGTTGAAGTCCAAGCTCCGGAGGTTTGACACGTGGTGGCTCCGGAGCTTCCCATCGTGGGGAGGCAGGTCCGGAGCCATTATACACGTGGCAGCACCGGAGCTTCCCTCTACTGGGGGCTATGTCCGGGGTCACTGGACACGTGGCAAGACCGGAGCTTCCCAATGAAGGGAGTTAGATCCGGCCTTATGTTACACGTGTCAGTGCTGGAGCTACCCAAACGAGGGAGGCGGGTCCAATACTGTGTAACATGTGCAGCCTTCAAAGATCTTCAAGTTGAACGGGTGGAACTCCTTAGCTTTTCTTGCGGTATCATGGGGTACCCGTTACTGAAAGTGCATCTAGGCATCCCTTGTGGGTTTTGGTTGATTTATGACAAACAAATGAGATCCTAACCAAATTGTTGAGATGAGTGCAGATTTTAATGAAATTATGAAGAAAACGCAAAAAGAAAGGAGAATGAGGATATATATGGAAAAGAGCTCAAGAGCTGAATAGATTAGATAAGTGTGTATGGAGTGTGTTGGAGAAACACACCCCAAGGTCTCAAGCACAAGAAAACTCATTCACTGCACAATTTTACACAGGTCCGAACTAGTCCAATATACCCCGAACTAGTCCGATAATCCCTCTGTTCAAAATCGAACAATTCCTCCCAGTGCGGACTTGCCTGCACAGTCTAGGTTTACACAGACCGGACTAGTCCGATATCACCACGGACTAGTCCGATATCTTTCTGACTAAGATCGGACTAGTCCTCCCCAGTGCGGACAAGTCCTCAACACTTCACAGTTTTGCACGAAAACGGACAAGTCCGATAAAATCCGAACTAGTTCGATAACCTCTCTGATTAAAGTCGGACAAGTCCTCCTAGTGCGGACTTGTCCCCAAATTCACTAAGGGAGTCACCTAGCCGGACTTGTCCGATATGTGCCACACTAGTCCAAAAATCTCCAAAGCCTAAGTCGGACTAGTCCGCCCAAGGCCAGACAAGTCCAATATTCCTTAGAACTTAGGGTTTTCTACACGCCGCACACTGGACTAGTCCGGACTCCACCACAGACTAGTCCAGACTCTTGAAACCCTAACGGTAACCTTTGGAAACCTCCATATAAATAGATGTGCACGACCCTACTTTCACAACTCTCGACTCCCTGCGCCATCACACCCTCCAAGAGACTAGAAAACACATCTCTCCACACAATCCAACGTAAGAAAGATCAAATCCTTGAGGATTAACTTTGAATCAAAGGAGGGACACGATTCTCACGTTTTGAGCTCTTGGGTTTGATTCTCTAACACACTCCTATTGTTTTATTGTGGATATTACGAGTGTGTTCTTGGTAGTGTTCGATTTGTAATCTTGGGGAGCCCTCAACTTGTGAGAAGGTCCCTTGAACTTGGTGATTTACCCTTTGTGATTAGTGGAAGAGAATCGGCCTCCATGGCAATTCAATGAGGGTAGGGTTGGAGAAGACCCGGTCCTTTTGTGGGCTCCTCAACGTGGACGTAGGTTCCTCTGTGGGAGCCGAACCACGCGATAAAATCTTGTGTCAATCTTGTTCCTAGTTTCTCATATCACATTCTAGGGTTTACTTGATCTTGCATATCTCATGTTAAAACTTCGAATCTAAAGATTACCTTGTGATATAGTAAGTTAAATTAAAGCAACGTACTCTAGTTACATATTAATTTCCGCTGCATAGAGTACTTAGATTGAGATCATTGATCTAACTTGATCAATCTAGTTCGCACGCACCGGACTAGTCCTCACACAACCGGACTAGTTCGATTTCTCGGGATTTCATCAAGTTGCTGAGTGTTGCAGGTTCTGACTAAAATTCAAAAAGGCCTATTCACACCCCCTCTAGGCCACATTCAATCGGTATCAGAGCAGGACTCTTCAATAGGAGACTAATCGCTCGAAGAGAAAATGTCAAACATGAAGGATGTGCACAAGAGCCTCAACCAAGAGTAGGTTGAAGATGAAAAGGCGCAAAAGTTGGAGAAGCTCCTCGACGCCATTCATGACTTCGAGGATGACGATGAGGAGACGCTGGAACTCAAGGCGCTCCTAAGGAAGAAAGCTCTCTCCAAAGGGAAAATAAAGATCGAGGACGAGAAAAGGAAGAAGGGGAGTAGTCACAACGACTACTCCCAATATCATTTCAACTACGATCGTCTAAATCCTAACAATAGCCATTATTTGTCTATTCCTATAGGAAAAGCCCCACACTTTGATGGCAATGATTACTCAATGTGGAGGCAAAATATAAAATGCATTTAATCTCACTTAACCCTAGCTTGTGGCATATAGTGTGCATAGGTATAGATATCCCAGACGACGATGAAGAGCTCACACCAAGCCAAGAGCAAGCAATTCATCAAAATGCTCAGGCTGCAGCGATCATCACATCATCACTAAGTCGGGACGAGTTCACCAAGGTGGATGGACTCGATATTGCGAAGGAAATATGGGACACATTGCAAACTACTCATCAAGGCGATCATCATGTGCGAGAGGCGAATATCAAAATGATCGAAGGCGAATTGTGAAGATTCGCCATAGAAGAAGATGAGTCGCTGCAAGACATGTACAACCAGTTGAAGACTCTCATCAACAAGGTCCAAGCATATGGAAGTAAAAAGTGGAACGGTCATGAGGTGGGCTTTCATGCCTCGCAATGTTACCCCGTGCTCGATGATTAGAGAGAGTCCCGGGTACAAGAAAATGACCCTCGACGAATTTCTTGGAAAGATCATCAACTTTGAAATGATGGAGAAGCAAGCTAAACATGTCAAGGAGATTGCCGACCTCACCTCGGCAAAGAAGAAAGGGGTCGCCTTAAAATCCACTTGCAAGCCCTTGTCAAAAGAAGCTCGGGAGGCTCAAGATGAAGATGGCAGTGATGATGAGAGCAGCGACATAGATGAGGAAGAAATGATCCTCTTCATGAAGAAATTCAAGAGAATGATGAAGAGAAGACAAGGGGGGAAATCAAGTGAAAAAAAACTCAAAGAAAAGTCAAGACCAAAGTTGAGGCGGGCCTGCTATAACTGTGATGAATATGACCACTTTATAATTGATTGCCCTTATGAAGAAAACAAGAAGACCAAGGAAACAAAGCCTCAACCTAAAAAGTTCTTCAAGAAGAAAAAGCAAGATGGACAGGTGCACCTAGGAAAGGAGTGGGACTCAAATGATGAGTCCTCGTCCGAAGAGGAAGAGAAGATGGCTAGCATAGCCATCAACAAAACGACCAAGAAATCGACCCTCTTCCCCAACATTGGCGCAAGAAAGGACTATGACACATGCCTCACGGCGAGGGAAGGTAAAAGAAAGCTAACATCTAAATCGTCCTCGCATTCTTACTCTAGCGATAGTGATGCCTATAGTGATAATGAAGATATGCTTGTTGGCCTAGATAAGAAAACTACCGCTAAAATGAAATTGTTAATGGATAAACTTATCGATAAGGAGGAGCTTGTTGATCGCCAAAAATATATGATCATCCTTCAAAAGGAGGGGTATCTTAAGATCAAAAAGGTCCTTGAACTTGAAAAGGAGCGAAGCAGGTCACTAGAGCTTGAATTAGCTTCAAGCAAGGAAGTTTGCTTGAAGTTAGGTGACTCAAATGTAATTATCAAGGATGAACTTGCTAACTTGACCAAAGTTAACAAGATCCTTGAAGTTCAAGTTGAGTCACTCAAGCGAAGTGACCCTTCATCCTCTTCAAGCTCATCTTCTAACACCTAAAATCTGAAACTGCTACTACTTGTAAATGTGCTAAAGTTGAATCTAACTTGAAGGATAAGTCAAACTTGGCAAAGGACAAGCATCCTTCCTGTAGTGGCATATTTGACAAGGAGAAGATCAAGTATGCACGCAATGCATACTTGACCACAAGGCCTCCTAATGTCAAATATGACATTGGGTATTCTTATGGTGAAAAGCAAAGTGCTAGAAGCCATAAGAATAACAAGGAGTGCATTGCCTTTATCAAGGGAAACTCCCCTCAAGCTAGAAAGGCTAATAATGTTGACAAGTCCAAACATGTTAATTCATATGAGCAACAACTTTTGTTTAGAACTTTTGATGCATCTTATGTTCTTATGAAAAGCAACTTTGGTAAAGTGTATGCCAAATATGTTGGGCCACGACATGGGAACACCAAGTCCCATGTGAGGGTGCCCAAATCTCTTGTGACTAACCTCAAAGGACCCAAACAAGCTTGGGTACCTAAAACCCATACATAATTTGTTTTTGCAGGCCTACTCCTCCGCTGGAGCAAAATGGGTACTAGACAGTGGATGCACCAACCATATGACCGGAGAACGAAGAATGTTTGTAGAATATGAAGATAATGTGGATCCAAGCGAGAGCATCTATTTTGGAGACAATAGTCAAGGAAGGGTGCTTGGTACCGGTAAAATTGCAATCTCATCTCAACACACGCTTTCTCATGTTTTGCATGTTGACTCCTTAGATTATAACCTTCTGTCAATATATCAATTATGTGACAAGGGTTATAATTGCTTGTTCACTAATAAGGGTGTGACTGTCTCTAGAAGGAGTGATGACTCGGTTGCATTCAAGGGTGTGTTAAAGGGAAAACTTTATCTTGTTGACTTCAACAAAGATAAAGCCGAACTTGACACATGCTTGATTGCAAAAACCAACATGGGTTGGCTGTGGTATAGACGGCCAGCACATGTTGGTATGAGGAATCTTCAAAAACTTCTAAAGGGCAATCACATCTGAGGTTTGAAGGATGTTGTTTTTGAGAAAGACAGGCATTGTAGCGCGTGCCAAGCCGGGAAGCAAGTAGGAGCACCCCATCCCGCGAAGAACATCGTGACAATGACAAGACCGCTCGAGCTACTTCACATGGACCTATTCGGTCCAATCGCTTACATAAGCATTGGCGGTAACAAATATGGCTTAGTAATTGTTGATCATTTTTCGCGCTTCACGTGGGTTTTCTTTTTGCATGATAAGGTAGAAACTCAAGGAACCCTTACGAAATTTCTCAAGCGTGCCCAAAATGAGTTCTCATTGAAGATCAATAACATATGAAGCAACAATGGCACGGAGTTCAAGAACACTGATGTTGAGGAGTACCTAGATGAAGAGGGCATCAACCATGAATTTTCAGCACCGTACTCACCTCAACAAAATGGAGTGGCCGAAAGGAAGAACCGAACCCTCATAGAGATGGCGAGAACAATGTTTGATGAGTACAAGACATCGGATCGGTATTGGGCTGAAGCGACCAACACCGCTTGTCACGCCATAAACCGACTCTATCTTCATCGCCTACTCAAGAAGACATCATATGAGCTACTCACGGGTAACAAACCTAATATTTCCTATTTTTGTGTTTTCGGTTCTAAATGC
Organism: Tuctoria greenei; assembly: GCA_036927565.1. Lineage (NCBI taxonomy): Eukaryota > Viridiplantae > Streptophyta > Magnoliopsida > Poales > Poaceae > Tuctoria > Tuctoria greenei. The sequence goes on from JAYESD010000010.1 coordinate 113,112,771, forward strand.
TATATCATGAACAAGAAGCCTAGGACTTCAAAGTTTGCTTCGAAGTCCGACGAATGTTTCTTGCTTGGCTACGATTCGAACTCTTACGCCTATCGTGTCTTCAACAAGGTCTCCGGACTTGTTGAAGTTGCACGTGACGTAGTGTTCGATGAAACTAACGGCTCTCAAGAAGGGCAAGTTGATTAATGTGTGCTAGATAGAGAAGAAGCTCCATGTCAGGCATTGAGAAGAATGGCGTTGGGTGATGTTCGACCACAAGCGCCACCTCCAAATCAAAATGAAGAAGATGAACCACAAGCGGAGGTAATGGATCAAGGGGGAGCTTCTACACTAGATCAAACTCAAGAGGACGAAGATGATGAACACACAAATGAGGGCAACCATCTAGGGGGAGTAGAAGATGACCATGAAGACTCAAGACCACAAGTGCCACACCCAAGAGTACACCAATGCGTCCAAAGAGACCACAGAGACCACCCGTCGACAACATAATCGGGGACATCCAAATGGGAGTAACTACTAGATCTCGAATTGCTAATTTTTGTGAACATTACTCTTTTGCATCCTTCTTGGAACCGCGCAGGGTTGAGGATGCATTGAAAGATCCGGATTGGGTGGTGGCAATACAAGAAGAACTTAACAACTTCAAACGGAACGAGGTGTGGGAACCCGTCGAAAGACCCAAGTTCAACATCGTCGACACCAAATGGGTCTTCCGCAACAAGCAAGACGAACACAGGGTGGTGACAAGGAACAAGGCACGACTTGTGGCCAAAGGGTATTCACAAGTCGAAGGTTTGGATTTCGATGAAACCTTTGCTCCGGTAGCTAGGCTTGAATCTATTAGAATATTACTTGCATATGCTACTCACCATGATTTCAAGCTCTATAAAATGGACGTGAAAAGCACATTCCTCAACGGACCAATCAAAGAGAAGGTGTACGTGGAGCAACCCTCCGAGTTCGAAGATCAAGAGTTCCCCAACCACGTGTTCAAACTGTGTAAGGCACTCTACGGCCTCAAACAAGCTCCTAGAGCTTGGTATGAGTGCCTTAGAGATTTCTTAATTGAAAATGGATTTAAAATTGGCAAAGCTGATTATACGTTGTTCACAAAGAATTTTGACAATGATCTTTTTATCTGTCAAATTTATGTTGATGATATCATTTTTGGTTCAACTAATAAATCTTTCTACGAAGAATTTAGTAAGATTATGACATATAGGTTTGAAATGTCTATGATGGGAGAGCTAAAATATACCTCTTGGGATTCTAAGTGAGACAACAAAAGGAGGGGACGTTCATAAGCCAAACCAAGTATACTCAACACATACTCAAAAAGTTTGGAATGGACAAAGCGAAGCCCATAAAGACTCACATGGCAACAAATGGACACTTGGATCTCAATGAAGACGGACCAAGCGTGGATCAAAAGGTATATTGCTCCATAATTGGATCCCTACTTTACTTATGTGCATCTAGGCCTCATATTATGTTGAGTGTGTGCTTGTGTGCAAGATTTCAAGCCAATCCTAAGGAGTGTCATTTGACAACCGTAAAAAGAATCTTGCGGTATTTAGTTCATACACCCAACCTAGGACTTTGGTATCCTAAATGTTACAAATTCAATCTCATTGGATACTCTGATGCGGATTATGCCAGATGCAAAGTAGATAGAAAAAGTACCTTCGGTACTTGCCAATTTCTAGGTAGATCCCTAATTTCTTGGTCCTCCAAGAAACAAAACTCCAATGCCTTATCCACGGCCGAAGCAGAGTATGTTGCAGCCGGGAGTTGTTGTGCACAACTCCTTTGGATGCGACAAACTCTAAGGGATTACTGTTACAATATGAGCCGTATTCCACTCCTTTGTGATAATGAGAGTGCCATTAAAATTGTCCATAATCCCGTTGAGCACTCTAGGACCAGACACATTGACATCCGACATCACTTTTTGAGAGACCACTCAATGAAAGGAGACATAGCCATTTCCCATGTCAACACCGAAAAACAACTAACCGATATATTTACCAAGCCACTTGATGAAAAACGTTTTAGCGAGCTCTGAAATGAACTAAATATCCTTGATACTCGGAATGTGGCTTGAAAACTTGCATACATGTATGGCTTCTTCAAAATATGTTGATTGTGTTGCAAAAATCATCTCTCTCAATTTTCTCCGGAAAAATATTTTAATTACTTAATCTTGGTGAATTATGGTCATAGCTTGATTGTTGGATGTTTACTGATCATATTCATCAAGATTTTTTTGTGTGCTTTGCCTCCCCTATTTTCTATCTAAATACCTTCGAATATATACGAATGGGATAATTGATTCTATTCTGGTGACCACAGACTAGTCCATGGTTATCCGAACTAGTCCGCACACTGCAGACTAGTCCGCTGAGTGTCCGGTAGTCCGGACTAGTCCGGCCGACCACGGACTAGTCCGATTTTTCAACTCCATAACCCTAGACGCCGCCAAAACCTAATCTCCTTCACCCTCACAACTCACCTCACATTCTCTCTCTTCACTCGAGAGCCCCCAAGGCCATTTGGCGATTTTTCCATCAAATCTCTTCAAGTTTGGGTGGAAATCGATCTCCATTGCTAGGGGATTGAAGACCACGGACTTGTCCGCTCCTCCAACTCCTCCTTCGTCAAGAATGGAAGAATTTCGGTAAATTTCCCCCAAACCCTAGAAACTTCGATTTCTTCCATTTTGGATCAAATAGCTTAGTTCCTTTCAGCTAATACATGCTTCCTTGATGTTTTACATCTTTCTTAAGCTAGTTTTGCATTGAGCAACACCATTTGTCTCATAGTTAGGGTTTAAGGTGTTGAACACCGGACTAGTCCGGTGCCTGTACGGACAAGTCCGGTTCCTCCGGGCTAGTCCGTACCTGAACACCGGACAAGTTTGATTTTCAACTAAATTCAATCCTAATTTCCATCTACTCAATGCACTTCCTTGCCAACAATTCTCATTCATACATTGTATAATCCCTTCTCAGGACAATGTCGAGCTCCAATGATGAAATCTCCGATTATGAGGCAGAGATGGACCAAGACTCCTTGCTTCGGTCCTCAATGGGCCAAGGGAAGAAGAGGCAAGAGCGTCCCTCCGAGCCGGCACCTTCTCCACCTCAGGTGTGGCGCAAAGTTCTAGCCAAGAATCCCGCGTCCAAAGCCAAGGATGCAGATGGCCCTAGCTCGGTGGCTTCTTGCGAAGCTAAGGGCAAGGGAATTGCCTCGGGCCCAATCGGCTCACTGAAGATGGCAGCCCCGAGACAAGGGAATAGAGATCCCTCCGAGGAGAAGTTTAATGGCAAGGGAAGCGATACGGCTTCCAAACTCATATTTGTGGACTGTTACAGCCGGTCAAAGAGGGCAGCCGATGCCAGATTTTAGAGTAACTTCCACGCAAATTTCTATAGCTCTGTGTACCTCACCATGAAAACTCCAGTTGTCTGCAGCCAATGGATTGACTGGAATCATTTTGAAAGGTATTGTTGTGGTACCTTTGATCAAGTAGTGGAGGTTGCAGCTAGGCATGGACTGAAGGACCTGTTTGCCTTCAGATATAACTAGAATGATGAGATTATTGCTCAGATCTATGCCACATGCTTCTTTGCTAGTGATATGGAGGAAAGGGTGACTTGGATGACTCATGGATCCAAGTACACCGTAACTTATGATGAGTTTGCAAGACTGCTTCACCTAGAAGACACCAGCAACAATGAGCTGACTATCCATAACATTGGTGTCCTGGGAAAAGATAAGATGGACTTTCTTTATGATACTAGCCTGAAGTACAACCCTCCATCGACCAAGAACATGAAGCCCTTCTTCATGGTTCTTAATAGGGTGCTGAGGAAGACCATAGCACCAAAAGATGGGGATGCAGAAAGTGTGCAAGGGTACTTGAGGATCCTAATGAAGGTGATTAGCAAGAACCGGAAATTTGATATCTTCGACTACATTTGGAATGACATGGTCAACATCACCTGCACACCGAACAGATCTCGTGCTATGCCCCTTACTTGATGTTTATGATTGAGAAGGTCAAAGGAATCGAGTTCGTGAAGGATGTGGAGCACACTCCTTTGAGGCCCCGGAAGCCTCCCCAAGCCACTGTCCGAGCCGCTCCATCTCCGGTGTCCAGTGAAGAGGCTCCAAGGAGAGCTCGAGGAGATGCCAGGACTGCTCCCACCACTAGGGCCCCTCCTCAACAAGGGTGCACAAGTGGTCTTTTGAAATACTTGGCTGCCATTTTTGGCTCATGCAAGAAACCTGAAGTGAAACTTCATAAGCTGAACAAGGCAAGGAAGGCAGATATGAGATATGTCAAGCAAAATGTCAAGCATATCTGCTAGAAGCTGGAGATCGAGCCCATTGGATCCCCCGTTATCTCCGATGATTCAGCTTCAGATTTCTCGGAGTTGCCACCTCTTTCACCTTCTGAGCTTGCCTATTTTGGCATTGGGGGCACTTCGAGTGGATCCGCTCCTCCTCCTCCTACCCAACCTGAGGATGAAGATGAAGATGAGGAGAGGACCGACAGCGAGGAATGAGCCACTAGATCCCTCCTCTCCTTCTTTTTGGTGTCTTGATGCCAAAGGGGGAGAGAATGAGGGGGAGTCACTAGGTCCTAGCTGTAGGTTGAGAGATGAAAGCTTCATTTGTTTATCTTTTTGTGTCTCTTTTGGGTTGTAAAACTTTAATTCTGTTATCTCTACCTTTAGTATTGTGGTGTGATGGAATGACTATGTTTATGCTTATGTTATGAAATTTGTGATGATGATTTGAGATAATCTGTGATTTTGCTTTGGAATTGACATATATGCTTGATATTGGTATTTCCATGTCAATCATTTCATTCTCATCACGATTATTGCTCACACTCATGTAGTTTTCCACCCCACCATAAAGAGTGCACATATGTCTTATGTTTTATTTGTTCAATTTGTTCCAAGCTCATATCTGCACATTTTATGAAAATTATGTATTATTATCATATTTTGTGAAATCTCAATTGGTTGTCATCAATCACCAATAAGGGGGAAATTGAAAGTGCATCTAGGCATCCCTTGTGGGTTTTGGTTGATTTATGACAAACAAATGAGATCCTAACCAAATTTTTGAGATGAGCGCATATTTTAATGAAATTATGAAGAAAGCGCAAAAAGAAAGGAGAATGAGAATCTATATGGAAAAGAGCTCAAGAGCTGAATAGATTAGATCGTTGTGTATGGAGTGTGTTGGAGAAACACACCCCAAGAGCTCAAACACAAGAAAATTCATTCACTGCACAATTTTACACAGGTCCAAACTAGTCCGATATACCCCGGACTAGTCCGATAATCCCTCTCTTCAAAATCGGACAAGTCCTCCCAGTGTGGACTTGTCTGCACAGTCCAAGTTTAAACAAACCGGACTAGTCTGATATCACCACGGACTAGTCTGATATCTTTCTGACTAAGATCGGACTAGTCCTCCCCAGTGCGAACTAGTCCTCAACACTTCACAGTTTTGCACAAAAATGGACAAGTCTGATAATATCCGGACTAGTCTGATAACCTCTCTGGTTAAAATCGAACAAGTCCTCCAAGTGCGGACTTGTCCCCAAATTCACTAAGGGAGTCACCTAGCCTAACTTGTCCAATATGTGCCTGACTAGTCCGAAAATCTCCAGAGCCTAAATCGGACTAGTCCACCCAAGGCCAGACAAGTCTGATATTCCTGAGAACTTAGGGTTTTCTACACGCTGCACAATGGACTAGTCTGGACTCCACCACGGACTAGTTTGGACTCTCGAAACCCTAACGGTAACCTTTGGAAACCTCCATATAATAGATGTGCACGGCCCTACTTTCACAACTCTCGACTCCCTGCGCCGTCACACCCTCCAAGAGCCTAAAAAACACATCTCTCCACACAATCCAACGCAAGAAAGATCAATTCCTTGAGGATTAACTTTGGATCAAAGGAGAGA